>CM076912.1:8706091-11106091 GCA_039566165.1 Maruca vitrata | reverse complement strand
TTAAGTTCATATACACTTCATACCTATAACGCATTATAATAGATTTAACTCGTCAAGGGTTAACAAAAACCTGCATTCATTTTGAAGCATTTAATAAACCGGACAGATGAAATGTATTTTCTGATGTGTATTATGTGCGTAGTAAAATATTATAATTGACAAAATCAGCACATATTAGCTTAATGACCTCAAAAATTATAATTTTCAATATGTACTTATGTGTATTGTACCGTATAGAAGTATTATATTATCGCTATCAATGTAACATAAAGTCCTTATCCTTATGCGATGGCTACATTACTGTGCTAAAGCGAAGATTTTTGTGACTGTTAGTCTACCGACCGAATACTGAAAAGGCAATTAAATATTTGACAGTTTAAGCGAAGCTTGAATTTTGAATTGGTACTGGAGTTTTAAATTCAAAACCTACTTTATGTGCAAATCAGCGTTCAAATATCCGATGATCGTTTCAGTATTCAGCCGTTCGTCTAGTAAAGCAGGGTAGTAGCACAAATCTATCGCCGCTAATGTAGCCATAGCACTAAGCTGGATCGTGTGTTCCGTATTAGAGGTCGTCGAAAAAAAATACAGTCACCCACATAGTTGTAGATGTGTTGTTCATGTACCGTGTATAGTTGTGAACCAAGATCTAACGTATGCTGCGTGTGCGCAGGTGCTGTCCATGAGCGATGAGCTGCGGCGCGCGCTGTACTCGTCGGGCGCCTCCATCGACATGGAGTTCTCGCCGCCCGACCTCATCGGCACCTCCGAAATACTCACCATGGAGCACAGGTAATGAAACTCACTGGATCCATTATTTAAGTCAAAAAATAAATATTACACAACATCAAATACTTTGATCCGCATCGGAAGTAAGTTGCACTTGTGATACGGATATCAAAAACAAAAGTTGTATACTGAATATACATAACACACCATTACACTAAATAAACACCGATGGTCATCGCTGAAAGATTTGACCCGAGCGGGTAATGAACTCACGACCCTTTGCGCACACAAGCACTTATCCAATGCGCTATGGAGCCGGCCAAAAATGGTGACCAAGCACAGGTAAGGCGACAGTTTTTCTTAGACCATATTATTTGGACGATGGTTATCAACCACTGAAGTTGCCAGTTTCTTCCCGATGTTTCCATTACCTCATCAGCTCTGTCGTGACAATATTGGCAGAGGTGTTGTGGTTGTCATCATGACAGGTGGTGGCAAAGTTCCCGATTGGACGCCATTTTGCTAGTAGATAACTCCTACACCGGTGCAGCGGACCAATTAGTGCAGTTTAGACTCGATCGTTCCCAGATTCTTATCCTTTGTACTAAACGTACGTTGCTCTCAAATCAAATGCTAATTATTTACGAATAATATTTATTTTTATATTAACATACGTCATTCGTACGTATGGATAGTAATCTTAAGCGTTTTTGCTGGTCTGGGCTGCGTGCGTCAGTTTTTGCGCTGAAGGCTGATTTTTTTTTTCGGTCACAATTAAGTAGGTATTTGTATTGAAGCCACTCGGGCCTACCAAGAAGTAAAAACTTACAAAAACGTATTAAGATTAATATTTCTATCGATTGAACATTCATACCTACGTCTACATGATGATTCTTGATGTTTATTATTTTACACAGGAGTCACATTACGTATCAAAACAAAATTATTACTTAAACAAGCGACGGTGTTTAATATTTTCTTTTTCAATAAACCATAGACATGAATTCATTTAACTATGTTATACCTACCTGCCCAAATCGGCAAAAGCTGGTAAAACTATAGAAAAAAAATACTAACCTAAAATATAATTGTTTATAATTTTACCTACGACGTTCATAGAACAATATTAATAGATATTGTTTGATTTGATTGTTTGAAATACAATCTGTTTTTATTATCATAATTCATTGAAACACTTCATTGAAAATCCGTGTGTCAACGTGTATTGAATTTCATTTGCGCAACAGTGCGTAATATAGGAAAATAGTGGATGCTGGGAAAGGGATAGAATATCTATTTACCTAGTTATGTATTCTAGAAGTATTTGTAACGAACCAAAGTCGAAAGATATGTAGGTAGGTAGATACGAGTAATATAGTATACACCGTAAAATTTTAGTGGTGGTTTTCCCGAGGCAGAACGACTTGCCTTTAGTAATACTATCGAATCATGCAAATTATTCGTCGAAAAAAATTTTTTTTTTAAATTTTTCAGAATAATAATTTTACAACTCGAAAACGAGAGAAGCTATCGTTGTTTTTGAAGATGTGACGTATTCAGGTACTGCTTGCCGCATGAAATCGATGCTTAAAGCTAAAGAAGCTCTACACCCTAAGTCATAAAGTGGTTCGAACGTGCTTTCGAGTTACGGTTAAACCTTTCGTAAAATCGGCATTTATTGATTTTACCAAAAGAAATGCACACATCTTTAGTACTACTAAGATAGAATCATTTTACTGCGGGAAAACAACCACTAAAATTTCACGGTGTATAGTGATATCGCAGTTGCTTAGTATTTAAAAGTTCACATGGCAACTAAGCTTGTTTATAGATTAGCTGTTTCAAGTTTTCAACGGACAACCTGTTTTAAGTAGGCGCCCACTGCCATAACATCAACAGACCTATATAAGTGTCTTGTCAGCCGTCCGGCCATACCGGTATGCTTAGGGTTGCCAACCGTACTAAAATGTATAGTATTGTACTATATTATGGGTCAGCGTATTATAAACTGTTGAACTGTATACCTAGAGTCAGCAAAAATACTATATTCAACGCAAAAAACTACAAACAATCCTATTTTTTTTTAAATTTATAATCGTACTTTTATTATTTGAACATCTGGGTGAAGTGTGTGAATTATTCTATAAAATTCTATATAATTTTAGCTTCTTTTGAATTAAACACACTATATGTCACCGAAAAAGGTGGCAACCCTAGGTATCATTGGTATGCTAGACCGGACCACTGCAAGTCTCACTGAATAACTTAATGGTGCAGGCGATTATCGAACATTCTGTGGAAGAATTTTGTGTTTTTATGCACTTCCGTAATTAAAAGGGATATTTGTGTTTTTAACTGGCACAGATGATATTATTAGTTTAGCTTGGAACCGGAAAACATTGCACATCATCAAAATCGAATTAACGTTACAAAATCGTAGCGCCACTGTCAACTTTAGGTACTAATTTTTGTAAGTAGGTATGATAGAGTTGAATAAATCAAGGTCTTTGAACACAATGTCTACATCACACTAGCGTCACTTATATGTATCTACCTTGCGAGTCAGAAGCACATTCAAAACCTGAATAGGTACTGTGACTTGACTAAGCAAATATACTGGAATTAAAGAGTAAAGACAATCTGCTCGTGTAGGTAGGTACTCCGTTAGATAAGCACCTTGACCTCTTATTCGAAGGTCACTTGCCGAGTATGTGGGTAGTACTGTTATTTATCTATTTACCTACATATTTATTTAGGTACTAGCAGTGGGAAAATATCATTATGAATTCGGTTTATATGTATAACTTTTAACGCGACCATGACCAGTAGCACTACCATGAGTGAGCTATCGAAAACTTACGCACGTTAAAAACCTATCGAGTTGTTTTTTCATATGACCGATTTTAGTTCTTAGCGTAACCACCAGGGGCGCTATACAAGTTTTTCATAGACATACCTATTTACGTAGGCGATATCGAGTCCGTAACTTTTAAACTCATGGTAGCGCTACAGTAGCACTACCGCACTGCCATGAGTGAGCTATCGAAAACTTACGTACCTACGTAAAAAACCTATCGAATTGTTTTTTTTTTTTTCATACAACCGATTTAGTTCTTAGCGTTACCGCTAGGGGCGCTGTACATTTTTTCATAGACATTTTTTACATAGGCGATACTGAGTCTGTCACTTTTAAACTCATGGTAGCGCTACTGATGACTGAATGTTTAGTTGGGTTTCAATGCAATGTCCTGCCTGTTATCGCTCCGTACATATTTTTGTTGTTGTCCATAGCACTGTTCCACCGAGCCTGTCTATAAAAATTGTATGTGTTTACAGGGAGAAGATCTGCACCGTGCTGCCGGCGCGCGCGCAGGGCTACATGTGGTCGCTGGCGTTCAGCACCAGCCAGCACGGGTTCTCGCTCGCCTCCATGTACCGCAAGATGCAGCGCGTCGACAGCCCCGTACTGCTCGTCATACAGGACACCGACAACAATGTGAGTCCGCTGCCTTTGGTACTTATTTCATATTTGGGGGCACGGCAGTATCCCCGCCAAGTCGAGCGCGAAGTCAAGCAAGGAGGCCAAGTCACACAACATGTACTAATAAAGAAATCGCAGTAAGGAACTTTCTAAGTTCGATGAAGCCACTTGTGTATCTCAAGTAGGGCATCGAAAACCCGTTCAATTTTCAAAACCCGGGTTTTCGGGTTCCAATGTAACTGAAACCCGGGTAACCCGGGTTTTCGAGCTTCTTGTTTTTTGTTACATTTTTTTATTTCTATTACGAAACATGCTAAAAGCTGGAGGTAAACCCGTAGTGAGGGAATTCCAGAGGCTTTTTAACGCTGTCCTGTTCGAAGGGAGAACTCTGGAGGCGTGGAGTAGGAAGGGTGACAAAACCCTTTTGAAGAACTATCTACCCATTTCCCTGTTAAACCACGTCTACATGTAAGCTATTTTCAAGAGTAAAATACTTGCTTGGTGCCCTCGATAGGTTGCAGTGACGTGTTATCCGTATTGTCTGAAACGGTGTCGTAACTAGCTTTTAATGCGCCTGGTGTGAGGTACGAGGTGCAAAAATGCGCCCTTGAGAAATAAACTAGATACTAGTCTGGATATTTCTGCGCCCCGCCAGGGCCGGCACCCTGTGCCTGGGCGCTGGCGGGCTTATTTTGGTCTTTTGTTCCTGTCGACTTCATATGTGGATCTCACTACCACTTACCATCAGGAAAAATGCAGCGCAGCGCCTGCATCGTATGTGGGTGGCATCACTGTCCAGCACGTGTCGTTCGGGAGTGGAAAGGAGAGAAGGGACTAGCTGAAATAGCTCTTCAAAGCATTCCCCATTATAGAGACGGTAGAGAAAACTTAGACCGGCAATGTCTCTAAGTAATTGTAGAGGCTCTAGGGTTTCGGACACCTCCAGATCACCGACAACACGGATAGCTGCAACCTATTGAGAACATCGAGCAAGTATTTTGCGGAGCCATGCCAGAGGTGAGAGAAATATTCCACACATGGGCGAACTTGTGCCTTAAACAAAAGGCAGAGCTGCACAAGTGTGAATAATCACCGCACTCTGTTCAGAATCCCTAGTTTGCGGGAGGCTGTTCTAATGACGCTCTCATTGTAATCCCGCTGGTTCAAGTCGCAACGAACATCGATGCCCAGGATGCTAAGGCTATCCTGTATTGTCCTGTAAGGGCTCTGAAGAGTAGAATGGGAAAGGAAAGGAGACACTTACCACAAAAATACACACCTGTGTCTTCTTGGTATTGAACTACACAAGATTGCATGTACCCCCTTCGGAAATGCGCTTCAAGACGCCGTAAATCTCGGCGAGAAGAAGGTTCCTCTATTCCTTGGTTTCAGTGTGCTTTACCCCAGGTCTTCATATCCTAGTGACAACATGTCATTGATATGCAGCAGAAACAAAGTCAGCGACAGGACGGAACCTTCTGCACGCATCGGCCTACGGATGAACTTGGACAAAACCAAGGTCACGTTCACGGCACCGTCCTCGAAGGTGTTCAAAAATATGTGTACCTTAGGCAGACTCTGCAATTGGGTCGAAACATCTTTGAGGACGAGTTGAATAGATGAATTGAGCTGGGCATTTGGGAAACTACGCAGTCTTCTCATCGTCAATCCCACAAAGCCTAAAGACGGTCAGTGCGTCCTACCCGTCATGTATGGAGCCGAAACGTGGACACTGAAGGCACGGCTAATCCACAAATTCATAGTCGCTCAGCGGGTTATGGAAAGAACTATGCGCGGTGTTTCTCTGCGGGATCAAATAAAATCGGGAAGTTAGGCGATCCAGTAGAGAACCAAAGTCGACATAGCTCATCGCATCAGCAAGCTGAGGTGGCAGTGTGCTGCCATCAGCTATAAAACCGACAACTGCTGGGGTAAATGGGTTCTAGAGTGGAGACCGCGTTTCAGCAAACGAAGTGTAGGACGCTCTCAGGCCAGGTGGAGTGATGTTATGCGCAGGACGGCTGGTAGGAGCTGGATGCGAGTAGCCGAAAACGACAAGTGGCGTGCATTTGGGGATGCCTGTGTCCAGCAGTGGATGGAAATGGGCTGATAATGATGATGATGGGTGGTCGACGAACAGACGGATCACCTGAGGGCCTACCATGAGTTGGCTATAGTAAACTTACGTACGTTAAAAACCTATCGAGTTGTTTTTCATATGGCCGATTGTAGTTCTTCGCGTAACCACCACCCGGCGCTGTACATGTGAGAACCATGTAACCTTAATAGTAAGAACCAATGTAACCACATTTTGCAATAAATAAATATTATTATTATTATTAAATATTATTACATGTTTTTCATAGACATATTTACGTAGTCGATATCGAGCGCGTAAGTTTTAAACTCATGGTAGCCCCCCCACTGATGGTGATGGTAACACCAACATTTACAGAACAGTTCGTGTTTTTGAAGCTTTTAAAAAACCCGAAAAACCCGGGTTTTGGTTTTTCAAACCCGGGTTTTTTGTGACTAATAAAATCCGGAAAAACCCGGGTTTTTAGGACCGGGTAAACCCGGGCTCGATGCCCTAATCTCAAGTCAAGTCAAGTCAAGTCTACTTGACTGCACGACTTTGTCTAGATTTCATAACTTTATAGATATTAACAAGTGGCTTCATCGAGACTTGGCCACTTGGCTAGTTTTTCCAAGAATGTTTTTGGTGGGATAGACTTGGATCGACAAAAATTATCTGATAAGTGAAAAAAGGAGAATCAAATTCCATTATTCAATAATTGAATTTGATGACATGTAAGTATATATCTAATACAATAATAATTATTGTGTTTTACAAATAATTACATATAACTATTATGTTTTTCACCACGGCACAAAATTTTCGCTAACTTTTTGTGTTTAGGGTTGGCACGGACACGGGACACACATATTGACCTAATTCTGAACATAGTGTTTTCCAGTGACATATCTGATGTTGTCGCCAGAGGCTTGACCACTGCACCACAGCATCACATTTCTTTAAAAACAACAACGTTAACGTATCAATTCCACCATTCCAGGTATTCGGAGCCCTAACATCGTGCGCGCTCCACCCCTCGGAGCACTTCTACGGCACGGGCGAGTCGCTTCTGTTCGCGTTCCAGCGCGCGCCCGACGAGCGCCGCGCCTCGCAGGCCGCGCCCATCGACGACAAACAGCCCGACATCAAGGACCTCAAGGAGGAGGGCCTCAAAGAGGACAAGGGAGGTACGTCGAGATCAGGCTAAGGGTGCTCGCCAACGTCAGAGAGAGGTGGTAGATAGTAGGATGATAGGGGACCCATGTATTGTACGAGCCAAATGGAACGTACCTACTTACTTTTTTTTTCTCAAAGGTTCTGCCAGAATATCAGCGCCGTCGCGTCCTTGCGGCTGCTACGGCACATGCTGAGGCAGAACCTTTTGATCTTAAATATATTTGTATGTGTATGTTTTGTATTCGTTTTGTATTTTTTTTTTAATTTATGATCAATAAATGTTTTCTTTCTTTCTACTTACTTGTCAAAATTAGGGTAAGGCTGCTCGCCAAAGTCGGATAGATAGGTGGTAGATAGTAGGATGATAGGTGACCGATTTTTTGTACGAACAAAATAGAACGTACTTGCTTGCAATGGAACAATGCATACGTCCTACGAGAAGTAGGTCGAGTATGGTCACAATATCGGAAGAATCGGCCCGTCTTACAAAAAGTCTTATGTGGGCGGGCAGCCTAAGCTTAAACACTTTTTTGGCTGCAAGTACGTTCTTCGGTAGTTTTCGTGGTTAATTCACATTGGTCCCCTTAGAGGTATGTAAATTATAGTTTTTCTTAAAAATGTTACTTGGGACCTCTAGTAGAGGAATATGGGACGGTTAAAAATTAACACAAATATTGGGCAGATTGCCTATTTTTAGACAAGAGTCGTAGGATTTCAATGGCGACAAAATTGAAGAGAAAAAAGAGGGGACAAATGGGAATAACCCGTTTTCGCGTAACTTCCAAGATCCAGATAGTCGAGTCATATAAAATTGTTTTTGTACGGTGTCTTAAGGGTTTTCGGGATATTTATTAAATAAATTCATTATTGATTTACAGAACCACCGTCACCAGTGAAGACAAAATTCAAGTGTTGGGGATGGACAGGCGACAACATGTATTTCATAAGAGGAAGCAACGACAACATATCTATTGGTGCTGGCGAGTGAGTATCTCATTCAATATTATATCTTTTAGTAGGTAATTTTTATTTTTTAACTTAACAAGTTTTAAGACCATGAAAATAGATAAGAAAACTGATAGACTATATTGCATAGTATTTTCCTTACTTTTAAAGCACATTTTACAAAACATTAATAGCGTTACGATTTAGTTTTGTGTGGAAATGTCCCAGATATTTATATATTATATTTATTTATTTATGGCTATACTTTGAATGACCTTACCTTAATTTATTTAAATGGCACTGTTTATTTATAGATGATTTGATGCAAATTTCATTATTGGTAATCCAAGACTATTTTTAGAAAACAAGTGTTACCTACCTTATGAGTTAATTACTAATGATCATGAATTTGACAAATAATCATAAAAATATTAACTGTGTTAATGGGTTGCACTAACACCAGTTTTATCTCTATTCTGTCTGTGTGTACGTGATCCGAGACATGCATACCGTATTTTTTTTATATTTTCCATTAAAATTAATTAATTGGAAGGTGCTAGAACTCTGAACACGTAACTTAAGGTCGCCTGACTAATAGAGAGATAAATAATATACAATATCTCTGAGGTACCTACCTACACTTTGTTTTTTATTATTTTTGTCTCTATATCTCTCGCTATTCCTGGCAACATAGTATTTTTTCTGTTTAAATTAGTGGTGTCGATATAAAGATTTTATAAAGAAAAAAGCATAGAGTAGGTATCATGTATTGTATTGACATTTAGAACAGTACCATTAGTTGCGAATCAATAATGTCCCTTATTTTCGGTAGAAAGGGCACTGCACGATTATGTAGTGTAATAATAACCATAATTTGTATCTTTGTGCAGCGGCAAGTTCGGCATCTGGCTGGACGGGGACCTGTACCTGGGCCGCACGCAGCGCTGCACCACGTACGGCAACGAGCCGCTGAGCACGCGCGAGGACTTCGTGGTCAAGATCATGGAGTGCTGGACCTTCATCTGAGCCGCCCGCCCCACCAGCGCCACTCTCTAAATCAAAACAAGCTTTAGACTATCTTATGAAAATTTGCTACGAACGTTTGACACTTTTACAAAACAGTCCTTTCGACTTTAGGTACCGATGAGTCTGAGAACGATTTTGTACTCGCGGTCGCGTCCCGCGCCGTCGCGAGCCCGACGCGCCGCCGCGTCGATTCGTCTCCGCATTTCTAGTCAAATGTACTGAAACCCGACCAATGTTTTCACCCTCCCCGATGTAGAGGCGTGTTCGGATGGACTCCGCCGCTCGCGCTCGGCGCGAGTGCATTAATCCTAGTCAATTGTCATTCGTATGTAAGCTGAAGGTGTATCGAGAAGGACCCTCCGGGACGGAGCGTAGCGCGCGGCCCGCGGCCCGACGCACGCCGATATTACGTGTCAATTCATACAATTAAATATTGTGCATTGTTGTTAAGGATTAAAAAACATATTTGTAATGATAAAGAAAAATCATTGTATAATGTTATGTAGAAGTTTATATGTAACGAATGAATCATTGTGTTTAGGCGCAGTGTTCCGTGTTCCAGCGTCCCGCTCCTCACAGAACTGTCGTTATAACCAAATACAAGCTTCAATGTTTAGTGCTGGAAACACACCGGGCAGTATAAATATTTCATTATTTGTGTACGTAGTGGGTTTGTATGTTATGTTGTCGCGTAAGTATGTATTGATTGTGTATTGAGTCATAATATTAAGTTAGTGAGCATAATTATGTTACACTTTCACTGTGATTTGATTATTATGGTTGCATTTTGTTATAATAATGAAGCGTTATCACTTTATTTGTAGCTATTTTATCGACTTAGTTAAAAAGCTTTATTTATGATATGCATCTATTATAAATCAGTGGTAGATTTATTTAAAAATACACCGAAATAAATATTGATGAACTGTTTATTCACTACTAATAAATAAAATTATTTATTTTTGTGATAATACGCTTCAGTACAGAGATGAGTAGCCGATATGTAATTAATTAAATAGTGAAGATATTTTAAATAGTTATCTTAGAAGCTTGATGAATGTAATCGTCATTGTGCTTAGGAAGTGTGTCACTTAGCATGGTGTCCGGCGGCTTCGTTTGCCTGCCTCGTCTCATATTATCGACCTAATTTGTTTTTGTGTACATATAAAACTTATTCCTATTTGAGATTAGTAAAGAGATATATTTTTATGAAGACCACGCAATGAAAGCACCGATTAAAATAGAAAGTACAATGTGACTTGGAAAGTAGCTGTAAAGTGACGTTATTCAAATACAATATTAATTGATTAATGAAGCAGATTGCGCGTGCGTCGATCCATGTAAAGAAATATTTTGACGTTGTTATTGTTTGTGTACATCAGAAATGTCGTAGATAAAACCTAGGTTTTAAAATATATCGGCATAATTATTGTTACAAATTTATAATCACTAGATTTGTTGAGTAGCAATGAAAAATTAAATATTTATTTATTCTGTTATAATAATTTCTGTCTTATGATCGCTGTAGCTGCATTACATTATTGGTGATTTATTATGTAATTTATAAGTTGTTAAAATGTAAATCAAGCCATAATAATTGAGAATATATTCTTTTGAGAAATTAAGTCTTTTATTTTCTAAAATCCTATCACACTTGTACTTAATGTAAAGAGTATGTCACACTGTAGTCACTGGCGGTGGCGGTACCCCCCGCCGCGGTTGTCGTAGCCCCTGTTGTAGTCGCTGTAGCCCCTCCTGTCGTAGCTATCTCTCCTGTCGTAGCCGCCTCTCCTGTCGTCGCGCCTGTCGTCTCTCCTGTCATAGTCCCTATTGTTGCGATCGTACGGCTGATAACGCCTATTATTTCGGCGGTCGTTTCTCCGACCAGAATTCTGTGGAACCCACCAAGATTTGATGATTGGGGGCACAGATTTCTCGTCATTGAACACTTTCATGAACTCTTCATCTTTTTCTGTGTATCGGTCTTTGAGCTCTTCCTCACACTTTGCCAGGAATTCTTTGTCTTCAGGAGAGAGATTGTCAATAGCAGACATTTTTAGTCATGAATTTTTGGCTGCTGTACAAGGGAATCTGCAACTGAAAGAAGTTTGGCATCAAAAAATTATACATTTCATAAAATTGTGTTTAGATAGTAAAACCGAGGCCTCAATGGAATCACACAACACTGTTCTTTAACAATATCAGCAGATAACAACAGCACATTAACAAACGGAATGTCATAAAAATGAGCACATAATATCCTGTAACCATTGAAAGTTAAAAAAATGGACAACCTGCTAGCAACAGTAGCAACCACAAACCCTTCCGTACTAATAACATATGGGAAAGTAACTTAGTCAGTACACTTTCACTCATAAACTACTTTAATAATTTAACTGCGATTTGGTACAGTTTGGTATACAGAAATTTGTCATAGGTTACTTCTTAATTGACTGTACTATAGTACACTGAGACTCGCAGCAGTTGGAGCAGTAAAACATAAAAGGGATGTCTTTGTGGCTCTGACCATTTATTTAATATTTAGCTGCCACCTTCGACTTTGTCCGTGTGAATATGGTTTTCGGCAGCAATGATTTATTTAAATAGCCTTTAATGTACATGGTAAACATAGCTTTTTATTAATGAAAGACCCTTCAGAATCGCCCCGGACGTTTCAGAGATTAGCGGCAATAAACAGACAGACAAAAATTATTTCATTTTTTTTTCATTCATCAGCAACTGTAATGTCCAATATGAGAAACACAAACTCCAAGACAATCAACAGAAAATAAACAACACAACAATCATTTCCCAGAAATTAAACTTTAGAATAACATATTTACAACTTTCGCCAATTATGTTTGGCAGAATGAAACCAGAAAAGGCCTCAATGTCACCCAGGGTGCTGTGATCACTAAGTTGATACTCCCATCCCAAAAGTGCTCCACACTCAGGGCAAACACATGACCTTGAGTCATATGCAGGAAACCAAGAACTTCTGTCCCACTGCAATAGTATAATTACAGATAGATATGTAGTTGTATCTTGAGTAAACAATTAATTAAAAACTGTTTAAAGAACAACAAATTACCTCACCAACCCCTGAACACGCTGATTTGGATAATGTCACTATTGGAAAGTGAAAAAGTACCAACTCAGTAAACATTTGAACTAAAACCTGGTGCTGTTGGTTAAATACAGTGTCATAGAAACTGTATTGTGAATATGGACTCGTCTTCGCAATAATGAACTTAGTAGTGGCTATGTCATGACCACAACTACGGCACAAGATTGACTCTGAAACTAGAAAATAAGAGCCAAATTGAATGCTTTTCTAAAGCAGTTATTGCTCAAGAAATCAGTTAATAGTGAAAGATTTACAAACCATTGAATAGTGTATATTGTACTGAATTAGCAACATTGCTATTTGCTGATATTGGACCGACAAAGATCATGAAAGCAAGTATCACCGTAGTAAAAGTCATCACAAGTTGCCAAATCCAGTTGATTAATAAAGCAATCGGGTTATTAACTTACAGCGCTGAAACTGGTAACAAAACTGACGTGTTGATTATATTTTGACAAGACGTATGTCACTACTAACTACTACAACCACAACCTGTCTATATTTCTAATTTTTTACCTATGGCAATCCATTCACCTTTATTTTTAGACGATCCGTTGAGCGTTGAAAGCCATGGAGGCAGCAAAAAAAAACTAAAGTGTCATTTGACATTTATTGTCTTCGTTGACGTTTTGGTGTTGTAAATTTTTGGAAACATCGTATAATAAATTCAACATTTTCCGAGTATTTTGGTTTCAAAATGTCCGAAAATGTAAATATTGACCTCTCTGGCGAAATGAATGCCACGGTTGAAAAGAAAGGTTTTCAAAAGTATGTGAATGATATGGAATTGTAAGTTTTACTAACACTATACTCTACGTGGTGCCTACGCTTCGTGTTTTGTTATTTTATGCTTATCAATTCATTTCATATTCTATTACACTGCCTGCAAAAAATCATTTACTTTCATGCCATCAGTCTGTTCTTAATATCATTAACTCTCGAAGTACATAAAATTAAAATTTACATTGTAGCATTACTATTAAATTATTTTAAAATTGAAATACAAAAGGAGCATGAAAACGATTGCAAATTTTTCAATTTACATAGTTGTAACGAAATAGATGACTATTAAATTTCCTATATTATATTCTATACTAATATTAATATTATACCGCTGAAGAGTTTGTTTATTTGTTTGAATGTGCTTATCTCAGGAACTACTGGTTCGAATTGAAAAAAAAAAACATTTAATGTTGGATAGATCAATTATTGAGAAAGGCTTCAGTCTATATAACATTATGCTGATATTAATAGGAGCAAAGAAACAATGGAAATTGGGTAAAAAACAGGGGGGAAAACACAAACGAAGTCGCTGGCACAGGTAGCAATATACAGGGTGTCCCAAAGTAGTGTCAAGCGGAAGTCCTGAGATAGAACATCCCGTGGGGCATCCGAAACACCCCATGTATGTTCCGTGATTTTTATAGTTTTCGAGTTATGATCATTTTTCTAAAATTTTGAGAATAACTGACCTAACCGACTAAAAATATTGTAGAGAAAAAAGTATATGACTTTTTTGAGTAATTCTTTTTGCAAATCAATTTTCATGAGTTTTTCTTTAACGCCTAAAATATTTGTCTTCATAACTTATATGGAAAATATCAAAATTATGGTACAAACTGAAAAGTTACGTTCTGTAAATAATGTCTTACAATTTCAACGTTAAATTTACAATATTAGGAGGTAGCTGCATGGCTCCTAAATAACTTTAAACTGCGCTCAACTCTCAGCTTTCATAATCATTAATAAAAACTGGTACTTAATGGGCTACTTTTGCTGAATCGGACTTCAAAGACAGAGAGGTGGAAAAATCTTTTAAATTTGCCATTTGAATACGAAGTATTATTTGGACATTTTGTTATTTCTAAAGTTACTAAGATTGTTAACAATCAAAATCATACCAGAAATGCTAAGAAATAACCACTTGAAAGTTTAATTTGTGATACTTAAAAAAATAATAAGTTTAAAAATGGGAACTTTATTGAAAAAAAAAAGTTATTGTTTTTGATTATTTATTGAAAAAAGATGATAAGTTAAAGTTTATTAAAGTCGGTAAAGAAAGCAAAGTTCGTCAAATTCGTCGTAACAAAGATATACGTTTTGAATGTGAAAACAGTGTTAGCGCAATTAAACTTAAAATAAATGAAAAAAAAGCATCCAAATGTTTGCATCTGAGTGTTCCTGTATTAAATTTAGGTTTGTTAACAAACTGACTAACTTTCGAAATAATAAAATGTCCAAATAATACTTGTTCATCAAATGGCTAATTTTATGTTTTTTCCACCTCTCTGTCTTTGTAGTCCAATTTCAGCAAAAGTAGCCTATTAAGTACCAGTTTTTATTGATGATTATAAAAGCAGAGAGTCTGGCGCAGGTTTTAAAGTTACTTAGGAGCCATGTAACTACCTCCTAATATTTTAAATTTAACGTTGAAATTGTAAGACATTATTTACAGAACGTAACTTTTCAGTTTGTACCATAATTTTGATATTTTTCATATAAGTTATGGAGACAAATATTTTAGGCATTAAAGAAAAACTCATGAAAATTGATTTGCAAAAAGAATTACTCAAAAAAATCAAATACTTTTTTCTCTACAATATTTTTAGTCGGTTAGGTCAGTTGTTCTCAAAATTTTAGAAAAATAATCATAACTCGAAAACTATAAAAAATCGCGGAACATACATGGGGGTGTTTCGAATGCCCCACGGGGGGTTCTATGTCAGGACTTCCGCTTGACAATACTTTTTGGGACACCCTGTATGTATTATAAAAATATAATAGGAAATATATATTGGATTACAATATTATTCTAGTTTGGATTTAATTTCCATAAGATGGTAAAATCAAACAGTCATGTTGTGAAAATACTACATAGTATAAAACGAAGTCGCTTCCCGCATGTGTCTGTATGTATGAAGTTAAACTTGCTTAAATCTTTAAAACTATGCATCTTGATGGGGATTTTTAGTAGATAGAGAGATTCAATAAAAAGGTTTTATGTATACCCCTAGCAAAGCGAGGGTGGGTCAAATATAAATTCATAACATAATAGAAGTAAGGTAGACACCTAAGACACTAACTCCATATGTTTTGTTGCATTTAAAGTTTGCTTGTAATATTTGACTGGATAAAATAATGATAACAAAGTATTTAATTTGTTTTTCGAATTCTCTGTATGTAGGTTGATGCAAAACCTCCGAGCTGGAGCTGGCCCAGCCCTGGTGATGGGTATGCTCTCCTCACGACGACCATGGACACAATTTGTTGCAACTGAAAATTTCAAGGTATTTAGTGTTACAGTATTGTCCATTATTTACGCGAACACTTGAAATAAAACTCACTTTACAGATTTGTAGTCCTTAAAATCTGTAAAATTAGTTTTAAGCGTAAGCATAGTCTTGTCTCGCCTTTGACCATGAGTGCTGTAAGAACTCGAAATGTTGGGTCAAAATAATATGTTTAGAATAACAATACACGCTAGTTTATTCTGTACAATAAGTTTTATTTGAAATGTAGGTATTTAGTTTTCTTGCATAGGAGATTATTATTAGTTTCCTCATTTCTCAGAATTTTATTTATAGTACAGGATCCGTGGTGTATTTTTTCACTTGATTACTATCAAGCTAATTTTCCGTGAGTAGCTTCATTTTGATAAGACGCCCAAAAAATTCCTGTGCGAAAATTTTTGATTGTGGTAGCTAACAGAGGTAGCAATGATTAAATATTTAGGACCGTAGGACTGGGACAAAGTACCACGGAATTTGTAGGACAATATGACCGTTACATTATATAAATATTAACTAAGTAAAATAATAAAAATCAGCTGGTTAGTAATCATTTTTGGTGATCTCGTTATCGATACAAGTTGGAGGGGGAGGAGATCACCAAAAATGATTACTAACCAGCTGATTTAATCATTGATACCTCTGTTAGCTACCACAATCAAAAATTTTCGCACAGGAATTTTTTGGGCGTCTTATCAAAATGAAGCTACTCACGGAAAATTAGCTTGATAGTAATCAAGTGAAAAAATACACCACGGATCCTGTACTATTACTTATATATAAATTGATTCTTATAAATTATTATTATTCCAGGCTCCTGCATCTGTACCAAGATTGTCTCGCCGATTTTATAGAAATGTGGAATACTTTCAAGCAAATTATTTAGTTGTGTTTCTGGGATTGTTCGCCTACTGTCTGTAAGCAATTTCTTAATATATTTTCTGGTTGACATAGCATACTTACATAACATAAGCTTAATTGAAACAGAACTGACAATACCTTGTATTGTATAGGTTTTGTCGAATTTATGTGCCCATATAAAAAAAGGGTTAAATACTGCTGGTGTTATTTCATTTTTTCATTTGTATTCAATAAGTTGTCTCGCAGTATGTATACAAGAGTATTTTGTATATTTCCAGTATCACTACGCCTCTACTCCTCATAGCTATGGTTGGAAGTTTCTTTGGTTACAAAAAGCTTACATCTGGACCTAACACTTGGAAGGTAATTTTATCAAGATTCATGTTCATGTTGTTATTAAAATTTTGGTCATGGTCATGGTAAATAATTTATTTATGGTTTTCATTGTGGTTAGCAATGTTGATTTCATATTATAATAAAAAACCTTTGTTACTGATAATTTTCAGCACAAAGTAAGTTTTTACATAATTTATATCTACCTACTTATTCTTTTTGCTCTACTAAATCAGCATTATTTAAAAATGCAGGGAATAATGGTTAACATAAATTACTTAAACTTCACTATTTTTCATAAAATTATTTATCTAGTTACTCCTGAATAATATCTCATATTGTCTTCCTTCATTGATTGGATAACAGTGACTGAATGAACTGAATGAATCTATCCAGTGATTTGGAAATTTCAAGTTTCAAAAACATACGAGAGTTTATCAAACATACAGCATGACTTTGAAAACACTTAACCCTTATCTCAAATCAATCATAAATAGCTCGACACTGATTTGACTTGTACAGTTCAGTCCTTGTGTTCACTATATTTTTGTATATCTTTTTCTGTTTAACCTTTATGACCTATTTCATATCTTGTCACTATCCTATCCGTTCTTACTGTCGTCTATCTGACTAGATTGGTAGCTGGGAGTTGACGAAGACCCAGCAGTACATGGTGGCTGGCGCAGGTTCCATGGCGCTGTGCTACCTGGCCGGAGCTGGAGCTGTTCTCTTCTGGGTGTTAGGTAAGCATATGTCCTCAGGATACCTTTGTTTTATGTCTATCTCACAGAAAGCACTGCACAGTCCAGATATCGTGTACAGTGTCGTAACGAACCTTTTATGCGCCCGGTGCGGGCTATCTAGATTTTATCTAGATACTGGTCCTGTAATTTCTGCTCCCCTCCAGCGGCACTGATTATCTAAACTCTACTTTTAAAAGTATATTGTTCAAATTGAACTAACTCCTACATCACACCACATTGAATACTTATATACCTATGACCTACTACATATATAATACTGATACCAGCCGCAACTTTCGACTAGACTCACTTGTAAATTCGTGTACTTACATAAGAATCTATGATATAAATTTTAGAGATGGGCAGACATAGCTTCAAAGTACCAAAACTATAGGTACAAACTACACTGTTAGAAACAAACTACCTACTTCCTTGTCGGTACCTACACAGTGTTGTAGTGGATTGAACATAACACTGTGTAGGTACCGATATATTAATATATTCCACGCTAGGTGCGACGGTGACGGTGGTGGCGCTCCACGCCAGCTTCTTCGACATCGAGGCGCTGCCGCAGGCCGAGGGCGAGGAGGCCTTCCCCATGATGATAGAGCAGGTGTGACATTGTCAGCTGCCGTTCTTCCTGCCGCCTCCAGGGTGCATCACACCTCCCCACCGCTCTATAAATTAAATAGACCAGCCACAATACATGTAACAACTTTGTAGTAATTTTTATTGTCTCATTTTATAGTTGCTACACAATATATAGGTACAGCATATAACTAAATTGTGGCTTACCATAAATTCCAACTCAAGATATTTCGTATGCCATGGATTATCTTATAGATTATGTTCACAATTTCCGGAATGCATTAAATTAGCTAATTTGGCGAAAATATTACTGTGACATTAAGGAAGTATTCGTTTATTTTTTCTTAAATTACCTATATTATTATAAAGTTTATAAATAGTGTTGATTAATGCATTGTGTTAATAAAATGTAATTTTTTGTTTATATTAAATTTTTAAACCTATATACAGCATAGTTTAATGATATTAATATGTTTGTAAAATTACTCATAAATCACACTATGTATAGGAAATTATATTTATAAAGCTTTAAAATTTAAATGCATAAACCAAAGTTAAATATATCTAATTGCGTGTCTGTCTGTACCCTTCATCTGCTTAATAAAAACTTAACGAATTATCAAATGTATTTAAAATATGTATTAAATAATCTCGTTACTTTTATATGTTTTGTAATTGCTTCAATCATAATAATTGTACTTCAATTGGACTACTTAATTAATTGTAAATAGTTATTTATATCTTTAATATAGTTTTGATCACATTTTAATATGTTGTTTTATTTTAAGAATTCTGCATGTAAAAATGCATGCATTAACAGATGTATGCTGCCTGCAATATTTGTTGTAAGTCATGGAGTAAACTCAATTTTCTTTTGCATTAAGTGGGGCAACATGGAATAATCCAGTAAGAATAGGGGAATAGAAAGACAGTCTTATTAATCTGTATTCTTTAATACAACTATAGTTTAAAAACAAATAGAAAATAAAAAGCAACTTTTATAAAACTATTCACATTATTTTTACTAATGTGGACAAACTTCAAACATGAATTACATTTCCATAAAGAATATTATTTAAAACAATTAATATTATTTATGTATATATTTTTATAAGACATCACTACTAAGTCAGTCCCGAGACTTCCGGGGGCGAGTCACTATGCACTTATATTAATTTATAAATAATTTTATTGTGTAAGGCACTTATATAGTTTTGCATACAAATTGACACTCAAACATTTATTATTTGTCAAAAATATAGTAAATTATATCTGAAACTGTAGTAAACATAATAAAGTTTCTGTAAATAACTTAAAGAATCTCATAACATACTAAGTTCATTTAGTTTTTTGTCTTTATAATATAATAATAATATACTCTAATATATTTTATAATTTTCAACATATTACTAAGATTTTCTTAAATAAATCTAGTTTAATGATTGCACTTACTGTTGGACAACCTGGGTCAACAAACAAATTATAACCAAATATATTTAATGGACCGTTGTTAATTGCACAAAAGTTCACATTTGCAGGCTGCATGTAACAGCTATCTCATACTATTGGACGAACTTTATTTTGAGCAACAATTTATAAAATTCAAATAATAGGAACAGTTTTACTCCAAATAACAATTATATTTAAGAATTTTGATGTCATCTTTTCTATGAAAATTATAACTATTTATAAAAGTGAAATAATGGGATAAAATATGTAATTTACTATATGTAGTATAATAAAATAATATATACTCAGCTAAAACTTAATTAGTTATACTGGGCTGTACAATGCCACTAAACAGTCAGTGGCAAGGTGTATTCATGATACAAATGAAGAAGATGCTAATACATCACAAGTTAAATATTTATATAGCCCCCTGGAAGACATTGATATAAGAAAATCTATTTAAATATCATAAAATACACTCATTGTATTTTTATATCATAATAAGGAATCACAACACTCTGTGATTGTTAATTTTAGTCAGTTCCATATCGGCTACAAGCAAGATTTCATCCCACTTTTGTGATGGAGGGTCTGCAGATGTGGATATGTCCACTTTCAGTTCTTTGCTGCTCTGTGGGGTTGTGAACTCAAGCTTGCGCTTCGACTTCCCAGCAAATACATGGCAAGAGGGTGTTCGCTGGGCATCAAACACAGTGAGTGGGGTTATTGGAGGAGTATCCACCAAGACACCTTCAGACTTCTTAATTTTGATAGGCCCGGCATATTTGAACACTGGCTTTTTTAACACAGTGTTATTACCAGAAACCTTTTCTATGAGACCAACTGAAATAAAAACATTAGCTATATCATATAGCCTTCTAACTTTTGATTTGTGCTGACGATCTTGCTGTTCAGGCGAAAGAGCGGTTTTGTTTTTGTGAGTAGTATCAATAAGAACCCTTACAGCCATTTCTAAATTTATGTATTTGTTCTGTAAGAAAAAAAATTTGTTAATCTTCTGAAAATTAGGTGTATTATAAGAAAATGTTGTCATCATCATTGTTTTCAAAAATAACTTACAGGTGGTTCCACTAAAAACAGCATCAGAAACCGCTGGGCCATGACTCCTAGGGTCTTGTGTTTAGGAGCAGGTGGCTTTGGTGCCCTTCCTCGGAGAGCATCTGATAACTTGAGATTTTCACCTTCTTTCTTCAGCATCTTCAAGAAAGAATTCAGTCTTAACCCTCCATACCACAGGTAAGTGTTTTTCCTTCTGTGCACTGCACATTGTATTGCTTCTAAAATATTGATTATGTCATACATCCGACGTTTCTCTACACCCAGGCTAGCTGCTGTACTGTCCAATTGTATTTCTACGGTGCCATTCCCATGAAGAGGGTAAAGTTCTAGAAATCTAAAAATAACAGAAATTAGTCAATAAAATCAACATAGGTATCCTACTTCTTATTATTATCAAATTTTAGTAAATTCTTATTTTATTGCATAATTACATCTTGCATAATGAGTAATATTCACTCAACATTATTGAAGTAAAGTGAATCTCATAAAACATAAAGTGAGACTAGAGCTTGCAAGGCTATACTGCTGTGAGGATAACGAATACCTATATTAATTATGTGGTTGGATCTGAAACTCCTTTCACAACACTACAATCTTCTTATCCATGCTGTCCTACTATGATTCTAATAAGAGAAATACCGACAAATTAAGCTCGTTCTTTTTACCTGTCACATAATATTTGAAGAGATTTTTCCTTCCTGTGTACCGCGCTGGGCGGCGGGGTCGGGTACTGCGAGGCATTGTAGCTCACCACATCGTTTTCTTGCAACGCAACGCTGGTCAACAACTTGAGGTTAGCATTCGGTGAAACATAGCTGGCTGAATTCGTGACTTCTGAAAGCGCGTATCGCTTTGGTGTACAGATAATGTTATCATCTTCATACATTGTGTGAGAACATTATGTACATTTCCAGTACCACAAAATATTCGCGTAATTTTTGACAGCTTCGCGATAATCCAGTTGGTTGCTTATTCAGTACATTAATACTGGTTATGTGAATTACAATCTCGCCACATTTTCTTCTTATATTTTCACATGACTATTTCATTCAGAAAAATGTTAAATATAATTAAATACCTGAATTTGTATAAATTAACCTAACAATAAACAATTTTGACAGCTAGAATTGCGCGCGAGCAGTGCTGTGCTAGGAAAACACGAAAATTGCAAACAAGCTGCGTTTAGTTTTCATCAAGAGGGAAGAGCCATTTGATATTTAATAATAAAATACCGCGTAACATATTATGTTGATAGAATTAAAAATAAATTCGGCATGTGGATATTTCTTATATACATACATACATAGATAAAATCACGCCTTTTTCCCAGAGGGGTAGGCAGAGATCACTTCCAGCGATCCACTTTTCACCTCTGTGGGAAACGTGACGTGACGGGTTGTGGACCACGTCGCCGCCATTCTGCCTTG
Organism: Maruca vitrata; assembly: GCA_039566165.1. Classification (NCBI taxonomy): domain Eukaryota; kingdom Metazoa; phylum Arthropoda; class Insecta; order Lepidoptera; family Crambidae; genus Maruca; species Maruca vitrata. Next base: position 11,083,762 of record CM076912.1, on the reverse strand, counting down.
TGCATAGTTATAACAAGATCATAGCGTTCCCACGAGTAGCAAGGAAAAACGTAGTGGTTATATTCTCTTTGAGCAAGGATATGACGGGGGAAGGAAAAGGGGAGGAAGGATACTATCGCCTTGGATGATTTGGATTGAGTCGATAGTAGCTCGAGGAGCAGGGGTCGCTTACCCGTATACCGTTCACCAACCACCGGACAGATAGTTGTGACTGGTATCCCCTGACTTAATTCATTATATTGTTACATGAAATTCTTTTTCAAGGCATATTTAGATCATTAATATTCCTCCTACAAATTGAACAATAGTTTGTGGTGGTGCAATTTATGGTATAAATGCCACGTAAATAAAGACCAAGGGGTCCTGGGTTCGAATCACTACACCACACGCTACATGATGCTTATCATTACTGGTCGATGCCAATTTTTGTTTTAAGATTAAAGTTTGCACTTTTGCATTTATGCAGTACGGTGTCTAAATTGAACATAAAGGTCCTGCTCTGAACTGGTTGAGACCTGATGCTGTGCAACTGACTCCTCGTCGATGATGTTATTGCATAAATAGGGTATATTTATATGTACATTATTCTATTTAGATATAAAAGTTCTTTTATATCTAAATAGAATAATACTTTGGCTGCTTTGTATAGTGCTATGTATCAAATGTTATCAACTGTTTACTGATTACCTACTCTAATGGCGAAACTTTGCAGTATTATATATCCTATTATTAACTATTGCAAAACTTAAAATTAAATACATAGACAAAGAATGCGTTTTGTTTATATTTTCCGACCATTACCGACCGCAGTATTATGTTGTTGAATGAACCGGAAATAATTCTTGTCTATGTACAGTGCATGCAGTCTATGGACAAACTTACACTTTTTTTTATTCTGGATCATGTCATGGCCGGTGTGAAGCTTGATTTCTTTCCTTGCAAAAGTGAGCTTGGTTTTCTTTGAAAGTGCTGATTACCGTCAGTGTTTTGACTTTTATTTACATATTGTGCAAAGATAATTGCTGCGCGGTTGCTTATTTCTTGAACAGCCGAATATATCATCAAAATATGTGGATGCATCTATTGTAGACGTGAAAGGAATACATCAATGACAAAATGAACGACGGAGACTGGATTTGTGGCGACCCAAACTGCGGAAATATAAATTTTGCGCGTCGGGTATCATGCTACCGCTGCAACAAGGAGCGTCCTGACGGTGGAAAGCCATTCAAAAAGAAACTGGGCACCGAGATCGGCAAATCGGCTGCGGAAAAGTCTCGGGGGCTTTTCAATGCAGACGACTGGCAATGCAATAAATGTGCGAATGTGAACTGGGCCCGGCGTAACACTTGTAATGTGTGCAATGCGCCTAAATTTGGTGAAGTACGTGTACTTTTGTGTTTAACTTGTAATTTTTAGGCTTGTTGGTAGGAAATAATTAATTATTGGTATGTTTTAGGTGGAAGCCCGCACAGGGTATGGCGGAGGATACAACGAGCGCGGGGTCGTCGAGTATCGCCGCCGGGAATCATCTTCAGACGACGAATATGACGAGTTTGGAAGGAAGAAACGCAAACGCAAGCATGAGACTGAAGACAGAGACAAGGTAAATATTCCATGTTCAATTAACAATTTTTTTTGTTTTATTAATTCTAACATTGTAATTTTAGTCAATGTAAAGGCGAATTTCTATGCCTTTCATATGCCCAATTTTTAAAAATTATAATTTTTGTAAACTGTTGTATGAAAAAGTCCTTCAAATTCAGGGGAAAATGGAATTTGAAGCTAAGAAGAGTTGATGTTTACTTAGACGCTATAAATTTGAAGCACATAGTTACTAAAGTGGAGATTATTTTTCCTGCCTTCAGGTTGGCATCACTGAAGGAGCAGCATACAAAAAATTGCCAGCAACAATGCTGCAGATGGGAACGCTGGAAAAAGTTATTCCAGGGCCTGCACCAAAAGTAATGAATGCAAATTGTGAGCGAGAGAAAATTTCTGGCAGTCTCAGTGATGGCTCAGTATGTGAACTTCCCCCAGTGTCTAAAATGGCTTTCAGGAGACATCAGCTCCCAAATCAGGGATATACTATCTTTAAACAAGAGTGCAAGGTGCCTCCCTACAAAACAAATGGCACCCAACTACATTTACCAATACGTAAACGGTATTCCAGTACCGGGGATAGGGATCAGACAGGATCTTCAGGCTATGAAACTTCCTCAAAGAAGAGCAAACGTGACAGCAGTTTCTCACCTGTCAAAGCTTATGATCCTGTTATGGAGAACAGAGTCTCATCTACAAATAATGATGTTGTCTATAGATTCACAGGCCCAACACCAGTAGAAGATTTTCAAGTCACTTACACTTTGGAAGAAAGAGTGAGAGCAGCAGCACTTGCTTTTGTCTATAATAACTGTAAAATTACTACTGAGAAATTTGAAAGCCTATATGATAAACCAGCACCGGACTTCAAGACCATCTTTGGATGGAGACAGAGACTTTTAAACACTGGTTGTTTATGTGACAATCATGTGGATAAGAATGATATTCCCAAACAGTTTATTATTTCTAGTGAGGATTCAAAGAAAAAAGAAATTGTTAAGAAACCAGTTGCAAGAATACCCAATCCAGATGAGATCCCCATTGTGTTGGATAGTGAAGATGACGAAAATGAAACGGATTCTAGAGTTCAAACCAAATCTTTTGTAAAGCATAGAAGTGCAAGTGTTGAAACATTGGTCATAGCATCTAGAGATCATGAGTTGCGTGGAGCCGGTAGCTCAGTTAGTACAGGTGGAAGCAGATCTCGCGCTCGGAGTCAATCACGGTCGTCATCATCATCATCGCGTTCTACTTCTACATCCAGTCAAGATTCCAACTATCCAGATACTGATTCTGAGAAGTTCAGGAAGTCCTCAAACTCAAAAACTTCGGTCACAAGCAAGAAAAATTCATTGGCCTCTAAAACATCAGTTCATAACTCTGATTCTGATTCAGTTTCATACAACAGTGATGATGAAAATTTCTTGTCTAGAGTTTATGGTGATGGACGAAAAGTGAAACGCAAATTAAAGAAACGCCAAGTTCCTACAGTTGCTCCTGTTGCTATTTCAAAACCTCCTATTGTGAATACAACTGAAAATAATGCCTTCCATGGGTACAGTACAGCAAAACCTACTGTAGAACAGTCACCATTAGTTACTGGAAATATTTATACATGTAACTTGCGAAATATGAATGTGAGGCAACATGAGAATGCAATAGACAATGATGGTGGATCAAGTGAATACATTCCAACAAAACTAGGTTCTAATACACAAAATTATCAGGAATTTAAGAATAATGTGCGACGAAAAGGTTATTGGGCTAAAGGAAATGGGAGGACATTTGGTAAAGGCATTCATATTTCTAATGAACCTATTACAAGAAATTATCCAATTAAACAAAACTTTTATGCCTCAAGCCCACAAAATACAAATGCTGCACAGTTCTATAATGTCCATAAACCTCTAAACAATAATGCCAATACTTTGAATGTTCACAATACAATTGGTTGTCAGCCTGTCCAAAACACTTTGAGCAGTCAAAATATGCATGTAGCAGGTCAAGTAGGTCACAATACAGGCAGCCCTCAAAAAAATTATATAAACAATACTTTTCACAATAAATCACCCATATATAACCAACCAAAAATTAACCAACCAGTGGTAAATCAATCAATGATCAATTTACCAAGAATACATTTGCCGCCAATGAATTTACCACCACCAGTTAATCGAACAATACCAAACAGATCACCTAAGGATGCCTATCCAACCACAAAGCAATGTTTCTTGCCACCTCACCAAAACGCTTTGACAGTAAACCGTAGTATTGATTTCAATACAACAAATATGGATGATCACCAATTTTTGCCACAGCCAGCACAGTCGACTCCCGTAACGAAATTAAATAAGATGCCAGAAAACACATCGCGCATTTTTGATGTCGTACAATCAAATAACTCATCGAAAAATAGAAGTATTTTGGATATATTTGGGAATGACGATCAATCTCATGAGAGTCCAGAAAGAAATAATGATCTCGATAAATATGAAGGTGTCCATAAAAGATTTGAAACAAAATGGGATGAAGATGATGATGCTCTCTATATGGATGGAAATATGAATGGGGCAACAGATGAACATAATCAAATTGAACCTGACACTAGGGCCGATAGCCCCACATCTAATATGTTGTATGCAACAGATGATCAATCCACCCAAATAGCCTCCAATCAAATATCACCAATAAGTATAACACCAGAAGTTATAAAAGGTAAACAAGACATGTTACTGGGTTTATTGAAAGAATTTCAAACAGCGAATGATAAGGATAGTGTGAACAAATCTAGTAAAACACCTGTCCAACAACAACCTCCAATCAATATGCCTGAACCAGAACCAATACAGGCAGATTTATCTAATGAAATAATTTGCCTATCTGAGGAAAAAACGCAAAAAGGGATTCAAGAAAATGTACCTGAATCCCCAAAACCGTCAAAATCCTCCAAACAAATACAAATACTTGAATCTATAACTATCAAACCAAGTGAAAACCAAAGGTGGAAGGGTCCAAACAAAGAAAATAAAAGTATGGAAGACATTGACAATGACAATAATAATCAAGTAACCGTAGATCAAAGTAAACTCAATGATGTTTCTCAAGATATACAAAACAAGGAAATTGAAATTTCAGCGCCGCCACCGGCACCTGCTCTAGATCTTGCAAATTTACTTTCTGGAATTAACACCAACACGCTTTTACTAGCACTTCAGAACTTACAACAGATAAATCAGTCTGCGAACGAGAGTGGCATCCAAGATCAAAGTATAAATCAGGAGAGTGGTGAGGCAAAGCCTGTGGAAACTATTAATTTAACTAATGACGAAGAGTGGGAAAGAGAATCGCACCACGACGGCAGTATTGAAAGAGAGCTGGAAAAGTTAGATGGGAACACTGGAGACACGCCTTTTTTAAGTGACATTTTTGACCCTGGACCGGTAGTTTTGCCTTCATCAATTGGTAGAAAGTTGAACATCAATCTCAAAAGTGTTGATGAAAAAGCAGAAGCTCAAAAATCTCATTTGAATGAAAATGCGCCTGTGATTGGTAATTTTAAGAGTTTTGCACTCCCTAAGCCGATAATGTTAAATAGGTTAAAACTAACAGTGAAACCGCCTGAGAAGCCCAAGAAGGTTTCGAGTGGGAAGAAGAATAAACGTAAAAAGAAGGTTTGTATTCCGCTACTGGTATCAATGCCTAATAATACTTGATATTTCAGCTTACCCCTTCCAAAATTTTGCTTCTTTTCAAAGTCTATTTGAAATGTAAAACCATTTGCTGGACTGTTTTGATCTAAAGTGAAAGTAGCTTCGGTATAGGTGTTGATTTCGAGGTTTGTGGGTTTATGTTTGTTTAATGTTGTTCTAGGGCAAAGCGTCCGCGTCGCAGGGCGAGGAGGAAGATGACGACGAGGAAGAGTCCGGGGACGAAGCCGACTTGTCCAAATACGACCTTTGGGGCAGCGACGAGGAGCAAGGGAACTCTTCCAAAGCTGGTATGTAATGTTCAATAGGTGTTTAAAAATGAACGAAAAATATTTAGACTAATGTCTCAATATTTTTCGTTACTAAGAATGTAATGTAACAATGTGAAGGTGTATGTTATGTTCTTGTTTTTAGGTCAGTAGTTAGTATTTAGGTTAAAAGTGTCACTACTAGTTGATAATTTTACAATTCAATGATTTCAGAAAATGCAGAAAAACCTAAAGAAGGTGAAAGCTCGAAGGAAGGCCAAGATAGGGGAGATAATAATGGAAAATCCGCTTCGCCGCCTCCGAAAAAGAGTAGCAAAAGGTGAATGAAACAAAATTAATATTTGGTGGGTTTGAAACACATTTTTATAAAACTTTAAGATGTATGTCTATACTTGTTGAACGTTGTTTAAGTAACTATCTTTGGGTATGTTAGCTCTCTAAGTAAATACGCTTAGAAACGTTATAATAATAATAATATTATGTAATTTTATTAAATGAAACATTATTTATATTCAGGTCTCGAAGCTCCTCGTCTTCTTCGAGTTCGTCGTCAAGCTCTAGTTCTAGTCACAGTTCTTCACACGCACCTAAAAACAAGTAAGTTGGAATTTTAACTTTTTACGATTCGATTGATTTTGTACAGTAATAAATACGGAAATGCGTACCCACATGCTTGCTGTAAACGCGCTCTGCGTGTCAAAATTCTGGGTCGAATTGATTTAACATTATTTGCTATCGATGCGAAAATAAGTACTCACATAACTGTTTGTATGTTGTAATGTGATGTGCTCGTTACCAGTTAGAGGCATCGATTCGATCTCATACAAATGGTCGTTAACAAGCTGGATGCAGGTCATTTAATTGCGCGTGAGTCGAAACTGCAGGGTTATTCACTACATACGTTTCGGCCTTGCGCTGGGTCGCCCCAGCGATAGTTTTTAGCTTGATAAGGAAAATTCATGCTCTTTATCAGCCGAAGAGCATAAGCCTTTTTGTTTGTTGTTTTTATTGAAACTTAGAGCTCAAAGGTTAATTTAAAATCTAGCTAGCTATCGCGACCCTCGTTCTAACCAATTGAATTACCTGGGCGGCTACGTCATTCATTCTCCATCTTTTGACCCACAAGCCACAGTTGGCGCCCCCATCGGTTTCTTTAAAGAAAATTACTTAAAATTAGTACCAGGGTGAGGTCGACAGGCTCGATAGCGTCTAGTCTAGTCTGTCGACCTCATATGTGGACCTCACGACTACTTACCATCAGATGGAGTGAAGTCATCTTGAGAGTCTTACAATAAAAAAAATTTTGTACAGAAATGGTAGCAGCTGGTCCTGTCCGTCCTTGTTCATAAATGTAGAATTTGCCAATTTCAAAACTAGCATATGGATAACTAGCTTGATATGTTTGATGTCTTTACTTAGATTCGACGACTTCAATTTGAACAGCGAGCGCGAGGGCTCCCCGAAGGGCCGCAAGTCGCGCTCGCGCTCGCCGCGCGCGAAGCCCAGCGCGCCGCCAAGGCGCAAGTCGCGCGACAGCCGCTCCGCCGGGGAGTCCAGGTTGGTTGTTAGATTAGTGTAGTGTGATGTAGAGTGTAGACACACCTATTAGGCCCCCTCCAAGGGAGCTAGTTCATATAAAATTTCCCGTGATTGATTTGATTGATTCGTGTTCGTAAGACGAAGAAACTTTAGGCTGCTGGACTGGACGCACGCGGTGACGACTTACATATCTACCGTGTTGCGATCCGTTTGAACTAACGCGCCCTAAAAGTTTCTTCGTCTTACGTACAGGAGACGTTGCGTACACCGAACAGTTGTTCATATTCTTTGCAATGATCTCGATATCATCATCATCTCAGCGTTTTCCCGGTTGCATCTTTGTCGAGCCCGGGGTCCGTTGCAACGATCTCGATATCGTTTACACAATAACTATCGCCGAGCAAGACACACTGATATTATTATGTTATTTCTAAACCTTGTCTGGTGGTAACTAACTACTTAGCACGACCAAAAATCACGATAATAACAAGTGTTCATCGTATCCCGTTCCCCGCAGGAGTCACGACAAGGAGTGGTCCCGGGAGCGCTCCGGCCGGGATCGTCCGCGCGAGCGCAAGGAGCGACGCTACAGCCGCGACGGGCCGCACCGCGCCACACAGGGACGACACCGCTAACCATACGGAGATACGTATCTGCGACACGCGGTATTACCTCCCTACGATAAACCTCTATTGGGACCGTGCGAAGTGGGTGAAGGGAGAAATGGCGCTGATTGTCAAAAACGCATGTACTAATTTCACTCCATAAGATTTAACGAAAGAAACGCCCACTAAATGAGGGCAGAACCGTCGTGCACGCTCCCAATATGACATCCAGTAGGTGCCACAACATAGATAGGTCCAGGGCGAATCCGCTAACCACGCACGGAGATACGTACCTGCATCGCGCGGTATGACATCCCTACGATGAACCGCTATATGACATCCCGTAGGAGTCACGACGGAGACAGGTTCAGGGCAACACCGCTAGCCACACGGATACGTACCTGCGACGCGCGGTATGACATCCCTACAAGAACCGCTTTATGACATCTCGTAGGAGTCACGACGAAGACAAGTCTGGGGCGACATCTCTAACCACACACAGGACATACCTATGATATGTGCAAAGACATGGTATAACATCCTATAAGATACACCTGAGACTGGTCCGGGAGTAGTGTTGGGACTAGTGGTGGGAGTCACCAGCAATACCTCGTGTGGGTGTAGTGTTCGTCTCTGTCTGTAGGGGTGCCAGGGGTGGCTTACGGGTATAGATGGAAAATTCAGATCCTTGACCACCATTGTGGCTGGAGTTGGTTTGAATTCCTGGTCACAGAAGTTAGGATTTGTCTTTCCCATTTATATTACTTGTGTTACTGGTCCAAGGCAAAGAAATGGTCTACTAGTTTTGACAAATTTTCATTATTGTAAAATAGCGATAAGGTTGACGTTATGAAGCAAGGCATTAGTATATGTCAGAATATTTGTGATGGGAAAATCAACCTTGTTGTTCTGTGAGGCATGAATGATTTGTGACCTTAGGGCGCACTCAAATTACCCAGCAGCCGCAGCGCGACTGCAGCGCAGCACTTTGCGGCTATTTTGTATGCGCCCCATGATAGACCACTTTCTTGGCCAATGCTGGATTCGTCAGTAGAATTTGATGGTGCGTTACTAACCAGCCTGAAGTCATGGGATACGTTTTGTATATTAATTTGTTAGCGAGAACAGGTTTTCCTGCTATTGTGTGAAATAACTCCTTATAAATGTAGTGTTAATGTCTCCAACCGAACTTTGCGGCAGCCATTAACATAGAGCTTATGAAATAAGTATATAAATGTATGAGTGTACCTGCGTATGCAGGTTTGTATTCCTTCCGTTACAAATGAATTGTATTGGTACGGTACGAGCAAATTATCAGTTATCATAGCGATAAATGCCAACTATTCAGCGTTTACTGTAGGACTTTGAATGAAACGTTGTTAATGAAATTATTAATAGATAAAAAAGGTTCTTAGACTAGTGACAGTAAATTTGAGCTTAAGTAGGATGGCCAAATATTGAAATATCTTCGACAGATGGACATTGGTGGTTTTGGTTGAACGACATTGTCGTTGTTATATAACCAAAGTTGGATGTGTATTGAATGAGCTTGAGCTATCAATTGCGCTTGTGAACGTGCAAGATTGTGTAATTGTGGTGGTGTGTAGATATTTTTATACAGAAGTGTACTTACGGATATTTGAATGGACAATATTAAGCGCGACAACATGCATTTCCTGAGATGGAATTTCAGAAAATACTACAAGCGTATTTGTATTATTATTCGCCAACAGGAGTAAGTTTAAGATTTAATAAACCCAAAATATTGCATATAAACATGAATAGTGTTAGATTATGACTGACTGTATACCGACTGTAAGTAATAAAACTACGGCAAAGTTCAGGGAAGTTCGAATAAATCTTATGATTGTCGCAAAGACCTCTTTTAAACATTTCAGGCCTAAACGTGGGGTATTTATTGTAGAATCTTCGTCCGTACTCATATTTTGAACTTTCTATAAACTTTGCGAGCAGTTTTGTGGCGAGGTATAATTGGGCATATTAAACTTTCAAGATTTTTTTTAAACACTAACTCCAGAAACTTTCGAATAAAAGGTAGAAAATAGAGGGTTGCTACTATTTTATGGGTGTTTATTTAATTTAAATATTACTGTTAATAGTAACACAAAATGTATATGGGATATCGATGTCTATATCGGATTTTTACCACTATGCGTTATTTTCTCATTAGTCAGTTTTTGCGTTCCATAACTTTCTCATGACGTGCAGTTTTTTATTGTACCACTCAATCTGTCCTTTTATTGTGTGAGTTTTAAACTGTCATGGTTACACACATTAGAAAACGGGTGAACTCCCCCGTGATCATGACGCTTGCAACAGTGCTGAAATATCGGAAGCTCATTAAAACAAATCAACATGGTAAATATCCCGGACATTTTCTATTTTCTATTGTGTGAGTTATTTTTAAGTCGTGTATAAAAACCCCAGATATATATTTTTTTATTTGATATATTATGGAATAGTCAACTTGGTTCCTTAGGCTCTTGTATTTTATATAATTAGGGAATATTTGGCTATTCGTTCGTAGTATGTGTTAGCTGGGCGTTCACCGGTACGGATCATACATGTTGTACGCACACCGTCAGTTTCGTCTAGTGCGGATTGGTGGACGCGTTTTTATCTATGTAAAAATGCTGTTTAATTTTTTCGAGCCAATCGTATGAGTTCTAGTTCCTTTGATTTATTAAGACAAAAGCGGAAAAATCTGGTGCGTTGTCAATATTGTGATAATTAAACATTATGCTTAATTAAGTTCAAAATTACTTATTATTAATGCTCTGTGACCTTCGGCTTTTCTATACTTGTACATAATATTCTAGTTAGTTTTGAAGTCATATGGTGCGATGCGGACAATGCGATTTTTATGTGATGAAGGTATAATTGCTTTTTTAAAATCTCTTTATGTTCATAATGTCTAAACGCCGCACTTTGCATTTAAGAAATATTAATAAGTAAGTAGATTAGACCTCAATAACTGTAACTTGCAACAATCTTCGGATGTGAATTGGATGATCATCTTATTTAATATTATGTATTGTTCATTATAGTAAGCTCCGCTTCCTTTGTGTTAGTATTGCGTCACTATTTTAAAACTATTAAGATATCGAATAAAACTGACTTGTGTTTTAGCTATTTCAACCAATAAGGTTTTGTAATATAATTAGATTGTAGAATATCAGCTGTTTACGGCTAGCTGTGCATCAGCATAGCTGTGAAATGAATATAATTCTGTAAATACAAAATTTAGATTTAAGTATTAAATAATTATGCTTCAGAATTTTGTCAATATCTTTTAGTTTTTTGTAAGTGAAAAGACAGTTCGTTTATGTTTAGCGTGGTAGAAGAATTAAGAAATGTATGGTAATAGATTTACCATTAAAATAAAAATATGATACAATATATGCTTTTATTTTGGCACATTCCAAACATGGTACACAAATTAAAATAATTTAACTAAAACATTGGTAATTAACGATTAATAGGTATAGGTAGGTAATTAAAATTACTACATATCAAAATATGGAATCTATTAGCCTTTCTTTGGGTCACCTGAAACAAGACATGAAATTGTATTGAGGGTTTTTGTGGCAAGGTGACTAGGACTAGTGGTGAAGTAGGTAGGTAGGTGGCAAGACGTAGATATGAGGTCTAACTGCTGCGTGATTGGTGTATCTTGACATGTCTGTCAATGTCACGTCAAAAAAAAACCAATCAGCTTGCAGCAGTTGGACTTCACGCCTACATATTGCTATCTAGTGAATTTCTCATACGCGACATTGCGACGTTTTCAGTGAAATAGGAAATACACAATAGTATTTGTAAACAAACAGAAATCTTACCTGCGTCTAAGCACCGACACTCCTGCAATCAAAGATCATGATGAGTGTTAAAAGCAATTTAATAAATCATGTTTCACGGGTTCAGTCGCATTTGGTCCAATGTCAGAAATGACGTCCAATTTCCAGTAAGTCTGCACGAAAATTTTATAGATATACATTATTTAATATCAGATTATACCAGAGCCGCTCTAAGTTGGCCGATTTGGCACATGTCAGACTGACTGCACTAGTGAGGGACAACGGTAAAATTGCCGAAGTATATAAGTAACAGTTATTTCCACTTTATAACCAAGCAAGGTCTAATAGGGTATTTTAATGAAAATCAGTAAGATTTATGTAAATCAATATTATTAATGAAATCGAAACTTAAATTTTTGGCGAAATGAGACTACAAAAGACATTTAAAGTTGGGTGGGCAAGTCCATTTCAAAATTGCGAAAATCATTTAAAATTCCTTTGTCATCTTATTAATAACAGAATTAGTCACATCTTTCATTATGAAAACAAACTTCTTAGGCGCTGCATACAACAAACTAACGTGTGACGTCACACGCCAGTCGACGTTTGTAAGGAGCGTTTTTGAGCTCGCCCAAATGTGCAATTAAAAGTGTAATATCTCGTAGAGTTATCCAGATATCAAAGTGATACTTTCAACAGTGTCTTTGTGTTCGAGTGGTCCATCCAACTATATCAAAATTAAAAAAATATCAAATACCCTATTATAATTTTTTTTTATTAAAAACATTTATTCACATGCAGAAGAATGAATTGAAGATCCTTTTTTAAAAATATATTTATTTTTAATATACAATACTTATTAAATCCTTCATCCTATTTCTAAAAAATACCTGGTGAGTATTACCCATTACGTCACTATGAAAACGTGTCAAACGGCGTAACCTTGTAAAAGCGTAATACAGATTGGAAATTTTTCGTTTTCTTTTTATAATTCAATTATTTTAAGTAATAAAAGACAAATAATTAGATAATTAGGTGCATTTGACATTTTGAATTAACGTCTTATTTTTATAAGTTGTTTTTTATGATTCGCTAAATATGTTCCTCTTAACAAGGATAAATGCAAAATATAAAATAAAAAGTGTCAAATCGGCCAACTTAGAGCGGCTCTGGCATAGTATTATCCTTACTAATATATTATAAATGCGAAAGTAACTCTGTCTGTTACGCTTTCACGCATAGAGTACTGAACCGATTTAAACGAAATTTGGTACAGATATAGTCCAGAGCCTAGGAAAGGATATAGGCTACTTTTTAACCGACTGTGCTATAGGAAGTAATGTTTTACCCGTTACATGTCTACGCGGACGAAGTCGCGGGCGGAAAGTTATATCTAATAAACGCAGATAAACAACTATCTTTTACATTAGACCGATCGGGAATTAGACAAAATGCGACTGAACCGTTTCACGTATCCTCAGATTAGACCAGTAGTTTGACTGTTCTGCTACAGGTAAAACATAACATCTATATCCAGTCTAGTTTTTGAATTAAACCCATAAACTAAGGAAATGAAGCACCGCAGTAGAATGGTTTAACTTTTTGCCATTCTACCTTAAGAATGTCGGGTGTTGATGTGGTGTTTAGCGGGAGGGATGACCCTGGGGATACTCATGCCCGGGAGCTGCCGCATGGACCACCCATTGGGTTGTCCCACACACCTTGCGTTACCGAGTGGGGTGACAGCTCGTCATAAAGTTCACCACGTAAAAAAAGGATTGAGTACATGTACATCATACATTTTGTATCGATATTATAAAAATAGAAATTAAAGTGTAACTAACAGCGCTGATCACCATCTGCCTAGACGGAGGCTTCGCCGGCTTTTCTTGCTTCGAACCGCTTGGCTTGGGCGTGCACGTGCTATCCACTGCTCCACCTGATGGTTTCGAAGTTTTAGACCCATACATACAATTTGACATGAACTACGCGCTTTCCATAAAACCTTTTGCTCGCTCACACACTGCGGGTGTTAACGTAGTTTTAAATTTGTGTATAGCTCAATACCGATAAACGTCAGTTATTTATGCAATGATATAACTTACAATGAGCTATCTGGTCATATCCATCGTTTATTGAGATTGTAAAGAGTTGGATTAATAATAAATATTATGGTAATAACGAAGTCATATTTACCAGGGCCGACATTGGCGCCCTCTCCGGTGCTCACTTTGTAGAGCTGAAATATCATAATCAAGGTTAGAGACGTATCCGTCTTTATGAAGATTTGTGAAGTGTGTGGTGTACTTACCTATCTGTCTTTCCAGTAGGGCTACCATGAGTTAGCTATCGAAAACTTACGTAGTAGGTACGTTAAAAACCTATCGAATTGTTATTTTCAAACTACCGATTTTAGTTCTTAGCGTTACCATTAGGGGCGTTGTAAATTTTATTCATAGACATCTTTTACATAGGTGATATCGAGTCCTGTCACTTATACTCATGGTAGCGCTATACGTACGTATACGTATACGCGTAGATTACGCGCTACCTGGGGTGGAGGAGCAGCGGTCAGCAGCATAGGTCTTGCCCGCGTCAAAAAAAGGGAGTTTTTGTGTGCTATGCTTGCTTATACCACGGTAATCAAAATCCCTAGTTTTGCCCACTTCGAAGATAGGGTGAAATATTCGCGATTCGCCTGGAAAAAAAGCTGGCCCATACCTTTGCTGGAAGCTGGAAACTTAACATGGGCGCTGACCCACCAGAATGTGTGTATTTACCCTGCCGTCGTCGCCGGCTGCGAGTCCTGATGATAGCGGCAGCACGTCCGGCCCCCACTGCTTGATGAAGTGTCCGAGGCGCGCCACGCGCTGCGCGGGCGTAGTCACCGTGTGCGACCCGCCGCAGTACCGGTTGCACAGGTGCTTGTCGGACTCTGACCTGAAAGATGCGTCAATGTGAAGACACACATTCGAAAGAGCTGGGGAAAAGCAGCGGTAAGCCAGAAAGCTTAGAGCCAACGCAGTCTTACGCGGGTTCATACAGTCAATTTCGACAGAGTTTGAGATACTCCATGTAGGTAGTTAAGGGTTAACACATATTTTATGAACCCGCCCGGCATCCGCGTTAGTCAGCGTTGGCCCTAAGGGTAAAAATTAGAAACAGAATCACTCGTTATAGCAGCAGCAGTTCGATCAGAGATAATCCGAGTGGTACTTATTAAGGAGACTTGTTGCATTTTTACGCCGTCCTATAACTGCAGTAATTGCAGGCATGATCGTGATGGAAGGCTCTCTTTATTGACGACTGAGGGGAATATTGGGCATTTGACAACAAAGTTGGCACTTTCCATGAGAACTGTCCTATCATTATGTATTTTGATGGAGGTCATTACTTAGCCTTTGGCGGAGGAGGCTTCGCTTGTCCCATCTGCTTGTCGATCTGTTCCCAGTCGTGCATGTTCCGTTGCGGCATGTTCGTCTGCTGCGTTCTGCGGATTGCATCTGCAACAATAAACTCCCGTTAACGAATTGAATATATTATAATTTATTATTAAAAAATGTACTCTACTACTAGGTTTCCGCCCGCGACCATTCGTGAAGTCGATTATCGCGCAAAATACTAGTACCTTATAGCGAAGTAGATTAATAGTCCTTTTTCAGTCCATAGAGTAAATGTGTACCAAATTCAATTAAAATTGGTTGAGTTAAAACTTTTGAATATATTTAATATTTATAAATAAAACTGTGTGGCAATTTCTCGTCGATGCTATGGAATTCACCAAGATACGTGAAGACAATCTAGTTAAATCGAAAATGGATTCGAATACGAAGCGAGAATATCAATCGATTTGTAGATCACTTGCCGACATTGTATGCAAGCTTTAGCCGGATTCCTATGAATGTGACAATGATAAGCTCGTGTGGAATAATAAGGTGATAACAATTTGCGATTAAGTCCCTGGTTAGAAGTCGACATGTTTACTCCTTGAGGGAATTGTGCGAAGTATTCCACGTTTCTAGTCAGGGATTCCATGAATAAGTGAAATGGCTTCTTCAATCGCCGTTTATAAAACTATGGCCATACTTATTATCTACTTATTCATGATCAACATCATAATCAGTAAATACACATTCAGAACGAACTTCTCTTTGATGATAATCCGTTGTCAATTTTATAAATTTAAATTGCTCGGTTCTGAGCATTGTATTTACTTCAATTACTTCACATATTTCCTAGTATTGCTCTATTACGTATGTATTGTCTATTTGATGCAATGGTCAATTGATCAACAGTAAATTGTTTCATTACTTATGCAGAATACCTTATGGTCTTATTAAGGTATTAAGCCTATACATTCAATTATCTTTATACGTATGTAGGTATAAAGATAGGTTTTGTCGTCGTTCTGTTTTTCCTTTAGCGCTGATTGAAAATCAACTTAGAGCTCATTGTAATTTTGTAAGATGTAGATGTTACAATTACAAATATAGGTGTTAAAGACATACAACTATTGTCTATTTGATGGTATGTTTTTTTTTAATTGATTAGGGACCGCTTCCCAAAATAGTTTACTTATAGAAAGCATCATCAGCAAATTACATAGGCCACAAAAATCGAAATATAAACAACTCAAAGGTGACTGACTGACATAGTGATCTATCAATATACAGATCAAACCACTGGACGGATCGGGCTGAAATTTGGCATGCAGTTATATATTATGACGTAGAAATCCGCTAAGAAAGGATTACCCGAAGCGAAGCGAGGGCGGTTCATGAGTAAAAGTATAATTATGCAAAATTGTGATGGATTATTCCATTTTGCCCCACGGGCTATCCCACTGAAGCGGCAAAGAGTGCCTTTTGCTATCAGTGGGGCGATTTGATGGGGCAAATTGGAATAACTGGTGATATGCCGTTATTATCATATAATGGAAAATCATTTAGAAGGTTAAATAAGACAAGTGTGATGGTCACCTAGCTCGTAGCTGAGGTAGGGCTTCATGGAGAGGTTGGCGGGCATGGGGCGGCTCACCGGCACCGAGCTCTCGGCTTCCGTCGGCATCACCGCTTTCGCGTCACACGATATGCAGTTCACATCCCTGTTAATGGAAGGGATTTAGTGTATACCTTATTACGGCTGAAGTCTGTGATAATAAGATATATGAGCGTGTTAATCTCTATGGGAATACAGTGTTGCCACTTTGCGGCTAATGTGAATGCGCCCTAATTGGTTCCAAATACAAAACTTTACGAGTACAAATTTTTAATTCGCTTTAAATGTCAAATTGTCAGTATTCAGGCGTTAGATAAGGGAGTCTATGAATTCCCTTTCTTCTATGGTCTGTTAGATCTTATTGCCACCATACAGTTTAGTGAGACTTCTAATAAGTTTAATTTCACGCTTGTTAGAATCGTTAATGACCTACGTTTTCTATAGGAGATAATGCATATTTATAACGCATCAATCTACATGATAAGCGTAATCCTATTTTGTCGCACCCCTATATTTCGTTACATAGGACCTTCTGTACCTACATTGAAGATCTAACACTGTAAGCGACATAATTAGATTTCCGGTTCCGTTCTACAATTATCCTATTTTCGTGTTAATAGGACCCAATCTAACTAATCGTCATATAATAGGTGAGATTAATATTATGCTTTCTTTTATATTTGAGTAGCCATTCGACCCTTAGAGTCAATAATAAATTTAACACGTGGCTGAAAATGAAAAGTTCATAAGCACCTAAAGTCATACTAAAACAATCAATACTAGTTCAATAACTGATCTAAACCAGACTTTTCCGTGTTTAAACACAATTTAGATTACGCTCAGTCTACTTAACATAACTAGAAAGCAAAGTGTTTTCTATTAAATAATACTTTGTCGTCGAGCCCTTTCAAATATCTATTTGGAAAGTGTTTTCCTAGCCAGTCGACAACTTGACATGGATATGCAAATAGTTATTACATTACAATCTTCTAAGCCGGGAATACGACTAGGTATTAGCCTGTCTACAGCTTAGCTAGTTGCCTAACCGAACGTCAAACGTGTGTACTTAGGCCATGGAATTATAATACTAGAGACACTTGGGGGATAATCAGCGTTCTATACTTAGTTCGTAATTTCGTAGCTGTTTTGCAACTCCATTAAAACTCGGCAGAATGCTTGTGAACATACCTGATATGGAGATTAAGATGGGTATCGATAACTGCAATTTAATATGGTAATCAACTGGATTTTATTTTTCAAGCGAATCTTCACTGTAATTAAATTATTTTTATTTGCCGCTACGTGTCAAAATTATACAGTTTTGTTCGCTGTCTAGGAATAATGTTCACCGTTGGCCGTTCAAGTATGTACAGCGTAAGTGTTCAAAGAGTACCGACTCAAAAAATGTTGCTACTGAACTACTGCTCAACTTCTAAGCTGTAAAATCTCAAATAACTTCCACAAAACGCTATCAAGCTACCGATCAAGATAAATCCGTATTCATTAGTGTTGAGTTGGTGATTGGTAGGTATAATTAGAAAATTTCAATAAGTATTTTTTGCCTTTTAATTTGTTACGACTTTCTAATTTGTTGAATAGTGACAGCATTCAAAAGGAGAATTTAAGCCTTTAACAGATAGAGAAATATATTACTACTATAATTTTGATCTGATTTTCTTTTGATTTTGATCTTATAAAGTAAACTAGAGAATAGCTCCAAAACCAATGATAATTTAAGATGTTGTGCCCATGAACCCTCTATGACGCAAAACATCTTTGGTATTGGGATGTTTCGTCTGCAAATTACAGTGGAAAATAATGGTGGAAATATGGTTAAAACATACCTCAGTAGTTTCCTCTTCGTACCGGCGGCCTCAGCCTCCCTCCTCAACGAGGCCATCTGCTTGAGGTTCTCTTGGAGTTGCTTCAGCTTGCTGTTGAAGAAGTCTTTAACAGGCGACAGCTCCATCTTATCTAGTTTCATCTCGATCTCTCGTTGGATGTCGTCAAGAGCTTGTTGCCAAAGTGCTTCCTAAAATAAGAAGAGTGATGAATGTAACTTTTTCATTTGCTGCAAACAGTAGGATATTATTTTTCGTATACTGTTTGCAATACGTTATACGTAGCGTCGTTTTGATCGATCTATAATCCATTTATAATTTTACATTATATCCTTTGTCTTATTGAACAATTTTCATCTTTATCCATCATATTACAAAGTTTAAGTAAAGGGTTACCATTATTCCTATACAATAGACGACCTACTATACTAAGTATGTCTGCAACCAGAGTTATTTCTGGCTATGAGACCAAATATATTAAAAAAAGAAATAAAAACCGCATTTTTCTTATTGCAAATTGGTGTTTATCTCCAAACCTGTAGATTAAGTTTCCCAAGTGCGTGTTCCAGTCCTCTCGAGAGGTCGTCACAGGCCAGCTCGAACTGGTCGTGGGAGACCTTCCTGGCCAGCATGCGAAGGTCCGCCTTCTCCGCCATGGCCTCCACCATGTCCTCGCGGTCTAGTTTCACTGTCTTCAGCAACTCTATTTGTTCTAGGAGGGCCTGGGGAAGCATTCGTTAAGTTAATGGTCTAACATATAGTCCAGTCAAATTAGCTCTTTTAAACACCGATCTGCGGAAAAATTACTAGTGAGCTGAATTTTGGTACACACCTTTATTACGGCATTGTAATGAAGGTGTGAAAAATCGACATTCATATCGTGCCGGCTTAAAAAGTTATAGGGGTCAAAAGGTCGCGAAAATCAGTTTTTCGCGAATATCTTGCGATCTATTGTATTGCGCTTGTAGGTTAATTGAGGTCATTAGAAAAATTATTTGTTATAAAATTATCTACAAAAAATGTCCTTTGCATTTTTTTGTAGAATTGAAAGTTTTCGGAGGAGAGCGCCGAGAAAGCACTCACATACGGTATTGTATACCAAGGCGTACGTACGCCCTATGCTTTTCATTGATATTTGTAAGCGTGTTGTTAGTAAAATCTACTACATACAGACATATAGCATTAGTAATACTAGTACAAAAAGTTTTCCTTTTTGGAAAAGGAAAACTGAAAATCATGAAGATGTTTAACAAATAATTTTTCTAATGACCTCAATTAACCTACAAGCAATAGATCGCAAGATATTCGCGAAAAACTGATTTTCGCGACCTTTTGACCCCTATAACTTTTTAAGCCGGCACGATATGAATGTCGATTTTTCACACCTTCATTACAATGCCGTAATAAAGGTGTGTACCAAAATTCAGCTCACTAGTAATTTTTCCGCAGATGAAACCTAATTTGACTGGACTAATATAAGGCTCTTATAGAATACAGCGCTATAACGTATGATGAATATTTGGCTCATGCAGAGCCTAACCCTTTGGCCATGTGTCGTCTATTACGTCATTGTATTATTCTGGTTGCAAAAATTTCTTGTAGGTATTATAAGCAACGTGAACAATATTTTTTCTTCGTAATATTTTCTTTCTGCGTTAAGTTCCAGAATTTAATTCTAATTTTATTTGTGGCATTACGCGGTGATGAAACGTAAAAGAGGACGTCCCCCTACCAGATAGGCAGGCGATAAAAAGAAAGCCGTAGGAGGTTTCAGGACAATACTGGAGCAGACTTATGTGCATGGTGTTCTACAGACTATACCCTGAAGTGGGATACAAAATACAAAAGTACCTACAAAAGGCTGATGATCATGAATAAAGTGAACAAGGCAAAGCCCCAAATATTTTACGTTCATGTTATGCTGCCTGTCTTCCTTCTCGGCGGCGAGCTGCAGCGCGGTCTCGTGCACTTGCTTCAGCTGGTCTTGCATCTCCTGCACCGTCGAGAACAGTTGCATCAGCCCTAAGAAAAGGATTTCGTTTAAAGTCGATTAATTAGGTTTAATTACTTGGCCTGCAACACTACAGATCGCATGTCCGTCCGCATAGGCGAAAACACGGTCGAGCGCACGGACCGGTTCAAGTATCTGGGATCTGTACTCCACGCGAACGGCGACATCGACTCCGACGTCAAAGCACGCATTGCTGCTGCGTGGGATAAATGGCGGGAGGTGAGCGGCGTCACTTGCGACCCTAAAATGCCGGTTAAGCTGAAGGGACAGGTCTATAAATCCATCATTAGGCCTGTTCTCTTATATGGCAGTGAAGCATGGCCAGTACTTGAGCGGCACAAGCAGGAACTGCGGGTCACGGAGATGAAGATGCTGCGCTGGATGTCGGGAGTTACGCGAGCAGATCGCGTAAAGAACTCCCGTATTCGCGGCAGCCTTCATGTTCGAGACATCGCTGACAAATTGCAAGAGTGCCGCCTACGTTGGTACGGTCATGTTTTACGGAAACCGGCAAACTACGTAGGGAACAAGTGTCTAGCTATGTCGCTACCGCCAGGTCCCGGCAGAAGGGGAAGGCCCAAGAAGGCCTGGCTTGACGTCGTAGTGGATGACATGCGTGCCAACAAACTCTCCGTGAAGGATGCCGAAGACCGCGCGAAGTGGAGAGATAGAAGTAGGAAAGCGGACCCCGGGCTCCGCAAGGATGCAACCGGGAAAACGCGGAGATGATGATGGAATTAGGTTTAATTACCGAGTAAAATTTGCTGCGCAACTGAATATGTCAAATGTGTAACTTGATCCAATATAAATTATAGTTTATCATCATTATACTTAATCTTCAAATATCGTCCGTGAGATTATGTGCTGTCGAACTAATTACCTTGTAAATCTCTTATTAGGTCTGGTGAAAGTTTTCCAGCAGCCAGATCTTGTGTCAGAGCCGCCACTTGCTTCATCAAATACTCCAGTTGATCTTGGAAAGAGTGGATCTGAAAATAAAATTAATACAATTAAGTACGCTAATAGCCTCCAGTCTGACAAAGGACATGACTTATTTGTGACTGAAATAAGAGAGAAATATTTTACGGGAAACGGCTTCACATAGACGGAGTACCTAGTGCGCGCAAATTATTTAGAATTAGTATCATATCGTTTCATTTGCAAAATACAACGTTCAATTTTAGTCAACTTGATATACCCTCGCAAAACATATATTTTTATTACCATATTAATGTCATTTTATTGATCCATTCCATACCTGATCGGATAGGACACCATCGCTTTTGCCAATGGAATCGCAGCATTTGTTCAATTTTTTCTCCAAATCGTTGATTCGTCCCATAAGGTCGGACGTCATCCCCGAGATCGATGTGCGACGAGGATGAGCCGACGGGCGTCGATCTGACGAATAATAACAAATATATAACACTATGCTACCTGTAAAATGTACGACGCCATTTGTTGTACTCATTTCTCAAACAGCAAACATCAGAATTGTTATCAAGGACCTTAAATATCAAGTACTTAGCATAACGATTGTGCATAAAATAACAATGTTACAAGTTGCCGATTAATACAAGATTCTAAACTTGCTGTTCACTGGGTGGCAACCTACAGCGATGTTGTAATGATATCTAGCTTGTATTTTTACGACGCTACTAAAATCGCAAGCAACAGTTATATTGTGTGTGATAATAATGGCGAAGTGTGATTCACTTCGCCTAAAGATCACGACTCGCGAAACGTTCAGCCTCAACAAAGGAAGATTGGTTAGGTCAAGGATATTTTAAACAACTCCAATATAACTCCGCTATTTGATATTCTATTACAAAGGCGTCTGGATTCAAACACATCAGTACAACGTTTTATGTATCGTTTTTCGCGTACGATTTATGGGCGGAAACACAATGGGAAGGAAACTAAGCGTAACGTTCTGTATCAGCATTGTATTGCCACGGTGTCGTACTTAATTATGACATTATATCAACATCTATAAGTTATATAACTGACAGACAGATTGTTGTCTTTATGAACATACACAAACATCTTTGCATCGCGCAGTCGGATAAAAATGTTGTGTTGATTGACATGACACATGAGATAAGAATTAATATAGTAATCTGTTAATCAGAATCATCATGGAGAAATACAGGACGAAGAACACGCCTCTCCACTTCCTATTTCTGGACATGGAGAAGGCCTTCGACTGTGTTCCGCGTGAGATGATTTGGTGGGCCCTGAGGTCCAAGGGAGTGCCAGAAACGTATGTTGATATCATTAGAGACATGTACTGTGATTCCGATTCTGTAGTTAGGACCGCTGTTGGCGACACTTTGCCCTTCCGTATAACCGTCGGAGTACATCAAGGCTCCGTCCTGAGTCCGTTTCTCTTCAGCCTGATATTAGACGTATTGTCAGACAGCATCAGAGACCAACATGAGCAGCCACCATGGCTACTTATGTATGCTGATGATATCGCGCTGGTGGACTCGGACAGGGGACGGCTGGTGAGACGTGTTAACACATGGGAGGAATCGCTTGAGAACGGGGGTCTGAAACTCAACGTGGCGAAGACAGAGTACTTGGCCTGCAACACTACAGATCCCATGTCCGTCCGCATAGGCGAAGACACGGTCGAGCGCACGGACCGGTTCAAGTATCTGGGATCTGTACTCCACGCGAACGGCGACATCGACTCCGACGTCAAGGCACGCATTGCTGCTGCGTGGGATAAATGGCGGGAGGTGAGCGGCGTCATTTGCGACCCTAAAATGCCGGTTAAGCTGAAGGGACAGGTCTATAAATCCATCATTAGGCCTGTTCTCTTATATGGCAGTGAAGCATGGCCAGTACTTGAGCGGCACAAGCAAGAACTGCGGGTCACGGAGATGAAGATGCTGCGCTGGATGTCGGGAGTTACGCGAGCAGATCGCGTAAAGAACTCCCGTATTCGCGGCAGCCTTCATGTCCGAGACATCGCTGATAAATTGCAAGAGTGCCGCCTACGTTGGTACGGACATGTTTTACGGAAACCGGCAAACTACGTAGGGAACAAGTGTCTCACAATGTCGCTACCGCCGGGTCCCGGCAGAAGGGGAAGGCCCAAGAAGGCCTGGCTTGACGTCGTAGTGGATGACATGCGTGCCAACAAACTCTCCGCGAAGGATGCTGAAGATCGTGCGAGGTGGAGAGTTAGGAGCAGGAAAGCGGACCCCGGGCTCCGCAAGGATGCAACCGGGAGAACGCTGAGATGATGATGATGATGATAGTAATCTGTTAATCAAATCTTGATTTATGTTCACAGGTCTAACGGTGAAATAAAGACAAGAACAAACGTATTACAATGTAAGGCGGTGAAGGTTTCAGAACCTAGATATAACGATAGATTTATTATGGTTGTTATGTTTTATGCGTATGTAGTTGATGTGTCAAATTTAAATAAATTAATAAACTTAAAGAAATGAAGAAAGAATAATGTTTGCAAACGGATCAGACCTGGAGGCGGCCCCGAATCAGCTGCAGGAGCTAGTGCGAGCTGCGACTCTGTAAACAGCATAAAACAAACTTTTATTAACTACGATACCCAAAACCTTATTATTACACAACATCAGCATCACATACATCGATATGATCCCGTAGTAAGTAGCTCAAGCACTTGGGTTACGGAAATCAGAAACGACAGTGGATACACAAATATACTTAAATATATTTAATAACCCAGACACGGAACCAACACCGATGTTCGTCACACAAATATTTGTCCCGAGTGGGAATCGAACCCACGACTCTTGGAACTGTAGGTAGTGAACCTGAATCGCTAACGACTGTTCCACCAAGCCAGTCAAATCACCTTATTGCAACGATAAATATTATTTGACTGAACCTTTCTTTCTATTATGAGATGAAACTAACCACCAATTCCCGCTTGGATTTCCTCTAGAGTTTTGTAAAAGTTGGTAGTCAAGTCGTCAAGGTCCACTCTCATAGCTTCTAGGTGCTTTTGTATCGCTGCCAAATCCTCCTTGGAGGCGCCAGGGGGCGTAGGAGTCGACGGTCGTGAGGCGGCGGGGCCGGCGGCTGCTGTGGCGGAAGATGGGGGCGGCGCTATTGCTGGTCTATAATCGAAGATGAGGAATAGGATAAGTTGGTCGTAGAAAATGGTGTACTTAGAAAACTGAAAATGTCCGGCATATTTACCATGTTTTTTTTATTTTTTTTGACAAGATGACCTCACTCCACCGGTAAGCGGTAGTGAGATCCAAATATAAGGTCGACAGGCACAATACATCATATTGAGCCTGTCGCACTCACCCTGAAGGCCTGCTTAAATGCCGTTGCACGCCCTGCCTGAAGAGCCCGGGATCATAAGAGGGAGGGAAAACATGAGCTGGAAGGGCGTTCCATGCCTTAATGGCACGGGGCAGAAAAGAGGAACTAAACCTCTTAGTCCGGGCCACCAGCGCCTGCATTGTATGTGGATAGCAGCGCTGTCCAGCACGTGTCGTTCGGGAGTGGAAAGGGGAGGGAGGGACTAGCAAAATTTTAATGTTAATATTCAGTATGTTATAATGAGCTCCCGATATCTCAGCACTGTTGCATGTGCCATAATCACGGGTGAGCTGTAGGACTGCGAGAATGTCGGTAGGTCTAAGAGCAGACATATCGGTCTACCCTCTTTCTTAATGTTTTACTACGCACGACACCACTACCAATTCTAATTCTAATGTGTGTAACCATGACAGTTTAAAATTATATATTATGCTGTTGGTAAATCTACACTTATTTCATGTAATTTTAACTTACAACGTCGATGGTCGTTTCTTCATATCGTCCTGGAGTCCAGAGGTCTCCGATATGAGGTCCTGTACGAGAGAGCTCAGTTTCCCGATGCCCTCTTCAGCTGCCTCCAGGCGAGACGACACGTTCAGGGAAGTCCACATGTCTGTGATCGCTTTCAGGTTGGTTTGTGACCTGGCCAAACACGTATCCTTACTCCTTACTTTACTAATATTACTATATTACTAATATTATAAATGCGAAAGTAACTCTGTCTGTCTGTCTGTCTGTCTGTCTGTCTGTTACGCTTTCACGCATAAAGTACTGAACCGATTTAAACGAAATTTGGTACAGATATAGTCCAGAGCCTAGAAACGGTTATAGGCTACTTTTTAACCGACTGCGCTATAAAGAAGTAATGTTTTAGCCGTTAAACATCTCTACGCGGACGAAGTCGTCACAGCCACTGGACGGATCGAGATGAAATTTAGCATGCAGGTAGATGTTATGACGTAGGCATCCGTTAGGCCAGGATTTCCCGAAATTCCCACGGGAACGGGAAATAACGAGAAAATCCTTTTGTATGAAAAATACTAACCGCATAAGTTAGACGCTTGAAATTTGACATGCAGGTACCTTAATAAATTAAAAGCTTAGTTGCAACAGGATATTGTAAAATTCCCACGGGAACGGGAGTAATCGGAAAAAAACTTTTGTATGAAAAAATCTAAACCGCGATATAGATAGACGATTGAGATTTGGCATGTAGGTACCCTAATG
Organism: Maruca vitrata; assembly: GCA_039566165.1. NCBI lineage: Eukaryota > Metazoa > Arthropoda > Insecta > Lepidoptera > Crambidae > Maruca > Maruca vitrata. The sequence goes on along the minus strand of CM076912.1, from coordinate 11,057,816 downwards.
AACGTAAAGCTTACTTCCAACGCAATATTACAAAATTCCCATGGGAACGGGAGTTATTGGGAAATAACTTCTGTATGTATAATCCCTTACGGGGTTGAAATATATTATATAGAGATAGAGATATACCCGAAGCGAAGCGAGGGCGGGTCGCTAGTAATCTATAAATAGTGCACACAACATGCTTGTGTATCCTTACTAATATTATAAAGGTGAAAGTTTGTATGTATGGATGTATGGATGTTTGTTACTCTTTCACGCTCAAACGACTGAACCGATTTTCGTGAAATTTGGTATGATGGTAGCTGGCACTCTGGAATAACATATAGGCTACTTTTTTTTTTTAAATTCAACCCCCATGTGGTTCATTGGGGGGGTGAAAATTAGTATGGGAGAATTTTTACGTGTTTGTCGATTTTTATAAAAGTTGGTATGGAGGTAGCTGGCATTCCGGAGAGACACAAGCGCATTTTTTTTTTAAATTCAACCCCCATGGCGGCCATTGGGGGGGGGGGTGAAAATTAGTATGGGAGAACTTTTACGTGTTTATAGATTTTTATAAAACGTGTGGTTTGGAGGTAGCTGGCACTCCGGAGAGACACCAGCGATACTTTTTTTTTTCGAAATTCCTCCCCCATGGGAGTTAATGAGGGGGGGGGGGGTAAAAAGTAGTATGGGAGAAATTATAAGTGTTTATGGATTTTTATAGGTATGAAGGTAGCTGGCACTCTGGAATAACATAGAGGCTATTTTTTTTTTAATTCAACCCCCATGGGGTTTACCGTTGTTGTTGGTTAGTTGTTAAAACTTAGTATGGAGGTAGCTGGCACACTGGAAAGACACCAGCGCTACTTTTTTTTTCAAAATTCGACCGGGGTGGGGGGGAACGTACTATGGGAGAACGATGACGGAACTTTCACTAATAAGTAACAAATTTTACAAGGCATGTAGGCTATTTTAATACATCATTGCTACTAAAACCCATTAATACGCGGACAAAGTCGCGGGCGGCCGCTAGTAGTGTAATAAAAGGCTTAATTAGATGCGTAGTCATTTGGTCCAGTTATGGTCCATATGGGCGTCGCGCTTAGTTTTAATTATGTTTTTTTTCTATTGAATCTCTAGTTAGTGTTTTTAACGACAAATAAAAGGCTTAAATTTTAATAATAACACTGGTATATAGGTTAATAGGCCCCTGTTGGAAGGGAGTGATCCGCAATTTTTTCTTTAACTCCCATGAGGGCTTGGAGTAGCCTTGTCATCATGACCGGACTTGTAAGCACCGCAATTATAAGACTTCCTGATGCGTGGGCCTTGATATTTCGGATGTCTAGAGAGACTAGACTTGAGATGTTTATGACGTTCGGGACAGCAACTGACCTGACTTCCTGTAGGATCTCCTCGTTTTTCGGAATGCTGCCGTAGACGCGGTTCTTCAGGTCTTCGACTGTGTTCTCCAGCAGGTTGAACTTGCTGAGCGTGACGAGAGACAGTTTGTCGGTTGGTATGGAGGGTTTATGGGCCGCAGTGGAGATAGCGGGGGCCGCCGCGGCCGGTGCGGGCGAGTGTTCCCGCCTGGGGCTGGGCACTGCTGTTCATTATAGAGGGTCTATTAGAAACTACTTTTTAGAGCCATCACTGCAATGCGCAGGCGCTGGTGTGGCTTTTTACGGGAAAATTTGTTTCTTTTTTGACATTGATGGCTTGGGCCTCGTCATCATCACCGGAATTGCGGGGGAGCGGATGGCTCTCACCTAAACCCCTTCCGTATATCGCAGATTTTGGCCTTATGTTAACGCAACAAATATAGAAGAACGTAAATATAAGTTAAATTTACGGCGGAATTGAAAATTTATAATTGTAACAACTATGAGCAACAACTTTAGAATGTAGAAAATAATAATATTGGCGAAAAATTGTACGTCTACAATTTTTCGATTCACTTTCGACACTGGAAGCTGCGATTTAGTGGGAGTATTTTAAAGTCGGAGTAGTGAATTACTGTCATTTGAATTTGATTGACATTTGACGATTCGATAAAATACGCAAATACAAGAGATAGCTATAATAGAAGGTGCCCGAATTAGGGGGTCACTCCCGGAGGGCCACGTTCCCGGAGGGCCACGTCCCGGAGGGCCACGAATGCGAAAAAAGTGTTAACATGTACTTGTGTTGTTTTTTGTAACATTTTTAACACGTAAGTACCGTTAGCAAAAAAGCAATTTGTAAATTTATATGTAATTATTATTGGTATTTAATATAAATGTTAGATTATAATAAAAAAAAACATTATTTAACTATCTATCAAAAATCAACAAATTTGATTTTATGATTTCCGATGATGATGTCTACAATATTTATTTAAAATTGTCAAAACACAGCCGGGTGAGACAGGGTTTTAAAAAACAAAGACAAAAACCAGATTTAAAATAATACTTAATATTTTAAAAACGTATTTGTTAATTGTTAATGCTTAAAAATACTGTTTTTTTTTACTAAAGTTGATTATTTATACATAAGTTATATACCTTGTAATATTTGAAAAAATAATATACGTCATAATTTAAATTATAAAATAACTGTATGTACGCTTTCTTGAAAGTCAAATTAGTCAAGTTAAATGTAAGACCTTTTTTGTTTGTTGAAACAGGTTTTTCTATGCATCCGTTTTATCCAAACCTATCTCGCCGGGCTGTGTTTCTAGAATCTTCTCATAAATAAAAATGAATTGCTGTTCGTTAGTCTGACTAAAACTCGAGAACGCCCGGACCGATTTAGGTAATTTTGGTTTTAGAATGTTCGTCGTAGTCCAGGGAAGATTTCAATGAGAAAATATAGAAAAAGAATCAGTATTGGCAGTATGAAATTCGCCGGGACCACTAGTTAGAAATATATTTATGTGGTCGAAATTTATTTGTACCTAAGTGAAAAAAGTAACTTGATATAAATGGTGATTTTTTTATATTTGTGATTTATGATTAAATAAATAATATAAATAAATACATTCATTGAGTTTTTTTTTGTCAACGGTACAAGTTCATCACAAAAGAAATAATAACAAAAGATAACGTCATCATTTTTTTCGCATTCGTGGCCCTCCGGGACGTGGCCCTCCGGGAACGTGGCCCTCCGGGAGTGACCCGAATTAGGGCAACTTCGGGTCCCACAAAGCGCGCTTTTATAAGATATTGTATGCCTCTTGTTTATTATAATATCATTAAGTCGGAGATGATCAATCAAGGCAAGGAAACGTCAATTTTTTTATAGGTCAAATTTTACATATCTACAGTGAAACCCTGGATGGGGTCATGGTGTGTCAATCAATGCAACAAACATTTATAACAAAATGTTTAAAAATTTTATGGATTCAGCTCATGCAAATTCCATAAAATATTCGTACTACGTCCTAGTAAGTCAGTTAGTTGTTTATTCTCTTCTCAGTCGGGTGAGGTCAATAATCTTTTCTGTGCCATTCCTGTTCCGACTCCAACCAACCGGGAATAGAACAATAGAGTCCGATTGGGTTTGAACCCGGAACCTTTTGCCAAATAGGCGTTTCTGTTGCACAGAATGAATGTTACAATTGAATATTAGTTCCGTGAGCGTGGCAAGAATGGAGTAAATTGTTTTGTTGTAGTAACATTCCTTCGGTTTGTTATAGCTCAATAGAAAGGAACTGAAATATATTAGGTCTCTCTAGCACAGAGATAAATTCAAACAATAATGTCCATTTTTCATAGGGACACCCTATACTAATACATCCATAAAATGTCGTATTTATTGAAGTGCAATGGTACAAATTGAGATTGGTACTTTCTGATGATAATGGAGAATGTTACTGTGTCTCAATTTCACAATGAGACATTATATATTGGCACGTTGAAAGTATTTGTAAAACGAACTTTTATTCTAGAACGTAAAATTACGAAAAAATATTTTTTGCAATGTACTGGATGTTGTGGTATGACGTCATATCACAACGTTCATTTTGTATGAAATTCAAAACGATCAGAACTTTTTCAATTTTGGTTGTATGTCGAAATTGATTACACATGTCGATTCAGATTATCAAACACTTCAAAGATACCTAATTATCTAAAATCATAAACATTATCCATTATTGATTTAGGTACCAAATGGTAATTCTGAATTGATTGTTGGTACCTACATAATTTTGTTCTCTAGCTTTAGGATCAGGCTTAACTAGAACAGAAAGCTAAGAGGAGTTGTTTAAATCAGCTAATAATAAGTAAATAGTAATAAAAAACTTACTGGTAGGCGAATCCGATTTCTTGATTCGCTCCACTGAAAATAGATTTTAATTATGAGACATTTTATTTATTCACGTTTATGAGTAATAATACAATAATATTTGTTTATAAGTATGTATCTTTCTCACCCACTAATATAGTCTCCGGTTCCATAGGTTTTGGGCTAGGAGCCGGAGTGGCCTGAAAGGAAAATAATAAACTGTGAGTTGTAGGATGAAAAAACAGGTTTTGTTTGTCAATTTTGTTCTAACTTGATGTACAGTGGGTATATTTTTATGCCAGTATACTATAATATATAGAAATAAAAGTTTTTTTTTATGAAATTTAATCGAAAATGCAACGAAAATCTCTTAACCTATTGTTAGAAAATGCTGATTAACTTATAAACATTTTATTATGTTAGCATTACTCTATCAAGTTTTATTCAAAACAACATATCTTAAAACGATATATTTGCTTGTATATTATAAAATACCGCAATTTAAATTATAAATTACATAACATTTTACTAATTGTATAAGTTTAGATTTGACTATTAAGTTGAGCGCCATGGCCACCATGTTATTGGATGTTTAAAAAAAATGTATATTTACTTATTTAATTAAAACTTTGTTATAAAGTTTCAATAATGAAATAAGCTTATTTTTACGTAACAATAATTATGAATTTGATTTATCGAATAGGATATTCTGACCGACAACTTGAAATTATATTATTGTATAAAATTTATAGTTTGGTTTTGACCGGCGACGCGAGCGGCGCGAGCGCCATATTGATGTATTCCTTAGAAATGACAGATTGGGAGTGTCAATGTAATTTTGTTGTAAATTTATAATTACGAAAAGTACAAGTGTTTCGAACCGCAACTAGAGTTTCATTTGCATATTCAAGCCGCATAAAGCCATCGTAATTGTGTCGAAGAGTTAGGTATAGATTTTTCTTTCACTATGATATTTCCGAACTGTTGTGACTGTAATCTGTAAGTGTATCTTATATAAATAAATATTTAAAATAAATGAAATTACATTTTTGTTATCAAAATACTGTCGCTTCCTATAGGCAAAAATTGCGCTTGCCACGTAAGCGCAATATTAAACAAAATTTTATAGGTATGTCAATTTTGTATGAAACACAGCGTTGGCACCAAATGAAAAAAAAATATAGTATGGTATTCTACATAGCCTCACTAAGGGTTCGATGCTTCATCATCGTCATGTCAACTCCACTGAGAGCAAAACTTTTTCAACCTTCGAAGGTCCCGCTTGGAGGGGCAAAGTAGAACAACTCATAAAAAGGTAAATAGGCAAACAACCACCTTTTCATCAGTGTCCACGACGTACTCGCTGATGGCTATGGTCTGCACGTTCTCCCGGGCGGCGGGCAGGGCCGCCACGCTGCCCCTCAGCTCCACGTTCTTGCCCAGGACCCGCAGCTGCTGTGCCAGGCAGTGGAGGACCGTCTGCAGCATGTTGAAGTCCACCACGCCAACCTGGGAGTACACCATCATGATTTAGTTCATATACACTTCAATGAATTAAGTCAATTCATTAAATGGCAATATGTAGGCGTGTGGTCTAACTGCAGCATGATTGGTTGTTTTTGACGTGACATTGACAGTCATGTCAAAATTCACCAATCATGCTGCAGTTGGACCTCACGCACGTATTGCCATCTAGCGAATTTCTCATACGCGTTAACCCTCATTCATTCCCCACCGAGAGGCTGGAGCATATCCTAACTCACACAACTCTAGAACTTCTACAACTATGTAGGACTTTTCCTTACGATGTTGTCTAAGACAATATATTCTTTTATCGTAAAAGTGCCGAAAAAGAACATAAGAATTTAAAATTAGAAAAAACATTGGTGAGGTTCCACCTGGCGACCTATCGCATGGAAAAAATGGCTACAACCACTAGGCCATCGATGCTCTCAAAAATAATCATCCACATTGATTTTTTTTGCGTTCCATTACAATTTAAACTATAAAACAAAAGGTCTTAACGCGTAATTATTATAAGCAGCAAATGTAAGCCCGTCGTTTCGATTGGATTGTACCAATCATGGACACGAGCTTACTGATCAATAATAATCTCGAGGGACCGTCACACAATCTCACTTGGCGGCGCTTTAGTAGATGTAGTACGATGACATTAGTACCGTAGTAGTACTGTGCCTTCACAAAGATATCTATATTCAGATATACTATAACATTACTAGCGTAATACACATACAATCACGCCTTTTTCCCAGAGGGGTAGGCAGAGATCACTTCCAGCGATCCACTTTTCACCTCTGTGGGAAACGTGACGTGACGGGTTGTGGACTAGCGTAATATTAGTATGTAAATGATGTGATATTGAAATTAACACCTGGCGGTTTTTCCTGGAAATCGTTAAGGTGGTTCGGATTTCCAAATCACGTAGGAGCATACGAGTGTAAAAAACTATCAATATCACTAAATATTAGAGAGTTTAAGTTCGCTCGCGACCATGATTGGTGCAACGCAGTCGAAACGTCGGGCAGTAAGTAGCTATATAATTTGCTACTCCTAATAACGCGTGTAGACCCATAAAGACTAATATTTAGTGTAATGGAACGCGAAAGTCTAAAATCTTACACAACTATCAATATCAATGTCAATATAGTCAATATATCTTAAAAAAATTAAACAAACATAGATTGACGTTTATTTTAAATTACGTGGTAGCATTTTTTATATACCCAAATATTTGTACTTAGTAAGCAAGTAATCGCTAAGTAACGGCCTAAGTTACTTAGGTAGGTAGGTACCTACGTCAAAAGGGGCTGGCTATTTGCTATTACGAATGATATGGGTTAATCATTAGTGAGAATGACAAGGGTTCGGTTAATTCATACATAAAATACATTACAGACCTAGGATAGATATTCAGGATTCCTTGGGTTGCGTCTGGAGATGTGAATTAGGATTTAGGTACATTAGAGAGAGAGTGGGATTTTTAAGCCATTACATTATTAATGACATTACCGCTTCTTTTATGTTCCGAGAAATGTGTCTGTTTGTGTTTTGTATATTTGAGTACCTTTGTTGTTTTGGGATATCAACTCTAGTGTTTATGCAAATAAGCAGAGATGAATGCATGTGATATTGTGTAATATTTATTTATACTTAATGTTATAACCATTGTGTATCATTTATATGAATAATACTGCAGCTTTAAACGGTCATGGTTACATTAATAAACGTATCAATGAAAAGTGGTGAAATATCGAGATCTCGACAAAGTAAGGAATCGTGGGAAATGAGCCCGTAGTTTTAACTTTTTTAATACCTACTGTAAGTTGAAGGATTACGAACACAAAGGTATACATACTATTTATGGTGTGACTGTGCTCTATTGGAAGCAAGCGCTGCATAAGGACGGAGAGGACCCCGGTTCGAGTCTGGGGTTGGGCAAAATTCGTACGACTTTTTTTATAGCGAAATTACTCAGCCCGAGGTTAGGAAGTTGGCGGTTGCACGCCCGTGCCTCGGAAAGCACGTAAAGCCGGTGGTCCTGCACCCGATCTATCATCGGTTATGTCGGATTGCCGTGTAACCGAACTATGAGAGTAAGGGAACAGAGAGTGCACTTGCGTTTGCGCGCGTGTTTGTGCACTATAATATGTCCTGCGCACTTGTATTGCTGATCTCAATTGAGATCGGCCGCCATGGCCGAAATCGGTCGGACACCCTATATTATCTATACAAAGTCAAATATTATAAAGCTGAAGAGTTTGTTTGTTTGTTTGTTTGTTTGAACGCGCTAATCTCAGGACCTACTGGTTCGATTTATAAAATCATTTTGCGTTGTATAGACCATTTGGCATTTATCGAGGAAGGCTTTAGGCTATATAACATCACGCTGCGACCAATAGGAGCAAAGATACAATGGAAAATGTGTAAAAAACGGGGGAAACGCGAACGAAGTCGCTGGAACAGCTAGTTACTAATATAGTGTGACTCAAGTAATATGTTTATTACCTCTGGAGTACCTATGGCCAGGTCGATCATGTCGCTGATGTTCAGCAGGACTGCGGTGTCTGTAAGTTAATTTAGGAGTTAAGGTCCATACAAAAGTATAATATGTCCAATTTATCACTCAACTATACAATCTATACTCCAATAATCAAATCATATCAATTCATTACTTACCTGGCATGGAATAATCAGTGATACATTACAAGTTTTTTTTCTAAAAATATCATTCTAAGTAAATTACAGTAGTAGGTACATAGATTTATGTATACACGCAGCATTTGATTGAACGACATATTACCGGATGTCTTAGTATTGCCTAAGTGCATTTTTAGCTACTACAAGTACCTACCAGTTAGTTTGTGTATTTCTTTACAATAACTTTAAAAATACCTACCTACTTATATTTGACATTCAAGTCCTTAATAAGTAACGTTAACTTACCCGCCATGGTGGCTAATTGTTGTCAATCCTCAGTACAATAATAATAGATTACAAACTAAAATTAATCGAAAATAATTAACATTAAAATTTATAACACAAAAACAACAATCATTTTGCCGATTGTTTACTATGAAAGCTCTTTGACGTTTATTTCGTTTTTAATTTTTGACGTCTAATGTTAGGGTTTGATTTTTCATAGAAGGTGATTTAATTTTGTTTATTAATCAATGAGAACCTCCTCCTTTTCGTCGGTTAAAATTACGTATGTATAGGTTCTCTATCTTATTTTTTTCTCCAGCCTGTAGGTAGAGATAAGATAAAAGACAAGACTTTCGTAAGAAATATTGTAGTCCATTGTTTTTGATTCAATTCTAGAATAAGAAGAATACAAATTGTTTAGGTCTAGGTTTCATCTTCTTTTTAAAACAAAGAGTGAGAATCCGCTCATACTTATACTTAAACCCGAAGTATAAGTAAATAGAGTACTAAAGGTTATGGTTGTTTTACGTCCCGCTTTTAAACCCCGTTGACAAAAGGTTTTAGTCTGAATATCTTATTTAGAACTCGGCTTTAAAGACCAAGACTGAGCCTTTCAGTAGTTTGTGCCGGGATGGGATCCTGTCATTTTATTTTTATTCTATGCGTAGGAACTGGAAGACGTATTCATAGTGACGACGACTACTGTGTGCCTGGGAATGATAAAAAAAAGTTTTATCGTCTTGTTTGATAAAACTACATAAATGTATGGATTTTGTGATGACATTGTGAAATATTTTCAAGATAAACCTTCATTTTCCGCCCTTTTTCTGAGCCTGTAACAGCCGTTTTCCCCGAATTCTTCTCTGATGCCGCACTCAATTATGTAAATATTCTCAAACGACGTGTCATCAAACAATTTGCTAAACATTACATTATGCGTCATATGCTTCACCCGGAATATTGCATAAGTTATCCTGTCGTTACTTGAAAGGTATTCTCAATAAAGAAGGTTGGATTACGTTGTATCATCAAAAGTGGATACGTGATCGATACGTCGTCCATTGTACTTGTAAGCACTTGTACCGTTGCAGGAAAATACGTACGTACGTACGAACAGTGTTCAAAATTGCTTCAGTAATCTTATCACGTTCATATTAGCGATTCCAATGAACTGCATTAGGTCACCTCATTACTCGTTACCTACATTATGCAATCATTCACCAATCTTTTTGGAATTGTCTTCCTGATACGAAGCTGTAGTATCATGGGTGTGTCATGGACGGAAACTTACAATAAACTGAGGTGTCTACACTAACTGAACTACAAATCTACGACAACGAAACAAGCTTTAATTCGTACTTATTCTCAGCAGTCGTGGGCTGCTCGAAATGTGCCTGAGGGCGTTTTTTGTTCGTGGCTACGAATAGGGCACATCCTCCCGCTCCTAATAGGATTGAAGAGTGGCGAGCGGTTTGCGCCCCGCGTCTATTTTAAGCCCCTGGGTGGTGACTTTCTGAGTGCTTTGCCGTGTCATGTCCTGCCTCCTCGGGCTTGGAACAACCAGACATCGTGCCACATCATCCGTGATCTTCTTGGCCAGAGTAGTTGGAGCTCACAAATTAAATGGTACTGTGTTTACCGCTAGTAATTGACAGTGAGCGATATAGGACCGATGGACTGAGACGTTATGTGGCGATGACATAGTTTCGTAAAGATATTTGCGAAAAGGTATGTAAGCAGTGTGTTCTTAAGATGAAACAATGTGAATTTCTACTTCTGGATGTTGCATTAATATCGAGTTTGATAGGTACCATTAATAAATCAAATTACTATATGAGTGATTCTTCCGTTTCGTCCAAATCGCCTTTCCAGGCCAAAAGTCATTATGAATATTGTAATTAACCTTATTTTTTTTATTCAATAAGGTAGGACGTACTTTTATCTTGAATATCCATCATCTATATGAGGTTTAAGATTCATAATAAAAAAAAGTTTAGAACAAAAACATGCATTTTTTTCATTCCCCTCCTTGTTCAAATGGTCCCTCAGAACGTTGTGACACATATTTGGTGACTTTCCTAGGGGAAATGTACAGAAATTTTTATTCTTATATACTAATGTATTCATTGACTATTATAAACTTGCAATACAGTATTTTTTATACGTGTTTAACATAGAAAGAATCGTCTTTAAAGTTTTGTCAACCCAAAAACAACATTTTCTTCCACGACAATTGAACATTAAATTTTTAATGCAAGTACTATACTATCTATTTCTTTCCAAAAAAATGACGCTCCCTAGACCTTAATCCGTCGATACAAGTCGTCAGGATAGGACGCACGCTGCCCGGACAAAATATTTTCACGATTTAATTGCTGAAAACAGCGTTTGTCACGAGAAGTAAACATTACCTTCCATAGTTTTTGTATGTAAGTGTACGAAGTAAAAAAAAAATTTTAACTTTAGGTAACAGCCTACTGTTGGGTCTAGTTATCAATTAATTATGATTATCTAGCCTTTATTAATTCACGAGTAAATTCAGAAAATCCGCTCAAACTTCATTCCTTTCCGTATCATTCCCTTCCATTCCCTCCAATTTTTTAACGGAGGGGAATGAGTCACTTTGGAGGGTAATGATTTTTTTTAAATATAAAATTAATATGTCCCTTTGTATGTCTCTTTGTTAATTTTTCTCCTATTATTTTGATTATATCGAATTACAACTTGTGTAAGTATATGTCAGTATTATTGAAATTACTTTAAATTCTATCCATGCATTTTGTAACCTACCTAGGTACTTGTTAGTTAATAATAATTCCCCGCTGCTTCTTTCTTTCTGTTTGCCTTTCTGTCTGTTCGCAATAAACTGAAAAACTACTGAACGGTTTCGTGAAATATTCGATTATTTTACTTAGTTTTTGTTTTTTAGATACATTATACATCCGCAACAATGTTGAAGCCGAAGAAAAGGGCAACTAAAAAAGAAAAAATAGCTAAAGACAGATTGCGAAAGAAGTTAAAATACGCAGAATTCAAGGCTGATCATGAAAAATACAAATTAGAGGAGTAGAAACAAAAGAGGAAATACTTTGTAAAAAAATAAAAGAAAAAAGTCCTAAGTATAACAGACATGACGGCACGACAAAAGAGGGAGCAAAGGCGAAGATGGCGAAAAACTCAAAAAATAAAATTAAATAAGCTGAAAGAGCAGAAAAAATTGCAAAGAATTTTAAAAGATAACTTTCCACCCAGTAGTGAGACTGAGAAAATTATAAACATGCTAGGTCCTACAATACGCGACCCTCTTATGTTACAAGAAGAATTCACATCAAGCCAAAGTACACCGAAGTCACATTTAATGCATAAAGAAATTAATAATCCAACGCAATGAGGAAGCTGCCATTCAGATCTAAAAAAGCAATAACAATTTTACAGAATAATTGACAAACTAAAAAAAGAAAAAGCGATTTGAAGAAGACATTTATTCATGGAACGGAAGTTACTAAAAGATAAGATTCAGGATAGCATAGAAAAGAAAGTAAATGAAGTCATAAAAGACATAAATAATGAGAAGGTACAAGTAGTGAAAAGGAAGCTATTGTTTCATGAAACAGTTTGTCGAGGTGTATCAGAAAAATACAAAAGACTTCCGAAAAAAAAGAAAAGATCTTCTGCTGGTGATATAACTGATAATTCGAGGCTCTAGATAATAAAACTGCGAAACTAGAACAAAGTATTGAAAATTTTCTACAAGAAGATGAAAACAGTCAAATGGCGCGAGGGTAAACGATTTTTTCTTTTCAAAGAAGCAAAAGTAATATTTGACAATATCCCATATTGTTTGAGCCTCGAATTATCAATTATATCTCCAGTAAAAGATCAATTCTCTTTTTTCGGAGGCTTTTGTATTTTTCTGATACTCTTCGACAAACTGTTTCATTAATAAAAGCTTGTAAAAAAAAGCTTCTTTTTCACTTCTTGTACCTTCTTATTATAAAAGTTTTTTATGACTTCATCTTCTTTCTTTTCTATGCTATCTTGAATCTTAACTTTTTGTAATTTCCGCTCCATAAGTAAATGTCTTCTTAATATCGCTTTCTCTATTATTTAGTTTGTTAATTTCATTCTGTAAAATTGTTATTGCTTTTTAGATCTGTAGTATCGCAGCTTCCTCATTGCGTTTGAAGTAAGTACTAGTTGTTTTATGCACTGAATGTGACTTCGGTGTACTTTGGCTTGATGTGGATTCTTCTTGTAACGAGGGTCGTGTATTGATCTGGCATGTTTATAATTTCCTCAGTCTCACTACTGTGTGGAGAGTTATCTATTAAATTTTTTTGCAATTTTTCTGCTCTTTCAGCTTATTTAAATATTTTTCGGAGTTTTTTCAACATCTTCGCCTTCGCTCCCTCTTTTGTCGTGCCGTCATGTCTGTTATACTGATGTTTTTTTTCCTTCTTTACAAAGTATTTCCTCTTTTGTTTCTCCTTCTCTAATTTGTATTTTTCATGATCAGCCTACTTAGTTGATTTTTTAACAATGTTTTTATTCTAGAAGGTTTTTATGTTGTTTTTATTTAGTTTTTTATTTTTATTCATCATCCTTCTAACGCTTATTTCAATATTCATATGGGGTGCGCTTGAATATTTCATTCCTTTTTGATATTTTTTCCATTACTTAATAATGAGGGTTGTTGCGTTTGAGAAATCCACTAGATGGCAAGACGTAGTTCTGAGGTCTCACTGCTACGTGATTGGTGAAAATTGACATGCCTGTCAATGTCACGTCAAAAATAACCAATCATGTTGCAGTTGGACCTCACGCCTACGTATTGCCATCTAGTGGATTTCTCAAACGCAACAACCCTCATTATTCGTTCATGAATAACACATGTAATTAATAAAACAAAAGTTTGATTACACACCCACGTCTTTTATTTATAGTTCAAAAATATTTAAAATCATTTACCTACCCAAGCTATAGGTACGTAAAAGATTTCATCTTCTGATTGTTCATTACTTTCCATACAAAATCATGAAACTTCCGTCATATTTAATTTTATTTCATTATCTTCCAAATTTAATCATTACCTTCCGTACTTATTTCATTACCTTCCGTGGGTTCATTACATTCCATCTATTTTCTTGACAATTAAAGTTTTTTCATGAAGGCCTTTACTGATAATCTATACTTAAAAGGTACATGAATGATTATATGCAACTTTTTTGGTAAAATCGATTAAAAATTTTTTTTTCTCAAAATCTTTGAGATTTGGACGAAACGGAAGAATCACTCATATAACTTTGCACGACGTTTTCGTCTACGTGTCGGTTTGTTCACTGTACACTAAATACAATTAAATAACTAGAATAGTTGTAACATTTGTTATTGTAAGCCTCGGCACCAGCTGTTTGGGCCTCGTAAAATTTAACGAGCTTGCAGTTTGTATATTTGCTGTATAACGGTCGACCCGAATTGCTTAATTGCCAAAATTAGGACTGCAGATTAATGTGCGTAATAGTTATGACCGATGAGAGCTTTCGCGGTGTGGAATTCGAAAAGTCGCCAGCTAAATGTCAGTGAACTTGTGCTCCGATTCGCGTAAAGTGCACGGACTGTAATGCGAAGGAAATTGATAAATGCCACGGTCAGATTCATTTTAAAACTGGGTTATATCTCTCTGTGACTATCGACGCAGGTTTTAGATGTATTTACTTTCAAGGTGTTATGGAATAGTCCAGGCAATATTGACTTAATACATAAATTAAATATTAAATGTCTTTTCTCTAAATCGTACCAATAGTGGTATAAAATTTCAAACATTCACAAGATAGGGAAATCTATGTCCATAATGATTATAGGGGAGTCATTAAGTACTGTGAATCCTGTTTAGACATCAAAGAGTTCCCCATACACTTCGCAGTCAACAACCTGACTAGGAAGCTAACAAAATTCTACGCACGAAACGAATTAGCGTGCTAAAGAGAACACCATTCCTAAATAGGTACCAATGCTGCATTAGGTATATTCAATGGGTATTTTGCGAATAAGTACCTTCCTGCCTACGTAAAGACATGTTAAACACTCGTAATAATATACCATGTCTATCATGCTATGGAGAATACTTGTGAAATATCGAGCTGGGTAAACTTAGTTCATTTGAACAGCAAAGGTCAACAACACACCGCGCAGGTTACCCCAGTCTTTATCCATAAATATTGACCTAGGATGTTTTAGACGAGATAAAGAAGGGAAACAATGGCTGTTTGAATTGGGTGCCCCAACGGAGGGGTCAGTTTGCATCTGTCATTACAAGTCGCCCGCTAAAAACGCTCTCGATATTTACCCTAACCATTAGCAGTATCTAACCGTACGTAACAACTACGTATATAACGATGGCTGCACGGTCAGTTTACGAGATATCAAATGATAGATAATGTGTCCAAATTACAGTCTGAGCCCGCAGCGTTGATGCCGGCACGGAATCTGGTTCAATCGTTCACCCTCCGAAATCCGTTGCAAATGTTGCGAGGACGAGAGAGCGAGCGGAGCCGCGCGTACCTGTAGTGCATAATGTTTAGCTCAGTTCATATTTCGGCGAAATGTGAGGCTTCTCTTGTTTTTTAGCGGGCAGGTGACCGGTTGCGCGAGAGAGATGCGCTCCGCGGGCGCTAAGCTTGGATCGTGCTCGCATCGCGACGCGAGATAGTCTTGCGTCGGCTCTGCAAGGGAGCGGTTGTGTCTCGCGCGCAACCTCCTTTCAAGTTCACGTCAAAACTTTACGTATAATACTTCGGTGTATATCCACCACGAGACATTCTAAAACTGTAGATGTTCTATGTTCGCCGGCTTGAATCGAATTGTACGCTCGCCTAGTTTAGTGCTTCGTTTATCCTGACCAGTTTTATTAAGATCGTGTCTTCAGTTTTGTGGAAAGCACCGGCAACGAGTGCATGCGAGCGGATCCTGTTGCACCTTTAGTAACGGTGAGTATTTTTAACATTTATTATTCAGTACAGTGTAGATAGTATTCATCGGCGTGTTATTTTGTCATCGTTAAAATAAGACGTTAGGTACGTTCGTATTTAGTCTACGCTACGTAAACATGACATAAACCATAACAAATTATTATGGATTTGCTTTTTTTTTTACAAATGAACCTATCTATGTGTTCA
The DNA here is from genome assembly GCA_039566165.1 of Maruca vitrata. NCBI lineage: Eukaryota > Metazoa > Arthropoda > Insecta > Lepidoptera > Crambidae > Maruca > Maruca vitrata. Next base: position 11,041,950 of record CM076912.1, on the reverse strand, counting down.
AGCTCAAGTAAGTAGGTTGACAGGCAATCAAATCCTTTTCTATTTTAAAACTCCCCTTACGTAGGTAGATATTTATTTACCTTATTTTTATGACATCTTGCATTAGGTAACCAGTACCTAGGTATCACTCAAAATTTGTTTATTTGTGTTTTGTTTTCATATAATCTGTTGTATACCTATTTGTGTATGTTATGTGGTCAATAAACGTTTTCTATTCTATTCTATTCTATTCTATTTATTGATTATCTAAACCTACACCACAATAATAACGTGTTAACAAGATAATACCCCAATCTTTACCAAAATTACCAAAACATTAGATACCTATATTCATGCATCCTTAATACCTATCATGGGAAAAATGTACTCCTAATGTCCTATAACACTTTGTGGGTACGCTTAAGTACGTCGTATTTTTTCTTCCTGGTGTGAGACGGTGCTTAAGTGTGATAAGAATAAACTTTGTAACAAGTATCGTGCAAAGGTCACCTGAGTCATATCCACTTGAAAGTAACTTAAGAACTAGGTACATGTAGTTTTTTACTTTTTAGCATATCTACAAACACCTAAATCACTTTAAGACCGGCACTTACCTGCCTACCTACTTATACATCTAGGATTTTCAGTATACCTTCATGGATTGGTAAATAACGTTGTATTGATAATGGTGGGTTCGATTCCCACCCCGGACCGATATTTGTGTGATGAACTTCGGTGTTTGTAATATATGTTATTGGTGTATATGATCTATTTTATTTACATTCCTATTATCGTAACAGAGTACCGCGGTATCGGGTCAATGTGTGTAATGGAGTCCGAAAAAAAACCTTTATTCTACCATTATTTAGAGCATGATTAAGATGCCTACTGTCTTGTTTACTTGGCTTATGTCATAAATTGACCACTTATTATTGTTGAGGCAAGCGATTGCTTGGTCATTCACCGGCAAACACAATTGGGTCAATCCCAATGGTTCGAACTGTAAGTTTGGTTCAGAGTTGTGCAGGAGTCAAGACCAGACACAGATACTGCAACTATAACTTTAGAGAATTATTACCTAGGTTAGGAAATTGTTCTCGCTCCGACTATGTATCTTACTTTGTATCTGTTATTGTAACACTTTTATCTAAAACTATGTCCAAAGCTTTTGGTGTACGTAGATTATAAGTTGCTCGAATTTCCAGTTTATATTTCGGAAGTTTTTATTCCTAAATATACTTTCGAATTGGTAGCCCAAAATATTGCGGTGCCCTCATCATGACCATTTTAGGATAGCCTAAGACCACCTAGTACCGTCTCTATACCTATACGCTACATTTAACAAAGTCAACCACTTATTTGTGGTTCTCAAGCTTTCCTAAGTTCCATGAATACAAATGAATCGAACGACATTTCCATGTCTGTTGTAGGACTGCTAGTTATGGGTGGCGAGCGTACTAGGTACAAATTGCCTTTAATGGTGGCGGCAAGCTTTTCCTCTAATGAATAAACAACTGAAATCGTTAAGTTAGCATAACTTATGTTACGTCCCAGGCGGTCTACACGAAAGGCCCATACAATCCATAACGCTCTTTGATGAATATTCCGTTTGCCACAGTCCCATAACTTACAGGGACGACCCTTTAATTGATACGTAAATGTACCAAGTTGTTTATTCAAGGTATTGTTTTTGAATACTAATTTGAATCGTTGGATGTCATCAGATCTTAAGCACGGGACCGCCCATTGCTTTACCTAAAAGGCAATGAGCTTTTTATTTAAATACCTTGTTTTATCTTCGATAGTTTTATTTTAGGTACTTCTCAAGTAACCATGACATATATTTTTTTTTATATTGAGAGGTAACTAAATTAAATTCGCTTGTATATCAAAAAGACAAACGCTCAACCAAAATAAAACAGAATAATTTTATTAATGAACCGGAAATTAAAAAGTTACCTACCGACTAGGGTTAATCTAAACAGTTTTTGTATGACTAAAACAAACGTATGTACCTAATCTCTAAAGGGGTTAAGTAAAGACAACATGTAGGTAGAGGTAGGTATAGTAGTTACGTACCCACAGATCCGCACAACAAACGCTCAATTCACGCTAGCCATCGAAAATACACGAAGTATTCTCGATATCCCCCATGCCAACGGCCAGGCACCGAGACGGGCGGACAAAGCCGACAAAGGCCGATTGAATCATAATAGGCCTCCGCTACGGTCCAGGCGCTTCGCCCCAAACGCCGATAGCATCGTAGGTACATTAATTTATTCCCATTCTGACCTACATCGGTCTCATGCTCGTATTTGTTGATTGTCAGTCACGGTCGCCGACTTTATCTGTGAGATAAAGTAATTGAATTAAAAAAGGTGTTATTTACACATTTTTTTTGTGTTGTCGCTTTTTTGACACTAACTTTGTCTAATTAGTTATTGCTGTCTTGTTGCGATAAAGGTTGTTGGTTTTTCTAACAGAAGCGTACTAATAACATCCTTACTGACACCCATAGTTAGGGTTCAGACGGCCGTGTGTGGAAATATCCCAAATATTTATATTATACCTGATATCTTGTTTTGCTAGCTTTTGGCATCTTTTAATACGTCCGAGTCTAGCGACTGATAGATACTTTACCTATTGCATAAAAGACAAAACAATTCATAGAGTAACTGTTACAATAACCAAGAGTACAATTTAGGCGATCTCATCTCATCGTTATTACAATGTACGTTTATGTAGAAACAAACGAATCATTGTGTTCTGTATCACCATTATTATAACCCAAAATAGCCCTGTTTCACCTCTCGGGTTGAGGACGTGTAATTACGATACTTAGGTCAAAGAGACGAGGGTATTTAGGTACTTACGAGCATACAAGAAAAGGCCGGGGCAAAAAATCATGACGTATGATCAGAAGTAAGATGAAATGATGTTTATTGAAATTGAATTCCTCTTCCCTGAGAAAGATTTTCATATGCATGCCATCTCATACTTATTCATGTATTTAGAGTTGATATGCGTGGTTAGTTGATAGAAAATATTACTTTTTGTGGGGATTGCATTGAAAAATGTGCATTAGATGAATGCGATTAGTAGGTAGATATACTTTTTAGTTATAAATTGATGCTGTTTTATTTCTGATATAGATGTGATCGGACTCCGTGTTAAGAATAAGAAATGTGACGTTGCTTCCATATATGGTCATTGCGGGGCATCAATGAAAATGTCAATACCAATGCTACTTACTTACTTACATAAAAAGTAAAGTATACGTGCTCTGTAACGTAAAAAGTATAAAACAGTTTAAAATAAATATCCTTTCTGTCTGTACATTCAGAACATATTCTTCTGATTTTTTTGTAATATGCCGAATAATTAATGTTTTATTTTTTATAAATGATTGAATCAGCATGCATAATATTTATCCATGCATCAATAACTGCAGCGGCGGGTAATCTTAATATTTGATTAGTTTAGCATTCCTTTGTCTTCGTATTAAATTCCATCGGCCGGCCATACTGCACCCTCCTCGCCACCCTTGAATTCCAACCCTACCTGTTTCGAATGTCATAGTGTGACCTTTTTTGTGTAACCCAACACATTCCTCTTTTGACGGTAGCGTAACAACGGCCTCATCTTTGTATCAAGGTTTACAGACCCTTGATTGAATTTCTAAATACGATGCGTTTGCTTTGATTTTGTGTATGATTAAGTACCTACTTATAGTTTGATAAATGGTTAATTTTGTTTATAAAAATCTTCGTTTCAACTCATGCTAGGTAAAAAGTTATCAATGGAATCAATTAATACACTTGAGAGCATAAATATCGCACATCAGCATTTTTTTTGAAAAACAATGTTTTTTTCCAATTTCCAGTTATTTTTACAATAACATTTATATGTTTTTAGAAAGTTTGTTTTATAGCAAACATTATGTAACCAAACAATACAAAAATTCTTTGACTATTCAGTATATTTTCTTTCCCTAAATGAATCGACATTAAATTAAAAAATGAGTATGATGCAATTTGGACTTACAAAAAATAAAAGAAATTATCCAAACGAAAAAAAATTTTCTAATAACTCGTATTACCACCTTTTGCACTTATAACAGCACGTATACGGTTTTTAATTGACCTTTTCAGTTTATAAAATTAAATTTTGGGGTATGTTTTTCCATTCTTCTTTTATAGCGTGTTGCAGCTCTCGGAGATTTGTTGGAGCAGTGGATCTTGACCGAATCCTTCTTTTCGATTCGTCCCATAGATGTTCTATTGGGTTAAGATATGGATTTCTAGCAGGCCAGTCCATAACCGGTATATTAAACTACTAAAGGTACCGAGTCACTATTGCAGCAACGTGAGGTCTGGCATTATCGTGCGTCAGTTCAATGTTTTCACCACTAAAAGCAGCAAATGCTAGCACATGTTCCTGCAGCACATCTTCAATGTACCCATAAGCAGTCAATCCGCGTTGTCCAGGCCGTTGATCCGACCCACAATATTCTGAAGATCCTTTTTACCGTCTATGGAAATACCTCCCCAAACCACAAACGATCCACCACCGTAGGCGAAACGTCCACTTATACAGCACTGTGGAAATCTTTCGCCAGGCCTTCTGTACACCCGTCCACGTCCATCGTTGCCATGTAGACAGATTCTGCACTCGTCCGAGGCTAATACACATCTCCACTGATCAAATGTCCAATTTAGGTGTTCTCGAGCGAAACGTAGTCTAGCTTGCCGGTGTGCTGGGGTCAGTTTTGGACCAGTTGTAGGTCTGTGTGCAGTAAGGCCACCTGCTACCAGTCTTCCCCGAACTGCCCAACAACTTACACAGACGTTACGTGCTCATTGGAGTTGTTGTCTCAATTGAAATGCATTCAGGTGTCGATTTCTCAGTGACGTCATGACGAGAAAACGGTCGTCCTGCTGCGTTGTCACATGATGACGTCCACCTTCACGACGTCGGACGTATCCTCCAGTTTCCACGTACCGCTGGTATACACGTCGAACAGGATATCTGCTCAAATTGAGTTGTCGAGCAACGTCGCTTTGGTTATACCCTGATTGAATCAAAGCAACAACCTGAGCAGCTTCCGCGGGTGTAGTGTCCATTTTTAAGAAAGCCTTTTTACTTGTAATGGTAACCATCGTGTAGTACTGTATCGCTTAATAACAATAATGCACTATCCGTAATGATAAACATAATAATTCCTCTCTGAACGTCCGCTACAGTTAACTTGTGTAAAAAACTTAAGAGGGTAGTTTGGCATAAAGTGTCAAAAACGGCCGGACATTCGACTTCATACCCTCGTTATTATGTAAACCTAACAAGAACATACCGTACTTCAAAAATGCATACAGTATTTTTAAACTATAAACCTTATTTTCGCTTATCTGCGATTTAGGTTCGAAAAATGGTAACTGTGCGATATTTATGCTCCCTAGTGTAGTATGGTTTGTTACTGGTATCTTACTATTTTCTATGTGTTAAAATGCTGAAGTTGATATTTTCAGGTAAGTATTGTATTATGATTTAATGTAAATGGCAACACCGGAAATGTCTTTATAAAAGCTAACCTGTTGAAGTCAACAACCATTTTAAACAGCACCTCGAAAGTTTGATACTAGACGAAAGCAGCCAACATCCCATCCATAACATTTTGGTCAGCGGAGAGCTTGCGTGAACTAGTCCAAATGGAGTTCACACGCTAACTACTAGGTGTATTAACGATCTTGTAAATTGCCCGTTGCAGTGTGAATTGCCACGTTTGCCCCGGTTGCAGACCCGCCTTTAAACCTCGCTCGATGCCCGCACTAATCGCCCTCGTGTACACTATGCTTTAGTTTGGGTTTACCTAATTCCGTTGCTGAGATTTCCTTGTTCGCAACAGATTTAGCTGGCTGAACGTAAACTGAACATTGTTTTTGTTTCAGTATGTACAACACATTATCAACTTGAAAAGTTATAATCATTTCACCTAGTTGATTTGCAGTAATTTCCTAGTTGCCATTACCATAAGAAGTAAATTAAAAAAAAATGGTAATTAATGTCACGGTCCTGAACTCTTTTTATAATGGATTTTTTTTATCTAATATAGTTTTAATGCTGTATTGCACAAATTGCACAAAGTCTACATACACGCAATAATAAACTTGAGCTTTCGTTTATAAAATCCATATTCAGTTTGTACGTATTTGACACATTGCATTCTTGTCGAGCCGACATGACAGAGCGTCTGCAAGGTTGCATGTTATCTCCGGAGTTCTTATCTGTCGGGGAACAAGCAAACACAGTAGTGTAACTTATGTTTTTGTGTACCCTTATCTTGTTTTGTTTTTTATATACAAAATGGTTCACTGTTAAGTTGAGCTCCGTGAAATAAAAGCTTTTACTGAATAACAGACAATTTGATTACTTTGCTTTTGTGAACGATATCATAGCTTCTATGAATATTTATGAAAAACTAACAGCAATATTGTTATGCTTTTATAAAATAAATAAATGAATAAATAAAAGTAAACAAGTAAACAAGTACTTACGAACAACACAACAAAAGCACAATGAATAAATGACGAACTAATGTTTTTGAAAGCAATATCTATTTGCCATTTCTCGATAATTTGGAACCCCGGCGACTGAGCTCATATGGTCCATTAATACAATTACGAATACCTACTGTTCAGTGTCAAAAGGCATTCTAACAAATTGTATTTATCCATGTCGCAGCGCAGTAAATGCGCTATAAAAATTTCGCTCGTAAACCGCTTTCTGTTGTTAAATTCCGGCGAACATGTTTTAACGTGAAGCCTCACTTCGCTGTTTGTTTGAGCAAAAAGTTTGGACTGTCTACGAGTTACCTACTTAACCTAAAGCCTTAGATACACCAGGGGACGGATAAACATGTTGTGGGACATGTCTCATAGCAACGACGGAGAGACGTGCGCTTTCGCAGGAGTAAGCAAGTTGTCTCGAGTTGCGAAAACTGTTTAGCGTGTGGCAGTGGGTATAATGTTGATTTGAGCTTTGAGCTTTTATGGCGGACCCTAGCGAGTCTATTCTAGGCCTTAGTGTAGAAAAATGGGGAATGGGAGGATTTGTCATTCGGGACAGGTCGAATAGCAAGAGACCTAAATAAAACTGCAGATTTTTTTAAACGCTGGTGGCAAATTCTGTTGAAAAATGTCTAACGATAAAACAAGGGACAAAAATGTTACCTAACCATTTTTATTACGCAGTGTTTGGATTTGAGAGATGGCAGCAAGAAAGGGCTGCTTAAAGGTAAGCCTTCTGGCTGTTAATGTGTTGGTCAATGTGATTATGAGGTTTTTGGAGCTAGTATGAACGATCGACGAAGAAAGACCCTCAGAAATATCATTCGCGCGTCAGAACAAGTAAATTTTCCCATTACAAAAAATTTTGACAGCTACAAATGCACTGCTTACGTGAAAACAACCTTCAACCTTAACACTATTTTGCTTACACATGTCAAAACTCGTAGACCCCTTGGTCTGGACTTGGATACTGAGTAGTATTTCTTGACAGTTCCACGTAAAATAGAAATAAGGATATATCTAGTATAGGAGAGTTAGGCAAGGTCACATACGGCTGCGGACGCGGGCCCCGATCATCTCAACATTATTCATAAGACTACAACTGAACAGGTACAGGCAGACATTGTTATACGCACAAGAAAGTTTCTTTTGTGACCGGGCCGGGCTTCGGACGCAGGGGTGGCAGATTGCACTTTTTATTAGGTTACATATTTGTGGACAGTTCAAATTAAAACTTTATGAAATAAAATATTTGCTACTTTGCTTACTAATATTATAAATGCGACAATAACTGTGTCTGCTAAGTGTGTCTGTGTACACCTTCTCGACAACTACACACACAGGTACAGGTATAGTATAGAGCCTCAGAAAGAATAGGCCAATTTCGCTATAAGGCAGAAATGTTTGATAGTCCACTTCATAGATAATGCGATCAAATGCATCCCAAACATTACGAAACTGTACCTGCAAACGCGATGCGTTTCGATTTAAAAGCTTGCCTCGCGCGGCCTTACTCCTTGCAAAATAATAGCAACTACATTTTAATGACATTGATAAAACTACACAAATGACGAAGTTAACTACACTACCCTGCATCCCGCTGTCAGCCCTACTAAGGGCGCTAACCGGGCCCCTTTTTACCAAGCTCACCGCTCGCGGCGACTTCACAAAAGGAACCTCACGTTATGAATGACCGGCATTCTTTGTCTCCATTCACAGCCTACCTCGAATAAAATGTAGCAGTGACAATTACGTTACATTGTAAGAAACAATGGCAGGACTGGGTGACGAGGTGCCTGCCAGAAACGGTGGCGCCTCAGGACTATAACTACTATTTCCCGGCTTAGTTTTTTATTTATTCAAATAGTCCAAAAAGTATCTGTGACTCAGTAGTTTCAGGTAGATTGTGTTTTGTTTAGTTATTGGTAACAGAGACTAGACGGTATTCCCTGTTCTCTAGTTACAAACTTGTTAATTGCGGATTATGATAAAGGTTCCTAGTATAGACCACGCATTAGTTCATCTGAAACAGGGAGATGAAACCGTTTGTATTAAAAAGCAATTTTATAGCTTATCAAAAATAAGAAGGATAAAAAGCTATGAAGTGAGCGGAATAATAGAAAGAGCAATAAATTGGCTACCTAGCTATTGAATAAGTAGATTGTGCACTAGAATATAATCTTCTGTTAATTAACTCTTAGATTACATAGAGCTTTTAATCACGTATCCATTTTATCTCTGCTAATCTACTTGTTTTAACGATCCTAATTTAAGTAATCACTTTAATTCCTAAGCGCTTAAGCAATTGCCGTAATCCAATTTCTTCGTATTAGACAAAGACTGCGACCATTAATTATACTGCCACCCTCATCAGAACGGTAAGATTGCACTCATTATTATTTTTTCCGACGCAATCTCCATTTGGTAATGGTAATTATTCAGGTGCATTGTACTGCCTTATTTAGATAGTCATACTCTCTGATGAATACCATATTAGTTACCCGGCTGTGGCGGGGAAAAAAGTATTATTGACCACAATCGACGGCATTCCTTGTAAGCATCGCGGCGGGATGGTGAGTTGAGTGGGCAAGGGACGTGAAGCAAGCAGCGATAGACGGGGATCTGTGTAGCAAAGCTCGATAAATCGAAGCTTACTTCTCAAGGATGAAAGATTTTAGACTTTCGCGTTCCATTACACTAAATATAAGTCTTTATGGGTCTACACGCGATATGGTCTACACCAATCATGGTCACTCGCGACCATGATTGGTGTAACCCAGTCGAAACGTCGGGCAGTAAGTAGCTAATCTAATTGCTACTCCTAATATCGCGTGTAGACCCATAAACACTAATATTTAATTCTAAAGGAGTTCAAACACTGTTGTATCCATGATTGAAAATGAATAAAAAGCAAGAAAAAATCATAGATGTATAAAAGTTTGTTGTAAAGACAACAGCTTGTTAAGCTAAGTTGTATCTAATCGTCATCAAACTGATTAGAATTTACGTATGATTTTTAATAAAGTTACGGCCTATAACTTTTGAAAGTTTTTCTTGGTAACGGGTTAACGAAAAGCTGTGTGAACATAATGTTGTACTGCCGCACTGTAAACTAACATATTATCCGTTTTTTTTTAATTTGTTTTCCCTTACCTGCCCTTTGAGTAAAGACCGGTTACTATCATTAAGAATAACACTGGCTGCTAGATTTATCGATATCTACTTTATCGACTCCCTAACAGGTAAGTAGACCAAAGAAATACATGCCAACATGCCACCCTTTTATGCCATGTAGGTACACTCCTTGAAGGGTGATTAGAAAGATCATTTGGTTTGTAATTAATATTGATTAGTGATTTATATGTGACATCACATAACAAAGATACCTTGACATGTGTAAGTAGAATGTTTTTCCATTAGTTTAGTTAGTGGAACTCCATAAAAGACAAGGGCCGAAGCAAAGTAATGGAAATGTGGATCGATAGTGATCAATTTAGCTAAAGAGCGTCTAGAAAAATAGAAGAGGTACTTCTTACTGCTCAGACGAGTTGCATTCCGAGAACTGTAATGGCGATCTGAAGGCGACGATGAAGACAAATGATGCGTTATTTTGAAGTGATAATTAATTTGAATTCAAACTAATTAAAGAGTCTCCGAGATCGTAGGTAATTGCTGGGATCTAGTTCTAGATAATTAAATAAAATTTTATATAAATCCTTTTTCTATTTCTATTCAAAACTTTCATGGTAGTAAATGTGGGTTAGGTAATTTTCGCGAAAATATTTCTTGAAGCAGCAACTTGTGTATGTTTTGTAATCTATAGGCAAAAAAACATATTATAAATACATTACATTTTTTAACATGACCATTTTATACTAATTTCAACTCGATACTAGCTTATATCCCCTAAAAATTGTGTTTTGATAGACAGGAAGACGGAAAAAGTGGCCCCGAAAGGATTTTTTTCCTTTGTAAGGTCTGGAACCCTACAAATAACAAAATAGCTATCTGGATATCTTGGTGTATTTATTTACTAGTTTGTGATGGTCTGATAATATGGGAACCAGCTCTTTTTTAAGCACACATCATGTGTTAAACGATTTTTCGCCAGCCCAACTGTGATGATAATATCCTAACGTGCGTATTGAGGAGCCGTTCCTCTTATAAGAAATCTTTTGCTATAAGACGGTTTTGTCTAAAAATCATTGCATTTACAGTTCTGTCTGTTTCCTATAAGATTCGGTAAATGAGGACAGTTATATTATCTACTTGTGTACCAGTACACACGTGTGTAGGCAGTGATACAGAAACAATAACAAGAATCCATAATTATACTGATTTTATCACTAATTGTCTCGCCTTTGACATACCACCCGCTGTCGCGTTATTGAGGCGGTCTTTACTAATTACGCAAATCAATTTATTCATAGTCTTGTATCTGATGTCGTCTATAATTGAATTATCTTTTGAATACCTATTAGAGGCCTTTGTGTTTGTTTATTGCTGGTAATGTATTTAGCTATGTTATTGTATTTTGTTCGTGCTTGAGCAATTTCGTTTGGTTAACTTGTTTCTTATATTTTCAAAGAAAAAAGAGCTAAGTTTTGAAATAAGAGAACGTTTTCTTATTGATCGAATGTTTAATTTTGTCAAAAACGGATATAATCTCAATTTAGCGCAAACATTGAATTTCGCGCAAAAAAATGTTCTATTCCCAAAAACAAGTTTTTGCCGTTCATCTAGTAACTAACCTAACTAGTAATTCACGTACTTAGGCATAGTTACTAACGAAAAAGGTTTCATGCAGCCTGACGGAAAGTGGGTTGTATTATTTTATTCATTAGCGGTGCCCCCTACCCGGCGCGCTCGGCACTTATCGACGGCCAATCCGCCCACAAGCGCTCGTGTAATGGAAAAGCGATGTTGCGCTTACCGCTCGCTCGCAGCCCGGGGGATGGACGAAATGCCAGAAACAATTGCGAGACCATGAAAAAAAAACTAGCCAAATACGAGTGTGACTAGCGCACTGAAGGTCCCGTACAGACTTGTAGGTACGAGACCCGTAAAAGATACGCTTTTCGCAATGTTTTCCGTTATCTGTGCTCCGCCGTACCCATTTAAATTTCAAGACGTTCATGGATAGTACTTAGCAGGTTTTGATTCCCTTGTGATTTGCGGGATAAAACCGGCTGTAGATATGTTTTAATTGAGATGGCTTACAAGTTTGATTTTAGCAAAGCTAACACAAACTTGAGTATTCGATTATTCGATATTAATTTCAGCTATTTTAAAAATATTCTTATAGCTCCATGCGTTCTTGGGAAAAAAGGTATTGTTGACAGACTGGAGAGCAAAGTGTTTAGGTTTTTCCGTTCGATGTACGGAACCTTAAAAGTGTCGATTTGCGCAAAAAGCGCTTTATGAGTGATGCTGTCTCCTCTCCGGTTTAGCTGCCGATCCGATACGTTTGGGATTTAGAGTACCTAAAAAATAACTGTTGGTATAGTGCGTTTAGATGGGAAAACGTAAAAATGCTATAAATATTGTAAGCTTCATGATCTGATACCTACATTTGAGATTTAAAACAGATTTAGAATAGCTTGGAGCTTTTATTCAAGCAGCGCGATTTCGGTAAACTTTCTAACTGGAATCTTATAGGTACGCAATTATTCCTTTTTGAATAATTTCACAGTTTTCACTAAATTCAGTTAATTGTCATTATTATACTTAAAACTCAAGCCGTGTGTCTAGTCTCGTATCCAGAAACTTGGTGCGAGTAATCGTATCTAGTTAAAAGTTAAATTGAACGTACGACTTGATATTCAAACCCGATCAGCATATTAGAATACTAACTTTAGGCTCGCAACACCGGCCTGAAAATTATATTCGAAACTTTGAACTCGTGGAATTGAAAATTGTGGTTACGAAGTCCAATCCAGACTAATTTAGATGTTTTATTACGACAATGTTCTCAAAAATGTTGAATGTTACGCAATTTTGGTAAATGGTTGATGATAGTACAATATAGATCCTTTTTTAAAATTCTTCACTTCATAGTATAAAACAATGTCGTTTACTCTGTCCCTATATGCCTAAGTCTATAAAACTACGCAACGGATTTTGACGCAGTTTTTTTTATTAGATACTAATCCGGAGAAGATCGGTAAGTTGGTCTACTAACAACGATAAAATAATAATATAACGAATTACCTAAGTGGTCCAAACTTTTTTTGTAAAATATTCTCCTTCGTCAGAAATAGGTCGCCAACGTCATTCATTTGCTGAATCCACGTCGTATGAAAAAAAGAAACTGTGTAAAACATTCTTTATGAAAGCTACAGCCCGAGTCAGGCCGCTAAGGGTCACCGTGACTTGACTGCCTACCTATTATTTCACTTAAAAAGGCTCGGTAACAATGCCAAAAGTATAAGCATTTCGGTAGTACGGTATAAGTAAAAGCCTTTTCAATGAAATCCAAAAGTTTGCATCACCGGCTAATAAAACAACTTCTGGTTTATTCAATCCCGCTAAAATATTCCCTCGTTTATAAATCCTGTTTAGTTACAGAGCTTATTGAGAAAGTGTTTGTAAATGTTTTGGTTGTTACTTCGCATTTCTGAGAAGGTTTTTCTGAGAACCTTTTACGATTATAAACCTAATCTGTTTTTAAAAGTTATTTCTATACACATTTACGATATTACAAACCTAACAAGTTATACGCTAGTCAGTTGCCACTTAGAAAATTTTCGAGTAGTTTTTGGTTGACAGTCAAAATTATTTTAGAACGTCAACGATGAGTCCCGTATCCCGTAGCATCTCTTGCGTTTGAGTTCATCCTTCAATATTCCGTATAAAAAGCGTCAATGGCCGAGTGGATAAGGTCGTTGCTTGCCATGCAATGAGGTCGCCAGTTTAAACCCCGCCAGGTACCAATGTGTTTTTCAAATTTGAAATTCATATGTACCATCATTCGACGCTTTAACGGTGAAGGAAAACATCGTGAGGAAAACAACGGTGTGTGAAGCCATGTCAGAGGCCTACGGGCGGTTTAAAAACTCTTGACACCAGGTTGTTCATCAACCATACGAAGAAGAAGAAGAATATTCCTTATGTTGAATATGTAATTCTAGTTACAAAGCAATCCTTCTGCAAGTCAAGCAATCGCAACAGCCGGAAATCGATAAAATACAATTGACACGGACCTGGTAAAGCATTGACATTTAACACGGCGTCGTTAAGTCCGCCGAGACTCGGCCCAGCGATTTATGTCTGTGTTTCAACAGATTTGTATCGAGTTGCGTCCGGAAAGATGCGGACATGTAGCCATTGCGACTGATGTCCTGTTAGTTAGTCCTTTATAGGCGATGTTCTAAACTTATAGGCTGCGTAACTTCGTTTGTGTATATACCTCATTATGCTATATAGGCCAGCGGGAGTAGGTATTACGACACGCCTCCAGGTGCGATTCGCTTAGGTGCTCTAAAGGGAGTGTATTTTTATAATATAATAGACTAGCGACCCGTCCTCGCTTCGCTTCGGGGATATCTCTATCTCTATGTAATATATTTTTACCCCGTAAGAGAAATCTATTTTAATCTAAAAAAAGCCTATGACACTCAGGGATAGTGTAGCTTTCCAACAGTGAAAGATTTTTTCAAATCGGTGCAGTAGTTTCGGAGCCTATTCGAAACAAACAAACAAACAAAAAATCAAACCTTTCCTCTTTATAATATTATTATATATATATATATATATATTATATTACATATTACATTGACTCCCCCGTACCCCAGTGATGCTTAAATGGAGCCTACATCGCATGCTGGCTAACTGAGCGCGGTGGCGGCAACCACGCGACTTTTTTCTAATACTTGCATTTTTAAACTCGTGATATCTTCCGAATGAAATGTTCGAATTGAATAATTCAAAAAGTCATAAATAGGTATTGAAGCCGTCTTGCATATAAAGTAATTTATTTTGATAAGGATTAATACCAAGGTACAAATAAAGAGCCTTTTCATGTGGCGGCATATAAATTAAATTTTTCGAATAAAAAACCGCATACTGTGACATAACTATAATATTTAGACATATGCTGTCGCGACACTTTTTATAGATAATGATAAGTTCTACAAAGTCGTAGTAAATGATTTTGTTCTATCATCAATAGTTTTCGCAGCGTACGCGACGTAAGGAATTTTTCAGGTAAATCTTTTACACCTTGGGTTACATTATTGGAGTTTTAGTAAGGATCCCTAATTTTTTAAAAAATATTATATAGCCTATGTTACTTCTGAATAATGCAGCTTTCTAATGGTGAAAATTATTGCAATCGGTCCAGTAGTTTTTGAGTTTATTCATTACAAACATACAAAAATAAAAAAATACAAAAATACAAAAATACAAATCTTTCCTCTTTATAATATTAGTATAGATATAGATATAGATAAAAAAAAATATTGATGAAAAAATAAGTCTCTGAAATAATTTTGAACAATAATTTACTTTAGTCCTGTCATTTATGGTTTTATCTACGGAAAAATTCCTAGTGATAATTTCTATAAAGTCGTAATGAAATTCAGCTCACTAGGATTTTTTCCGCAGATTGGGGTTTAAAATACCTTAAATGACTGGACTACTTTGAGTTTATCATAGGAAGGGAGTTCCTACGTCCTTGCAAAGTGTAGAATTTATTTTAATCTTTCCGCCCGCGACTCCGTCCGCGTGCAGTACTTTGTCGCGTAAAACATTACTCCTTTGTAGGCAAGGCAGTCCTTTAGACTATTTGTGTAACAAATTTCATTAAATCGGTTGCGTGTTTTGGTGAGGAAATGCGACAGGAAGATAGTAAGTACGTAAGGATTATAAGGCATTTACTTCCTGAAAGGTAAATTGAAGTACCAAATTTCGCAGTAATTAAAAATTTGTTAAATGATTTTTCGTCTTTTGAAGAGTTACCTTACTTTCGAAGGCTGTTTTTGGTTGTGTGATTCATGGTTGAACGCATAGTTTACAAGCAGTGTTCAGTCCTTGTACAGATACTATGATTAGGTGTAGGTTGGACTATGTCTGGCATCTATAAAAAAACTAAATTAGGAATTTAAAATGAGCGGGATATTGCCCATTATTCAGACACGCATGTATATTACGACGTTCAGTTCATTTTGACAACGAGTACCTTCGTGTAGGTATTATTTCATTAGGTACAACACAATTTATTCTTGTCTCATGTGGGCAGAGGTCAGGGCGAGAATGGTTAGTGTTTGTTGACTGTAGTACATGATCATGTTTAAATAGGAAATAATTTTATCTTCTTATGTAAGTAACGTGTTACTGGTAGGATATCCTTTTGAGATATTAAAAATCTTTTCTTAAGTAACTCTAAAATTATATTACCTACATTAGTAATTATTTTGTATTTTTTAACTTGAAGAATAGTAGACGCTTTTGTTCGTACACATCAAAGTTAATAACGAAAGATATTAAAAAATAATCTTTAATTTTTCAAGCACTCGACTACTTGCTTAATTTAGTTTTTCTTTGTGAACACTTCGCTCCTTTGTTTTGAAGTTGTGAAAGAAATAAATTATTGTACCTACTTACTTATTTTAAAAAAATAGTATTTTTCTAAGCTATCAAAACTTACGAGTCTTGATGAGTTGGAAATTAGTCCTTAATTTTATATTTGTACATAAATTCATTCTTTTATTATCATATAGGTAAACAAGATAATAAGAGCTTCAGATGCTTATAGAGCTTTAGATTAATCTATCTATCAAATTATCACCTTTGATTTCCACAATATTAGCCCCAATTTGTAATACAAATTAGTATTCAAGATACTTCTATTGCAGGAAACCGGTTCGATCGTTTCTTTCACCGAATATAAGCTCATCCTTTGCGCCGACAGTTGACGAAATATTTTGAACTTCCTTCTAGCATGAGCAGAATTAATTCACACTCATTATCTTGGATCCGGCGAAATGTTGCTCAGAAATAATTTTGCAAAGGTGTACGGCGTACGGTGGTATCTGATTTTAAATTATACATTTCTACATCTTACGTTTCTTAGGCTTTGATATAAAATATATATGGACCTGGTTAAGTGTAACATAAAATAATTCAACCAAACCAAATTTTACAACAATTATGTCGGTTTTAAAATTACTTTGTGGTTTAAATCGGGAAATGAAGGTCAAGCGTTTTATTATAACATAGTTACTTAAATTTCTGGAAAAAGTGTGAAACATTAAAATACAATTTAAACTTAGTTATTTATAAAAGTCTTTATTCAGTTAAAAGATCTTTATTATTCTCAAAAAAATTGTAAACAAAAAAAAAACCGCCTTCAAAAACCCGACTCACTAAAAATTACAAAATAATATAACGAACATTTTTAATCATCTGGGTATGAATTTAATATGTTGTTGAAGGCGGTGCCGTTTATATTTCATACAGACAAGCACAGAGTGCTTCGTTTTCCTCAAAATTTTGATTGGCACCGCCTTCAAAAACATATTAAATTCATACCCAGATGATTAAAAATGTTCGTTATATTATTTTGTAATTTTTAGTGAGTCGGGTTTTTGAAGGCGGTTTTTTTTTTGTTTACAATTTTTTTTATACTTTTTAGTGTTACATTTTTGTTTCGACTCTATTAGTTCAGCTCACCTGTAATACTACTGATATTATAACTAGTAGTCTTAATATGTATACAGTATTGAAATAATTATCCTTTTACTCTAAACAATTAAGGAGTTGACTTTCCATCATCAGCTCAGCATCATAACGTTATGATTGCAAGAAGCAATGCCAATATAACTTCAGAAAATATATAAAACGCGGTACATGTGCCTATAAAATTTGAGGGTTGCCCTCGATTTCTCCTGGATCCCATCATCAGATCCTAGACTGGTCAACCTATTAGTTTAGCTCACCTGTAATGCTACTGATATTATAACTAGTAGTCTTAATATGTATACAGTATTGAAAGAATTATCCTTTTACGCCTAACTATTAAGGAGTTGACCTTCCATCATCAGCTCAGCATCATAAGATTATGATTTCCAGAAGAAAATGCCAATATAACTTCAGATATTATGCAAAACGCGGTACATGTCCCTATAAAATTTGAGGGTTGCCCTCGATTTCTACCGGATCCCATCATCAGATCCGGGACTGGTGAAAATGGGACCACCTCTGAAGTAAACTCTATCCAACCAAAAAAAAATTTTTGAAATCCGTCTACAATTGACGAAAATATCGGTGAACATACATAAAAAAAAAAATATTATACATACAGACGAATTGAGAACCTCCTCCTTTTTTTGAAGTCGGTTACAAGAATCGCTTACACGAGAAACATGATAAATAAACACAAGTAAACATTATCTGGGCTAAACAGCTGTTTTACAGGGCTAATATGTTTGTAGTTACAAACAAAACTTATACACCGTGAAATTTTAGTGGTTGTTTTCCCGCAGTAAAATGATTCTATCTTAGTAGTACAAAAGATGTTTGCAGTTCTTTTTTGTAAAACAACCACTAAAATTTCAATGTGTATATCACTTAACCAAACATTTTACTCGTTCAAGGTCCGAGGTAAATCTCAAAAGTGGGTAGAATGGAGAATGTATGCAAAATTTATTGTAACCTTATCACAGTAAAGTATGAAAACACTGTTTTTTGTTTTATACCAGTTGTGTGTTTAAATATATTGTTATGTTAAACTTCTTAACGTAGATCATCCTGACGTACCTACATAATTATGCAAGCACAGAAGCACGCATTCCTGGTACAGTCCGATCCAATCCATACGGACCCACAGTGGGCTCCCAGTGTAATCAAGCAGTAATCGGGCTGTGTAACCCGCCTAAGACAGTCGTAGCCGTAACTTGGCAGTGTAATATCAGACGGGGGTACAGGGGCCAGTCCACGTATCCCCGGCCGAATTTATCGCGGGCCACGGCTGACGTTGGCCTTAATTGGACACCAGGTGTTCGTGGAAATTTCGCCGTCGGGATGCCATTCAGCCTTCCCATTGTCGTTTGAGGAAGACTAATCGCCCGCTTTTTTTACTTAGCTTGTGTGTTGGTGAGAGGGACGTGTTGCGATTAGGAGGTGTTATGGTGTTCGACTGTGTTGTGTTTCTTAAGGATAGTCCGAAATCATTGTTATATGTTAACTTTCAGAATACATTTGCGAAGTTTGCAAAAAAAAGCTTGAAAAAAACTATAATCTTGCCAAAACAAATAACGTTAATTATCCCAAAACAAAGAGGAGGCAATGTTTTAGTCTATTTCTAGTCTATTAACATTGCTACTGGATATGTGCGTCAAAGACCTGTCTTATAGACTAGTTTCTATCTGCGACTTAATTTGCATTCAGCCGTGCGTATAAAACCGAAAAGGCTTATTATCATTATCCCTTCTTAGACCTAGCTTTAGATATGTTCTAAAGCTAGGTCTAAGATGGCATAATGCAGGCAGGATAAGGCAGGAGGATAACACTTTTAAGGGCCAATTCGTTCCTAAAGCTCTAGAGTCCAGTGACTCGTGCCAAGGTCTGCAGAATTTAGCTTGTAAGCTTCCCAAAATATCGTGCGATCATTTCACACCACATTCTACGACAAATTCTGAGTTGAATCTGCTGAAACGACTGCAACAAATACACGCAGGTCGCGCCAAGGAGTGCTCATTCCACAAAAACAGAAATGTCATGTGCAGAGAGATCCTAACGTAAATATTTGGCGAGAAGACGGCGGGATATTAAATCCCACCAAAACATTCACGACAAAGCGCCAAGTCATGCACAAATACTTACAACAACAGCCATTTCTGTATGTTTTAAAAACAATTCTTTCTTTTAAATAAAACTATTTTAACAAATAACAATCGCGTAAATTAGTAATAGCCACTATGAGACAGCATTCTAGTTGCTTATAAAATGCAAATAAATAAATGCAAAGGAATAATAATGACCAAATTAACAAAATACTAATTTGAAATCTAGGGTCGTTAGCCTTAAAACATCGTTCTTTGAAAGGTCATGGTCAGTTTACTTTGTTACTTCTTTGTACAGTC
Source organism: Maruca vitrata (assembly GCA_039566165.1). Taxonomy (NCBI): domain Eukaryota; kingdom Metazoa; phylum Arthropoda; class Insecta; order Lepidoptera; family Crambidae; genus Maruca; species Maruca vitrata. The sequence goes on along the minus strand of CM076912.1, from coordinate 11,022,326 downwards.
AAATTTTGTTATTATGAATAATAATTTCTTTATACAGATAACAATCTGTTTTCGGCCGAATGCATGATCATTATAGACTTTTACCTTAATCGTACGTAGTGCGATCTCGAGACTTGGCGTATACACTGCCGTGCGTCAGTACAAATGCTGATCTACCCCAAACTTCAAGGGCTTCTTAAGAATGCCCTCCCCTCGGCTCTTTGGAACATTGTGCTAGCGATTTGTATGCCGACACAATGTCGCTTTTGCGAATATCAAATTATCTCAGACCTGATGGATTGGGGTCAAGCTTTTTAGACTGTAGACCTTCAGAGGCGTGTTGACAGATATTTCAACTTTAGGCTCGTAAAATGTACTGTCATGTATGTATAGTACCTACACGTTTAATTATTTTACATGATCTACAAGATTTTATATTAAAATATACGATGATATTTCTTTAAATTTAATTTTAAAATACTTTTACAGGCTTTATGGAAAAGTTAAATACTTAAAACATTGTTTCGAATAAGCAGTGCTCAGATCAATTGTCAATTAACGATACTTATACATTAGGTAATGGAATATTTTTTTGTATCTTTATGTATATTTATATGTATATATTAGGTAAAATTTCCATCAAAAATGGTATAAGCTGCTTAACACGACACGCACCTATCTACAGATATGTTTCTACTATGCAACCCAATCGTGGTGCTAAACAGGCTGTGGTATGCTCGTTACCTATTTTATTTTATCTATTTTCTAATGCATATCTCATATTCTAATCATACTTACCAAGCATATGAAACTGAACACAAATGTTTATCACCAAATCAAAAGCTCAGCTCACAACACACTACTATGCAATAAAATGGAATATTAAACTGCTCACTATACCTACCAGTATTTGAGTTAGACTATTGCACCTATCTGGAACATTTACAGCGTCGTTTAAGAAAGGCGAAGAAGGTATTTGATTCAAAGGGGTGATTCTAGTGTGCATAGTGGGCTTTAGATGACACCTGGCTGTACAACGAACGCTTTATAATCCAGCGGTGAATGAAAATCATAAGGCAGGGAATGCGAAGTGATAAAATGAAGTTATTATAAGCACACGCTTAGTCGTCGCTTTTCATCAGAACGTGGTATTATCTGCATGTTCGTGGCCATAAAAAGTTATTTATGCGTAATATTATATCCATGCCTTCTAGTATTATAAATGCGAAAGTTGCTGATAGCATGTGATATCTTCAGGTTTTAAAATAGATGGAAATGTAATTATAATTAAAATATTATGTACAAAATATAATGTAATTTTTGGAATTTATAATTTGGTAGAGGCCTTAAAATTGTTAGCCCACTAATACTATCATGTGTTGATTTTATTTGTTACATCATTTTGCGGGTATTTTGGGTACCGTAGCTAAATGGCTAAAAACGGAACCCTTATAGATTCGTCTTGTCAGTCCGTCTGTCCGTCCGTATGTTAAAGCAAATTAATTTTATTTTTGGTTGGATGGTTATACCTATTTTACGTGAGCATCTGGTTATATATTTTTTTAATATGTGAATTCATTACCATTTGTAAAAATATTAGAATATTACGTGTATCTTGTTTAACTATGTAGATATTTCTTTAATTAATAGAAAAAACTAACGAAATTGTTAAATTATCAGACAATTTAAATAAAATGGGCGAACGAAATGTTGTGCAAAGCAATATTACAAAATGTTGTTTGTTGTATTGGTATAATGTATAGACATTTTGTCCTCAAAATGAATATTTATTACAAGCTATGTCCAATCCACACTACCAAAAAGAACCACTGACACATTGTAGGATAATCTGTTTGATTCCATTAAAAAAACGTTGATTTCTGTGATATATGCGAGTCTGTGTGAACACTAGTCGCGCTTGCATATTAATTTATCTAAATTAACATAAACCGGTTCATCTTTAAGTTTAAGTCAATATTCTAATAAAAATGTAATAAAGTATGTATACTTAATTTTGGATGTCAGACGATGTTGAATCCTTCCAGAAATACTATGCTTAGAATCCCCGCGAGATCCTAAGCAATTTACGATTTTGTTCGCGAATAAATTTTAACATCGTATAGTTCCATTAACTCTCTAAATAAATAGAGAGTTACTTGTAAGCCAAGAAAAGCGAGAGAGATCGATGGCTGTATAATGTAATACACTGATTTATGCAAGCGGTCCTGAAAATAGATGGATCTAGGTTTATTTTATATGTTACATTGTTGATCGACATAATCTAACTAGGATCTCTGTGATCATAAGTCAAAGAGTATTTAATATTGGATGCCTAAATTACGAAGTCCGTAGCTTTTCGCCCGCGACTCCGCGTGAATTTGTTGATTGAGAAATATATTTTTTAAATTTATTAACCGATTGAGACTGAACAAGTTCCAAATTTAAAGTTGCAATGAATCAATGAAAGACGCATCAAAACCGATTGAACCGTTTCCGAGATTAGCGTGCACAGACGATGATTGATTGGTGATATAGTTTTAATTTAAGTTAAAAGCAGAGTTTTTGGATACCGCCTTTCTTAAAGAGAATTATTATAAGCGTGCATCTATATTTATTTATTATTGTATTGTATGTTTGGCTATTCCGGGTCTGCAGTCCGCAGTAGTTCTCACAAGTGGAAAATGTTAGTTGAGGCGAAATGATTAATGTTGTATAGGAAACTCGCTTTAATGGTCTATTGTCTTCTATACTCCAATAATAATAGAATAATCGATCATTAACTATATACATTACTTTTTAGATACTACTCATTGTCATTAAGAATTATATGAAAACGTCTTCACTTTCTAATAAAACATAATGAAAATATTATTTATATTGAAAAAGGCCACTTGATTTATCTTATGTAATTTTTTCGTTGCACTTACTATTCGGATTGTTTAGCTTTATAATGCAATTGTTATGCCTTAAAAAACACAGTGATTAATTAATTAACATTGAAATTGTTTATTATCTTCATAAAGCAACATCGATAGCTTCACCATCATTTGGTATAGAAATATTAAAGTCGTTCCCATGATGATATTTTTAATCCTATTACGTAAATTTACGTTCACGTTTAGATATAATAATTATTAAATCTCAGTGTTTGTTAATTATGTTTCGTGCTAATCTATACGACATCAAGGATACTCACATGTATTTAAAAAATATATAAATTAAATGTCGAGTTAAGTCTGCAAGTGACGTTTGTCAATCATAACTTGTATGTACTGGCCTTGTAGCAAGTTTGTATACGCATCTTATTCATTATTGCCCGATTAAAATTCCGAAATAACATAACAGTCGTCGAGCGGCGTCTTAGATCTAACTAAATCTTCCTTGTCGGCAGTTTTTGTCACACTTCATACGGTATGTAATGTCGTACAAAAAACTCTTTAGTAATTCATAACTGACATCATTTATATGCGTTTACAATTTACGAATGTCTGATTATATTATCTTCGTGTGAAGTTTGCGTTGATGATCCGTATCAACTGATTTCGTTTTGTCTGGTCATCATGTAAATTAAGTATAATATTGCTTGGATTTTGAGTAAGTTTTTCTGTTAAGAGAGTAGGGGAGGGCCTCTGCCGTGGTTTTATGCCTGATCTCTCGTCGGCCATGTTGGATTGCCCTCTCACAATAAAGATAGATAGAAATCTGTGATAACTTTTTCCGATGTTTTAAAATGAGTGCCTTTTAAATATTTATGACTAAATTTATACAATAGACCGTCATAGGAAAAGCAACTCAGTAAGTACGATTATACTGTGTTATGGCGACGATCGAGACTTGGAAATAGGAACAAACAGAAACGAAATCCGAATGCGGATTAGTACTCAGATCTATAATTGGACGAGTGTGATTTGCCCGCGTCCGTGTTTATGTACTCTTGGCACCAATGTTTAGAAGTCCAGGAGTCAATATTATTCACTTCACTTTACTGCGGGTGCTTTATTTAAACTTGGCGTTGGACAAGCCTTTTACGATATCGAAATAGAAATGGCCGTACGAATTACGCGCTATTTTGAACTCTTACTTTACATCGATTCTGTAAAGTAAGAGTTAAGCTGTGTAAGGGCGGATTGGTAAGATTCTGTGTACCTACGTCGGACTTCTAGGGTGGAGCTACAAATTTGCAACTTATCCTTAATTAAAAAGATTCTTACTCTTAGATCTTAGTTTATTTTTATTAGCATACGATAAGAGCTCCCAAATAACACAAATATAAAACTAACAATCAAATTGTTTTTCTTTTCAGGTAATATACGAGAAGGTTGACTTGTCTAGTGAAATCCGCAAGCTTTAAGTTATGTAAGTCACAGAATGCCTTTTAACACCGCCCAGTTTCCGCTATCAAATAAATCAATTAGATTTCCCCATAGCCGCTTGGCTTAGAGTCAAACTTCGACCTCCGAGCCCTTTGAATGCTATCAAGTTAACGATTAACTATTGTCTCGTTACAGCGCACTGTAATTTCGAAACTTAGCGTAGGGTCTAGTTGAATTAAGATAGTCGGGTTCAATTTACGAACCACATTGTAACTATCTACACGCAAAGAGAAACGTATGGAGTTAGTTTATGAAATTTTAGCGTGTGGGCGTCATAATTTTAGCATAATACTAAACTGATATCTATCAGTGAACTAATAGATAAAGACATGTCTCTATCTATCAGTTCATAAAGGTGATTAAACGAATTGTTCGTTAATACTTATATATGTATAATAGATAGACAAGTCCTAGTCTTAAAAACTAATTAATATTGGTCTACGCGTGATAAAAGGTGTAGCACAAGCATAACTACTTACTGTCCAACGTTTCGACTGGGTTGGATTAATGTAATGGAACGAGAAAGTCTATAAGGTCGTAGGATTGGCTTTACGTTATTTCAACTACTTATGCCATTCTTAAGATATTTTGATACATATATTACCAACACATTACGCAGTCTAGTAATCATCATATTAACTTTGAATATAGATGCTTCGCATCATAATAATGCTGTCATTAATAATTTTGTCCTGACGGTTTAATTGAGCATTTCACCTAGACTGAAATGAACATTTTCCGATCTAGATTACTTACCAACCACATTTGTTTAGAATATCTTTTCCCCCATATGTCTGTACTCAGATTTAAATAATGGAATCTAGCTCAAATAAGTTGTACATATTTCCTTTTACTTTGTATACTCGAGTTCTGTAAAATGTACCAACAGCCGCGGTCGCCGGGTTCAAATGCAAATAGGAGTAGCGCTGAATGTCCGAAATCGTGTTGCATTTAAATTGCGCATATTTAAGTCCTAGAAAAATCCGTTTGAGAATCTCTAGATTCTAGATTTGATACATCTCCATATTTATTCTTAGTACATTAATATTGATATGGAGCGTCGATGGCCTAGTGGTAAACAGTTCTAACACCGCAACGTTCCACTGTGTTTTGAAATTTAAAATTCTACGTACGATTATTCGACGCTTTACCGGTGAAGGAAATACATTGGTAGGAAACCTGCATCTTCATCATCATCATCAGCCCATATACATCCCCACTGCTGGGGTACGGGCCTACTCTAAATTAGGGCGATAAGGCCTTAGTCAACCTGCATACCTATGAAGAATGTCTAAGGTTGTGTAGTCAAACAACCCCCATTTGGCTAGCGTAGTTGACTAAGGCCTTATCGCCCAAGTTTAGGGTAGGTCCGTGCCCCAGCCATATTTTAGAAATGTATACCTACAATATTGTGTATATCTGCGATATATAATAAAAAAGTAAAATTTGCAGTTTTGTTAAGTAAGCCCTTAGCAAACATTCTGTTGATTCAATTATCAGTGAACTACGAATGAGTACAAATAAAACGAAATTATGTATTTGCTTATTACATACATAAGCAGGTACCTATGTGATTTCAGACAAAGCCGTGAGTAAGCAGTGTTATTGCTAAAATGTACGTTCGTTTACGTTAGTGCACGTTTGTATTTAGCCAACTGAAGGGCAGCCACATGTTATAATGGGTCTTAATTTAATTTAAGTAACGTTCTCACAGTAATATTTGGTTTCCTGTTTGGCATAATACCAACTATAACGTTACGCTTACGTTTTCAAACATTTATGTACAATGCATATTTGTTAATTGTTTTATCGTAATACAGCTACTTGATATTCTAAATTATACATAACATTATCTACTTTATGCCCCAGTCGTGCAAGTGCTTAATAAATTTAGTCTTTAGGTCAATTTCTATTAGCCTAGAAAAAATCACAACAAGCCATTGTTACACCTTCAGTAATGTAATCGAATATCAGTATCACTAAACTACTATTATTGTAGCATATAGATACTACGAAACAAAGATGACTACTACGAATCTTATTTTGTAGCGTAGTAGTAGATTGTAGCGCCGGACTATGTAGTAGTAATATGAACTACGATTCTGAATTTATTAGGTTCCCCTTGTCTCTTGCACATGCTGTTTTTGTTTAGTCTGTGTTTCAAAGACGTAAACAACGTGCGGTCTAATTAACAAATGTCTTCCAAACATGTAAATTCCACATGGGATTTCGCTATTAAACTGATAACCACATCTGCAGTAAGTCTTCAACTGCTTGGCTTTACATACATATAACATTGATCTGTGTTGACCAAAGGATATTCGATTGTCTCTGCTTATGCAATTATGTACTATCTGATAATAAATTCTTTTTCCCAAATTCCTATGACATAAAAACATATTTCCACTACATACAATAAAATAAAACTAGTTAATATGTTAACTGAGAAGATGGAAAATGCCGAGATAAGTTGTACATGTTATTTTTTATTAACGCTTCCGTAGTGAGGGAATGACAAAGTTCCGATGATCACAAAAGTATTTTTAATTCACATTTCTAAGATAATTGACATTTGTGATTGCTAACAGTGTTGCACACAATGTATTTTACAGCTGAATCTTATTGTACGAGGGTTAGTAGTAGTGTATATTCTTAACTAGCCGTGCCAGTGACTAGGTTCGCGTTTTCCTCCTCTTATAACACATTTCCTTCTGTTTTTCGAAGCTATCCTATTGATGCAGCGTGATGTTACATAGCCTAAAGCCTTTCTCGATAAACGATCTATCCAACAAAAATAAACTTTTTAATTCGAACCGGTAGTTCCTGAGGTTCAACTCTTAGCTTTATAATATTAGTGTGGATAAAGAATAATTCGGACAGTATTGAACAGTTCGTGATTAAGCAACGCTCGAAGAATGCTCGAAGCAAATAGGGATTCCATCGAGGGTCAAATCACGCGCCCCCATCCATCAGGCCTGGTGAGCAAGACGTATGGGCACGCAGTGTCTGCGTCATAATCTATTATTTATTTTCGTTGGCGAATCAACCGATTGCGGGCGCCGCCATGTGCGTGGCCGTGGGAATCGGACAAACGTAAATACAGTAGCGTTTTAGACATATTACGGGTTTTTATTGGTCGTTAGGTTGCGGACGCACGTCCAATCACAGTGAAGTGTGATACGATTTAGACAATGAAGATGCCAAGTGTAGGTTGATTTTAAAAATATAATTCATTATTTTTTATTTTGTTTTAAAGGCTAAAGGTGAATTACGTTTTTTATTGGGTTTTAATTCAGTAATCCACCGAGACTAGTTTCCAGGAGCGAGTAATAGTTTCAGTAACGTGACTAAAATATTTTGTAATAGTCTTTTGTCATTAAATTAAATAATAAAGGAGACAGAAATGAATTCATTCAATCGTGGGCCTTTAAGATAAAAAACTATGACCAATTTTGAAGACCATTATACCAATCCATTACAATTTAGGCCCATCATTTTCAGTCTTCTTTATGTTTAATTCTGTAAACCAAACTCTTTCACTTGATTTTGTAAACCTAGCTCACGAGTTTCATTTGTCTTACTGGCTTCTCCTGCGGGCGGGCAGTAGTATGTAAACAGCTGTTTCTAGTAATTACAGCTTTGTCGGCCTGTTGTTCTCGTAAATACCTACTCACTTATAGGTACTGTAATTATAGTTCGGATTTGTCTCGTTAACACCTTAATTAAGGAGTCTATAACATTTAATCGTCTGTCAGTTGCCTGTATTAAGGTATGATGAAAAGAAACGCTTTTAATGAAAAATTACTTGTGTTCCTTTGCTCGACTGGTTTTACATAAATTGTGCTCGAGTTTCGTGAAATGGAACGTCAATATGAATTAACTCCGAGTTTCGAGATTCAATTAGAATATTTTGACAGGTGAAAATGTTTGGAGAACACATAAAGTAGGTTTTTTTTTTTTTTATAAAGAGGCCAACAAGATGACCTCACTCCACCTGATGGTAAGCGGTAGTGAGATCCAAATATGAGGTCGACAGGCACAATAGACCATATTGAGCCTGTCGCACTCACCCTGAAAGCCGTGAAAAAGGAGACCACTGCTGCGGCAACAACGAGACAAGGCGTGGAGTCTCGCATTGGTATTGAGCTGTGCGGGTCGGAGTTGGCCAGTCCGCCGGACGGAAGGGCCCCGTTTCTACGGGTCTCCCTGGCCGGCGGGCTGACCCGCTCCGCCCGCACAATACCGCCGCTAAGACTCCACTGGTCCGGCGCTTGCCGCAACAATGGTCCCCCCTATCTCCGGTTCGTACAGTGCTGATCCTGGAACGCGACCTGACCGAAAGAGGCCAGAGTCACTTGGCGGGTTTTACGCAACTATATGGTGGTAACAGCAACCGGTCGACAAAACGTCTCCCACCTGAAAAATGTAGGTTGAATTCATAGTGCTGCAAATTGCATTGAAGTCTTAAGGATATGCTATGTTCAATTGTTACAACCTACCTATACCTGTTATATATAAATTAATTAATTAATTTGTCCCTAAGACCCTAAGGGTTTTAGCGAAGCCAAATATATAAAAAAACAATTACATAGATGTTATAAAAGAACACAGAGAAAGCATAATTGATAAAAATCTACAATATTCAGCTAGTTAAAGTACAATCTATACACGAGGGTAATTTCTTTTGAAAAAATAGGATTTTAATGACTCTCTATTTCGCCTCTTAAGGCATGCAATCATTAAAAAAACGGAACAATGAATTCCACATTGAGTAAAAAAAAAAATGTAGGTACAAGTGTTCGAGGTATTCCGTCTAATTATCAACAAATGTACGGGTTATCAATTCGACGGATTTATACGACCGATTAAAATACCCTGAGCCGCGGTTGGGCGTAGACGACATGCCGAAGTAAATGCGTTGATTTACATTTAATTACATTACTTATATACAATATTGGAGTGTGTTCACATTTAGACTTGCAATCTATTGGTACCAGTCACTTTTGTATTATGAAAACTGGTTTAAGTGTAAGGGGACTGATGCTTTTACGGGTATGTAATACAAATAATTTTATTATGTAAAGAGATTTTTTAAATTTAGAATATAAAGTAAACGTACTTCTGTCTTTTCCGATTTATGTAAGTTATATAATTAAAGAGCTGAAAAAAACTTCAACGAGTTATTATGTAGAGCTTCAGATATAACATTGATCTATGTAGTCTTTATAACTTAGTAGATCTACTTTTTACCTTTATACAATAGTCTTTATTGTAACTACTATATAGCATACAATACTAATTAAAAAGAAATACTATTGTAATATACTTAATGACACAGCTTCTTGTGACCACGAGTCCTGAGCCCTAAAGCTATAAGCTGACAAAGTAAGGTCTATAAATAGTTACGGTTTTATTTCAAAAGATTATCTATTTTCTTTTTTTCTTTAAGAAGAAAGATAATATTGATTTCGTTTCTATTTAACAAAAGGCATTTTAATAGCTTTTGCTTATTTTCTGATGTTTTGTACTGCCAATGTAAACACACCTCAATACACACACATGATTACATCGATTGGCTACTTGCGAGGTAACTCGATAACATAGACGTACATAAATATGGTAATTGGCCGCGCGTTCCGTTTATGGGATGATTTCTTAATAAAATCGTTAGAAGCTCAGTATAATCCGATATAAAAGGATTGTGTTGATCCAGAAAATTACGACGGATCATCCTTGCTGTAAATTATAATTACTGTAATGGTTACTTAACATCGAAGACGAACCGGTACTTAAACGTTTAGTTATAAGGTTTGCAAACTTTACGTGCTTAGAAGGGCAAAAGATACTTGCTACATGATAATTGTTCATTGTTAATCTGTGTAACATTGTTGGTTGTCATGACTTATTTGATTCGGGTAGGAATTCGGGTAACTTAATCTGCCAGAATATGCACACTAAGTTAAATTTTTTACCTTAGCCTATTCTGTCCGAGCATATAGCTCCTCCAATTTAATCATGTAATTATATATAATTAATATCTAATAAAACTGATTTTTCTGGTTCTGGGTTGAGTAATTTCTGAAAAAAAAAAACTCACACAAAAGCCTGAACCAGTCAGAGAAAAGATGTTAAAGTATGTGCTATTATGTAAATTGTTATGCAAAATATGTAAAGATGCACAATATAGGTACCTACTTAATTAAACTAAACCCACACCAGACTGCGAACACTAATTATTCAAGACTTAGTCCTAAACTAAGCAAAATCTAGGCGCTGTGGTACTGCGGAGACGTTATGAGCGTTAGTGTCAAAACAATTGTGGGAGATGCGAGTGCCGGCTGCTTTGCGCGGTCGGGTGCATCTGGGCTGCAGGGGACTTGCATGAGGCAGAATGCATTTGGACAAGCTGGTCATTGGTAATATAATTTTTAATTTAGCGGGTACGAGATAATTAATTCGTTCATTAATTTATTGGCGAAGCAAAGATTATAAATTCCCGGAATTCTTACGGGAACGGGAATGAGCGGGATAATCTTTTTGTATGAAAAATCGAAACCACTGAAGTTAGATGCTGTAAATTTGACATGCAGGTACCATAGTAAACTTAAAGCTTAGTTGGATCAGGATATTGAAAAATTTTAAATTTTTGCGTTCCATTACACTAAATATTTGTCTTTATGGGTCTACACGCGTTAATAGGAGTAGCAAATTACATAGCTACTTACTGCCCGACGTTTCGACTGGGTTACACCAATCGTGGTCGCGAGCGAACTGGCGCTGCCCGTCTTCGTCTGCCATTGCGGTTGTGAATATCTTGATCCACCCCCGAACCAGCACTAATGTCATTAGTACAGCTACCCACATTAGTCCGACACACAACACTGACTGCATCCGGGTTGATTTTAGACGTAACATTCCGCGGTATGCACTTATTAATCACTGGATTCCATGCCGACGATAATTTAAATCCATCTTCCCTATTGAAATTCTTGTGCTTCTTTATTTCAATAGCTTCTCGCACCATTCTTGTATGATAGTGACGATCTGTGGAGAGGACCTTCGGGTCATGTAGCTCCATCCAGTGATTAGTACCCATGTCTAAAAGGTGCTCAGCCACCGCGGACTTATTCGTTTGTCGATTTTTAACAGCTGCAATATGTTCTTTCACCCTCACGGCTATAGCCCGTTTGCACGTAGCTATGTAATTTGCTACTCCTATTAACGCGTGTAGACCCATAAAGACAAATATTTATTGAAAAATTATTACGGGAACGAGAGTTAGCAGGATAAACTTTTATATGTTAAATCCACGCGAACGAAGTCGCGGGCACAGCTAGTTATATTCATAATACTACTCAAAAATGTCGGTGTACCCAGTGCCAGCCCTAACGTAGCGGAGCTTTTCAGGTCATTGACCCGGTTTAAGGTTTTCCAAGTCTTCTGCAAAACAATAGGTATGAGGTATGTAGACGCTGCGCTATCTAGATTTGCTCTTTACCCGCAGGGAGTTGTGCGGAAGATTACGATCTAACTCCAAACAACTTTAGGAAGTTTTATCGGGTACTTGTATTTTGCATAGTGAACAATTGTAAGTAATATTTTTTTAGACTTACGCGCTCCATTACACTAAATATTAGTCCTTATGGGTCTACAGGTGAGTTCGCTCGCGACCATGATTGGTGTAACCAGTCGAAACCTCGGGCAGTAAGTAGCTTACATAGTTTATTTGCTATTCCTAATATCGCGTGTATGTATACCCATAAAAACTAATATTTAATTGTAGATATGTATTGTTTTTGGAAGTTATGAATGATGCAGTTTTGTTTCTGTTTAGTAGTTTTGATTATAGGTGAATAACTTAATTCCAGCTTTTTTGAATACAAAGAGAACTTTAACGTTAACTATTTGGTATCGACTTTGTCAGTTTTATCTTACCATTGCGAAACGGTGATCAACATAGTATTTATCTATTGTAAATCACTGTAAATACACTATGAATTAAGCTGAAATAAAAAAAAAACTGTGTCGGACAAAGATGCATTTATTATGTTTATTTGTTTTAGATCATCTGTAATAATACACCCAAACACAGATCAAACATCTATGTTACTCACACAAATATTTGTTCCGAGTGGGAATCGAACCCACGACTCTTGGAGCCGTAGGTAGTGATCCTGGGTGACTAACCGCTGTTCCACCGAGCCAGTCAGTCCATTCAGCTATTATTTATCATAGTTTGTTATAGTTGTTTTAGTAAATAGGTTTATAATTGTAGCAGTGGTCTCCTCTTTAAGCGGGCTTTCAGGGTGAGTGCGACAGGCTCAATATGGTCTATTGTGCCTGTCGACCTCATATTTGGATCTCACTACCGCTTACCATCAGGTGGAGTGAGGTCATCTTGTTAGCTTAATATAAAAAAAAAATACCGTTTAACATTACTAGAATTCAATACTGACTGTGGGCACACTAAAACAAATTGTTTATTTACTAAATCTGGCATGAATCGGCCGATTGATTGGCTACAACTGGGCCGATTGGATCGGGTTGTTCTGCTAACACGTTTAACCTAATGGCTTATATTAGATTGGAGCGGCAAAAACGTTCAGTTTACCGTTTCAGATGAACATACAGAAATTTCATTAGAGTTGGATGACCTGAAGGTCGGGTATTGGTGATTCGTACATTCGAGAATGTCCATTACGTTTTTAATATAACAATTAGCAGTGGTATTTAGTTTAACCATCTTCCAAAGAATTTAAGGTCAGTTTTTTTGTTTAAAATAAGGAATTTGAAATGATAACAATATTGTCCTTCTATTAATATAACGCGTGATAAAAAAATGCTTACTATGGCTATATTTTACGCATTAAAACATGTAATTAATTCGGTATTCCTAACCAACGTCAGCCCTGTCTAGCTTAGTTCACCTCGTTTGCATAAATTAAGCTTTCAATGAAAAATGCCATTGCACTTTAGAGAATTTAATTAAAATACCTGTCTCTACATAACTCATAGCCAAAATACCACGCCGTGTAACCGTATATTAGAACATCGCTAGTTAGCCTTTAACTACGAGTATTAATCTGTTGGTATTTCATACTGTTACAAAATATTATTTTTAATTTTGGTAGCGACCTTTTTAGTAAGAAATTGTTTTGTTTTTGCTAAAAATATTCATTTCTAAAAAGGAAAAGCCCCTGAGGAATCACTGGAAAAGTGATATAATATTCTTTAACATTTTTTTTTCATTATTCTTTAGTGCTCGCCCGTAAGACCTAGAGGTTGTTCAGTTCATTTGCACCTGACAGGTTCTTTTAAACATTTCTCCTCACACCTATAAGGAACCTTGCACACGTATGTCCATGTTGGTAAGCAGTTCGCATTGAAGTGGCCACGAATTTGCATTCGGTTTAGAGCATTGAAGCTACGTGTCAATTCACTTTGTGTGGTAATGCAAGGGAATTGTTTAGACAAATATGGCGTCGATGTAAATAGTCCAGTTTCATCAATATTTTATAGGTGATGAATAAAATGGTAGCAGCTTGATTGAGAATTTTTTTTTAAATTATTTATTAGGAGATGGGGCTAGTGTTGAAGGGACCTCCTTATATCGGTTGAATCAAACTTACTATTGAACGTGTGGTCCACTGTCTGATTATAAAGTAAAAAAAATAATATATTATGTATAGTTCACTTAGTATACTCTGTTATTTGCACGAACACAACAAAATGAAAAAAAAAAAGTCATTTGGAGAACTCCATGCTATGAGCTTTTTTCAGGCCTCGGGTTGTGGTGGTAGTCTCGGGAGACAACAGGTATATTTTACGGATTAAATGAATATGCTGAAATCGTAAATACTTTTCACGGAATAGAGATACCTATAACCAGTGGCAAATTACAAACAGATAAGAATGGAGTGTGGCCAGAAGACAAGACCATAGATAAAGAAGAGAAATGGCCGGCGAGTTCTGTAAATAAAATTAGAAGCTGACGATGCCGGGCCACGCGATGCCTTCATTAGCCCACCGGGCACTTCGGTAATGTTCTAGACTAGTGGGTTATTATCGGTCTGCAGTTGTAATGTAGTATTCTACACTAACGTATATTGTTTGTCGCACAATTCAAGTTTGAAGTGGTACAGTCTCAGCAAGTTCAAACTTCGGCCAGTTAGTAGCGCGACTTAGTTCACTTGAAGTTTTTTGAGTGTAGGAATATAGCCTAAAATATCTATCTTCTAAGTTACCTCTCCACCAATACTTGGTTCTTGAGCTAAAAGTAGTGTTACTAACACGACTATATATTATTATAAATTGTGATTCTTAACCGTTAACAAAATATATATGAGAAACTTGAAACTTGAAAAAAAATGCAATTTTTCAATTCTCCCTTCCTCTTCCGCAAGCATTCATCTTTCCGTACTCCAATAAATTTGCGCCTCCTGGTTTGCCGGTTGGACCGGACTCGTGGTGGCATAATGCCATCGCTGGGTGCGGTGCGTCGTATCGTATCGTATCGTATCGTATCGTACGATGTCCACAATTTTATCCAAAGAATTTCATTTGAAACGTTTCCGTAGGTTTACGAGTACCCGTGTCTGAATGTATGTAACTTGTGTAATTCTGTACCTTCTTCAGTTCGTAATGAAATAACCAGTTAAGGCGCCTCATTATCCGAGCTTAATTTGTCCGGCTAAATAGCTTCTAGTTAAGCTTTTCTGCAGCTGGAATGAATGGCTTGAACATACCGCTGGTAATAGATGCCTAGAGTCCTCAGGCGGCCCGAATTTTGGTGAGATATTCTGGGAAGAAATTAATCAGCCCGATACATTGTAGTGTGACTGGCTATAATACTTGTGACGATGAATTGTGTAAATTCCTTGGATCTGTGGTTAGAAACAATATGATGTATACTTTTTCATGTTGTAAGAAAATCTTATTTGTCTGTTTTTCTCAAATTTGATTTACCGCGTTGTTCGATTGGAAGCGTAAAATGTTTCATCCAAACAGAGAGGTTTAAACACTTTACTTATGTTTCACCAAAATCAACAGAACTAGTCTGTTCCTGTATCCCCGCCTAATATTTTCCTGTAATAATGAAGAAACCTTTTGTATGTAGCAATTAAAGTAAAGGACACAAAGAGACATATTAACTCCAGAGTAATCAGCCCTCTTGCCGCCCAAGCATATCGGCCGCATCATTAGTGAATCAGACCGTGTCTGAGATGCGTCGGTCCCTTTAAGCAACGTAGTGACAAATAATCTCAGAGAGGATTATCGAAGAATGCATAAACAAATAAAATACATTGTTTCGGGCCAACGAAACGCTGCGTTTTCTGACGCTGACGCGATTTCATAGAAAATTCCCCGAGTTACGGTTCAATTATGTATAAAACCTTGGCCCTTATAGATGCACAAGTTTCTACAAATAGGCACGCTTATATCTAGATAGAGCTTACATCACAGAATAATTCGGTAGGTGATTCAAATTAGTTTACAAAAATAGATATTGTATAAGATGCGGACGAAAGTGGGTGATGACGATACTTAGAGCAAATTCTCAAGGCTTAATAGGTATATGTCCCGTATGCCGTACATGAGTATATGTCGTCAGTCGTAGTGAACATGTATGAAGTAATCAAATGTACAATGCACAAAGAAACCGTTGTGTATAAGGAATATACCGTTTACAAGATAACTTAATTTTATGTAAGCGATTTGTATCCTACACCTAAACTTATAAGCATGTTTCATGTCGCAAGTATATCAAGAATATCCAAATTAGATATCTTATTATTCAAATTGATTGTCATCAGATAAACTTTGAAGTTTCATCGGGTAATAAACAACGGAGTCGTGAGCCGTACTAAGATTATGCCAAAAGCAACGGCTTGATATTAAACTAAATTGGAATTCTCGTTTAATCTATGGCATTACAGCGGTATCCATAGGTGTCATTTCGCATAGCGCACTTAAGCCACTAAATATGGCCTGGATTAAATTAACTTAACAAATAAAGCCGATTGTCATTCTCATAACTTAAGTATGATCATGACTTGGAATAAGGAGATTCTAGCTTGTAATGTGGTATTAAGGTTCATGAATAATAAAAAGTATCATTAGCAGTCAAGCGTAGGCAAAAGGTAGACATACCAAAAATGTGATCACGAATAGTTAGTACTTATATGTGCGACGCGCGCAGTTATTATGTTATCTTTACTTTGGGAGTAAACTGAATTCTTGAAGTAGCAAGTAGCTTGTAAATAGCTCTACATGAAATGGGTTAGAGAAATTAATCACTGTCTACGATAAGTCTCGCGATTTCTTGAAAATGATTATATCAGTAGACACGTCTCTAAGATACTATTTACCTTCCTTAAATACCTACTACATCATCACCATCAGCCCATATACGTCCCCACTGCTGGGGCACGGGCCTACCCTAAACTAGGGCGATAAGGCCTATGTGTTTTTCAAATTTGATACCTACTACGATGAGTACAAATTACTACGTACGACTTTAAGGAAGCTTTAACCATAAGGGATAAGTAATAACATAATATTTAGTTTTACGTAAGCATTTATTTATGCACACAAAATATCTGCTTATAGTTTATAACTGATTGCAGATGATCACAAAAAAACAAAAAAAAACGTAAGCATTTATTTCATTAAATGACTAAAACATTGTTGCTCTGATTACTTCGACATTAGCGGATATTACCAAACCATGAATACATCACAACTGAGAGAATGCAGCAGGATTAACCCGAAGTGCTAATGGATGGGTGGCCGCTTGCTAATCATCAGTACCCGGAATTACGCCGAGCGATCGCAGGTGTTCGATCAAATGTAAAGATCGGAGTCGGCAATTTAGGGCCGTTATTAGTCAGAACGACTTGCAGTTGGGTAGGGTTGGTCACTGATGCAAATCACATGAATATCTCTTTTTTTACTCTACTACTTGGCAGTGTCTCCTCGAAACCTGTCCACGCTCTCAATTTAAGTCTAGAACGCGAAAGTTCTTGGATAGCGGAATTATGTCGATCGTCACATATCTTTTCACCCCTTTTCACCCCTTTTCTCCCCTTTTCTCATGAAAAGTTGTGCCGTCTTTAGATACCTATTCTGGAACGAATCTGTTCCCATCATACCAATATCATTGCTTTTTAATCAAAACGTCCCTAACTGCATCCATGTCGCAGGCGTAAGTGAGAACTATAGAACAACTGCGGAAATAATGAGATTTACATACAATTTCTTCCCATTCCGGTTGATTTTATTCGTAAGTACAAAATTACATTTTAGAACTGTTTGAAAATACGTGAGCTTTTACTAAAGTCATTGTGCAGAATAAAAGAGATGAGTAACAACGGCAATCCATATAAGACGCAAGGTAACAATCAGTTAATTTCATACTAGACTATAAATCAATTAAATTTGATGTGATATTATTACGATAAAGCAGACAATGTGTACAGAAAAAGATAACAATAAGGCTATAAAGCAGACAATGTTTTTAGAAAAGGAAAACAAGAAACACAGTAGTCAGCCCTAAGTATGCATAGTCTTGCAAATGTCGCGTATTAATCATGCCAAAGCTGTGTTCGCTGCGCAGCGCTTTTTGCTTTATTTCAGCGTATGTTTAGCATGCGCTGCGGGGCCGTCCATCATTCCGCTGTCTTGTTAGCAACTGCAGCGGGTGCAGCGCTTTACGCTGTCGATTACGTCTAACTCTACCACAGCGTATCAGCGAGGTAGCGCTAAGAAAGCTTAATATATCTTGAGGATTATCTGTGTTGCTGGTCTCCTAGTACATTCTTTCGCCTTTTCGTGCTACGTTTAATAAATTTTAACACGTTAGGTACTTAGATAAGTATATCTTAAGGCTTTAAAAGTGAAGTGCCAAGGGATGCCAAATCAGACAGCGGAATTAAACAGCGGTAATAGCTTTAACAATAATTTATGTTATTTAAGAATATTTTATGTTATTGTATGCGCTTGTTTCTATGAAAATATTACCCCTTCGTATCATAAATACAAATTTATTGTACAGTTCATACCTAATTATTAGACCACCGATTATAAAATGCAATGCAATATGGACGTAATTCATATAAATTGAGTGGGTTATTTTATGTCCGCTATATCTACTGTTACAAGTGCTAATCTCATAATCTGAACTTCACAATACACAGTATAATGTAACAGATTAAAATCAAAAGTAAAGATAGCGTTTTCATAATTGCTAACTGTATACTTAGGCAACAACCGGTATTTAGTTAAAGCATTTAATATGAGGTAGACATCGTAACAGCTGTTATTATGGAGTCAGGAAGTCAAATTAATGGATGTACTAGCTCTCCGCCTGCGACTCTGGCCACATGAAGTCGTTTAGCGAGTAAAACATTTCCCTCTTAAGCGTAAGCGGCAAAAAAATTGCATAGTATGTCCTTTCTCAGACGCTAAATTGATTGTAAACCAAATATCATTTAACTAGGTTCAGTAGTCGGCATGAAAGTGCACAGACAGGCAGAGTTACGTACTTTTATAATAAATATTACTAGCTATGCCAGCGACTTCGTCCGCGTGGAAAAGTTAAGTTTTAATGTTCCCGCGCTTAGTAAACGCTCACCAAGTATTGAATGGCGCCTGGTCAACCCGCGCGCCCCGTCCTTCTCCCTCGTTTTTTACACATTTTTTACTGTTTCTTCTTCCCTAGTGATTACAGCGTGTTATATGATATAGCGTTAAGCCTGGCTCGATAAATGTTCTATCCTACACAAACATATTTATTCAATTCGAACCAATAGTTTCTGAGATTACCGCGTTCACACAAACACACAAACTCTTTAGCTTTACATTATTAGAATAGATAAGGAATTAGGATTACTCAGAAATATACACATGTAAAGAGTACAGCGTCAAAATGAAAAACTAATGAGAAAACCAGGACGCTCGAAAATTGGGTTCAGGAGAATGCACGGTGCGCATAATTGTGTACTATGAAAATATTTCTCGAGTGGCTAGCCCGTCGCCAATTTAATCCCCAAAACATCATTAGCCGTATTTTACAATATGTCACTTGTGACAAATTCTCTTTTGAACTCGGTGTGTAAAAATACATCGTTGGAAATACAAAGCTAAATTCGCAAGAAGCTTTACCAGCGTACCTCTAAATAAACTTCAATAATAAGTTCAACGATCTTCATCTCAAATAAACATGTTCAAACGCACCATCGGGCGCTGATAGATATTCGGCCATAAACTTCAGCACTCGGAACGCGCCATAACTTTAATCAGCGATCAGCTATCATTTTAACACTTGACATTGCTTGTTTGTTTAGAAAAGCCAACATCAAGAACTTGAATCTTAACAAGTTGAAATAAGTTATATTTTACACTTGGGAGTGATGTCACTATCCCGACTTCGATATAGTCTTGGAACGAAGGAATTTTTAATGCTTGTGTTTGGAATTTCTTCGTTATTTGTGATTATCACACCTTATTATTTGGGACTAGTGACGAAAGATGTATTTTTGATTCCTGTCACTTTTTTTTAATTCCATTAATTGCTTTATTTCCAAAAATACTTATTGAAAATGTATGAGCATTTTGCGTTTAATAGCATTTCATGCATATAAGTTTCTATATAATCATTCATTTATAAGGATTTAGGCACTAACTCGGTATTGATTCCATCGACAAAATTTTGGCATGTTAATTACCTAATAGGTGTTTTCAGCGTAGTTTGTATCAGTTAACATCTGCAGTTAACGTAAGTCAGACCACACTAATTGAAGGTGGCGCCTGATCTCAAACCAGTGCTCTGAATAGTCTGCTATTTAAACATGTTAAAGATGATATAATACCGAATGTGTTATGTCCCCCGGCCTATATGTTGGTGGCATTCGGTACATCAGGCCATTACCACAACATTACACTCGACAGGGCATGGGAGACCGTAACACAGTGTATTAACAAGATAACGCCGTAATTGCCGCGATGACCAACAGATGGTGACGGCGTCATTAAGACACGATAAAACTAATGACACTACACTAAAATTGGAACGAGATTTATGTAATGGAATAAAGAATACATTGTTGAGGGTGAAAATAGGAATAGAGAATGTTAGCAACACATGTGCTTGATTCTGTGGAGTGTCATGTCATCCAGCGTTTATGCAATTCAGATGGTGGTTTTAACTTCACGAATTGATTGAGACCTTTTTATTTTGCTGCTATTAGGTGGGTGGTATAAGTATATTACTGATTAGAACAACATATTAATCACAAAAAAACATATTTCGTCAGAATTATGTCAATGCAAAATAAATAAGATTAATGTCTGTTTTCAATCGAACATAATAGACATGGAACTAAAATTCAAGTCAAACAAGTAAGGTATGCCTACGCAAAAAGCTTGTTCGTGGTAAAACTACTCGTAGTAATGCACATGAAGAATTTTCGTCGCCATTGTATTGGATTTCTTTGTGCCCCGTCGATAATTACCACTAGTATTGTCTTGTTCTCATTAAACAGTTTCGCTTAGAAAACGAATTCACGTAGTTATCAACGCTTGTTAAGAAGTTAGTGTTGACCGTAGAATTTTCGATATTATTCCGATCAGATCTCATAGTTGGGTTTATGTATTTTCATTTTATAAAGTTAATCAATGTGCATAATATAGTTTGTATGTCCATTGTCGTACATGTATATTATGTACAATCAAATCGTTTCACTGAACTCCTCAATTCATGTTAACTTGATTACACGGCATCGAAGACGCAGAACAAATAGCGTTGCTGACTCGCATTTGAAGCGAGCTTAGACAGGCCCAATGCGAGGAAGGAATAATGCCTTGACCACTTAGGAGAAGTGTTTGAATGGCTTCCACAAATAGAGGCCGCCGGTCCTTGCTCTGCCATCAGACGCAATCAGCTCGATCGCGGTAACTTGTTACATTCTAGTTTGTGCCAACGAGAATTTAGTGGGGTCATGTGGAGAAGTGCGAAACTGCGAAATCAATTCGGGGCATGCCGCAAATAGAACGCAGCGAGTGATTGGTGCGTTCGTACGAGATTAAAGATGATGCCACCTGCGATGTTGGGTCGGTGCTGAAAGTTTCATCGAGCTATTGCTGAGAATTTTGGGCTTTCGCGAGGACGATCTCTTTGTCATTTGTAACTGTTACTGTATGATGAGTGATTTTCGGTGAACGTTTTGGATTCGGTAGGATTAGTTTTGCTTGATTAACTTGCGGTCAATTTTAAAGATTGCAAAATGATATAAAGCATCATCTAGCGTCGTCATTGGTCGCGTTAACAAATTGTTTATGACTTCATAGCAAAATATCGGCTATCATGGATTCCCGAAAAGCGAATTATGTTTAACGTTCGTTTACTACTGTAAAGAAAAAAACTGTTACATGTAAGAAGGAAGGGCAAACTTACCTACAACGAAACATTTTCATCACTTACGTTATTTGCAACGTGTATCATCACAAGTATTTCAGTAAATGTGGAACCAAACACAAACTTCTGGTTTCGTATATAAATTTAAAACATACACAAAACCCGCGTTGTTCCATTCCCGTTACAGCTTCATAAACAGTCGTTTCGCGAGTTTATCTTGCTGAGAGGAAGTTGAATAATTTGAGTGAATTAAATATTCCCTGAGTTAGTTGAGTGTTCGCCGGTAAAAGTTGCTGGAGGAACGTGATCAGTGGCGTACGAAGCCAATCCCGCCCCCTACCTTTGGAACTCTACAGTTACATATGAAAAGGGCTGTCCTTAAAGGAGACTTAGTACATATAATAGGCATACTTTATAGTACCAGGTTTAGCCGAATATTGGATGGGCAAGTTTATATTTATTTGTTGTATCCTACATTTGAAATTAAATGAAATATATTTCACATAAAATAGCGTACATTTAGTTGACATTCATAAATATGAATCGACTATTTAACCACGGTGTGGTATGCGAAATTCATTTAAAATTAAATTAACAAATTTCATGACAAAATAAAATACAACTTCAAATGATATTAATAGAATACACCGTCTGTCTTTCCGTCTGTTGCCTGAGACACTGAGATAACTCAATGTACCTATACGATTGAAATATTTAGGTATTATTTATCCTACCAGATTTAAACTTAGCACAGTACATTATTAGAAAGTAGTAAAAGCATTATACTAAATTATTGGTATCTTTTTTGGAAAATATTATCGACTCGGTGGATGCAAATAAACAAGTAGATGCAGTGTATACCGATTTTACAAAGGCCTTTGATAGGGTTTTACATCATATCTTAATCAAAAAACTATCAATATACGGTTTCACAGGTCCTATCCTGAAATGGCTGGATTCTTACTTATCTAATAGGCATTTTTACGTAGTAGTTAATGGATATAGATCCGATATATACAATATTACTTCAGGTGTACCCCAAGGGTCACACCTGGGACCGGTACTTTTCAATATCTTCATCAACGACTTGCCCGATTGTTTTGATTATTCCACTCCTTACCTTTTCGCAGATGACTTGAAAATCACACGTACGATCAAAAGCCTTGATGATGCATTGTTGCTTCAAGATGATATTAATAAATTATTAAACTGGTGTGAAAACAATGGCATGGAACTGAATATAAAAAAATGCTTGCAGATTACTTTTACTAGAAAAATGAATCCAATTGTTTACAATTATTGCATGAATGGTTTACAGATTGATGTAGTTAATGTTGTTAGAGACCTGGGAGTCCTCGTTGACCAAAAATTAACATTTGTCGCGCATATAGATTCTGTTGTGAAAAAGGCTTCAAAATCATTGGGCTTCATTATGAGAAACACCAAGTCTTTCCGTAATAATAATACCAAGATATTTTTGTTTAACTCATTAGTTCGTAGTTTACTAGAATACTGTTGTGTTGTGTGGCGTCCTCATTACGCTGTTCATAGTCTTCGAATAGAACGTGTCCAAAAACGCTTCTTATATCACATGGCATACTCCGTTGGCGCTGCCAAAAGAATTAGGGGATATGATGCACGTCTCAATTACTTTAATATTAAATCATTAGAGAGCAGGCGAAATGTTGTGGATTTACTGTTTTTGTCGAAAATTTTGAATGGGCATATTAATTGTTCTGATCTCTTATCAAAATTTAAACTCAGGGCTCCCACCAAATATCCCAGACTACCGATTAACCTCCTATATCCTCCCTTCCGTAAAACTGTACTAGGTTGTAACTCTCCTGTCCCCAGACTTTGCAAGCTACACAATAAATATAGCAGGCAAATAGATTTGTTTTGCACTTCTATTCATAAACTGAAATGGCAACTACACCAACTAGATGTAAAATAATTTTGTAAAAATAAGTTGAACTGTGTTCTTAAAAATATATCAAATAGTTAAAAAATATTATTCCTATCTGCATGCGGTGTTTACCGACCTATTATTGTACACTTAGCAATAAGTTAAGAAATACTGTATACATTCATTTACTAGTGTAACAATTACCGGTGAACCAAATAAATAAATAAATAAATAAATAAATTAAATGTGAATATTTGCCTGTCCGTCGCGCTTTTTACCACTATAATGTTGAATCGATTTAAGTGCAATTTGGTACACGCGTAGTCTAGATACCTAAATAAGATACAAACTAGCAAACTACTTTTTGTTTTACATATTAAATTATTAAATTATTTGCCGATTTAGTGTTAGGTACAACCGGAAATTTTGGCGGTAGTACACTTTTCAAACAAATTTCTTTAAACGTCATTAGCCCCGCCCACTGGCCAATAGAAGAGCACTTAAAGGAAATCTGTCAAAATCCAAGCAAAAACGTTCCAATAGTAGGAGAGCTAGCAAGAATTTTTTGGTAGGTATTTGAGGCAAGCTGAAAACTTATCCTGTACCTCTCCTATTATATCCCAGTACGAAACTGCAGACCTGGCTGGTGAGTAGCGGGGCTAAAGCAAACCCCCAAAAATATTTTTCATCTTTTTATTTATAACTAAAAAATAAGACTCATTAAGACAAATCATTTCGATGGAACTTCTACCTGTCAGGTGAGCTGACAAATTATATTTTTTTGGATTATAAAAATATATTTTTAAATAAACAAAATTGGGGGTTGGTTTAGCCCCGCTACTCAGCCAGGTCTGCGGTTTAGTGTTGGGATATAATAGGAGAGGTACAGGACAAGTTTTCAGCTTGCTTCAAATATCTACCCAAAAATTCTTGCCAGCTCCATGACCATAATGGGGCGGGGCTTGTTCTGACAGACGCGTAAGCGCCAAGCGATTTTCACCTTATAGGTGGTCGACCGCCAGCGTTGCTGATAGTACTATTTAACGGTGGAAACTTCACTGACAGGTGTGCAATTTATTTATTTTCTATCTTTATGTGCTTAGTGTAATTGTATGTTTCCCAAGCATAAATAAAATAAAAATAAATAAAATATTCATTCGTATCATATTTCAGATATCTGCACTGATTAAAAGATTATCCATTTCTAATTTAAGATAAAATTATTATCGTAATTTTTATTTTGATTATTGTGATAAATATACGATTATAATTTAATTATCATCAGCCCACTTCCGTCCACTGCTGGACATAGGCCTCCCCTAATGCTCCCCACTTATTTCTATCCTAATAATAATTATTATATACTAAAAATACTACTTACTGTTAAGTCTACCTGCTAAGATTAAATCGTTTATGTCAGCAAAACCTGTAGTAAGAGCGTCTAAACAGGTGATCGCTAATTGCGTTAGCGCTCGTTGTAAAAGTGAGCTTTAACGAGAAAGCTCAGCTTTTGTACACGGAATTGTAAAAGTATATTGTGTGATATATGGGATGAAGTGCATGAGGTAGAGGAGGTTTGTTAAACTGCTAATAAGTAGGTACGTAATAAATGTTTTAGAAGCATTAATTATGTTTATATCTCGTTATCCGATGTGATGGATTGGAGATTACTCAGGATTCCGTATACACGATAGCATATAAATTCAAGATTTAGAAATAACCTAGGAATGTTTTTATTAGTGAACTTGTCTCTCATTCGGTATATTTAGAAGCGGTATATTTATATTGTTGTCTATAATTTTTAAACCAGATACCTAATTCCGTCTTTGTAATTTTGACCCAAAAAATCTATCGATCTATTAAATGTAGATAACTTAGCAAGTAGTAAACTAAGTTTAATTTTCAAAAATCGTGTACGAATTTTTATTACCAACGTTTATGTCGCCGTGTTAAATTAAAGCAACTTGGAATGCCCTTAAAGCAGAAGTAATTAAAGTTTTTATGACGTCATTCAGAATTAGCTATGAAATGACGTAAGGGTCTCCGCCGTAGTAAATGACGCATTAATTGTATTGACGACCGCTTTGAAGTCATTCGGGGTAAATTGTATTTGAAGCGGGCGGGGAACGTAAAATTCTTGCATTTAAAATGCAAATATCTTCATTAAATACAAAATTAAAGCAAATTCTTGGAACTTGGAATAATCCGAAACATAACTTTCACGAATCGAACAGACAAAATGTATAATTAGGTTTTTGTCAGATTTTATATGTATTAAAAGAAAATTATGCAATTCACTGTGCGTTTTATGCTCAGTAAAAAGCCTTTTTCAATGACGCACTATTTAGCTGCCTTTTTATCGTGCTATGTAACTGAAGAATGTTTTAATAATAAGTATGCGATCGCAGCGGTCTCAATCCCTCGTGGGCTTACTTAGGTCAGTCGATACGAAAGCTCCGGTATCGTTCCAAACATCTAGGGTAGGGCTTTCAGTTAAGCAGCTAGATGAACTTTCTACTTACTTGTCCAGGTATAAAGCACAGGTACTTTATATCTCCCGAATCAGCAATACCTACTTCAGACTCTCGACCGACTGAGTTTTCCCCACTTCTCTCTTCTCCAAATTAATGTTTCCAAAAGTGCGGAATCTAAGCAAAGTTTGTTTTCCAGGGGCCATTAGGGAGATTTAAATACAGCAAGCCTCAAACTCCCGGATCGGGTGATTAACTTCTAATTTATAAGGGTTCGTTAACATTAATAAAATGGCCGAAGTATATTTAGTCGTTTTTCTTGCTGAAGCGGGGTAGTACATAAAATAAGCTTGGTTGTAGCGGAACTCTTAACGGGTTTAGCTTAGTTTATCCGCTTTCATGAATTATAACTTAAGAAAACTATGTTACACACTTCATAGACTTGTTAGCCTATTCTAAAAATGTTCCAACCGAATGAGCGTGAGCTTAGCAAAAGGACATTTAAAAAGAACATACATTTTCACCTGTAAAAATCTTATTATCTGTACGTAATCACAAACAAAGTTGTTTTAATGACACACACTCCTTAAAAAATTCAAATCGTCGTACACTATATTTAAAAAGTTAGCATTAGTTCAGTATCGTCATTTGCACATTGATTAATAATTAACCGGCGGGCACAAAAACAACAAACATGATTTAATCGATATAGTCTTTGGACCGGCTAATGAGTGAACCCAGTCGACCACACAGTGTTTACAAATAGCTTATTGTTGCTTACTTGCGCGTAGTTTTAATGTACCTAAGTGTAATTAGTTTTAAATTTGTGCCAGTATTAATCAAGATCTACTTTGACTTTAAATTATAATGCCTGATTTAGGTAGAGTACCTTAGTAACTGATTGTCAAACTTGAGACAAATTTGTAAACTTGATAATTAGCGTTAAAGTAGTGGTGTTCCTGGTTAGTAGTAATTATATTAGTAGAACTGATATACATAATCAGGCCGGCACGGGAATCTTCTCATCACCACAATACTTATGAAGTGTATAAAACGCCAGGTCTAAAATGGTTTATTTGAGCCCTTAGTACGTCCCAACCGAAGAACGCGAGCCTACCCTAAACTAGGGCGTTCAGACCTTAATCAATTAGATTATTATTTATAACATTTAATTAAAAACGAGTTTTTAATCACAGATTCGTTTGCAGAAGCGCACAAGGGATTTACACATTTAGAAACTTAATTAAAATTGAATCCATTTCGGTACATGTTTTGTTTAACTTTCATAGCCATATACGTAGTATATAGCTAAATGAATGCTATACCATGTTTTCATAAACAAAGCAACATATGCAAAAACATCACCGCTGTTTACATACAGAAATTGTTGGAGCAAGTCCGCGGTTTGGGCTTGTACCTATGCGCTTTTCAACTTCGGCAACATTTGCATACAAGGAAGTTCCGTGTGTTTACTTACATTCCCATAACATTTACTTCGTGCTTTAATGAAAATTAATATCTACCTAGTACGGATGTTTATCAAATCCTAACTAAGTTTCTAATACGTTCACTTATTATTGTAGATTTCATTAAAAAATATGTTGCCGCGTGATTTGATTCCGAAACGGACATCCGATCCTATCACATCCAGTCTCTTCTTCATCTAGCACATTAAAAAAGCAGCGCTTATTATACTTATTATTTCTTTTAGCGCCTTAGTGACTCAGGGAAATAAAACTTCCCTGCTAACGGATATTAATCTATTCTTCTAATTGTCTACATTTAACACTTAGAATCTACCTACGTAGTAACGGCAATGTGGGACTGGATGGTTGTGGGAATACCTCTACTTCGGAGCGACCTCACTAATCCCGGCGCCCCTACAATTTCTGATCTTGATTTACGGCCGTCCAGCGGACCGCAGGGATAGATGGGGTGGCACTTGGCAGCGATCGATGCACTAGCCAGTGCAGTTCACACGGATGAATGGCAATAGTGCGTACCCTCGACTGGCTATCCTTCAGCAAGTTACATACGCCACCGGGGTAGCGCAAACACATTGGCTAGATTTGGGTGAGCCTTCTGCTCGCCTGCAAGACCGGTCACGGTGACAAAGCTGCAGTAGCCGTCGTAGTCAGTTAGTAAAAAAGAAAGCTGTGTTCGATGACCTGTGTTTGAATTAGGACTGGCTTTTGGGTGGTCAAATAACTCAATACAAATGACACAAACTCTAATACAGCGGTGCACAGCGTAATTCTATGAATACCTATGTAATGTAACAGCACTTAGGTACAAGCCATTTTAATTTGATCATGTAGTTACTATGCTAAGTAGGTAGTTAAAACAATAATCTATTATGAAATGCATTTAAAGTGACTATGTAATATCCGTTTATTAACACTTAAGAGGTTATATTTGTGTGCAATGCGATTAAAACGGAAATTAAGACTGTTACCTAACTATTGAAAAGGAAATCAATGAAAAGCATTAAACTTGTGTTTTCCTTTTAAAAGCTGCATAAAAACCTGACATTCCAAGAAATATCGGGAAAGGAGTAACCATTTACTCTGGTAATAAGAAATATAGAAAGACAACACTTTAGAGCATTATTATGAGGTAATCTGACTAAACGTTTTTATTCAACCCGGTTTCCGAGAAGTGTGTTCACCGTGACGTGTCTTTACTTGGAAGCTTATGGAATTTGCAGTGAAAAAAGTGCTCAATCAGTTTTATGTTTTAGTCGGTATTAGCGGGAAGCAGACCGTTAAAATAATTAGCCGCCATCAAACACGCCGAGAGCATTTCGACGGCCGTGCGCAGAAACGCTCGCTTTATTTACAGTAGCGAACTGCGTATATTGCTTCGCAAACCAAAGCTTGCATCGGTGGGTAGCCATTGAAAATTGTGTACACTGCACTGCGGAATAAAAGTGATCACTTTTCATCGAATTGACAAGTGAATGTTTTATATTTGATTAAATAGTGTTAGCCACATAACTAAACATAAAAAATGTCAAAATGAATAGGCCTTATTATTATAATAATGGAGTGATAAAGAAGTAAATAGAGTATAGGAATTTGCATCGGACGAAAATGCAGTCGTGCATGGTTTTTAAAACAAAATTTTTTTTTCTTTTCCTCTTTCTATCTGCCATCAGCCTCTCGTGGCTATAATCAGATGTGTTGGCAATAATTTTGGGTATCGTGGGAATGCACATCCTTTGATGTGTCATTCCATAATATTTCACTTTAAGAGTGTTAGATGGAGGCTAGACGCATTCTTTTTAGTCTGTACGTTGAATTAGTCGTGTTCATAAGTTCCGCTGCCAGATTGTTCCTGTGTTGATTGAGTCTTTGCTTGTAGGTCGCAGACATCTTTTCTATCTCTTCCTTGACTGTCGGGAGTTCTAGGTATTCATGCACTTCCGTGTTTCGTGTGAACCAAGGCGCCTTGCATAGGGTCTTGGATATTTTATTTTGGAATCGCTGGAGGATTTCTATATTTGAGTGACTCGCTGATCCCCAGAGTTGGATGCCATATGTCCAGATTGGCTTTAAAATGTTTTTGTAGATGAGAAGTTTATTTTCCAGACTAAGTGTTGATTGTCTTCCTAGTAGCCAATACATTTCTCCAAATTTTTTATTTGCCTGATCTCTTTTAGCCTTTATATGATCACGCCAGGTGAGTCGCCTGTCGAGATGCATACCCAGATACTTGACTGTGGAGTGTTGTGGCAGGACTGTTCCATCGAGAGTAAGTGGCGAGCAGTCTCCTTTCTTTAGGGTAAAGGTTATATGGACCGATTTTGTGGGGCTCGGACGGATTCTCCATGTTTTCAGCCATGAATCCAATTTGTCTAGACATTCTTGGACATTTATAGATGCTACGTTTGGGTCTTTATGACAGGAGAGGACTGCAGTGTCATCCGCGTAGGTTGCAGTTACCACTTTATCTGAGGTAGGGAGGTCGGAGGTATACACTGTGTACAGAATAGGTCCCAGTACCGAACCTTGAGGTACTCCCGCTTTTATTGGATAGATATTTGACCGACAGTCCTCATATTTGACTTGAAAAAGGCGATCTTGCAGGTAAGACTTTAGAAGCATGTATGCGGTATTTGGCAGGTGTAGTTTTAATTTATATAAGAGGCCTTTGTGCCATACACGATCAAATGCCTGCTGAATATCGAGAAACACAGCAGAGCAATATTCTTTTCTTTCCAGGGCTTGGCGTATTGTGTGCGAGACTCTGTGTATTTGTTCGGTCGTTCCATGATGTTCACGAAAGCCGAATTGATGGTCCGGTATCACATTTTTCTCTTCAAGCATTGGAAGAAGGCGTCTAAGGAGAATTTTTTCGAAGACCTTTGATAGTAATGGGAGCAGGCTTATGGGTCTGTATGAAGTTACTTCTGTGGGGGGTTTTCCAGGCTTTGCTATCATGTTTATGGTGGATACTTTCCACAACATTGGGAAATGTTGTAGTCTTAGTATGGAATTAAATAATATTGTCAGAAGGACTACGCCTTTTTTTGGCAGTTGTTTAAGAACTTCGGAAGTTATTAAATCAAATCCGGGTGCCTTTTTATTTTTTAAATGCATGATATTTATTTTTACTTCTGTTGGCGTTACTGGTTTTAACGGTAAGGACATCTGTTGGTCACTATTTAGAAGCTTATCAATTTCTTCTTCTGATTGTGTGATATCAGGATCATTGGGTGTGAAAACATTTTTGAGAAATTTTGCAAACAGTTCAACTTTATCTTGTGGTTTTCGAGCCCAATTTCCGTTAGCTTCCCTTAGGGGGGGCATGTGCTCTTTTGGTCTTTTTAGAGATTTTGTCATTTTCCATAGTGAGTAGTCCTCTGCTTTGTATGGAGACAGGGTCTGTAGTTTGTCTTGCAGAGTTTTATCTTCGTTTTGTCGAAGTAATTCTTTCAGTTCCTTTTGTGCTTTGTTAAATGCCTTTTTATCTAGTTGATTTCTGCTAGAGTGCCACTGTCTTCTTAGCCTTCTTTTCATAGCTATCATCTTTCTTATTTCTAGGGTAGTATCACGATAGTGTGGTTTGGTTTCTTGTACCGGGGTTGATAGCCAGGTAGCTTTCTGTATGAGGTTGGTAGTATACCACGTGAATTTTTCTACGTCAGCCTCTGTTTTGAGTGGTACATTTAGGTTGGCATTTTCTTCGATGTACTCTCTGAAGGCTATCCAATCCGTATTGCGATTGTAAAGGGTCTCAGGTGGTTGTATTTGGATGACGGTGGAGCTTATTGTACATATCACTGGTGTGTGATCTGACGAGCCATCCAGGGATGATTCCACTTTGGTGTACAGTCCCGAGATCCCTTTTGTGACGAAGAAGTCGATTAGATCTGGTGTTTTTTTGGCATCTGAAGGCCAATAGGTTGGTTCTCCTGTTGACATTACGTTGAGAATATTAGTATCTATAGCCTTTTTTAGTTCTCGACCTCTTGTCGTCGTTAAGCGGGAGCCCCAAAATATGTTTTTGGCGTTCCAATCACCCCCGATAATGAATCTGCTTCCTAGTGTATGGAATAGATCAGTGAACATTTGCTCACTTATGGTGTGTCGTGGGGGACAGTATACTGCAGCTACGTTTAATGTTCCCTGCCAATCTTCTATTGATACCATAGCAGCCTGTATGTGAGTGCTTATAAAGTTAGGTAGGATGTGGTGTTTTATATTTTCCTTGACCAGTACAGCAGCGCCGGCGTGTGAAGTTCCATCTGGATGATTAGCATTATACATGTTATATCCTTTTATTTTAATAGCTCTTTGATTCGTCATATGGGTTTCAGAAATAAATAATATGTCAATGTTGTTATGATTAATGAATAGCTCGACTTCTTGTCTATTTGGAGTCAAGCCATTTATATTCCATGTGGCAATACGGAGGAATTTCATTTTGTTAGTTTTGTTATTACTGTTGAGAGGAGGCCCATTAGGGTACCAATTTGCTGTATAAGTGTGTCTATCTTTTCAGATTGTTTTATTATTATCTGCTCAAGTGAGCTGGTTGGCTGAGATGTTCTACTCTCTATATTTCTATTCCAGAGGTCGGCGTTAGAAGTATTATTTCTATAGTCAGGTAACTGGGTGGTGTTTCTTTCCTGATTTATTGCGGTTTGTTGTCTGGACTTGTATTCGTTAGTTTGTGATTGTGGTAGTTGGGGGAAATCTTCCATTTTATTTATGAAAGCTTTAGTCGATTTTTTCTTTTGCTCTAAGACTTTGTTATTTGTTGTTGGTGCTAGTTTACGTGCTCTGATCTCTTTGTATACTTGGCAGCCTTTGTAATTGGCTGGGTGGTCACCATGACAAAGAGTGCAGGTCGCTGGAGAAGACTTGTCTTTTTTAGGACATTCTGTGGTTTTATGTCCTTTTGCGCACTTGACACACCTGTAAGGGCGCATACAGTTGTTTTTGGTGTGTCCATATTGTTGACACCTGGTGCATTGAGGGATTTCGGTTGATTTTCTTGGGTCTTCGATCTTGACTCTCGTGTGGTAGATGCTTTGTATGTTTTTTATTTCAGGATTGTTAGGACTTGGCTCTATGTTGACAAAAAACATGTTTAGGGGCTTTTTATTTTTCCTAGAAATTGCACAGACAATTTCTCCTCTTACTGTGTTGCCGGTTTTTTCAATTTCTTCTGTTATGGCCAGAATAGGGGTGGAGTGATGCAGATTTTTAATTACTATTCTATAGGATCGTTTTTGCTTTGGTGTGAATGTATGACCGATTAGCCCATTTATTCTGATCAATTCTATTAGATCTTTGTATGTTTCTATACTTTTTGTCATCACTCTCAGCTGGTCCCTATTAATTATTTTATAAGTATAGCCATCTCGAGGTATAGTCTTATTTAACAACTCAGTTAGTTTCGAGAGATCCTCTATGCCATATAATATGATAGGTGGTGGTTTGTTAACTTTTTTATCATCAGTGGGCGGGTTTGTTGACTCTTCGGTTAGGTCTATAGGTAATCCATCATACCTGTTGGAAGTATTTATTCCTGCCGGTTTCTGGTTATCAGTATGTGGTGGGCTATTGGATATTCTCTTTCTCTTTGGGCATCGATCTGTGGGCACTCTTTGCCAAGGAGGAGGACGAACATTGTTATCACCCTCACTTTTGTTGTTTGTCATTATGTCGACATGGTTGTCATTCTTCTTTTTGCTCTCTGTGATTTCAGTAAGAGATGATGATCGTTGTCTATTGAATAGTCCAGGATGAAATACTTGCTGTGTCAGAGTCCGTTTTTCGTTATGCTTTGGGTCTTTGTGTAAGAGTAAGTCGTTGCCCCCCCCAGATACGGTGGGGCTGCCTGAGCTATGCTCAGTGAGGGATTCTCCAGTCAAACTGGTACCCTCCTGGGGAAATTTGTTTTTTGGGCTTACTTCCATTTTGGTTGTATTTTTTACTTCAGGGTTGTCATCCCCTATCTGGTTAATCGGTTATGGCGCCGATGACTCGCCTTCGCCTTTCTTTCTTAGCTATTGTAATCACGAGGTAGATGTTGTTGTGTGAGACTCGATGATTTGACTACAACATTGCCCAGGGAGAACGACTCACAGTGATGTAAGCCCGTCATCTAATCCGCGGCGGCAGACTGATGACGGCGTGGACGTGAAAGAATAAGACTTGTTAGTGCGCACCATGTTCAACTCACACACTTGAACTGGCGCTCCGGTTTATCTTAGCATTTTTTAGATGTATGGTTCCCAGAAATCACCATACACCACCAAGACCAACACCAACCTCTCCCCCCTAACAAAATGAATATATAAATTAGTACTTAAGTTAAAGTATTCGTCGTATAACTTATTCGTTTTAACATTTCTGAAGGATGAAAACAATAATCTTTACAAATAATATCACGTAATCGAAGTTGTGATCTTCGTGTGAAATAAGTTTTTGTCACCCGACTAGAACGACTTTCAAGAATTCCAATGCAAGTAGCCAAGATATATGCTCTTCAATTTATAGCGAGCCCAACTCATGGCAGACATAGATAGTGAACGAAATACACGGCCGGCCCCGCAACGCTCCAATTCTGCTAAAAGCAGTCAGCGATTGATGCCTTGGTTCGTTGGCATTAAATGCCTCCACGTCGATTACTCGCCAAACGAAATATATTCAATATCCAGCCTACGTGGAATAGTAATAAGCGCAGGAACATGGAAAAGGCGTTTATATAAATGGGCGCATCTAAATTACTCGTTGTAATTTCTGCAAAAGCAATAAATTCCTGGGAACAAGTTCATTCAATTTCCGTTTTCGTTTTGTTTCAGTTGGTGTAACAAGATGTCGCGTCGTGCGAAGAGTCGGTGCACGTCGTCAAATGTTTTGAAGACGTAATCACCGAGCTGGGGTGTTCAAGAAATATAATTTCTTCAAAATTTGCTTCATAGAAGTTATAATTTGTGATATAAAGATATCTATTTATTAAAACAATATGAATTTCAAGTTCATATCTCTTTTGTTAACATGGAACTTTCTATTGATATCGGCAAAGATAGATTCGGCGGAAGGTGACGACGCTGCTCGAGCGAAAATGCTTAGAAATAGGGAGAACAATCGCAATCGGACTACGTTTAATGCCACGCTCACTGATGTACCAGAAAGACGTTATTTCAGGCATAGAAATAGCTCCAAGTTTCGAGGCGACAGACACAGGTCCTGGGAGAGAGATCACGAATCTAGACGTGACCGAAGGAAACTTACAGCCAGTCAGTCCAGCGAAGAGCATTCGAACAGAACTGCTGATCCTTTCAGTTTAAAAAGAGACGATAAACCCCGCAAAGCAGATAAGCATTTAAACAGAAGTAATGCTGAGAAGCCAGCAGTTCGAAGACCTTTGAATCAAAGCAAGATGCAAGATAGGGCTCACCCGTTGCCAGTGAGAGAGAACACTACTAGGTCTCGGCTGAGGATGTCTAACAAATGGCAGAATAATGGTTATATTCCGTATCCGCAGCCTAGGGAGAGGAAGCCAAATATAATATTGATCCTGACTGACGATCAAGATGTTGAATTGGGGAGTTTGAATTTCATGCCGCGGACAATGAAAGCTATTAGGAGTGCCGGGGCGGAGTTCCGTCACGCCTATACTACTACGCCCATGTGTTGTCCGTCAAGGTGAGCTCTTCTGTTTACAAATGTTTACATCGCACTAAGATTTGTAGTGGTTGTGTTAATCGTCGACCTGTCCATTTATAAGACGCGTTTATAAGATGGGTTCTGAGGGCCTACCATGAGTTGGCTATCGTAAACTTACGTACGTTAAAAACCTATCGAGTTGTTTTTTTCATATAGCCGATTGTAGTTCTTCGCGTAACCACCAGCCGGCGCTGTACATGTTTTTCATAGACATATTTACGTAGTCGATATCGAGCGCGTAAGTTTTAAACTCATGGTAGCCCCACTGTATTGTGCGCAGGTGATCGGTGGATCATTTAAGTACTTGATTTTGAGTAGGTGTAAGTTCTTTCAAGTCTCTTTAACTCGGAAGTTTGATTACAAACAAACCATAACTATGAAAATATATCTGCTATTTAAGCATCACATAAAAGTAATAAGTAATAAGAGACTTATAAAATTAAAAATCGTCTGCTGATAGTAATCCCATAATTGAATAGTGAATTGTGAAGATGTATTAGTTATTTCTGGAGGTTGTTTTTTCATTGTACTATTTTCTTTTAGGAGTTCGCTGCTTACTGGCTCGTACGTGCATAACCACAACGTGTACACGAACAATGACAACTGCTCGTCTCCACAGTGGCAGGCCAACCACGAGACCAACACCTTTGCTACCTACCTCTCCAATGCGGGGTACAGGACCGGTGAGTTATTCTATATGTAACCCTTAAATGCCATAACATGTTGGAATGTTTCATTGGTTTTGGATTTTAGAGGGAATAGGTGAGCCACTGCCCGCTAGGATTAACTCAAGGTTCATCTAGATCTTATATTGGCGAATTGACTGCCTCGATGGTGTATAGGTGGTAACCGCTGCGCATGGACCGAGAAGTCCCCTGATCGTGTATGTCGGGTAGCGCCAATTTTGTGTGAGCTTTTGCTGTTTAAGAAACTCTGAATTTTGGTTGCTTAGATGCACGGCTGTAGGCCGTGCCTCAGAAAGAAAACCGTGGGTTTCTTTATCTACTTTAACAATTAAAAGCTTTATTTTACTCAACATTTTGCAATGTTAATAATTATTATGTTATTTATTTATATCAATAAAATATGATTTGCGACCTATCGACGCACATCTTGGTAGATACTTTTGAAATGAATGTAGAAAATATATAATTAGAAAAAACTATTCATTGGCTTTTCCATACAATGCCAATGATAGTCTAAAGCTGTCCTGAATTAACATATTAGATTGGCAATACATTACGACGCAATGGTAATCCTTTCTCATTCTGCGACGTATATCAACGTCTTAATATTTGTCCTATTCATTTATTCGACTTAAATTGCAATAAATTACGTCTCCCTTGATGTAGGTAAATGAATACTTCTTAATGGGTTTAAAGATAGATTTATGGCTTATTAAGGATTGCGAGAGGGAGCGTAAAGCCGATTGAATCATGCTTGAGTGACCAATTCACTAGGGCCAGCTCAGAAAGCCTAGTTTGCATAAATAGTAATTGAAGTTATGTAGCCAGTTAAGTATGAGCTGTTGCCAAGTTGTTTAAACAAGTATTAGAATAACAAATATGTCAGTATCTTTTTTTTGTAACTTTAATAAGTTCTATGTAGTTATTGTATTAAGCTACATTGGTCTACGGCTGTCGGTTAAGTGCGCGCAGAAACTTGTAAAAAGTTATGTCGTATTTTATTATCAAGCCATAACTTTACAATGTTACAACATCGTTCCTTGGAACGTAAAGCCGTCAGTCTTGCAATTCTCTTGAGTCTCGCTGGTCATTTCGGATTGCTGCCTAGGCCTCGTACAGAACCAGATTTTTTTTTCTTAATTGACTACGATGATGGCTTGGAGAAACCTTGTCATCATCACGGGACATGCCGGGGAGCGGATGACCCACCCTTAAAGAGCCACACAAGCAAGTGTGGCATATTAAATTGATGTATTTAAAACTAGTTTTCTGCCCGCGACTCTGTCCACGTCGAGCCAGGAGACATTACTCTTCTAGAGCGCAGTCAGCTTGAAAGTAGCTCATGTCCTTTCTCACTTCTTGGGTTAAAGATTTGTACCTAATTTCAGTTAAATCCCTTCAGTAACTTTGGCGTGAAAGCTGTCTGCTTTCACAGGTACTTCGCATTTAAAAGATAAGTAAGGATTATTTTTGTGGTAGCTATTTTTTAATGGAAGAACTTTCCTATTTTTATTTTATTAATAAATAGCTCGCAACAAGATTTTCCTGACGTTTTATTTAATTATCACTGGTCAGTCGCCAGTCACACTAATTCCATAATATTTCGTAATTTGCATGTAAATACCTGTATATTTTCACAACGGGTAACATTAAAAAGTTATTAGTGTACAGCGAGTTTTATACCAGTGGACGTCAAATTTTATACGATGTCGATATAATTAGGACCAGCGCAAGAATATTACATACCATTACCAGACGGAGGTTCAAATTACTTTGTTTTAGCTCCTTAGGGCATTCTTACTTACCAGTTTTATAGTGCCAAAGAATTTACAATATTCTCTCATAATATACGAGTAGCAATCGCTTAAGCAAAGTATTTTTTCTATGTAGAAAATCATAAATTATTGTATCTTATGTGTATATTCTGATAACATGAAAGCTATATTCTTCTAATTACATCTTGTGAGGTTTTATTAAAATCCGTTCCGTAGTTTTTGCGTAAAAGAGTAACAAACATACATACCTACACCCACACATATCAACAAATTCTTGAATTTATCATATTAGTAGGATAAATACAGATCAAATTTCTTTTGTTTAACGTTATTGCACTTCTAATTACTTTATAAAAGAGTAAGAAAAGCGAGTCAAAGAACATTGGAATCTTGTATTGTACCATTATCAGGTACTTAATGTCCATAATAAAAATTACACGCCATTGCATAAATAAAGGCGCGTGGCATTGGTATTTATCACAAAAAAGTTCAACGTCAATTTATCATTTAAGAATCGTAGACTGTAAAATAAAGTCCAGCAATCACATTACTATTGCTTAATGATACCACTTTTTATCACAATCTAATAAGACGGTGCAAATTGCACATATTGGATGTAGGGTTGGTAATTTTTTAAAATACTTCTTATAGATAATTTGCCGAATTTTTGATCGGATAAATCAGTTTCTCATGAACTTTGAAGAATTTAAATTAGATTTTAGGAATAAATTTATCTTTATTCGTAAGGTGGGTATTTTGTGTGAATGTTATACATTTACACAATGAAATGCAGAATATGTTGAACAAATTATTCGTGTTTATTGCAATTTTTTTATGAAATTTTAATTGTTATTAACAAATCCCTACTTTTAATGATTAAAATACTGACGTGCAAGAACTACATAAAACAAATGTATATAATATTTTGCGAAAAGACAGCTTTATTTTCAAATGGTTTCCGTTAATTATTCAAAACAGCGACTTTTTGCTTTTCGATTTGTAACCTGATGTCAGATGATGTTTGTCCTGGCAACCCTACTGGTCCTTAATGAAGTCGTGCTGTAATGTGCCGGCTCAGTAATACGATACTGTAACACCTGAGAATTCGCCACCGCTGCCTCTCGTTACTGCGCTTAGCCGATTAACGATTACGAAGATTGACGGCCTAATACTAAATCGATACAATTAAACTTAGACGATTAGGAAGGCTCTAATTCTAGATTTATAACCTAAGACAAACATAGTGTTTCCGACACTTATACTTCGATTCGTGTTTAGCGTATGTGTGAATCGGTAAATAGATAATTCTTTTTTTCACATCTTTATGACTGTTTCAAAACTTCTATAATAAACTGCAATGTTATTAAAATTCACGTACCGAGTACTTACAGCGCCAAACGGTTAACACATTTAATTTTGCCATCGACTTCAAAAGAAGATTAAAAAAGCACACAGTAAAAGTTACATTCTAATTTATTAGCCATTCTGGAGTGAACGTTCCATACCATAAAAATAGTTAAGGTAATCCCCTAAACCGTTACAGTAATCTTCAAAGTAGAAAATGATTTTTCAATAGGTAGGTAATAAAAGTAACGCAGTACAAAAAATACTAATTTGAATGCATTGGTTACAAGCTACATACCTCGGCTTGGAAATAGCCATTAATTATGAAAGCCAATGAGCTAAGACGCTAACCGTTTTATAAATACGATCTGATAAATCTCGTTACGTAGGCTCTTCAATTTTATTGAGATGCTGATGGAAATATACGGATAAATTATGGAGTTGAATGTTGCCAACATTCGGATTTTTTTAACCTATATGAGGGGAAAAGAGAAGAGATCGTTTTACAATCTCTGAGTGTGAATATTTTTAAATACAGCTGTTAAAATGTTGAAAACAAAGATTACCACATTATCTTTCTTTGATAATCTAAGACTATCTTGTCTTCTAAATAACCGATTTAAACTAAACAGTTTGGATATCAAAAACTCTAATTTCGAATTGTATCCGTGTCCCAGCACAAGTTCCCATGCAAGCCATTTGATGACTTATACGTAAATAAATAAATTAAAATCTATTTTTACTAGCCTACCTTAAAACACAGGACATTATCGAAATGGCTGGTAACACTTGAAAGGGTAATGACTTCTTGCGTTACTTTGCCAACTTAATCTTTAGCTTCACGATTAATGTTTTTTATATTATGATAGATTAATAACAAATTGGTGATAATGTGTCTATTCACAATAACGATGCCATTACTCTGAAGTAACACATCTTAATATACTTTACAAAATATCATCTATCTCTTTAATACAGATGATTAATGAAAGTGATAGGAGTACGTATGAAAACCATAATTTATATTTAGTAGACGAGTGTTAACTAAAAACTGGAGTTAAGCGAGATTATTAGTTGCTAAATCTTCTCAGTTGATAAGTTCGATTGCAGCAAGTATGACAATAAACAACTTTATAAGAAATAGCTATTATTTCACGTAACTACACCAACTTCTACAAAATATAAAAGTAACGCTAACTCTACCATTTGTAAACTGTTCCATAATAATTTTACTATTTCTGATTTTATAAATCTTCAGTAGTCAGTATTTGCGTCATGATCGCAAGTCACCTGGGTGCGATGAACGCTTATCCCTCAGATTCGAAGTGTCGACGCAATAGCCAGGAATGCCGCCTAACTGACTCACGATATGCGTTCTGTGTTACCTACTAGCATTTCAAAGATTTGCAATCAAATTGGTAAATTAATATGGGAACTAGAACAAATATGCATCAACTCACTGCAGTTGATAGAGATAAAAAAATACATGTAATTGGACTTTTTGGACATTGAGAATGCTACTTTTTCTAGTAGGAACCCATTGACAATCGTTCCAATATTATCAATTTTTAGAGCCTACTCCTCATCGGTTGAAGTTTATCTCTGGATTCTGCTAGCACTAACGCATTTTTAAAGAACAGTAAATAAGTAAATGCAAGCATAGTAAAATCTATCGAATAACATTCTGATATGTTTGTTGACAGTGTAATATTCCAAAAATATTTCTTTACTGACCCGAATTCTTGCTCTATTTAATGTGCATGCAAGCTGCTACCACTAGGATAGTAGACGGCAAAATTGGTCTGTGCAATATTATTTGGATTTTAGTTTTAAATATTTTTATGTTCAGATTTCACATATATTAAAATTTATAATATCTCTCAGCAGTTAATTTACATTGTGATGATTCGAATCCATTGAGCTGGTCTGGTAGTAAAATACAAACTTATCTATTATCCTAATCTTCAGTGATATTTCTTGAACTAATTCAGTCAGTAGTACAGAATCTACTGGATAGATTACTATATGGTTATTTCTGTTCCTTGTCAAAATGTCAGCGTCCACGTCATAGGTTGCCTTTACCGTTGCTATGTATTAATAATTTATCAAACACTGCTATGTCAAGAAATGAGGACATTATTAAATTAATTGCCTCAACTACAGAGTGTTTTAATAGGTACAACTTTCTAATTGCAATAAATAAATGGACGCAGACATATGACTTGGGAGTTGTAACAAGTATTCCAATATTGAGGAAGCTGACGGTATTTATGTTGCAAGCTGAGTTTTACTCAGGAATATTTAGATTGTTTTCCAATTAAAATTTTGGAGAAATGTAGACACCTTATAACTGAATATCATAGAAAGTCTAAATTTATTGTATGATACTAAAGTAAATAAATAAACGATTATGAAAAATGTAATTATTATGCTCACATACAAAAATAAAATGGGAGCGAACCAAGAGAGAATAAAGCTTATGACGGTTTCAAAGTACACAAACAACTGAAGCAAAGATTAAATATAACAATCGCGCGTAGTTATTCCCATGACAAGTACGTTCTGTGGTACGCGGAAAATGCATATGCTATTCGTAACAGCGACGAAGACAATTAATCATGGAAGTAATTGAGCTGGGCAAATAGCTCGTAGCTTACGAGGATGGGCAATTGTTCGGGCCCACGCGTCCCGTAAATCAATACACCGACTCCGCGCCGGACAGAAATTGTTTGTAAACTGCACAGTGCAGTGTAAGATTTGTTCTAATTCTAAATATTGAGGCAGGGTTGCTCAATTGGTGTGTGTAACTGGAAATAGAAAAAAAGTCACAAAGGAAGATAAAACATCACAATCGATATAGAGAAAATTTGAAGATACTAAACATAGTTTTTTTTTAGATTCCACCTTCAGCCCATGGTCCAGGTCGACCAGGGTTAAAATAACTAAATTGGAAAATTTTTTTCAAACAAAATCAAAGTGAATTATGTATGGTAATCATTGATATTGAATTACTTAGTTGCTAAGTTGCCGAAACAATTTTCTTCTTCAATGAATACTAATACTACTAAGTCTGCACGTAACCACAATGCTGTAAAGTGTTGTTGAAGCTATGGACTCTTGTTATCTACAAATTTTATCAAGTTTATATTTAAAAAGCATTGATGGCCGAGTGGTTAAGGTCGTTGCTTGCCATGCGAGAGGTCGCCAGTTCAAACCCCGCCAGGTACCAATGTGTTTTTAAAATTTGAAATTCAAATCGACGCTTTAACGGTGAAGGAAAACATCGTGAAGAAACCAGCACACTTGAGAGATTTTTCAACGGTGTGTGAAGCCTTGTGTGTGAAGCCATGGTTTAAACTCTGACACCAGGTTGTTCATCAACCATACGATAAGAAGAAAAAGATCAAGTTTATTCGAATGAAATGAATAGTTTCGTTTGCAAATCTATAGGTCTTTGTTGCCAGGATTTAGGGATACGGATTTTGCTTTACAAACTCATACAGATATAATTTTAGTAGTAAAAACTATTTGTAGTTGCGAACCCTGGGGCAGTGTGGGCGCTCTAGCACGTGGGCCGCCGGACACGGCCGATTCTGAACGTCGCGCTGGATTTCGCCCGTCTAATGTAGATGGAAGTGTCCTTGCCGGGTTTGGGGAGACGCCGATAGGACGATTTATCCATCCGCTGACCTGGTGATGAGTCCGAGGTGCGGATTACATCATCGAATTTTATTAGTTGCTACGTCGCCTGCCGTTTAGCCAATCAGAGAGCGGATTCCGGATTGTTTTAAGATTTCGATTGTGGTCAGGAATTTATTGTGATGGATCTTCTTGATGTTCTGGTTTATTCCTTCATTTAGGACCCTCAGTTTTGTTTTTTTACTTGTTAATTTATTTCAAAACGTAGAGTTGTGTTTCTAAATATTTTGTACCAGAGCAGTCGAGAAGGACATTCACGTCCACCTTACATGTATTTACACCTCTATATAGGTATATAATCCCTTTTTAAAATTATGCAAATAACAATAGTAGTACTCATATTCTAAACTGTATCACATACTTGTTGTAGTTAAGTTCAAATACCTGATTGTGTGAATGCTAAGGCATTCGTGTCAACATGTGCACACCTAACATTAGCGTGCTATCTCTCAAACGTATCTTGGGAGTTATTGGTGCCTCCTCATGACCTGCCCTTATCTCGGGGTACTCCCATTTTCCTCAAGTGCATGCCATTCCAAATGGAACCTCTTAGTGTCGTCCCGCACGTGGTGACGATTTATCGCCGAGCTAAGAGTTCATCTGCCTTGTAAATTTATGTTCCAAACGAGCTATCATAAATTCGCCCCTTGCTTCCTTCGGGCCCTTTTTTATACGGAGACTAGGACCGCAAACGAGTACGTATCTGTTATTCCCGTTTGAATTCATATCCGTATTCCGTACCTTTTTAGTTGTGTAGTTATTAAATATTAATTTTCAATCAATCAGCCTGGTGTCTGCACATTTGACTTATCTTCATTGAGGTCAGCCACTTTGGCTGAAGCCGATCAGATTCCTTATTTATTTTTATTACGTAACAAGTAGTGGCATTCTAGTAACTGAAATAGTTGACTTTTGACACTTCAAATGAGTCTGGTTTACATAGAGTAGGTAATTAAGCTCTAACTACTTAGCATGCCGATAAAATATTAATGAATTAAGAAGCTTGCAAAGAACTTGTGCGCTCGGGAAAACACTTACCCACATTTACCAAGGACCCCGCGAGTTGGCGGACAAGTTTTGAAGTTGTTAAGAGTAAAAATAACTTGAAAAAGTTTTTCTTTACTTCACCCAACGAATTATTATCCTTGCAAAAGTAATTCTGTCTGTCAGTTTTGCTTTCACGCTAAAACTACCAAGCCATTTAAAATATTTGGAATGTAAACACTACTAAACCGAGTTAAATGAAAATCATATACAGATAATCTAAGCCCTGAGTGACCCTGACCTTTTATAATTTACTGCGCTATATGGGAAAAGTTTTACACGGTAAACTGAAGACCTTTATGGTGAAGAAAACAGCCCTAATAGGTTTTATTGTGTCTGTCGACCTCATATGTGTGATTGTGATTGTGATGTGATTTCACCGCTTACGCATCAGATACTCAATACTTAATACTGCCTCGTTGGTCTATTGGTAGCAAGTGCTGCGATAGGACCGAGAGGTCCCCGGTTCGAGTCCGGGGTCGGGCAAAATTTGTGTGAGTTTTTCTGTAATGAAATTACTCAGCCCGGAGTTAGGAAGTTGGCGGTTGAACGTTCGTGCCTCGGAAAGCACGTTAAGCCGGTGGTCCTGCGCCCGATCTCTCATCGGTCATGTCGGATTGCCGAATTCTGAGAGTAAGGGAATAGAGAGTGCACTTGTGTTTGCGCACACACTTGTGCACTATAATATGTCCTGCGCACTTGGCTGATATCAATTGAGATCGGCCGCCATGGCTGAAATCGGTTGGACGCATTATTTATTACTTAATACTGAAGTGAAAAAAATTAAAATATGACTTCATTGTAATCAACTGCACTATCAGGGAGTTCCTTATATTCTGAAAATGACCTGTTGTATCTAAGGTTCTAGTTAAAAAAGTTAAAAACTAAAACCCAACTACGACAAAAAACGACGCTGAAAAAGTATAAAACAAGACTTTTAGAACATACAATACTATTTTGAAGTATGCAATATTTACTATGTAGAGATAAGTTTTCATGTTTGGAAAACCGCAGTCACACGTTGTCTAAGTGCTACGGTAGGTAGGTACTTGTGTATGGAACGTGTGACTACGCCTTTCCAAACATGAAAACTTATCTCTACATAGTAACGC
This sequence comes from Maruca vitrata, assembly GCA_039566165.1. Lineage (NCBI taxonomy): Eukaryota > Metazoa > Arthropoda > Insecta > Lepidoptera > Crambidae > Maruca > Maruca vitrata. Next base: position 10,977,339 of record CM076912.1, on the reverse strand, counting down.
GCATATTGCATACTTCAAAATAGTATTGTATGTTCACGAAGTCTTGTTTTATACTTTTTCAGCGTCGTTTTTTTGTCGTAGTTGGGTTTTAGTTTTTAACTTTTTATTATTTATTACTATTTTGGTGTTAGTAAGTAGTAAAGCTATGAACGAAAAGATGTAACCTATATGCAATCAGTCCATGAATATACGTAAAGTCACATGCAAATGCTAGTAATATATATATATTTAAAATGTACAAGTAAAGCGCTTTCCAATGATACCAAACACGGCGTATTTATCTTAACTTTATTTTTTTACTCTGTATGTTTTGTCCGCTAGTGGGCGCCACATTAGATTTTGTGAAACCCTATATAGCCTATTACTATACCAGCGGACAATTAAGACGCTTCTAATGATATGTCATTTGTCGAATTCTGACAAGCAATTTAGAAGTTATGTGGAAACAGATGAACATACATACATACATACATACATACAAACATACATACATACATACATACATACATACATACATACATACATAGCCTGTCAAAATCATAACCCTCCTTTTGCTTTGCCGTAGTCGGGTAAAAAAACTTTTTTTTTCATAGATTATTTTAATTTCGCATATTCGTATGCGATATTATTGACTACAACGAAAATTGTTACAATACTAAATTTCCAGAATATAAGGGACACCCTTTTGTACACGTTAAACGACGTAGACGTAGTCGCAGGCGGAGAGCTAGCTAATTCCTAGATCGTCAGGATCCGGCGTCCCGTTGACAAAGGGCCTTTTCCGGAGGCGCGTGGGCCGCGTATCGCGGTGCATAGAAGATGATCGCGAGATTGCTTCTTCCGCCGCAGAAAGCGGTCTGTGGGCGCGGCCACCTTTGCTTTCTACGAGTGGTCAGGATACAATAACCTCGTCCGTTCTTTATTGTATCTATGCAATTGTAATTCAAGTGCATTCAACCCCGTGAACCATTATAGGCAAATAATAAAGTTGTTGCTGAATAGTTTTGATGATAGGTACATTGAGTATCTAAGCCAGTTAGTTATTATGTTACGATTCCTGATTAGTCGAAAGAGGATAGTTCTGGAATGTGGATTGAAAATATTTATGGTTTTATTACATTTTACATTCAACACTTACTTAAAATTAAACTTTAATGAAAAAGCCGAAACTTCTGAGCCGATTTTAAATGAAATTTGAGATACAGATAGTCTTATAATGCTAGTTATAAATAAGAAATACTAATTGCCCTATACGTTACTTTATTACATGAGTATAATAAGTATAGCCTGATTAGTCAATATGCTTACATTTTCATTTGTTTCCTTTCCTAACACAAGCTAGCTTCAAGTTGCTTTTAATTAATTTAGCGGCGATAACGAAAAAGTTATTGGTGACGTCAAGTCGTCAATAAGGTTATGTTTCGCCTTGAGGCAAAACAAGTGTTAATAAACAAAAAGCATTATAATAACAGAAACCGTGTGTTGAAACATAACTAACACCTAAGCCGCTACAACCATAAACAAACATAAGAAAATATTTATGAAAAATAATATTCCAGCATTAGTTTACACAACGATTTGTGATGCGGCCATAACAGTTCTTATGTCTTTAGTATTAAGTTTCAAAGTCTTATAAAATGAGATTTAACGATACCTGCTGAAGGTAACTAATGAAGGAAGATTGCGAATAGTTTTAGCCTCTCCTTTGCAAACGAAGGCGCAAGTCACAACAAATGAACCAAGAATGGATTATAAAGGATTCGTTCACCTTTACAAAATAGTTACTTTTAGTAAGCTATGAATGAATGAACAATGTTACACAAGCTATGAATGTTGAGTGCCGATCATAACAAAACAAAGTAGTAAGGTATGTAGGTATTCCATTTATCATATAAACGGTAGTATATAAGTGGAGAAGTGCAGTCTTAAAGAGTGAGGACATTTTCCTCCTTGTGATTGGCGTAATAGTGCATTTGGTATTGCTTTTGCCACTTGCGCCAGAAGTTGTAGATTCGATTTCCACTCGAAAAAAAAATGTGTGATGGGCAATGGACATAGATGCGTGAGATGGGGCGTGAAACTGCATTTAAGCAAGTCTTCAGGGTGAGTGCGACAGACTCAATACGATCTATTGTGCTTGTCGACCTCATATTTGGATCTCACTACCGCTTACCATCAGGTGGAGTGAGGTCATCTTGTTAGCCTTTTATAAAAAAAAAGATGTTTTGTTCCGTGTCTTGGTGTGTTTTTCATACATATAAATATATTGGTGTAAAGCACTGTTGTCACTGTAACACAAGAGCTTAAGCAACTTAACAGGGAATCGGAGCAATGTTCACGTTATGTCATATTTATTTGTACTTTGAATGTAAAATACATTAGGTATTACCATTTGAATATCTATTTTGGTGCATTCGTCTATAAATATTTGTACTTGTTGGTATGAATTGCAAATCTGGATTGAGAAGTTATGTTCGTATTAATATTAAACAGCATAGAGAAATCGGGAAGCTTGCTACGTGAGTACAAGCAGGTTTTTGTAATTACGATTAATTCGGTCAATTCGTACTACAAATACGGAGGTAAATTATTCTCGACATAATAACGTCAAACATAACTCATTAAGATCTTTAACAGTTAAATTGGAAACATTTTCAATTACTAACAAATGTATTCAACATGGTCCCAAGTACGATATTAAAGGGTTCATATCGCACGCCCAGATCAACACTGCACTAAGTCGAAAAAGATCATTTTACAGAAATGAGGAAAAACCATTATCTCATAATACGTAATAGTTATCGCCAATGTTTCGGGTATTTCATGTGTAAAATATGATCTTTAATAGCATTTTATAGTTTAGTTGATTCAAAATCCCTTAGTACAGTAAAAAATATCCTTTTTTGACTTAATACACTGTTAACGCAGAAATTAATGACGATAAAAAGGATTATTTCGAATTATGTGCTTTTTACTGAATAATTCTGAAATAATACACTATTATTGTACGGCTTTTTAATTGAAATTTAATGGATAATAGCGACTCATTTGATTTATTTTCAGGAAAAAATCTAAATTAAATGATATTTTACTAGAATCAGTAGGTATATATATATTTTGAACGTAATAAATTCTAAAAACAAAACATTTTTTCAATAAAAAAAAAATATTTAACACTGTGCAGCTTACATATTCAAGTATTACTTAAAATCTTTTCTTGTATTCTGAAATGTTTCAACTGACTATCTTCACTTCCAGCCAGGAGGGTTTTCGTATTCTCTTTTTAGTTAACTTTGGGTTCGCTTTCAGGTGGAGAGGTTTAATTGGCAGAAGAAGTTGTGGTCATATTTGGTGTAGTAGTAGTTTGTTGCAGTATTTTGCGGAACCATCCCAGTGAAATCGCTTCCGCACTCTGTTCAGGGTCCCCAGTTTGCGGGAGGCTGTGGATGACGCTCTCGACATGTAATCCCGTCGGTTCAGGTCACGGCTAACATCAATGCCAAGGATGCTTGGGCTATCCTGTATTAGTGAGGGAGCTCCTCTGAAGAGTAGGATGGGAAAGCAAAGGAGACACTTTGCCAGAAAACCCGCACCACAACTGTGTCTTTTGGTTCATGATTGCATGCAACCCTATTCGGAAATGCGGTCCAAGACCCTGCCGTTAAACTCGGCGACAAGAAGGTTCCTCTTTTCCTCGGTTTCAGTCTGCTTTAACCCCTCGTCTTCCGAAATAACGTGTGGACAGTGCTGTCATCCGCATAGCAATGGATATTGCCTAGTTACAATAATGTTATTGATATGCAGCAGTTACAAAGTCGGTGACAGGACGGAACATTGAGGTACACCAGAATTTATAGTGTAGAAACAAGAAGTGCGTCCGTCTCAAAGGATACTAATCCTGCGACCTACCAAACTTCCCCCTATCTAATCGTATAAGCGAGGTGGCAGACCGTATGCCGGGAGCTTGGAAAAGCGAACGATGTCATACACGGTCAAAGGTTTTAGCGATATTGAGGTTAACTGTCATAGATACACCATGCTTCTCTATAGCCTCCCCCCAGAGTTGCGAAACGTACGCTAGAAGATCACCCGTGGACCGTTTTGGTTTATAACCGTATTGTCAGTCATGGAGTAGCGACTGATCTTCTAGGTAGCCTATGAGCCGGGCGTTAATAATCCGCTTAAACACCTTACCCAGTACTGAAGTTATAGCTATGGGCCGATAATAGGCAGGATCAGACCTGTCCTCTTTTTTGGGAACAAGCTGAACATTTGCTACCTTCCAAGCCTGGGGCACAATGCCTGAGGTATAAGAGAGGCGGTACAGGCGTGTGAGCCCTGGAGACAACTCCGCTGCACATATTTGAAGTACCAACGCTGTAATACCGTCTGGACCACTAGATTGTTTTCTGTGCTTGCTTCCATTACATTTTAAAGTAACTGGAGGCCACAACCCTTCATCATCTGGCGAATAAAAGATTCAAATTTAAATAATTCAACAATAGGGTATTATCTAAAAAAATATGTGTATCTCTTTGTGTATAAATAACTATTTGAAATGTGAAAAATTTTTCTATTAATTTAATAAATATATAACAATTCAAAGTCAAAATAAGTAATTAAAATGATTATTTAAAGGAACTAGGACATCATTTATATCTACCATCAATAGTGCATCATTTCACAGATTTTCACCTTTTGCGGACAATACTAAATCATTTTGGAATAATACAAATAATCTAACTTACCTTCGTCACAAATAGAGTATTATTTTGAAATAGTATCAAATAAGTCGCACAAGTGTCGTCACTAATACTGAATTAAAACTAAATATTATACTGTAATTTTCAACAACACCGCATTTTCACGAAATAATTCACTATTTCATAAAAGATCTGCAGGCTGCTGGAAGTCGCAACTGGAAATGGTTCCGTGTTCGCGGCGTGACTCTGACAGCGCGTATTCACCAATAGAGAGTTAACACATCATCTATTGATCATTTTTTGAAGCATAAATAAGCCTGTTTTAGTGGTATGTGCGGAAAATTTTCGGTTATTCAAATATATAAAAAAGTGGATTTTGAGATTTTTCGAAATAATACAGTGTTGATCTGGGTGTGCGATATATTAATTACTTTCATTAACTATTTTAAGACTTTTGCCGACAAAGAACTCAGTAAGTTTCTTTCAACTTTATGTTATTAACTATGAAAGTAATTTATGCTTTTAAAACCTAGTTACGCTTGCAGTTTTATACAAGAATAGATTTTTAACAGAATATACATTATACTTATATGTTTTTGAGTCAGTTACGTTCATGAGACTATTTAGTATGCTGAAGGCAAAATAAAAGAAATATCGTAGAATATCAGAATATAATCTTGACAGCAAATTGCGTTTTAAAGAGTGGTTTCATTTAGATTATCAAACGTAATGAATTACCCCAGACTTATTAATATTTTAAAGCAGCCTAGTAAAGAAAAAATAGCATGTTACAGTTATATTCAAAATTGTAAGTACTAAGCAGGTTTAACTGAGTTAAAATAAAAACTCCGATTGTTAATATGAACATGGATTAACGAACACTCCAGCTAATAAATTCGCCAATACATAAAGCTTTTGAAGCCTCATAATTCACAGTATAGATAAAACTGCTTGTATAATATATTGTGCGCAGTTCAAGCTTTATAAATAGTTTTTACGGCTAGATAGTATGCGTGGGCGCACGCGCCGCGCAGTCTAGTGTCTAGCCTGCGCTATGTCACGAATCCGCTGCTTGTTTTGTTCATCCAATAGGAATACGTAATTTATGGCATTCGTGAGTGGTTTAATACTGTTGCTTGAATGTGTCGTTGGTCAAAAAGCAAGCGTAACGTAGTGCAGCGTTGAAGTCTCAAGTAGGGTCTAAAATGTTCGTCTGTTACTATCCAGATATTCAATACCCGTTAGCAGTAAGGATATATTTGCGTGCGTTAACTTAGTACAAATAATTTTTATTAGGATAAAACTACATTTTAAAATAAGTCATATTTATGGTGTTTTTACCACTAGAAAGTTCAAAAGCTGTATTTTGATAAAATACTTACATTCGATAACACTAAATATTAGTCTTTATGGGTCAACACGCGATATTAGGAGTAGCAAATACATACTTATCTCCTTACTGTCCGTCGTTTCGACCCATAAAGACTAATATTTAACTTTTTTGCATCTTAAAGAATCTTAGTACCTAATAGATCTCGCGCCGATCTGTCTGGAGCGTCGCATGCGCACGCGCATCTGACCTCGTTGCGGTAGCACGGTGGGGCCACACCTGACACTGCGGTCAATGCAATGAGTATCATGTTGTCGATCAAGCGATCCGATGGTCACTGAACCATCTGTCATCTTATAGGCTATAGGGATTGATCCAGTTGTAAATTGATCTATGTATTTTTTGTGCTTTAATGCAAGGTTATCCGGAGTAACTACTACGTTGAGAGAGTCTCATGTGTTCGGTTTTCACAGTCCTTTGTTGCGTGGCTTATTTATTTATTTAAAATACATATTTAAAAATAAGGAGCGTGGGCTATTGCTTTGTTTGTAAGATTATCAAATCACAAGGTCATATTTTGATAGGTCGTTTATCGCGTTAAATTACGATTATATATCTCAGTCTGTTAAAAGTGTTTTATGTCCTTTCTCGGGACCTGGACTGTCTACTTACTTACCAAATTTAAATCTTTAAACTAGTTTATTTATTTTATTTATATTAAATTTTCAAGTTCAGTACTTCCCGCGTGACGGACTGAGTTATTTTCGCATTTGAATTATTAAGTAAGGCTTCAATTGAAAATGTAATAGGAATCATTTTTGAACGAACTTCTATACATCTATTATAATCAAGTCAATTAGGTAAGGATACCTATGTATTCAAGCAAAAGTGTACCTATACACGCTTCCAATCCGAGTACCCATCTTCATTGGTACAAGTTACTATCATCCAAGAAAATAACGAGAACCTCGAAATGTCCGCACGAAGTTTATTCATTCCTAATGTTAGGTGCACACAGTTTCCGCTACGGTACCTATCAAGTTTCGTGTTCGAATATGTGTTTGCTAGAAAATTTGAGCCCAGTTCCCACATGGAGTTCGTGGCACTTAGTGATGTTTGCGCCGGGAAGCTACTTTCACAGCGAGCGAAATGGGGGAAAGTGCGTTTACGTCATTTGGTTAACAGGGGAACGGCCTAATACAATCATCGGATGCATCAGATGTTTGCGGAGGTAAACAAGGGTCTGATAATACCTTCATCTTGTCCCGTTAACGTTATAAAGCAGCAACAGCAAATGAGCTTGCTAAAGTGTGGGTACTCATTAGCCAGCATTATAGAAAAGATTACGATTCTCAATCTTATGTAGCATTGTGAAATACATGTTTCAACGAATCTGTTTAAATAGATTCATCGTGTTTTCCATGTGTTTGTTGGTTTTCAGTCCTACGCATTACATATTTGGAGATTTCACTTTTAGAACATCAACATTATATGAACATTTCTTTAAACTGCGAAGGCGTAATTTACGATTGACATAAGACAGAGTTAATTATGTTTATCTAATTTAACTATCCAGTGTTGGCGTGAGTGGCTCTTCAACCAGATGACAAAACGTTTTCTAAATTGGTGCTCAAATTCCATCAAATCGTTTCGCAACTATTGCGTATACGCAGGGCACTCGTTACATATAACCTAATGGCTCTTAAGCTGTTAGTGATAAGGTCTTTATTTGATTGATATTTTTAAACATGCGTACACTATAGGCCCTTCACTTAAGGTCGTGGGTGCTTACGGGTCAAATAAGTAAGCAGGCAACTAAGGCTGATTACTTATGGGAGAAATTTATTTTGATAATGACATGTCAGATTTCATTACTTTAAATAATAGTAAGACAGAGAATGGAATTTGCTTTTTATCAATTTCAAATGTTTAAGTAGGTACTGTGTGGTGGATAAAATATGATGTTGACGTTTAATGGCGAATTAAATGTAATAGTTATGTAAGAAGTTGGTGAATCAAATAAAGAAATTATAATCATAAGGGAACTTATTTTTCCTGAAATCGAGAATCTTCTTATTCTTCTGCTTGGACATGCCAATAATTGCTTTGTACTTTACTTTTGATAAAGCACTCACCTATTATAATTTTCACAAAAGGTTCGGAACGTGATGATAATAACTCATTTTTTACTTAACATTTTTACTTTTTTGTGGACAGTTGTCTTATAAAATTTAATGAACGTTCGCAACAACGAACTGAATTTCTTACTTGAGAGCACTTTAGCAAAGTTACATTTTAAAAGCTGGTAAAACTTTAAGTGGTTGTTTGTTTGTTTTCCATTTACAGTTTTTATCAGTACCCACTCCGCCAGATAGGTACTCTTTAGTTTATTTTAATTAAATATAAAAGGGTGCTTGCTAACAATTGTTTGTTTTCCAAATGGTAGGTATATCTATTAATTATTCAGCAGGTACCTACATTAAATAGGCTCTTTACATTGGTAATGTGAAAAAAAATAAAAATCCATTCACTCAGACTTGTTTTAAAGAAAAAACTAGAGAGAACTCTGTGAGTTGGGTTTCATTAAGGATAAATTAGTGAAGCGGAGGCACGTCAAAGATTATTAACGTTCAACTTGTTAATTAAACGGAGTCTAAGCACCATCGAGTCTTTTAGACACTTTTGGACTTTATCTTATTCCAATCCAATCCTTACTTGTATTGAACTATTTGGGATTGAGTGTTCGAGAGCCCAGTCGTTACGAAGAATAAAATGAACAAGCACAGCTTCATTTATTCTGAAATAAAGGTAGATTAGGTACCTAGAAACACTGTATTACATAGTACCAAGTTTCTTAGAAAATAAAAACATGGGATTTGTGTCGTAAAATATTTGTGAAGCGCTTTTGATGTTCATCTCCACAATTACACCCTTTTCAATCTAAGCCTTATTGAAGTGTGAATTCTAGGCAGAATCTACAAAAATACCTACCATTTTTTTAACACTTTTTCACAAACGGTTTAGTTATTTATTTAAAGTGATGCAATGACATAGTTTAAAGACAGACAAAACAATCATATCTTAAACAGATAATGTCCCTATTTCTCATAACGTAAGGTCGTCATTAAAAATTTAACTAATTCTTGTCCCTTAATTACAAAATGACCGGAACATCGGGGCACGTCTATTTGCTCTTGCCTCCTATAGAGGTCACTAATTGAATCTAATTCTACTTTTTCATAATTTGGTCTGACGCTGGTTTTCTCCTCGTAAATATACGACACGCCAATTGTAGCAATTGTGTTAAAAATACGTCAGACGTCCTGCTTTCAAACCGGATAGAGACTAATTTGTACGACTCTACACTGTCCTTATATGAAATTCCCTCATTTAATTTCTAGAGCGACATTGTTCACGCTTTTGTGAGCTTTACTCCACAGATATATTATACAGAAGTGATTAATGAAGAGGTCATACTGTTTTCTTTAGTATTGTTTTCATGTCTCCTAAATTTTTGTATTAGATTGCATTTTTTACCTGTAAATAAAACCGAACTTCTTACAGACCTTAGTTGGTCTATGGTTTTGAATATCTGGAAATGTCACCGATTAATATAATTCTTACTACATATATCTTAATATAAATAACTCAAAGGCAGCTGACTAACATAGTGATCTATCAACGCACAGTCCAAACCACTGGACGGATCGGGCTGATTGGCGTGCAGGTAGATGTTATGACCTAAAAAATGATTATCTGAAGTGAAGCGAGAGCGTTTCACTAGTGTACTATGTAATTCTTAAAACGAGGCTGTCAGAACTTTCAATCTTACTCCATTATCGATGTTTCAATTGAATTTAACTCGAATACAATGAACATTGACTTTGTCAACGCCGACCCGCCCCATAACTTCTGAAGCTCACAAACTTTCTAATGAATACTTGATTTCGTGTCGCGAAGGTTATTCCGTATCAAGTGTCCACTTACCTTCCTTCATAAACGCTTATACGCCTTTATAACACCATGCGGCGCACAAGAACGCGACATTATGTAAATGAAATGTAAATTACTATCAATAAACGTTTTACGTGATAGTCCATTCATAGATGGGTTTTATGAATGAACGCGCAAGTCCGCCCACCCGTTGTTAGTAAATAAACTAACGTACCTATTGTGCTTTGGATACATTGAAAGTTCCGAAAAGAGTGTCAGAGTGTTTTGCTTTTGTTAAACGCGATATAAATCGAGAAAGAATCACATTAGTCTCCTTGATGATGTCATTCGTCATAACACGTGTAAACAAGTACCTACTTCGGACATTGATCATATGAAGACAGATCGAATATAAAAACTGTTACAAAAACCAAACTAAAGAGGTTTGATACGCATATTCTCAATTACATGCGTGACGTTTGTAAGAAACACATAATTATGAATTTGGTGACCTGGAATTGCTCTACCTCGCTTAATCAGGTCGGGCAAGGTGCAAGTCCTTAAAACTTTATCAAACAAACGCTGGTTTTTAAAACAGAATGGAACGGGAGTAAATAATAGTAAACAATAAACTAATCAACAACCCGAGATCAATGAAGCGACATTCATTCATTAACTATGAGTGAGCGAAAACAGCTCCGCCCACACGGATCTCGAGTATCCATTCGTATTGACTTATACGAGAATACACGGTACTACGTTACGTTATGTTTTCAACAAATTGAAAACTCCGATGAAATGCAATTTAGTTGAAACGCCCGACGTTTCGTTGCTGCTCGCCGATGTTGAAACAATGCAATTGGACAGGAATGAATTATTTCATCCAAGCAAGTATGTATTAAAACTTAATCAGCTACAAGTGCTCTAAATCAAATTTAGGTTTATTTTCCCCTTTAAATAGAATGTTCTCTAAATATAATTCTCTGTCTAAGTTCACTTCCATCGATATTTATTCTGATACCTTGCACAAATTTAAATCTAAATGCTTGGTCAATCCCTGAGTGGTTGAACCAACTTGTTGATTATTTTTATATAATATGTTTCATTTGAAGTTTCGTTAGTATTAAAACTAAAAACACTTCTTGTATTTTAAACTAGATAAAATTTAAAATGTCTGTTGTCTGAAATGCATGTAGTTGTCACCTATAATTAAGTTTGCGTTTATCTAAGTGTTCATCTGGTCATGTTACTTATATCATATTGTTAATGTAATCTTGTTGGTGATCTTAAATAAATAAATAAATAAATAAATAAATACAGTTGAGTGATTGCAGTTTTTTTTGGGATAGATGATTAATTAAAATGTTTTTACCGATGTTTTTAGTAATATGCGTAGGTTTTATGTTGACTCAAATCCTGGACTGATTATTATTGTCATGAATTATTTTGTCCACCATGTCATGTTTAATTGTATGAAGCTTTTAGGTATGACTTGCTTGTTGTAGTGATGATAAATATAAGTAGCATCATCAGTTGCCGACACACATGAGCTCCCAAAATTACACACTAAGGTTACCTTCGTAACATTAATATGTTCACAGTTCCATTGCCCATGGTACGTGACAGTTGAATTTCTATTGTGTTTACCTACTTGTTGGACTGTTAAATATTTTTGGAACTAGTGTATGAAGTTGATCTTACATCAAAAACTCCAAGTCTGCAAACCAGTGACCCCTGTATTTCGAGTCCGAATACCAGTAGGCCGGTTCTTAAGAGATTTGTTAATTGTATCTCTTACCAAACCGGCTTCCGTCAAGCAGCACAATGCAGTTTATGTCATAACAAGTTTAGGACCTCGTCCAATATTAATTAGCGACCAAAAAAGGCTCCCTCCTTCTGTCGTCTCGTTTTTGCTGAAGCTGGGTTCGGCATTGTGTTCTAATTGAGCTGTCTTGGACGAACGTCCTTGACGGGTGCTTTGGCCTAAGGCCACCCACACCAGACTCGCCAGTCGATATCAGCCGATAAGATGACAACCTGTCGGATGCTTGGGAGTCAAGTCAGGACTACGTCATCTTGCGCTACGTCCTATAGAAATGTATAATTAAAGATGGAATGGAGATGTTACCGGCCAAACCCGATTTCAGGACAAACTAGTTTAGCCTAGGCCAAACTAGTTTGTCCTAAGCCCGTTAGGATAAACCGGTATAGCCTAGTCCAAACTAGTTTGTCCTAAGCCCGTTAGGATAAACCAGTTTAGACTAGGCCAAACTGAATATAGATACGCATTATCTAGGATAAACTGGTATGGCCTTTTCCAGACATTGTAATATGTCAAGAAAGTCAAAATAAATAGATTATACCAAAATAAAATCCTTCGTAATTGGAAAAATTATAATTTTTATTATACTATAATCTTATTTCTTACTTCTTATAATGATTCGTCGTTAAGTTTTCATTCGTGCAATCATACTATATTTGGCAAGAAATAAATGTTTTTTTTTATGTAAGCAATAATGTCTTAATTATTACAATTATTATGTCGTTAAAAATTATTCTTACTAATATTATAAACGTGAAAATTTTGTAAGTATGGATGTATGGATGTGTGGATGTATGGATGTATGTGTGGATATTTGTTACTCTTTCACGCTCAAACTTCTGAACCGATTTTCAGGAAATTTGGTATGCTGGTGGCTGGCACTCTGGAATAACATAAAGGCTATTTTTTTTAATTTCATTCATTGGGGAGGGGGGAGGGGTGAAAATTAGTATGGGAAAACTTTTACGTTTATACATTTTTATAAAACGTGGTATGGGTAGCTGGCTATTTTAATACATCATTGCTAATTAAACCCATTAATACGCGGACAAAGTCGCGGGCGGCCGTTAGTGGATAATAAATGATAATACAAACAATCATACTTTAACAAGTAATAATAAAAAGAAATAATCATATGAGTATTATGTAGCCCATAACTTCAAAAGTGAAAATGATCTGAACTGCGCCTATTATTTTTAAAGGGTGTAAACAAAACCTTAATCGAAAATCTTTAATCGATAAAAAACATGGCTAATAGTAAGTGATGAAGTCGTGAAGTGTTTTCTAACACAATGACCTCATATTAAAATAATTTCAACCCTTGAAAATCTTACAACCCTTGCAAACAACCCCTAAATTGAAAAAATACAAAGAAATACATTAGTGTGTAAATAAAGAGTAAGTAATCTCTCATATTTTCTATAATAATTTTCATGTTTTAACTCCCTTTCAACCCTTGAAACCCTGAATTTTATTTTTAAGTTTACTTTCAACGCGATATTGCAAAATTCGCACGGGAACGGGAGTTATTGAGCAAAAACTTTTGGATGTAAAATCTCATAGTCCACGCGAACGAAGTCGCGGGCACAGTTAGTTATGTATATTTATACACAATACAAGAGTTTTGGGTCTCTTTATTATACTGCGTACTCTTACATTGCTACAAATAATCACATGCCGAAATTTTCAGCTACGGAGTAGAGAAAAATAAAATATGTTTTTGACTATAACTCCTTTAATTTTCATGCTATCACAATTTTTAAATTTAATTTTTGTAAACAGAAGGCCATACCGGTTTATCCTATCTTTATAAGAAACAAGAAATAAGATTATAGTATAATAAAAATTATTATTTTTCCTATTGCGGAGGATTTTATTTGGATAATCTATTTATTTTGACTTTCTTGATATATTACAATGTATGGGAAAGGCCTAGATAATGCGTATCTATATCAAGATCAACTAGTTTGGCCTAGTCTAAACTGGTTTATCCTAACGGGCTTAGGACAAACTAGTTTGGACTAGGCGATACCGGTTTATCCTGACGGGCTTAGGACAAACTAGTTTGGCCTAGGCTAAACTAGTTTGTCCTGAAATCGGGTTTGGCCGGTAACAGAGACAAGCGATTGTAAAACAAATGAAACAAACTCAATTAGTACAAACTTCGCATGAAAGAAGACTACGATATAAATATTTTTTAGGTTCATCGTAATATAACGAATGCTTTTTTTTCAACTTGATTAGATAGGTACTCAATCTTATTAGTATAATTTATTTACTGACTTATAAGTAAATAAATCAAATGATTTTTCTATAGGTACCAAAACATAACAATCTTATCGCACTAATAGTGGAAACTTGTAATAAAAAAATAGGCAGCTTTCACAATTGATTTCTAGTTGACAACCGGCCGATTCTTTCGTAAGCTTGAAGATCACTGTCACCCACGTCCCCCCAAATTTGGACCACAACCTAAATATGTACGGAGTTTACATTAAAATATTTGTCTACAAATAAAAAAAGTGTTCCGCCAGCTCAAGCGTGATGTTTGCTTAGATTTTGGAAAAACGTAATTAGTGTTTTCCGTTACCTCAGCTGTGAAAAAAGCAAAATATAAGTACCTCCCTTTAAACCGGAATATCCTAAATATTTTAGGTTTATGACGATCTGAAACATTTTCCTTATTAAACAATATCTTATCAGTAGTATCAATATCTGGAAACACCAGAAATTAGAATAAATTAAACGAACATAATACTCGTATACATGTACTGTACAAGGCAGTATCATTGACTCTTTCATGAATTTAAAAACAATTTGAATAAGTAAAAGCTTTTAGAAAGATTTACTAAATTGGATAGCGTCGCATGTTGTAACCATATGATACGGTAGGCTGAGTAGAAATCGAAAAAAATAAGTATCTAATTCGTGATTTATGTTCGACTTAACTACTTAATTTTAATGGTGACATATCGGCCAAATACATTCTATTGAGTATTTCAACAGGTTTAAGTCGGTGAAGCTATCTGTTGGTAATTGTGAGATTTATGGGCGTGCGGCGCGGGCGTGCGCCTACGCAGGTCATGCGATCTCATGCAACTTACACCTTGTAGCTAGAGTGTGGGGCAAACTATAGGAATATATGGGCTTTAGGTATTTCAAGATGCCTTGACTTATGGTTAGAAGGTAAAAGTAATATTCACAAAACAGATTCCTCGGCTTGTTATGTACTTACCATCAATCTGTCTCGTAAGTCTTTTGGTAGCACGAGTCACGCAATGACTGATGAGGCTCGATTCAGGGTTTTTTTCTGTTAGGATTACTCTACCCAATCGGGAAGTTGGCTGTTGCACGTCCGTACCTCGTAAAGCACGCTACTTCTACGTCTGATCTCTAATCTTTCATGTCGAATTGCCGTCTCCACGAACTAAGATAGTATAATTAAGCAATTTTACGTGTACAAGAGCATTAAATTATCTCTTCTGCATGGTCTCCATTAACTTTACCGCTATAGCAGAAATCGGTCGGATTCTTCAGTAAAGCTTTTCGCTCGTGTCTCGAGCCCGGCCCATCCGCCCAGTAGCATCAGGCCGGACAAATCGGCCGGCACTTCCGCTCTCCTACGCGGCGTGGGCGGGCGCCGCGCCGCCTGCGCGCGCGCTCATTCATGCCTACTTGTCAATGAACTTACCCACCAGACCACTGAACCACGTGGACCTAGTCTCTTTAGAGTTAGTAAATATCGGTTTAACGGCTTTGATTGATAAAAATCATACGGCCAAATTTTCAATTTAATAAGTTTTATAATTTTAACTAGCACACATACATGCACATACTCACCCCCAGATTCACACTCTCTCTTTTGAGTAAAAATTTAAAAGTTATCACTTTTTCGGTGTCGGTGTGTGGTCGGTCGGCTCTTTAATTACGGCTCTGGCTACGTATCCATACAGCCAAATATTCAGTTATTTTAGGGTTCCGTACCCTAGCTGTGCGTCTGTCATCAAGCTGTATACCACGAACCGTAAACCTCATATACATAAGAGATGACTTTTTTAAAAATAATTTAACTTGCCACGGTCATTTATTGAATAATTAATATTATACACCGTGAAATTTTAGTGGTTGTTTTCCCGCAGTAAAATGATTCTATCTTAGTAGTACAAAAGATGTGTGCAGTTCTTTTTTGGTAAAATCAATAAATGCCGGTTTTACGAAGGGTTTGACCGTAACTCGAAAGCACGTTCGAACCGCTTTATGACTTAGGGTGTAGAGCTTCTTTAGCTTTAAGCATCGATTTCATGCGGCAAGCAGTACCTGAATACGTCACATCTTCAAAAACAACGATAGCTTCTCTCGTTTTCGAGTTGGAAAATTATTATTCTGAAAAATCGAAAAAAAAAAATTTTTTTTTCGAGGAATA
Source organism: Maruca vitrata (assembly GCA_039566165.1). Lineage (NCBI taxonomy): Eukaryota > Metazoa > Arthropoda > Insecta > Lepidoptera > Crambidae > Maruca > Maruca vitrata. Next base: position 10,961,128 of record CM076912.1, on the reverse strand, counting down.
ATTTGCATGATTCGATAGTATTACTAAAGGCAAATCGTTCTGCCACGGGAAAACAACCACTAAAATTTCACGGTGTATATAGGGAATATCTTAAATATTTCCTGTGTAATTAACTGAAAGATATTAAACGAGTATTAATCAGCTACACATTTAAAGTCATCAGAATGAATAATTATGTGCAGAGGTACATTACAATCAAATTCACACATAATCAAATCAACCGGTATACTTGCGGGTATTTTATTACAAAAGCTTATTTTTGTTATAATCCAGTTTTTCTCTACTGATTCAATATATTCCCGATGGCAATTGTATATTTTATCCGATTAAAGCGTGATCGAATTTAGCTCAACAAGATCGTATCGAATTGCTTCACTTCACTATAGACGAGCTCGAATACAGGGACGGATTCAGTTATTTCGGATAATTTAAAATTTCAGTGTAACGATTTAAACATATATGCTCAACATGGTAGCACGGTTTAATAATACCCACGGGGCCATCGTGAAGCATCTTAGTGGTGTTGCGGTTCTTAGTGTCATCAACCATCTTTATTTCTCGAAGTGAACTCTATTATGGTAGAGAACCTTAATTACAGACTGATAGATTGCACTACAAAAAAAGTCGCAGAAACACAATTTTTTTCTGTGGTCAAGTTCTTAATTGGGTAAAAGTTTATGTGACGGTGAGAGCGTACACCGTCTGTGACTTGATAATATTCGTTCAACCCACCGCTTCCGCTCTCCTGGATCCGGCCCTGTCCGAATACCGCGATAGATGTATCGTTCAGATTGCGTAGTTGGAAAGCTTTCGTGATTTATAAGTGATTTATGACCGGCGCAACACGTATGTTGCCCGCGACAAAACGTCTGTTGTGCCGACTGAGGATTAAATATTGTTTCCGTGATTGGAAATGGCGTTTTTAATAAACGGCTGGTCGAGAGCCACGTTTTGTTTGCATGCATGGGTAATTAGGTTCTGTTTGGTCCTAGTGTATTTCGAAAGTTAAATAAATATCGAACAACATCACTTACATTGATCTGTCTTGTGCTAAGTAGTTTAAACTCGTAATCGTCATCATCATCATCATCAGCCCATTTACATCCGCACTGCTGGAGCACGGGCCTACCTTAGGGTATTAGAGCGATAAGGCCTTTTTTAAGTTGGATGGTTAAAACTCGTGTTACACGAATCGAATTCATATACAAATATACCCCAACACATAAATAACGGAACACGCGTAACGTTTGTATGGGCAAAATTCAAAATTATAAAAAAAACCATTTTAACATTATGCTGGTGGGAACGGGAACCAACTGAATCATTCTATTTTATCCACCGACATAATATTTACCCTAACGGGAAACAGTTTCAATTAAAATCTATTATCATTAATGGATAAGGGCCGTAAATCGTGTCTCTGTGCACGCGCCGCAATGATTAATGGATCGATCGGCACCAAACGAATTAACAGCTGCGAATATGTGGGCGAGGCGTTACAATAGCAATTCATGTCATCTGACGCTCTGAGGTAACTAGTCGATGAGTAATGTCTACTATTTTTTGGGATCCGTGCCTAAACACGTAGGGCCCTACACGGGGTCCTATTACTTGACCGTCTCTCCGTCTGTCTGTCATCGGCTGTATTTCAAACGCGAAGCTAAGAAGTTGAAACAACGGAATAACGTTATAAATAAAAACAATTTAAAATAATGTTCCCATTTTTTTTACTACAGCAATGCTGTTGAAATATTAAATATTATTGTTAGAAAATATAATTTGTGTATGGTAACATCAAATAAAACTGTGATCTGTATTTCTATTGTTGTCTGTGGTCTCTTCTTCAAATAAAGTCAGTTAGTAACGTACAACCGAATCTGCTGTTTTTTTAGGTTATGGGCCCAGTATGTCCTATAGTTAAATTTAAAGTATTTTATTGCTTTTATTTAGCTTGTTAGGCGCGGTGTGTAATATAAATAAAACGGCTGTGAGAACTCCAGTGCATAAAATTAACAGGAAATGGCTTCAAATTCTTTCTTGACCAGCATTCCAAAGCTGAGGTCGAGAGAACTATGACGAGTGGGCGTTTTGCGGCGGAGAATTTGCTAATTCTAGAAGGAGTGGCTGATTGTATAAAGAAACAAGAAAGATCAGCAGAAATCACAACAACAACCGCAGTAGCAGAAGATGTCAAAGCGAAAGCCAAGTTAATTTTGACGATAGATCCATCATTGTATGTTCACATTAAGGAAGCAGAAGTACTAAGGATTTGTGGCAGAAACTGAAGTCATTGATGTTTGATGATTCTGGGTTTTCAGGAGAATCACATTGCTACGTAACCTCATATCAATTCGACTGACGGTTGTGACTCAATGACTACCACACATTACTCAAATAATCGAGACGGCACAAAAATTAGCAGGTACGGGATTTCCAGTGAATGATGAGTGGATCGGATGTTTATTGTTGGCTGGTTTGCCTGACAAATACTTTCCAATGATTATGGCCATCGAGCATTCCGGTATCGCCATTGTACAGCTGATGTAATCAAAAAACGAAATTGATTGATCTATCAGATGACAGCTCGGAGGCAGAAATGCGTTTTTCAGCAGAGGGCAGCACTATCGTCAACATCGCAATGTTGGCAATAATGAAAAGAATGACAGCTCGTAACAACAATGGCGGTGCCGGCGGTGGTACATCATGTACGAACAAAAGAAAACAGATAAACAGGAGAATAAAATGTTATAAATTTTACAAAGAATTTCGGGCATTACAAGTCTCAGTGTACCAAGGAACAAAACCAGCACAACATATAATGAAGACGACGAATGCTTTTTCCCGCAGTTTTCTTGAGTGGAAATTATTGTAAAAATGACTTTTACTTGGATAGCGGTGCCAGCGTTCATATGACCCCAGATGTAAACATTGTGAAGAATCCATGTTTCACATCTCGAATAAAGGAGATAATAGCGGCAAACAAGAGTGCTATTAACACTGTATTGTGCTGTGGTGATGTAAATATAATTACGAAAACAAATAGTTGCAGATATGATGTGACTTTAAAGGAAGTTTCATGTGTGCCTAACCTCTCAACAAATTTAATTTCAATCAGTCAATTGATCAAAAACGCCAACAGTGTGCAGTTCAGGAACAATTGCTGTTATATTTATAATATACAAAACACTTTGGTTGGAATTGCTGATGAAATGAATGGTGTTTACAAGTTGAGGTTGAAAGCAAGCAGTGTTTGTTTACTTCTACTGAAAGCACTGGTAGTGAAGTTTGGCACAGAAGAATGGGACATTTGAACATGAATGATTTAAAGAAGATGAAAGATGGAGCAGTTACAGGAATATCATATACAGATAAGTCAGTGATCAATAAAAATTCATGCACAGTATGTTGTGAAGGAAAACAATCACGATTGCCATTTGGACACAAGAGTACCAGAAGCAGTATGCCACTGGATGTAATACACGCTGATGTCTGTGGCCCAATGGAGTGCAATTCAATCGGAGGATCAAGGTATTTCCTAATTTTTGTTGACGACTATTCTCGTATGGCATTTATTTATTTCCTCAAAGCCAAAAGTGAAAGTTTTAAATACTTCAAGCAGTTTAAGAGCATGGTAGAAAATCAACAAGGCATGACAATTAAAATATTTCGGACTGACAATGGCTTAGAGTTTTTGTAGCAATGAGTTTGAAGAATATTTGAAAGACGCTTTAGCATAGTTCACCAAAACTAATGTTTACATCTCCCTGAACAGAATGGCATGAGTGAGCGTATCAATCGAACTATTGTAGAGAGAGCTCGTTGCTTATTATTTGATGCAGGTTTGGAGAAGAAGTTCTGGGCAGAGGCAACAAACACCGCTGTCTATCTTAGGAACAGATCAGTAGCATCAGGATTAGATAATGTGACACCGTATGCAGAGCTGTGGACAAACACAAAACCAGATTTAAGTCATGTCCGTATATTTGGGAGCCAGGTCATGGTTCACGTGCCCAAGAGAAAAGAGCTTAAGTGGGATACTAAGTCGAAGAAACACTTGTTAGTTGGTTTTTTCAGAAAATGTGAAAGGCTATAGAGTCTATGATCCTATCAAGCGTACTGTGGTAACAAGTAGAGATGTGATCATCCATGAAAATACAGTAGGAAACTATTCAAAAAATTGCATATCAGTTTCAGTTGGGGGATGCATTACAGCAGCCAAGCATTGAGGATGTGGGGAAATTACGGAAGAAGAAGATGTCTCTAGTCCCATCAACATGAACATTTCTTCAGAAAATCCTAATGCTTTGACTGACTTGGATTCAAAGTCACAACAATCTGGCGAGCTTGAAGAACAGGAACGAAACAGTAACATCCAAACGTATAAGGAAGCCCCCAGAGCGTTATGGATTCACATACGGCAAAACATCAAGTCCTGACGTCACCAGAGATCCTCTGAGTGTCCGGGAAGCCCTGGATAGTCCAGAGAGTGACAAATGGATTGAAGCAATGGAGGATGAGCTCAAGGCTTTTGAAAGACAATGATGCGTGGGCTCCTGTAAGTGAATTACCTCCAGATAGAACTTTAGTGCAGAGTAAATGGGTATTTAAAAAGAAAGTGAACAGTGACAATAGTGTGCGGTATCGGGCGCGTTTAGTAGCTAAAGGTTTCACGCAGAAGCCTGGTGTAGACTATGAAGAGACTTTTCACCTGTCGTAAGACATTCTACTTTAAAACTACTGTATGCATTGTCTGTTCAATTAAATTTAGATGTCACTCATTTGGATGTGAAAACAGCTTTTTAAATGGTTTTCTCAAGGAGGATATTTATATGTATCAACCAGATATTAACTGTGATAAAAATAGGAAACCAATTATTGTTAAATTAAAAGCAATCTATGGTTTAAAACAATCTTCTAGGTCATGGTACGAGAGGATAGAGCAATGTTTGTGTGAACTAGAATTTAAAAAGAGTCTTTTAGAGCCATGTGTTTTTACAAAAATTAATAAGGATGTAAAGATCATAATAATTGCGTTGTATGTAGATGATTTTTTGTATTTAGTAATAATAGGTCAGGGACTGATAAGTTAATTTTAGAGTTGAGTTCTAAGTTTAAGATTAAAAGCTTAGGACAGGTTCAGCAATGTTTAGGCATGAGAGTTAAAATAAATAAAGACTTAGATGTTTTAACTTTAGATCAAAGAGAACAGTATATAAATCAGTTATTGGAGAGGTTCAATATGTCAGAGTGTAAAGTTGCCAGTACTCCAATGGAATATAAGTTAGATATTGATAAGTCTCAAAGTTGTGAATCAAGATATTCCTTACCAACAATTGATTGGAAGTCTTATGTACCTATCTGTTCTTACAAGACCTGACATATCTTATAGTGTCAGCTTTCTAAGCCAATTTAATAAATGTTATACAAATGTTCATTGGAATTATGCAAAAAGAATACTTAGGTATCTTAAGAAAACTAAGAATTATTGTTTGAAGTTTGTAAAGGGAACAGCTGAACTTATTGGTTATGTTGATGCCGATTGGGCAAGTAATCCATATGATCGTAAATCTTATACAGGTTTTTGCTTTGTGATGTCAGGTTCAGCTATTTCTGGGAGAGTAAAAAGCAAAGAACTGTAACTTTGTCCAGTATGGAATCTGAATATATGGCAATTGCTGAAGCATCCAAAGAAGCTATATATTTGAGATCATTGTTATGTGGAACTAACTGGCAATCCATGTACTGTATTATTATATAATGATAGTCAGAGTGCACGAAGTTGGTGGCAAATTATGCTTGTCATAAAAAAGTAAAGCACATTGATATACGATATCACTTTATCAAAGATGCTGTTAATGATCAAATTATTAATTTGAAATATTCCATGCCAACAGCTGATATGCCAGCAGATGTTCTTACTAAAAGTTTAAACCCTATGGAGGCATTACAAATGTATTACAGGATTGGGGTTAGTGTGATAGAGTCATAGTTAGATAGTTATGAATAAGGGATTTGTATTTTGAAAAGCTTTGTTTATTTGCTGTAGTTAGGGTGTTAGAAAATATAATTTGTGTATGGTAACATCAAATAAACTGTGATCTGTATTTTATTGTTGTCTGTAGTCTCTTCTTCAAATAAAGTCAGTTAGTAACGTACAACCGAATCTGCTGTTTTATTAATTATTATTAGTTGTTAAAATGTATTTATCGAATGCTACATAGTTTGAACATATAGAGCCTGGTCCTACAGTAAGATAAATATGCGCGCGACTCATGAACTACAATCAACATATCGTCTCAAATAGTATTGGGGATTGATAATAAAATCTGAAAATACTGTATCATACAAAATTTATTATGTTTACATATAGTTACATAACTAATTCACCTAATGTTGTAACAATAGGAAAGTACAATAAAGTTGTTGTTGAATAATAAATCAACAGCTATTCATATGTAAGTATTGCGTGATATTCTATTCTAAACGATTCGAGGTCAATAGTTGCCCGAATAAACTATTTTATGATCTGTTTGTTCTTTTAACAACGATTGATTGTAGATAAGCAATAGATTAGGATTATAAATCTATAAGATAGTATCTTGCGCATTCAATATTTTATTGGAGGTATCATAAAACAGAAGACAGGACATTTTACAACTGCTGCTATTGTTTATCTTGGTATACTTTTAAGTTATACAGAACAAGGTATTTTTTTCTCAATTAGAAAAAGATGAATTATATCTAAACAATCATCATGTGTATAGAAAACTGAAAGTGTCCGGCATTTTTAATTATAATTTTAAACGGTCATCTGGGTAGCCATGACAGTTTAAAATTATATAATGTGTATATAAAATCTTAAAAGGTGTAATGGGTCGCGTTTGCAATTGTATTTGTCTATTTTTCTGATTCAAATGAAATTTAGTACACAAATAGTACACGTATAGAGCCAAAGAATGGTCATAAGCTACTTTTGACCAGCCTTGTTCTCTCGTGTTCCACACGGCCGAGATAGCCGCATAAATCTAGTACTTACATTTATATATGAATCTAACAATTCCATGATCGGTGACTGTGTAATTTCATTTTTGTTCCTTAAAATAAACTCGTGATCCTACTTCCGTTTCAAGCACGCCGTGACTGCTCGTTATTTCCCGCAGCTCCGGTCGAACGCATAAATAAACATTTTATTTCACTCTGTCACACTTCAAAATGTTATCTAAACGGTCTCCAAATTCGGCTTGGCGTTGCGTGCCGGTTATCTGTGAACTATTGCCTTCGTAGGAGCTGTTGTCGACAGGGCTACCAGAGACTACTTTGAGTTGACACAGCAACATCCACCCAAATTATAACACAGAACTCTATTAGCCTCTAAAGCAAATTTTTTTTTCGCTGTGAAATGCTTTACGCACCGTCATAGCCTCTAAAGCCATTTCTAACTTTGATGAGTATCATAGTGGGCTGCTATGATTCTTCCATGCCGTCTTTCGCACCTAAAAGCGTTAAGAATGAAGAACCTATTTTACGCCGGGGATTAAAATTTTAATAAAAATCACAAAACACCATAAAGGTACATGATTTGATTTCGTGTAAAGTTGTTTAAGCAATTATGTTACGGATAACAAAAACAACATCACTAATCAGTTTTCAAGTCGGAAGATCAGCTCCGCTTAATTATTATTCTGACTGACCAGACCATATTCCTAGAGTGTTCCTTCAAATTCATTAACTATTTATTGTAGGCAGGCAGATATATCGGTAATAAACTAAAAATATTCTGGTTCTATCACCATTTCTGAATGTTGATTCTACTGAGAGGAAGAAAGAAGAGTAAGAATCTCGTGGCCCATTCTCCAAATGTTGACGTCACGTGGGAAAATGGGAATATGGCAGCCCTGGCGTAACGGCCGTAAACTAAAGTTAACGTTTACTACGCGCAGTCATGACCGGCGTTCATGATTGGCGCCTATGCCTGTTCTCTTGCCTCTGATTGGTTTATTAGCTCACACCACATAACAGTTTCGAATTAACTTACGTTTGAGTATTTTACTGTATTTCTATTTACTTATTTTCATTGGTACAAATATCATATTTCAATTTCACCATATATTTGTTAAATTCCTTTTACATTACGATTTTCAATATTTTGTTTTATAATTTGCACGAATTCCACTACTTGAAGGTATCATCATCATCATCTTTATTAGACCATTCCTGTGCACTGCTGGACTTGAAGGTATGCAGTTACAGAATTGAAGGGTAAGGATTTGTACCTACTGTGCAAGTACGAGTAAGTATTTCATTGCAGCGTTAACCTTTCATATGTTTTGATTTGGTAATTCTGATATTATATCGTCTTTCTTTCTTTCTATATCGTCTTCGAATCGTGGTACTGAAATGTATTGTTTCTATTTCTGGAATAGTAGGCGATTGTCCAATCGTAAACTAACTTATTTGACCTTCTGGCGAATCCCACATGGTTCAGCGTCTTTGCGGGGCTCTACATTATTAACTACACGCAAATATTCCGCCTTGAACAAAGGGTCCATCGCATCCACTATGCTAATAGTTTAAACGGGTAGGAGTGACAGGCGAGCTGTCAATGTCACTCGCGCTAGATTGAGGTCGGAGCCGCTGACAAAATGAAATTCCGCGGCCTGGGCAGCCCAGGAGGGACGCGGTCCTTCGACGCCCTCCGTCGCTAATGAATGTGACATTGTCACATTTGAACCTTACTGGAGGTTGTGAGAGAGTGCAGTTCGGTTAGACGAAAGCTATCGTAGCCTAATCTTTGTCCTGTGTACCAGCTGTATTTTATTTAAATCATGTCAGTAGTATTCTATATCTGAAACAAAAATAGACGGGTACGGACTGACAGAGAGAGTTACTATCCTATGTATAATATTAGTAAGAATTTAAATAAATGTATCGTAATAATAATACGACAAAGTGAGTTTCAACTTCAAATTCGCGCACTGCGAACTTTAGTATAGAAGTTCGACGTCTCCTTTGTTCCGAATACAATCATCTGTATCTTCGCTTCGTAGTACCATCTGTGTTTGAAGAAATGCAACTGAACATTTGATGAATTTTAAAATAGGGAATCAGAATTTGGCATCCTTCTATGGTATATTCTATACTCTATTTGCAATAGTTTTGAATTCCTATACATTTACATCGGTATCATATTAAACGAACTTCGTACGTACCTACTGACTATGTAACTATGGATAAAGTATGTAGATATGTACTGAAGTACGGGTACCATAGGATCCAATCTTTATTTGCAAGTGTGATTTGTTGACACTTTAAATATTTTCAATTAACTTCAAAATGTTGAAGACAAGATTAGTAGGTTTAGCAAACTATCATGTCGTAAGAAGTAGTTCAAATACCTACTTCAAATGTGTAACGACAATTTTAAACTGGTGCCTATCAAAACGTTATGAATTTACAGTCGCAACGTGTATAAGTTTGATTGAAAAATTTGCATAGACTGAAATTAATCACTCAACAATCGTAATTATTACAGCTATTTTGACAGATTTGTAATCGAAATTAGTGGCGGTTGAAATCATTTGCATTCCTATTAGTGATTTATATGTCGTCGTGACTATGATTTAATGCACGTTCGTCGCGACTCGAATTTATTCAAAAGCTATGCAACTTGATATTTACTAAGAGCTTTTAGCTCTCACTTTACTTATCTGACTTTATAATACATCGTTCGTCGTATCGGCTGTGTTCCATTAAAGTAGGTATCTTTACCAAACTAGTGTTATAAATCACATAATAAAGCTGTAAGCAATGATGCAAGATTACAATTTATCTCTATTAATTTAAACTGATGCCGGCTTGTACTATTTCTGCAGTAAGGTCAGCACGTTTTCGTGTAAACTCTGTGTTGATTTTTCCAACGTTAGTTTTCAATGCGTAGGATCAAATTATAACTTGCTGTATCATAGACAATACAATGTTATTGTATTGTTGAACTTAATGTGTTTCTTTGCATTTCCACTAGGAAAACCACTCAGTTTTCTGTTAAAATGACATATTTTCTTTGTATCTGCTTGTAATTTAATTATTATTCTATTATATTAATGACAAAAATGGGTTGTATTTATGTAGTAGGTTTATTTATTTTTTTTCATCACGCATAGCAACATTCAATCGTACGAAAAATATTTATCATAATTATCCTCCGTAAAAACCAGCTCCAGACTGTTAATTAGTGCTTCTGGCTAATAAATGTATCTAATACAACTGTGTGCATTATGCAGATTGTCTGTATTATAGTTAGGTATGTCAGTTGACGCTAACCTCAATAGACAGGTACACTTAATATCTATACAACTAAATCAAATTGAAGTGTCTGTAATATTTAAAAAAAAAACAAATTTTAACGAATGGTATGAATATTTTATAGGCTATTTTAATAAATCATTGCTGCTAAAATTTACCAAGGTACTAACTATTCCACGCGGACGAGGTCGCGGACGGCGCTAGTTAACAATCGTTTTACATGACTTATGCTATTGGGAGCGTGCACGACGGTGCTGCCCTCATTTTGGTGGCGTTTCTTTCGTTAAATCTTATGGAGTAAAATTAGTACCAACGGTCGCCGCTAGCAATAACAATGGACATCTCATAAGATTACATGCGATTTTGACAATCAGCGCCATTTCTCCCTCCACCCACTTCGCACGGTCCCAATATCATAAAGGTTGGTTTACAAGTCATTGCTCGTGTCTATAGCTAAATGAGATTTAAGGAAACTCAGTCCCGTATTTGGTCCTGTTGTTAACATAACTGTTTGTTGAAAGAAAGAAAGAAAGAAAGAATATTTATTTGCAACGATGTGGTAACAAATTGGTCTTAAAAATAGTTTTATGGATCACACATTTTACCTATTACTGGTATGCAAATATTAGTCTTAAATGTAGGTTAGTCTATTAAAGCTTCTATATATTAACATACAATATTATATTCTTTACATATTATATATACCTATTATTTATACCTACTCCCAGTCCATGAATTCCTTCACAGAGTAGAAACAATTTGACATTAGCCATGCCTAAAGGTCTTTTTTAAATTGTTTCTTTGGAAGTACTTTGATATGTTCAGGGAGTTTATTGAACAGTTCTATGCTCATATTATAGGCATTCCTTTTATATAAATCAGAATGACTTGGTGGTTTGTATAGTAAATTAATGAATTTAGTTCTAGGCTTCCGAAGAGTAACATCGGAATATTTTTTGAAATAATTTGGCTGTGATTTAATTAACATGCAGGCTTTTAGGATGTACATGCAAGGAAGAGGTAACACGTTCAGCCATTTAAATAGAGGTCTACAGCTATCAGTGGGCATCATATCAAATTCTGATGTGTATCAGAAGCGTGTGCGCACGACTACTTGATCTTTAGCATAATTCCCAGATTATTATACGTCATACATGTCATTTGTTTAATTCCGTTTCTTCTACCTTGTGATTATATCGTCAACGTCTCGGCAGGTATTGTCGACTTTTGATTTTTATGTAAGTAGGTAGGTAGGGTGATTACCTTATGTGTACTAACTTAAACAATGGGTACATAGTTTAAAATTTAATAATTTTGTAGGTTGTTATAATTGCATAACTTTTGAAGCAATTCTTTGCGAACGGTGCGACGAATCTATGGAAGTTAACTTACCGAAATTCCTTTATAAAAATCTCAATACTTTTTACCCAACATTGGTCTTAAAGTTTATCTTAGAAATGACTGACTTTAAAATGATTAAAAAAAGAATCAAACTCAGGTCGATTTAATGTTATTGCATCGGTAAATGGACTGTAGAGCGATAGAGCTTTAGGCTGCGGTCACGAAAACAGCGAGAAGACGACGCAGGAGTAGCGTATTTTAATGCAGACATCCTTACTAATATTATAAATCCGAAAGTAACTCTGTCTGTCTGTTACACTTTCACGCATAGAGCACTGAACCGATTTAAATTAAATTTGGTACAGATATAGTCCAGAGCCTAGGAAAGGTTATAGGCTACTTTTTAACCGACTGCGCTATAAGGAAGTAATGTTTTACCCGTTAAACGTCTCTACGCGGACGAAGTCGCGGGCGGAAAGCTAGTAAAAAGATAAAAAGGCCCAGCTATACATATTTACAGTTTCAAATGATGACCCATTCGATAGCAATGGTGTTGAGTTGTACTCGTGGAGATAATCAATTAGTCCACAAAAACTAAGCATTTATTCACTGGCTTCGACCCTGATTATGAAACGATTCTATCTGTATTGCATAATATCATCTACTGCCTCGTTGTTCTATTTTAGTACTATGTGCTGCTTTAGGACCAGGCATCGAGTATCGTCCAAAATTTGTGTGAGTTTTTCTGTTAAGAAACTACACAGCCAGGAGTCAGGAACGTGACGGCTTACCGAGGCAGGGCACGTTCAGCCGGAGGTCCTGTGCCTGATCTCTCATAGGTTATGTCGGAATGCCGTCTCACCGTACTAGGAGATTAAGGGAATAGATAATGCACTTTTGTTTGTGGACAAACTAGTGCACTATAATAATAAGGCGTCCGACCGATTTCAGCCATGGCGGCCGATCTTAATTGAGATCAGCCAAGTGCGCAGGACATATTATAGTGCACAAGTGTGCGCGCAAACACAAGTGCACTCTCTATTCCCTTACTCTCATAATTCGGTGAGACGGCAATCCGACATGACCGATGAGAGATCGGGCGCAGGACCACCGGCTTAACGTGCTTTCCGAGGCACGGGCGTTCAACCGCCAACTTCCTAACTCCGGGCTGAGTAATTACACTTCATTACAGAAAAACTCACACAAATTTTGCCCGACCCCGGATTCGAACCGGGGACCTCTTGGTCCTAACGCAGCGCTTGCTACCAATGGACCAACGAGGCACTATAATATATCCTGCCCAGTTAGCTGATCTCCATTGTGATTGGCTGCCATGGCTGAAATCGGTAGCCTTTTTTATATCATCATTCGAAGCACCCAGATATTAAATTCCATTTTGAGCCTTTACCAACACCTACCCGCTTCAGCACCAGAGACGTAACTAGAACGGTGTAAGCGGTGCCTGGGCACGGCATAGGGGGCAGCCCCTTGCGCAGAAATGACCAGACCGCTATCGGTAGTCAACCAACCCGCACTTGGCCAGCGTGGTTGACTAAGGCCTTATCATCCTAGTTTAGGATAGGCCCGTGTCCCGGCAGTGGGGACGTATATGGGTTGATGATGATGATGAAGACCAGACCGATATCTAGTTTTATTTCTCAAGGGGTTTAAAAGGCTAGTTACGACACGACACTGTCCAGCACATTTGTCCGCTTGCTTCAAAGCCGCGGCCTATATGCCAATGTATGCACATTTGTTATCGCCCTCTCGACGTCGATGTACCCAGACTGCCTTGACAGCGCGATAGCTGCCAACTTGACAGTTCAGACAGCCGCCACAGATTAGATAACAATGTAAATTATGTTAATAAAATTATTAAACTGCATGTACTGAGATATTTTTAACTCTGCAACTGTGCGAGATACGGGAGCAGTTGCTTGTTGAACAAGTTAAAGGTAATGATCTGAATAAAAAGGGGCATATAATCATTATTACCAGTAGGTGAATTGTAGTAAAGTTATATAGTAAAAGCACAATATAATTTGTGACAATTTAAGAAGAATATTGGCATATTTAACTACTACGTATGTAGGTATACTGTATGTGTATACAGTATACATACGTAGTAGTTAAATATCAACTTAATTAGATTCCATAAAGGTTTCCTTAAGATACCGCAAAAACACCACCTACTCAAATTAAGATAATTATAATTATTTAATCGGCTAGTAATCACCTACGTAAGCATCTAACTTGTAACAGTTATTAGTGGTTGATTATTTACACGGCCTCGATGTCAATCCATCAATTTCTAATATAACAGCTAATAACGAATCCTCAATTAGTATGTTGTTTATCTTAACGTCCTCAATCGTACAGTTATTGATATTATTATTGTCATAACTAACTTTTCAATATAATTGATTAATAATTTCAATTATGTGCTATTAGATAATAATAATAGGTCAATATTCCATAATTGAAAACTTATTGATAAAGGATATTAATACAAAGAACCGTAATAACTATTACTAAGGACTATTTTTATCTTACGTTAGGTTGTAGTTGTAGATCGCTACCTGCCTCGTGTTGTAAAGACAACTTCTGCATAAAATCATCATAAAACATGCATGAAATGAAGTAAAATTTATCGTTCTACCGTAATATAACTAGGTAAATGTAGGTATCCAAGTCCTGACATAAACTAAATTATATAACGCTCTAGAGCTTCAAAGTAGGTAGTTGCTACAACAGTATAAGCAAGACATTTTCTTTTTCCACAAACTTACCCATTTTGCAACTGCTCATAATTTAGCTAGCGATAATATCAAACTATAAAGACAAAAGAAAGTAATTCTATCTATTTCGTTTTGAGTAAGCTTGCGTACCTAATTTGATGGAGAAGTAGTCACAGGCTTCCATTCCATGTTATAAATTGTGCACTTCATAAAATGAGAACAATAAGTCTTCTTCTTATAGTATGGTTAATAAACAACCTGGTGTCAGAGTTTAAACCGCCCGTAGGCCTCTGACTTGGCTTCACAAACCGTTGAAAAATTCTCTCAGGTGTGCTGGTTTCCTCACGATGTTTTCCTTCACCGTTAAAGCGTCAGAATGGTACATATGAATTTCAAATTTGAAAAACACATTGGTTCCTGGCGGGGTTTGAACTGGCGACCTCTCGCATGGCAAGCAACGACCAGTGGTTAAGGTCGGCCTTTTTACACAACAAACAAGAACAATAACTTACGCAAATCTATCGAAACCATCATCACCAGATCAATAAGTATCTCGAGTCTTACAAAGTATATTTGCAATGTCTGATCGTCTATCCACCTTTATTTAACACAGTAAAAGTTTGATAGAAGTGATTGAATGCTTAAACCCAGCTGAATGTGCTGATTGAATAGAATAGAAAAAAATGGTAATACTCTCATCTGTCGAGATGTAGACATGAATGCGTAATAGAAATGATGTGAATTCAATCAGACACCTTTACAAATGGATAATTTCTGTGGAATCACTGAGCTGTTATATCGCTTTACATGTCTATTTACTTATAAGTATGTACATGACCCACATATAGGTACTTATCATCCATTCCTCGAAACTTCCAAATAAACGAGATGATACAAAAAGAATCCGTCCGAAAAATCCGAAGCTCGCTCAAAATATTTGCAGAGGAAAATGTTTTCAAAGTGAAGGAAAGTTTTAAAACGAATTTGTATTTTCTTATAGCTGTTTTCAGTTTACGTCTTCCCGGGGCGTCTTGTTGTGTCTTTGGGAAGGGGGGCCAACAATTCATAGGCTTGAAGCGGTTCTGATATATTATAAACTACATGGTCATCGTTGTCATGTACGCGCACGTGTATCATAATTTAGTTCACTCCTTGACCCAAGCTCGCCACTCCCGCGTTTTCTCATTTTATAGCAAAAATTAGTGGTAAATTGTAATTAACCACTCATTTTTGCTATGAAGAGCATGTTACTAACAAAATCTTTTTGTAAATTTTGTTTCTCCTGTACACCTTAATGTAAATTATGGTTTCCTTTTTCTTGAGGGTGTGAGGCCTGATGACCTGAAATACAAGCTCCTTTGCTTAGTTTAGGCGTCAGTCTCCCACAATATTGAAACTGGTAATTGGTACTACTACTATAGGCTTAAGTACTTAAATCTTGTTAAAATATTGTGGAGAGAAAATAAATGATTTTATTATTTATTTATTCTCGGCTATTCAACTCCCACCAGCAGTCTTGCGCAGATCGTTACTCCACCAGGCCGGGATAACATAATGCCAGAGACGCAGAACGCACTCCAAACCTCTTTTGTCCCAGCGGTTGTCGGGTCTACGGCTGAAATGGCCAGCTCACTGCAACTTCAGCATCTTTAGCTTTCCAATTCGGTGACCTATGGACATAGGTAAGATTCTCTGCCGGATCAGCGTTCTGTCTATTTAGTGTGTGCTGTTTTACCAATGTTGATGCCATTACTAGTGTTTAGAACAACTCTTTTTATATGGTACCTCCTATTCATAATTCATTATCTTCAAGCAAGTCGCTGCCTCTCATGATCATGAGGCTTGTAAGAAATAATCTAGTCAATTATATATGAAAACATCATTTACGACCGTAAAATGATTTTTATTTCAAAAATGTTTCAACTAGACGTATAATCGCTTCGTCGCATGCCTTCGTCGCCATTTCACGGCAGAACACGTCCTCGGCAGAAGTAATCAGTGTCTCCGTGCCCACTTCATCGGCCGCGTGACGCAAACGCCTTGCGAAATTAAAAACCACCCCATTTGCATAAACGACGCCGAAATTAAAATTTCGAGAACTATTGTCTCCGGTCACAATGCTGTCGCGCTTCGTTGGTCTTTCGTTTTCTTTACTCTTTCCGGGAAACTTGTACTTGCGCCAATGAGAATTTTTTTTCGCTCCTGAAATTTCAAATAGCATTCCGGCTAAGCTACCTAAATTGGGTAGGTATTGTTATATAAAAAAATAAATAATTAGTTAGTAACTTGAATTTTGTTATAACTACATCATAAAACAATGTTGCTGTTCATTTTCCGAAACTGTGTGATGTAGATCTTGAAAACTAAGTACGCAACGGATTTTAATGCGGTATTTTTTAACAGAGTGATTCATGATGAGGTTTTAGGCGTATAAGATGCCCAAAGTGAAGTGAGGGCGAGTAACTATATCGAATAATACTTAAAATCTCGCCACATCACATTACTGTTCCTATATTTTTCTCTTTCTATTCTTCGGTCGAGGTACTAAGTAAGATAGATGAACTCGAGCCCCACAGATAGCGACGCAAACGCTTTAACGCCTATCACTGATCTACACTTGGCGAAGTGAAAGTTATCCATCCAGTCCATAATTAAAGGTCTGAAAGGTTAATGGACAATTTGAAGTACCGCAAACATTAGGTACCAATCTACGATCAATTCGGTTGTTTAGAGAGATCTCTTGCATGGCAATAATCATAAACAGCATACTCCAGTTCATTTAGTATAATAATATACCGAATTTCCTGACCCCGTTGGATACTTGAGTATTTTTTCTTAATACACTCAATAATTGTTGGTTACATCAATACCGACAGATTATTAGAAAAGTACTTTGAAAAACACCTTGGTACTTTTTTCAAACTTTATCCATTAAATTCTGAATAAATAGCTACCTCTATATTGACGTTCACTTTGAAATCACCCAAGTTCGTTCTTATTTGCTCAAACAAAAACAAAAATAAAGCCATGTTCTTTGTCCGCAGGTTACTTCGGCAAATATTTGAACAAGTACAACGGGTCTTACATCCCGCCCGGCTGGCGCGAGTGGGGTGGTCTCATCATGAACTCCAAATACTACAACTACAGCATCAACATGAATGGGAAGAAGATCAAACATGGTGACGATTACCACAGGGTAAGTAGGGTCCGCTATAAATCTGCGTATTCAATTGTTTCCCTTCGTTAGGTAGGTAGGTGTACAAGGCTTCGGTTAGCTACAGTGATTCAAATAACAATTGCTAGAAAGGCATGTTGAAAAATTGAGGATTTCACATTAATATATTTTGCTACTAACTCAAAGATTCATAGTATAAAAATCATACATAATAATATAACTTTATACTCGTATTACTATACTGTTTTAATTAATTCTTTGTATGATAATAGTATCCTTTATTCTTCCCACACAATTAACCAAGGCGTTTTAGAGTTTTCCACATCATTTAGACTTTGCTTCATAATTTACTTCATCTTAAATATCTAAATAAATATGCCACAATTTTTAAAAATGTTTTTATCCCGATTAAATTACAACAAAATCCGTATTCTCTGTAATACGGCATCTAAGTTAACCTTTAAGAGAATAACGATTAAACTGATCTCCTCTTTCTTCCCAGGACTACTATCCAGATCTGATAGCAAACGACTCGATAGCGTTCCTGCGCGCGTCCAAGAGACGGTTTACCAGAAAACCGGTGCTTCTGGTGATGTCTTTCCCGGCGCCCCACGGGCCCGAGGACTCCGCCCCGCAGTATTCTCACCTGTTCTTCAACGTCACCACCCATCAGTGAGTGCTTTTATACCTACCTATATACGGCTTTCTAACTGACTACGATGATTTACGAGTATTTGTGATGGCTTGGCGTAGCCTTGTCATCATCACCGGATTAGCGGGGAAGCGGATGGCTCTCACTCGTAAGACTTTTATACCTTCCTTACTTGATAATAATATTATACTTAGAAAGTAATCTGACTTTGTGTCGCGTGACTGTGTAGTATGAAATTTGGTACGGAGGTGGTGTACATTATATACCTAATATTATATTAACTGCCTCGTTGGTCCATTGGTAGCAAGCGCTGCGTTAGGACCGAGAGGTCCCCGGTTCGAATCCGGGGTCGGGCAAAATTTGTGTGAGTTTTTCTGTAATGAAATTACTCAGCCCGGAGTTAGGAAGTTGGCGGTTGAACGCCCATGCCTCGGAAAGCACGTTAAGCCGGTGGTCCTGCACCCGATCTCTCATCGGTCATGTCGGATTGCCGTCTCACCGAATTATGAGAGTAAGGGAATAGACAGTGCACTTGTGTTTGCGCGCACACTTGTGCACTATAATATGTCCTGCGCACTTGGCTGATCTCAATTGAGATCGGCCGCCATGACTGAAATCGGTCGGACGCTTTATATAATATTTTAATCCATCCACACACTGAAGAAGTTCAAATTTTAACGTTAATCGCAGTTTTAGCATTTTATGGATAGTACTCGTATAGTAAGTTGGTTATATTATATTTATGAATACTTTTTATGCGGTGCTTTTTAAAAGAGCGATGTTTAAACTAACGCTGATGGGGTCGCGAGCAAGCAGGAGTTAGTTTGAAATAAAGTTGCGAGATGAAACAAACTATAAACTATGTTTTAACATACTAAAGAATAACTGAAAGAGAGCTAACATTACTTCGTCAAGAGACCTCTACAATTCATATCGGAACACCGCTATTATCCTCCATTGACCATGATAAAGCTTTGAATTCTAAACTGTATATTGAGTGACTGTAGTGTATAAATAACTTAACAGTAATCTTTCCAACAGTAGGTATATCTAGATAGGGACATTTCAAAAGAGCTATCTGTAATTTGCATAGCGATTTCGTGGAATGCCGATATTCAACTATAACGTAGATAGATATGCTTGTTTATAGGTTCGGCTTGAGCTAGGCTCCTTGCATAGTATTAAAGGTCATCCTTTCATCAGCCCATTAGAATTTTGCTTTAAATCTTCTATACTTTTTGTATTATTTCGTATAAATTATTTATGAGTATTGAGCAGTGTGAATAACTTTGTTTGACAGCATTTTAAGTTACCTGACAAATTAATAAATCGTTTAACCTTAATGATAGGTATTTTGTCCTTGAACATGTATTAGGTGTTATGTATGGTATCGCAGTTTAGGAATACGGTATTCATGAATATTAATGATACAAAAGAGATTTAGGAGCAAAATATTATTATTTAATCGGAACTTAATAAAACAGCTCCCGTAATAAGTTATGAGTTGTGCTATAGAAGTTTTATTACATAACCAGTTTGCTGTACCTGGATGCTAATAAAACAACTTGTAGGAATAGACTCCGATTTAGACTTTCCCTTTTCTCTAATACCCTGGATGTTTACAGTGCATAATTCACTCGAGGCTGCCGCTGGAATATGAAAAGCAGCTTAGCCCAGCTTTCCAAGGCTCTAAGTCTTGCGTCCTGTGGAGTGAATGTTCCAAAAAACATTAATTGCTGCGGCACATTTTCGCGGGATACGCCATCTTGTTTCTCTTTAAGTATTTAAGGAGTTAACCGGCTTTCGGAGCTCGGGCAGTAAAACGAAAAACTTTTAAAACTTTGTCACATAAAATTTATTTATAGCTTGATCTTCGGTAGCCGCGATCGTGTTATTATTGCTACTCCATAATGTATTAATATTATGGAGTATCCAATTCTCTTTTTAATTACCTGATACAATAATAGTTGCATAACTTTTAAATTTAGAGGATATCATTAATTTTATGATGTGTTTAGGTATGGACCATTTAACATCTTTACTTCTCAAACATACGAATATGTCAACTTGTTGCCCTTTTGACTGATTTTTGGTTTATAAGCCCTAAAATATGTGCACTTTGTTTGCAATAATTATTAAGAGTAAGTAAGACTTTTGACTTCATTGCAATATGTTTGTACTTAACATACAGAATTTTACTAATTCTGAGGTTTTTTCTATTTAACACGAAATATAAATAGTTCTTCCGACAGTTGAATATTGTTCCTTGCTCAGCAACAAAACTATACAACGCCACCAGCCCTTGGGTTTAATAAAAAGCCCTGAAAATTAAAGCTTCATTCAGCGTCCGACACACGCAGTTTATAATGAGGCTTAAATTAATGAGGAAAGAATATTCAAAGGGAAAATGTACGGAACCGAGCACCCGAAAGCAGCAGGCTTCAGCTCTCCAAAAATTTTCACTTCCCCTCTCGTGGTGGCCTGAATAATTTGACTCCCACCTCACTCGTGCGAGCTGATTTATGTTTCATGAGCGTGTTTAGAGGAGTCTGACGTGGTTTTTTTTCACTTGGCGACACCGTAGCGGTTCTTAGGATGAGTAGAGGTTGCCTAGAATATCTACTTGGCTAGAGTGATGCATTTTTTTCGTTATTTTCTAAATCGTAATTTTTTGGAGGAGTTAACTTTTGTATCCCTTTAAATTCTCTTTGTAGCTTTTAAGGAAGTTACGAGTGAATATAGAATTCATCTCCTAAAGCTTTTTTAGGAACTAAGTGAGATCCACAATTGAGGTAAGACATCAGAACAAAAGCGGTAATGGGTAATAAGATGGACATCCAATGATACATCCAATGATCCAATGGTAACGTTCATAAAAGTAATATCGAATTTCTTAAGGGTTTATGCAATTGTGATAATCGGTCATATCACAAAGAATACGTTTTTCCTAACGTCTTCTTCTGAAGAAATGGTGGGCACTGCTGCAAGCTTTAAGGTTACTGGTTTATTCTTTATTCAACGCAGGTTATATGCGGAATAATGTATCGAGTCTAATCTTTCAACAGCACTCTGCGGTTGATTGCACCGTTTTATATACGAGCAAAAAAACAAATTTTTACACAGGCAGAGTTACGCCGATACCGCATGTTTTATGCGTGGTTTTACTAGGCCCCTCGCCGCTTGTAGGCGAGTGCTTTGGAGAATGTGTCAAAAATATTTTTATAAGTCCAAAAATAGCACCTTACTATAGATACTACTCATTTTCTGTTCAATCGCAGTTGGTTGTTATACGTTTCAATAGTGTCACAACCATAAAAAAAATGCAAATCTGATACCTATTAGAATGTTGGTTTCAATCATTTTAATCTAAGGAATGAAAACATTATAAGGTCGTCAAAAAAGTAAAGTGCATTTTAATAATCAAATTAGAATAATATAGATAGGTAGGTAGAGTGCCTAAAGGTTTTTGATGTAATCAGTAGAACTGATACAGAAATAATGAAACTATAGAACGATCAAACAGCCCAGTCATATTTTGAAACATGAAAAGGTACCTACAATGATTGTAAAAACAAAAATCCTTTTATGAAACTTAATGAACGCGGCATTGTCAAAAGGCTAAAACAAATTCACACACGCGACCGAGTCGCCTTGATAGCAATACACATTAACAGAATGTCGTTTATTCCCCTTTGTTCATTTACAACGATTGCAATTGAAATGGCATTCGATTTTGTGTTCCAAATTAATTTATAGCCGTCATTGAAAAGCAATATAGTGCATCGCAATAAAAAGCCAATGTGACTATTGCAATACATCGTGCTTTTATCAATCTACAAATGCTTGTTGATGAACATTATGAAACATAGGAACAGGGACAAAGACACGTGGAAATCCTCAATTACTTTTTTATCTATGTTATGCAAGAAGTTCTACCCAGATAAATTTTGTTTAGTAAGACCTAAGAGGAGAATGATAGTTCTAAATTTAACGAATATTACTATAGTTGCGGTATGACAAAAGGTATAAATTGGAATTACATTATAAATATAAAAGAACAACGGTATCAATCGTGTAATAAATATTTCTATATATTAAGTGTATATTGATAATAACGTACAGGTTGTTTCATTTTGCATTTAATTTTACTTACTTTGTAATTTGTAACACGCATGCTGATCATTATACCTATTAGATGATATTTATGAATAGAATACAATAACCGTTTATTTGGCACAAATATCTACTATGTAACCCTAATTAAAGGTAAATAAAATACCTAACCTTCAGATCATAAAACAGACACACTACTTGTTGGAAGATTAATGATCGAAGACCCAGCCTACAACAATTATGACCCTTGTTTTATAAAGGCGCTTGAAATACATTTAATAATATGGTTATCTAGGTATTCCATGTTGTTGCGTTTATTCTTATGTGTGAGTGGAAAATTCTATTAAACCACTCAGTTACTAGCATCCTGTACGTGTTAATATAGTCCGTAAGATATTCATTTCCGACTCATTAAGCGCTGGTGCATTTATCAAAGTTTTATACGTACACGGTCGTATATTCGCGGGCGCCTTTTATACGCCGGCGATTATGGGCCTGCTGTCGGCCGAATGTTATTTATAAGGTCCCGGGCACTGTAGGGGACCGAGTTTGGTACATTTGGGACCTAATTTGTATCCTAACTGGTCAGATTGTATCGAATTCGATGGGCGGTTGTTTAGATTTTTGAAAGGACAACAATTATCGGAATGAACAGAGACTTACAAAAACTTTTTCTGTCTTCCCGTGCACACTAAAGACTCTTTGGTGTACAGAGTTAGAAAAGTGGGATCTCTGAACAATTATGCTTAAAATTGTAATATACGCGTGTTTAATCCATAACATTAGTTTAAATATCAAATGTAGTGTTAATGTTTGCGCAATTAATAGACAATACCTACTACGAGAATACTTTTTAGGGTTCCGTAGCCAAAATGGCAAAAACGGAACCCTTATAGTTTCGTCATGTCCGTCTGTCCGTCTGTCCGTCTGTCCGTCTGTCCGTCTGTCACAGCCGATTTACTCGGAAACTATAAGTACTACCGTGATGAAATTTGATGGGAATATGTGTTGTATGAACCGCTACAAAAATATGACACTAAATAGTAAAAAAAAGAATTGGGGGGGGGGCCCCCCATACATGTAACTGAGGGATGAAATTTTTTTTTTCGATGTACATACCCGTGTGGGGTATCAATGGAAAGGTCTTTTAAAATGATATAAAGTTTTCTAAAAAACATTTTTCTTAAAGTGAACGGTTTTTGAGATATCAGCTCTCAAAGTCGTAAAAAGTATGTCCCCCCCCCTCTATTTTTATAACTACGGGGTATAAAATTCTAAAAAAAATAGAGGTGATGCATGCTAATTAACTCTTTCAACGATTTTTGGTTTGATCAAAGTATCTCTTATAGTTTTTGAGATAGGTTGATTTTTATTATATTTGCTGCTACGGAACCCTTTGTGCGCGAGCCCGACTCGCACTTGGCCGGTTTTTTCAATCAAGACTACATACAGAGCAAATAAAATTATTCCTGATACTACAGGTAAAACTAATCAACAGGATCGGATGGAACCTATCGTGCCACTTTGTGTACTCACTACATGTCTCGCGGATAAAACCTCAAAATATGTTTCCGATATGGCGTTTTATGCAAGCATGGAGATTGGCGGCATGCATTTATTCAGCGGCCGGGCCGCGACAGAGCGGCGCCGGGACTCGAACCAGGGCCCTTTAATATTCAGCCATCGGCATATTGTGTGGTCGCCGATAACCTGCCGCGGCGGTCTGGGGCTTCCTTACTTTGTTCATTTTGGAGGAATTTCCTGAAGTTTTTTTTTATTTCCGACATCGGTGATTGATAGAACGGACGATTTTTTGTGGTCGTGAGTTTAACAGGTAAAGACTTGTAAAGGCTAATGAATTGGAGGAAAATGAGGCTAACATTTTGTGTTATCATGACATTAAGGCATTCATATTTAATCACGTACTAAGCGGATTGTTCTAGTGACTTATTACTATGGGTTTTGTACGTCAAATCTGCGGCTATAATTCACCTAAGACTTATTTTAACACTACCCAAAATATTTCTGGGACATCAATCCACCAAAGTACCTAAACCAAGATAAGGATTCAAAATATCCCACGCTTTACTGACAAGCTTGGCCATCCTACCGAGCAAACAGACCGACAGCAAGGTAGCGTACGTAGCTGTGCTGACATTAATTGGACAACTGTATCAAACGTCTTAATTAGTTCTACTTATCAGGTCTCTGCCAAGCAAAACAAGTAGGTATGTTGATAATATCTTGGAATTAAGCTGACTGAGCTGAAATCGGAGACCTTGAATCATTTCAATTTGAATGAAAGAAGAAAGAAAGAAAAGTCAATTATTGAGATGCGTGTAGCGTATGGACGGAACCAAATAAATGGGTATCCTAATTTATTAGAACTACCGATAATAGGGTAGTTGCCTATTTTTTTATTTTGATGTAGGTGGATGGACCACACAACATAAAAAAAAATGCTTAAAGAATTATTGTCATAACTTTAAAACACGCCGAGATATTACTGTTTCAATAGCACATCATTTAGGCAAGCTCAAAACGCTCCATACAAAAAGTGACTGAATCGTGACGTCACGCTTCAGTTATTTGTATGCAACGCGCCAGAAATTTGTTCGGCAAGTATACTAAATATTGCGTTTATGAAAATTGTCTCAAAGCAAAAGTTGTTATTAATTATGTAATTTGAAATATGGTATTGTTTATTTTAATCACTTTTGATATTTTATAATGGACTCGCCCACCCAACTTCAAATGTCTATTATTGCCTCATTTTGTCAGAAATTTTAATTTCAATTTGACTTATGTTATTAATCTGCCTATATCTTACTATTAATTATGAAATCACATGTAAAATTTGACTTAGGAAACTACCCAATTAAGTGCATTCAAAGCTTTTATTGTGGTATGGTATACATAATAAGTGTAGTAGTATAATGAGACCGTTGCAAGATTAGCCAATTGTTGTTATGTACATTTGTATATATTTTTGAAACTGATGCAGTAGTCGTCTTACACACGTTTAATTGCACTAGTTATTGGTACTTCCCAGAAATATTTAAGAGAAGTCAGATGTAAATTGGCTTTTTGGCATTTGCTGGCGCAGTAAAAAGGGGATACATGTAAGGGATAAATGGTGATGACAAAACCTTAACAGTACCTCCTGTTCATTTTCAGCACGCCCACCTATGACATGGCACCGAACCCTGACAAGCAGTGGATCCTACGCGTCACAGAGAAGATGAAGCCCATCCACCGTCAGTTCACTGATTTGCTCATGACGAAACGACTTCAGACCTTGCAGAGCGTGGACATGGTGAGGAATCGAAATTTTTGTACTTTTATCAGATGCTATGTGGAAAGAAGATCTTCATTTCAATACCGCCTTTACTCCAAGCACAGTCCCACAGTTCGTGTATTATTGTGCTGTACCAATTGATTTTCTATTGTGTCTAGTTCTGGGACAGTTAATAAAACTACAAAGCCGGGACAAGGGACTTTTTACAACGTCGGATCTATCTCTCGATTATCGACTTTCATTTGATTTACTGCAATACCAAGTAACATTATCTAACAAAACAAACAGACATTATCTATGTTTTGTTTTTTAATACATCATAAGTCGTCGAAGTTTCATCTAATTCAGATAATGTACACAACCGTATCTGTACCGGTATCCAGTGCGATCTCATTAGGTTCCAGTACCAATTTCAACAGATTCACTGTTATGTCTTTTGTGCCAAAAATACTTTTAATGATTTTAGACTTTCGCGTTTCATTACACGCAATATTAGACTTCATGTCAGTTCGCTCGCGACCACGATTGGTGTAACCCAGTCGAAACGTCGGGCAGTAAGTAGCTATGTATTTGCTACTTCTAATAACGCGTGTTAATATTCTAGAATACTTTGAAATCGTGTAATTTTTATTTTTTCACACAGGCTGTGGAGCGGGTGTACCAGGAGCTCAAAGCACTAGGAGAGTTAGATAATACCTATCTGGTGTACACGTCAGACCACGGCTACCACCTCGGCCAGTTCGGTCTAGTGAAAGGCAAGAGCTTCCCCTTCGAGTTTGACATCAGGGTGCCCTTCTTGGTTCGAGGCCCGGGGGTGGAACCCGGCACTGTGTAAGTACTTACCTCGGATTGCATAATACCTAATTTTGTGCACAGACCAAAAAAATTTACATTAACGCATAATAATGCACTCGAACCTAAACGGAAGCAGTTCATCCTTTTTTTTTACATAATATAGTTCGATCCGTTTGTTAACGAAAAATGGTTTAACAACAAAGTTGTTTAATTTTTAGTGTAAAAATCGTTTGACATAAATTAAATTTGGCAAACATTTGAGACGTTACACCAACTTGATAGCATTCATAATTTAAAGTGCTTTGTAAATTGTTTGTTTTAATTTGCAGCACTAAATTAATTTACGTCTACATGATACTCGGCGATTTTTGCGACGACCACCAATAAATGTAACTTCTAAACTTTCCAGTGTGGACGACATAGTTCTGAACATTGATTTGGCGCCGACGTTCCTGGACATGGGTGGCGTGGAGCCCCCTGCGCATATGGACGGCCGGTCTCTGCTGCCGCTGCTGCAGCCGCGGAGGCGAAGGACGGCTGCAGCACACTGGCCGGACTCTTTCCTCGTCGAAAGGTAAAATTGTTTAAAAGCGATCTTCTTTTCTTTCATAGTTTAATGTGGATGTAGCTAGACATAAAATATACATATTTATATTAAAGCCAACAATTATGTACTAACAATCTTCATCTCAGCAAAGATTTTGTTACATTTGGTTACTTAATGGTTTCGTTGCGCTATATGAAGCCAATCAATAGATTTATTTTTTTTTGTTTTGCGGAATAAATTTCATGATTTAGACTTTTTAAACGTGTAAACAGAAATTTGTTATTTTAGTCACAGCAAATAGGAAACACTAAGAAGGTGCCCACTACACTGGCAACATTTAATAGAATTATAGAGAAGTCAACGTTGCGAAACTGTTTTACAGCTCGGGCCGTCGAGAGACGCAAGCGCACTTATTGGCGGCAAAGTACAGTCGGATGATGAACGAACGAGCAACCACACCGGCATCGCATGATGCTTCTTCCGAAAGCGATTTCGATGAAGACTTCGACGACGATGATGATTTCTTGGAGCCAGATGATGAAGATGATGATGATACTGAGGTATACATATACGTATTTATTAAAAAATATATGAATAAATCAAAAACCTACGATTTTTGGAATAATGACCAGATTATTCGGACATAAATTTTCTTTATTCTAGGAATGAACGAACATGCGTTTGTTAATAAGTGACGACCTGTTTGGTTCAGTGGCAGTGAACGCTGTGATTGAACCAAAGGTCGCGGGTTCGAATCCCGCACGATACAAACATTTGTATGCATGAACATGTCTGTATGGTCTGGGTGTTTTCTATGTATTATAAGAATGTATTTACAAAAAAAAGTTCATAATTAGTTTGGGAATTTGTTTATTCAAATATTATATGTTTCACTTGCAGGAAAGTTCTGAAACATCACAGGTAAAGTCGTCGTCGGAGCCTCTGATCACCAACGAAAGCCACAACCCGCTACTGGAAGCCAGTCTGGAGAAGGCCTTAGAAGAAGCCAGCACCAATGGTCAACCAAATTACTTCACAGGTGAAGTACCAACATACTACATATAATGGGACTTTATTTACGAGTCAGGAAGGTTATTAATAATATTTTATTTATTTTTTAGATGATTCACCCCTGATGAACGGTAAAGCAGCTCGCTTAGCTGCTGAGTGCTCTAAAGCTGAGCTAAGAGCACCTTGTTCCTCAGGAAGAAAGTGGAAATGCGTATTGGTGAACGGACGATGGCGTCGGCATAAATGTAAATATGAGGTAAGAAATTTAAAAACATTTACGAAACATTAGAAGTCGTATGATACTGACACACTTAATTATATTTTGTTATGCAATGACAATGATATATATCTATTTGCACATTTCAGTCTGAAATTAATACGCCTCCACCCAAGATGAGTACGAAAAAGTGTGCGTGCTTCACACCCAGTGGTCTCGTGTATACCAGATTGGAAACAAATGGGACCATTGCAAGGCGTCTCAATGACACAATAAAAGAGCATAATGGGTCTAGATCAAGGAGGTCTATAGATAACGACGTGTATGAGCCCAATACTGTCGATAGCATCCTTCAAGAAAACCCTAGCATCGGTCATATAAGTTTCAGGAACGAACCCATTGATGAAGATGAAAACAATAGCTTCCAAGAAAACATTGACAAACTTATAAAAGAAACTGAAGCCTTCCTCAAAGCCTACGAAAGTACCAAAGAAAACATAGATCATAAGAGAACTAAACGGAGGGCCCAGCATTGGAATCACAAAAACAAACATAAAAATGAAGCTGTTGTTAATAGCAATGATTCATCGCTAGAGTGTAAAATAGAAAAGGACGGAACTGTTAATTGTTCGCAAGTTATTTATAACGATTTGAAAGCTTGGCACACCAATAGACTCAGTTTGGAAGACCAAATTAGGCAGTTACGTACCAAGCTTGAAGATTTGAAAGAAATCAAAAGACATTTGAAAACATCTAAACCTGGAGAATCACAAGCAGTTCATACCACTTTAGTCAGTAATCATTTACATAACAAGACTATTTCACATGAACACACTAACTCAAAAGAACATTTAAGAAAGACTAGATTGCACCACAGGCTCCGAGTAAAATCACGTAACAATACAACTTTTGACAAAAAGTTTAGGCAATCAAACGAATACATCATGCCGACAGTCAATGCTAAAACCAAAGAAGATATTTTCGATATTCAGCTCAAAAATGAGACATTAACTGATATTCCCACTACTGTCATAAATGTTACTGATGAAGAAGGTACGACAAAAATATCGGATATATCTGAAATGGAACTGCCGAAGCCTCAAGTCACAACGATCATAATAGAAGGAAACAGTTACTATCCAAGTGTATTAGACACTGAAAGAAGTACAATGCAAAATATTGAAACAAGTACTAGTGGTGCGGTAACGGACTCGGCTAAGCAAAGTGAAACGTCTAGTACCAAAAGTACAAATATAGACGTCACTGATCAAATGCTTCCTGTTAATTTTTCACAGACCGCAGAATACTTTAGTTCTGCTATTGATAAAATTCTGACGACGGAAAGAAATGCGGAAATTCTAACTGAAATGAACACACCGCATTCTAAGGTATCAACTACAACTAGCGCACCAAGCAAATTAGGACCAACAAGGTTTGATGCTTCCGAATACGAACAAAAGAATCCAAACAAGGACTTTCCGAAAAATTCGGATATTTTCAATAGACAAGTTGACGTATTTCAAAGAAGACTTCATCCTCTTTTCATTGAAAACGAAGACAAACACGTCTGTTACTGCGAAGAGAGTCGGTATGTATCGGACATTAAAATTACGATTATGGGTAACACTATATCACCGCTTTCTAAATCAACATTTTGTTTTACAGTAAAACTAGAGGTCCTGGACATAGCTATTTGGAAGCAGCGCAAAAGGCCAGAGAAGAGAGAAGAAAAATTAAAGAACAGAGGCTACGAAAGAAAATGCGAAAAGCCAAGAAGAAGGTCAGTTCACATCACATTATATTTACCTCAAGATTTAGTGTTTGGGTTCAAGGTGGATAAGAACGCTTATTCAAAACTTTACCTATTTTAAACAAAATTCAAGATCGTAAGGTCGATGGATGCAACGGATTCGGGTGGATCGTGTTCATCCCTAGGCCGTGGTCCTGATTGGTTCCTTTCAGCATTTATCGTTAATTTATATCATTAACTTGATCTTCTCTTTTTAGGCGGAATTGGAGAGGCTCTGCGAATCGGAGCGCATGAACTGCTTCCGCCACGACAACGACCACTGGCGCACCGCCCCGCTGTGGACGGCCGGTCCCTTCTGCTTCTGCATGAGCGCGTCCAACAACACCTACAACTGCGTGAGGACCATCAACGCGACCCACAACCTTCTCTACTGCGAGTTCGTCACTGGCCTCGTTACGTACTACAACTTGAGGATAGGTTAGTACCTACATATAGGGTTATACTTGACAGATTTCACCCATGACGGCCGACCTCAGTGGAGATTAGTCAACTGTTAAGGCCATGTAGTGCACAACTGTGTGCGTAAACACAAGATCACTGCCTGTTCCTTCACGCATATACATAGTTCGGTGAGACAGCAATACGACATAGATTATTCGCGGGATAAATCGGTTTAACGAGCTTTTGGATGCACGAACATCATCGATGAGTCCCCCCACTTTTTAATAGCAGGCTGAGTTATTCTTAAAACTGATGATCCAGACCAAGAGGTTTCGTTCCTCCCTAGGACTAGGACCTCAGGATAGGGTCAGTAACGGATCTGGGTGACGGCGCATAAAGCGTTTTCCCGCGATCAATATAAGGATCACAATCTAAAACAAGTGATGGACAGCCATTTCAACACTACATTTATACACAACATATATTTTGCAGATCCTTTCGAGACCCAAAACAGAGTGAAATACCTAACGGCTTCAGAAAAGGAATATTTCCACAATCAACTGCAACAGCTGCTGAGTTGTCGAGGGCCGTCGTGTCGCAGATTCTCACATTCTAACCCACTTGGTAAGTTCGTACAGCCACGTACAATGTGATATAAACACACGACATCTTACATGATCGTAACAGGGTTCATTACTCTACATTGTCTACATACTTATGCTTATGATGGTACAGTCTCCTGCATATCAAGCAGGAGTACCATACGTAAGGCAACAGAAGCAAAATCTGTGAATATTTTCAACTTACACTTTGTAGGGACAAACCAAAGAAAGTAACCGATTGATTTATTATTATTTATAGGAACTAGTAGTGAAGAAACTATAAGCAGGCGCTTCGACGACGATCACAGATATAGAGGAGGTGATTTTGTCGGATATAATGAAAGGTAGGTAGATCTAATAATATAATAAACTTGAGTCAATACAAAACTGAACATGTACGGGGTATTTACCATGTTGTACCTATTGTGTTAATGAGCTCCCGATATTTCGGCACTGTCGCAAGATTAGGTGAACTCGTGTCAACAACTCGCGCCGTTTCATCCGTGATCATGGGGCTTGCAAAAGTATCCCGGACATTTTCAGTTTTCTAATGTGTGTAACCACGAAAGTTTAAAATTAAACTTCAGTCAATATCACATTTACAGTGATACCTTTACCTATTTTCAAAATAATGAGTCTCATTATGCAGAAAAAATAATAGAGTTTGCATATTATGTAAACTTTAATGCAAGTTGGAAAGCTAACAGCAGAATTAACATGCCACAACAAGACTCCTGCCTGCGTGGGCATGCAACGCTAGAGGAATTTAAACCGAATAGGTTATTATAACTTATATAAGGGAGTGATGTAAGGTTATAGGAGAGTCGGTTAAATAGTACTTTTTTTTTGCTCGGTATCTAGATTATTTGTGTAGTTTTGGCGTGCAAACGCGACATTCGTCGTATCATATTTTGTAAGGTGACCCACACTCGCTTTGCTTCGGTTTAATTTTCCATAAAAACATTCCTATTTAGTCCCTCTAACTAATAAAACCACACCAATATCCGTGGCGTAGTTTGAAGCATACATAGGGATATGGGGACAGAGAAAGCGACGTTTTATATGATGTAGGGATATTACATCTCTTTACTATTTAATTACATACAATTTTCATTTCTAGGGGATGGCGGTGGAGCGGCTACGGTCGCCGGTACGCAAGAGAGAGGCTTCACAGACGCCGCCACGCTTTATCGTTCTAGTCTAATAAAAATATAGGGGAACCCCTATAACTATAATATTATGAATTTCTCGAAAAAAAAACGTATCCTGTTATACTAAATCGAAGATAGTTCGATGAAATACAGCAATTGAACAAATTCTTGTACGTAGAATTATTTTAGTAGTATGTATTCCAAAAGGAAATCAAAATCATAGCACATTGTACTGTCTTATGATTTCATTTATTTTAATTGGGTAAAAATATATGAATTCACGACTCCTTTAAATTGATAAGGGACATCATAAAATGTTGTTGACACATGCTAATTTCTTACTCAACCAATTTGTTTCAAAACGCTTTGGTAGTGCAACGGTTAGCATTTGAAAATCAGAAGTATATATTTACCATAAAACTTATAAATATAGGGGGAGCTTTTATTGAAAAACGAGTAATGTAAGATAATATTAACGCATCGAATATAGTAGGGCTTCCTGTATAGTTCAACTTTCAGCTAAATACATAGTCCTTCCTATAATATATTTTAGAAAGTACCTAATAATAAAGCTTGTCTATTGGATAAATTTTCTACTTTCTATTTTATTTAGACTATTTAACATATTATTTAATTTTCTCTTGCTTGCTTTCTATTTTATCCACCTACGTTAATAATATGTCATCATTCTTTATTTTTTAAACTCGTTTAAATACTTGACTAAATAAGATTACTCGCAACCAGGATTATGTTAATTGTTAGGTAATACATTTCCTTGTATTATTTGTACATTTTTCCATTTGTAAAAACAAATATCGAAAAAGTCTTCTATATGTTATCATATTGTCAAACATTCAATTCGGTTGTAAATTTTAATGATGGTAGTTAAAATTAGACGCGACATTTTTATCTTTAGTGGTGTCAAGAAAAGGTTACGGAAAAATATTTCAGCACCTACACTTTCTAGCTTTA
This sequence comes from Maruca vitrata, assembly GCA_039566165.1. Classification (NCBI taxonomy): domain Eukaryota; kingdom Metazoa; phylum Arthropoda; class Insecta; order Lepidoptera; family Crambidae; genus Maruca; species Maruca vitrata. Next base: position 10,928,023 of record CM076912.1, on the reverse strand, counting down.
AATAGATTATTATAAAATATTTAGGATGTGCTTTGCTCGCATGGATTGTAAAACCCAAGAGTTTAATATTAAAAGTATATAAATAAATAATATGTATTGATAGGTATAATAGTGTTTATCAAGATGTTTAATGAAGTATGGATTAGGAAAGTTGAATTGTAAAGTAAATAATTCTTCTTGTCATTATCATAATAAAAGAATAATTTCAATAAACAGCTAAAATTATATTCCTACCAGTAGTCCATATCTAGGTGAAAATTAAAACTACTTACTTGCCTAACACTATAAAAAGACTTTCACATAAAATTGTTATACTTTTAAAAGAAAATCAGTATTAGTTTTTATGGATTCCAGTAAGTATCGTTAGCTTAATATAATTATTTTTATTTCTTAAGTATAATTTTGTGTTCAAGAAGGCAATAAAATAATAATATCAAATATTGAAAAAGATGTATCACTTTGGAAAAGGGTGCATTTTTAATTCTGCTATTTTAGTAGGTACCTAAACAATATTTTCTACTAGAATAGTAATTTTGTAATGTATTCATGTTTTTATTTTCCTAATCTGACTGATGTGTATCAGAATGTTTGTAGTTTGCTATTTATCTCGTTAGGAGTTATTATAAAAGTGATATAAAATGTTGCCATTGTGATGATTATGTGTACTGGTTGTAATAATAAAATTATTAAATTGCCATACTATTATTTTATTTTTTTAACTGCTATTTCAATCTTGGAGTAAAATCCTTCATACTATTTCACCAGCTAAATAAAGTTTATAACATCCTACTCTAAGAGTATATAGTGCTATAGTGATGATATAGGGCTATAGTGATGTAAAAAATCAAAATAAATTGAATTTATGAACATTTATTAAATATTAAGGCAATCATCAATATCACTATCATCACATAAAGAAAATAATGTTTTAGTATTAATATTACTATTGTGTCCTAGAGAGTCTTGTCTCTCTGAGATATTATCACTGTAGAAATTTTCTTGAGAATTATTTTTCCTAGATTTATCTAAAAGTATCTCATGCATATCAAGTACATTTGTTCCAGCCTCATCTAAATCTGGCTCATCAATTTCCTCTTCCTCAGCAAATTTGGCCCATTTAGAATCTTTATTGACTTTGGGAGCTATGAAATGGGGTTTGACTTTTTTGATAATATTATTGTGCATGTCAAGTTCTTCTGAGCCTCTCTCATCTATGATTCTCTGGTCAGCCTTCTGAGCATTTTTATGTTCCTTACATAAAACAGGTTTAGTAAATGAGGCACTTACTACATTTGTAGAAGGCACTTTATTTAAAATATTTCGTTTTCCTACATCAGTTATAGATTCTACAGAATTATCCTCAAATCTTTGTTCTTGGCCATCAGTTTCAATACTTTTTGAAGTAAACTTAGTATATTTAGGATTTTTAGTTAAAGACCCTAAAGTTTTATGTCGCTTTTTAGGTATTTCTAAGACCACTTCAGTATCATTTAGATACATAGTATCATTACAAAGACTTGGTGATTTAATATTATCATCTTCAGTATCAACAAAATCTGACCATTTACTGTGTTTTTCCTGCCTAGTGGCACCCAATACTGAATTGGTAGTAACTGAAATATTTTCATCTTCAGTGTCAATATCTTCATCAGTTACAAGTTTGGATTCATCTATTTCACCTTTCAACAAATTTAATTTTTGTACATGCTTTCTGCAATCTAAGCCACTGCCAAGGCCATAGTGTCGTTTGATTGATTGTTTTTCTCCACACATTTTACATTGGAATTTGTTAGATTTTTTTGTTTGATGGATCTGTGAAAATTCAATAATGAAAAATAGCTATAAATAGTTATTCATATAAAGCATTCATTTTTGAATTGTATTTTATCAAAGCGCAGTTTTTACATTTGGTACTTACCTGAAATATCATACATTTGTAACATTTTAGAACTTGAAATACTTGAGGCATCTTTCTGGTTGTTTACGTTTATTATAACCTACAAATATTTAAATAATGTACTCATATGAGGTGTATGTTGATAAGTAATTCATAAAATTGTTTAATGACATAAATATTATAAATTGTGTACTATTATAGGTGTCAATAAAGTTCATTTAGGTATTTATAATACATACTTGGAATATTATCAGTACTCTTCGAAAATGCAGATTGCAATGCAAGATTTAGTTAGCATCTTACCTTCATTGAGGAATTCGTTTATACCTAATTCGTTGTACGACTAGCACATTCAACGCGAATAGGTTCAAGTTCAAAACGTAAACAACACAATCTCGACAACAATAATACAATTACCGCCAACTATTGAATGAATGAAATGAATGGACTGCCAGATATTATGTCATTTGTCAAGTGTCAAATTTTTTTTTAATTTACTGGGCCTGTTTTACTAGGCTGTTCGGACATGCCTTTTCATTTCTCTGATAGAATAAATATCTATCTCTGATAGATAAATAAAACTGGTTGCTGGCTGGTTTTAATACAACATACAAAATTTGTAACCCCGCTTAGCCACTATTTTTTTTATTGGTCTGGCCCTGGATAAAAGATTGATCACGGATTTTTTTTTACATAATATTTTTGGCTCTTATAGAATAAATGATTATAGTGAAATCATTGTTATAACTAAATCAATACAATAAAATACCCTTGTTAACCGTAAGCATAAACGTTCAAAAATTTAAGGTATATACTTAAGAGTAATAATGCAGAAAATATAGAAATCGAGGCTGTATAGGCTAGATCCTCTTGACTACCAAGTAATAGTAAAAAAAATTCAAAAAAACTTTTGTTTGTTTATAATTATTTTCAAAAGCTTGAATTCCGTAAATTTAATAATTATTAATGGCTTTTTATTCGCAATTTTACTTTAGTTAAGTATCTGTACGTACGTACTTTATTATGGGGTGCGAGTTTTTTTGAAGTGGTGGAGCAAGTATTTATGCCAGCTGCATGTTGTGGGTAAGTACTTCCTTGCAGGAACATTTACGGAAGAAGATACAATTTGTTAAGGACTTGGTTCCACGTTTGCCAGTTCTGTTTCATTATTTTTTCTAATGCACTTGTTTTTATTGCCATCCTACCCTAAAAAAATGCAAAATCCTTTTTAACTCATTAAATTTTATTTCTGAGCCACATTCATCACAGTTTCCGTATATATTTTTTTACAAGTTTGACACATAGTTACAGTACATTTTGATATAATAATAAGCCTACATTACTTTAAAACATTTATTACATTCACAAAGATAAGTGATCAAAATAATATCACAATATCTGAAGCTTCTTCCATCAATAAACAATTTGGTTGGACATGATACAACTGAAAGAGGTTTACCTATACCTACATATACCTAGTAGTACCTAGGGATAATATAGGTAGGTACTAGGGACCAACTGATGAAAACTTTATTATGTATAAACAGGAACAAATTAAACATGAAAAATTAAATAAATATTAACAATAACAAAGTAACTAACAATAAGGAAGGGTTAATTTATTGCACAAGGTAAACTTAGTAATAATCAGATCATACAACATTTGCGGTTTTTAAGACCTTTGTCTTAAAATAATAATAATAGCTAAGTATAATTTTCATTGCTAAACTTTAATATCCAGTCTCACTTCTCGTCCTTAAAACTAATCTCAAAATTTTGTAGGACAGAATTTTGTTTGTAGGTAAGTAAATAGGTAGTTAATTTCAGGAATATTGAAAATAATTTTTAATACACTTATGTGTGTAAATTTCTCATTAATTTTACCTAACTACTCATGCATTTCTCCCAAAGAAGTGGTTAATCCTAAAAATGTTGACAGAATATTACCTAAAGTACACATATTTAAATATAATATGAATTACAGTAGAGGTAACATATTGGCACAATAATATGTGCAGTTTTATAGTAAGAAAGGAGTTCTGTTATCTGTTTAGATTAAAGATTACCCTTTATTAGGTAATAGAATACAATTTTAATTGTGATTACATGCATTGCAGTATCCAGCATAAAACTGAATTATCAAAAAAGCTACTTAGGTATATCTTAATTTAATCACTCCTGAAATTTCTGAAATAACATAATAAAAGATCAATTTTAATGACATCCTTATCGGTGTATGAATAAATAAAATGTTACAGAATAAAAGCAAAATGAAGTTTAGAACTAAATACCTGCAATGATGAATTTATGGAATAAGAGGAAATACTTAGTGTGGAATAGATATTGAAATATTCAACATTCATTTATTCAAAGGTAGACATGCCCCAATTAGTTTGACACTTTTTTATTACTGGTAATAAAATTTAATTAAACAGATGTTCATCTAGGAGCACATTTTTGAGATTTACAATATTTACAAAGTAGACCTAATGTGGACAAAATTTGGCACCTTAATTTCGATAAAATGGTTGGCACAATTTATTTACAAACAATTTTTGGCACGAAATGAGCACTTACTGGGACCATTGACATACCTACATCTTAGGCCATATCTCATTGAGATAAACTACATACTTACTTATTTTATTACTAGTATCGCCGATGTTCAATTTACGTTTAGGTTTATTTCATGTACCTATGTCATTACATAGACAAAAAATAGTAAAATATGGGATACATTAGTTATTACATATAATAAAGTTAAAAACAGACATTCCTCCACTTATTGAAACTGTTTAACTTATAACTAATGTAGTATCATTGTATGTAAGATACGATTTTTACCAGTTGTGCATTCCTATAAATATATTTCTTTGCTTCATTGACCATATAACAAAAGCTTTCCTGCGAACAGGGGAGGCGTTACCTATAGCGCAATGCACATGTTTTGAGTGAGGTGCCAATTTACAAACAATACATAAATAGTCCAGTCAAAATAGACATTTAACCTAGGAAAAATTCGCATAGAGCTGAAAATTGGCATGAATGTTGGGAACACTATTACAAATAATCTGTCAAAAGTCCCCATCGATCCCACGTCTGCAAAAAAAAATAATCAAGGTCAAATGTCACAAATATCAGTTTTATGTACTTTTGAGCGAAACGGTAAGTTTAATCATAAAAGTATGTATGACAAAATTTCTTATCACGTAATTATCTATAAAAAATGTATAAACACTTTGTTCCTGTGATTCACCATTTCAGAGATATAGCGATGCACAAAGTTGAAAAAGTTGTATTTTCAAACGCTTCCAGGCCCCCATGCGATTGTGCTAGACAGTCAAAATTTTAACGAATGATGTATCTCAGTTGCCTCTATAACATCTAATACTAGAAACAACATGAAACCAACGTGTAGTGGGTTCTCATACAAAACCTAAGTTTTTTTTTCTCACACTTGGGCGGTTTTTAACGTGGTTACCCTAATGAACCTTTTCCAGGTCATATATCGATCAAAAACGATATAACAGATGAATGCATATTATATAAAATATGAATTTTCTAATGATTAAAACCACGATATCTCGCGAATGGTGAGTCGGAAAAGAAAAAATGACTGGACCATTTTTGTAGAAAATTGTATGATCTACAACTTTTTTTTGACCTATTTTTACGATAATACTCACTGTTTTCGAGAAAAATGGAAAAATCCTTAATTTTATACTTTTGACCTTGAATAAAAATTTTTGCAGAAGTAGGATTGATGGGGATTTTTGATATTTCGTTTATTATGATGTATTTAACGTCTCTGGCAATTTTCAGCTCTATGCGAATTTTGTCTAAGTTTGTAAAAGTACTATTCAGTAAGTGCCTTCTTATTATGGCCACCTTTAATCATGGTTGCTACAAAGGCCAGAGCCGCCCCTGTCTACGCAGGTGCTGTAAATCTCACATCGACTACAAGGAACTTTTTCCGGGAACCTATCATGGGGCCATTCAGGTGTTCATGACTGTGGTCCTCCTGGTGTACCCCCTCCTGGCAGCTCCTCCAGAGCCTTGCGCTTCACACTCCCTCCGCACTCGATCTATGATGTCCGCTACCAACTTTTCCTCACGCGACCTTTTCTCTTCCCATTCGTCCTTGTTGATTGGTTCAGGAAGTACAGGTTCTGAAAATAGATAGGGGATTAAATTAGTACTTTTTGTCAATATATCCTGTTTTGCCAACTGACTACGATGATGGTTTGGAGTAGCCTTGTCATCATTATAGGAGCGGGGGGAGCGGATAATTCTAGAAACACCATGGATACGTTCGAATTACTTTGACGTGTCTGTAAAATATGGCAATATTCCTATTTAATCAAGATTTTGCTATTCAACACTTTAGGTGGGGCAGGTGCCTTTCGATTTGACCAACATGTAAGTAGGTAGGTAATATTTATACCCAAAAATACCCAACCCAAAGCTAGAGTCCCCTCTACAATAATAGCGATAGTTTCAAGTTTATATTGGACGAATTAATGTTTTCCTGATTTGGGCACCCTCTTAAATCTGGTCGACATAACTTTAAGCTGTCTTTCCAATGCAAACTCACCTCCTCTAGGCTTATACGGTCGTCGAACCTCCGTTTTCGGCCCCGTTGGTTTCGGAGCAGCCTGGTAGTTGGGCACACTGGACTTGGGTATGGACAGCTCAGGGTCTGGTTCCTCCCTCGGCTCCTGCGGCGCCTGTGTCGCGTGCTCTCTCGTCAATGCTTCTGCTTGCGAATTGGTCAACACAGGACTGGAGTCTGATAGTACGTCGCTGTGCCTGCTAGCTATGTGACCGATGTAACCTGTAAATGAATTCCTATTTTATCATACCGATGATAAGCACAATTTCATCAAGTGTGTTCAACCTAGGTTTCGATTTTATTTGAATCTTCAAAAAATTTACAATTTGTATGTACTTAAGTATCTTAATAGGGTAGGTAAGTACTACTATTAATTTTAGTACCCACTGATCTAGTCAGCGTAGAGTCGTTTATCGCGTAAAAAAATAGTCATTTAAAGGACAGCCGGTTAAAAAGTGGCCTAGGTTCAATCTCAGGCTCTGGACCAGCTGTGTTCTAATTGTCATTCAAATCTGTTCAGCAGTTTTGGCGTAAAAGCGCGACTCAAAGTTACATGTACATTTATAAGAATAGTAAGGAGGCATGGATTTTTTAATTCTCAGTTAAAACAAAAATTACCTTTTCGACTTTTGAAGTACACTAGACATTGTTCGCATTGGAAGAGAGGACTCGGATTGAGCGGGTGCATCACGTGCAGTTTGTACTTGTGGCGGTACCAATGCGTTCTACTTTGCAGGATTTCACCGCACAATTTACAAACGACACTTCCATCATTCCTCATCATATATTCTAACAGATCCTGTCTCCCTTTCGGTGTTTCCTTATTGTCTTGAACTTTCTCACATTCGGGTTGCGGACTAATCTCATCTGATTTCTCAGTCAGGAAATGCACGCCTGTTGTAGTATCCTCTGTTCTAGTATCAACGGGGTCAGTTATTTGTGTCACAATATTGTCATCTGTTGTAGGAACATATTGTTCTTGAAACGAAGCGTCCGATAACACTTCTAGGGTTATTACTGGCATGCTTCCGTCACCATCGTCCTCGTAAATGTAGTGGAAATCTGAAAATTGTATTCATGGCATCTCGTTTAATGTCTTTACCACAATAACTCTAAGATGAAAATGTATTTTTTTTACTTTCTTATACCTTTTCCTTCAAATAACTTTTCTTGTTCACTATCAGTCTACACACGGTGAGAAAAAAAAAGAAATAAAAATACGGCTTGTATATTTTTTTCTATTTTATTTGGATTATTACTTGTAGTGTACATATTTTCACAATTATCAATACGACGATGGTAAGATCTTTTGATTTACAATAACACTAATTTAATGTTTAGTCGCAAAATATAAACTTTCGTTTTGTTTACATCAATTTATTGTTAAAGCTTTGATGTTTTCAACGATAATAGAAATTACATGCCTATCATAGTTATATCAGTTTAACTGTGGTAGTAATTTTTGTTAATATTGTTACAAATAAAGACTATCAAATATCTAACGGTCTTATTTACTATACATCATTAAACGTTTCAGGAAGAGTCAAATCAATTTATCTACTTATATGGCGCTCATTTATGTTATATATCTGAATATATTTTGACAGTTCTTACTTTGTGCTGTCAAAATACAAAATACTTAAAATAGTCATAAGTAGATAAAGAAGATAAGGATATATTTATATATTTTTAACTGAATTTCTTTATGTATCTCCGTTTCTTTATTTTAATGCTGTGATATAAAATAAAGAATATAAATCTTGAATAAGTGTACGCTAGGGGATACCTATGCGTATTATATTTTAGTATATTCAGTTCCAGTAAAATATTTATTCCATAGAATATAGAAAAAAATCAACACTTGCATATAAAATTGCACTTCAAATGAATATAAAGTATCTTAAGTTTTACAAGCTACGTGCTATTAAATCTAGCGAAAATGTTTGCAGGCTAGTGTTTTTAACGTAACTAAACTCGAAGAAAATAAAAGCTTCTAAACATAAAGTTATAATTTAGAAAGAACATAAGTAATTTTTTAAAAGACATGTTTAATTTTTTAATAACTAGACTCTTAAAGAGTTGCAGTGTATTTTTAGAAACTGTGTATCATATTCCTCGCTGTGAAGTCAAAATAAGACACGCCTTAATTAATTTATAGTTCAACAATTTAGATATGTGATCATTTGATGGTAAATAACCAAAAAATATTACGAATATGATAGAAAATACTTTACTGACGATACGTAAATATGAAGGTATTTATGTGCCTCTAATACTTAAAGTGAAGCTTTTTCGTATCTTTTCATTAGAGTAGCGCTGCCTTGCAGCAAAGTGTTTAGAAAAGAAAAAGAAAGAATTATAATAACTCAACAATGAACATGACCGCCAACTTAGTTAGCACTAATATCACAAAATAAAATACTACAAAAAAAGAAGAAAAACATAGCAATAATAACACTTCTGGAAACAAAAGACGGCTCTCCTGGCCCATAATTATAGAGTGTAAGTTCAAAAAATACAAAATAAAGAAAAAGAAAATAGTTCAAGAGATATTTGAACTTGCTTCATTCGGTTGTTTGTGCGATCGACTGGCTCTGACGTACCTACTTAAATAAAAATCACACTGCGATTGTTAATACCTTCTTGGTGACTAATTAAATCTAAAATGATTCAAATGATACACCACAAAATTATTATATCTACAAAGATGTGTTCTATTAAAATCTAATTAACTTAACTTTAACTTCTCCAAACGTTGTGCGCTAAATTTTAAAATACAAAAACTCAATTTAACCAAATATATTTAAGTAGATATAATAACTATAACTATATTTTAATGCTTTGTTACTAAATATAAATTGCTCTTATATACTTAAATATTCTTCCCAAACATGAACTTAGTAATAGTTGATTAGTAATAATCTTTTCAAACATGAACTTATATTTATGTGAACATTAGTCATAATAACGCTAACAAATAATTCCCTTATCGATGGAAGAACTGCTGATTTCGTTTCTGGTTCTAGATTCAACTAGAACTCTATTATATGAACTAAATACATATTCTAAAGTAAAAAATAAGAGTTGGATTGTTTATCATACATCATACTATAAGATTGTGCTATGGCACTATTAGGTTACATGTTATCATTTACTGATATCTTTCCAACTATACAACTTATATTTCTTTCGTAATGAATGTTAATTATAGGTACAAGTCGTAACAAAGGCTCACTAACATTTTTTTATTTATTTAAACCTAAATATTTTCTAAGATAAGAAAGTATTGTCATATTCTTGGTAAAAAGTATGAAATTGCGCGATCAGCTGATTTATTCTAAAATTGAGAAGACAGATAAATGTAATACAGTCTTTGGTTGTCGTCTTGCGGTAATTGATAACTATATGAAGGAATAAACAGTGAAGTTTCAGCAAATGTTCATAAAAATATAGGATTTGTCATCGGAAGGCACTTCTCAGACTTGTACAGCACCTTATAAGTCTACAAATTTAATATTTATTAAAATTTAACACGCTGCAATTATTGCGTAACTGGCCTCGATTATAAAATGTATATTTATTGTCTAGGTATTATTTGCACAACCATACTTTAAATAGTATAACATATGAACTCTAATTATGTAACAAACGTTAGATATTAAATGCATAACAGTATCATTGGAAATATATAATACGTACGTACAGTATAAAAATGTACATGAAAATTTCTCTCCAAAAATAGAACAAATACTAATATGAAAATCGAATCTTCGTAATAAAGTATTCTAAAACACTAACAAAGAAGGAAAACTTGGCTTTCTAAAAGGCACTTTATATTAAAAAGTTCTTGTGGAATCATTAATACTTAGTACCGAATTTGTCACTTGTGAGTCAGTCAGACCTGGGCGGGGTCAGGCGAGGAGTGGGTGGGCGTGGAGCCGTGCGGCGACCCCGACCCCACTGCGTCTATCTTCAGCGCTGACGAGAGCTGCCCTTCCATCCCCGGTAACATAAAAAACGCGTTCGGAGTGTAAACACAGTCCTTGGGCACGTAACAGTCGTGGGTCGTCTTCATGTGGTTCTTCATCTTGTCCGGCCTGGAGAACTCTTTGCAGCACACGGGACAAGGGAACACTTTCCTCTGCTGCCCCTCGTGGTAAAGGAACGCATGCCTCTGGAATGAATATTTGTTTTTGAACGTTTTCTGTATGTTTTCTTTCGCGCACTCTGTGCACTGGTACACTCCCTCGTTGACGGACGCGTATCTGAACAGGTTGAGTCCTCGAACTGACATTTCGGTCAGCTGCTCGGCGGGGTCGTTGGAGGCAGAATTGGCTCTTCTTCTTATCCGCCTCCTGATCGCTGGCCTTTGCATCTGGTTCCCTTGTACCGTGTTGTTGTTCAGTGTGTCGTTCTGGTATTCGTTCGAAGTAGAAGCCTGTGTTGCTGGATTGACCCGGATTTTCCCTTGACCGTCGTGCGATGGTGACTGCGCATATTTCGTGTCTTTATTCTCAGAATCTGGGGAACCACGTCCTGTAAAAATTATACAGGGATATTTAGTTTATTGAAAAAAAAACATCAGTTGAAAAAGTAAACATGAATGTGAACAACTAGCATAACTAAAAAATGTGTCAGGGTAAAAAAATATAAAAATGATGTGAGTAAAAAAAAACAAACAAAGAAAATATATTAACCTTTATTTGTTCAAATCGAATGACGAATTGATTACACCATAATGAAAAACGAAAATACTAACTACATGGACAAGGTAAAATAAAATTTGAAATAGCTCAAATAATAAATAGGATACGAAGACAGTGATAAAATAGCACCTTCTAATAAACTATGCAACATTGGGTGTCACATTAAATTAACATTGTCCATGTAGTGGTTCAAAAATATTATATATTATTATTATTATTAAAAAATGTTTTCAAAATAATAACAATATTTTATATTGATTTCTATTGAAACAAAATACACATCGTGCACACCTGAATACACTCGGGTGCTTTATCTGCAGGTTATAATTAATGAGATTTGAACAAGTAACTGTAGCAAAGTGAAACTGCTTAATTAAACTATTTAACCTAATCATAATTTATTAATTAAATAATAAATTAAAAAATAAAATAACAAAAAAGAACAGATTTCACTATGACATAATAGGACTCAAGTGTTTGCATTTGGAACTATTTCGGCAAGTTCAAGTAGGTAGGTACGTACATCATTACAAAAATAACACTTCAGTTAACTTAGCTCATAAGATCACAAAAGGTGGGTTCCATAGTTGAAATAGTCGCATTATACTACAAAGTATTGCGTTACTGAATATAGTTCAGTGCAAAAACTTAGCTGCCTTATATATTCGAAAAAAATAGGAAACAAACACATTCAGGTGAAACTGAATAGAAAAAATCAATAGCCTCGTAAGTAATTATCATTTGGATAATATAATATTGCATTCAAATGTTGGATTTAAAAATAAAAAATACAAAAGCAAACAATTTGTACTGGACCAAAAATACTTTGTTCATCGCATAGCATAAATTTGAGCAACATAGAAAGCATAAAATTATCAAATTTAACTAGCTCTAACCACACCATCTACTAAACGGAGAGTAGTATCGAAGTTCGACATACCTGATCAGTCCTCTCTTCGTGACTAAAAAGATTCTATAGCTTAGAAAATTCACTCGTTTGTTAACAACACTATTTATGTCTATTATTATAAATAACTTAACTTTTAAACTATTCTTTACTAATAACCCGTGTTGTTACTTTGCTACGATTATAAATTAAATTAAATTTATATTCTTTAAAAAACATTAACTTTCGTCATCGTTGCTATGAATATCACCAGTGACAAGTAATATACAACTAAAAGTGCAACTGTTCAATTTGTTATATTATTTCTATCAATAATGTTGATAAAATAGTTGCTGGCAAGTCAATCAATTATTATTTTATTCATCCTTAAAGTTATTCTTACATTATACTTACTCAATTTAGAGAGTGATTGAACTGTAGACATTCAGTTTAGGAATTTTAACCATAAGTACATTATAGAAAACAGAATATACAACACATTATTAAAGTCACAAACACAAACAAAATGGGTGTTAAATTAATACAAAGAGAAAACAAAAATATAATTGATATAAATTGAAAAAATTATGTTTGCTGTAACTTTTATTATTTTCTTTAAAGATTCTAAAAATAGTAATTAACACCTTATTGTATACCAATGTATCTTTCATTTTAACAAATAGGTAATTCTATATCGTGTAACTTTCACTTCTAAATGTATCTAAACATTACTCTTTGCATTTACTATTGTCTAAGTGCAATTAACAAAAAAATGGATTCACTTAACTTTGGCTAGACTATTACATCGCAAGTTGTGTGAAGTTAATCCATATAACATTATCACTTATCCATAACTATTTGCAAGTCTCGACCAAATCTATGAGAGCATAAACTTTTTTCAGTGAATTCCTGAGAATTTGTTCAATTATAGGTATTTTAAGAAAATCGCCTTTATCATTTGGAAGTATATAAGTGGCAAATTAAATGATTCTTTGTAAAATAGTCTGACTTTATACTTGTTGAAATCGTAACTAATAAAAAAAATTAAATATAACATTTTAACGTTTTGTTTTGATTTTTTTTTGCAAAGCAATTCCAAGTATTATTTTGAAACCAATATAAAAATAGTTTACTATTAATAAAGGTCAATTTTTTTTCTCATAAAATGAAGTATCTTCTCAGGAAATCGCTGATATAAATTTTTGTGAAGTGTACGTGTGTTTTACTTTGTACCTAAAATCATTATATATCAGTATGAGTAATTCCTTAATTTGTAATAAATAATATTTAAACATTTTTACAACAATAGTGTACAGAAATGTACACATAAACTATTTTTCTCATAATAAACTCTGTATCTATATAATGTGTCTTTATTTATTGCTTAAATGTGTGATCGCCCATAGGCTAAGATAAATTTGTAATCTTTTTAAAATGCGTTTCTATAGGTACTATCGTTTTGTTTTAAAAATTAATATAATATGATTATTTTTACGTCTGAAAAGTACCATAATTTCTCATAGGAAGTCCCACTGTTTTTGTTAGAATTAAGTAGATAATTATCTCAGTTATGACAGTAAAACAAGAAATCTTAATATATAAATGTGAATTAAACATAACAATATCAACAAACAATATAAAAGTATGTATATTAAAGGGACAATCCGTTTTAGTCACATCAAATGTGACATTTTCTTAAGTATAATTTAGCACCAATAGATGATATAACATTCAATAAATAATATTCAATTGATATAATTATATAATATTAAGTATGTCAATTCATAAAAGCAATAGACCATTTCTGATTTTATTTTTACAAGTAGATTAAGTAATTGATGATTTCTAATAAATCGCAGAAAGTTAAGTAGTGAAACAAACATGATTCTGGATGAGTTAGTTAGCTTAGGCACTGGCTAAATTGACTATAATGAGTAATAGATTCATGAAACTTCCCATAATAGCCTCACGTTAATTAAGTCTAAGTATTTTCCTTTTAAGTACCTATCAATGTCCAAGGTAAATTTCATATAAAGATTATGAAAGGTAGGTACAATAAATTCGTTTTTTTATGAATTTATACAGTCTTAATATTGATTATTATCAAGACCTAATTGCCTCGAAAGTCATAGGTATGTTTTTAATTCTTTTCATAAAACATTTACATACGTTCAATTTTCCAAACAAAGGGGAAACATGAGATGATGTTCTTATATAATAAATTACAAATTTTATATTAACTACTTGGGCCTAAAAGGTTTCTAAATTCCTAAGGAAGCTTCTTAAAGTAGATGTAAACTCTGAATAATGAAAATAAATAATACATAACATTCTTTGACATTTCTTATGTACCTAGTAGTCGATAAATATTTAACTTATGAATATACAAGTAAAGGCACACTAATAGGCAAGCGTTCCCTGGACCTACGTTTTAGTTGGAAAGATTTGGTTTTGGGTCAACAACGTAACGTCTTGAATAGTACTACTAAATTATTTTCATATACTCGCATTATATAATATCATTTATAGTTTCATCAAACAATTTAATGAAGAGTTGTGTCACTATCGATATATGGAAGACTACTTTTGCCTCTAAATTTAACTAAATAATTTATAAGTACCACCCCTTATTTCATAATTAAGGCATTTTGATTTCTACTAAAATAGAATATACAAATCATCTCATGATTCCAGATATTTAATCATCTTCCAAAGCACCTTGCTAAGATCACTTTTACAACAACACTCTGTTGTATCTTTTTATATTTACAGTTATTAAATTGTCAACATTTATAACATTTCGTTATAATTTAAATAATGTACAGTCGTGTACAATTCTGCTAATCTCCGATAATAGAGGGAGTTGTTATATAATATTTTATAACGAAAACAATATAATATACGATAGGTATGTATAGCATCTAGGGTTTTTTTTATAATTTGATTCTGTAAACTTCTAGGTAATATTGTCTTTGACAGATACTCATTAGGTTATTTCTTACATTGGTACGCTTGTCATTCGTTAAATAATAAATAATAAAAAAAATCATTGTATCTTAGTGACAGGTAAGTAGGTGAAATATGAAATAGTTAATGTATCACGATGGTTTGGGGCTGTGTGTAAATGTACAGGAACTGAACGATTATTTAAGTCTACGCTACTATTTCGCTGTTGATGAGATTTTTAAAGCTACCCTATTAAGTTTTTCTACTTAACATGATTCACACAAACGAGTATCGCAACTAAAACCATTATTTTTAATCAATTGCACGACGTCCCGTCACAGAACGTTTAATAGCTGCCTTCAAAATGTTATTTGTCACAATATTCCTACCAAGACTTCAATCAATACGATACTTGTTTGTCATGTGGCAGATTTAATACATACATTGAATAGTTTAAAATTAAAACCAAACATTTCAACATCGATAAAATATTTTAAATTAATCTTAACAATTCTAGAAAATATATTCATAGCCTGTGTTGAGTTTTACTTCGAAGAAGTTATTCATCATTACAACTAAGATCACTAATAAGGCAAGTTAAATGAAAATGCATTTTACACCACTACACAACGGGCATTGATAACAGTCTTTTTGTAGCGTTTCGATGAGCCTCTTAAGTAAAATATTCGTCTTCGCACTGATGTCAGCTGCGCGGCTTCAACGAACGACTAACAAAAAGACTATGCCTTTGTTTAACTCGTAAATAACTACTAAATTATTACTAACTAATTCAGTTCAATGAGAATTGTATGTAATTTAAATATTCAGCACATAAATAGCAATCAAATATACTACTTTTGATTTATTCATCACCATGAGTAGTTACTTTGTACCCTGAAAATTTTGTAAGTAATAAAATTAAGTAACAAGTAAGTGCAAAATAACAAGTAAATTATAGAAAAAATTAAATCTCTTTTATAGTCAGCACTCTGAGAAACAAATGGAACAAACATAAATAATAGATAAATATAACAACAAACGATATCTTTCAATATCAACAAACTTATTGATATACTCGTGTAACTTAGAGCTCGAATGCTTACTCAATCGCAAATCTACAATTTACTCACTATTTAGAATCTATAGAGTTTAATATAGAATCATCGATTCTATAATTATGTTCAATTAATCAGATCTTTATAACGTCCGCCTTTACAATAATAAAGAGTATATTGACTTTAGGACTCTTGCTTTGCCATTTGCTCATTGGCATTTGGTTGATTTTTGTGGATTATTTTTAGATGTGCAATCATATTGTCCTTCCGAGTGAACTCTTTGAAACAGATAGGGCAAGGAAAAACTTTGACGTCCTTCTTGTGTGACGTGACATAATGTCGACAGAAGTTGCTGATGTGGGTATACACCCTCGCGCAAATTTTACACCTGAAGACGTTTTCGCCTTCCTTGATACAATAGTCCCTTACTGACTCGTTAGTTTCCTCGTGGTAGTTCCCCACATTCCCTATGTTATTTTTTCTAATCGGCGATGGAAATATGCGATGTTCCCAATTTGTCTGACCCAAATCGGACACATCATTGTTAGCCATGTTCAGGTTATTCTGTTCCAATTCTGCAGCAAACAGCTGTGTGGCAAGAGCTGGCATTAATACAGTTTCTGGCGGGTATTTATCGAAAGTGTTAAGCGCGGGGTTTAAGTTAGAAAGACCAGAGAGCTGATTGAATAAGTTTCGGGCCCTAATTTTTGACATTTGGGGTAGTAATTTTTTATTATTCTTTGGCTTCAAGTTACGACCTAGTCTGTTTTTGTCATCTATGTCTTTGATGGGGCCATCTTGAGAATTAGAGTTTTCACGGCTCCTGTCAGGATTGTATTTGTATTCTATAGGTTCATTGTACCCGTCGGTAATGTCGGCGGTGGGTTCCTGCTTAATAGATCCATTTTCGATAGATAAAACTGGTCCGTTAGTTGGATAGTTTTGATGTGATTCCTCTTTTGGTGGTTTATCAGGATCTGAAATGTTAAATTTCAGGTCTCAATTTACGAATGGGAGGTTTTTTACTTTTTAAAAAATATTATTGTTACGCTTGGAAATATTTTAGCGTTTATGTACCGTGGTCCACCGAAGATTTTAACACGTGTTTTGTTTCAATGTTTTTGTTGTCTAAAATATTTCCAATTGCTTTTGTGAAGGAAAGCTATTGGGAATAAGCCTTGTTTGTTTTCCCTTTTCTTATTTTATGTAATATCTCTTTGAAAAGAAGCTTAGTAGACAGAAATTATTACTCAAACCATAAAGGACCACACCGATTTTGCCCCTGGCCATTCCTCTAATAGCTCTCCCCGAAAGCAGAAAAGCAAGCAATAGTTATTGTTGATTTATAGAAGAAATAAGCGTCTGTTACTCGATATGACAAAAATAATTTTATAGATTTATCACTTACCCCTTTTGAATAAACTTTAAATATTATAAATAAAGAACGTATTACATATCAATGTACACTTCACTTAATCACTTAATTCGTAAATCCTAACATCAAAGCTTATATCCCATTAGCTTTTCCCGTATTTATATTTTAATAAATTTTACTTCATCAAAACGGTGTTAGATCTTTGGAAAGGAAAATTATTTTATAATATTTACAAAAGATAAGCAAATAATAATTTCTTCAGACATCCTTATCCGTCTAGTACCTAAATTGTACAAAATACTAATTTACAAAACTAAATCCGTTCTATTATTTAGTTCTAAAAATGCGAAAGTTTGATTCGTTTTTTATAACATTAAACCAATTGAAAGGTTGATGATTTGTTATTGATGACTAGATGTAAATGTTAAATATTGTTAAATCGTACCTGCAGACTCGGAGTCCTTTCCAGTGGGTGCTTCGGTAGACTGGGCGTCATCGCCCTCGTCGATCAGCAGAGCTTCGCCGGTCTCCTCGCCGCCCGATGTCGCGCCATCATCAGTGTTGTTGAAACTATCCATAGTCATTTTGACTTCTAACATCTCAGGTGATCCTCGTATCAGCTGGTCGCCAGGTCGGTTGGAAGATGCAGATTCGGGTATGAATTCGCCGGGTGGACTCGCTGCCGTGTTTAAGGCATCGCTGGAACTCCCACTGAGTTTTCTAGGTCGACCTCTTTTTCTTTTCGGTTGCATTAAGGCATTGCCCAATAGAGGCATTAGTAAATTCGGAGGTGCCCCACCGCTAGGCATGCCAGAGGCTGGTCTTTTTTGATGCATGTACGGGTGTATTCTGTGAAGTTGTGGTGGAGGCGTGTGTGGTGTCGTATTTGTTTGTTGGTGCTGTATTAACGAGTTGGTGAGAGCAGGTATATCACATTTCTCCTCGTTTACCTCAGTGAGGCCTTTTATTCTTAAGCTCTCAGCAACTTTTAAGAACGCCGTTAAACGTTCTTGATCGACGCTCACTTCTCCTCTGTACATGAAGTCCAATAAGCTCTTCATGTCCGAATACGGAACATCTTTTAGAATAACAATTGGATGTTTCTCTTGATGATTAACAAACAAGGCCTGGAAGTATGGACTGCAAGCTGATAAAACCATTTTGTGTGCTTTAAGCAACTGGCCATCAACAGCTAGAGTTACGTCAGTGAACGTTTCTGCGTGCAATAACTGATCAAATACAGACAACATATTCGACTGGTGGTTGTTCCACCTCAAACAAAATCTTTGTGTCGCCATCTTTGCTTTTATACGTTTCCTTCTTTGGAAGATATGATCTTTACCAGTCAGGGCTTAAAAGCTAATATACCAACAACTTCTCAATGTATACATAAGTATTCTCTCGTGTTCCATGAACAATACAATAAAACTTCAACAATAGATAATGTTTACTTTTTAAAAGCCATTTTCAATTTGCATGTTTCATAGTGTTAGTGCATTTTGTGTGAGACGCGGAAACCTGAAAATAAACAAAAAATACAAGTCAAGGTTTGGAAAATAAAAATAACTTTTAGGGGTACATTCGTTTCTGAAACGCATCGACAACCCGAAAATATAAGTCTAGGTGATAATAATAAAAGTCTAAAAATGTATAGGTAATGTATGATATCTTCGATTGACTGTTACGAAAAGTGTTATAAAGTAATTAACGTATCAAAATCTTAAGAAAAATATCATGCCGGATTTTGTAAGACAGACACCAAGATGTTTTTTCAGTTAAAACAGAAAGTTGCAGAGAGTTCTGATTTCTCTACTTTCATGTCAGTCACTATGTGATTACAACATTAGAACGATATGACGTCTGGCTGCAATTCTGTCACGCTATTATCCTCCGATAGAATTCACGCGATCTGATCCGTAAGCATAACAAATTAACCATCGATAAAAAATCTAAATGAAATAATCTGATGCCTAAGAATGTTCTCAACTACGCTAAATTTAATCCATTTCCTAATTATATTCTACGTTAATGGGGCAGTTAAATTAATATTTTATTCAGCAAATTAAAGAGAAAATTAAGTATGTAACGATTGTGTTCAGGTATTTTATGTATAGCAAATACAAACTGAGAAAAGCAGTTTAAAATATTGGATCTGAAGAATATAAATTGTTTATTTTATTGCGGAGCCATTTACTACTAATTGTTAACATGCGCAGGAGCCAATAATTCGGATTAATAGGTAGTAACTATTTTAATTTAAAAAACCATCTTATCCCACTAATGTTGTTTGGATATTTTCAAAGAAACTATAAGAAATTATATATATCTAATTGAACAAAAATAAACCTGTATAAATTGAAAAATGAAATCAGCTACAAAAAGATAATTTAAATGCTATTATGAACTACTATGTAGAACGAGTAATATAAGGTAAGTATATTAATCGAATCTATTGTTGTATTCCTGCACCCTGTTATGTTATGTACCGAACCCAACCTAACCATTCAGTTCCCATTGTCAGGATGTAAACATAGATGGCGCTGAGTGTATCGCCCAGCGACTGGCCAAACGACTAAGCCCATGTGACCAGTGATTAAACACAATGGGCCGGGCTCGTAATCTTTCCTGTATTTTGATATGCTTCATAACATTTGATTAAGCCTGAAGTTTTTAGAGTCGCGAAGTTGCCTTGCTTGCAAATAGCTAAGTAAAATTTACACTCGAATCCACGATTTACAGAATAAAATGTATAATTTTCTCAAAAAAAAACTTAAATATTGGCATTATAATTTCTTATTATTGCTATTTTTAACAAATCATGTTATGATCATAAATGAGTTTTTTTATTTCTTAAAATTATAAAAAAAATCTAATTTGTCGTTTAGAAATGTGTCGCGATATAAATTCAATTCACGTCAGTCACGTTTTAGTTAATTACTTCTGTATCATTTTAATTGTATAAGGTCACCACATATACATAAATTGTAACATTAATAACATGCCATGCAGTAAGTATTGATGATTATTTTAAATTAAAATATAATGTCCTATCACACAGCCACTGATTAAAGTTTTATTGATTTTCCCGTTTACGTAAATATTATATCTTATTTTTCCAAAATAATAACTAAAACGCAACTGAAATTGTTACACTAAAAAAAATTTAAGCGTCAACGCATGAAATTATGAAAATACTACTTTAAAAGTTATGTACCTATACATTTTAAGTCCAAAAAGTTTTTTACTAGTTTCAGTGAACGAGTCCAATACCTAATTCAATCAAGGTTAAAAAAATCGAGGGCGCCTCTAGCGGCGGGAGGCAAATCTGTGCAACGAGCGCACTGCAGTAGGATACCATCCATGCAAGCGCTGCCAATGCAATCTACACGTTCACACGACATTCGACGAGCTGTTTCAAAATAAAACATATTCTCCCCCTGACGACAACAACATTTCGACGCAAAAAAAAACATATTCGCCCGCCCGATTCCTATAGGACTCCAATAAGAATCCACCGCATCACATTTATTCATAAAACACGAATATTCTCGTCACATCCACAGGTACCGACTGCTGACCACTAGCGTTATCGCGGTATAAACGGGCGCTCAAATTATTACTACGCACCCAGTGGAGCGCGTTACATTACGTCATCACAATGGCATTATTACCGACGATATCCACATTAATTCGGCCGATAGGTTGAGATAAGCACGGTTTGGGTGTAATTGTATCACTGCACTAACATAATAGAACATACCACACGTATCTGCACCACAATCAACTCGACCCTTTTATGGGAATGAGGTTCAGCCCTTCCGCCATAGTCCGAGTCCGCGTTAGCGTCGCACCCCGCTCACCCGTCGACTGACGGCCGCCGCAACCCCGCGCGCGGACGCGCTCGCTCCGCGACTCGAATATCTCTCACAAAAAAATACGCCGTCATCATCGAAATGGCGGCAGCGGATATATTCAGCGCAGGGTGCACGGTAAAATATTGATTTATTGAAATTTATTGATTCCCTCCACGGAAAACGACCGCCCCGAATGCGCGCTCAAATTCGAATTCGTTCGCGGGGTGCGTTAGGTTTTTGTCTATGATTTTACAGTCCCGCGGCTTGTTTTAATTTAATCAGTACTTTAACTTATTGATAAGAGTTTGTTTTTATCTAAGTTTGTTTTAGTATGTTACTGAGATAAAGATGGGGGTGAGACCGGCAAGCTAATTAGTACAGCCGTGACGAATGCGTAACAATTTCAGTCTATTTTAATCGGCCAATCGCATCAGTTGATATTTCTCAGTCAGATATCCTCGCAGCCCACCGAGCGGCAATAATGAAAACGTGATTAACTTTAGTTGTTGTTGCAAAGACTTTAGACTTTAAATAATATCGTGTTGATTCATTCGTCGATATTGAAAACATTTGGCACTCCCCCACTGCAGGAAAGATCTGGAAAGTTTCGAGAGCGTCATTATCGACCTACCTTGACATGGATGTGTTGGAGGGATGAGTTTTCCACGTGAAAATCATCAATCCATTCGTGTTGTCGCCATGTCAGCAGCGTGCTCCGTCTCTGTCGCGCGCGCCGGGGTTGAGAGGACGCCGAGCGGCGAGCGCCGGCGGAGATGCCCGATTGCCTCCACTTTTCGCAACCGAATCCACCCGAGTCCGCACGGAAAATAGAACGCGGGGAGCACACGTATTTTTTACATTTAAAAAAAAAATAACACTTCAAAACAGCACTTCAGTTTTTCAACGATCAATTAAAAATATTTTTTAACGTTTTATTTTTGTTTATCACTTCTCATTTTCAGTTTTAAAACAAAGTTGGAAAGGATTTCAGGACGCGAACGAAAAGTCCGCGCGCGATGTGTGACTCGGAAGTGTTTTTAATAAAAATGGCCTGCTGCCTCGGCGGGAGGAGTGGCAATGGGCAATGAGGTCGGTACCCTCTCTCTGGCACCCGCGTGCCCCTCCCTGCCGCTTCGCTCCGGCACAGGGTTAGAAAGTTTCAAAAGTGAATCGAGGAAAATGCGGCACTGGTAGCGTCCTGGGTTCACGCTCGGCTCGGGACGTTCCCGTGACGCCTGTGACTCACAACTTATCCCTGGGGATAAGTTATGAGTATATTTAGTTGAATGTTAATCGGCTAAAAGTTCAAACCTAAACTAACTTTGGCAAACTTCGATGAAACATCGCTTGATAAAGGGGTGTACATCAACTAGTGACTCATAATAAGTTTTTGCTTAGCGCACCGCGCACAGATTTTGATATTTACAGGATTGTCAAGGTTAAGTTCATATCAAGAATACTTATTCACCTTCAGATAACCTTTTTCATGCAGAATAATAAGTCTAGTGTTCGTGTTGCATCAATGTAATTTTAGACGCAACCACTGACAATAATTAATGGGTTTGACAAATTTAGATAAATAGGTTATACACTTACTGAATTTAGACTTTACATTTCTAATTAAAAGATATTTAACGTACTTAATACCTAAGTATTAAATCATTATTATTTTATAGTTTACGTTGTATAAATGATATTTTCATTACAAGTACAAAATTTTGTTTGTTGTACTTTGTAGTAAATAGTAAGTGACCTCACAACAATCATTTGTTGAAGCAAAATGTAATAATCATTATGGGTAAAAGTTTCTGCTAAAAAACATCTTGAATAAAATGTAATACCTAATGATAATATTATAAAAAAAAGTAACAAAAATAAACAAAATTACAAACGTACAATACGTACATTTGTCAGACTTCGAGGACATAACCATGTACTTGAAATGTACGTAAATAGATTAATACTACACCCAGACACGGAACAAACACCGATGTTCAACACACAAATATTTGTCCCGGGTGGAAAAAATAGAAAAGAAATTGGAAATAACATTATCAAACATTGTTACTGGAATATTGTTGGATAAATCAATTTAGGAATCATTAGTTTAGGTGATTTGCTAATTGATAGCTGTGGTCACAAACAGCTTCGTAGTTCGTTTAAAAAGATTTTGTTAGTGTCCTGATATTGTGCAATTTTATAATGATTTACCTACTTAGATAATTATACATCCACCTTAAATGATAAATATGCTAGGCAGGCGCTTATATTTGGAACTTAATAGGATACCATTACGGCTAATTATTATTACTTACCAATAAATAATTTCGTAAATATTGGAATGGGGAATCTCGTAACTACATGTTTTAAATTTCTTTAGAATATAATGATGTCGGTACTTAAGTATCACAAATAATCTTTTTTAAAGAATATATGAATCAATTTGTTAAATAAATAAAATTGAATGTCAGCTATACTTACATTTTAGTTCATTAGCCATAGTGCGCCGCACATACTAAAATAAATAGTTGAAAGCATTTTTGACGTAATATATTAGCTTTTCACACTAGTAATAAGAAATTTAAATGTACCTATGTATTGCAACAATGTAAAGTATATTGATATTTGTTTTCTATAGTTTCTAATTTAATAATTATTGTCAGGTCATGTCTTGCCTTTGGCGAGATTACCTATGTGTATAGAGCAGAGTTAAACGAAAACTTTTTTAAAAGTAACTAATACAAAATATAGCAATTTAGAAATAAGTCTGTGCTTATATTTACAGGTGTAGGATATCTATCTGAGTTTCTAAAGATTTCGGAATCCTGGTGAACGGGCTTGTGTAACAAAACGTCTGCCTGAAATAAAAAAAAATGTAAAAATTTTTTTTTTCAACTCTCGAGGATTACGAATTGATATCTTTTTTTTTGCGAATTTTCTTTGTTTGCATAACCCAGTGCGATAAGCGTGTGCCTGTTGTCGTTATCGTGGCACTCCCACCCCATGCGCCAGACCTGTCGCGGTGTCCGCTATCAATCACCTCTCTTATCGCCAATACGGATTTATCTCGTGTTATCCTCCGCTAGTTCTGACAGGCTCACAAATGCCAAAAGCAGCACGTGTACCGGGTATCGTTGCGAGTATCTAATCATGGCTCTCATGCCTGGGTAAACTTTGATCATGTTCACTATGCCTGGGTAACCTCTAAACTCTGATCATGTTCACTCAGTAAGAGACAGTTTTATATTCTTCAAACTTTTTCATTTGGCAAGAAATCAATCCTTGCGCTCTTTACTTATTACTTAAGGGTTAAAACAATTATATATGTACTTGCATACATCATTCATTTGAGGGCAAAAGAAAGGTACTACTTGGTTCTTATCGCTCGTGCAATTAGTAGGTCGTGGATTAGCAGTAAATTCGTATTTATTTAGTGTGATTTAAATGCTACTTATAATATATTAATAAATACATATACTCCTTATTGTTTTACAAATATAATTGTTGTATCTTGAATTAGGATACTGAAAATATGTCCGAGATATTACCATGTTGTTTTGTTTTAATGAGCTCCCGATATATAAAGTTCTATACTTCAGGATAATTCTTCGATTGATGCATGACCTTTTGAGAAACAGCTATTTCAATAGAAACAGGTGTATAATCTATGCTATTCTTATGTAACAGGACTGGCGAATCGAAGATATTCCTAATCAGGTCAGCACCACGTTTGCCTATTACCTGAACGTATCTACTTTGTGGATAGTTATGTAACAAGATAAACTAACTGATTACTGAGATCACCACCATAGACGTCAGTCCTATATACTAGCAATATACCTATTTTATAAGTACAGCAGTTAAACACTTACATATTTGGTGTAAGTAACTAAAATTTTACAAAAAGTGTAATACACACCTACTGAAAATATAAAATGCCCGCCATCGCTGATGCGATACTTACCTTCGTAAAAAACTGCATCAAAATCCGTTACGTAGTTTTAAAAATCTAAGCATACGTTGGGACAGGCGCGGTAAGTGACTTTATTTTATGAGTGACTAGCGACCCGCCCCCGCTTCGCTACGGATACATCTATATCTCGTAAAAAATAGATTTGTCGCCCGTATAGATAAATGGACTATCCTTCACTGAAATATTTTTTAAATCAGACCAGCGGTTCCTGAGATTAGGGCATGCAAACAAACAAACTAACAAACAAATTCTTCAGCATTATAATATTAGTATAGATTACATTGACTCCCCGCCGTACCCCAGTGCCGCTTACATGGAGCGTACATCGCATTCTGGGTAACTAAGCGGCAACAGCGCGACTTTTTCTAATATGTACTTGCATTTTTAAACTCGTGATATCTTCCGAATTAAATGGCTGAATTTTATAATCCAAAAAGTTATAAAAGGTATTGAAGCGGTCTTGAATATAAAATAATTTATTTATGAGGATTAATAAAGTACAAACCGATAAAGCAGAGCCTTTTCAAGCGGCGGCATATAAATTAAGTTTTTAAATGTTGAACATTTAAAACCCCTTACTGTGACATAACTATAATATTCAGACATATGCTGTCGCGACATTTTTGTAGATAATGATGAGTTCTGCAAAGTCGTGGCAAATGATTTTGTTCTATTATCAATAGTTTTCGCAGCGAACGCGTCGTAAGGAATTCTACTGGTCATTTTTTTACACCTTGGGTTACATTATTGGAGCTTTAGTAAGGATCCCTAATTTTTAAAAAAATATAATTAGGCCTATGTTACTTCTGAATAATGCAGCTTTCTAATGGTGAAAAAATTATTGCAATCGGTCCAGTAGTTTTCGAGTTTATTTATTACAAACATACAAAAAATACAAATCTTTCCTCTTTATAATATTAGTGTAGATTATAAAATATACATACTTACAATAACTTCTTAGTTAAACCTTGAACGTGAGTCAACAGGAAACCACTACCCTCCATAAACAAACAGCGTTACACATTTGTTACAAAATAGCACAACCTGTAGGTACGCAAGTGCATGCAATACGTCAATACTGCATATTACCCACCCTGTTAATGGGATCACAACAGATTCAGCACTTGGATAGGTAAATCAATATTGCTAACTAGATTTAGGTCAATGGGCCACATAAACCTCACCCCGCAGGATGACGCGAGTGACGAATGCATCAATAATTTCGTAGCTGGTGTTGCATCATCAGAATTATGTGGAAGGACAGAAGTGCAAACATTTGGATTTATAAAGACTGAACATAGTAGCTCCCTTTCAGCTGCTGATAAGAGTCCTAATACTGCCATGGTAACCGAAAAATCTTCAGTCGATGGTCTTAAAGACCAACCTGATCCTCAAAATTCTTCTTCCTACTAAAATCGATATTCTACTGAAGCACATGTCAGTATTATAAGTCATCATTATTAGATCCTGTCTCACATGAAATGTTGAGAGGCTAAGTGAAATATACTTTTTCAAATCACGCTTTCTAATGATTTAGTAAGAAACATCCTCAACATGTCATTCTTAAAGTTAAGAATAGAAAAGTATCGAAGATATTGTTGTTTGTAAGTCATCTAAGATATGGTCATCTTTTCCTATATACTACACTGTATTAGCGGGGTAACAAATATTACCTTGAAGGAGGAAATAAAGATATTTATGAGGGGTACACAATGACTTTGTAAGAATGGGCTGCATCATTGCTTAAGCCTCGGTAACGCGCCCTTCAAACAATCCTAGAACAGGAAAACAACATACAACCCGCATTCCGTAACAATTTATTGAGTAGTCTATAGATACGAACATATTCAGTGCTTAAGAGAAAACTTATATTTTCACAAAGTTACAGGAAGTATGAGTGAAAAATTGGGCTTTTACTAAGTTCTAAAGTCTCAAGGCACTAATCTATGACGACTTATAGTCTGTATTTGCAAATAAACACATCCAAATTAATCAAAACATTATTTTATGTAACGTTAGATTTAAAGCTTTAGCGTTCCATTACACTAAATATAAGTCTTTATGGGTCTATGGGGCACGTGATATTAGGAGTAGCAAATACATAGCTACTTACAGCCCGACGTTTCGACTGGGTTACACCAATCATGGTCGCGAGCGAACTACGTATAGTAGCTATATATTTGCTACTCCTAATATCGCGTGTAAGCCCATAAAGACTAATATTTATGATTTTATGTAAATTGGGAATGTTGTATCTGGTTGTTAATGGGCTAATATTATGTACTCCACTTTAAATTCAATCAACTGAAGTCCGAGTATTATTTTCTTCAATAGACAACTACGTCAACAGCCACCTGATTTTTGCCTTTAAAAAATCTTCAGCACTTTATATGATACAGAATTACATAACATGTGCATGCAATTCGCCAATTCACCTCGCGTCCTGATATTGAGGGCACGTGGGTTATTTAGCACCTGGATGTATCGATTGGCCGGGAGCGGGCTATAACTCAGATGACCTGACCTAGGTCATCGCGCCACTGTTAGCTGAAGTCCTTACAGTGGACTGACCTACATTCCGCGCTGCATAAAAGCTCACAAGTAGGGCTGACGAAATTTTTATGGCCTGATTCATTCAGCCGATATTTAAAGCATCATTCAGAATTTGGGGGTTCTCAGAGAAGGCTCCAAGGGATGCTTTACTTTTTACAGCATTTATTATAGCTCAAAAAATTTGTGGAGGCAGTGTTGAAGAGCTTCGATTTCTTTTACCTGATAAGAAAGGTGGTTTTTATTGTGAATTAAGGATTTATATAATAACAGTCATTTTAATATCACAAACCCACTTACAGAAGATTTAGTTATAATCCCAACATGATTTCTTTTCAGGTGTTCGATTGAAAGACCTCAAAGTGGTTTTTCTTGACGAATTATGATCTCCAGTGTAAGCTCATAAAAGATAGAAATTATGCAGAGGGATAATGATGATCCAAATATACTGAAAATGGGGATAAATCTCTCATAGATGCCAGCCCTGCCGCTAGCACACTTTCCCTAACAAACATGGCCTGGAATAAAGCTGACTTTTTTAACGCGTATCCTATGTTTGGGGTTGCCTAAAAAGTAGGTCACGGTTTTTATGATGCTTCTGATGGAATAATGCGAGTGTTGACAGGGAAATTACGTTGTTACAAGAAGTGATTCTTGTTATGTAAAGAGGTCACAAGTAGTCTACCTTATTGATTCCCTTCATAGGTGTCAATTATGGAGTCAGGAAGCCCAAATTCAGATTTAGAATTATTGGATTTCCGCTAACAGTGGTTCTAGAAGTTTGGATCTTGAACTTTGATGTGATGTGCCATTTTTATTTTCAATTTTGGGGAGTCTATAAATTAAGTTTTACGGGCATTGTATTTCTGTATGCGAAGGGATGAAAATAAATTAAATAATATGTAATACTTATAGCACCTTTACATGTATGCTTGACACATTTTGTTTCTGCTATTTTATTTTTTTACGAAGAATATTTTTCTATTAGAAAGGTAAACAACACGCTCCCTAGATTCAGCCGAAGAGTCGTGGATCCGACTTTATCCAATAAGGAAGGCATTGATGAAAATCTGAGTACCAAAATGTTTGTATTTATGCACGAGGCAATAAACGTAGGAAGTGCACGCATTCTTTATACCGTTAGCTTGACGATGCAGGAAATCATTAGATGGCTACATTCAAAGGCCGCGGGCAGGCCATAACTTACCAAAGTCCCAAATAGTTCGTATATTTTGTCCGTTAAGTTACTATTACGAAATATTGAATCTCAAATCTGGGAGAACGGCGCCACATTAGATATTATTTGAATTTGACGTGCTTATTACTTTTATCAATGTACCAATTCGATAGCGGCTGAAGTAGGAAAGAGATAACGTAGTAACTTAAATTATTGCTGATCGATAAGACGACTTGCCGTATTGTATGAGCCATCTATTTATCGAGTGGCCGGTACAAATCAATTTTACTAAGGGGAGTTAAGGAAGGCCACAGAAATGATCCTAAACTTTTGACGGTTAAGGTGTCTTGCGTGTGCATGCGAGATCTATTTGGCAATGAAGCTCCAGCAATAGTTTCAAGTGTCCAACGAATAAGCCGAATCATTGTAACGGCGCCAGAGTACGGTTGGTAACTGTTAAAACGCAGTAAAAGCTGCGAACAAAAAGAAATCCTGCTGCTTTCACAGACATGTGCCTACCATTAGTTATGGGGAGTCTGGTGGGTTATTCAAACATGAGTTTTACGCTCATGTTGTGAGCTTAACCTAAATTTCCCCAGGATTGTCGGCGCGTTTAGTGTTTGATTGTCGTACTGCAAGCCGAGATGTAACTTGCAAAAGCTTCTAACTGCTTATGCATATATTCATACACCTATTAAAACTGTACATACAATTATCTGCTTGAAAGCGCTTTGTTTACGTCAAGTGTTTTACGTAATTAAAGTTAGGTCGATTGTTCTGTGTAGTTAAAGCTTAACGGAATAGTATGTATCCACCTGAAATCGATTCTCATAACAATGATGGTTAATTTCTTCCTACTTGAATGTTGGATAAGTATACCTAACACTTATATAATACTACCTATAAGCTTCAAAATAAATGCTCAAATTAAGAAAAGCTGTCGAATATCGTTTATTGTAATGATATCATGCCTTAAATGCATTATATTTGTATTGTCACAACTATTTATCTAAATCTCGCTTTAATTATGTATTTTATTCACAAACAAACAATCAAAATCGTCACTATGAGGAAAACCCACAACTTCGGAATTTGATCTTCTCTAAGCCGGCCGCATCGTCCACTTTTACCATTTTTTGCCTTTCGAAATGGTAAAAAGTCGGATGCAACGATAAGCAGTAGGAAGTGGAAGGGCCTCCTAGATGCGGCTAACGGTCTGGTGGGTTCAACGACTCGATTCGGAGCCGGCGGTCAATTTTCGCCTGGTACTGTTAGATATCTCACGGCGGATCGGTGCTTGCGCAAGGGGCGGCGGGTCCTGCCCGGAATTCTTTCGGTACTCGTCTTTGGTAACTATCTTCGTTGATAGATCGGAAGGTAAGATGCGTTTTTATGCGATGCGTAATGGTAAAAGTATAAAATAAAATTTATCAAAATTGTGGTTGGGTTGATTTGTTATAAAACTAAAAGACATGTTTTTATTGTTTGTTTGTATTATTATATTGTATTTTTATCTAAATCATTCTAGAGTCTAAAAGCTATATTTCAGTAAGAAACAGTTCCTAACAATGAAAATCTTAAAAATCGTTAATTGGAATTTAAATGAACTCTTCTTCAGAAAGAAAACTTTTTCAAGATACCTCGCTATACTCGTACTATTAAATATTGCTAAGCAATTGCTATCTACAAAATATTGTTAGGCAAATATACTAAGTGAACTACCAGCATTATTTAGGTCAACGGCAGCGAGTTTATTTTTGAACCTGGGGCTAGACGTTACTTACCCTGATTTGTGAAGTTGCAATACCTTCCATCCTCCAAAATTAGGCTCTATTTGAATCCGAAAACGAATAGTAAGTAGGTCGGCTCGAATTTAAGTCTAAGGGTCTAATTTGCTTGACCGGAATCGTACCTATTCCTATCTAGTTTCCATACAACCACTGTAATACTTTACCGTGATACAACAGATAAGCAAATATAGATTAATAATACCCCGTAGAAATATGGTTCGAACGAGGCACTAATTATGTTATTCGTTTATTTTAGTCCATTTTTGTCTTCTGCATCACGCTGAAAACTCATTTTATTTGTGGAGCATTTATCTTATGCCCAAATTATATTTAGACGGAAACCAAACGGGAAAGACATTTAGCCGAAAGAGAATAGAATATAAATTCATTTCAATTTAAATCCTGATACAATTGTTTATGTAGGTAAACTTAAATATTTACCTATCTACTTATTTAAGTATTACGAGAGATACCTAAAGTAACATTAATCCAATTAGTGGAAAGGAGTTGCAGTTCATTTAATTAATAGCAGGCTAAGCAGATTTCGTTTCCCTTTTGTCGGAATAGGCACCTACTACTATCAAATGAAATGCACTCATGTTTTATGCACTCAGGTTTCAAAATGTTCTATTGGAATTATGTATATTTCAATCGTCCTTTTGATGTTTTTATATAAGTATTTATGTACACCTCGATAATTATAACGGTGTATTCTAAAAAGGCATACGCATAAAATAATCAAGAACAGAAAACATTGAAAAAAATAAAATTATAGCAACGGATATTACGTGTATTTGATAAGATAGTATAAGTCATGTATCTATTGCTCCTTGATTACGATGAATCATTGCATCTTAATGAAATGATGAAATTACTATACCTACTGAATAAAAAAATACATTTAATCTTATCATCGACGACTTTTATGAATGAAGTGAGATAATGCAATAGATTTTGATAAAACATAAGACTGATTTCAACATTTTGTCATCAGGTACTTCTTTGCACTATTTTAAGCTCCAATTTTAACTCATATTATTAAAATATTGATGAAATGTAGTTTATGAATTCAAAGAAGGTGATGAAGGGGTCTCATAATAAAACTATTTTAATATCGCCTTGATTAATAGCTAGTACTTACTTTAAATATACTTTCTTGCTATTAGTAAAGTAGGTTTATTTTACAAAAATGGTGTCTTGATATGTAATGAGATATTTAAGTTAGCTTTAATTTTAAGACATAATAAAGCGCTCACAGTTAATTAGCTTGTACTTTTTTTTGTCCTAACTGACT
Source organism: Maruca vitrata (assembly GCA_039566165.1). Lineage (NCBI taxonomy): Eukaryota > Metazoa > Arthropoda > Insecta > Lepidoptera > Crambidae > Maruca > Maruca vitrata. Next base: position 10,895,908 of record CM076912.1, on the reverse strand, counting down.
TACGGGGAAGCGGATGGCTCTCAGCCCTAAATTAGCTTGTATTGTAAAAAAAAAATATTTTTCAGGTAATTTTCATTACGAGACAGACAGGTAAAATGTTTTCAGAATTATTGAAATTCACCATTAGTAGGGCAAGTAAAAATTTGCAGTTTATGATCGTTAAGTCGTTGTTCATCGTGTGTTGACTTACCACTTGATATTACGTCGAATATACTTATCTACCTTAATAAACCTATTTATATTACATATACAAAAAACATATAAGTATTTGATTGAATTTCACTTGTCGGGGTAGGTATGTATGGTGAAATTGGTGGTATATCAATTCAAATCGTTTATAAATATCAATTACATCCACCTCACCACCAACCATCACCACTTGGCTACTTTAATCGCCCAGGAAAATAAAATAAGGTTAGGTGATAAGTAGAGCTACCCATTCATGGGGCCTATTTCTACGATAGTTAACGATAGAGTAGATACAATAGTCCTTATAGTATAGGTCCTAAGTCCTAAGTGTGTACTGCTCTTGCGGACCGTACCCAGGTTAAGACCTAGACCGCTGGATTCCTGCAATGTGTGTCACGCGGGAGCGGCCGGACCCTCCGCTCCCTCCGTCGCCTCCTATTTCCGAGAAGGGCTTACGAGTCCACTTATAATCATTTCTGCAGTTCCCGGTACCCTCCACCCGTATTTCTATGCCATGATTTATATAAGGGCCAAGTCTTGTAGCTTCGTTAAAATTTACGTTTAAGGCCCTTTGCCTATCAGGTATTGTTAAATTTAAATTTACCTACCGATGTTCTAGATTTCCAAAAGGTCAAAGTAGAGTAATTGGTAAACGATTGTAGAGTCATATCGTTTACTTTTCGAATTTACTTTGATAACTATGAATGTCATTCTAAAATCTGTGGAATGTGAATGCATAAATTTTGGTCCAACACCCTTTTACGATTTAAACCCGGGACTTCATTTTTGAAGAGGTATTTTACCTTATATAATATTTCTTTATCTATTTTCAGACAGTGCCTATCTACATAGACTTACCTATCTACTTTTTTATTTAGCTATACTAAGTTTACAGTAGTTACGTAAGAATGTGCCTAGTAGGAAAGGATTGATGGAATCCATTAAAACGGCTCTTTTACTAATACTCAATTAATTTTTTTTTTTTTATAAAGAGGCTAACAAGATGACCTCACTCCACCTGATGGTAAGCGGTAGTGAGATCCAAATATGAGGTCGACAGGCACAATAGACCATATTGAGCCTGTCGCACTCATCCTGAAAGCCGTGAAAAAGGAGACCACTGCTGCGGCAACAACGACACAAGGCGCGGAGTCTCGCACTGGTATTGAGCTGTGCGGGTCGGAGTGGGCCAGTCCGCTGGACGGAAGGGCCCCCGTGTCTACGGGTCTCCCAGGCCGCCGGGCTGACCCGCCCCGCCCGCACAATACCGCCGCTAAGACTCCACTGGTCCGGCGCTTGCCGCAACAATGGTCCCCCCTGGCTCCGGTTCGTACAGTGCTGATCCCGGAACGCGACCTGACCAAGAGAGGTCAGAGTCACTTGGCGGGTTTTACACAACTGTATGGTGGTAACAGCAACCGGTCGACAAAATGTCTCCCACCTGAAATTGTATGAGTTTCACTGTTGCTATTCCGGTATTGTTACTTAATTGCAAAAAGTAATTTCATCATTATTATGACGATCGTCCATCGACAAATAGCTTCCTCCAGTTGGCCAATAAGGACATAAATGACGATTCCATTAGCGAGCAGTTACACAATACCAGTCATACTAAGTGGTATAAAAGGGTGTGAAAATACTGAGATAATACCAGAAGAAGGAATAGCAATAAAAATTCAATAAAAGCAACTCTACGTAAAAGATTGTCATACGTATCTTTAACATACAAATGGCGACCAGTTACATTTTTATCAGGGACTTCTATGTATGTACGTCGCTAGATAATGTGGTACCTGGAATATTTTTTCTGTTTCATGTATACTTTTGTTAGTATTTAACCAACTACCGAGATTCATCTTTGTAGAGATGACTCGCTTGATCTGTATATTTCTAAAGATACATATATCTATGTAGAGAATACCGCAAAAGAACCATTTGAAGATAATGTTTATCTATTTGTCTATGGTGTTTAGGCATCGACCACAATTGAGGGTTAATCAATTCATCGCCAAAATTCGAGCTTTCGTGAAATAGAATTAGTGATGAGCCGAGTTGTAACGGGACCCCGTAACTGTGGATCTCGGCTCTAATCTACACAGCCTTTAGATCCGAATGCGATGAATCTTGCGTCCTTAGCAGTTCGGTGCGGTTAGATAGAGACGGCGTTATGGCTCAGTCAATGGATCGCCGAGACGAGAGATAGAGGCTAAGTAGGGTAGTCGCGTGGAACGACAGGTGTCCCTGATTGTCCGAACGCCGATAAAGCCAGATCGAGAGATGTCATATCGCACGATAATGTCGTGGATGCGAACGAACAGCCGTTTCATCACAGCTTTGCCGATCGGAATTAATAAGCTGGCTCCTGCTGATTTTAACGCTTAACTTCCACGCGGTGTTTTTTTTTTCGCTGCTACTACACTTTTTTTTAAATCTATGGTTGTCACAGACATGTTAATAGAAAGAATAGTAGGTAGTGTGTTAATTCCAATTTCAACGTAGTGAGTACAAATCTATGCCTGTCTGCATTAAGCCTACCTAAATCCGCCCTGTAGGTACGAGTAAAACCTGGGACGGACACTAGAAGTTATGTATCTACTATATGAGTAAATATCACAGTGATAGATTATATTTTTATACAATAAGGAATATAGAACCAAATAAGGTGTAGGTATTATTACTTGACAAGTAACTATCAACGTTAGGGAGTTAATGCTGGATTCCTTCGCATCGTAACAAGACAACCTTCTATAAAGTTATATATTTACTTCACGCTAATGAATGTAGGTACAATCGTTGCATTCGTGACCAGTTTTCCGCGTGTTTGTCGTAAATCATACTGGCTATACATAAATAACATAGGAATAATTGTTGAACGCGTAATTTTTGTATGGAAACACATAAAATCCCACCTGTGCTATATTCTGGGGTATTAAGCTAAGTCTTTGAAGCAGTAAGTTATTTGCAGCTTGCAGCACTAAGCTGACTATTGTTTTTGGTATTTGCCTACTATAGATATAGGTTTAGGTAATATTGTTTCATTCCTAGCAAAGATTCCGATATAACTTATGTTTTAACTTTTCACACAGATTGACACTTAAGTACATACGTTTAGGTTTAGTATGAAAGCAATTACTTCACATGTAGTATTATTGTATTGTGATTGTGTTAATAACCATCTTTAGCGCTTATCGAAAGCTCTTAGCACAAATTAATCATTTTATTTTTGCAATGGATAATAAAATATAACTGCTAAATCAATTCGCTGCAGCTTTCTCCGCTGTGTAAAAGAACTTAATAGAATGATAAGCTTATAACGAATAGAGTTTGGAATCTCATTTCCTAAAAATAGATTGGATATAAGTACATAGTATACTTAGGTATCTTTTGAAATAAAACTAATTTTACGGTTTAAACTCGCGCTCGTGTATTGTTATTCTAAACATATTATTTAGAGATCATCTATTAAAATTTCGTTTAATTTTTTATGCTTAATATGAAAGTTACGAAGATGACGGGAGTCTTGATTTTATTTTAATTTTAAGTATTTACATACTATTGAGTCGGCAATACGCAATAAAGGATACGTATCTAGTTACCCTCCCTTATTTTAACGTATTTTCATAAAATATTCTATATTAATACCTGGCATCACTTTAATTATTTTTCCGATAAACTAGGTATATACGTTAACTAATATTTATTAGAAGATAAATAAGCAATAACAGTTGATACAGTTGATATATCGAGGTGAGGACGTATACTAGTTAAGAACCTAAATGTTAGTATACAGCCTATACCTACTTATTGCACTTATTAAAAATTATAACACAATTTTAGGTTGCGGGGTGCATATGGCTGTATTCATTGCGTGTTGCAGGTCGCCTCGTGCGCACCCAAGACACAGTACACACAGAATTGCAGTAACCTTACATCTAACAAGATAGTCCTAAGTTCATGTGGGAGCTTTGGGTCATGAAAAGACTACTGTGTTACTTATAAAAGATGTGGTAGTAGGTAGTTATATACATTTGAATGGTATTAATAGCAAGCAAACAAAAACCGGCGCACGTGTTTATAGGTGTGATAATCATTGTATAAGGCTGTCGATTTTTAAAACTGCCATATTTTTAAGCCTAATAATTTAATAGTATACACACTTTGCGTAAGCCGTATACTACCTTATAAGTTACCGGTAAATCTGTCAAATGAGAGTACTTTTTTTTATTAGATTTAGATTGTGTTAATACGAAAACAGATCCAATAGAAACATTGGTATTTCAATTTCTTTCTGCGTAAAACTTTTGTATGTCATCATTTTGACGACCGACTGACGTTATTCTTGATGAAGTGTATTCCAAAATCAAATAGAGAGCAAACAATCTTAGTAGTTTAGGGGTGAGGGCCTTCACTCCCTCGCAAGAGTGGTGGTAATGACAAAACTACAAGCAAACATCGTATGTCAGGAAGAAAAGATCTAGTAGATTCAATAATTCCGATTCATTGTGGCTCTATTTCCGTCTCCAGTTCTGGTAACCCTCACATCCTCGTGGACGCGTGTGTGCTCAGCTGTTCTCTGCACTATGGCGGGTTGCGTAAGCGCACGGCGCGGTGCCGATTTCTAGCTCCCACGCGGCAAGGTCAGCGGGCGCTTCGTAGCTCGCACTGCTCCCACTTGCTTAGGCTAGCGAAGTACCGTCGGTGGCTAAAGTAGGTTTTTTGGTGTCGTATATTAGTGTTAGGAGTCGTGAGTTCGGACCCCTCCTGAGTCAAATATTCGTGTGATGAACATCGGCGTCTATCCCATGCCTATTTGCTGACTTCTTTTGTTTCTTTTTACCACGATTTCATTAATGTATTTATAATCGTTATTATTTATAGAAAGCATTCTTTAGTCAGTCACAGGATCTGGAATACAAAATATTAAATTTGGATCAGGAGCCTAACGGCTAATATGGAAGACACTTAAATCTAAATATATAAAAGGAGAAGCTGACTGACAGACTTATTGACAGACTGACTGACATATCAACGCACGTCCTAAACTAAGGCACTTGAAGCTTAGGTACCGTAGAGGTGAGTGCACTAAGAAAGGAATTCCCGAAATTCCCACGGGAACGGGAGTTAGCGGGAAAAGCTTTTGTATAAAAAAACCTAAACCGGGTATAGTAGATGATTAAAATTTGGAGTGCAGGCAAGCAGGTACCTTACTAAACGAAAAGCTTATTTGCAACGCGGTATTGAAAAATTCCTACAGGAACGGGAGTTATTGGGAAAAAACTTTTGTATGTAAAATCCTGTAGTCCACGCGAACGAAGTCGCGGGCACAGCTAGTATTTGCTAGTTTAAGTGACGCTGAAATCCGAAATGGTAGTTTTAAATTCAGAACCTACTAATAAATCGTTGCAGTATTCGGTCGTTAGGCTTACATTAAAGGGATGTTTGTGTGTTTATTGAAACCTCGTAGCCTCTTACTAGCACTAAAATACACACATGGACTATATTACGAGAAATATAAGAAGCACGGAACAAACTGTACAAACTTACGTGCGAGTAGGCCAGTCTTGGGAGGCACTAAATCTGTCTCGTAAAACTGAATCGTAAATCGATGTGGCGGACAAAACATGAGGAATAAGCAAGTTTAGCTTAGTGGCGAACGAGTCTTACCTACTAAGAGTATACCTATAGATGTGGAAGCTCCTATACATACTTTATAAATGAGTAAATTCTACAGGAGGTAGTACAAATGACGGAAGACACGCTAAGCCACTTATCTGTGTGAAATTATCTTTATTAGAATTAGGTGCCACAAAATTTATAGTACACTGATACGAATTAAATTTTCAGGTTTTGTACCTTATTTGCTGGCGATCTACTATTTAGCAATTTTATTAAAGCATTGCCTGGTCATTTCACCTGATCCAAAGTTCGTATGACTAGGATAAGAGATTTTTTACATAATTTTGGAATTTCAGGGTCATAATGCAACAAATTAGCAATATGCTTACATTTAGGTATATATCATTCCAGAATAACTATTATTCTTAAGGTAAGCATACAAAGTACAAGAAGAAGATTCGTCATTAGACCAACTTCGCTAATAACGCACAACTTTACGATTGATTATACCACCAGGATGTACCGTCTCCTTAATTTTATATGGCTTTCACATTTTCTTTGTTATCTCAAAACGCACGTATTGTACAGTGAAAACCGATTGTTACCTAAATAAATCGTTAAGTATCTACGCGCAATTTAGTTTTAGTGCTGTTTTATAGTTATTTTATGTTTCGGCTCGCCGATCAAAGGGATGGGCTGAGCTGAGAGGCGCAGCATATTATATGCTAACATATTTTAAGTTGAAGATACTTCCCCGCTGTAGTTCCTTTCTCTAAACGTAGACCTAGGTATGCACTACTCCTCGACCACACCGATCATTGACGCTTGCGACAGTCCAAAACATAGTTCTGATTACCGCCTCAAAATCGTGATCAAATGTAAAACTTTATAAATCTCAATGTCAATTTCTAATTCGCATATTTATAGGTACTTCCATAAAACAAAAGTGAAGTAAAACTGAATGCGTAAGTACGGAGCTCCAAAAGTAATGTATAAGATAGTCGCAGATCTTAAAAAAAATAAAGAAAATGACAGTTTAACACCATTGATTAAAGTATATTAGGGACAATTTCGTATTTGCGACTTAGTCATCCGTCGGGCGCGCCCCTATCCGAGGTCGTAGACGAATACTTCACAAAAAAAAACATTAACGACTCTCCGGTCTTCCAAATATCATGTTTTTTTTGCTGTAGTCGTACATTTTACCTCAGGCATTATGTCTGTTTTCTTCCAAATACAGTATTAAAACTGACTCACTCATTAGTGTTTCAATCTGTGTAACAACCGATGTATGAGTAATCGTCACGCACATCAAGAAAAGTAGTCATTGCAGTATGCGTAGGTTTTTGTTACGATAAAGTTGTAGCTCCAAAATAAAAGGGCAGATGGGGAATATCACTGGAACCTTCTTAGGTAGCTAGAGTCCGGTAGTAGCAATGGGTCCTTTTTTCACACATATCATCCCACTGCTAGGCAAAGGACTCCTCTAAACCTGTCCTGTCCACTGCTCTCTTTAAAATGTTTGATACAACTTAAGCATTTCTGATTTATTTATTAATTAAACCCAAAATATGTAACCGTTTTAAAAATAAACATTAAATGTATTTTAACTAGAAAATTAAATCACAAAACTAAGACGGTGATTTTTATCAATAAGACTCCAGTGCCATTTGAAGCGAAGCAAACTTACTATTTGCGTTGTAGCCTCACATAACAAATGAGCTAGGTAGGCGTCGCTCAAGGTCCCAGCTGTAATGGTGGTAGATTATCTAGCGTGTAGGCAGCAGAGGACAGCCATACAGTGCTGTGTTATTATTGTGCATCGCTCCTCTAAATATACGCTGTGCATCTTCAAGGGTTTCTTAATTTGTAGCGTGATAATTGAGCGAGGAATTGGTTAACGTTGCGAAAAATGGTTACATAAACCTTAAGTGCAACGTGGAAAAAGGAATTATTAAAGCAAGGATTATATTAATTTTGTTTTCTGTTACAAAACCACAGGGGCACTGTGCCTTGTCTTTCTTTGGACATGTCGTATCGTACTGCCGTCTACGTGTCTCACCGAACTATGAGGACGAGGGAACAGTGATTGCAATTGTGTCTGCCAGAAAATGTGAACATAATACATGTATTCTGCGCAGTTTGCTGATCTCTATTGAAAATTAAAATGGTAACATATGTGATCTTATTGCAATAAGGTTCATAACTGAACGGGCTCATATACATATTTGTGACTGTACATGCTATCTTCATTTGAAGCTGTCACCCCTAGTTGGAAATAAACGTTTGATATTGAAAATGGTCGATAACCGGCGCAAGCGCAGCAGATACACTTAACCTATCTATTAAAATAAATGAGCGTGCTACGGGTGTCCCCACTCGTAGCACACATGACTGTGTTTAGTGTTTCATCACTGAAACTCTGTATTATGTAACCAAATACATATAAGAATTCAATGTAAGAAGGATTAAAGAGGTGAAATATTATCTAGTAGAACTTTTCTTTAAAAAAATACTTTTTCACTAATACACCTGAGTAACACAACTGAACTATCACAAATATTTAGTTTTTTATGTACAAGTTCTAGTTTCATTTTTAGATTCAGTATTTTTAATGGTAGTTTAGGTGATGATTACACTGATATTAGGTTACATACGGAACTTTAGCAGGGTATTTCTCGTAGGTTTTTTTTTGTAGTCAGGACGTTTGAGACAGTACAAAAACAAAACAAAATCTATTTCAACTGGCTAAATAACTTAAATCCTGTATTTAGGAAGAATAAAATTACCATTATCATCATCATTAGCGATTTAATCTTGCCCAATTTCTTAGATTATTATGATTAATATGCAAAATGGTGCCTAATGTCAAACTGAATCGGCCACATGCAGCGTTTAGCGATAATCCGGTGCTTATTTCCCATTGCGAGTCAAACACAATAATTCAACGCCTCAACAAATTCCAGGCGCACGGTAGTGTTTTTAGCCAAGTATGTTGAAGCAGCGAGAGATTAACCCCAATGTTGTCACGTGTGTAATTGCTTTACGTAATCAGGATAGAGTTCTGTCTGCGAAATATAATTGTATATCGCAGCTGCCTATTTTGAGTATTGTAGTTATAATATTTCCTAAATAATAAGTATAAATATATTTCATGTAACATATTATTTATTATATTTTATTACTTTTACTATCTTTGGAGGTCTGATATTTATAATTTAATTTATGATCCCCTTCAGGAGAATAATTCAACACAACAGAAAAAGACATCAAAAGACAAACATTTTTGTGACTATATCACACAATTAAGCCTTAAACTGTACCGAAACTTGGCTTCTACGTAAAATAGTGTTGGAACGTCTATCTATGAATATCTAACAGGAAATTAAGAAGCGAACTCGAGACGAGATAGCGGTACCGCGTTATCAGCACCTGAGGCTCAGTAAAAAGTTCAATCACAGAAGACGGGTTCATTATTTCATTTCTATCCACTTGTTACTATAATCTTAGATTCTACTTACGCAATCGCGCTTTTTAAACGTTCAAGCTTTGTAGGTACGCACGAAATACTTGTAAGGAGTTAGAACTTCTTAGCTAATCTAATCCCCTTTAATGTTGCTCGGTGCTGATGTTTCCGGTGACAATTTACATGAAAATACTTGCTAGGGACTTAACCTTAGGTATTATTGTTGCCGTACTTTTTGCCAGCCAGTAGGGGAACCTGTTGTACCTTGGACAGTGTTGTACCTAGGACAATTGTAATTTTTCGTAAACTCCCGAGCTTTAGAATAATATTGTATATGGCAGTCAAAGCTTGCTTTGATAAGACTCACGTGAAGTTAGTTCTGATTCGCCGGCGCCGGGTCAATGCAGTTAAAAAAGGTAATTTATTATTTTATGCCTTAAAAGTTCGTTTTTTGGAATTTACTTATGGCCTCCTAATTTGTCACGATATGTATTTATAAAATATCTTTTACTTCCGATATAATCTCAGTTTATTAAGGTTTTAGATAGTATAGTTGTCAGAACCCAACCTCAATTAAAAGTGTGTTTAAACAAGTTGTAACTAAAAATTGTTATGATGTTGTACCTCGGCCCCCAACTAAGTATGTACCTTGGACATAGGTAATAGATAGATAATTTTGATATAGATAATATAACCTAATAAAAACTTATTTTTTTATTATATTTTTGTTCTATTTTTATAAGGCAAAAAATAAATATTTAAATATGTAAACATTTGTTATGTTATTGACACAAAATAAAGAGACAAGATACTTTTAATTAAGGTAACTGTTAATTTGCTATTTACATTAACGTTTTTGTTGATTACAGGTATAAGCATTATTGTTGTACTTACCTATATTAAAAATAAAACTCTGCTGCAATTGCTAGTGTTTATCTTCATTCTACCCTGGAAAGTCCAAAGTACAACTGGAACGGTCCAAGGTACATCAGGTCTGTTGTACCTTGGACAGTTTTCCCTTTTTTTCAAGTTGCTTTTGTTTCCAGTTTACCGAAAATCCTCAACTTTTATTTATTTGTTATATAGTTGAGTAACTGATCTTTCAATTATTACAAATTTGACAAAACTTATTGTTACCATTTATTTTTAAAAAATAAAAATATCAAAAACTGGCATAGGTACAACAGGTTCCCCTACCTAATACCAAAGAATATATTACTTAAATTATTACCAAATTTCTTCTCAAACCTCAATATATTTTTAAAAAGCTTGACAAATGGGAATGGTACTATTCGACCATTGTATTTAAATTGTATTAGTCTTGGGCTTCTTCAACAGATGTTATGTAACCTGATCAAAGTTTGAAATATTTCTGAACTAGGACTTATGTGTGCGAGATGTGCTATTAACATTGAAATAAAACAATAGGAGTCTAAAAATATTCAACTTCATTGTTAAAAATAAAATGACATAATAATATAAGCAGCACTTGCACAGGTACCTGTCTACTAAAATATATGTAAATGCAGTCCACACGTATATATTAATGAGTAATGTACGATAAATTATCAAAATTCATGTCTACCGAGTCCTAGAGAGGGATAGAACTTTTTGATAGGCGTCGAGCATAGCTCTGCGCCCGCGCACGTGAGAATGGAAGGAGTGAGCGGGTCGGCGATAGTCGCCGCCCACGCGCAGGACAGAGACGGACGATGTGAAATCAGGGTGGTTCCACGTGGGGTCGTCGACCTGCCCGCGACACGCGTATTGGTGATTTTTAGGGTTCCGTAGCCAAAATGGCAAAAACGGAACCCTTATAGTTTCGTCATGTCCGTCTGTCCGTCTGTCCGTCTGTCCGTCTGTCCGTCTGTCACAGCCGATTTACTCGGAAACTATAAGTACTACAGTGATGAAATTTGATGGGAATATGTGTTGTATGAACCGCTACAAAAATATGACACTAAATAGTAAAAAAAAAAATTGGGGGTGGGGCCCCCCATACATGTAACTGAGGGATGAATTTTTTTTTTTCGATGTACATACCCGTGTGGGGTATCAATGGAAAGGTCTTTTAAAATGATATAAAGTTTTCTAAAAAACATTTTTCTTAAAGTGAACGGTTTTTGAGATATCAGCTCTCAAAGTCGTAAAAAGTATGTCCCCCTCCCCTCTATTTTTATAACTACGGGGTATAAAATTCTAAAAAAAATAGAGGTGATGCATGCTAATTAACTCTTTCAACGATTTTTGGTTTGATCAAAGTATCTCTTATAGTTTTTGAGATAGGTTGATTTTTATTATATTTGCTGCTACGGAACCCTTTGTGCGCGAGCCCGACTCGCACTTGGCCGGTTTTATAATTTGGATTTTGGGACAAAGTCGACGGCAGGAGAGGCAGGTATTGAGTGGACACTTTTTATTTATTTTATCGAATGAAATTCAGATTTTTTTATAAGAATGTTACCTGTCACAGCAATTTCTTTTACGTACGTACGTAACAATAGACTGTACCTGTCCATTGTTTATCCTTATAATTATTAAAGTAGAGAGAACATTTCTTACGTTCATTTTAGTTCTCCCTTACTTCTATAATGTACCTAGTTGTTGAATATAATAGGAACACTTACTTACCACAATTAAAAAATAAATAAATAAACAACTGAGGTAAGTACGTCTCATACATAATATGCGGTGATTATGACATCACTCTGTCCCTTTCAAATAAATTACTCGTTCGTAGCTCTTAACGCATTATTAGCGCACTCATGTGAGGTTCATTATGACATGCCGACCATATTTATTTTATTACACCAGGGTAATATCTGAATTGTCAACAATATATGGGAGCAATTAACTGTATAACTAATAAAAGTAGTAGAATTGCTATTAAAATTATTCGCTGGAAAACAACTTATAAAAATGATTTGTGGTATAGGTAAGTCGCACGTACAACTGCTATTAGTCTGTAAAAGGCTTAATTAAGTGAACATCTTTTCAGAATTAGCAGAGAATTGCACACTTAATCATTTTTTTTTATTATACCTAATTAAAATACCTTTAATTTCATATCTCTATCCTTTACAATAATTATGTGTTAATCGTCATTCAAAATCTTGTCAGATCCTGGAATTAAGTAGACGGTTATAACTTACAAGCGAATGCAACTGTTACGTAAAGATTACCTGTCTTAGTAACGGTAGAGTCGAGCGATCCGTGCCATTGTATGATAATTGTGACCTTCACTTTACATTCAGTTATCACCCTTAAATTTGACTACATGAATACCGGCTTATCACACAATCTGTGCATTTCAAGTTGACGAACCGGTCCGCCTAATGTTTACGATACAATAAAGCAGCTTTACATTTATAATATGCTCTAAGTCTCTGTTAACATGAATACTTATATTCCAGTGGACAATTTTAATTGGTTAAACATGTTGTTGTGAGAAAATTAGCAGAGGATTAAATCAGGATACTGATGAACCGATATCAAAATTTCAATCTGAAGCCAAAACTAAATAAGGGTCAGAAAAAGAAATCATACCAATAGGTAGCAAGCAATGGAGCAATGAGAGAAAAAGGAACAGTTGAGATCACATTTGTTTTGATTTGACCTCACCCAGCAATGTTCTTATGCCACGAGTCCGGTCAAACCGGCAAGCCAGGAAGCACACATTTTTGTAAGAAAAGATGTTTGCTTTGGGATGAGAAAGGAAGATCTAATCTACCACACCCCGGTATTATAAAGACTTAAGAAAATACAACCAAGCATAGACTATAGAAGACATAGAGATCCCTGACAACATGAGGTATGTTTATTATAAAATCCACACATATTGTAGGTGCAAAAGCACATCTCCAAACACTCGTCGCGTCTAGTTTGTGTAATGATCTTACGCCACGGCCCAAACTAAGTGCGTAACATTTAAAACCATCGTAACTTCGATGACCGCGGCGGTAACTGTCCCTCCAAGAAGGGTAGTGACCGTAAGGAAAGTAGCGGCGCTGTAGGGTTGACTCGTCAAAAAATAAAAGAGCCCCATCATCTCGGAAGTAGTGGAACAAAAGTCGAAGACGTCGCTTAAGTGCTATGTATTATTATTATTATCAGTCATATCCATATTCTCGGGACTACAGAGTCCCGGATTTTTGGGAGGCGTGTGAGGGGCCAAAGCCAACACGTAGAGGCCTTTTATGACTTGTATGCTATATGTAAAGTGGCACCAGCCGACGATTATCCCTGTATACACTATAAAATGCAGCCAAGGACAACCCCCGGTTAGTGCAGGACTATGGAATAGGGTGGAAGAGAAAATAATCAGGGCTATGGGGTTGAGGTGCTAGTGGACTGGGTAACCGGAACTATGGGAAGGACTATGGCACCTGCCCCGATCTATGTTTATAAACACGAATAAAATGGGCAGGTGGTGACTCGCCACTCACTGTCATGGGCCCCCCATTGGTCGCACACACGAGGCACGAGGCAGGAGCGACGGGGGGCAACATTATTGTGAGCGGCTCAGGGTGCCGAGAGGTGTACACCGCTTTATACCCAGTGGCATAACGCCACTGTGCCAACTCGCGACTTATGCATCTTTCACTTCCACCCTGCGAGCATGTAGCTCTGACGCCCCACTCTGGCCGGCCGGCTAAGGCAAGACAGAGGTGAGAGTCCTGCGGCCCCCGTGGGGTCCACTCCTACCGGCCAACTAAGGCAAGCGGAGAGAGGGGCCTGGTCGACTCTCAGAGGCACGGGTCCCAAGGGGTGTCAGTCCCATTCAGCCCGCCACAAGCTGCCCTGGGGAGACTGGTTGCACTGGTAGAGAGTCGCTGCTTTTCTTGGTGCGAAAATCAGCGACTCTCACCAGGGGGCGGTGGGGTCGTCACATCCCTACGCCTTTATTATTATTATTATTAAGTGCAGAAGCTTAGCTTACCATTAAAGTCTGGCTCGCGGTTCTAGATGGGGGACCATAACTTTTTAACAGTCAGGCCGGTTATAAAGACGCTATTAAAATAATTCGTTTGATGCTTTTTGATAAAATCACAGAAACCATGTAACAGGTGTCTACGGAAACAAGTATTGTAAAGATTTTTAAGACGAGGATAAACATTCTTATGGGACCTATGCTCTGGCAGTTTTGACGCAAGACGTCACAGTAACGCAGTGGATTGCCACTGCTTGTTACCAAATCTGACCTAGTTTCTGCTCCTGACATCAGCAATACAAGAATTTTAACACGTAAAGGCCAGGACAGAATATTTACTTAAAATTACATAGAGTTCTAAGTATCACTATCAGCATCAATTAAAACATATTTTTTGGGAATTTACGAGTATTCTATCACCCTGGTGCAGTCTCATTGGACCAGCTGAAAAGCAAACTTTTTTAATCATAAACTTTCATGCTTTTCCCGCCTAGAAAAATTAGAGTGCCAGATCTCCACAGCCTTAAACTCGGCCAACAGCCAACCCTACCGTTGGCTGGGCAGCGTTGCGCAAGCGCCGCCACGTGTAGCGCAGGTGAATGGAGGGCATCCTGGGCCGCAGCCCTACGGGGCGGTGGCGCAACCGAGTGGGTGATCGGAGGTTTCTTAATGGACATCACATAACTTCGGGAGGATCAAGTTTGTGTAGAGTTGGGGCCAACGCTGCGTACGCGGGCGAGGTTTCATACTAAATTCATAGCTGCTGGTAAATTTTGTATGAAACAGCGCTTTGATCCCGTGAAACGCAGCGTTGGCCAAGTAAGAGTCCATGTAAGAGCCTGTCGACGCGTACTGGCAGTGACAAAAATACAGAATCAAATTATCATTAAAAAGTTATGTCAAAATAAACTGAGGTAATTTTAGCGACTCTACCTGTTAGAAAAACTACTGATTTTTTAGGTACCTTAGAAATATTTTGTTCATACTTTAAAATTTATTCGTATCATCGGTAGGGCTTGCAATAAAAAAAAATTAACGTATTATGATCTCCAAATCAATCTTGGTACATTTTTAGGTCGCACTTAATGTGCACTTGTTTTACCGAAGGTGCGATTATGGTTCTGAAAATTGATAGGACCGCTCCATAAATCGTTATCGATCCATTATCGGGTTTCTACATAACTTAAACATTTCAAATCAATCAATGGCTGATGGATGAACAATTTTGTTTATAAACACCGCTTGCATCAATAATTGAATTTAATAAGTCACATGACTTTAGAACTCTACTGTACTAATTTCTTATTCAAGTCATAATCACTTTAAAAATTGAAGTTCTCACAGTAAAATTCAGGGCTATATTTATATAATATATTTTTTTTACATACTTAAGTCGTTAGTTCCGCATTTTGTTTTACCTACTACCCGGACTAAATAAAAACCTTTTAATGAAGATAATGTCTTCAATTACGATTGACTTCGTCATTTCGAAGGTATCACGTCAGGTGTTGTACCACACGTGCGCGCCTTTGTAATAAGTCTCTTCCGGAGTTCCGGGGTTTTTTAAATCGTTTCATATTATTTTCTTAAAAGTTAATGTAGTTAAGGTAAACTATTACTTACTAGCATAAATCTTAAACAAAGTCCCAGAATTGAATGGCATGTTGGGCGTCGGATTTACCTTAGAGATTATAGTTGATAATCGAGATTTAATGATTTCCTGCAATTGAGGAACCTTATTCTAACGTGTCCCGTACATATTACGTCCGTACATTATGGGAGATAATATGTAATACTGTTGCCAGGCGTAAGACCAGGTGCTTCTTGGAATAAATTAGTAGTCTATTAGATAATGAAAAAAAAATTTACGAACAACCATCTGAATTCCGTCAACAAAAAGGACCGATCTCGTCACTATGATTATAGACTGTGATATAAGCTAATTTTATTTCATGATGACCACATTATGTTAAAGACGACGGAATTTTCTGTTGCACGGTACCTCAGCCTGCCTCTACAGTCAGGTGTTATAAAAAAAGGCGTTTAAGTTCCAACAAAAAACCTGGATACCTAAGTATTGCACATAAATACCCTTAATCAGAACATGCAGTAACTAATTGCCGACTAGACGCCTATCATGGCTAGCCCGCGTCTACGCACTGCTCCACTCTTAATGCAGATTAAGAGCGCTGCATTCGTAGCCTACATCCAAATGGATTTGTACAATGTTGACGTATAAATATCGAAAACATGTCAATGAGCTTTTGGTGAAAGTAGCTTAAAGGGCAGAAACGACGCAGCCTAAAAAGGCTCTGTTATAAATGATCTTGTTTTACAAATAAGATAAAAAATTAAACGGGACTATATTTTTTACTTCTGAAAACTGAAATTACTTCTTTGGTACTTTTTGATCAAATACTCATTAGGTGACTCTAGTAGCAACCACCGGGTAATAAGAAAGAACGCCAAATCTATGTTGTGTGTGCCAGGCAATACTAGGCATGGAGGTAGGAAACCTCAATGGTATCTATTTCTAACTGAAGATTTCGGGTTCCTAATTGAGTTTACCTTGAAACAATTTGTTGTTGATGAAACACCTTGCTTCACAACTATCATTACTTTTGTAGTGCACATCATCACTCTTGACAGAATAGTTCCGACGAAAATTAATACTTTCATTACAATATGCAGTCAAACTCTTCCCATCCCATCTACAACACAGCCAGCCTGATTTAGCCTCCTAATAATAATGCTTGGCAGGCTCTGCCAAGGCCAGAGCCTTGGACGGCCGAGGCAGCCCTACCACACCTAACCTCTCAAGTGGGTGCAGCTTGCACAACTTCGCCCACACCGGGTGCGCACACGCATCATTCGCACCGTTATTTTTCTACTTCTCAGCAGGCACAAGTATATGACGTCCATAAATGTAGGAATGCTTAATTAGTGAAAGGGCTCCGAGATAAAGCGGAATGGTGGCTCGGCTGACTTTGTGTGACAATGGCCGTGATTCGGACGTAGGGCAGGGATGTGTGTGTGTGAGATCTTTTGACACAAAGGGCGCCTTCTGTGTTAGATATATTCAAATAATATTAATTCTCTGAATATTACAATCTGCATGGTTTGAGCTATATCTGAATTATTCTAAATATTTTTTTAGCTACACCCATCGTGGTCGCGAGCGAACTACGATTGGTGTAACACAGTCGAAACGTCGGGCAGTAAGTTGCTATGTATTGGCTATTCCTAATAACGCGTGTAGACCCATAAAGACAAATATTTGGTGTAATGGAACGCGAAAGTCTGAAATCTGAATTATTATTTTTTATTTGATAGTAGTCGCAGTAGCCGAAAACGGTTAAGAGAGTCATCTGAAATCTGTCTATTTACTGTAGATAGTTCTGATCATTCTGTTAATCAGCTTTTGTTACATATATCAATCGTGGAATACGTAATAATATCGACAGAACAAAACAGAAAGAATCTACAATAACTCTACATTATCCCTTGCTAAAATACATAACTCATTTGGCATTATACAATGGCTCTTCATCTATATTCATAACTAGGAAGTAACTTGCTCAGCCAGTAGATACAACATAACTTTATCGATTCGTATCGTTCTTAGAAACCTATAGTTCTAAGTATATCAGAGGGTCTAATTGGTATATGTTCAGTTAGTTTGTGAGATGTAAGGATTAGACAGTTGCATGTCAGTAAATCAGTAGATAGAATTAATCTAACAACGAACGCCGAGAAGCCTTCACCTGCCCCTCCCCAAAGGTGACATCACGGAACTGCTGCCTATTTGCAAAACGAATTCAACAAAAACCACTAGCTAAATCTGGTGTCAACGCTGGTCTATTTTTAACCCATCGTGCGGGGTACAAATTGTCGCGGACTGGTCGGGAGTCGGATTGGCTGCGCGGGCGCGTGGGGCCCCGCTGGGTGCGCCGCGCCCTCGCGCCCCCGCGCCCCGCGCCCGCAGGGTTGCCCACACTGCCTATTTCAGTTTCTAGGCTAATAGCTTCGCTAGAGAGGTAGCTGTGCGTTAATAAAAAAAAATGGTCCTATTTTTCAACGGTTTAGTTTTTACCTTCTCGCTTGTCCTTTTTCAAACTTGTTGTGATCAAAACTATTAAATTTAATTGAGTACCACGTTGATTTAAGAAAACAGTATTTTTAAATATATGGAATTAGAGATATAAAGCCTTCATGTGTATTCACTAAACACTTGGTTACGAACACACCATATTTTGTTTTACAAACTAAATCTTGCACTCTTTCAGTTGTAAACTATTTGAGAGAAACTAAAGGTGTTGGTATCAGAAAAACCATAAACAGTTTCATTCAACAACTAAATCTTGCACCCTTTCAGTTGTAAACTATTTCAAACAAACTACAGCTGTTGCCACCAAAGCCATATACAGTTCCATCCAATACCTAGGCAGATACCTCCTACGCAATACGATGACGATGACACAAATGTCCTGTGGTGAGCAGCCCTACCCGCGCCCTCCCGCCCGCGCCCCCTGCCGCGAAGGAAAACACGCGCACCGTCATGTGAGCGCCGAGAAAATTAACGTGGAAACGCGAATGCCACGGGTTCAATCTTGGTGGGTCTATCAGCCGTCCGTGAGAAATGTATTAATGCATCGAAGAGATTATGCTGATGTGCGTTTGTTATTTCTATGCGGTGAAGGTTAAGGTTCGCGCGGGACAACAGACCGCGACAGGCTTTAACGTAGGCTTCTGCAGCGCTACCATGAGTTTAAAAGTGACAGCGTCGAAATCGCCTTTGTAAATATGTCTATGAAAAACTTTACAGCGCCGCTAGCGGTCACTCTAAGAACTAAAATCGGTAGTATGAAAAAACAATTCGATAGGTTGTTAACGTACGTAAGTTTTCGATAGCTCACTCATGGTAGCGCTACTGTTCCTTGTCTCGTTCGCGAACTGTCACGTATACATTGCCTAACAAGTCGTTCTCGGCGTAATAGAAGAAACAAAAAATTGTTAAAAAGAGACAAGTGTTGGCTACTAGCCCGCGCTAGAATGATGCGAAGAGTCGTCACTAAGTACATAAGTCTAGCATCAGTGGTATTAGCGTATACCTGCAAGACTATGTATAGATTTATATATCAAAACAGCCAACATCAAGCTTCACACCTAAGTTAGCCCGGCACTTCTACTTATTTCCTTTACGCAGGCACATACTTCAGAAGGATCGTTACCGGCACGTCACATGCTTGGCTGACTTGCGTAGCCTTGAGTTCGAAGGGCCTTAGGCTATAAAACCTACTTGTGTAAGCTAGAATTTCCATTTTTCACTGCTGAGAGTGTACAAAGTTGTTTGAAAGAATAAATTATACGAAGAACTTGATTAAGTACAAACATGTCAGGGTACTTACCCGATTTTTTATGATATATACGTAAACTAGCTTTCCGCCCGCGACTCCGTCCGCGTAGAGACGTTTAACGGGTAAATAGTTTAACTTTTGAACCGGCTGCGCTATAAGTAGTAATGTTTACTACGCTATAAGTAGCAGCCGGTTAAAAAGTAGCCTATGTCCATTCTCAGGCCCTGGACTATATTTGTAATAAATTTCATTCGGTTCCGTATTCTATTCGTGATTTCGTAACAGACAGACAGAGTAACTTTATCATTTATAATATTAGTAACGATTGTTTTTGGTACTGTTTGGGATATTCATCTGATGGGCTGTTATTTACCGAGAAGTCGTCAGTTAACATTTTCGTATATCTTGAAGGATAATGTCGTAGCTAGTTTCGTGCTAGAGAACAGGACGCTTGACAAAAACACCGGTTTGCCTTGACCCGGCGACACTCTTCGTTTGAACTTTACGCAATATCTTTCGCTAAAGAAATCACACCATTTGTCTACTATCACCGGAGTTACACCTGGTTAAGTATTTATTTTGATGTTATAAAACCGCGAAAACCTCTGTTGTTATTTAACTTTATCAAACTTTTAATAGTGGGATATGAAGGTGTTAATTAAAGTATGTTAGATAATAGAAAATTAAAAAATGTTAGATAATAAAACATTACCAACGTTATATAAAAGCGTCGATGGCCGAGTGGTTAAGGTCGTTGCTTGCCATGCGAGAGGTCGCCAGTTCAAACCCCGCCAAGTAACAATGTGTTTTTCAAATTGAAATTCATATGTACCATCATTTGACGCTTTAACGGTGAAGGAAAACATCGTGAGGAAACCAGCACACCTGAGAATTTTTTCAACGGTGTGTGAAATTATGTTAGAAGCCTACGGGTGGTTTAAAAACTCTGACACCAGGTTGTTCATCAACCATACGATACGACGAAGAAGAACATTATATAATTTTAAAATGTCATGTTAACACACATTAGTAAACTGAAAATGTCCGGGATATTTACCATATTCTTATGTTTTAATGAGCTCCCGATATTTCGGCACTGTTTCAAGCGCCAAGGATTTTTAACAACAAACGTTGTTGTTAAAATATTTAGTAAACCGTTAAAGAAATAAATAACTATGGTGCAACGATCGAAGAAGGGGTGCTAATGTTCGTAGGATAAACTGTCTCACGATTATCTAATCCAATTTCTCTCTATTGAACTTGATTTTCAAAACATGGTATAAATAAAATATTCTTCAAAACTTCCAAATAATTGAATGTACAATACCTACTTTTGATAAAGTCAGTCATTCATTGTAGACTCCGGTGCTCTATTTGCATTTCTTATTACTATTGATACGCCACTAGGTACGTGTAGATGCACACTAAATTCGTATTTGTAAGTATATATAAGTACATATGCCAAAACAATCCTGCTCACATAGTAATAAATTACATGAGTGACTATCAAAAATAGATGTCAATTTCATCACGAAACTAAGTTAAACTAAAATATTTTATATTAATAGATAAGTATGTAGGTATTAGATAGGTACTCCTCTAACACCTTTCCACAACTTTCATGAAGTCGTTTATAATAGAAACTAAAAAGTATTAGATAAAATAGTACAATACCTTTAGGAATTACTGTCGAAAACAATAAGCAAGAGTCTTATTACTAAAAGAAAAAACACAAATACTTTAGTGTAAAAATAAGCTGTTTCTATGCAAACCCATATTTTTCTGTAAAAAAATAAGTTTATCTATTCTCAGCATGCACGTGAGGATAAGGGTTCACAAAGGCTATAATTAAACATAATAGCAGGGTGTTAAGATATGTATAAATAATTTTCCTTCCTTGTACGGCATTTCGTACCTAAATATAACATTGATAAAAATACATTCCGCCATTAAATATTAATTTAACTGTGAATTTGTGTTAGTAGAGTGAAACTTAATAAGGGAATATGAAGTTAATTTTATTTTTATGGGTATAATTTAATTTTGTGAAGTTTCTCTATTAATAATAGTTAGGTAAGTTTACTCTATTATTCATACCAACAACAGTGAACTGGTGCTGAATATTCTGTGAAATAGGAAACTGAAGAGATTTTCAATAGTTGTTAGATTTTATCTCACTCAACTTTGTAAGAAACAATATTAGCAATGAAATAATTACCCTTATCAGTAGAAATTAAAATATTTTCATGAAGTATCCTAAAAGAGTTTCAAAAACACATCTAAAAGTACGTTACTAATGTAAACATAACTTAACAAACACACTTAAATGTCACAACAACAAAAAAAAAAACTGGCCGGAAAACAAAAAGTATAGCATGCACCTAACGTCTTTTAAAAAAAAAACACGAAACAATTTGCATAATCTCAACAATCGCTTCATAAGGTTAGCGAGTAGAGTGGCTTATCGAGACCCTGCTGTGACCTTCCGATTAGCGTAGGACGGCCGCCCCTCGCGTCCTGTGCTCACAACGTAGCAGTTTCCAACTAGCATAAATAAATATCGGATAACTTCACTTGTATGATCCCGAGATCTGTAAACACTGAAGTTACGGGTATATAGAAACAAAAGATGAATAAACTAAATCTTAAGTATTTATATAAGTAATTTGTGCTATTAAAACGACTATCTGTCCAGTGGTTGGTGAACGGTATACGGGTAAGCGACCCCGGTTCCTCGAGCTACTATCGACTCAGTCCAAATCATCCGAGGCGATAGTATCCTTTCTCCCTTTCCTTTCCCCGTCATATATCCTTGCTACTCGTGGGAACACAATGGCCTTGTTAAAACAATGCACAAGGCAAATGGCGGCGACGTGGTCCACAACCCGTCACGTCACGAATACTGGATCGCTGGAAGTGATCTCTGCCTACCCCTCTGGGAAAAAGGCGTGATTTTATGTATGTATGTATGTATTAAAACATGTTGTATGCAAATGTATTGAAGGAACAGGGCTACCTGCCAGCCTGCCACAAGTAGGTATTTTATTATGCTTACTAGGTAGCCTCAAAATTGTGCGATAGTAACTTAATGTAATAGAAATAAAAAAAAATATAGCCAGAAATGAATACACTAAATTTTGGATGAGTGAGTATACATACTTTTAAAGTTCTTGTGGCGGCATGCATCACAATTAAAATTTAAAACATCTCACACACACTGCTCTTGTCTGGGTCAGAAAAGAGCACTTGGTCATGATCACTTGGTCATTTAATAATAAGTAAGTTTGTAATAATATTATATTACTATCTATCTATTATTCCATGGTATATACCTCATACAGTAGATGACTATGGACTACTGGTACTATATGGGCCGACTTGTAAATGGCCACTGACACGAACACGAAGACTGTATATTTTTTTTACTATTAAAGTTTAAAAAGTAAAATTCTGTAGTTCAAATGTTTTTCCAACAATTTTAATTATATGTATAACGTATATGTATATCTCAAAACGTGTCTTCAACATACACACGTAAGTAAGCAATGCCTATATTACTGTTCAGACCCGATTGTGCCGAAGATTCTCACCCACCTCACTTATTTTCCCACAAACGCCTTTATCTTGCTTCCATTAATTATATTTTCCAAGGGCACAATGCTTAATTTTACAGATTCCCAACAGTTTATGAGTAATATACATTAATGTAGGTAAGTAGTGTTTTAACTGTTCATTTATCGATACAATGAAACACCTATCGCATTTACAAAGTAAAGTTAGAGCCTTGTATATAAAAGAGCTATGTACATTAATCTGGTGATTTAAAATTGTTTTACACTCACTTTCTTGTAGATGTTATATTATGGTTGACTGGGTTAAAATGATCGATAGATATAATTTGTACATATTTCATTTAATGTTTTTTTTCCTAACTGACTAACGATGATGGCTTGGAGGAGCCTTGTCATCATCACCGGGCTTGCGGGGGAGCGGATGGCTCTCACCCCTAAATTTCATTTAATTCAAATAATACTTGTACCTACTTGCTACACTCTTACAGGGTGCATATATAAAGCGATATAAATATACGTATCAAAAATCAAAATCAAAATTGTTTTATTCGCTTGTAAATAGGGTAGGTTACCGTATTGTGTAGATGTTAATTAAAAATAACAATGCACTTTTATATATAATCACAATTGGGTTAAACATTTAGTTAGGTTACTTCACGCTTCTTTTTTTAAAGAAACTTAATGAGTAAATATTGATAATTTATCATTATTACAACAGTAACATCGGAAAATAGTAATTATTTCATTATTAAAAAGCCGATACCTAGTGTCAGTCACTTCGCACTCCAATACTTTTTGATTGCATGTGATACAACAGACAGGTCGGTATATAGATATCCGTAGTAAAATATAATTGAACCTAAACGCCTCATTTCATTCACGAGTAGACGTAATATTTCACTCACAGTGTACACAAGATAGGTAATTATGAGGCAATAAGATCACAATATACGAGTAATGCACGTATAGTAATAACTTACCTATGAACACGTTTATTCCGTGCCGCGCTTATAGCGAAGGCAGCAAATTATTTCAAATTAGAATTTATTTCATAGAAGAGAAAGGGTTAAACTTATTAAATCATTTTGAACGGGGAAACTTCCTATCTCTTAGTAGCATATTCTACATTCAATAGTATAATTATAACATAGGTACTTAATTGCACTTTTTAGGTGTGAGTGAACCTACACATTAGTCCAGCATATTCATACACAATGTAATCCTGATATTTCATGAATGCCTGAAATAGTGACAAATAGTGTCCAAGGGAAAAAAAATTGTGCTCATAAGAACAATTATTTTTAATTTATTATCTATTTTTTTTTATCTATAAGCAAGTATAAGTTTACGAAGTTATAGCCTACTTCGTTGAGTATGGTGGACGTAGGTTTCGTACAGCATGCTCACTTCAGTTAGGGGCATCTGTGTACGTACATACACTTGAACGAAATTCATACCTCCAAAAACAGTGCCCATATAGTATCAATTTGGTGCCCAAAAAAAATCAGTGCTCTAATAACTTCATGTCGTTGTGGCATATGCTGAGGCTGGGACCTAATTGACCACTTATAAATGTTGTGTTCTATGTTGATTTTTTTGTTTTCTTTGTTATGTTGTGGTCAATAAATATCTTTTATTATTATTATTATTATTTATTAACTTCAGAGTTATTTTAAGCTTCGTTCAGTGAGTATGCTGGGCGAAAGTTATTTGCCCAGCATACTAACCTCTCTGCGCGAATACCGAACGAGCTATAGATATAACTTGCGACTCATAAAATAGTGCATAAATCAGTCAAATTCTCCCTTGACTTTTGCCCTAAAAAAATTAAATTTCATTGCAAGCTGGGATGAACTGACACCGTTATTCAGTAATTTCTAAAAGAATAACAAAAATCTGTAATTATCGAACCAACTCAATCCTGACGCACTTAGCAGATATTTAACTGAATATTATAAGGTTTTCAGGTCATACGCACCCTCTTAAGACAATACACAATTCATTGTGCTAATGTAACACAACAGACTTGTGTTAATGTAAAAAAAAAAAAAGGCTGTCAATTTAAAATGGAGCTGGGCAGGTCACGTCTGTAGGATGATTCCTGAAAGATGGGCAAAACTGGTCACCCAATGGCAACCGGCAGATGGGCGTCGACAAAGAGGAAGGCCCAAAAAAAGGTGGCGAGATGATCTGGATGCCCATAATCGGAACTGGTCGGCCTTGGCTGGAGACCGACAGCTTTGGAGTCCCACACACCACCTTGGGTAAACCCCTGCCCAAGGTGACGGTGCATCAAGCATTCTCCGCGTTAAAAAAAAAAAAAAAAAGTCAATACTACCAGACTCTCAGTTTCTAAAAAAATGATACGAGTAATAATTTTATAGGAGTAGTTGAATTACTACTTACTAGTCGTGGATTCGATCAACACCTGGGACAAACATTCATGTGATGAATATTTGAGTTTGTTCCGTGTCTGGGTGTGAATATTATATTTATAAGTATCTATGTAAGTTTATCAGTCTCTAACCCCTGGCCATCTGATCTATGTAGAGCTTAGTTTGGGAGCCGTGTGTGGAGAATCTCCACGCATCACACACGGCCAGTGGAGTTGGCAACACAAGGGAGATGTCCCAAATATTTATTTATTTCGTTAAGACGGATTACAAACCCTAGCTTATGGTGCTAAACCCTAGCTATGATTCAATTGGTTTGATTGCACGTACGTACATTAACTTCCTCACTGGCCCTTACCCGACTGTCGGCGATCACCGCGCCCCCACCTGTGGCGGCCCCGACCGGAAATAGGGAATTTGCATCACAATCAAATAGTACCCTCGTGGCGGGGTTCCGTGCCCCGCGACCCGATGGTAATCTTACAGTAAACGGTGGCTTCCTGCCGGGAATTAAATCTTCTACCGGCGGGCTAGGGTTAAAGGGATGTCGTAACGCCGGCATTGTTTTGTTTTAGACATGATACTTGTACCGGGAAACGGAGCTGGAGCCATGGGACGCGATGTGGTGACATTAGGAAAAGATTGTATTGTTATGCTTGGAAGGAGGTGGTGTTGTTCCTTGCTTCATAATATATTGCAAAAGTAATTGTCACCTGTAAAAAAATAATTCACCGCACTTGACCTACAGAACTAATATAGACAAAGTACTTTGACAATTATGAAATATTATTTAACGAATTTGATATTTTTTCAACCCGCGTCATCCGGTCAAGGAATCTTCCAAACCTAACCTGTCCCGATTTTGTTATAAAGTCGAATATAATTCAAATATCCATATCCTATCCTAATGTTACGATACAGTTAAGAATTGGAGCATGGCATTTCCTGCAAAATTCGTTGCTTCATGGAAATGTCCCCTGTGATAATTTCGTGTCGTAAAATAAACGATGTTAATTGAAATCTGCAGTAAGCACAGCTATATTGATAGAGTCACTATCAATCAGTAGGTAAGCGTGTCGAAACTCTAATTGGTCTGAGTAATAGCGCGTGTTCATTCAAAGGTTCAAGTACTGAATATTCTGATCGGTTTGAATTTCATTTTCTGGTGAATGTGAAGAGAATGCTTTTATTTTTTTTGCAATACGGTTTTATTATTAAACAATAGGTAAGGCGTTGTTGTATGTAACCTGTGCGCACATAATTTTCTCGTCAAATGCGAATAACAATGGATATCCATTTAAAACGCACAGCACATTTTGGTGCAGTATTGTTAACACTTACAGATCCTTTTTTATTCACCTGCTCGTATGATCAGGTCAAAGATTTGGCTTTCAAAAAGACATTTCAACACCTGTAGGTATAGTACCTACTAGTACATAATCTTGCGTTTGATAGACATTCTCAAACATAGGGCACTGCTGTTTCTATTAATTAGGTTATCTAATTTATCTACCAATGTTAAAGTTTCCAACTCAACTGCTTTAAAATATGATGTACCGAAGAATTTCTGTGAACAAATAAACTAGAGACTGAAAGTAGATGTAACAGATTTTGCTATTAAGGAAAACCTGATGTTTTACGCGATTGACACCTCCACACGGACGGTTTCACGGCCGGATAGAAGAGCTACGTCCTGTAACAGTATGGAATCGTCAAAACCACCCCACCTTATCAGAGTATAATTAAAAAATCCACCGGCGGATGTCATCATAGGGTGGTGTACTAGTTTTTATAAATACTCTTGGTGTAGGGACGTCACAGGCCGCCGGCCAAGCGTGCGCCGGCGCAGGGGGCGGCCACCCCGGCGCGGGTCGTTCACCTCCGCCCCTCCCGCGCGCCCAGACGGGGCAGGGCTGCTGCGCTGCTGCGTATGCGCAGGAGTCACAGAGGACGACCAAGTACGAACATTTGTTAGGTTTTTTTTTAAATAGAGCCACTTTTTTTAAAAAACGTTGTTATTGTCATAGGAAACGCGAACGGACGGAAAATGATTAGGGGGAAGATCGATTGAGGAGGGATTGGACGATCTGATTACAGGGTAACAAATATTAACAATTGAAATTTACCCACACTGTGTTGGTGTGAATCGTCCTTCGAAGCTTCTGTCGATTGATATAATCGTAGTGTCTAGATCTATGGTATGGCATAACAAATAGACAAATTAATTAACAGTTAACCTAAAGACAATGCAATGCAGTTTAGTAAATAACACCAAATTCTTTATCCTCTACCCTATGTGGATTGCAGACTCAACATCAGGATTAAGTAAGAAATAAATAAGTACTTAGAGTCATCATAGATCTAGAAAAGGACATACGCTGTGACCCTTGGTCACTCAAGCAATGAGGAGGCAGCCCTCACTGGGCGTCGGAATCACAGCCCTTTGTGCGCCCGAGAGGGCTACTCGCTGAGGGCAAAGACTCCATTTATTTCTTTGTTTTGAAATTCCTTCTAACTGGAGGGTTCCACAGGTACATACGACTCGCCTTTTTTGCTCGTAAACCAAGACCGAGGGGGGTTTCAAACGATCTATTGGTATTTTTTTTGTTTTTTTTAGTTGCATCCACTTGCTACAGTTTGAAAGTGAAATGAAGTCTTAAGTGAATTGACTTAACATGAACTTGTTACGTATGCAGATATAGAATTGACATTAGTAATGGTTTATCAGTACACATTTAAACTTCGAATCATTATCCGCAAACTTATCCTGCTCGATGTTATGTACCTACCTTAGTAATGCTTTACCTATTAAAATATGTTCGTTCATCATACTGAACATCATACCATAGATATTGATACAGATGTATGATTATAGACAGTATGTAGTAAAGACGCTCAGTTGATGACTCAGATGATTTAATTACTCTCCTTGATGACCGTAGCAACTGCAGCATACCTATTACCTATAGCTTTGAATAGATAGCTCTATACATATAGGAAGCATATAGCCACACCCTAGCGCCCTTTTGATTAAATCAACAGCCACATATTGATGACCGTAGAGACTGCAGCATACCTAAAGTTATGAATAGGATATAGTCCTATCCATATAGCAAACTAGGTATATACCTAGTCTTGCTCTAGTGCACTTTGATCAAATCAACAGGAAATACAAGCGACATCGCTGATTTATTTTTACTCCCCCTCAAAATAAAATTTAAATCGTAACATTCTTATGAGACTCGATGCCAATGCACGTTCACATACCAGTGCTACAGTGGTGACTTCCTTAATTAAATCATAAAGTTAATAAAGCACCCTCTGCCCCTACACTGTAAGTACTGGAGCGTATAGGGCATTCTCCCATGGTCTCCCCTGTGTGAAACGACCAGTATATGAAGACACCCAGTGTCTAGGTG
The DNA here is from genome assembly GCA_039566165.1 of Maruca vitrata. NCBI lineage: Eukaryota > Metazoa > Arthropoda > Insecta > Lepidoptera > Crambidae > Maruca > Maruca vitrata. Next base: position 10,866,966 of record CM076912.1, on the reverse strand, counting down.
TCTATATAGGTAGGTTGTATCTTTTTATGCTGGTGATGTATCTCCCCTGTTTTAACTGACCGGTTTATGGAGATACCCTGTCAAAAGGGGCTTGTATAGCTGGTTGGTGTCTTTTTATACTGGTGGAGTTGTAAGTGGTCGATTTAGTAAAACGGTCCGATAAACTGCGCGAGCGCAAGGGTGCCGCGTGAGTTCGTGATTGTGCACACTCGACTGGAAAATGTGTGGTTACAAGTCCGGATTTGTTTTAATACACACTAAAATGTTTGTGCATTGAATGCCATTAGATGCACGCATAGGATAGGGTGGAAATCGGAAGTCATTGTTTTCTTTTTGTGTTTCAAATGGCCTTTATGGAATGGAATTATGGGTAGGTACTAAGTAGAGAAGACTACGTGGGACTGCTCAATATTTTCATAAATCTGTGTATTAGATATTTTTATCGGTACGCAGAGAAGAATTGTGTGCAAGAAAATGATACAACATTGTAAAGTTTTGCTCAGTTGGTATATAAATAATGGATTAGATCACAAAGCTATTTTTACGTAGGAATTAGACGGGTTTTCATATAACCCCCTTTGAGATTAAAAAACTAACCTTATTTTGTACTTTTCATATATTCCTTTCAACCTTTAATGTAACAAGGTTATATTAAGTATCATCATCACCCAGTAAATTTGTCTTGAACAGGCACCAACTACACCGATAATTAAAAAAGCGTAATTCAACTCAACGAGTTGCCGGCCGCCTAATCTCTATAAATACGAATGCCCTTACAAAAAATAAAACTCACCCTTCATCCGAGGAACAAAACAAAGGGAGGCACCCACCGCCCGCATACGGCGGCGCGGGCGCACGATCGCGGCAAATTGAACTGAATTTACTGCATTAGTGAAGGGGCCAGCCGTTCGGGATCTATGAGGACACTTCACAATTTAAAAGAAAATATAAGTTTATTTTCCTAAAGGACGTTAAGGGCTTCGTAAGGGCTTGGCGTTAGTCTAAATTTGATTTCAACTATATTTATTTATAAATCTCATTAACAGCACTCACATTAAGCATTCACAGCAGTTCCTCTGTAATTTATCAAGTTATTGAAATTATATGATGTAATAGCATGTACAACATAAATCTAAAAAGGTGCAACTTCAAAGCTTTTCATGGAAATACGAGTACATAAAATGTGTAATTTTTATGTATTTTCAAGATATTTCCTCCTGAACAAGCAACGCGAGATACATAGGTATACATAGAAACCAGTATTGTAGTTAGGACATGTAGTCTGCGTGCTTTTAAAATGCCCATTTAGTTATTTTTTTATAAATTTAATATCGATTGTTAGCATCAATATACCTAAAGTTAATTTCCATCTAAAAGTACTTATCCTGAATTGCTTTCCAAAAAACTTAAACACTTCACGCATTACGGAACAATCGTAACACTTATTCACACATACCGAAAAAAGCCAGACGAATTAAGGCTCAAAAGTCAACACTATAAAGGTTACAAGAACGATATGGGTTTGTAAAAGCAACTCATTTGAATAAGGCGAGGGCACAAAATTATGGGGGTGGTTTGTTTCCATCAACGGTAATTTAGTCAATAGCAACGTAATAGTTTTCTAAATCGATTTGCTGAAGCATATCGGTACAATAAGTGGGAATATTGAAAAAGCCTTGAATCCATGTCAATAGTATGAAAAGTAGTGATTTTAACTCCCATGCGGTAGCTCTTTGTCCAGTAGTGACAGTTCTGAAAGTAAATGCTCGTTTTTTTTCGTATTGCCTGTTGGCTTGAGACTGGGTTTTACTACTTCATCGGACAAGGGGAAAGGAAGGCTCACCTCAGCATGTATGTATATGCGATTCGTAATTAATTATTAATAATAATATTTGAAGTTTTTCTTCAACGTCTCATCTCATGGAAGCCATCTATCTACCCCGGATTATGAGATGACATCTCTCATGACTGGCTCGGTGGATCAGTGGTAAGTTGTTCCCAGGTTCACTATCTACGGTTCCAAGAGTCGTGGGTTCGATTCCCACTCGGGACACATATTTGTGTGATATACATCGGTGTTTTTTTCCGTGTCTGAGTGTGTTATTAAATATATTTGTGTAGCCACTGTTGATTCTGATATCCGTAACACAAGTGTTTAAGTTACTTACCACTGGATCAGATCAATGTTGAGTAAATCTTATATTTATTTATTATTTAAGGATATTCTCAAATGTACAAATACTCTCGAATATACACTCGTGGCAAGTTCTGTGTACAGTGATGCACGAAGAATTCCTATTGTTGGTTTAGCTTCTGCGTTTTTCTTTCATTATTATTATCATCAGTTCCTTGATTCAGCCGGGCGGTGTTGCAAGGGAGGCGAAGGCACCGGCGCATGACCCGGTAGTGATGGGACGCGGGTTCGATCTTATCATTCCGATTCGTAACTGTCTGCAATCAGAGGGGAGTGAATTGTCAACTAAATTAGTTATTAATATAGAAATGTAAAAAAATACTTTATACAACCAGCTTTTTTCGCCGTAAGTCTTCAATTTTAAAGCCTGTTTTTGAAACAAGTGTCATCGATGTAAGCCTTAAATTTTAAAGCCTGTTTATGAAAAAAAGTGTCATGAATTTGCTGTGTGTATTAATCAGTGAAATGCATATAATTCGTAACTTAACTACTAAATATAGAGTTCAAGTCTACATCAAAGATATATTGTTAGTTAATGCATCAGTAGTGCATCGAACAGGTACTTAGTGTTTGATGCCATGGCAGGGTATAGGATTTCAGCATCTCGCTACTAAGCTGAGCGATAGGTCAGCAAGGTACCATATTGACATGTTGTATTTCTTTGAATTTTATTACTTTGATAAGTGCCTAATCTACAATTTTCAGGCATTGGCCTGATTGTAGCCAGTTATCAGATACATCACTAGGTCTATTACAAGAGCGGGACAAAAACCGTTGGACGAAAAAGTCTCTTGCACATGCCTAGTCCTTTCTATTATTTCCGTCCGCTGAGCGAAACGAGGTTACTTGTTTTTATACTACTTGCAGCCGATTTTTACAACTAAGTAGCTCTTTCATGGATCTGTTTAATGCGAGCGTTTTTATGATACCTGTAGCTTCCGCATAATTTGTGTGCAAAACCATTAACTTTTGTCGATTTCATAGTAAACATAAGTTACCTGTTTAATATTCTATGAATGTGCAAGCATTTTTAAGATGTTTCAGGTCTACCTTATAATTTTTATACAACAAATCTTTATTTTCAGTAGTTTCGTAGTATCTAAACATAGGTTTCTATGACAAAGTTTCATAAAAACTCATAATTCACATGGCATTTTATACTTAACTATCAAACACACTAATTCAATATTTTCGTTACCTCCCATACTTAAACGACAAACTAGGCGGATATTTAAAAAAATGTTAATTTTTTATTGGTACTTCGATTTCTGCTTTAGCTAGTGGTCTTAATTAGGTGACAAAACTTATACATTATGGTAGAGCCACTCACACTAGAAGTGCAGACGGGCTGTCAAGTCGTATCAATCGTCGCCAACCACAAACAATATCAACGCCCAGTGCGTTTATCGGCGGCATATTAAACTCCCTTCGTTGGTTTAATAACCTGCAACTGGGCAGGGTTGACAGAACTACCCGATCACTCTGGTTTTGATAACCACAGTGCTATAGCATAGACCGGTGAACCTACTTCAATGTTATTATGTCACATTTCTAAAACCCGAACATAGGTGTTACGAAGTACAGTCTTCACCAGTAGTTAGTTCTATGTTGTTGTAATAAATAAATAATGCAGAGTGGTTGACTAAGGCCTGATCGCCTTAGTTTAGATAGGCTCGTGCCCCTCGGTGGGGGTATATAGGCTGATGAAGAATTAAAAATTCTATAGAAAAATCAGTATTGTGGAATTTCCGCATTTCAGCCAATCTCCAGTCAAAAAGACACTATTTATTTTTTGATTACTTTGAAATTCCTTAGATAGAGTTCAATTGCTCTACCGCGACTCGAAGATGGATGATGTGTGTGGGCAAGCTAGCACATAAAAATATAAATTAACAACATCAATTGAAAAAATAGAAACATTCAGGACTATTTGCTTCAGACTCATCATGTTATGTGACAGCCCTATCTGGAGCACCCTCACTGTTATCAGCGAGTCCCGAGTCGACCGGCAAGTGGCTGTGGTTACACACTTTCCGACAATGAGCTGTGAACAACTAGAAGTGGTACAAATAATTTATCCACTATTAAACTAAGAAAATATCCAACTTGCCCCATAATTTTAAACATTCGAACCAAAGTGGGATTAACAGCGTTTATGGAGCGCTTTATGGAAAGCAACGTGTACCTACCTACTGCATTTCTCCTCGTAATTGTGATATAAAAACAAAGAAGTACAATCAAATGAACAATCTCTTTAATTGTGTTGTGAGTGAATTCTCAAATAATTCAAGACTCTTACTAAATGTGTGTCCCCCATATCTGGGCCTAATATTGTTGTTTACTGTATTTATCTGACAGAGAAATATGGCATTCCAACAAGCAAACAAAACTTAGTTACTAAAACAAAACCAGAGGGCCTACCATGAGTTGGCTATCGAAAACTTACTTACGTTAAAAACCTATCGAGTTGTTTTTTTCATACGGCCGATTTTAGTTCTTCGCGTAACCACCAGCGGCGCTGTACAAGTTTTTCATAGACATATTTACGTAGGCGATATCGAGTGCGTAAGTTTTAAACTCATGGTAGCCCCACAGGTCTCAATAATGTGTCTCTTCTAGCAACCAACTCTACGTTACAGCAAGTGCATTCAATCGTCAAGTCCCAGGCTCATTCATACTTCACGCTCGCTGCCCAGGAAACATTGGGGTACAACACTGCTCATGTGTCGTTATGTTAATACTGCGAACCCCATGGACAGGTTTATGTAGGCACTTGTACTAATTAGGATATCCCACCCCTAATGTAAGCTCATAGTGCGTGGCAAGGCAAACGAAAATCTATTACCGTATAAAATAAAACCACACATTATTTGAAATAAATGAGTACTGTATTACTCAATATGGAATCAAATAAGCATCCTTTAATACGAAACTGTTCGTATTTGAGTGAACTAAAACATATAGCGATGTGAGAAAAAAGTAACTCTTGTCTTTTCTCAGTCTTTAGACTGACAGTATCAAATCATTCGTTGCTTCGTGGCTTAATTAAGGCGTTAAGCGGAACATACAAATCATTTCACATGGATAAGTAAAGAATAAGGTATAAAAATCTATTGAGAGCTCTGTGCATATCAATACGAAGGTCTCTGTTGAAAACTTGCTACAGTAAACGCTAGATGGCTTAAAATCAATTCAGTGTGGGTACCAGAATGAAACTAACAGACAACAATAAAGCTCAAGAAGAAAGAGTTAATTTACCGCACAACGAAACGGATCCTTAAAAAAACCAAGATGGTTGAGAAAATCTCCCACGAATGGGGGCTTATTCTTGAGACGCTTAACAATTTAAGGGTGTGATTACAAGCGAGTATTTCTACCGAATGAATCTAGATTACTATTAAAGTATAGAGTAAATACATACGTTTAAAAGTTATTCTGGCATGAAGAGAATTCGTTCAGTTTTTGATTTTTATTTTTATTCAGAAGCTAAATATAATATGTTCTACTTTACCAAAAAAATATTTAAATTTAAACTCAAATAAATAGCTATACGATTTTTTATGATTTTACTTATTAATCACAATGTAAATTTTCTGTGATTTTCAATTTTTTTATTTTTCTCTGCTTAATTGTTTATTTGTCGAAACTAAATATTTACAAAATATTTACATATCATCTCATCTCTCTACATGCGTATATTTTATTCAATCTTTACGTGTTTTGAGTCGTTTACACAAACCAACTAATTATTTATTTGTAGCAAATAGATAATTGCAAATAGAGTAATTACATGAAGTATGTAGGTATTGTAGATGTTGTATCAGATATATTTAGCTGGCTAACTCTAGCTTGCAATTTTTCCAACTCAATCGCAGTCTCTTACGTTCTAAAATAAAGATGAAAAATAAAGTCAACATGATAACCTCTTTTTTAGAACTCGATTAAAATATATATAGTTATTGTCGATCGATATAAGAATCGCTCCACGCAAAGGAAAGGGGACGGAGCATTCCTGAGAACGTCTGGCTCGGGAGAGGTGCATTTTTGTACTTTTTGCCGCCGCCGAGGGGATGACCGCGACTGCTTTTATTTTTACCTCCCGACTCCCGTCCCTCCGGCCGGACCCGCTGGACACTGCCCTCTGTAGCGCTTTTGATATCGTGTAACGAGATTTTGTTATTCGGTTTAGTTTAGCCGTGTAAAACAAGCGAGAAACGGTCTTGTTTTTCCTGCCACTTCGTTTTTCAAACAGATTAATGCAGTCACTATTCTCTACGACACTGTACTTTATAGTAGGGTTTAAATGAACGCATGAAACTATTTCAATGAATCTGACTTTAAAAAATCACTTTGAACCAACGACTCTTTGTAATGTGGAGGGTTCTTCCTCTCAAGAATTTTCTATATTCTCAACTTATGCATATGTTGAAATAGGAAAAAATTGTCTTAGTCCCAATTTGAAAAATATTTGTATTGGCAATTGACAAATTAATATTGTCACTGTAAGATACACATCTACAATTTTTAGGATAAAGTTACTTAACCTCTTTCATGCTAAAGCAACAGATCCTAAAAAGCTCTTCACTTGCGTTAACGACCAGAACATTACCATTAGCTACCATAGTTTCAATAAACCAAACCAAAGCAGCAATATTCATGCAATAAATTCGCAAGAGCCTGTGCACGCAAGTACCCACCGCACCCACACTAGTCAATGCCTTTGTATCGCAGTGTTAGTTTCGATTCCCGGTACATCGTTCTATCGGGATCAATACCATACTGCGTGCGACAGGGACATAGCCTGCATACCTATATGCCAAAAAGTATTGATTTGTTACAGCCTTTAGATGACACACTATGTATATTTCGTCTGGCGCGGATGAGCTTTGGACGTGCATGTATGCAAAATTATATGTTAGTTAAATAGCATTAACGTTGCATTTTCGCCCTAGATTTCGATGGATGTCATTTTGTTACAAGGTAAAACTAAGCATGTTGCAGAACTGCAATATAACACAATTAAAACAAATTATGGAAAAATAATTTTTACCAATATCGTTTAAGCTTTACCTTTTTGATCGAGGATAAATGGGTTTCATAAAAAGCTCAAGTCAACAAGTGTTCTTGTTATTAATTATAAATTCACATCATTAACATAAAGGTTTCGGCTGGGGTACTCACGGACTTCCTAAGCCCATTTAGATGGTAGTCCAAAATTTGAGAAAGATCGGTATCAAACACCGCTGACTTCCTGACTCAGTGAGACTAACTTAGTACTAGTTTCTGTTAAAATACTTATTATAAATGCGAATGTCACATTTCATATCTGTCTGTCTGTGCAGCAATTTTTCTCGCGATAACTACTGAACTAATTTAAATAAGGTTTCCCGTTTATTTAGTCTAGACCCTGAAAAAGGATAGCTACTTTTTAACTAACTTTGCAATAAAGTAGTAATGTTTGTCACGCTAAACTACTTGATGCGGACGGAGTCGCGGGCAGTAAGCTATCCTACTAATATTATAGACGTGAAAGTTTGTATGTGTGGATGGATGTTTGTTACTCTTTAAAGCAAATACTACTGAACCGATAACGATGAAATTTGGTACGCAGGTAGCTGAAGACCCAGAATAACACATAGGCCACGCGGACGAAGTCGCGGGCGTAAATCTAGTTTCTAATAAAAAGAACCCCAACATAACGTTACACATACATAATGTTGGGGTTCTTTAATTTTATTGTAAGCTAAGATTTGATTTAAGGCTTTCATACAGCACTGGCTATCGCGCAGTGGAGCATAGAGTCGGTCGTAAAACACCATTTGTTCCTATAGTTGTTTTAACCCTTGATCAAATACAGCATATAGAATTTTTTCATTGGTTTTCGCCGGTATTACAACTACATAAGGTTCAAAATCTGGTGGGAACTATTTTCCCCGTGTCTTATTAAGGGTTAAATTACTCCAGTTTCTGCTGGTCCAAGCTGCAGTCAGATTTCAACAGAGCTAAAGAGTTTGTTTATTTGAACGTACGTACGGGCTCTGAAAGCGTTACAGGCGGAAAAACAGAGGTTAATTGACATTTTTAACATTAGAAGGATAACGATGTAAAATAAGATATAACTGGTTTCGATATAAATATCGAACATATCGATAAATTAAAAATAGGCAAAAACATCCACCCATCTTTAAACTGGAACATGAGAGAATCTCCCGGCCCGTTGCGTCCAATAATTGGGCAATCTATGTTTGGGCCCACCCTCAGTAATTAGCCGATGTATGATGCGGGCTCTATCGTGTCTATCGCGAGGGGGGTGCCCCACCCCCGTTATCTGCGCCGATCGATATATGCCATGGAAAACTACCAACCATTACACCTTTGCACCTAGAAGGGAAATGCGATCGGCATAATTACAGCGTTGCGCAAATTGCGTTGCACTTTGCTTGGAAACTAGATGCAAAGGTCGGGATTTCTTTGTTAGAATCCAATGTTTATTTCATCGTCTCGTGAATGAGTAGAAAAAGTAGAAAAATCGTATACTTTCTAGATAAGTTGCATAGTACAAACACGGGATTCTTTGCCCGCCGTTGACTGAAGTAGGCGCGCCGCCGCAAAATGATGGCTATACATACACGTACATTAATTCTTTGAAGATACTGACACTAATACTTTAAAGGTTAATCCAGAAAAAGCCTTATCGGAATAGATAAATTAAAGTGTAAGTATGCGATAAGGGACCTGAAAAGTAACGTCATGATAGGAATTGTGTTCACTGAATATTCGATTATGAAAGGACTACCTAAATTCATAAGTCCTTAGAATATAATGAAAATGAAACGGTGTTCCTCACATGTGCGGATAAATATTTTGTTTCCATCTTACGACGGATACAATTTGCTTAGTAGGTATCCTTCAAATCGTACCATAACATGAATATCTACAGTCCAACTTGCCTCCATGAATATTCGTGGACATAAGTCAGGGCTAACAGCGAACACCTAGTGATAAACATAATTGATGCGGTATCCATAGCGCGGATATTGAGGTCAATGGAGTCTCCAAATGCGATGGGCGAGCCAAGGGAGCGGGGTCTGTATGACCGGACCCAGCATAAATATTAGAATGTGTATAGCAGGCTTGCACTAGAATATTTGCTTCTACTACTAAGATAATCTATGTAAAATTATCTTCATTCTTCATGCTGAAAAAGCAACTTTCTGTAATTTCGGTTAGTGTTTTCCGGGATCTAACAACATCACAGTCAGGAATTTTGGAATATCATAATTTTACTTACAAATTGATGAGTACTTTGATAGAAGTGAGGAATGGCCAAATCTTGAAGAACATAACCTTCCTTCGGGCACAGACGCGTAAAGACAAGACGAATTTTACTTGACTGGTGACAAAGATGAATGTAACTGCATGGTGCTAATCTCTTCCTAGTTATTCACCCTCTGTATGTGCTGACTGAGTCGAGTATCCGCCTCGCACGAATGGGTAGGGTAGGAAGCATTATATAAAGTATATATTATTGACTGGCTCGGTGGAACAGTGGTTAGTGACCCAGGTTTACTACCTACGGTTCCAAGAGACGTGGGTTCGATTCCCACTCGGGACAAATATTTGTGTGACGAACATCGGTGTTTGTTCCGTGTCTGGGTGTATTATTAAATATATTTAAGTATATTTGTGTATCCACTGTTGATTCTGATAATCCTGTAACACAAGTGCTTAAGCTACTTACCACGGGATCAGATCAATGTATGTGATGTTGTGTTGTGAAATAAAGTGAACTTAGTATTAATCTCCGCTGATATTGAACATACACTATTTTAACTAACATGCAACAAAACAAAGATGCAATAATTTTGTGATTATTAGCTTGAGTTTTCTACACACATCAAATCTTGTTCTGGTAACAAGACAATAGGATAAATTAACTGAGATCCTCAAAAAAAATCTTAAAACTATTACATCACAGTAATGTGTGCAGGAGTCCGTAAGAGTGAACCTCTATTGTACTTGAAAGAGCAAACTATAGAACCTACACAAGATGACGTCATGCCGTTTTAATTTGATCACAAAGCATAGAATACTCTCAGCGCCAACAAAGGATCAATAGACTCGTCCGGGCGCCAATAAAAATTCAGTTGCCCAACAAGTTTACCAAATCCCAACAATATATCGTGGAAGTGGTCAAATGGAAAGGCGACGCACCTGCGCGGGCGCAGGGCGACCGCGGACATTCTAGCGGCAATAGCCGAACTTATCGCTCTGACGCAACCAAACAGGATCCACCTCCCAACAAAAAGTTCCACGGCCACTATTTCGAAACTCGTGCGCACCTAAATAGAGAAAGGCATCTATGTGCTTGTACATCATTTGTGGAGCCGCTAGTCGCAACCCACGGGGTACGGGGTGAATGCCCTTAACGTCCTCCGTCCTCCTCGCCCGTATTGCCCTCCCGTTCTCGCATGCGAGAGTCCCTCTTCGTTCGACTTTGAAAAGAGGGCACGTATTCCGCTGACGCTATTTGAATGTGAACTTAATGCGTCAGTAATACAGTTCCTTTTTGTGTGTGGGTTTTGTTCATGTGTACAGTTAAGGGTGTGTGCGCACGCGTTGCGTTTGTATTCAAATGAGGACAGTGCGTTCCGCGCCGGAGAGCACTATGATTGTACTTTTTTAGTCCGTAAGCCGTAATCAGCTACAAGGAAATGAGCATCCTTAAGGGTGGCGCGGGCGCAGCGGCTGCGCTCGCCTCAGCCGCCTCTATTGGGGACACGGTCTTGTTCATGGTCCATTCAATGAGTCCAATCAAATGAATAGACCACTATAAAGCATGCATTCTCAGGCGCGTACAAAGATAGCCAGTTTTATTGGTGAAATATAATTGATAGTTTAATGAAACTTGCCTGTAAACACACTGTTTCGTAATGAAGATTACCTATGTAAAAACATTTCATAGATTTTTTGGAAAGAAATAAGTGTTAAAATCCATATTTTAGTCGAAACATGTGTAGTGTGGACTATATAGAGAATATTGTAGACTGCCAGACACCAGTTGAGCACGATATTGAAGAAATAGCTATTAATGAGGTCCTGAAATAATAGTTTAAATAATAATAGTAGCAAACAGAATAGCGAAATGGCAATTTTATTGGAAAAATCAATGACTTCTTACCAGAGCTCTATCATATGATCCTCTCAACCACATAAAAAAGATATACATACAAAAATAGCTAGTTTGTAGTGATTTTAACTGTAAGTATGCCATAGTATACTTGCTTCGACAATTAAACATGTATCTGACCTCTGTTACTCAATAGAATAAATCGATTCGGTACAAATATATCATTTCAGCATTCCGCCTTATGTTAATTTAAAAATAAATGCATATAATGCCTATTTCGTCGCTCTATCCCGCTCTGCTCTACCAACCGCTCCCATTGGGGACACGGCTTCGTTAATGCGAGACAATTAGGTGCTCTAGGATGACAGCAATTCGTCTTAATAACCGGGTGGTCTCTACATTCACGGTTTCGTTCACAATAAAGACAAGTATCACGTATAATAATATTACATGTAACTCCGCGTGTGTGCCGCGTTTTGACCGGTATAACAAGTTGTAGTTACTGTTTGTAAACAGACCACGTGGTCTTAAAGACTAAGTTATGTCATCGGCTTAAGAACGGTACAATGTACTGAGGCGTGGATTAATGCACGCTTATCAACAAGTATGATACATATCTACCTATTTACGTTGGCTTTTGTTTTGAAAAGATACAAAGAAAGGCGTTTTCGTACTTATAAAACGATGATTTTTTTTATCAGTTGAACATAGGTAATCAAATGCTATTTCTTATAACTACTTTATGCAAGGACTGTAGTTCAATGTTTATTCTATCTAGATCTTTTCTAGCTATTATATTTCTATTTAAAGTATAAATCGCTTATGAGCTTTTTACACTAACGTCGACCACTTTGCGCATAAAAAAACGTGTCCATAAAAAAAATTATAAGCAAATGCGGAATATTGAAAATGGTCATTAGCCCCAATGAATAGGTGTAAGTGAATGGTGGTAAACTATAATTATCTTTACACTGAACACCGACAGCTTGGCTGTGTTGAGCAAATTAAAAACTGTATCTAACGCGTAATTTTTGCTTAACAATAGAATCAAATTATAGCCATATACGAAGGAGTTTATTATGCGAGGTATTTTATATGATAACAAATTTACAGCCTCCTTTCTTAGGGTTCCGTACCCAATTTAAAACGGGAGACTACTAAGTACTGAGATTCCGCGTATATTTATTTTTCTATATCTCATGGACTGATGATCCCTGTAGATATCTAAGATTCATAAAATTAATGTTCGCTTATGATGTGCGTGCATACTTCACTTGCACCAACGAATGTGTAAATGTATGTAAAAGTAATAAAATAAATATTCTAAGAGCCATTTTTTTACAACGTGGACGCTTAAAATATTCACAGAATTTTTTTTTCTAAAAATAAGTACGGAACTCGTGCGCAAGTGTCACTGCTGGTGGAAAAAAAAATTAAAGGCGCGAAAGGAACTTTATTCACATTTTCAGAGTGGAACACATTCTAAACGTCATTTTCCGAGACTTCGCGACCTTTATGATGCAATGGTTCATAGACATCATAGTTTGACCAAATAGTAAAAGGTCCTCTGTTCAATTCTCAATCAGGATAATAACATAATATTTATGAGAATGTGAGGTTCCTTTATAAGCTTTATTCTGTGTAATATGCAAGTTATATCCTTGCAAAATTATGTATACTTGCTTTCCATTTTGATGTGACATTTCCCCATCCACCAATGATTCATACCAAAAATTTAACAGAAAAATTCAATTAAAAACATTTGGTACATACAAAATGAAAATTATCTCGTGTCTTACTTAACTCTAACTTGATAACGCCCCATAGAAACTGGTCTCTATGTTCTGTCTCTACCAAATACATAGGCCAGTTTGGGTGTCATTGACCTGCAGAGCGCGTGTGGCGGGAAAGGCCTTATTAAAAAAATCAGACGCTTTTTAGAAAACAAATTTACAACGCGCTACAGCGTAGGAAAAAAGGTTCGCTAGCATCAATAAAGTTTTTGATTGAATAGACAATACGAGTGTAAGATGATGGCTACTCTTTCTATAGGACCTGAATTAACCTCCAATGCAGAAATCGTGGTTTTAAATATTGTAATTAAGGTAAATGCACCTATTATGGACGCGGACCCCATTATGGACAGTTTTCAAAAATGACTCCAATAATAAGAAACCGGTAGGTATTTTTTTCCAACAGCAACATTAATCGGTTGTACCAAAATTCTAGATTTGATGTAAACAACATTTGACAGCTCTCCGCTATATTATTTTCGACTATAACGATTCTTACTAGTGCGGTGCGTTTTGGTGTCGAGATTTGAAATTTCTTATAAGGAGCGCAATGCATGTAAGTAAATTTATTAGCTTTTTTTATGACAAGTGTAATATTGTTGTTAAAAATGATATTATTTATTGAATTACTGATAATAAAAGGTTAATTATATATTCTAATCTAAAACCTCATAGTAATTTTAGCCTCGGAATTTATCGATGTTCATAATTGGATATTTTTGTAAGCCTGTACCCAAATATGGACATTTTGTCCATGAAGGATATTTTACAAATATACGTTTTTCATACATCTTATAGTTGTACAATCGTTTACCTTTATCTTTATTTTTAAATCGGTCGCAAAGTAAGACTTTAAATTTAATAATTCAATTATGAACATTGTGTCCATAAATGGGTGTCCAAAATAGGTTCAAATTTTTTAAAGAAATAAATTTTGTTTCACTTTAGATATGGCGACTATAAAAGCTTATACTAAAGAACAAATGTCAAATGCAATTCAAGAAGTGAGAAAAGGACAGAAAAAATCCACTATTTAGAAAATAATAACTAGAATAACTTTTCTAAAAAAAAATTTTTATTTAGTTGTTTGTGTTTTTTTATGTCATGTTACATTTATAATTTAAGACAGGGTAATATACATAATAATTATATTACAGTCAGGGGATACCAGTCACAACTATCTGTCCGGTGGGTGGCGAACGGTATACGGGTAAGCGACCCCGGGTCCTCGAGCTACTATCGACTCAGTCCAAATCATCCGAGGCGATAGTATCCTTTTTTTTCTTTTCCTTCCTCCGTCATATACTCTTGGTACTCGTGGGAACGCAATAACCTTGTTAAAACAATGCACAAGGCAGAATGGCAGCGACGTGGTCCACAACCAGTCACGTCACGTTTCCCACAGAGGTGAAAAAGTGGATCGCTGGAAGTGATCTCTGCCTACCCCTCTGGGAAAAAGGCGTGATTTTATGTATAAGTAATTGTTGAGACTGATTATAGCTGTATTTTGATAGGTATGAAACTAGCAAGAAGACATTTGATTTTTGATTATTGTTGGCAAAGTGAATAGAAAAGAGTGAAGGTTTTTAAAATTTTTATTTAACCTCTAAACCAATTTGCTTAAAGATCGAGAAGTGAAGAAGATGATTATATTGAAATGTTATTTAAATAATAAGGCGTCCGACCGATTTCAGCCATGGCGGCCGATCTCAATTGAAATCAGCCAAGTGCGCAGGACATATTATAGTGCACAAATGCGCGCGCAAACACAAGTGCACTCTCTATTCCCTTACTCTCATAACTCGGTGAGACGGCAATCCGACATGACCGATGAGAGATCGGGCGCAGGACCACCGGCTCAACGTGCTTTTCGAGGCACGGGCGTTCAACCGCCAGCTTCCTAACTACGGGCTGAGAAATTTCATCACAGAAAAACTCACACAAATTTTGCCCGACCCCGGACTCGAACCGGGGCCCTCTTGGACCTCACGCAGCGCTAGCTACCAATAGACCAACGAAGGTGTCTCCTATTTAAATAATACTAGCTAGTTAAGAGGACATTTTTATTTGGTTTTTCTTGGCTTAAAGGCTTTGGCCTTTGCCGATTACTTTTTGATAACTGTTTGTTGATTGATAATTGAGTTACCTATTACATTATTTAATTTAAATGTTTTTTTATTTCATTATACTAACTTACTCAACCCTAATACTCTTGAGTTATAGATTTAAGCATTCAATTGAAGAATGTCCATAAATGGGTGTCCATAATTGGATAACGTCCATAATTGGGTGTCCATAACTGGATCTTCCCTGTCCATAAATGGAGATTGGCAAAGGTTATTTTTCCTAAATTATATTTTATTGAAGCTAGTTTAAAACTGATTTTAAACATCGAATACTTATTAAGAAAAGGACTTTTTATTAACCTCCAAATCCCTGCGAACGTATATTGCAAAACATACAAACTATGAAGAAAAAACGAAAAACAAATCCTTAAACCGTCCATAATTGGTGCATTTACTTTATAAAAGTATTTTTCTGCATATTCTTGTTTTAAGAATTAACACAATTTGTCTATAATTCTGAGGTTGATTGATTCAACCCATATACAATGAAACATTCCTATAGGTAAATACTTATTGTAGATAAAATAAAACTACTGAGTTACGGAGTTACAAGTTCTCTAACAAAATCAAAACTACAAAGTAGATAGAAACTACTACAGTACCTACGTATATTAAAGTCAAGTCCGTTTCTCTAATAATTGCGTATATTGTAATCGAATCAAAACTAAAACATATCTACAAAAAAATATAAGGAATAAAGGTTTAGTGAGTTATAAATATATTAAACTAATCAATTAGTTAGTGCTAATAAAGCATATCTATGCTTAATAAATCGATATATTTAGAAAGGTTTGATTAATAAGTTTAACTTAGCGACTTTCACATAAATCAAACGATTCCAGCAAAAAGCTCCGCATAAATTAAAAATTTAATATCAAAGCAGCCATACTTTTAAAATTCCTAGTGGCCTAGGTCCCATAAGTAACATTTTAAAGTAAAATACCTGAAATAGTTAAATTATAATAAGGTAGGTACATAACTCCCCTTCCATAAGCATAAGCTCCCTTTGCAGTTTAAATAACCTTAGAAAAGCGTTCTTCATAATATAGATAAACAAAATTAATCGTCACATATACCCAATACGACTTATTGGTTCACGCTACGTAAAACACTGCTAAGTCGGTTACAAAGTAGCCTTTGTCTTTTTTCAAGCCTTAGACTATCGGTGTATCAAATTTCGTTGAAATCGGTTCAGTAGTTTTCGCGTGAATGCGATACAGACAGACAGACAGAGATGATTGGATCTCATTTATAATATTAGTATAGAAGTAATGTTTCAAGACAAGAATAACAACTTAACTTATTCATATGGACCATAGCTGCACTACTTTTGCAGACAAGTCATACTGAAGATTACAAATTGTTTTAGTAAGAACGGTCTCATTCTATTAGTACAGGTTTTTTTTAATTTAAAAGGATGGGATCCATACCTACCCTGTAACATCGACTTGTTATAAAATAAATATTTTTGTATTTTTTGTATGTACTCATCATTCGACGTTTTAACGTTGAAGGAAAACATCGTGAGGAAACCTGCACACCTGAGAGATATTTCTACAGTGTGTGAGGCCATGTCAGAGGCCTACGGGCGGCTTAAACTCTGACACCAGGTTGTTCATCAACCACACGATAAGAAGGAGAAGACAACTTAAAACTGTAAGCAACAAACTGGACACAACGAACAAAGCACAGACATTACAATTTATATTTTATGTAATAAGGGTCACGTATTGTCTATCAAGATAGTGCCTATCACGGTGCAACGTTGTTACTCGTCCTCGTTGGATAACTACACAGATGCAACCTTCTGTTTTCCTTAGTAGTTTTCCTGTGTCCAAGTCTACTGTAAAGTTATGCACTAATAGACTTACTTACCACGCCATTTTCGTAATTTTACTTTCATGAGAACCTTCTCAAGTTAAATTATCAGCAAAATTCAGGCGTTCACGTGAGATGCCGTGACCAAGAAATAGGGATTTATTCTTATATTTATTAACCTAGATATGTAAAGATTTCCATACAAATAATACCTTTCTAAGTATTATAATAATATGTATAATGTATACTTATATACTACTATAAAATATTTCATGTGAATCGTTGACTACTTTTAAATGCATATTATGCTACTTAAACACAAAGCTATCAAGTTTTTATAATTCATAACTAGTGCTCTAAAAATATCTCCGCCAACCGATAGACAATCTGATTGGATTGCTCTAAAGCCAGTGTCACATTGTCATCAAACTCCATTAGATACAGTTTACATACGGCCTGTAATACACATATTATTTAAGCATTAAACCTGTTATTCAATGAGTCTTAAAGCGATTAAAAAAGAAGGAAATACATGTCAGGCCGTTTTGACTGGGTTACACCAATCTTGATCGCGAGCTAGATATAAATTAATTGTCTACACTCTCACATTCTTATCAGCCAGTTCACTAATCGTGTTTTTTTATTGTTTACACCTACAAAAACATATCAGCCAGTCCGCTAATTGTTTTTTTTTTTTATATTGAATTGCGAATAGGTTCGTCTGCCGATTGCGGTTACACGTGTTGGTGGCCCAGACCTGTTATCGGGGTCGGGCCTAATTCATTGACTATACTTTCAGTGACGATGGAACCGTTTCAGATAACGAAGCGGGACGAAGCTATGTCCAGCCTTAAGATTGGGCTAAGGCTGAGCACATAGTGGCTGAGACACACTGTCATAAAATCCAGTCAAACGTACGTCTCGCGCCGTGCTTGCAAACAGATTTAGATGGAAAAATGTATTTCAGAATATCCATAATACAGAAGATATTAATTTTGCACAAATGCAAATATAATGGCGTGACACCTAAGTATCAATATTTTCGGTTACAAACTTACCTACACTAAGTAAATACGTATAATGTTTTGCTGGATTTCCAAAAAGAATAATAAAAAAATTTTGAAGATTGACACTTTTAAAAATTATTCGTAATGGAATTAATCTTTACATCTCATGAATGGATTTTTAATATGGAGTTTTAAATTGTAATATGATTGACGATTCTACAGTTGTACACCCACCTTTAGTCCGCTCGTAGAGCTTTTCATTTCGCGACAAAAACAATCAATGGGACACGTAATCTGAATGAATTGCACTCTCACTGCAGATGCACGTGCCTAGGCTTATATTATATATTAGTAAGTAACTGTTGACTGTTGATTAAGTACGGCGATTCTGAAATTAGATTAATGATTGAGATTATGAGAGAAAAATCTATTTCCGGAAATTCTCTTACGCTAATCCAATACCACGGCATCCCTTACCACTGGGTCTTAGAGATTCTAACCCAAAGCAAATTCTTTGAGTACAGAGGTTGACTATATATATAGTTCACCAAATGGTGCGCTATACACAAAGTTGCCAACGAGCTCACAATATTTGCTGCGCTTCTATATATTAATATAAGCCGTACTAATCTTAATTGTTGAGCCAGTGAGCTGTATGAGCTTGCACGTAGACCGAATGGAGGAGAGTTGAAGGTCGGCGCCCACGCATCGCCCTCTGCTAGCCCGGCACGGCCGCACGCGCATGACCCTGCAACAACGTTAACAAATGCATTTTGTTTACTCAGTATTGTTCGGGTAACTGCCTCGGGGGTGTATTAATACTGCATAAAGACCGAACAACAGGCAGGGGAAGATCAAGAAAAACCTTCCATAACCAAATAGGTCAAATCTTAAAGTGAGGTCAAATCAAGCAAGAGTACTCGTAATCGACGAACATGCATGATGGATGTGGAAGAAGCGAAAGTGGTGTGCCAGGACCGTAGCACATGGCAGGACGTGGTCTCTGCCTAAGCCGCCTCTCTGGGAAAAAGGCGTGATTTTATGTATGTATGTATAAAGGCCGAACGGTCCCCGGTTCGAATCCGGGGCCAGGGAGTACAGGGAGCCCGGAGTCAGGAAGTCGGCAGATACACTGACGCCCGTGCATGGATAATGTTGTCGACTGTCCTCCTTATATAATCGATTGATAGCTGGCAAAAAAATCTAGTATTTTTTTTTTTAATCTGCCCCGATCCTGGGTACGCCCGCTAAGCTGTGGTCCTGCGCCTGATCTCTCATCGACCATATCGGATTGCTATCTCACCGTTAGAGGGAACAGAGAGTGTTCTTGTATTTGCGCATTGTTTACTTTGTACGCTACTTACAGTTTTTGTCCATTAGGAATTCCCTACATCATCATTCGGAATTTTCTTACAATTATATTTTATAACAGGATCTTCGCGTACCTACTTATCTGCATAATATTCGCAATACCAAAATAATACCAGGCACACACGAATCGATCCCTTAACTACCATTAGATTACATTATTTCATAATGACTATAGATCGAATATAGTTTTAAAATAGAAAGGCCTTTGATGATGATTAATCCGCCGACCACTCGATTGTGTTTCAAAGATATTATGCGAAGGCTTCATTAATTTATAACCCGTAATTTGCTACTGGTGATGCTTGAATGGATATAAATGGATGTAACTACCTCACTTTTCATAGGTACTAATTAGAATCCATATTATTATTATTATTATGATTGTTTAAAAGGTTTAATCGCCCTCTTACCACAGAAATAAAGAAAATTGGGGGAAGTTTTTGCCCAGCAGTGGGACACATCAGGCTAAATAAAAAAAACCGCACTCAATCACTAAAGATTGACTTGGCCAGCGTGATTGACTAAGGCCTGTTAGCCCTAGTTTAGTAGGTAGGCTAGGCCCGTGCCCCAGCTGTGAGGACGTAGGCATATGAGCTGATGATGACGTATTACACATACGTCATCATCAGCTACTAAAGTTCTATAGACGAATTCGTGCTCCGAATATCCCCGTATCACCTCGCTAAAAAGCCTTGTATTAAATATATGTCAAGACAATGCACTGTTCAGTCTAACTGTGCTAATACGGTGTAATCCTCCCTAGGTTCGCGATTCCGTATCGTACGTAAGTACCTCCATATACACACAGTTGAAGGAAATTCAGTAGGGAAATTTCTGCGAACACAGAATAATCGGACTTTATTATTTAGTATTTCTAAGTACACAACTGAAAGCATCGCTTAATTCCTACCAGAGACGACAAACTCTTAGGATGGTAAGCATAAGCTATTTAATGTTTTCCTGCCGCCATGTAATCTGCACAAGATTTTATTGCTATAACTTGAAATAATACAAAAACGGAGACGGTAATGGTATAAAAAGGTAATGATGTTGCAAATAAGATTCTGAAAAACTTATTGTCACGTTGAATAGCATGTAGATAAAAGATAATAGCACAAAACAATTTATAGATCTGGCGTTACAATATTATAGGAGTACAATTTAGGCGATCTTATCGCAAATACAAAGGTACTCTACTGAAGTTCCTACGTTGTGAATTAGTTCATGGCCGCGCTAGCGTCGAGAATGCATTTTGCTCGCTCTGTCAACGCGACTGGCATCTGAGGTCTGAGCAACGCTAGATTACCGTGTTCCTGATTTATGACAAAGCTTCGTATGATCGGTAAACTGCATGTATCGGTAACTACATGCCTTTGTTGATCTTTGTCTTGTTCTGCTGCACCCTCAACGGCTAATAGCAAATACATACACGCAAAGGTTGAGTGTAGTAAGATCGTAGAGTCAAACTTGGCTATAAATCAATATTGGTGCACGCACATGCATACATTATTTAAGGTTGCATAACCCATATACCCGAACAGTGCGTTTCGAATAGATTAGATTTGGATTAATCGTTAGGTAATTGGCATAAATTACTTGAAAATGTTCCTGTAAAACTAATATAAGATAAGATATAGCTTCTGATTTGCTGAAAAAAAAGTATAAAAATTACCTCAGAGTTGCAGAATCTATATCAGTCTCAGACACCCAGTACAAGCTCTGCTTAGTTTGGGTTCAGATGGCCATGTGTAGAGATGTCCCAACTATCATCAAACTATATATATATGTTTAAAAAACTGATCGCACTTAATCCAAAATTCTCTGGTTAGATTTCAGAAGGTACCGTTCCTTTTGGTAATATATACCTGACTTACTTATTCTTAGATTATGGTTATAATTAACTCAGAGAACCACAAAGGATACATACGTAGATCCAGGACCTATGCCCAAATCTATTGTATAAGGTATATGGAAATGCACCTAAAAATGACGCAAGAAATCACTGATCCCTCCACCCACACGGCCATCTATCTCGTCGGAACATTTAGTGTTACCGGTGGGGCAAGCAATAAAATATTTCTTTTTATGTCCCTCCCGTGCAACAACGTGTTTGGCTAGAGATGTGCCGCGTCTTCTCCATGCTTCCAATCCAATTGAGTTTCCGGTAAAGAAACGGTGAGCCCCAATAATTCAGTGTTGAGAAATATGTATTATACAAATGCATAAATTTGCATTTGTATAATATTAATTAAGATATTTGTGTGGATCCATCAAAAGCACTACTTTACAACGGCCATGTTCTTCTATAGATTTCGATGAGAGGAAAACTTCAATCAGTAGATCATACAAGTAGAAGCGAATTACTTGATCAATTTAATTATAAAGACCATAGTTTACATACGAGTTGTAAATTGACATACAACCTAAATCAAATACCCAATTATTTGTAGGAAGAAAGAAAATCCATATCCATAGGTTATTCCCATCTCTAATTCAAAAGCAGCCACTTGCGCAAGCGTCGCTCGCTAGCTCAGTGTATTCCGTTTCCGTGATTCCACCAAATAACCGATGTTGTGAGCAATAAACTACAGTTCGGATGGGATTATTGAAACCACCACTGTTATCTAAATTGATAAGTAGACTTAGGACGTGGTAGTAAAATTAAAGCAGAGATAAGTGAAAGAGTGAAAAACATGGATTCGGGTAATATTGATAACGTTTTAATTTATGGAAGCAGGTTTTCTTAAGAAGGTTCCTTCTGAATACAGTTTGAAGTATTTTTCTTGTAATGCATACTTTCCAATCCTGTAAGAATTACATGAATACATTTACAGATTACAGCGTAATTATTTTATAATGCCGAAATTAGGAACACAGGAAAATTTGGATGAACAGTTAGAAGTCAACGACCGGCTTGCCGCTTGCACAATGATCAACAGATATGGTGATAGAACAAATTAAATAAATTTTCCTTATAGAAAGTTGTTTCTTTTTGTAAAGCATTACAAAAATGCAACAGCTTGAAGGTTGACTCATTACATCAGAAGCACTGATAAAATAGAGATAGTAATAAATTAAGAGCTACTCTTATATCTTTGATCTAAAGGATTGCCTTTAGACTAATTGCAGTTAGTCATATTGATATAGTCTAGACTTGTGAAGATTACGTTACCTACCTCCTGGCTCCAGTCACCAAAAAGAGTAGATACCAAAAGAGATGTGGTCAATGTCGCCATTTTAGATACCGCAATTATAAGCAATGAATTGCTACAAAATCATAGCTGTATTGAATAAGTTTAACAGCGCCTAATGACAGCTGAGGTGCCGCACTTAAGTTTCCTTAACAAGTCAACAACTTGAAGGAAGGCGAAGACCTCCTCCAATAATCTTGTACGCGCGAAAATAACAGCGAAAGTGTGTCTATTATTTTGGCGCGTGTAAGCTTTGGCTTCGGTCTAAATAACTATTCAGAAGAGTTCCATAGAGCATCCGTTCGTTCTGCTGCAATTTTTTTTTCGGCTGATTGTAGTTCAATCTACTTACTACGACCATCACAAAGAGATAATAAATAACTTACAACTGAAATAGATAGTCCGGAATTATATGGACTCTACCTACAAGAAATGTCAAAAATAACAAAAAATAATTTAGAACGCCGAATTTGTTATTGAGACATTGATGATACGATAAATGTTAATGACAGGAGACAATCTAACAGTGGAGGTCTGTTTCCGTAAGTTCAGCTCACACTTGACCATTTTTTGTCACTGGTCCACGAGGCCGATAGGTATCACGCTGTGAGGTGCGATTTTCATAATTAGGTTCGCTGATTGCTATCATGTTTTTGTTGGAGGGAAAATTTTGACGTTAAAATAACGTAGTACTGGCATATGAGACTACGCTGTAAACCTGGATAATTAAATAAAATATTTGTTTAAATGTAGAAAGTGATTTTTTTTTGTTTATTCTCATTGGATGTGGCTGTATGAAATAATTTTGTTACCATGAACTAAAACGATGTATGCATATTTTATTTTGATAGCAGAACGCGTCTCTTCTCGGTTAAGAAAAGACTCTAATTAATTTTAAGTAAGCCTTGTTAACCTAATCAGCTTGTTCTAATGAGCAAACATATAAATGACATGGAAAGCTCTCCAACAAAAAACATAACGCCGCCTTCCGTTCCAATACGAACGTTCACACAGTTCGTCCCAATCTCGGAATCTCTTATGTCACTAAATTCAATTAAAGTGTAACTATGCACCCGAGGGTGAAAGGCAGACGAGAAAGAACTCTGAGAACCGAGGACAATGCGCGGGCGTGACTGAGAACCACTCGTACTACGAGAAATGTTTAATCTTACGTGAATACCAAAGGAGTCATCAAGGGTGGTTGCCTGTACAGCCTAGCCTTTATAAAGTGCAATGCAGGTGAACACCAGCGCCATTATTCACAAAGAATTGAAATCGGATTCGAATTTTGAAAATTTGCTCTGTGTCTTTTTTTTTTAATAACCCATGTCATCCCACTGCTGGGCAAAGGTCTCCTCCAAACTTGTCCACAGCTCTCTATTCAAGGCTTGGCCTTGACAATTCCTTGATAGCTGGACCAAATCGTCGCACCATCTCTTTCTGGGCCTACCTCTTCGGCGAAAACCGTCTTCCGGCACCCATTGTGTAACGATTTTGGCCTGTGTCTTTCATAAACAAAATAAATTTAAGGTGTCGTTTACGTTGTGAAAAAAGGGGGTTTCAGGAGAAAAAGGAGCCGCGAACAACAATACCTATTGTATTGAGTCCTATTATTATCAAAGAGGCGCCTTGTACACGTCCAGTCACGGCTTGAAACGCGGCCAACATTAACTAGTGAAGGAGACGTTTAACTAAAAAACCAAATCAGTTCAGTCAAGAGAAGTAGCAGTAACAGTCAAATCAAGGAAAACCCTTATATTAGTTGTATTATGCTATTAATTGTAATAGATTTAGCTAAACCCCCTGTTAAAGATTCAGTCAAGTTCTCATATACTTCTTTAAGAGACCCAGAGATAGCACTTTTAACTTTTACAGTCGTCGGGCTAGACTTTTGTTAAAGATAGCGTAGCCAGACTAATTTAATGTCACCTAACTCAATCGAAGTTAGCCAAAGACCATTACTCCGTCGTGACTTTGTTACTAACCGTCATCAATGCGATTTGTCATGAAATCTAATTTAGAAGTGAAATTCTGAGTAGGTACCACTTAGTCTACGTTTGATGAAAAAAGTAGAGCTGCAGCCTACGAATTTTCGCTACAACAAAACTATCGAATTCATAAAAATACGCATGTCTATCTTATTAAGTTATTAACAATATTTATTACTACAACAATACTAAGATAACTTTTCACTAGGAAAATTACTTGGCGAACGATTGACAGCCTAGATGAAATAAGCCTTTACTTTTTTTTAGTATATATTACTGTGTTCATCAGTGCGATGGAAGGATGTAAAATTCATGATACTTAGGTAGCTAAAACATTTTGAAACATACATAAATGAAATACGGAAATCAATCAGTTTGTGTAAAACAACCTCGACAGAGAATCACCGACGCTAGTGACGGGTTATGCTACGATTTTAGTGCGTCAAGACAATAACTCAGGTGCAGGACCTATTTGCGTCATCATATAACTGAATTCCCTAAAAATTGCACTATCCCAGATATTTTACCTGGGTAAAGATTTGATGTCCTTTTGTGTAGTGGGGTTTGTGGAGTGTTTTGTGGAGTGGATCTTTCTTACTTCGAAATGTACATTACACTGTACTCACGGTGCATTACCCATCTCTAACAGGTGCTGACCCTATACGTAA
The DNA here is from genome assembly GCA_039566165.1 of Maruca vitrata. Lineage (NCBI taxonomy): Eukaryota > Metazoa > Arthropoda > Insecta > Lepidoptera > Crambidae > Maruca > Maruca vitrata. The sequence goes on along the minus strand of CM076912.1, from coordinate 10,841,680 downwards.
TTAACTTCTATCCTGGGAAAGCTTCAATCATTACACTATCCATGCACAATAAAATAATAACGTACTACGTGGTGATTGGACTAACCTCTGCTTGCGCCTGCGTCTCTGATTTCACTTAATCGCATTTGAAGACTCTATCTTTCGATAACTACGAGTAGGGAATAATTAATCTGTGAGTAGGTACAACAATAGTGGAAATACCTACTATTAAAAATATTGTGAGATGGTATAATACAGTTATATTTCGCTACAATTGTTATCATTTCTTAATTTGACAGAAAACTTTGCGATACGTAGGTACTGGTATGATTGAAGAATTATACAGTTTACAAAATTTCACTTGTATGTACGCTATGCTGAGCTGAGGACATAAGATAATGAAACACGGATGGAGTCGCAGGCGCAGCTAGTTTCTAACATATATCAGTGTGTAACGACAGGCAGTCGGCCTCAATTTACCCCACTGTCTCCGTACTCGTAGTTTCCATTTGCGCTCGCAAAAAGTTGTGAACGTAAGTACAGCGGGCGGGGCGGCATCACCCGCCGAGCTCCGAACTAACTAGACCCGTGGTTTCCGAAGGAGCTATGTCTCTGTGGTCGTGTGGTCATAGACTAGCGGCGGGGTAGGGAGGCCTAGTAGAGCTGGTGGAGTTTTTAATGATACATTGTTGGCTGCAGACAGGGGAACGGTTCGAGATATTGAGAAGTTCTTGCGCGCGCGGCGCGCGGTGCGCAAGCGCACACCGTTATCCTATTTCCTCCCTCCTTTATGTTCACGTGAGTCCACACATTGTGCTGTGTCTCACGTTTACGGTAAAACTGATGTTAGAATATGCCGGATCGCACCTACCTATCTACTTGCGGTATTGATAGAGAATTGTTACATAACTGTACGTGTTATACACCTATATCCTTTAATATACCTAGGTTTCAAATCACGTATAAGTAGGTACTAAGGAACGTACCGATAAGATGGCCTTTACCTATATTAATTTACTATTTTTACACTCTCGTATAGGTACTTACTTACTTGCTTTTTTTTCCTACCTGACATAAGATGATGGCTTGGCGTAGCCTCGCCATCAGCACCGGACTTGCGAGGGAGCGGAAGGCTCTCACTCCTAAAAATTACTTATTAAATTTTCCTTCGTTTTCTATATAGGGTGGGAGAGTGAGTCGTGCCACCTGAGCGATTTGAGACAAATTCTTTATTAAGATAGCTAAATTCCTTATTTAGCTTATTTTCAAAGCAATTGGTGAATGCATTGTTCGAGATATCATCTGATAAACTCTTTCAAGCAAACACTTTTTGTAACATCACAACCCCATAAAACCGCAACACGTCAATCGATCTCACACTCGATCGCTAACTTTCGGAAACCATAATCACTTTTCCCTCATACACCTTTACTGTCCGCGATAAATCAAAGGCCTAGGTGGCCGTAAAGCTGGCCACAAAGCCTAGGCCCTTCAGAAAGTGTGTCAGACCCGCCGCGCCCGGAAAACGACCGTACGTGCATTTTATAGTTTTCCGTCGGGCCGATCTCTTGAATGGCTAAGCCATCTTTGAATATATGACATGCTACAGCTAAGTAATACAAGATTGAGGCTATCCTAGTTTCAAACGAAATAAGTCTTACATTGGATGCGTAGATTGGAAGGACCTACCTACTGTGGGTAGGTATATGTCCTTAAGTGACTTTGATTTGACAAAATGGGAAATCTTAACAATCTACAAAAGCAGCTATTTCTAACGCGTAGGGCAGATGGGTATCTACATAAACGCTGTCGCTTGATCAAAAGTTCCTTTTACTCAAACCACCTGAAATTTAAAAGGGAATGTAATAGGAAACGAATAATTTCTAAAAACGCAAATTGCATAAATTTAAAGGCCAGCCTCATAATCTAATCAAGCTCGCAATACAGGCGTCGCCATTTTGCGTGTAAGGGGAGGTGTAGGTACTCGGAACACGCCTACAGTAATTGCGGATGAAATATGCCTAGCACTAAAACAATCATATAACTCTAGTAATTCCCGTCTCTGAGTAAATCTGAGTGCGATGATCATCGTCGCTTATTATTTATATGATGTTGCCTCCAGGCTTTAACCTATTTCTTCATAAATAAGATTTAATTAATTTAATCGTTGTGTTTACCTATTAATTTAACTGCAAAAAGATTAACCACAATTATTTTACCGAGCAATGGTAGGTTACGTATATAAGTATTGATGCAAGTTCGCTGGGGATGACACACCTCCAATGCAACTCATCTTCATAAATACCTATCAATCAGCTTTTATAATTATCTTGTTGAGAAGAAAACCATTTGTGGTCAAAATTGCATACAATAAAAAAACAATTCCATTTTGCTTTTCTGCTTTTTGGTATTATTCATGCCAAGTCACTAGTTTTGGCGGCTCACCGTAAAGTAACGGTCGCTACGCATACGAGAACGTACATTTTTTCATATCTTAGTACAAAAACGTACATTTTCCGTACATTTACATACATTATTTATGATTTATTTGGAAGTCATACGTCCGCCATCCTGACGGATACTTTTGCTGCTCCCCTAATTTAGATATACGAGTATATACCTACTACCACGAAGTGTTGGAAGAATATATTTTGTCCATTAAATTTGTACAATTCCGCAGTACCCTGCATAAGTGACTATTGCCCCCAAGCAATGAAAATCCTTTAATATTATTCCATTTGTAAGTAGCAATTGTTTTACATAATTAATTACCAGTTTTAAAGTTGGTTACATGTATACATTTCTTTCTCATTTGCATAATGTACGTCATAATTAAATTTAATGTGTAATACTTTAATTACCCACTGACAATGCACCACGTTTGTGTAAAGTACAGCTGTGCTCATTTCTAAAAGGCATTTACGGAAGACCAGCTTAACGGACGGTTACTTCCACAAATCGTTCATGTTATTTTATGTTAGACACTCGTTGTTAACTTCAACTACAGCGCTTGAATTCTCATGAAACTTAACAAAGGTAAGTAGATACATCCCAATAATACTAAAGGTGTCTATAACAATAAACTTGATGGCACTTTCCCCTTATCTCCCCTCTAAATTCCATGACCTCACAGAGAAGTAATAGGTACTTTCTTTGTTTCAACTCAGCATAGAAATTCAAAGTATCTTGTATATTAGTAATTACAATGACTAGTTAAGACTATGTGCATCATCCTCTTGTGAATACCAGACCCTCAAGCAAGGAACATAATGCAATATTGTCCTATACATTCAAACATTTGTTAGGAGATATAAAGTCTATAAATCTAGATAGAGTTCAGCATCCATAAGCTATTTCAAGGTTCTATTGAACTTATTAATAAAACAGTGGTAAGTCTCCTAGTTAGCTAACTGACATTGCGATAGGTAAGGTATAAAACGTATAACTAATCCTATTGTCCTAGGTTTTGGATTAGAATTAGGTACGTATTTATTTTCGTTCGCCTCATTATTATGTAGACCACAGCTTTAACTGAACCTTGTTATGCATCCTATGCAGGTAAATAATTGTTAAAGGTTTGGCTGGCATCCAGTATTTGTGACATGGCACTCATAACACAGGATAAAGACCTAGATTGTGAGCCAATTGGTATTTAGAATTTTAGTTTTTCATTCGAAATAAGGGTTTAGTTGTCTATTTTAAACTTTCAACCCAGATTTATATATTAATCATTCAATGTGGAACTCTAAAACATTCCTATAAGGCAGCCAATTTTTGGCTAATCACCAATAGACATTTATTTTTACTGCATTTATCTAGATGGGTATCAAGTCAAGTCTATGTCTTCTTCAAAGCTATTAGAAATAATTCTTATGATTTTCTCGGTACATTTCCGTCGTTCTAGCAATGTCCAAGGTCCTTGAAAACAGACTCTATTGGTTTGAGGGCAGTCGCACGCAGCGAGTGCGCTCAGGGTTGTCAGATATAAAATTAATTACCAGAAAATCAACACTAAGAAGTATATACTTGGATAAACTGTAGTGGAACGGACAGAACCAAGAATATGTATGCCGAGCCCTTGCATATTACATATTTCCAGGTAATTTTCCTATTACAAGGGCCGGTGAAGTAAAACATTGGGGGAACTTGCCCTTTCAGGAATAATTATGATATAAATAAGTGTGACGTGAAAAAAGGTCAGATAGATCTAACCTTCACCAGTGAACGCCGTGGAACTCGCACAGGTCCCTTTCAATTTGTCTTCCTTTGTACTTGGCACGTATAATCATATGAGTCATCATTAGCCACTCAATCGGTCGCAATACTCTTCCTTGATCACGTGCTCTTTCCTCTTCTTTCCCACCTCAATTTTCAATTAACGTTCGGATCTTGAATATACACCTTGAAATTTTAGTGGTTGTTTTCCCGTGGCAGAACGATTTGCCTTTAGTAATACTATCGAATCATGCAAATTATTCCTTGAAAAAAAAGCATTTTTTTTTTACAAATTTTCAATATATTAATTTTCCAACTCGAAAACGAGAGAAGTTATCGTTGTTTTTTAAGATGTTACGTAATCAGGTACTGCTTGCCGTATAAAATCGATGCTTAAAGCTAAAGACCTAAAGAAAGAAAGCTAAAGCTCTACACCCTAAGTAATAAAGCGGTAAGAACCTACTTTAGAGTTTCAGTTATACCTTTCGTAAAACCGGCATTTATTGATTTAAAAAACATAATAACTGCACAAATCTATTGTGCTACTAAGATAGAATCATTTTGCTGCGGGAAAACAACCACTAAAATTTCACGGTGTATTCACTGTCAGTTTTGGTTCATCCTGAGAATCAGAGAGTTAGCGAATTCGACTCTGTTTCCAACACGTTACGAATGGGGCAGGTAAGATCAAGTCATGTCAGTGCAAAATTTAGAAGTTTACTTGCGCGACTTTATTTGCGCGAACAATACACATTTTAAATATGATTGATTATAAAAATACAAACATTTATCACTACTCAAAGCACAATGGTGATATTATTGGTTTGCCTCACCAAGACTGGAAGCAAAAGGCAGCTGTAGTGTGGGGATTGAGTGAGACATAGTAGAATAACGTCTCATCACCTTAAGTGAGGGTGTTGAGAGTAGAATAACCCAAAACATCAAGCTCTGGCATCCCTGTGCCAGGCGCGCGGGGTGCGGGTGGGCAGCGGGCGGGGTGCGCTTGCGCAACGCATTACATTACGTGCCGCGGCCGCTGCGCCTCGCGGGGTCATGCCCGGCTCCGATTCGGGGAACGGCGGCGATACGCACGCGTTTAGGGTTGCCGTGTTTGTCGTCAAGCAGTTGTGACTGCAGGTTCGAAATCAGTACTCTAACCATAATAGGCAGGCTTCAGTACGACAGCCAATATTCACAAAGCCAGCTTAAAGCGCAGGAAATACGATTTAAGCATCTTGTGAAATGGTATACAAGCGTAGCTCAAGAGCTTGATTCAGAATCGGGGGAAATGGTGGTCGGTTATGAGCAGAGGCTTTTCAGGATATTTAGTTAAGCTTTCCGGGGTTGAAGAAGATAAGCACTGAAACGCTAATCTGCCAAGCTACGTCTTAACTAAAGCATGAATACTACTACCAACCTACACAACTGATATTGAAATATGAATACTAAATCACAAATTGTTAAGATAGAATTTGAAAACATTAGATACATAAAAAACAAAACACATAAGAAAACATAAGATTTAGAAGTAGGTCATAATACCAAGGCAGGATTGCCAGGTCCTACTAACGAGTCATGTGGCACCATAGATCCTACCTTTTTACTGATGATGGCTTGACTTTAATTCAGACTGAAAAAGACAATACACGGCTGGTTGAGGTAACAATAACAAATTGTATTGTTTTGGCACCTAAGTCTGTAAATAGTATAAATTTGAACTCGATTACTCCTTCACGCACCTAACTACCATAGCGTTAGCCACCAGTAGGTACTCACACCGTTCCGTGTTTATTAGTAATGCCAAGGGCAGTCTCGTCGGAGTCGCACTCTCGGAATACAATAATTTATGATCGCGTCAACAGATATATCTACCGTTTGCTTTAGTAGTAAACCAATACAAGAAAGTCACGACAGAGATATTAAGATTTAGGTATTCAATGCTTGAGGGTTTGGTTCAAGAGCGAGGCAATTCATGAAGTAATCTTATTTCTTTTACCTTATAAATCTTTACTAGCAAACGCCGCTGATAAAAACTTTATATGGATTCTTCATCAGCACAGACTATACAATAGTCTCACTAGGGAATTGGAATGAAAAGCCAGCAAGATATTAACCCACTCACCGCTCCATGACATCATTATTCATTTGTAACCATAGGAGAGAGCGGGCGTAAACTGGGTGATCTAAAGGACCTCGTATCCTCTATGCAACGGTAAAACCATAGAGATAAGCACAGTGCCCGCATACAAACTAATAAGTAAGTCCTTTATTTGATTTTCACGAGAATGGCACGTAGAATGACATCAGGGAACTATTATTGTGCTAGATTTTAGAACAAAATTTTACAGACTGGTGACTCTTTCGTTCTTTAAGACTGATGTTTGGCACTTTTACGTGTTTACTTTCATTCCTTGGGCTTTTGAAATAAAGTCTGGAATAGACCCTTTGAATTGGAAGTCAAAGTTCCTGACCATCCAGAATTTATGGAGGAGGATAGAGAATGGATGAAAGATGATCCATCTAGGAACCACATGAAGAATGATCGTTTCACCATCACATTTGTTTAGGGGTGAGAACCATCCGCTCCCCCGGAAGTCCGGTGATGATGACGAGGCTACTCCAAGCCATCATCGTCAGACAGTTAGGAAAAAAAAACATTCGCGTTTATTATTTGTAGCTGTGGCGTCGTACTAATATAAAGAGGAAACCCCTTGTTTTCTCAAAGTAAACCGCCGAAGGGAGGCTGAATCACGTTTGTGACTGACAAAGCAACGTCGTATTGTTGCAGTGACCACGTGCATGCTGCACGACCCTTCTTGTCCGAGCAGGGGAGTTACAATCAACTTTCAAGTTATGCTTTCTAAATAGAATAGTAAAGGGGAATATGGCTAATCGGCTAATAAGTGGTGTAAGTATTGCAGAGAAAAACTAAAGAATCTCTACATAGTAGGTACCAATGTGTTTTTCAAATTTGAAATTCATATGTTATGTTAGACTGGCTCTGGAACAGTGGTTAGTGACTCAGGTTCAAAACCTACGGTTCCAAGAGTCGTGGGTTCGATTCCCACTCGGGACAAATATTTGTGTGACGAACATCGGTGTTTGTTCTGTGTCTGGGTGTATTATTAAATATATTTAAGTTTATTTTGTGTATCCACTGTTGATCCTGATTTCCGTAACACAAGTGCTTAAGCTACTTACCACGGAATCAGATCAATGTATGTGATGTTGTGTAATATTTATATGTACCATCATTCGACGCTTTAACGGTGAAGGAAAACATCGTGAGGAAACCAGCACACCTGAGGAATTTTTCAACGGTGTATGAAGCCATGTCAGAGGCCTACGGGCGGTTTAAAAACTCTGACACCAGGTTGTTCATCAACCATACGATAAGAAGAAGAAGAAGCGAAGCGAGGGGTCACTAGTTGCGGATAAAAAGAAAACCTAAACTATTGATATATTATTTTCCATGATCAAACTTTGTCAATATAGAAAAAATATATGGGCATAAATTTAAATCATTTTAGGGAAAAAGTTATACGAAATTTTAAGCAAACAAAATGAAGTGTCAGTGAGATAATATCAATACCTTTCAATAGGATTTATATTGATAGTAGATACTTGAATGGATTGCTATCCTGCATATGAATTGATCATATCTACCAAATCAACAAGAAAGCTAGCTATGTACATAATTTCCTTTTTTTTATTTCATTTCCAATGTATAAGCGAAGGAATCTCTTGACAAGCCACCCAGACGCCCCGCCTATTGTGTTAGATCAAACAATAGCACTAGATCATCATTTACAATCGTAGTATTGTATTTCTTCATAACATTTAATGCACTTTACGACTTGCTTCTCTCTCGTTTCCGTTGGCTTGGGTTTACCGGACTATCGCGGTGACTAGCGCCATCTAACTGATGAAGTGCAATTTAAATTGTTTGCAGTTTCCGGAATTTGAAAACCATATTTCACAAACAGACTAATGCCTTTTCCAGGTGAATATACCTACCTACATACAAGTTCACCATTGTGTTAGAAAATATGGCGATTACTAAACATAAATAATTTAAGGACTAGGGTTTGATTTTGTTGATCGAACAAACTGATGATAGGTATTATTAAGAGTTAATAATTCATTTCACACGTTTAACACTCCTTGGTTAAAGTACTTAAACAGATCAATTAGTAATTATCCGAATGGATTGCTTTTATGTATTAATACTGGCCAGGTAAGAGAAAAGACAATAAACTGCCCAAATCGCCCGTGCCCACTCAATTCAAATCACACATCATGGATTCATGACATTTCGCCACCAACATTTTAGCACTCAGTGGTCCCGATTACAAATCCGAGTGAGTCAAGCTCGGAGCAAAGGCAATATCAAAGAGTACAGTAAGCCTTAATCGCGGGTCACTATAAATAGAAGGTTCCCACGCCCGAGGTGCATTCGTTATGTAGGCAGCCGATCTGCGATCATACGCCATTACGATACGTACTGCACTGGCATAGACTAAACGAATGACGCAGAACGGTCATTATGAGTATGGGTTAATACCTACATATAGATAAGTATCTATCTACCTCTATACCTTCTTGCCGTTGCTTTTCTGTCCTTCGGCAGAATTTTCGAAGCAAAAAGAATTTAAGAAATACATTTATTAATTTTAAGAGCTCCTTGTCATATTTTAAGATATTTGTGTGTTGAGTGTGTTCCAGTTCTCATCTTCATCTTTTTAACTCATTTTAAATATTTTTTTTAGAATTAAGGACCTACTATTACTACTTCAATTTGATCCTAATGTTTAATAACCAGGTAACTGCCTACCTACCTACCTACCTACTAAGTATCTTATCTAGTACGTTTATCGATAGTCATACTACGTACCGTCACAGCATAAAATATGTGTACTTAGTAGTTATGTATATTAGAAGGCAACATCAATTTATTGAATAGGCCCTCTGTAATTTTATGATGTGTGGTATACGTTTTGTTTATGATAATTGAAAATTACAATAAACACCTGGGCCGGAGACCACGTAAACAAATATCGTAAATTCGCAAACGCAATTATACTCTATTCCATTTATGAAGTCCTTTTTGACATTTCGAAGAACGTAACTCTGCACGTTTCAAATAAATCCAATTGAATATCACTTTTTGTGTATAGTAAGAAAACGTTATTTAAAAAATATACAATTATGCAAAAACACCCTACAATTAATTTACAAGCAAAATTAACTTTTTGTTTTTGATCTAACTATTGTTTCTATATCTGAACTTCAAAATAAAATAATATTTTTTTGCGCGTATGCAGTTACGTACTATGGTTTATGTTTTACTTTTAAACGTAGTGACGTGCCTCAAGTATTCGGTTAGTTAAACCGATCATTCGCGAATGAAAATGAATCTAGCGGCAATGGGACTGCTTATAACTTTAATGCATTTTACAATAAAACGTAATAATTAGTGCAGTCCTTTGCAGGTAATATGTAAACTGATTAAATAACAAAATAAATTAATAAATCGAGCAGTGATGATTAATAACTATAAAATGAAATATAAAAACTTAAATGAATTGTTTGTTTTTATTTTAATCTGATGCTCATAGTAACTGTTGAGTTACTCCATTACGCGATACAATTCGTATAATTAATTTAGTGTTGCAACTATAGGTACTCGGTGCAAACACTCCTGGCAGCAAACGGTGTCAAACATTCGGTGCCATTAATTAACGAGTCTTTGACACGAGCCTATAACTGTTATGATCATTTAAACTCAGTGTAAATTTTAAATAACTTAACTATCATTATTCATTAATATTCTACTAAACATCCAATCGTGTATTTCTTTTTTCGACAAAAAATAAGTTTGGCAGTTTTGCATGTCTAAAATTGTTCTTTCGATAATTTTTATTAAACTTAGTTTTTGAAAGTTAGTTCGATTTAAATTTGTTACAAATCGAGAATCGTTGCCGCTGAACATCGATTTCTAAGGGTACTTCCCTAGTACTGAACTATTGACATCTGTCAAAAAGGACTTCATAATTGGAATAGAGTATAGTGTTGTGAACTGCAAATCGGCGCACGCATGCAAAATGCTGGAGTTATTGTTTTTATTGAGTTATAATTCAAGCAATTATGTTAACATAACACATGAAGTATTGTTACATGGACAAATATAATAAATACCTATGTGTATAAGAATTATTTATGTTAAAATGTTAATGGTAGTTTAACGTTATGTTTATCACTATTTAACAGGTATAAGTTTGTAGGTTGCTAGTTAGATATTAAAATTTTGCATCAAAGAGTTGGTTTAATTACAATTATGATTACCTCAGGAAATATTTCTATAATAATACTTAATTGATACTGTATTTGTAGAAATTTAATCAGCTAGCAGTTTTCCAATGATCTGAAATATATATTTAAAAGTAGATTTTGACAAAAATGTGAAATAAATATGCAAAATATATTATGTTGTGCATGTTGCAACGTACGCGTGCACCCAATACCCACTTAGTAACGATAGGATTAGGCAATCAGCGAGGGAGATAGCGCTCGCTAAGATGCACATAATACAGGATGTTTGAAAATGGAATATCAAGTCGCTAACAACATTTAATTGATACCTACCTCTCGTGTATTTCAAGAACGTGAATGCATTGCATGTTGCCATTCTTTTTAATGTGAGGTATAGAGGATCTGTTTTAAAGTCTCATGAATGACAGATTCTAATCCGAAAGTGTCACAAAAGTCAGGGATTTATGAACATTATAGGTCTACTAAGGTACTGCAAACGATACTAAGTATTTGGGCGTACAGCTCAGTACTCAAAAAGTACTTAATATTTTGTCACATGTATAAAGTATAAATGTACTTGGATATTAAAGTTACCACCTACGGTACTGTGCTGTGACCGCAAACAAAAATTCATGATTAGTTTTAAAAATCCTTTTACAAACACTCACACGCATCGTTTTATATTTATGTAAGTTTATTAGTCTCTAACACCCATAGTTTAAGCTCTGCTTAGTTTGGGGACAGATGGCCGTATGGGGAGATATCCCAATTGTTAATATTTGGGATATCGTCTAAAACATCTCACATCTCATCTAATACTGTGACTTACTAGCAGATAAGTAGGTACAAAATACACGTGGTATCTAAATCAGGTCTAATCCGAGTCGGGCGGTCAGGTGCCCGGAGATAGAGAATCCAGCTGTCCACGCAAGGATGCTCAGGCGTCGCGTTTCTTTTAGAAAGTGGCACGTGTCGGGGTTGTTCACCCTGCCAATGCGGGTCAACCACGCCCGCTAGGGCTGCCGCGAACCATCTTAGTACTAGTACCTACCCTACGCAGGTACGAAGTGTTAGAAATAGTTTTGAAAGTAGATACTAGAAAACTGAAAATGTCCGGGATATTTGCTATGTTGTTCTTTTTTCGTGAGTTAAAATAATAATATGACTAATTTTACCACCTTTTACCCATCATGATGATAAGCAATATATGATTTGAATTTGAATTTGAATTTGACTGCAATTACTTGTCAGCGTTAGAAATAGGAGGAAATTTGGTAGTACATTTTATTTCGGGAAATATTTCCAAATTCATAATTAAGTAGGTGTGTTAGCAATATACTGGAATATACCCGAAAATAATATACTACGAGTTTTTTTTCGTAAAATACAAATATAGGGCTAGCAATAGGTGGAATATGCTACGAGGTTTTTTCGTAAAATACAAATATAGGACTAGGAATAAGGATGGAACTACAAACGATTTATGTATGTAGTTCTAGGAATGTTAGCAGATAAGACATAACGAAGATACTAGGTAATTACTTTAGCTATCTACGTATACTTCATGTTATGTAGCCATCATAATCTAATATTGATCTGTTTCCTTCATTACTAGATGCTGGAATCATAGAATAATTACCTAATCATCTATTATCCTATTATATGATCTTACCTAATTCTTATTTTGTAATTAGTGTACCTATATTCATAATCCACTAATACCTAATACACAAACATAACAAAGCTGAAAAAACAGGTAATTAGCTTGGTACAAAGATAATTAGTAATTAAATTTCAACAGTGCCATATTCGACAGCTCATGGCTTCTGTTAGTCTTATTCCACTTTAAAAAAAAGCATAGAAAAACACGATCTATTCAAATTTACTTGATAAAAATGTACCTATGTGGCATATAGATTGGGAGTTAACTACTTACCTCCTTATAGCATGCATACCTACCTACCTATGACAATTTTTAGTTTAAATTACGAGAACCAAATTAAAAGACCCGTAGGTATTTATTGATTAGTTGGTACAATAAATGCTATATTAGGTTATTCTAGGATCAAAGCTTAGCTTATAATCAGGGCGCGTGAGAAAACACATCTTATACCTACGCTCTATTCTATCAAAAATCCTTACCGACAACAGCTCAAAACTAAACAGGAGCGTCTTCCAAAACTTTAAGGTAGTTTAAATGGTCGTTTCTCCAGTTTCTTTTAAGGATCCGGATCGGTCCACGCAAGGATGCGCAGGCGTCGTCTCGTAGAAAGTGGCACGTGGCGGGGTTGTTCACCCTAGCGATCCGGGTCAGACGCGCCCGAACTAGGGCTGGCCCTTCCTAGTTGGGACTACATACCGTACCTATAGCATACACGATGTCTATGTCTAGCGTATAGATGTCGAAAAGGCAAAAAGTCCCATATTAGAGGACTGAAAGACCAACTTATTAAATTTAGGAAAAGGCGACTGATGAAACGATTCTTCTGACAGTGATTATGCCGATACTGAATAAATAATTTACTCTATTCTTATTATTTCACTTTACCGAATAGCACTATGTATGTCTATGTAGACATGTATGTATGTCTATGTACACATCGTGTTATAAGCAGGACCGTTGATAGCAGGTATGAATCATATCAATTTTAATCATCTATACTAATAAGAGTTTGTATGGAAGCGCTTATCTCAGGAACTACTGGTTCGAATTGAAAAAATATTTTTTATGTTGGATGGAACATTTATCGAGAAAGGCACGCTGCGACTAATAGTTGCAAAGAAACAGTAGGAAATGTGTAAAAAATGGAGGAAACCGGTATGAACCATATACCATAAAAATTAAGATACCAATCCGTACTCTAGACGATTATGTTCTGTGCCGCTGGCCGACGACTGCCATAGAATTTCAGAAAATTTAGGTTATCGTTGGGTCTTTAACGCCTCTTTATTTTCATGTTCCGCCGACAGGTGTTATTGGTTTGTTCCAATTCGATGACTTGATCAATCTCAATCGAAATCAGCAAACAGCGCAGGTGATGTTATAGAGCACAAACCCGTGTGCAAATACAGATGCACTCCCACACTCTCAGTTTGATGAAGAGGCTACCAGTTGTGAGAATCAGACCAAATAGTACCACCTGGAATTAACACCGCGAATTTCCAATTTCCAGCCGAGAAAATGTTTGAAATGGTCTACATAAAATCCCGAACAATTTTAGCCCGTCACGGGATACAAACAAGGACCATTTCATAATGGGGAGAGGGGAGTGGGCGGAGATCCAGGGCGTAGTGGCAAGTAAAACGACGATGTAAGTGCCTGTACGGATTTATCAATTTTTTTTAAATATCTGGGACATTTCCACACACGGTCATCAGACCCCAAACTAAGCTGAGCTTGTACTATGGGCGTCAGAGACTTATATACATACATAGATATTTTTAAATACATACTTAAATATATAATCACACCCAGACACGGAACAAACACCGATGTTCATCACACAAATATTTGTCCCGAGTGGGAATCGAACCCACGACTCTTGGAACCGCCAGCCAGGGTCACTAACCACTGTTCCACCGAGCCAGTCAAAATTTTCTTGTTCCTTGCCTCTCGGCCAGCCCTGGAGCCCCCCGCGCCCGTCTAGCCGAGTCCTTGGCAGCAGCTCCATTGACACGGTAACTAGCCCGCCGGATAAGGCGCTCCTTGTTCGCTCCACAGCGAGGTATGAGGTCGTCATGTTGGTACGTACATCATCAAAGAGGTCGGCCACTTTATCGGTACGAGTAGGTTCAATAATCATCAAGATGTAGAGAAAAACCCAATCACACTTTGGTAATTATTGGTTCTCTTAATTCTTTAGGGATCACAAGTTATCAATGTGTTATACCTACTGCATGTGATAATATAAATATTAAAGAAAAAACTGGTTTAAAAAATGATTAACAGGGAACAAGTCAGTAGGGCGAACAGGATTGCTTGTATTATAAATCAATAAATTTTAGTACACCAAGTACCCATACTTGGGAATATTTAAGAAATTGCATATGTTCTACCCACAACAAACCATAGATACTGCATTAATGCAATGGCGTTAACAAGGTACGCTCAATACATTTATCATTAAAAGGTTAAAATAATGAAATATCAATGATCCAAAAACAACACTAAACTTATCAAATATTTATTTAGGAAAAAAAATATCGTACAAAAGTTAATATCTAGATTAAATTAGCTTTTAATAAACTATGTAATAAATAAGTCAAGAAAACGTAATGTGATGTATGCGCGGCGTCTGCACCTTCATAACACTAATTTATGATTAAACGAAGTACATAAGACATTCATTGGAAAACAGGTTAGCTCTAAACTACTCATGATCACTTCTACATAGATTATTACTAAACAAACCTGCATTTCCTGCATTGCATTTGTATTCGTTTTCTATAGCTTCATTTACTTTGAGTGAGGTGAGAGCCATCCTCTCCCCCGCAAGCCCGGTGATGATGACAAGGCTCCTCTAAGCCATCATCGTTAGTCAGTTAGGAAAAAAAAAATTACTTTGAAGAATAAATATAGGTACATTTAGGTAACTTCTCTGATTAAACATAAAAATATACCAATACGCGTAGGTTATTCTTAAATTATTAAAAATTGCCGAACTATAAATCTCGATCACCATTGGCAATGCATTCGAAAACACTGTGAGTTTTTATATGTTTTATGTATATGATGGTAAATACTAAAATATCGAAAGGCCTCAGGTCTTCATTGTATGCTAGGTTTGTTTACCATTTCATTGCCTTGTAAAAGGCATAGGTAATCGTGGCACAGTTAATTTGCTAACTCGCCTATACACTCGAAAACTGTTGAGTACGTACTAATTATTACTAAATAACTACATTACTTATTCAATCTATAAAAGTATACCTAATACGCTTTCTTGACAATAAATAATACAAAGAAACAAATGACAATCTTGATTAAACGACTATCAATTTGATCCAATTAACTCTTCATAAGAGGATTTTAAAATGACTTACGCCAGTTTTGCCAATGAATAAAGTTCAATGTGTGAAAGCAGTGGCATAGCGTGTTCTGTAACAATATTAGTTGGGGTGCCAAAAAAAAGAATAAAGAACATCTACCCACACCTTGAACACACCTTAGAAACCCCTGTAGCTAGGGGGTGCCATTTATCCGTATCAACCGTAAATTGTTAAGTCGCGGTAGCTACGCCCCTGCTTAGAAGTTAAAAACCCTTAACACTTGTGATGCTGTCCATCCGTGCAGCAGAACTCCTTGCCAGCAGAGAAGCTGGTGGGGGTCCACTCGCCTCCGCAGTTCCTGATGAAGAGGAACGCTTTCTCCCTGTGTATGTCGCGTTCTACCGCTCCGCATATCACTGGACCCGCTCTTGGCAGATACTTCAGGATCTGATGGTTAAATATAAATCATTAAACAATTTGTACTGTCTTACAAAATGATTCTAGGCTGACTTCGATGAAGACTTTTAGTAGCCTCGTCATCATCGTTAGGACATGATAGGGCGCGGTCACCATATCTTACAAATAAAATCTAGTGACGAGCAAATATCAACTAACGTCCATATCTGACAAATGCGATGCAAACATTCTTCGTTTGCGCCGTTACGGCAAAGGCACACATACCTGTAGGTTACTCAAGGCCTAGCTACCGATACATACGGCGTGTTTCTTGAAATTGACTACGTACTATGAGTCTATAGTTGCAATTGTTGGTCAAAACTTTGAATTGTATTCAAATCCATTTACGAAGTGCATTATTTTCACATTAACGTCCTTGAAGGAGCAGTAGTGTAAAGAGCTCAGAGCAACATGGTCGGAAACAAGGTAAATCTAAGGGGATACCTCAAACAGGCGTCAACAGTAAACACCTAACTTAACACATCTAGGCATTTGCTGACGCAGGGTAGGAAACAAGGGAAATCTAAGGGGATACCTCAGAAATCAACAGTAAACACCTAACTTACCACGTCCAGGCATTTGCTGACGCAGTTCTTGAAGCCCCCGAGGCCGCAGGGCAGGCTCGGCTCCTCCGTGTCGTACGTGACCACGGGCTCGCCCTCCGGCGGGCCCCGGGGCCTCCCGCGACGACCCTCCTTCAGACCCACTTGGGCAGACATGAACACGCCACACTGGCATGGGTCTAGCTGCAATTTAAAAATTAAACTGAATACTCTTTTGCCATGCGAGAGGTCGCCAGTTCAAACCCCGCCAGGTACCAATGTGTTTTTCAAATTTGAAATTCATATGTACCGTCATTCGACGCTTTAACGGTGAAGGAAAACATCGTGAGGAAACCTGCACGCCTATGAAGAAATTCTAAGGTTGTGTAGTCGACCAACCCGCACTTGGCCAGCGTGGTCGACTAAGGCCTTATCGCCCTAGTTTAGGGTAGGCCCGTGCCCCAGCAGTGGGGACGTATATGGGCTGATGATGATGATGATACTCTTTTGTATTCGAATAGATATCTCGATTTGTATAGCGTAAATGATACATATCCGAAGTACTGTAACTGAAGTCTTATAGAAGAAGAAGTACTGTCACGAGACGGAGCTTTGTTAAAAAATTCCTGAGGCAAATGTGTCATCGAAAGGACTGTGCTGACCACATTTTTTGCCATGTTTTTTTTAGCAAATCTAGTTATATTATATAAAAAAAAATAAGCCAGCAACATCAACCCAATTTATTCTTACCTCATCAAAGTCTTCATTGAACTCCGCGTCTTCAGCAGACTTAAGACTTTCATATTCATCCCTTTTATGCTTTCGTCTGCCGTCTGCACTGATCGCCAAACTGAACACGACAGCCACCAGGGCCAAGCAATGGAAACTTCGCATCGTGCTTGATCAAGAATCGAACCCCAAGTCTCTTGCAAGGCGCAATACTGGACCTGATTTTATAAAAAAAAAAATTGTAACTAAAACTACCAACCTTCCCCTAATCATTACAGTAATTTAATAAATAAATATTTCGGACATCTCCACACATGGCCCCCTGATTCCAAACTAAGCAGAGATTGTAGGAACTCTGGTTGTGAGAGGCATACATATATATGTATGTACTGACACCCAGACACGGAACAAACACAATTAATGTTCATAACTTAATGTTAATCCTGAGTGGGAATCGAACCCACGACTCTTGGGGAATGACACAAGAGCACTAAGCAATGCGTCAACGAGCCGTACAATATAATATTGTGCACTAATAATAAATATACATTTTGGTAGAATATTTTAAACATTTGCATTGCATTGTGTATCTAAGAATAAACACAAGCGATAATCTAATTACGTGCGCTAAATATCTCTAGTTTTGCAAGTTGTAAAATTAAGTAGTTAGCTGCTGGTTACATTAAAGTCGCTGTGTTAATTAAAGAGGCATTACAATAAAGTTGTCGCCGCTTCTCTAATGAGCGCTGTTAATTAAACAAAGGTTACTAAAGAATTCTTACCAGCGGGAATGCTACACTCGTATTTGTTCAAGTAAGCACGAGGGGAAAGTTTAAGGTTTTTGCAGAACATTTATGCGGAAATTCAGTTATAAACTAAGTAAGCTAAGTTTACATTGCAGGTATTGTGATGTTTTAAAAGATTTGACTATTGTGATGTTTTAAAAGAATCGTCTGGCTCGGTGGAACAGTGGTTAGTGACCCAGGTTTACTACCTACCTACGGTTCCAAGAGTCGTGGGTTCGTTTCCCACTCGGGACATATATTTGAGTCATTAACATCGGTGTTTGTTCCATGTCTGGGTGTATTTTTAAATATATTTAAGTACATTTGTGTATCGTCTGTTGATTGATACCCATATTACAAGTGCTTTAGCTACTTACCACGGGATCAGATCAATGTATGTGATGTTGAGAAATAATAATACATTAAACAAACATGGAAGAACACTTATAAGCTGTCCCTGTATTCCTAAATAAATACAGTGCCCCCAATAGTAATTAACTTCATAGGTATATAAATAATAGGTACTTACCGAGTCCTTGTTACTCCAAAATCTTAGTTTTCAAAATTTGTCCAAAATTGTATGGATCTAAATTCACGTCCAGCATTCGCTATGAATGGCAAATGTTGTAAGGATAACTATCGGCCACCTTTTAAATCATGAAGAAAGTAGATATTCTCACACGATCCACCCAACTATCTATTGGTACAGTCAGGTACAAAATAAATAGACAAATACTGTCTGAAATACAGCAAAGGCTGAAGTTCACATTATTAATTTAGATTGGTGTACCAAATAAATAAATAAGTTAGGATCCACAATTAAATTTCCATTTACATACCTATATCAAAAGTATACGGAAACATAATAATATAAACGTACACAACCCAATTTATTTATTTTATTTATGAAATTATGATAAAATTATTATTCTACCAACGTAAGTATATATAAATTGCATTGATTAACATCGATACAAAACCTTGCTTATATAGACGTCTTTGAAATCGTGTCAGAACATTAATACTACCTACCATATATCGTTACAGACTTTTAAAGAAGGTTATTGCAATCCATCGAAATTTCTAATAACCTACTGATATTGAGTAAAGTATTTGCTAAAATTAGGTCCGACTGTACAGCTGTTAGGAACGTGCTTCAACATTATCACGTTCCATACGTGATCTTCGGCAAATAATTAAGATTTTTATTGATTTAGAGATAAGCACGCCTTCGACATATCATCAATGATAGCAAGATCTGAAAAATTCAAAAAATATAGGTATGATGCGTGGGGTGGGTAACAACTGTGGGGCTATTTTAAAAAGTATATTCTACTTTGCCCCACTATGCCGCTCCACTGAAGGGAAAATATTGTCTTTAAATTTGAGTGGAGCTAATTATTTGGCGAGGCAAATGGAATTACCCTAAAAGAGGGCGTATTACGACATCTTAATTCCAGTCAGTTTAAGAATGGGCAACGACTAACTTCGTTTCTGGTACATTTAATTGTGCGACATGGTTGTGGAATCATACAGTCTGATATAAATCCCTCATCATCAATGTAAAATTTAAAAAGAAGTGTAGTAACAACAGCTCTTTCTCTTTATCATATAGCTACCAATGCCTATTTTTAAACTGACTGGAATTAAGAGGTCGTAATGCGCCCTAAGACCCTTCGCACACGATGCGTTTTCTAAATGTTTCGCTGTGTATCTTAACCAGCCAATCCTTTTTGGAAAAGTCCGTCAACAAGATATGGAAGTTTTGCTTGCTGTTAGTACCTACCTAATGTTAACTGTAGCGCTACCATAATTGAAAAGTTACGGACTCGATATCGCCTACGTAAATATGTCTATGAAAAACTTGTACAGCGCCCCTGGTGGTCACGCTAAGAACTAAAATCGGTCGTATGAAAAAAACCAACTCGATAGGTTTTTAACGTACCTACGTAAGTTTTCGATAGCCAACTCATGGTCCGCTACTGAAGTACGTAGTTACTCCAGTATCTACTGTGAAACTCTAACAAAAGTACCTACTTAGGTACCATAAAGACAAGATAAATGGTAACATTCCACTGATACTGAAAAAAATCACATGTTCATTAGATATCTAATAAGATTAAGGCGTCAGCATTCAAGTTATTTCATATTTTGCACCGGACGTTTCACATTACAATCTAGGTAAAGGGTTCGAACGTAGTGTAACGTTACCAACAATCGTTGTTACGGATTAAATTATTTTAGCACCAGCTTTTATCCATATCAATAAGGTCAAGAAAAGTAATGTTCATGATTTGATGTGGCTTATCCTTACTAATATTATAAATGCGAAAGTAGCTCTGTCTGTCTGTCTGTTACGCTTTCACGCATAGAGTACTGAACCGATTTAAACGAAATTTGGTACAGATATAGTCCAGAGCCTAGAAAAGGATAAAGGCTAATTTTTATCCGACTGCGCTATAAAGAAGTAATGTTTTACCCGTTAAACATCTCTACGCGGACGGAGTCGGGCGGAAAGCTAGTAGGTATATAAGTTGAATCGTTCGGTGTTATTAGGTTTATCATACAACCAAAATTAGCCTAGTTCCGATGTTTAAAATTCTGATCACTTGCATAGTTCATTTAAATTGGACGCAGTGCTGTGACGTCATACTATAGCACGCAGTAGCAGTACACATTTTACGAAAATCATCATCTGTTACTGAGGTAGTTTCAACAGGAGTCCTGCCTACTCGGGTTGTAACCATTACCTACTTGCAGATCTAATTGACTCCTCAAACTTAACAGAAAACATGTTTCGACTAAAGCTAAAAATGTAGAGCACCGCTTAGTCTACACTTCGACCATTGCTAATAAACTAACAGTCGTGGTAAAAAAACTTCGTGGCTACCTATATTAAGACTGCACCATATCGTATGTAACTAAGCTCTCTAAAAAAAGTCTACTTATGAGCAGTGTCGGAACTAGCCTTCTATGCGCCCGGTGCGAGCTTTAAAAAATACGCCCTTGATAAAAAAAGACTAGATACAGGTCTGGTCATTTCTGCGCCCCTCCAGGGTCTACGCCCTGTGCCTGGGCACCGCTGGCACTGCTCTAGTTACGGCACTGCTTATGAGGTGTAGAGCTCGTTGGTTTCCCGAATAATTAAATATAAAAAAGTTTTTCATCTTATTCATTAAATGTTTATTTTCCTTGTACATTTTGTAAGCACTTATTGTTTTCACAATTCATTTTTGTAACACATTAAAACTATTGTAAACCAAGACGAAATTCATACAATTCAATTTATGAAAACCGGTATAAACCATAACAAAACAGGCATAAAATGTTATTGTTAATTCTATAATTTCAGAACAAAACTCAGAAGGGCTATTTTTTGTTTGCTGAAGTCTTTACTGTATATGTAATGAATCAAGCTTTTAATATAGTAGGTAATTCAGTCATATTGTTTTCAAACAAATATATCAGTCATTAATGTTTGAAAATACACCCTCCAAGTGTGAATTGAAATACAAATGACAAAACATATCAAAATTGAATCACAAACTCTTCACAGCCCTCCCAATCGATCCGATCAATAAATAGAAATCTTAAATGTTTATTATAATTTCGAGGCAATCTACTCTAGCAGAATTTCAATAAAATCTGAAAACTCTAACATCTACATTATAATTTTAGCACTACGAAATACTATGTAATACTCTGATAGTCTATGCTAAAATATAATTAATAGTTCACAACTACTATCAGAAATATATTATAAACAAATGTACAAAAGATTTATTCATGTCATAGCTGCTAATTAATTTGTAAAATGCAAGCAAAATCAACAAACCTTTATATTACTAGAAACTGCTTTATTACATCTATGAATTCCATTCTATCCTCAGTAAAGTTATCACAAAAGTATATAATTATACTTTATGTAACAGTATCATGCAGTGAAAAATTAAATAACGAATTCAAAAACTTAAAAAAATCAACAATAACTCTAAAAATAACAAGGTGCTTAACATACATTTATTGGATTGAAATTATTCAAATTTCGCAAGATTCACATTAGATGGCTGTTAATATATGTAATGTAAACTATATAATTAACAAAAACAGACTGCACACTCTGCAAATAGCATTGATTTGATGCAATAAAATGTAGGCATCATCAATTGAAGATCAAGATAACATATCTAATGACATGTATTAAGTTATATTGTTTAGTATCGCAAAGTACTAAGTGAAAACAATATAAGTAACAATTATACAGGTCTTTCAAAACAAATATTTTTCATTGTAATCTCATCAATATTATTACTTACATAAAATTATGTATAATTTCCCTCAACAAGACAAAATATGTGTAGTTTGAGGGTTGTAGTTAAATGCAATTAAAATCAAAGGTGAATAGTTATTATTCAGAAATTGCAAAATGGGTGCAGCCACTAAATAAAAATGTTTTAACTAGACTATCAGTCTTAAACAGTTATTGACTAATTGTATAATAATGGACAACCAATGGACAGATTTCCAAGCTTTGTAGAATTCCATTTAAAATTAATAGAAATATTATTTCTATTCCTTCTCATCTTATCTGGTATCATAAATACCTATAGTTAAAACTAAATTGTACTTTTAACAACAAATTGAACCTGATCTTAAAATACCGTTCACATATTAATTGGCACATTATGACAAAATACTAATTGGAATCTTAATAATAATTCAATAAATTACTATTTTATTCATAATATTATAACCTACTGATTTTACATTATTGTAGATTCAAAAGATTGGAGTTATAAAACTTATGAATAAGAAATAACTTATTAAATTAATTAAATATGATGTCAAAAAGCTAACAGTCTTTGGCTAACATCAACTTAGCCTCACCTTCAAACACAACCTTTTTTTCCTCTTCCACTATACAATAGAATTTTACTTTGAGGATCTTCCGCACATCAACCAGTTCCACACTAATGGTCAGCTTCTCTCCCACAAAGCATTTGTTTGGAAACTTCATGGTCTGTGACACCAGCACAGTGCCTGGGCCTGGCAAATGGGTTCCGATGAGGCCCGCAACCAACCCGTTCAGTAGTGCTCCGTGAACGATGGCTCGCTTGTTGCCATTATTTTGATGAAGGTAATTATGGTCGCTGGTGAGGTTTGAAAATGCATCCAGGTCCTTTTGGGTAAGTGTCTTTTGTATTCGAATCTTGTCTCCAGCTTTGAAAGCAGTACTGCTGAATGTTGTCGTGTGGATTTTGCATATTTTTTGGTAGTTTTTGTTATTAACTACAATGTATGGAAATCTGTTAGAGAGCATTTTGTTCATTTTGATGAGTACCAAGTTTCAATTGTTGCCGATTAATTAGTATTGCATATGTCTTGTAAGAAAATTGTAGCCAAATTTGCCAACATTTTGTCTTCACACTTAGACAGTGTTTCTATATGAGATTTCACTTCAACAGTGTTTATTTCTGACTTTGTTTGATTGTTATAAAGGTAACGGAGAGTAGTAATTGTATTTCCTATGATTTCATTTGATGTGGACTTGAGCAATGTCAGTAAAGGTTTTATTCCCATATGACATAAAATATAATCAATATTAGCTGGATCTGAAAGCAGAATAAAAGAATTATTGATTTATAACAAGGAATGTACATCCTACTTTGTTCTTTTATTTCAATTATTTACTTGTAATTATTTTGGTGACAGAAATGATACCAACCTATACATAAATTACAAATTCCAGCACTCGCAAAATGTAGGAGTTTAGTGTTTGTTTCATTCTTCAAAACATACAAGAATATATCTAGAACACCAACATTCCTGATGAAGCCATAATTAATAGGATCATACGCAAAATTCGCCAAATTAGCAAGTACTTGACACTTGGCCTCTGGAAAGGTAAATAAATTCAGTTAGTGGTAAATAAGAATAACGGAATGGAATATTTTAATGTTAATTATAATATTTCAAGTTCAAATCAAGGCCTTGAATATAAAATGGAGAATATATGAATAAAAAATTTTGAAAGTAAACAAAATGGTCTAGACCAGTATATGTTTGTTGTTATTATCAACTTATTCAATTATTTTAGTATTAGAATACCAATTCCCACCGTATGATGTTGAATTCAGATACTCGTCCACTAATAGAGACAAGAAGTTTTCACGGTCTGTCCCATGTTCAGGTGTCCTTTTCTGAAGTTGAATTTTATTGCTGAACATCTAGATTCAAAATAAAATAATAGTTAAGCCACAATGATGGCAAATTGCTCAAAATTATTTTTTTGTCAAGATTGATTCAGAAATCACACACACCAGCCGCCATTTTATGACAAATCTGTCAGAATATACTGTCAAAATGACATTTTTTTTTTCTAGTTGGAAGAAGTTGTGTGATATTGTACAGCATTGGTTTGGTAATTATCAAATTACGTTCAAAGTAATTTTGTGTAATGGAACATATTGACAACAACATTGCAAAAAAATAAGACAAGTTGTCAAATCTATTTGGATTATTTGGCACATGCTGATGTCCTCAATACAATAAAAAAAGCGATTTGTGATAAAATGAAAAGCTCTACATAATTATTTGTTCGTAGGTACATAATTAAAATAACAATGAGTTCTACACCGTATATTGCAGGTATGTAAATCTTAAACACATACGCCTAAAATATTTGCGGCTTTAAGGTTATAATTATAATTTTTGAAATTTATGTTTTCAGGTCTTACCAATAAGAATATTTTCTTAGTAGAATTTAAGGAGCCATATGGAGAAAAATCACTTAGAGATGAAACCACCCTCAACATCCGGAGCATTATATATAGCCCAAAGGGCACATATCTTGCATACAGAACCGATAAAAAGTTCGTAACTATTTGTATTTATATTATTTACACTCTAAAACTACCCTCAGCATATCCTGGATTTATACCATATGTTACATTGATTTGATTTAAAAGAAAATATTTGTTTACATTAGATGTGTGTAATAAAACAGATGTTTTGTAGTAGGAGTAAAATTGATTATCTATAAGTAAATTCTACTTATTGAATTTCAAATATGTGATTATCTTTACATATTAATAATCAATATATTATTTTTCGTGTTTCAGGGCTGAGGTAGTGCGATGTGCAGACTGGTCGGTGGTTGCCACCGTGGATGGAAATGTCAAAGATATGTTCTTCTCACCTTTGGATACTTACTTCATGGTTTGGGAAATGTTCCTGATGACCAAAGAAGATCCTCAGGTACTTGTAAATTTGTAATGTAAATGTAAATGCAGTTTTTTTGTAAATTTTTGAAAGGCAGTGATAAACTTTAAGGCTTTTTTGAGCCTGGCTTATAATGTGAGATGTCCAATGAATACATGGTAACTTCCACACCATACTATACCTGGGGCCACAGTTATGCCGCTGCCAAGTTAAATCCAAAAAGTTATTGATTGTGTATTGTTGTTATGCAGGGAAAGCCAAATGTGCATGTTATCAAATCTGCGACCGGTGAAGTAATTGCATCATTTACACAGAAAATTCAAAGTGGATGGTGAGTTTTCTATATTCATCATCATTATCATCATCATCAGCCCATATACAACCCCACTGCTGGGGCATGGGCCTACCCTAAACTAGGGTGATAAGACCTTAGTCGACCATGCTGGCCTAGTGCGGGTTGGTCAACTGAGGTCTGGTTGGCATAAATCTCACCGTAATGTATGTGACAATGAAGTTAACAGTAGAACATGCTTGTACTTTCTAGGGTAATAGCCTCTCTGAAATCCCGAGGTATTAAGAAAACAGACAGAGGCACCTATGATAAGTATAATAAAAGTGGAAGCAAGACACTTCATTCATTGATGAAAGAAAGAATAATGTTTATTTAGTGACTACAAAAATAACTTATACTACTAATAATCATTAAATATATGTAAAAATTATATGAGCTATTAAATATAAATATATATAAAATTAGATTACCTTTTTTTTGTTATAATGCCTGATTGTCGAGTGAATAAATAGGGATATCATATAATTTCATATTTCATGTTTATAGGGAACCTCAGTGGTCATCAGATGAGAAGCTGTTTGCCATTCAACAGAACAACAGGGTACTTATTTATGAAGACGCTAAGTTGGATCGCTACACACAGCAGATCCAGGCCGATAAGCTAAAGTCGTTCAGCATCTCGCCAAGCCCTGCGCCAACATATTATTTCTCAATTTTCACATTGGGTATGCTTTTTTACTTTCTTGTATAAAAAAATAGTTGATAATGTAAGTACTAAAGATTTGTGGCATTGTTGCAATTATGTAGGCTTAATGTAATGCAGTAACTGATAAGAGAGGGTGTTCCGTGTTTGGGTCTGGCAACAAATACCTATAGATATATACATGCCATATACACATAGACTTTGCCCACGCTTTCTAGAGAAAAGACTAGTTTTTGCATTTTTTGGAAGACAAAGTGGAATAACCCCGTGTTACCAGGTTTCATATCTAGTTTCAACTGACATACAAATCCCATTGACAAATATTTCGTTTTTGTTTATATCCAACCACGGTAATCCTGGACAGATAACTTCACTTCACCATGTAATTCGACAGGCATAATAGAAAACGTTATTCAAGCGGGCGCCGCACGTGCGGGCGCTTCGACTGCTCATGCCATGGCGCAGAAATTAGATTTGTTTTGCGAGTGGCCAAGTGAGGTCGTAAGATTTGCTATTGATATAGCATCAAAAACTACATAATTGTATTATTGTTGTAAATTAGTATGGGAGATTTTTTACATGTTTGTCGATTTTTATAAAACTTGGTATGGAGGTAGCTGGCACTCCGGAGAGACACCAGCGCTATTTTTTTAAATTCAACCCTCATAGGGTTCATTGGGGGTTGGTGAAAATTTGTATGGGAGATTTTTTACGTGTTTGTCGATTTTTATAAAACTTGGTATGGAGGTAGCTGGCACTCCGGAGAGACACCAGCGCTATTTTTTTTTAATTCAACCCCCATGGCGGTCATTGGGGGGGTGAAAATCAGTATGGGAGAGCTTTTACGTTTATAGATTTTTATATACGTGGTATGGAGGTAGCTCGCTATTTTAATACATCATTGCTATTAAAACCCATTAATACGCGGACAAAGTCGCGGGCGGCCGCTAGTAAATAAAATAAATATAATAAACCCAGAGGTAAAAGATGATATAGGAAGGAGGAAAAGCTTATATATATGATGTATGTATTGTCAGGTAAGCAAGGGCAGCCGTCGTTCTGGCGCGTGCTGAAGCACCCTCAGTTGGACGTGGCGCAGGCGGTAGTGAGCCGCTCCTCGTTCCAGGCCGACAAGGCCAGCTTCCACTGGAACCGGCGGGGGACCAACGTCTTCGTGATGACGCAGACTGATGTAAGTTCGTGCATGTATACTTCTTGGTTGAAGGGATTTGCTAATATAAGTAAATTTTATGTTGAAAGTTTCTCCATGATAAGAGACCTCTGATGTAAGTTATTTTCTTTTTGGTTTAACACTTTAGAATCTAATTACTGATGGTTTTCTTTTATGTATGCAACATTATATAATATTTACCCTTACAACCAATTGATAATATTTAGTGATCAATAATAATCAAAAATAAGTTTTTTTAAATAGATAACACATTTATTTACATTCAAGTAATAATTAAACACAAATCATAAAAAAATAAACACCACAAAATTTAAAATACGTAATAGAAAAAGTACAATACATTCATTGAAATTGGAGATGCTAAAATTAATATAATTTTTTTTTTTCTGCAGGTTGACAAGACAGGCGGATCCTATTATGGCAAACAGTCCCTATCCCATGGAGATGTGAAAGGCAACTCTGGAAACATGACATTTAGTAAGTGCCAAGACCAAAATCAAAATTTTTCGATATTACCCATAAATTTATTAATTTATTGTTGACTTCCTTAAAACTTGGGTTTCTTGTTGGGAGGCTTTGGTCGATAGAGTATTCCTTGGATCAATATTTCTGTGCACCTCCTATTGTAATACAGAGAGTATAGCCCTCTAGTTTTTCTGACTCCCTACTAGACAACACACATAGTTGAGAATCACAGTGTATAGGCGGTCTGTCCTCCTTGTGCCATACCTATATCAATGTGTGTGATTTTTTATTTTTTAAATAATGCCTTCAGGCAAGGAGGGTCCCATCCACGCCGTCTCGTGGAACCCCGGCAACTGGAACGAGTGGGTGGCGGTGTACGGCCACGCGCCGGCCAAGGCGACGCTGTTCAACGCCAAGTGCGATCCGCTCTTCGAGTTCGGCACCGGCGCTTGGAACGCCATCTACTTCCCGCCTGAGGGGCATTATATCCTTTTTAATAGAGAATTTAGAGCAATCTCGAAATAATGAAAGAAAAAATATTATTGATCTCATCGAAATAATCATTGCCTTTCTATTAACGTGGGATATCTACAGGGGTGAGAGCCATCCGCTTCCCCGCAAGTCCGATGAAAAAAAAGCTAAATTTTTTAATTTACAAATAAAACTACAATCAATACTAAGATTAGTATAAATGGCTTTAATGTAGGGGTGTAGCTTTTCTTGTTACATCTAATCTAGATACAAACCATATCTATTTTAAGTAGAGTAGATGTTATTCTGTAAAACTAGGCAATATCACAATTAAAATCATGTTCCAATACAAAAAATATCGGACTAAGGGTTAACGTTGCATTAACCTAAGAAATGTTAAATTAAAGTGGATGCGCCATTTAGCGCCCGACAACTGTGAGCGCATCCTAACACGCCTTGAGCGCATCTACATATACCGTTACACTGACCATTACCATCGACCATTCGCACCTCCTTGACTCCCCCACACATGTACTCCTGGGCGGGTTCGGCAACATCGCGTCGGGCAGCGTGGAGGTGTGGGACATGCGCGGGTACCGGCGCGTGGGCGCGTGCGCGGCGCCCGACACCACGCTGCTGCAGTGGGACCCGCGCGGGGAGGCCTTCCTCACCGCCACCACCTACCCACGGCTCACCGTCGGGAACGGGTCAGTACTTACTTTTTATTTTCGTTTTGACGTTGATTTTTTTACGCTTTTAGGTTGCCAGTTAGCGAGTGGACATGACTAGTGAAATCTAGTATAAACGTCGGGCAGTAAGTAACCATGAATTTGCTGCTCTTTATATCACATGTAGACCCATAATAGGTGTATTATGTTCGCCGCGCCCGACACCATGCAGCTGCAGTGGGACCCGCGCGGGGAGGCCTTCGTCACCGCCAGCACGGCTCACTGTCGGGAACGGGTCAGTACTTACTTACTTTTTTTTCGTTTTAACGTTGATTGTTTACGCTTTTTAGTTGCCAGTTAGCGAGTGGACATGACTAGTGCAGTCTAGTCGAAACGTTGGAAAGTAAGTAAATATGAAATATGATATAAAATCGTATGCTGATTTTGTCCCTCTATGCACGTCTCTCTGTCATTCGGATTCAGAAAAGGGCTGACGCTGACGGCTGGTTCCAAATTATATCATTATATTTAGCATGTAAGTTAGTTTATAGAAAAATATGGGAATTTTTTGGACTTTTGGTTAACAGACTAAACAATTTTGTTTAGTCACCTACCCTAATGTACGTATGCTCTAGTTATTTTAGATCTAAAAAAATATTCAGAGCATACTTTTTCCTAAAATTAAGTAGGTCTTTAGGTCCCCAGGTCAAAAGGGGGCCAGTGACAAAGAGACAAACAAATGATCGACAGTTATCACGTACTAGCTGTGCCAGCTTTTCCCCACGTTTTTACACATTTTCCGTTGTTCCTTTGCTACTATTGGTTACAGCGTGATATTATAAATGGTCTATCTAACACAAAAAGCTTTTTTCAATTCGAACCAGTAGTTCCTGAGATTATGCAAGCGCTAACAAACAAGTTAACTCTTCAGCTTTATAATATTAATATAGATGTGCAATGTCCAGGGTGGGTTATAGTGGCGCAGTTTATAGGCGAAATAGTAGCGTCCATGAGACACCACGAATCTTTGTCTGCAACAACCAACGAGGCTGTATTCGATGGGGATATCTCGTTAATCGTGTTTTGAAATTTTCCGAGGCAATATTTTCCGTTCTGTACAAAGGAAATATTGTTAAACTAATTAGCTCCCTAACTATATGTATAAATAAACTGATAAACATTGATAACCGTGTTATCAACGACACTAAAACAAAATTCAGTCAGAGCGCAGTGGAGCAACTGAGGCTTAATTGTAAATGTAGTAAGGGCTGATTCATTGATAAATCAGTCAATTAAAAGTGTTAATGACCAAATATTGAATACATTAATGCATAGCGATAATATCACTAATAATGGCCCACTGTCTCAAGAGGTTCAGTTCCTCTTTTATGTTCGTGTCATTAAGGCATGGAGTCCAGCCCTTCCAGCTCATGTTTTGCCTCCTTTATATGATCCCGGGCCCTTCAGGCGTGGCCTTCTGGGTGAGTGCGACAGGATAAAATAGACCATCTATTGTGCCTGTCGTACTCATATGTGGATCTAACTACCAATGTCTGATAGTTACATCAGGTGAAGTGAGGTCATCATGATCTAATATAAAAAAACTGTAAAAATTTTGTATTTTAACAAAATCATATTCGAAGGTTTCCATTCTCACACCTGGAAGTTAGTACCTCCTACTGCAGATTCTAGCATTCGAGTACATAGCGAGTGGTAAAGTAATACATATTGGAATCAGATCATATTTGATAGCTATCAAATGTTGGGCGACTAGGCCATAGTAATATGTGTTTTTTTTTCACTTACGTCGACTAAATAATACTATCAATTTTCTCTGGAAGAGGAGGCTAATAGAGATTACACTGCTTAAAAATGTTTCTCTGTTATTGAAAAGCGAAATTTAAATGTTAATATAACCATTATTTTCAGATACAAGATCTGGCATTACACCGGCGCCCTCATGCACAAACGCGTATGTCAAGAGAAGGAGAACCTCCTAGCCATCTCCTGGCAGCCGGGCTTGTTCCCTAAGAGCAAGTTGTCCAAGAGCGTCCCGAAAGGCATAGAGGACGCGACGCCGAAGCCGGTGGGCGCGTACCGCCCGCCCGGGGCAAGGAACAAGCCGTCCACCTTCACTCTGCATGAGCACGAGAAACCGCATAGACCTGGAGAGAGTGCCAGTGGTGAGTTCTTTATTTAGCTTTTGCTCCTCAAAAACGAGCTGTCTAGCGGACTGCTTGAAGCTGCAGATTCTACGTACACACATACACGGAACCGCTCGAACAATCGTGACTGCCCCGAGCAGTTAGCAGAATGATGAAATCTCAAGTAGTCGCCAGGCATAAGCTCTTGACTATGACTGCAAGAGCGGTCCGTGAATGTTGATCACTGGCTAACTGCTCGAGCACTCCGTGTATGGCGGGCCTAAGAGCGTGCATCAGGCGATAGAGGACTCGACGAAATATGCACTCTTCGCGAACATTGACGGGAATTAAAACTCACTATCTTGAGCTACCATGGGTCACGTTCCAATCGTTCGACCTACCCAGGCGCTTCCATCATCAATGCGGATTTCTCCATCTCACCGGGAAGCCAGCATATAGGTAGCGGTTCAAGCATTTTCGATCAATGGGTGCGTTTAGCCGACACACAATCTTGGCAGCACAGAAAGAAAAATGGCGATTGCTGAGTAGCATAGGCTGACGCGGCTAAGGACTGCTAAGTGGCGATATTTATTTATTTATTTATTTATTTATTTATTATTAAGGTATACACAACAGGTTACAATCATAAATTAATTTGAATAAAAACATTTAAAAATTACAAACCTAGATTATGACCCAAAAACGTGTACACACAGCATGGTTAAACAATAGCGCGTAAACTTATATTACATTTTTTATTATTATTACATTTTTATAACAAACCAAAGGAAATGGAAAGATATTGTGAGAAAATTAAGGATAGCTCAGTTGAGGATACTTTTCACTTTATGCCTAAACTTAATATATTTATTAACAAAAATATCCAACTCATCGTGTTCTTGTAGCATCTCATTATACTCGCGACACATCCGAACTATGGGGTTATAGTAAGAAGTATTGTTCTTGTACGTTTTCAGTGCAAAAAGCTTCTGTCTATTTCGCAAAAAGAAACAGGGTGTTAAAATTAACCATTCTAATGAGGTTGGGGGTATCAAACTCTGAGTGAATGATTTTGTATAGATGAAAGAGATCCTGCTGCTTACGGCGCGTTTCTAGAGAAACTACCTTAAAATAACGTCGCCTTTCCGCGTAACTAACAAGCCTGCGACCCACACCTGAACGATACGCTGCTATTTTGAGACATTTATTCTGGATACCTTCTATCTTGTCAGAGTGAATCATATAGTAAGGAGACCATATAACGCAACCATACTCAAGGCAGCTCCGAACCAAACTGTTAAATAGGAAAATTAAGCTTTCTGGGTTTTTAAAGTGTATGGTTGATCTAGCCACAAAGCCTAATGTTTTAAGTCCTCTCATTGTTATATTTTCGTAGTGCTCTTTAAATGTTAGTTGTTGATCAAAAGTAACCCCCAAATCCCTAATAGTTGACGTTCGTTGAAGAATCTCTCCGCTCAGTTCATAGTCAAAGAAGATTTTGTTTATTGTCTTCTTAGTAAAGGATATGATTTGACATTTTTTGGGGTTTAATTGCATGTGGTTACTAAGACACCATGATGTTAAAGTAGATAAATCGTGTTGTAGAATTTGACAGTCATTTTCGTTCCCAATTTCATGAAATATTTTCAAATCATCCGCATACAAAAGGCATTGACATTTAAGACGACCAATAAGATCGTCGATGAAAATAATAAACAACAACGGCCCTAGATGCGAACCCTGAGGCACACCAGACGTGACAGTGACAGGATCAGATTTATATCCTTTGAGTGCAACAAGCTGACTTCGTCTAGTTAGATAAGAAGTAATCCATCTCAGAAGGTTGCCGTGAAGCCCATACCACAAATTAAGCTTCTGACAAAGCAAATGATGATTAACCTTGTCAAACGCCTTAGTAAAATCCGTGTATATGGAGTCAACCTGACCGCCTCTAGCAAAAACCTTACAAAGAAAGTCCTTATACTCCAACAGATTTGTGACTGTTGATTTGCGCCTCAAGAAGCCATGCTGATTTTGGGAGAGCAGGGGACCTACGTGGTTATATATATAGTCATACACAACTTTCTCAAAAAGCTTTGCCATAGCAGAGAGAATACTTATAGGGCGATAGTTACAGCAATCCGATCTATCGCCTGCTTTGTAAATTGGAGTGACATGTGCAGTTTTCCAGACTGAAGGAAATATGCCCTGTTGGAGTGATAAATTGAATGCCATAGTTAATGGTAGGCTTAGCTCACGGGCACATTCTTTTAAGAATTTAGGTGGAATGCCGTCAGGCCCAGCACCTTTGTTTATATCTAAGGCTTTCATTTTGAGTTGTACTTCCTCTCTTGATAGGACAATATCGGAGAAACAAGAGTTAGAACCTGAGAAGCTATCAGAATCCAACGGAGGCTGTATATTAGATTCAAATACTGAGCTAAAAAAGAAGAAAACAGTTCACACACATTTTCGCCATCGGTGGCTGTTCTGTCTTGGTATTTCACAAATTGAGGAATATCTTTGTTACCTTTTCTGTTGTTTATGTATTTCCAGAATGATTTTATGTTATCCTTAAGACATTCCTCCACTGACGAAACGTATGTGCTATAACATTTTTTTATCATGTCTTTGCAAGCAGTACGAAGAGTTGAAAACTCATCGTAATCTCTAGGGTTACCGTATTTCTTGTACTTTTTATGAAACTTTGATTTTTCTTTTAGGAGCCTCACTAGTTGGGGCGAATACCAATCCGGATAATTATTTACATTGATATTTTTAAAAGGAGTATATTTAGCGATAAGTGAATCCAATATTTTATAAATTATGTCAACTGCCACATTAACATCACTGTTGGAAATCAATTCAAGGGACCAGTCTATTGCACCCAACTCCTTCCTAATTTCTTCGTAGTTACATTTATTAAAATTATACAGTTTGGATTTATTTTTTCTAAGACATACTGATGATTTGGGTTTTACGAGTTCAATACTAAGGGGTGGGTGGTGGTCGTCAACACGGACCAAAGGCTGTGCCTCACACACTGTCAAGTCCGGAGCGCTACACAGTATTAAGTCTAGGAGTCTGCTGTTTTTGTTAATAATGTGATTAAATTGGGAGAGTTCACATATTGCCAAAGTACTAAGTAAGAGCGATGCCTTAGCGTCAATAGAGTTAATAGGGATCATAGAAGGTCCTGACCTTACCCACGAGATACTGGGAATATTAAAGTCACCTATTATTATATTTACTGATTTAGTTGGCGAATTAGGTATTATATTTTGACAGTTGGAATAGAAAGTATTTTTGATCGTTAGCAGGTAAGTCTGGTGGTAGGTAGCATACACATATGTTGGTACAAATAGCAGAATAGCTATTGGGCCTAATTTTAATCCATATATCCTCAACTGCACTTTCCCAGGACGTCATTCGAACAGCATTGTAAATTTTCTTAATAGCTATTAAAACTCCCCCGCCTTCTTTTTATTTATACAAGTTGTTTCACGATCTCGGCGAAATACATTGTATCTTTGATCAAACAGTTCGTTATCGTAAAACCCCGAGTTAAGATTCGTTTCAGTAAAACATATTATGTCATAATCGTGATTCAGCGATGAAAGATATATATCTGTAGTTTTAGTTTTAATTCTATTTACATTTTGGTAATATATATGCATAAATTGGTAAAATAAAATCAACCAGATAAAGTGGGCACAGAAAGCTACATGAGTATTTTAAATTAATTTATCCAGACATGCATGATCCTTAATGACGACAGCTGGGGATGCATCATTCTTGCGGACGTAGACGCGGCCGAACTTGACCCACACGTAGGTGTACCCTCGCTCCTTGGAGACCCTCCTGGCTGCGGCGTGTAGGCTCTTGCATTCAGGGGCTAAGTGCTCTGTGAGGTAGATCCTATGTTTATCTCCAGGAATGTCGAGGTGGCTCGTGTTCAAATAGTCCGATTTATTAGACTTATTAAACCTCTTGTAGGAAGATAGTAGGTGGTCGCGGTGACGTTCCGAAGGCAGTGTTATGAGGACATTTCGCGGCCTTGTAACAATATTCAGATTGATTGATTGATTCGTCATATGGCGGAATATTCAAACGTTAACAGCTAACTTCACTTCTCTCATTTCCACTCAGCAGGGTTCTGGCCGATACTGTAGTCAGAATTGTCGAATGCTGTTCAGCGCTCTCAGATTCTGACCAGTCTGTCTGTCGGCTAAACGCACCCAATGTCTGCCCTAATCAATAAATTAATATGTAATATGTTTTTTTCTACAGCGGCACCGTCGAAGCAAGCCATCAAGCAGAAAGAGAAGCGTGAAGCCCGCAAGGCGCGTAAAGCCGAGGAGCGCGCTAAAGGCGACGCGTCGCCGCCTCCCGCCGCCGCGCCGCGGGCGGCCTTCGTCTCCACGGGCGACCCGGACAGGGACAAGAAGATTAAGAACTTGAACAAGGTACATATAATATATGTATTATACACCGTGAAATTTTAGTGGTTGTTTTCCCGCAGTAAATTGATTCTATCTTAGTAGTACAAAAGATGTGTGCAGTTCTTTTTTGGTAAAATCAATAAATGCCGGTTTTACGAAAGGTTTAACCGTAACTCGAAAGCACGTTCGAACCGCTTTATGACTTAGGGTGTGGAGCTTCTTTAGCTTTAAGCATCGATTTCATGCGGCAAGCAGTACCTGAATACGTCACATCTTCAAAAACAACGATAGCTTCTCTCGTTTTCGAGTTGAAAAAATTATTATTCTGAAAAATCGAAAAAAAAATTTTTTTTTTTCGTGGAATAATTTGCATGATTCGATAGTATTACTAAAGGCAAATCGTTCTGCCACGGGAAAACAACCACTAAAATTTCACGGTGTATAAATAAATAAATATCTGGGACATTTCCACACACGGTCATCTGACCCCAAGCTAAGCAAAGCTTGTACTATGGGCGTCAGAGACTGATAAACATACATATACATTTATAAATACATACTTAAATGCATAGTCACACCCAGACACGGAACAAACACCGATGTTCATCACACAAATATTTGTCCTGAGTGGGAATCGAACCCACGACTCTCGGAACAGCCAGCCAGGTTCACTAACCACTCACTGTTCCACCGAGCCAGTCAATTATTTTATAATA
Organism: Maruca vitrata; assembly: GCA_039566165.1. Lineage (NCBI taxonomy): Eukaryota > Metazoa > Arthropoda > Insecta > Lepidoptera > Crambidae > Maruca > Maruca vitrata. The sequence continues at coordinate 10,805,359 of CM076912.1, read as the reverse complement.
CGCTAACAAGATGACCTCACTCCACCTGGGGGCGAAAAGATTGAAATGTGTGGGATTGACATTAGACGCGATAAATCACGTGGTCAATCTAATTTCAATTCAATACATTTTAATCTTTTCGAACTTCATTATCGTTTTGTTATTGTTAATTTATCTACAGCACCAGATTAGCGGTGGTGAGATCCACATATGAGGTCGACAGGCACAATAGACCATATTGAGCCTGTCGCAATCACCCAAGGCCTGCTTAAATGCCGTTTCACGCCCCGCGTGAAGAGTCCGGGATCATAGGAGGGAGGGTAAACATAAGCATGTTTTCAAAGTCAAAGTCAAAGTATTTATTTGCATTCATGAATGTGACAAAGATGGTATTAAAATAATTTCCAGTACAACATGTTACCCGTTTGGGCATAGCTTATATGAACGTGTAATGGTTCAGTTTCAAAAGTAATACTATTTGGTGTCTGATCTAATTCTAACTCTTAACTAAGTTCTTAACTATATCATATTTTCTTAATAATTTAAGTATTTTTATTATCTTATCTAAGTATATAAAGTAGGAACTTTAATTAATGAATTTATTTATATATATTGTATTGCACTTGTATTAAGTATTAAATTGTATTAAAATCAATAAATAAATAGGGGGGCAATTATTTTATAACATTATTAGAATTTATCATTCAAGTAATCATTTATATTATAGTAGCATTTACCTATTAACATTATTTTTAATTTGGTTAAAAATGTTTGTATGTTAGTTTCGGCTCTTAGTTCGTTGGGTAATTTATTATGTATTTTAATTGCATTAACATATGGGCTGGAGTTATACTTTGCTGTTCGACTAGTAGGTATTTTATATTTATTAAGGTTGTTAGTTCGTGGAGTGTATAATCTATTAAACAAAGTGCTATCAAAAATGTCAGGGTTTTTCTTTACAAATTTACACATTTCTAATATATATATAGAGGTTACGGTTAATATTTCTAATTTCGTAAAGTGAGGTCGGCATGTGTCTCTATTCGTGATGTTCATAATTATTCTTATGCATTTCTTCTGTAACAATAGCAAGTCTCCCACATCTGTGCTATTGCCCCAGAGTATGATCCCATAGCTTAGCCATGAATGGGCGTAGGCATAATATGCACTGATGGCAGTTTTCCTATCTGTGTTTATCTTAAGCTGGTATAGGGCATACGTGAAACGCGATAATTTTGCTTTTACTTTTTGAACATGGTTTTTCCAGTTAAGAAATGAGTCAATTTCTAGTCCTAATAATGTGCAGGTTGTAGTTTTCTCTATTGGTGTATTATTGACAGTCAGTTCCACATTTAAAGTCGATTTTTGATACGGCCTAAATTCAATAAGTTTTGTTTTTGAAAAATTTATAAGTAGATTGTGTTCCTCTAGCCAGTCCTTCACTTTTATAAATTCTTGTTTTAGTTCATCCTGAAATCGTTGGGTCATGTTAAATTTGTAGAGCAGGGAAATGTCGTCAGCAAATAGTACGCACGGTGTGTTTATTATTTTAGGTAAATTATTTATGTATATTAAAAAGAGGATACATCCTATTACACTGCCCTGAGGTATTGTGGAGTTAGTAATTATGGGTTCTGATCGAAAGGTTTTTATCTCCCCTGTATCTGGATTGTGGGAAGAAATTTGCACGTACTGTACTCTATCCTTAAGGTACGAAGCCAGCCAGTCATGGGCTTTGCCTCTAATGCCACAATTATATATTTTGTGTAATAGTATATTATGTTGAACTCTATCATATGCCTTGGTCATATCTAACATGATACCAACTGCATACTTTCCCTCATCAAAATAGTTCAGAACCTGCTGTATATATTTATATACAGCAAGAATCGTGGACTTATCTTTACGAAAACCGAATTGATTTCCATCTAGAATATTATATTTTTCTAAGAAAGAGTAGAGTCTATTTGATAAAGCTCTTTCAAAGATCTTTGAAATTGATGGTAGGAGGGCTATGGGTCTATACTGTGATGGACTAGTTCTATCCCCTTTTTTGTAAATGGGTTTTATAAGAGCGGTTTTTAGATTTTCAGGAAATTTTCCTTCATTAAAGGATTGATTAATCAGTTTTACAAGAGGTATAGTGAGTTCATTGGCGCATTTTTTTAAAAGTATTGATGGTATTTCGTCTATACCGGAACTATGCTTATTTTTTAGGTTCAAAAGGAGTTTTTTAATCTCTATTGTGTCAACTGGTTGTAGATATATACTATTTTCTACTATGGGATCAGACTGGTATGCATAATTTGGTTTAGTACTAGAGGATGAATTGTCATTTCCTATAGCAGCAAAAAAAGTGTTGAAACTATTAGCTACTTCTGTAGGTGACTGTAATAGTACATTATTTTCCTTTAGATTTATATTTTTCAAGTTCGGCTCATTTTTCGTTTTCTTTTTAATTATATTCCACATTGTTTTTGTCTTGTTATCTGATTTAGCCATTTGTTTGATAAATAATTGTTTTTTTTTAATATTTTTCTATAAGACCTATAGTATTGCTTAATTATATTACTGTTAGTTTGGTTTATTAACACTCGCAACATTCGCTTATGTTTACAAGAGAGTTTTAAGCCCTTTGTTAACCATTTGGGTTTATTTTTATTGGTTTTTATAGTGACTGTAACTTTTGGAAAGCTTAGTAATTTAATAGTAATTGAATTTTGTGGTAAAATAATTCATAGTTTTTATTAATGCAGTTTTCTTCATAAAATAGTGTAGCCCAATCTATTTCTCTAAGTCTTTGTTTAAAGCACTCTATTTTGTCATCTGTAAATATTCTTTTGTTAAGCGTTCGCTTTTTTTATGGTTGTGTAATCCATTTGTCTCTACCTGTACCAAGACACCGCGGTGGTCAGATAGACTTAGGTCTAGCACCTCTGTATAAGTCTGTCTAAAGTTTGTAAATACTAGATCTATACATGTGGCCGTAGTTGTACATATTCTAGTAGGATCTCGTACTTGTTGTAAAAAGTTATATGATAGTAGCAGGTTTTTAAGTTTTAATGGAATAACCGAATTAAGTAGCATATTAATGTTGAAATCTCCACCTAGTATTATGTTTTTATGGTTTTCTTTTTTTAATATTATTAATAATTGTTCAAGAGATTCAAAAAAATTGTCCATTTCACGTTCATTTCTATACATACATATTATTATTAAATTTAAATACATTATTTCTATTGCACAATATTCCACTATAAATTCTAATGATAAGCTAGCTATATCTGTTCTTTCTTTGGTCTCTATATCTTCTTTTAATAATATTGCAACTCCTCCCCTTTTGCGGGTTTTTCGACAATAGTTTGCGGCTATTTTGTATCCATTTATTTGCACGCTAGTAATTTTATTTTGCGTTAGGAAAGTCTCTGACATACATATAATATCTATTTTATATTCATATAAAAGTTGTTCTAGGGTTGGGACTTTATTATTTATACTCTGCATATTTTGAAATAGTATTTTCATACTATTCACGAAAAAACTCTTCACTCTTGTCCTCATCTATTTTTTGAGGTGGTGTCTCTCGCTGTGATTGTATTATACTGTGGGTGTTATAAGGAGTTGTATAATTCGTGTCCTCTTGTCTTTGGTGTCTTTGGTTGTGTGTCTTAAGCATGTTATGTATTTGCTTAGCTCGGTGTTCATGGATCTTATATGTATATTCAAATCTTAATATTTCTTGTAGTATATTTTGAGACAGGTGCCTGAAGTGGTTATGTGGTTTGCCGAGATATGAGTAGCGCAATTCAATATATTTTACATGAGGCAATTGCTTAGTAAGGGAATGAAATAGTTTATTTACTTCATCTCCATTATGTTGATTGTTGTATGTATGCGGCTCACATAGTATGATATTAGTATGAGTCAGTTGGCTTAGGTGGTAGTATAAGTACGAGCTCATTTTGGTCATACTATTATCATTTTTACCAGTAAGTAATATCAAACAGTCGGCTTTACCGTAATCCTGGCACTGTGATTTTATATTCTCGAGGATTTTGTCTGTGTGTGCGCCTGGCTTTATATCGCTATAAACTTTGAACTTACTACCAAGTGAATTGGTGAGTTGTCGGCAAAGTCCACGTCCTTGCTCGTCCCCGAAAATGTGTATCCTGTGCGCGCTCCTGTGCCCCGTGGTGGATTTTGCATTATTCCTCGAATTAATATCCTGAAGGATGGGAGATGCGCAATGTCGGAGGTCATTGCACTGTTTAATATTTTTTGGTATTGCTTCTTCTAAGCTATTTTCTCTGAAACTTTCTTCCTGCGTAAAATCCAGTTTAGTTTTGTTTAGATTGCTCCTTTTTTTCGTTTTCTTAGTGTCAGATTTACAAATTTGAGTTAATGCTTTAATTTTCCGTTCGTAATCGGTTATTTGCTTCTTATGCGCTAGATTTTCCAAAAGTAGATTTTTTATTTCCTGTTCGGCCGTCTCTAGTTTGTTTTCTAATATTTCCATCCTAATTTGCATAGTTCTTAATTGTTCACTCTCATTATTTATTGTTAGATCAGGGCAGCTTCTGTTAATTTTATTTTCTAATGTCGGAGGTGAGTTTGTTGTGCTTTCTTCATAAATAGTATCCGACAGCGATTCAAAAGAGTTCTCTACGGATACATTTATCTTATATTTTGGTCGTCTGTGTGTCACATATTCGCTTTTACCTGGAGTCTCCTTGAGGTCGCGTGATTTGTTACTACGTATAAGTTCCCAACAAGAATTACATTTCCAAGCCTTCCTTTTTGTCGGACTCATCAGCTGGTACCTTTGCAGAGATACATTTGTGCAATCGAGATGGTATGTGTACTCACAGGTTTGGCAATTTAGATATAGGCGTTCCAATATAGTTTTGTGGCAGTTTTGGCATATAAGCGCCATCTCTTGTCGGGTGGCGGTACTAGTAGGTTGACCACTGATCGATACTTAGCAAGCAGTTTGGCCAGTGGCCGGTAGATGTCGCTTTACGATGTTTTTCTCGTATGTATTGAGAGGTCAAACAAGTTCAAAGTTCAAAATTGGTAACAACTCCCTGGTCGTTATGTTAATTTAAAACGAATGCACTGTACAGCTATTTTATTGTTGTTAAAATGTCACTTGGGGTTTACTATTTGTTTGTTTATGTTAGTTGTTATTTTTAAACTGTTTATATTAAAGTTTTTCCACAATGTTTACTCACGGTTTTAAGTTGTTTTTAGTGTCTTATTTTCTTTGGGTATATTGCCACTAACACTGTCACTGTATATTTATAGTTTATGCACTTGTTTGGTACTGTTTTTAGTGTCCATACTTATTTTTAACTATTTTTCCTCAAATATTATACACAGAGCTAATGTTACTGTGACAGCGCCATCTGTCATCTTCGAGCTGGAAGGGCATTCCATGCCTTAATCACATGTGGCAGAAAAGAGGAATTAAACCTCTTGGTCCGAGCCACCAGCGCCTGCATCGTATGTGGATGGCAGCGCTGTTCAGCACGTGTCGTTTGAGAGTGGAAAGCATATAGCTATAGTTTGTAACTTACTTTTGGGTACCAGAAAGAAGCGCATGGCCCGCCGCTCCGTAAATTCTATATTACAACATCGAGTCTAATTTTCTGTAGTGTCCGTACTTTTGCCGATCAATGGCCAGTCTTGAGCGTACTATTACTAACTTTTTTTTACAATAATATAAGTATACTAGCTGCTTTTGCCTGTGAAGAAGGTCATCAAATAAACAGTGTTCTATTTTTGGAGCCGGATAGAAAGTAGCCTATTATTCCGATGACTACTCGTAAATAATAATGATGTAAATGTTCTAAATTTCTTCTGTTTACGTTAAAAGGTATCTAGATACCTTTTTAAGGATTAGTATGCAAATAATAAATCGCATCGTTATTTTCAGAAACTAAGCGACATTGACAAGCTGAAACAGCAGAAGGCATCAGGCAAGCAGCTGGAGCTTAACCAACTGCAGAAGATAGAGAACGAAGCGGCGCTCTTGCAAGAGCTAGAGAAGTTGAAATTATGACTCCCGGTCGTGACCTTCGCAGACGATGTAAAGTGATCTCTGTTACAAGGTAATATGAACGAAAATGCTTTGACGTGGAAGGAATCAATTGACCCGATTTTGTTTTTATGCTTTTAATTGTGTTTTTTATAACATCTGTGGTAATCTTCTCATGTATGCACTGTCGTCTATTTTGTGAGTATAATGAAGGAAAATTTTATTTATCGATTTCCTACTTGACACAATGTAATGAGTTCACAAATCATTATTTTGTAATAATTGTAGTCATTATTTCTGTACAAATAAAGTCATATCAGTTAAATCACTTCATTAAATGTTGTGTTTTTGCGTTGAACAACTTCATTACCATTATGTTGTGTAATCTACACTGATACTCGTACCTAGGCATTATACAATAGCTAACATTCATTTTAAATTTTTCCATACACTGATTAATATAAATAAATAGTTCCTATCTAAGAAAAATTGCAATTGATATTGATAAAATAGATACATTAATACAATCAAACTTAAATAATTATCAAAAAATGAATGTAAACATAAATTATTACCATGATCAAAAATGTAACTCTGTTTTTAATTGTCCATGTTAATAATAAATTAAGTGAATAATCGATAGATGATTTTACCATGACTAATAAATATCAGATGCCTTCAGCTGAATAGCAAATAGGTAGATACTAAAGTTATTTTGAAGTGAGGAAGAATAGATACTTGAAGAATTGACCGGGCTTCGCCAACATCTTTTATAAGTATGGGAAATGTACAGACAGATAGAAAAGTATTGTATCGTTTATGGACTTAAACAATTATTGCTAACTTTGTTAAACGATAAACTTTTGAACCGATAAAATACTTTTGCACCTGTCGTTACATGAACGAACATTGTCCCCGATAGTGCCTAACTACCATGCTAATTTCTGTTATGTATTAGCTACTTAAGTTTTTACGTTTGTAGTTTCTAAGCGTCTAGTGTGAACTAGCTCAACCAGCTTTCTTCATCTCGTAACGAGAACATATTGTGTAACAATACAACTGTTGACGGTAAATCAATAAATGGAAATAGGTTTGTTCGGAAAAACAATTACTTAACGACATTATGTATTCAACAAATCGCATTTATTTTTATATTAGGTACTCACAATATTTATTTGAGACAAGTGTTTTTCCGGACAAAATTATTTCCGATTATACTTTTTTACAGAGATTGTTGAGATGTCTAATATAAGAAAAATATAATATTATTATGCGTTGAATAAAGCATTATAAAAACACAGTTCTTTTATTTCTTGAGAATACCTATAATACAAAAATAATCATAATGAAATTTGGAAATTCATCCATCAACATTTTACCTACATATCCCATCACATGTAATATTTTTATTTGCTAGAAATTAATTCAATGTTGTTCAAAATTCGTTCATTGCTACATAGACACTTCACTATTTTTTTTATAACGAATAAAGAAAATTGAAAAAAATATATATTGTAGATTTTGTAACCAGTCTTAGAAACTGCACAGTAAAGAACTTTATCTAATTTTAAAATCACAAAACCAAAATTTTGGGTCTGATTAATGTTCGTTGGTTCGTAGTTGAATTCGCCCCGACACCAATCACTAATACTAAATAGAAGAAATATTAAATTAAATAAGATATTCAATATCTAGGACATTTCCACACATGGTCATGTGACCCAAAACTAAACAGAGCTTGTACTAAGGCCGTCAAAGACTGATATACCTTCACAGAGATATTTTATAAATATATAATCATTTCCAGACACTGAACAAACACCTGTTCATCACACAAAATATGATAGGTTGTCAATAATGTCAATTAGAGATAGGTATATAGGTAATAGATAAATAGACTTCAAATAGATTTTTTTTCTCCATCTTTCTAGAATTAACGAGTCTTTCTTTCCGAGTTATTTATATTACAAGTACATACTAATTATAAACTAGGATAATATTGTATTATTTAACTTTCTTGTTTGGCATTTGGGAATTTATAAAATGATGGTCGTTTTATTTATGTTTGTTTCTTCGAACGTGTAGTAGGTAGGTAGGTACGGACAGTAAATCACTTGTTGACCAGAATCAACGAGAAGTACGGTTGGAAAGGCAATAACGTGACCACCGAAAGCGGAAAAGGCGCGACGAAACATAACAACGATGTTTTTACTCGTTACCCACGCGATAAAGCCACCGACCGTTATCGGGTACCTACACGCGCACCATCGCTCGACGCATACCCACCCTACAAATTAACAAGTGCCCTCTTTCCAGTTAAAATTTTATTTACACCGATAAGATAGCGATTATTGATATGCGGTGTAGATTTTGTACATTCGATCGGGCGGGCGGGCTGTTGACACCCGATATCGGCGCATTGTTTACGAGCGCTCGATAAATCCGGTGATCTTGTTTGTTGAGCGGTGACAGTCTGTGCTGGGTCGTGGACATGGACGAATGTGATGAGAGTGCGAAGTTGCTGAGGAACCGGACTCGAAGTGACTTGAATGGTGGGTGGCGGTCGGACAGCGAGGGCGGGCAGTCGTGCGACACGATCGTGTTCGACGGGAGGATGGCGAAGACGTCCACGAAGGTTGGGGACTTAGCGGCCACCTGGGGCGGACGGGGGTCGCTGCCTGACGTGCGCAGGCTGCGCCGCGCGCACTCCTGGTCAGGGATACCACCTGACGATGCCAGCTCCGAAATTAGGATATTACGAGAAAGGTAAACTACTAAAACTACGGGAAAGGTAAACTACTAAAACTACAATTAAAACAAAACGACATGGTAAATATCCCGGACATTTTCAGTTTTCTAAGTTAAACTACTGTCCTTAATTGACCTGATGTTTTCGTTTGCGCCATAGGTGTATGATATGGAAAATACTACAGAAATTAAATCCAATTCGCCCTTCACTGATTGTATTGATAAAATCGACACGTGTAGGTGCAAGTTAATTCGGCAGCTTATGCACTCGTGTAGGAAGGTAACAAGATTTGAACGTAGGTACTTAATTTACGTCCGTTATACGTACGTTAGTATATTTTTTAATTTTCACCTCTTTTATAATTAAATCCGTTTAATTAAATATTTCAATTAATTTCCTTTTAAATAATCTTAACAGTCAAATACAAGAACACTTCTTTATTTCATTTAACTTTATTTGGTCACTGAAATTAATACTTTTTTAACTTTTTTCGTTCAGTCTGTTCGCACATGATTTCTATTTTACGTTTGATCAGATGAGGACTGTATGCAGAATACTGTGTTGTGTTCGTAGCCGTTCCTAAAACTCCATAAGGCATAAAAAAAAACGGAAGGATCCGATAAAACGGACCAGTGAAACAGATAGATACTCAGTGTAAAAAAAATATAGTCCGAACGGCAAATAAAGTGGCCTTAGGGTCCGACAAATAAACGGATCCTTCTAGAATGACCTCTCATTTTACTACAAATCGATGCATATGAAAAATGAAATGCGAGATCCGATTAAATGGTAACAGCTTTTCAAAACATATTGTAAGATCTTTTGTGCACATTTTGGCTGGTTTTTCAAGATTCGATAGTTATAAGTAAGTAAATCCTGCAAAATGTATAACTACACATTCTTAAGGTCGTTGCGATCCTAAACTACACATTGCCAATTTGCCACATCTACTAAGGACATTTTATCACAACATGTACCTTATAATCCTAAGCCTATTTTATTTACGTTAACAACGACTTAGTTACCTTAAAAACTTTCCAGCTGTACAGTTAATGTGTAAAAAGCCAAAAAAAAAGGAGGTAGTTAGAAGGTAACCTACATTCCTGCAAGTGTACCTATTTCAGGTAACATTCAGATATGTTACTGATAACGAAACGTAATTTGGTGGCGCAATGGTGCTACTGTATAGATAGAGATTTCCATAGACGTGGAGGATACCACATTAATTGTCTTTTTTCAACTAGGTATTTAGGTGTAACTCTTCGATATATAAATCCTCTTAGACTGATCAGACTGCTTGATTCTGTATGTGTACCTACGTATTTGTTTATTGGACGAAACTTCATTTTAAAAGTTCTAGACCCAAGTTTTTGTTATTAGATCAAAACAACCAACTTACAAATTGACTAAAAACACACAAAATGGTAAATAAATTTTTAAAAATGGTTATTCAGACTTAACCTGATTATTTACGGGGTACTAATAATTCCCATAATTCAAATTCCAGAAGATAGGATAGTGTGCGAGATATAGTCATATCATGGAGTTAACCTTCTCTAAGATATTAGATTGCTTAGTTGCGTATATTATGTTTGACACTCACAAGGTAACTCATAATCTACGTAATTCAGATATTTAGTTTCATGACAATGGAATATTCGTTATTTTGCAATTGCACCGATCGAGGAAATTATATTCAATGCCACACCTTATCTTATACTTGAAATTTAATTACACAACACTGGTGAGCGTACCAAGATAGATACTAACTTACTTTATACATTTATCTAATAGAGAACTGTTACAAAGTACTAAGTCGTTTTTAGAAAATCAATAATTTTATTTCAAGCAAGTACATACACACATAAAATCACGCCATTTTCCCAGAGGGGTAGGCAGAGATCACTACCAGCGATCCACTTTTCACCTCTGTGGGAAACGTGACGTGACGGGTTGAGGACCACGTCGCCGCCATTCTACCTTGTGCGTTGTTTTAACAAGGTAATTGCGTTCCCACAAGTAGCAAGGATATATGACGGGGGAAGGAAAAGGGGAGGAAGGATACTACCGCCTCGGATGATTTGGACTCAGTAGATCAATCAGCTCGAGGAGCCGGGGTCGCTTACCCGTATACCATTCACCCACCACCGGACAGATAGTTGTGACTGGTATCTCCTGACTAATTCAAGCAAGTGCCGCAATTTCTTAGACCGTTATTAAACCTAAGACATAAGCTTAAAATACTAACAAATAAAATAACAGCGGCCTGTGTATCTGCCCTCGTGAAACCGACATACATACAATCACGCCTTTTTCCCAGAGGGGTAGGCAGAGATCACTTCCAGCGATCCACTTTTCACCTCTGCGGAAAACGTGACGTGACGGGTTGTGGACCACGTCGCCACCATTCTGCCTTGTGCATTGTTTAGTCGATAGTAGCTCGAGGAGCCGGGGTCGCTTACCCGTATACCGTTTACCAACCACCGGACAGATAGTTGTGACTGGTATCCCCTGACTGTAACAAACAAATAAAATAACAGCGGCCTGTGTATCTGCCCTCGTGAAACCGTTTATCGCGTAAATCGTTTCTCCCTAGGTAATAATGCAGTCCTTTAAAAAGTAGTCTATTCTCTCAGTCTTTAGACTATCTGTGTACCAAATTTCGTTAAAATTGGTTCCGTAAGGGTGATGAAACTGTCTTCGTGTGGTTTTAAATAGTGCTATCCGTAAATCTAAGATTTTCATAATATTTAATGTAAAATTTTGGCAAAGTTTCATTCCGTGGTCAGAACAGCATTTAAATGTAGGTAGGTACAGTCTAAAATATGTATTTGCAAATAACTGCTGGGTCGTGGAATCCAGTCAAGCATACAAGGTCGATGTACGCGAAGTCCATACACAGCCAAACTGTAGTCGTACGTCATAGCCCTATCGGGTATAATTACATCTGAAAATATCAAATAAAATTATTCTTTCATGGAACAATGAGTTCTACACATCGGATGCTGTTACATTATGACGTAGGCTATTGTACCTACCTGCCACTGCTTCACAAGACGACTGTATTTTGAATTTAGGAGGAATTAATAAATATAGTAAAAAAGATATCAGAAAACATCACAAACATTCATTTATTAATTTGATCCCGTAGTAAGTTGCTAAAACACTATCTGATAACAGGGGAATATACCATTATTTCCTCTTTTAACGCGGAAATGTTCTCTTTTATTTTGCGTCCCGGACCTTTACCTCGGCCACCCCAGTCACAGATAACATAACTATACCTCAGTTGAATGGAATATACCTACCATTGTCAGATAACATAATACTAGGTATGTATAATACCTATTAACACGGAAGAAATATTATCATCATAAATACAAATAATTATGGCACAGATAAACGCGCATAGTATAATAAGTGTGCCCAAAATGTGGATACTTCTTACTTAATAAACGAATTTTCTAAAAAAAAATGCTACCTTAATAGCACACACGGGTCCTAGCAGTGGCACTAACCAATGCGCCATCGTCCATCGACAACTTACAATACATTGGGTCGCGGACATAAGTCGGCAACTTGTGATTTGACTTATGATTCTTTTCATATAGGCCGCCGGGTGGTCCACCATCCGCTCCCTGTCCCGCCTAAAAAAAAAGTGGCGTGCTACACTGCAGTGTAAAAAAGAGGGCGCAGGCTGAGTCCCGCATCTCAGCGCAGAATAGGCTTAAGACGGCCCTGTGTCTGCGGGCTGTACCGATGCTCAGAGTGACTTGCGCTTTAACTTAGAACTTCCGGCTGATTATTTTCCAGACTAGTCCGAACCCAGACAAGGCCGCGGCCTGGCGCGCTGCGGTTCCTCTCGCGGCGGCAGCGGCTGACACTAGCCTCCTTAGCCCTGGTGGACTTCATGAGCTTCTGCTCTATGAGCGTCATGGCGCCCTTCTTCCCCAAGGAGGCCACAGCCAAGGGCCTGTCCGACACCATGTGCGGGATCGTCTTCAGCTTCTACGCTGTGGTTATGTTCCTGACGTCACCGTTCTTTGGGAAGTTTGTAAGTTAACTTTTTTTAATTCGAATATTTAGTACTTCAATGATTGCTTAAAATTTTTTCCTTGACAAATATAGTCTGAATGGAAAAACTGATCACGTAGGCCTCTTTGAAATTGTTCTAGAAATTGCCAAAGAGCGGAATGATAGCGAAATTAAAACCTAGCTTAGAACTTACTTATTATTTGAATACCTCCTAAGCACTTACCTACTCGAGGACGCGAACTAACTTTACCGGCTTAAAGGTATACTTAAGTTTATGTAAAGTTAAAATTAGTTGTGCAATATTGTATTACATTTACTATCTCGTTTCTCCAATTTATATTTAACCGTGAACCAATGAACTTATAGTACGCTTATAAATCTTGCTCATGAGTCAACATAGTAGGTAACTCAGTTTTCATGTCAATTGTCAACAACATAATTTGTAGATGTATTGTATTGTATTATAATTGTAATAAGATGTACCTAACTTTGTGCATGGATATGACATAGGTTATTGACACTCTGTATCATTTTATGGAGTATTAACTGTAATTAATTAATTTACATTTACACTATTTCAGTTATACCTACCTACAATTTACGTTGTTGGTAGATTTACTGTCATAGTGTTGTAGTAGGTAGTACAATATTTTGAAATAGAACTGATTTTACAGATTAAACACGCGTATATTACAACTCGTTTTGATATCTTTACTGTATCTATCTATAATACTATCTATAATATTCCTAATTGTGTAATTAAATATTTATACACTTGTTCTAGACAGTTTCCATTCAAAACGTGCCGGATCACCTACATACCTACTTTGTTGTTTATTAACTAATAAATAATATTTGTTTGTTGACAGCTACCACTGATAGGGGCGAAGTTTTTGTTCATTGCCGGCATGTTAGTGGCCGGAACGTGCAATGTTTTATTTGGGTAAGGACTTTTAATTGCCGCATTTTTAAATTTTTTTATAATAAGCTAACAAGCTGACCTCACTCCACCTAAATATGAGGTCGACAGGCACAATAGACCATATTGAGCCTGTCGCACTCACCCTGGCTCCGGTTCGTACAGTGCTGATCCCGGAACGCGACCTGACCGAGAGAGGCCAGAGTCACTTGATGGGTTTTACGCAACTATATGTTGGTAATAGCAACCAGTCGACAAAACGCCTCCCACCTGAACCGCTGAATTGATTTTGTTAAAATTATAAAGATGTCAATTATTATTGGAACGATATTAAATATCTGGAAGCACGGCTGTGCCACCGCCAAGTTGGGCAAAAAAAACGTCACGACACGGCGGATCCGAAACGATTTAAGCGGGTGTTGAAACAATCAAAACTTGTTTCGGCCCCCTATAGTTGCGGATTAAACTATATTTGTCTAAAATTACTCAAATGTTTGTAAGGATGTATGTCTCTGTTCTTTGATGAACCTACTAAATTTGTAAAAAAACATAAGAATGATTTAGCTTATCCTTACTATCCTTTCGTCTGTCTGTTTCGCTTTCACGCATAGAGTACTGAACCGATTTAAATGAAATTTGGTACAACTACTTTACACACATAGGCTACTTTTTAACCGATTGCGTTATAAAGAAGTTAATGTTTTACCCGTTAAACCTCTCTACGCGGACGAAGTCGCAGGCGGAAAGCTAGTATATCATAAGTCTACAATTCACAAAGGTCGCAGGTGGCCGCTGATAAATTCCAATTAACTATCATCAGCCCATATACGTCCCCACTGCTGGGGCATGGGCCTACCCTAAACTAGGGCGATAAGGCCGTACCACGCTGGTCAAGTGCGGGTTGGTCGACTACACAACCTAAGAATTCCTTTGTGAGTGTGCAGGTTTCCTCACGAAGTTTTCCTTCGCCGTTAAGCGTCGAATAATCGTACACTTGAATTTAAAATTTTTAAGAACACTTAGGTACGTCGCGGGGTTTGAACTGGCGACCTCTCGCATGGCAATCAACGACCTTAACCACTCGGCCATTGACGCTTCACGAATTAACTATCACGAATATTTTTTTCTAACTTTTTTATTTACAACCTACTTCCAGAACTCTAGCCTTAATAGAGGACGCGACGACGTTCACCTGGCTCTGCTTCTTGGTCCGAGGGATGGAGGCTCTAGGGGCCAGCGCGTACTCCACGGCCAGCTACGTGTTCGTCGTGAACGTGTTCCCCGACAGTATCGGGTCGGTGCTGGGCATCCTGGAGACTTTTGTGGGGCTGGGCATGTCCGTCGGCCCTGCTATTGGGGGTATATTGTACTCGGTCAGTACATTTCGTCACCTTGCGTACTAGCTATAATCAGTAGGTATATAAAGATAGTTAAAGTCTTTAGTAAACATACAAAAATTACATAGTTGGAGTTACAATTAAAAATAATAGTTAGGCGATCGTATCGCTTTCAGCTATAATATATTTTTATGTCAAAAGTATATAAAAAAATGAGGTAGTAGTTTGGTTTATAAATAAATACGAAGAAGACGAATTGACAAACCTCACCTTTTTTTATGTCGGCTTAAAAGCAGAAATTCTTAAATGAGGAAACAACCTCTAGTGATATTGTGGCGAAGTTCCAAGCCAGGCATTGCCAATTCTATATAACTTCAATATTGAGTTTATAATAAAGCACAACTAACCCACAGTGAAGGAATCTATATATTTAGGAACCTATATATTCCTCTAAGAAGCTAGGTTCGACAAACTAAATAGGCAGGGGTTTGTTTGGTTATACTTATAGGTACCTACTAAATTTAGATATAAATAGTAAGATTTGAAAGTACTTAGGTACACGTACCAAACTTATCGTAAAATTTTCTATGTTTCAGGTAGATCGGGGGATTTGGTCTACCATTCTACGCTCTGGGAATCATTATGGTGATAAGCGTCCCTTTAAACTACTTTTTATTGATTGACTGTCAAGGTAATTACAATTAATTATTAAGGTAATTTAAAATAGGTAACATATAATAGGATTATGGATTACCTACGAGGATGATAATACTGAACTTTTTATCGGCTTTTCTAATAAAGATTTATTTATTTTTTATTTATTTTCATTAATTTGTGAACATTATTACCTACACTTGTACATGTTATATTTTCAGAATACTCTGTCGGGTCGAAATCCGCTTCCATATTGAAGTTGTTCAAAATCCCGTCAATAATAATCACAGGACTAGTGATCGTAGTGGTGTCAAATACCTGGGCATTTCTTGATCCAACTCTGGAGCCACATTTAAGACAATTTGATCTCTCGACAGAACAGATAGGACTCATTTTCCTACTGTTCTCCAGTCTTTATGGCATATTTAGCCCTATTTGGGGATGGGTGGCTGATAGGTAAGTAGTAAATCGTTTTTAATTCTAAGATTATGCTTATTGCATATTTCAAATACTGAATAATGATTGATCGAATACCTACTCAGGGACCGCTTGTTATTGTACGCATATTATGCAATGGCGCCGTCTAGAAGCCATCCGGATTAAACACATTGCGCTTGCATTCTGCTCCCCCTTGAGATACAGCATACGTGGCAAAACCCTGCACTAACTAACTAATGCTTATATTTTAGGGTACACAACCACTGGTGCATGATGGTTTGGGGGTTGTTTCTGTCGACAGCTGGTCTGCTACTGCTCGGCCCCTGCCCTTTCATCCCTGGTCTTCCAAAGCAAGTATTTACATACTAATGAAGTATACAAATCAACGTATAATAATAATCATATTTAATAATATTCCTGTTTGTATTATTTTGTAGAGATCTGTGGTTGGATTTGGTGGCGCTATCTATTTTGGGTGTTTCGGTTGCGCTGACTTTGCTACCCACATTCCAGGGCGTTTTAACTAGTTCCATGTAAGTACCAAAATGTTTCTCTTTTCCTTAACAATGCGTGATCCAATTATTAATTCTTAATTTTTTTTTAAGAATTAATTCTGAAGTCACTGTCATTGCCGTATTTAAATCTTTTGTCAGTACTAATCCCTATGCTTGCTATTAGAAAGTGCTTAAACTCGAAGTTGTAGAAAGTAGAATGGGATGAGCACCTTAGACGCTACAGGCTCTTGATTCGAAGCACTTTCAACATCATACATCAATGAATTTTATCCAATAAAAGCCTAAGCACACTGTCCATAATTCCAGTTATGAAGGCGGTTGCCCTGAAGCCCTAGCCACGTATAGCGCGGTGGCGGGCGTGTGGTCGTGCTGCTACTCGCTCGGCGAGGTCCTGGGCCCGGCCCTGGGCGGCGCCCTGGCGCAGCGCTACGGGTTCCCTCTCTGCGCCACGCTGTGCGCCGCCGCCTGCTTCACTATGGTCAGTAGTTAATGCTTTAGGTGTAGTCGTTTTGTCGACCGGTTGCTGTTACCACCATACAGTTGCGTAAAACCCGCCAAGTGACTCTGGCCTCTCTCGGTCAGGTCGCGTTCCGGGATCAGTATTTTTTGCGGCAAGCGCCGGACCAGTGGAATCTTAGCGGCGGCATTGTGCGGGCGGAGCGGGTCAGCCCGCCGGCCAGGGAGACCCGTAGAAACGGGGGCCCTTCCGTCCAGCGGACTGACCAACTCGGACCCGCACAGCTCAATACCAATGCGAGACTCCACGCCTTGTCTCGTTGTTGCCGCAGCAGTGGTCTCCTCTTTAAGCGGGCTTTCAGGGTGAGTGCGATAGGCTCAATATGGTCTATTGTGCCTGTCGACCTCATATTTGGATCTCACTACCGCTTTCCATCAGGTGGAGTGAGGTCATCTTGTTAGCTTATTATAAAAAAAAAGAGTCCCAAGGTTGTATTCGTATAGTTCAATGGTCAGTAGTCAATGCTATACCTGCCTAACCGTAGTAGTCAAGTAGGTTTGCACCTCACCCGTGATCATATTTCGGCGCTCGCAACAGTGCCGAAATATCGGGAACTCAACAAAATAAGAAAACCATGTCAAATGTCCCGGACATATTCAGTTTTCTAATGTCAGTAACCATGACATGTTGATTTAATATTTTAAGTGATATAGCTTGCACGGGATGTTTAAAATATTTATTAGCTAAAAGTAGCAAAAGAAATCAACTGCTCCACCGCAACCATTCTCAACCTAATTATCAACACCGGATTTTTGTAAGCCTGACTGAGTGTAGAGTCAACTTTACTCACTTAAACTTTCTATTAAAAAGTCTGTTACAATCAAGTCATATTGAAGTTATTAAGTTGCTTATTTTGTAGTTAGTAATCTGAAATAATAATAAAGCTAAAATCCTTATTTTGAACGTCAAATTAATCTTGCACAATCCCATGAGTTGGCCGGCCCTTGGGTTAATAAGTCAATTAAATATTCTAGTAAATAGGGCGAGGACGCTCAGGACATTGTGCTTTAAAATTGAGCTGTTGTTATCCGCTTCTTATCCATAATCCGTAACACAAAGACTAAAAAACTTATCTCGTAATTAATTAATCATAAATGTACCTACTTAAGTTCATCAAACTATATCGATCCTATGAGTAGATCCATCAAAATGCAAAAGTGTTGGTCTACTTAGTTTAATAAAATAAGTTGTACCTAATTGAAAATCAGCCAAACGCCCAGGACATTTATATTCGAGTGGAGTTTTATTTCTCAAGAGTTTTGAAAGCTCCCACTGGGCGCATAAAAGACATCGCCTCGTTGGCATTACGACATTGCCAACGAGGCAGTTGTCTACTTTGTTAAATAATCTATTCTTCTTCTTCTTATCGTATGGTTGATGAACAACCTGGTGTCAGAGTTTTTAAACCGCCCGTAGGCCTCTGACATGGCTACGCACACCGTTGAAAAATTTCTTAGGTGTGCTGGTTTCCTCACGATGTTTTCCTTCACCGTTAAAGCGTCGAATAAGGTACATATGAATTTCAAATTTGAAAAACACATTGGTACCTGGCGGGGTTTGAACTGGCGACCTCTCGCATGGCAAGCAACGACCTTAACCACTCGGCCATCGACGCTTTTTAAATTTAATCTATTTAACATGTCAAACTATTACTCGTACATTCGCAGGCGGTAGTAACCCTGACGTTCTTCTCGCTGCGCGAGTCGACGAAATGGGAGCAGTCGGACTCGCTGTCACACACACACTCGATCCCGTACACGGATACAACGTGGAACAGCGCCAACTTCTGCAAGACCCGCAGCGCTCCGGAGAGCCGGGTCGAAAACTCGCCGCTGCTGACGCCTTGCTCCTCTACTACTAAGAATGGTAAGGCTAAGGCGAATAACATATGGCACCGCGCACCGCCGCGGTTGGTGGATAAGCGGTCAATAGCTTCTACTAGCTGTGCCAGCGACTTCGTTCGCGTTCCCCCCGTTTTTTACACATTTTCCATTGTATCTTTGCTCCTATTGGTCGCAGCGTGATGTTATATCTTCCTCGATAAATGGTCTATACAACGCAAAAAGATTTTTTCAAATCGAACCAGTAGTTCCTGAGATTAGCGCGTTCAAACAAACAAACAAACTCTTCAGCTTTATAATATTAGTATAGATTAAATCTGTTGATTCCAAACACACACACACGGTCGAGCAGTGCTTACGCCTTTACTTCTTCCGCCCGATGAGACGGCACGCGGTGCCGTGTGTCAATCGCATAAAGATAAAATTAGGCAAACAGTTCAGTTCAGTTCATTAAACAACTTAGCTTTTGATGGGATTTTTCTGCCGGCCTCTTCGAAATGGTGAAATTAGAAATGCGAAAGTAACTCTGTCTGCCTGTTCGCTACGAAAACTACTTTTAACCGACTTCGCTATAAGGCAATGTTTTTCGCGATCAACGACATCACGCGGAAGGAGGCGATGGCGAAAACCTAGTAACGAAATAAGAACTAGTAAAGTTAGTTTTATTTTAGTCGTTAGTCGTATAAAGTGATTGTGAGTTGTTGTAACAGAAAACACAGTTATTTTTATGGATGTTAGTCATACATCTTCTTTCTGAATTTCATTGTAGCCATCACGTTACAGATTTGATTGTTCCGAGTCTAACATTTAACTTTTACTACAATAAGGGTCCTTTAAGTAACTCGCAACCGATAATCAAAGTATCCCCCCACAGGTTACTCCTACGGGACCTCCCCACCCCGCCGTATCTGCCGCCACCATTCCAACAGCCGGGGCGGCGCGGCGAGCATCGCCGACGCCCTGGTCTACTTCCTCAAGTTCCAGTACGTCACCAACCTGTACGCTAAGCTGAGGAGGAAGAAGCCCAGGAAGACCCCAGTCAACAACTCGCTGTACCAAAACTATTTGGAGAACGACCAGCCTGAACGGAAGCCGGAAGCCAGTCATAGCGTGACTATGAACAATAATAACTATCACAGGTGACTTTCGAATAGTTAGCAATATCCCATTATAATATATCTTTAAAAAATATAATTGTACAGTAGTAAGTTTTTGATAGCCAACTCATGGTACCCATGAGTCTCAAAGTTCTTAGCGTAACCACCAGGGCCGCTGTACAAGTTTTTCATAGACATATTTACGTAGGCGATATCGCGTCCGTAACTTTTAAACTCATGGTAGCGCTACTGTTATATTTGCTAACAATAACAATAAATATATTGATCCTTATCTTATCAAAGTCTTCACTAATGGTTAACCATGAAAACGCGTCTATTCAAAAACATCAGATATTAAACTCAAGCCAGTTATGAAATTGTTTTTTTAACATCTTACTAGTCGTGATATCTAAGTAAGAAGTTAGATAAGTATAACTTGAAATTTTGTCTATTGAATTTTTTGTATACCTACTGTACAGACATTCTCACAGTTTTTTTTTTGTTACAGTTCAGAAGATAACTATTGCGCTTATCTAGACGATGCAATCTT
The DNA here is from genome assembly GCA_039566165.1 of Maruca vitrata. Lineage (NCBI taxonomy): Eukaryota > Metazoa > Arthropoda > Insecta > Lepidoptera > Crambidae > Maruca > Maruca vitrata. The sequence continues at coordinate 10,784,691 of CM076912.1, read as the reverse complement.
CGGGAGCCCGGTGGTCATGGAAAATCTTAACACAGATCACCTCACGGTGAAAAAAAATAACTCAGGCTTAGTACCGGTGCCCCTCGCCTGCGACCAAGGGAAAAAGTCATCCGGGGAAATAATCAGGCACAACCTAGAAAAGGTGCAGTTTTACGAGCAGAACCAGAATTGTGCGGCTGCAATGGATGATATATTTGTAAGTAGTTATTATTAAATTGCAGTTGATTTTATTTATTTATTTATCTGGGCATCCAGTAGCTTTTACATTTCAATTATATATCTAAGTAACATGAACAATTAAAATAATGTGGTACAGTCAGCCAAGAAAGTGGTCTACCACTTTTGACAAAAGTTTCTGCGAGATGTAACGATCGCTAAGGTGGACTTTTCACTGACACAATCTAATTCACTGACATAATCTAATTTACTTTGTTGTTTCATGACGTACAAACGAGTCTCAACCGTAGGGTGGTAGACCACATTTTTGGCTGACTGTACAATGCAAAGCTTTTAAAGGTGTCACATCATGCACACAAAAGTCATACTGACAACACTTACAGGAAGAAAGCTAAACAAAACATAAACATAATTTACATTCTCTATAACACTTACAAAGATAAACTTAAACTACACTTCTTAAATTTAACAGTACATTTTTCTTGAAACCAAACAATGTGTCGTGAAATACGTCAATTTCCTCACTTAGGGAGTTGTATTTTAAATAAAAACCTAGCAAATTTTCTTTAATCTTAACGTTTTTCTACCCTGCCTATACCCCGGAATGTATGAGACAATATATTCATACCAAGGTATCATTTATTGATCACCTTCATATTTCAAGTTCGACTTTATTAGTGACTACTTACATCAAATTCGAATACAATGACTTACTTAGAAGTACTAAGTATACGTACCTACATATTAAATTTAGATAAGTACACAGATTACACTGTGGATAGGACAGTTTGCAATAATATATTAACTACTGTATTAGGGTAACTAGACTTGATTAGAGTAAATAGCTTAATTACTTCATGGGAACCATATTTAATAAAATATTTTCCTTGCAGGACGGTTGTGAATGCAGAGACGGCGTTACGTTTGTCCGAGGAACAGTCACTGTCTCGTCTACGGGTGCTTGTGAGGTCTAAATACCTTTAACTATAGATTATAAGTAATTTTAAACTGTCTCAATTTTTCATAAGATTTATTTTATTTTTTAAGATTATTTTTATTAAGTTTTAATATATGATTCACTTCCAAAATAAACTTTACAACACAAAATAAACGGACTCTCAATTCACAGTGGCTTTCCCCTGGCATTTCAGAATAGCAAAAATATTTCCTAAACAGCGCGGAGTACCAGGGAGTCAGGAATAAGGAGAGTTGAAACATCCCTTTGGCTACATTCCCGACATTCCGCACCCCAATGTGGGAGCGCCCCGGTCTCTATGGTAACGCACTGCGCTCGATACTTAACTCCCCCTGATTCCTTCTCTCCTAGTCAAATCGACCTCTGCTGACGATTTTGCGACGTTGTCATGGAAATTTCGCGAGTTACCTTGACCACTGTCCACTCTGAAAATCCGACAGTAGAAAATTTTCGGAGCCTTAAAGCTTTTTCATAGGAAAACTCGATGATCGTAGCACCGAAAATCGTATGGCGCAGTTTTCTACGAGCAATCGCGAATACGCCGCTACCAGGAACACATAATTTCGTAGGGGTTGTTTTGTAGTGATTTTAAAGGACTTTCCACAGTGTAGTTCTCAAGTATTTGAGTCACCTTTGAAAGTTTATATCCTTTTATTAAAATACTAAAATTGAAACTAAAAATATTAGACTCATGCGGGATGAATTTGGCGAGAGGTCAAATAGTTATATCTATTTTGTCTTTATTAATTATATTGGATACTCGTAGTAATGCTCAAAGATTTTTAAACTACTAGTATCGAGCTATCTGCAAATATTGAAATCTAATCGTAATAGGGTTCGTTAATAATGTCTAGTTTTTTCTGTCGCATTAATTGCTTTCAGTTATTCAATACAAAATAGATATCGTTTTTCATTACTTTCCCATACTTTTCTAAATAACGCCAAGCGACGTTGCTCTGTAAAAATGGCGGGCGTAAATGGACGCAGTGCCGCGTCATCAATACTAGGCAAGCATAACGAGCAAGATATTATTTCTTCAATTTGGCGCCATAAAAATAATAAATGCGTTTAATAGTTGCCGGTATATTTACCACTAGCCCTTAGACACTTAACTGATCGAACGATTACTTTTCCAATTCAGTTTGTCGTTATCTATTTATTTAACGTCACATTTTCACAAAGAAAAAGCAATTATCAAAAGTTTTCACAAACTAAAATATTGATTTCCAAAGACACACATCAATGAAAGTTTGTGTATGTGTAGGTACCACACTCCGATTGGACAGCCCGACGCGGAGGGATGGGGAAAATCAGGGAGGGAAGCACCCTCTTCGTTGATATGAGACAGACTATACCTCCTTGTCTAACCTATGGTATTAGCTTGTTCAAACCTCTTCGATTTCCTGCTACCCTGGTACCAGTTGTTTATGATTAGAGTCACAATTCTGTCTATCAACAACTTTCATAAACTCAATACATGCGCGCCATACCTATCTTTGTTAAGGTATAATATTGCGGCCTTTGGTGTGTGGGTAATATTAGTAGTTATTCTTTGTAAAACATGTTTTCAATTGGGTATACTTATTCATAGACATTATAAATATAAAGGCATATTAGTAAGTATTTACTATCCATAAAAATAATATAATCAGTTGCGACATTATGTGTAATTCAAAACTAGCCATGTGTTCGGTTGATACCGAAAATATGATGTATGTAGATATTATAATAGGATTCAGTTCAATTATACATTTCCACTCAGAGCAGCAAGAAGTCAATAGAAATGTCTGTTCCTTTATCAATCACGTTGAAATGTGTAATAATTCTAAGTGTTATTTCTGCCACAACATCGCTGCATTTATTTTCCAAGGAGGAAAAAGAAAGAACTGTCGACGGTGTGATCCATATAGAAAAAGTGCTTATAAACGGTATCAACCGCCCGTATCAGTTGTCCTATTATAAGAAGAACAAAACTGATCACTTATTGTACTTCAGTTATAATGTCGGGTTACATAACGAGAGTACTTTTGAAATAGGTTATTCCGAGGGCGGATTCCCAGTACCTACTCCTGTCACAGAGGTGAAGAATGGTTTCGCCACCGCCGTGAATCACGAAGACGACCTCCTTTACTTGGGAGGTAGCGAAGGAATATTCGTTCACAATTTAACTGCACGTTCAGCTGCAAACCACACCCATGTACTGATTCCTGATCATGATATCTGGGATTTATTTTACAAGGACAGTCTTTACTTCATCGCTTTTCCGTCGAGAAGGTTATACAAGCATCACTCTGGACATCATTATGAACGGCAAGAGCACATTCACGAGAAGATATTCAACTTCGTTATCGACGGACACGGTGATACGTTCATCAACAATAAGACGGGCTTGTACATGATCAGGAATGAGACAAAACATAGAATTCACATCAAAGGGCCAAAGGTGTTCCGCGCTTTCGAGGTGAATAGGAAAGGTATTGCTCATTTCTGTGGTCGAGATGAGGTCTACGTCGTTGATAAGGAAAAGCACGCGTTACGAGAAATCGCTAAGATCAAGAATATCTTCGGATTGACGTTCGATGATGAGGATAACATGATTTATTCTGATCCGCATCAGATTGTTAAATTGGTGCCAAAGGACAGCAAAGAAAAAAGTAAGAGCAAGTTCCTGTAACTTTAACATATACCTACCCACATATACCTATACTTATTACTAGACTACATTTATGGCGATGATTTTTCTATATGAAACGTTCCGAAGTGTAAGTAATTATGATTAAAGTACTATATAATATTATACCAGCGGGCCGCCCCAGCTACCCACTTGCACTTTTACATTTAATATTATTTGTATACTTTACCTTAAGATTTATTTTAAATCGTTTCTTTTAATTTACTTGTTAAGTAGTAATACAAAACTTGTTTTTATTACTGGCCTTTCATTAGCTTCAAATTATAGCAAATACAGAAATACTTTATAAAAACATGTGAGTGGGTGTGGGCTTCAACTAACAAACATTTTTGCAATTAGTTTGGACGTCACATGTTTGACATCATTGGTTGCACCCACCCCATCATCCGATTACAATGGAGGCACCTGACTGTACCCGCTAATGCACCCGTCTACCCCTCTAATCTTCCCCATTCCACTCCCCTGTGACGTCACTGGGGCACTGAACTGGCATTGGGCTTCGTAACCCTTTAGTGCATAACAAACTTTATGCTTTGAATTTAAAGTTGCAAATGCAGTGTAGTGATCGTCAAAACTCTACCACTATGTTATAGAGCGTATGTTTAATTGGATGAGCAGTGTTCACAACTGACTCTAGCTTTCAACGGATTTGTTTTATGAAACTTTAATAGCTTAGTTTACGGTTTCAATACAATACATTCTACCTTTACAATATTATATCTTAATAGCTATTCCGAAATTGTTAGGTAGAATTTCAGTCCTCATTTTTAGTTAGTAAATTTCATTGTTATACCTCACTTAATTTCAATAATATTTGTTACAATTAACATTTACTAACTAAAAAATATTCAACCTTAATTAAAGTAGGTACCTAATCGTTATTGTTTTATGTATTCCTAGATTTAATTCTGCTCAGATGTCATAGCATGGCAATAACTCAAGTTGATTCATTTCATTTGTGGAAGATTCATATAAATTGGTCTCGAACGTAACCCACATAATACAAATAAAAAATAACTGTGCTAAACGAGGAAGAATTGTTTGAGTCGAATGAGAACATCATTTCGCAATTGTAGACCGGCGGAACTGTCGCCTTTATGATTTTTAATATAAAAACCACTTTAGGAAACTATTGTCACGTCGGAATGGTTCTGTATACGTGGGCGGCAGACATTTGGCCGACCACGTCATCACAGTCAACTAATAAATTGTTTGAGTTCGGCTGTAATCGGATTGAACAGGTGAAACCGCGAAGCCATAGCGTGGATCACCAATGGGATTTATTTCTTTCAAACTTACCTACGTATAGTAGCTAATATACGTACTATCTGTCCGGTGGTTGGTGAACGGTATACAGGTAAGCGACCCCGGCTCCTCGAGCTACTATCGACTCAGTCCAAATCATCCGAGGCGAAAGTATCCTTCCTCCTTTTTTCTTTCCCCCGTCATATACATGCTACTCGTGGGAACGCAATGACTTTGTTAAAACAATGCACAAGGCAGAATGGCGGCGACGTGGTCCACAACCCGTCACGTCACGTTTCCCACAGAGGTGAAAAGTGGATCGCTGGAAGTGATCTCTGCCTACCCCTCTGGGAAAAAGGCGTGATTTTATGTTTGTGTGTATGTATGTATGTAGAATCTAACTGAATCCTATCTAGCTTCTTAGCGACAAGTGTTGTGCGGGTAGAAGCGTTTACTAACTATGTCGTCTATTTTAAAAATAGGTTGTAATCAAAGATATAGTAATAAACTGCATCATAATATAATTGTTCACACCTTCACAGTAATTTAATAATATCAGGACAACCAAACCCTTCCCAAGAAGTGGCATTGGAAATAAACCGAAGGCTAAAAAAAAACTTAATAATAAAACGGCCGTTTTTCTATAGTGCTATTTTTTATTCGATAGTAGTTAGAAACATTATCGATTTTATGGAAGCTAGGCTTTAGCTCTACTATCTACTTCAAATCTATACAATGTATAAATGTAGTTTCATAAAAGAATGAATCTTGCTCTCTCTCTTGAATCTTGAATCTCTCCTTTAAGATAAGTCCTACCGTACCGTCGTTATCTACCTATCAAGAAATATTAAACGATGTCGGGTTATATTAAAAAACACATTTATGTAAAATAAATATTATAATATATTACTTTCATTTTAATGATTTATAATAAATATAATTTTCGTTCAAATTTGTATCTTTGGCACCTTTCGTAAATAAATAAGTAGAACTATTCAATACAATTACAAAATAGGTAAAAATAATTATATTAATTACATGTTGTTCATACATGCTACATGTCTAAGTAATATTTATTGCACTCTCTGATCCAGACGTTTCCTGACCTTCAAAATCAATTCACGATTTAAAAAATACTGACTGTAGTTTAAATAATTAGTAAATTTTATTACGTTTGAGTTTTTCTACCAAGCTAGTAGATATTCTTGTACTATGGCACTTTAGTTATTAGTTTCAGAACAAAGCTTTTTATTCTATTAGTCATGGACGGTCAACTTAATATTAAAATAAAGGAACGACATCTAATAAGATGCAATAACTAATGACCAATGTAGTATCCAATAGGTACTACCCCAAATACTTATTCGAAATTAAATTGTCTATGGTCATGGGAAGTTGTTAAATTAGGTTTATTTCTAAAGACATGCAAATCTCTGGAGTGTCTTTGCTTTGATTGACCGTACCAGCCAATTTAAATTAAGGGTATCTATTAAAATTGGAAGCAATTTCTGTCTTTATGTCCCAGAGCGCTATTGTGTCAAGTCATTAATGCGACCACTATTTATTCTAGTAATGACTTCCAAATTATAGAGACCAACAAGGTTGTGTTGAGAAAACATTGTGTGATTTTTTACTAACATTCCTCATGTATCGTTGCTCATTACGAGATATAATTAGTATTCATTATGCAATTTAATTTGATATTTTATGGGGAATTTGGATCTGTCTTTTCTATTACAATAGCTAGGTAGCTTATGGTTGCTCACATATAACAAAAAACAAATTCATAGCATGAACACCGCGACAACAACATGAAAACTAATCGCTAAACCGTATCATCAGTCATACAAATTAGACATGGACCATGCAATGTGTTACTTTGAGTTCCTTCGACAACAAAAGCTTTACAAGTCCTGTCATTTCAAAAATCTTGTTGCGTTTAGAGATCTTCGGTAAAATTAGAACCTTTACTCTACGAGGAAACAACTACATACGCAAGGACACAAGTCAAGAAAGAGACAACGAGACTCTGCAGTGGTCTATCTGCACTATTTCCACACACCATTCTTCTGGATGCTACCGACAGTCTTTTGTTTTGGAGCATCGTGTGGATCGACTCGATCTCCCATCGGGGAAGGGTCCCCGGTATCCTAGAGAAGAGCACGGAGTAGAGTTGGGCCGGCCGCCCCTGGGCAGCTTCCTGGCAGAAGTTCAGGACTAAGTGGTCGTTCACCGCTTTCAGGACTTGCACGGTTCCGCTGAATTGTTGGTAGTTCGGTCTGCTGGTGAGGGTTCCTGTAAAGATTTTGGAATTATTTATAGTGGCAATCTTACAATGTTTACTCGTGATAGTATGTACCCAAGCATGCCACATTGAATCCATGGATTACCCACCCTGTGTCATCAGAGTAACATAGAGAGGCATGTTCTGAATAGCTGGCCGAATGATAGCTAAACCTTAAATCTATAAACTTCAGCAATATCACCATGGACCTTCCTTTAAAAACTTGAACCCAAGAGCGTACCAAATCTCTCTGAATGTGCAGATTTCAACGATCTCCTCCACCAATGAGATTCTAACGAATCTTAAAAAAGAATAACAACTCACCGTTTTGTCCATCGAAGACCTGCCAGTAGCCAGCAGTGTCGTTCTTGAAGTAGAGCGCGTACTCGATGGTCTCGCCTGCTTCGTCCCAGAGCAGCCGCAAGTGACGGAACTGCTGACGGAAGCGCGCGTTGATGTGCTGCACGTGGAACAGCTGGTTCTCCGTCGAGGGCTGGAAAGATATTTGCATCTTAGGGTCTATGAAAAACTAATGCAAAGTGTTCTTTTGAACGCATACAGCGCGTTTTGAGATTGTTTACGCAGACCCCGATTACCCAGTGGGCACTTTGGGCAAGTGATCTGTAGGGCCTACAAAGTCCCTAGTTCCTGCTAGATCACACCAACCCTTAACCAATATTTTTACCATTACTTTCTTTGTCTATTCTAACATATTTCAAAATAGTGTCCTGTCAAAGCCATAGGGGCCCCAATATCCTAATATGCAATAGAATATCTCCAAAAGCATAGCATAAACAAATGTTTCGTTATACATTAGTAAGAAAGTAGACTTAGAAAGCACTATATATGCCTCAAGATACGAGATTAGGGAAATTCACAAGGCGAAGAAACCCGCCGAATATGACCGGAATCCATCCCGCCGCATTATAACTTTTATTGTCTCAGTCTACAGACCTTACGAGAATATTTTACCAAGAGTATAAAATAATATGTCACGTTCATTGTCACGAGATGTCTTGGCAGTTTTTTTCTCCGCTCCTTCGTAATATAACAGACTATAATATTCTATTTTACTTTGAAGGGCACGCACGCAGTTTCAGTTTTTTTCTCAGCGACTCAACATATTTTTTCATTGTTATCATTTTGCCTTCATATTACGTGATAGCTCAGAACCTACGGATATAATTTGGTATGCATTATTTGTTGCCACTCCTGCTAAGCCAGAAAGCAATCTATTATGTTGCTCAGTAGGCAAATTCGTATGGGTGTATGTAACATGGCCACATTAATCTTCCCTAGAATATGTAGAGCTGCATTCCATGATATTTTGAAGTCAATTCTTCTACTTTAGTGGTTTACAATTATCATAATGGCCACAATTAAGAAACATCCAAAGCTTGTTTAATGATCTATAACACTCAACCACGCTTGAATGATCGCAAATCACAATTCGGGGCAAACAATAGTAAATGCGTCATTACAATCGTTCCTTACGGGACTATAGAGTAGGTACCACAATTCCCCGAATTGTTCTCAGCACTTTCGTTAATTAACATTTGTCCAATGGCCTGTAATTGTGAGCCCCGGAGTCAGGACCTTTCATCCCACGTGCTCTGAGTCAGGCCAGAATCTAAAGGTCAAACCGTCTGACCTATTTAATCCACAGCGGCCGTATGAATTTTAGGAGTCTTTTTTTTAGGTGAGTTATATTGATGGACATTTTGGAAGTATGTAGGTATGTGGAGCCGCCCTAATTTAAACTTGGAATGTGAAATACTGTAAAGTCACTGTGCCTGTAAAGGTAAACGTGGATAAAATTAACATTTCAACCACGTCATCTGAACTTCTGGATTCTCACAACGAAGATACGTCACAATAATGTAAAGAATCTTTATTAGGAAACGTCAGATAACATTTTGGGTTTTTCAGAAATACTTTAGGATGCCTTACTTTCAACCAACCTCTGCCCTAGCAGCAAACAATACAAAATCGATTTACTTATAAAAATGACTAAGCTCACTGCAGCCTGTTATTGTAATGTGAATCTATGGTAGCATACCACTAAGCTAATCATTACCATTACTGCAGTCCCGGCTTTGCTACCCGTAGTCAGGTAAAAAGGCATTTCAAACCATTTAATTTAGAGACATCGGAATGCGCCGAAACACGCGATCAACAAATTACTGACATATTGCGGTTGTCATTTGTCCTAGTCATTGAAATAAGTCAGAGCAGAATATCTTGGAAAAAACACAACAGGAAAATTAATTAGGTACTTATTTTACACAATTAGGTATGTACATCATTTTATAAATGCTCTTTTAGGTTGTGGAATTTGGTTTGGCCCAGTGGAACTGTCAGAATTATTATAATCACCTTAAGATATGGTCAACACTTTTAGAGCTTTTATTAAAAAATAAATAAAATTAATTGTGTCAAGAATGTCTTTTTCGTTTTAATGAAAATAGTTTTGGTTGGTAACGTGGACCTGTGGAGCCGTTTGACATGAAATTAAGCTGACCTTCTAACAGCCATTTGGCCCTATTAACCAACATTAACGTTCGTAGGTAAATTTGTCTTCTGGGTACCCACAAAAGCAAAATCGCCTGTCTTTTTTCGACCCCAAAATACTGCGGCGTCCAGAGCACTTCAAATAACGCTACCGAAGCGACAGCGGAAGAGAGTTGAAGGGAAAACGGTTCGACAAACCAAACCGGATAGTGCATTAGGGCCGTGCCAATATCTGTCACGGAGGGGACTTCCACGCCAACGATTTATGTTTTGAACACCAACGGAGTTGACAGTGCTAGAGGAATTGGCACATACGATCCAGTCAAAAGAAGAGTAGCTCTTTGAAAGTTGTAAATCTACATTCACAGTGATATGGAAGAAAAAGACCAATATGTGTATCTGTATATTTATCATTTAATTAAAAAAAATAACTGGACCAATTTCAAAAAATCTTTTACTAATAGAGACCTACCTGATTCTGATTAACATGAGTTCATTTCAAGCAACCAAAATTTATTTTTATTTGCACGCACTGTAAGAATCTATTGCTGATAATATAATGTTGGGAACATGGCAATAAATACAAAAAGCTTCACAATTTTAACAGGTGCATGCCAAAATGGGCCTCTACTCACGATCCTAGTTTATCTCTCGTTTGTTGATTACATATTGTAACTGCCTCGTTGGTCTATTGGTAGCAAGTGCTGCGTTAGGACCGAGAGGCCCCCGGTTCGAGTCCGGGGTCGGGCAAAATTTGTGTGAGTTTTTCTGTAATGAAATTACTCAGCCCGGAGTTAGGAAGTTGGCGGTTGAACGCCCATGCCTCGGAAAGCACGTTAAGCCGGTGGTCCTGCGCCCGATCTCTCATCGGTCATGTCGGATTGCCGTCTCACCGAATTATGAGAGTAAGGGAATAGAGAGTGCACTTGTGTTTGCGCGCACACTTGTGCACTATAATATGTCCTGGTCTCAATTGAGATCGGCCGCCATGGCTGAAATCAGTCGGACGCCTTATTACATATTGCAATTCCAATGACTTACAATAAGTGAAAATAACTGTTCAGTTTATATTATGATGGGGAGTTCCACCAATACAAACTCGGTAAACAACGTGATATTGATATCTTTAAGTTAGGGACTGTCTGTCCAACAACCTGTAAATTACTGGTTTTTTTGTAATAGAATAATAAAATTGGTATTCAGAATACAACAAGGTTGACCGACATAAATAATCTTAACTAGATCGCACTTAAACAATATGTGGAATACGAACTGACGCACTTCTAGGTCACAAATATTCAGTGTAATTGAAGAAAACGCTCAATATAATCATACGTCTTATGAGGTTTTTAAGATCTTGTACTTTATGTATATGGAAATAAGAACCAGAATTACGGAACAGTTACCTAGTCATAAACAATGTATGGCTGAGATGTGTATAGGTAATAATGATAACGTTACACATCTGCCAATTTGAGCACATTAAATTTAATTCTTGGACGATAGTCCAAGTAGAGAACGGTAGCTCTCTGATGAATGAACAACAACAGATAGGTATTTTTAGTGCTTCAGAAATCGATAAATCTTGTTCGTAGCCTAAATAACATGAACATATTTTACTTATTGTTTTACAAGAGTGCAACATACATTATTGATTGTTGTGAAATATGCTATCAGATGGTGCTTTATTAAATACAAGCCGTAGAAGTCTTAAAGCTTAAACTTACTTATTAATATATTTAAGTTTGTATATATCTTTTCTGAATGTAAACTAAGTAAACTTCAACGTCCTATGGCAAATTGTGGACCTATAAACAAATATTTTGTGAACTAAAAGCACAAATTCTAAGTTATCCTTGAAACAGCACCAAAATATTGAATAAAAATGCATAAACCTCTGCAATATGACTAAGCATGATCTAAAATATTTGAGCATGATCTAATACAACTGTTGAAGCTTACGTAATAAAACTTATTTTGGGCCATAAATTCTTTAGTGGGTTTATCAATATTTATTCAACCGTGTATAACGTTCCACATAGAACAACAATGTAAAGTAAATACACATAAGTATTCACCACATAGTACGTACGAATACCAAGGCGGGCTACACCAAAAAGCACACTTCAAACTCACACTGAAAAACTTCGCGTTAATGGAAAGGGGTACGTTTGTAAGTAATTACCTAACTTATCTTGGTCCCTGTAGTTAAACAAATTATAACCAACATACCCCATAAGTGGATCGTGGAAACTCGTCTTCCTCCCAAATGGTAATGATAGGACAGCTGATATAAGTCTTGACACCTTCTTTACTCAGGTGCATATACAGAACACGCACTTGCCACTTGCCCGTGACATTCCTGATGTCCAGATCATCGTACTCATGCTCCCGTGAGCATGTGACAGTAGCGTTATCATCTACTGCTGAAGTATTTGTAACTTCTGTGGCGGATGACAGATGGAGTAGTAGAAGAACGAAGAGCGGGCACAGACGCTCCATTTTTGAAAATCACATTTCCCGAAGTTGGACGGTGGTGATGGTTGGTTGTTTTTCGAAGTTGTCAACTTCTGTTGCGCGTGCGCAAGTCGATCGCGGACTGGACAGCCGCGGCGGCGCGAGCGACTGACTCACTGCGCTTGATGTTATCGCATTTAACCCCGCACTTAAATACTCGCAGAACTCCCAGTACCTGGGTGAGAGTTCACGAAAATCCTAGATGATCTCATTGCTGCTGGGCGATGATTGCATGGTTAATTAGGGTATTTTATTTTCATGTGTATATTGACTTCTTTTGTTAAAGAAATATTCTTTTGATTATAATGAAATGACTTTACGAATTAAAATGTTAAATCAAAGCAAGACAATCTTAAGTATTCAAATTGAATTGTATTCTTTAGGTTAACGTTGATTTTTATGTGGTTGTTAGCGACCACACTCTCTACACTCTACAAACTCAAGAAAACATCAGACGCATGACTTTCAAAAATTTATCGCCGTATTTTTAAAGAAAATTTCAAACAATAGCATATAACTCTCTGCTCTTGTAAAATACCTAATGAAAAAAATAAATTATTTTTCTTACAAAGCAAAAATGATTCTGTCAAGCACTTTCACAAGTCTATGGTGGTAGCCGGAGCGAGTCGCATTGATCAAGATGTGAATGAAGACGACTAATTGTGATTGTTAACTGAACGCCGCGCCTTATCGGGATCTAGGACGGGCGACCTGTTAACCGCAGTTAGTGGAGTAAGGAGTTACGGCCTTCATCATAATTTGGGTACGTACGTACCTAACAATAATTAAGCATCATAACCATTCAAAAAATCTAAATCAAATATTCTTTAATTTGCTGTCTAAAATTATGTAGGTACCTGGTCTATGTATAAAATTGTATTAGGAGATTCGCTCTCTTCGTAAATGAAACTGATTGATTGATTGACTACACTAGAAGCTATTTCGAATTAATTCATTTTAACTGACGAAAAGTAAATTCGTCTGCTGTATTTCTTTATATACAATAATATGTTCACCGATATATTATCTTCGTATAATTATAGACGCATTTAAAAAATAGGAGCCACAACTTCGTATAAAATATAATTATGTAGTTTATTAACTTTTTTTATAGCTTCAATATGACTATTCTTATGCCCTCATATTGCAGTGCTATTTTCAACCGACTTCAAAAAAAAAGGAGGAGCTCAATTTGACCCGTATGTTTTTTTTAGTTCACGTCACCTGTAACTCAAATGGAAATAAGAACTTTGACTTCCAATCTATGGTCAAAGCTAATCACCGAATGCAAAAAGCGACGAATGATCATGTGAGTGAAGCAAAAATGGAATATAATCGTTTGAAACAGTTAGTTAAAGAAACTTTGGAAAGAAAGAAAGAAGAACAAAAATATGAATTCGACAGAAGGCTTTCTGAAAATTTTCGGACAAACATTAAAGTTTTTAAGCTGCGGGATATGACAAGGTTTTCTTAGAGATGCTGAGGGCTGGAAATGGAGTGGTGGCTTCACAGCTGCACCGCCTTTTTAAACTTTGTTGGGCTAGTTGCCGAGTACCAGAAGATTGGTGCAAGGCCATGATTGTATCGTTGTACAAAGGAAAAGGGACGCAGCAGGAGTGCAAAAATTACCGTGAAATCAGTAAATCCTTCTTAGTGTTGTCGGAAAATTGTATGCGATGGTATTAATTGAAAGAGACGAATGAAAAAATATGGGACGCACAAAGTGGATTTCGAAAGGGGGTGAGATGTACGGATCAAGTCTTTTCTTTGCGATGCATAGCTGAAAATTTTTTGGCTAAAAGCCAAAAAGTCTATTGCGCTTTCGTGGATTTGGTAAAGGCTTATGATAGAGCGGTGAGGCATAAGTTGTGGTTGGCATTATCTTTGTTTGGGGTGAGCAGCAATTTGATACGAGCACTGCTTGTGTTAGAATCAATGGGACTTGCACTGATTGGTTTAACATCGAAAAAGGTGTTAGACAGGGATGTGTAGCCGTCACCTACAACCCTGGCTGTTCAATCTATTCAGTTCAGTTCCTGTGTCTCCTTTACGCTGATGATAAGTCCTTCTTGCTTCATCAGCTGCGGGGTTGCAGGATATGATGACTGTTCTATATGATTCTTTAAAAGGGAACTATTGATATAAGTACTTTAACTCGGAAGTACCTAGAGGGATTTACAATATCGTAGCACATTATTATTATCATCAAAAAGCATGCATATAAATGTATATGAAGGCAAAGACAACTGTGATATATGCAACGCATCGATTGAAATTTGTTTGTCCGGATCCTATTAAAATGTTGCGTTTACGGATATAAAAATAATAATAATAGATGTTATCACATCACATAAGAACAATGATCTGATTCAGCGCTTAAGTTACATAAAATTACCTAAGTTATTACTTGAGTTTTGGATATCAGAAACAACAGAGGTATGCACAAATATGTATGCACTTAAATATTTTGTTTATTTCTGATAGTTCAAACATAATTAAATACACTTCAAACTGGTATACTTACTATTGCAACACATTTTTGGTTCCATTTCATGCGCTTTCCGCCCCCATCTATGTAATGTTCATTGATTGATGAAACAATATATACGAGTAAATCTAAATTTTAAGTTGAGCTTACAAACGCATTCAAAATGTAGAAAATACCAAAATTCTATAAAATGCTACTTTGCATTCTATTACTTTTTTAAAGCCCCCTTAGCTTATCTGCATATGTACATTGTACAACTCAACGGTGTTAGTAGGCCGCTGGTTAGCAAATTGGTCAGCACAGAAAAAACTGCAAAGTAACATACCTGTTCTCTGGGCTCTGCGACATGCAGCACGATGCAAGTCCTGGTGTAGTCCACGCGGGAGTCCCCGGCCAAATGCTGCACGAACTCCACCCCGTACCACATTCCCATCAGACTATCCACCAGGATCCCAGTCTGCGGCGACCGGTTCACGCAATAGTCCCTCGAGTCCTTCATGAACGGATACTCGTAAGAACTGTACCCTCCGTACTCCTGCCCGTACCGAGGCGTACTCACACCGTACCCCGGCTTATTGTAAACACCATTTCCTGTCCCGGCAGTATTAAAGGCGTTGTACCCCGGCGTCGAATACCCCGGACTGTAGTTAGGGTATCTTGTAACATCCGGAAAATTCGACATGTCATTTCCATAATTCGTGTTCTTGTACGGATACTGTTGCTGGTACAAATTCGATATCGTCGAGTATGGGTAAGACCCAGTTGCAGTTTCCCCGTAGCGCTGATAGTTCGCGCAGTCCGCTATGGCGTTTATTATACAGAAAACTGTGAGAACCCGATACATTTTCAGGGCTCTCGTTAATGTCGCGTCGCGTGATTGTAGAGTAGATGTGGTGTGTGACTGCTCCGCACTCGCTATGAGACTGGGAAGTAAACTAATTAAGCTCAATTTTAATACAGGCCGAGATGACACCGACCGCAAGACACGATTTCTTTTTTCTAGCTCCTTTTAATTTTAGAATCTTGATACAAAACGACATTGTTTATCTAACACACTGTAAGTCGAAATAAATTTCGGAAGAAGGTGGACATGTGGAATATATAATTAATGCAATTAAACTCTTTACATCTTATCATTAGTAAATTATTAGTGTTTACTAATAATAAGATCTATGATGACAATTTTATAGACATAAATCACAAAAGGTACCTACTGACGAATCAAACCGCTGATTTTTAAAGCGGTACATTAAAATATTTCTCAGTCATTTAATCATTTATCAAGAAGTATTTTGTTTTTGTAATAATTAAAAACTCTTTTAATGGCTGTAGGTTTTGTTTTTTTTTTTTTTGACAGAATTACATAAGACAAGATTATTATAGGTGAAATTTAAATTAAATAAGTACCTATCTAACTCGCTATAAGACATAAACTACAATATTTCAAGTTATACAGTTTTAACTGCTTCAATTTTCCTGAGTATAAAGTTTCATTGAGATCATTTCCATCTAACTTTACCTTGATGTGTGTGTAGGTATGTAATCTAATAGGTTAGACAGACAGTAGGTAGGTCTCTGCCATTAGATATAAGAAAGTTGTATGTTTCAAAGCTACCTTTATGGTAGTGTAATTACATTGAAAATTGTATTACCTTCCAAAAGTTATGAAAATATTGTCTTATTTACACAAAATATTACTTTACAGTAGGTAGGTAGTACTAGTAAACAGATACTTAAATCGAGAATGAAAATTACCTAAACAAATACAAACTAGATTTACATCTATTTTTGTAATTTTTATTGCTTTGGCTGCTAAGAGACTGGCCGATTTCTTATATGCTCTACAATAATTTATTTGTAACTTAGTTCTCGTTCTGCCACGGCTTGCCCTCTTCACATCCCTTCACAGCCTTGATCACATAATGTATATTATATTAATATATCTACATCCTTTTCCCAAGAAATACATAATATGCTGACACATATTTCGTATCCAATGTAAGAGCAACATTGTAATAGTGTATCATAACATACTTACTTAATGATCATGCAAACAGGCAGGTACTTGCTTGATACCGTATTCTTTGCCTAATTAATGCAAGTCAAGAAAAAGTTAAGATTGACTGTGCCTTGTAGATATTTAGCATAGACGTAAAAAGTTCTAGGTTCTATTCACTCGTTTTTAGTAATCCAACCAAAACCACGTAATCCCTCAGTCACACAATCTAAATCACTTGAAAGCGAGAGAATTACAAAAACTCCCAAACTCCGAATGAATCTTAATTGTTTAATTCGTGTTCCGCCTAAGCCGACACAAAAAACATTTCTCCTCAGTTTTAGCTTAACTTTACGTAACTTAATTAGGTGTTGGAAGTGGGCTGGAACAGAGACCGCCCACACGCCGGATATTAAAGGGAAAATATTCTTTGCCCGAGCTCCATTTTATTTCAAAATCCGTCTGTATTTGCTTTGAGTGGGAAGCGATAGCACCGCATATTCTTTGCTGGATAACTTTTCATTTTCTCTTTGTTCTATTATGCCTTTATGAAGTGCTAGATATATCTTCCTCTAAAATGTGTTCTAAATTACAAAAGCATTTGACCAGTTTAGATAGACCTTCATGTCTTTACATATTTCAGGCTACTTTTTAGCATAGTCAGATCAGACTGAAATTTGCGTACGCATTCATGGAATGTATTAAACTCTATCACTACAAAGTCGCTTTCTCTGTCCCTCGACGCCTATGTATGCAAAAAAACTACAAAACGGTGTATAATTTGGTTATTTTTATAAATAGAAAGTGATACAATCATATAAAATTCACCCGAGGTGCGGGTCACTATTTTTCTTGTAAAATGAAAATATACTAATTCACAATTTACACAAAACACAAAGGCGTTATTAGGTGATTTTACCGTCTCGCCTAATAGAGGTCATTTGCAGAAGTTATTTTTTTAAACTTATAAGTATCAACGAAAGAATGTAAGTATTTGCATTAAAAAGTAACTAAATTATGTTTACCTATTTAAATAAGAAATATTATTCCTTTCGTCTTGCGATTTTAAAAGGGCCACCAGTAGCGAACGTTACCTTTCCCCAAAGTGACCTACGTAAAACAATAATGAATATTAATTCTTCTCTCTTCCTTCTATTCTAATTTAATTACGTCTACATTACATTCATATATCCTCATTAAATCGGTCTAGTTAAACGGTTTAATACGCATAATTGATGTAATTTGTCACTAAACTAGTGTTCCTGTCCATCTTAGTATCCGTGGGTCACAAGTCAGAAGTCACTGGTACATCCGTCACAAACAACGTCCTTAAGATCCTTGCTCATTGCTAATTGCTTTTTGGACTACTGACACCTATCTTACTCATAGGGGTTTATAATGTCCACATGTCTGAGTTGTGAATGGGTATGTTAACGATCAGTTAATTGGCCAATTATGCCATTGGTGACCGTGCTTGGCTTTTGTTAAATAAAATTCTTCGGATTTTTACATTTCAATTCATTTATTTTACTGAAAATCATTTGAATACATACAATAACCCTTAGGATATTCTTATTTGTACGCATACTCAAGTTATACATAACTATAGGTAATTATTAATTAATATTAGCTATATTTCTTACTTGTAACAAGTAAAGGTCGGCGTTTATCTGGAATTTAACTTATAGAATCGTCGTTTGTAAAAGGCCATCTTTGTATCAAACCCATGATCAAAGACAAGACCACAAACAATATAGAACTGTGCTGCATACACCCTGCGCATATGGCAGAGTGCCTTTGCATGGTGGGCAGATCGAAGGAGTAGAGTTGTCTCTGCATGTCATACCACTCCTCTCTATTTAACTTCTCTATGGACCGGCGGAGGATGAGAGAGAAGATACCCACTGTGCCCATGTCGGAGCAGTGGTTGATGATCAGCATGTCTGACGTCACCTTCAAGACTCTGATGACTTCCGGGTGCCGCGGGGGGTCGTCGGGGTACCACACATCTGAAAGGACACAAAAACAGGATTGGCAAATTTCCTGGCATTGAATTAAGCTGACCTTATTGAAGGCCGTGACTACCCACTACACTACCAACAATTTTTATTTATTACCTACAGAGGGAACTAGATGGTATGTCCAAATGGCAAAGCTCCTTTTTCATAAGTGTGAAAGTTAAAAAATGTTTACTTATCTTTTTATAATTTATAAAAGATAAGTAAAAATAACCATTAACATAGCTCAATTCAATTTAACACAGCGGGTATTTTTTCAGATGCCGGTATTCTATGAAGTTAGAACATTACTGAAAAAATACCATAGACCGTACACCATAATACTAATACGTATAATACCATATACGTATATGAAGGTAGAGGACTTCGTCAAATTCAGCTTAATCCTCACTTGACTAATAAATCAAATGAGATTAAGAGAAAGAAGTGAGGAGATAATTAACCAATAAATTACCAATTATGAACCCCTATGCACTTGAGTACCTACACTTCATTAATTTTAAGTAGAAATCACAAACCAATCCCTCTAGCCATCATTTCCTGCTCTCCAGACCGTCGCTTCTCCGCCACCCACAGCCCAGGCGCCCCTGGAGTGTACACGTATATCTGTTCGATTGTCTGTCCGTCCTCGTCCCATATGACGCTCAGCTTCCTCTCAGTGTATATGTCCCTCTTGGCCCGTCTCTTGACGCGGAGATCCATCCAGGAGCCCGACATGGCTGTATTAGAATATGGGTTGCTTTTGGGTGATCTCCAGTTTTGGTTGGTGTAGTTTCTACGTGGGAGCTGAAAAGGGATGTATCTATTACTAGCTGTGCCAGCGACTTCGTTCACGTTTCCCCCGTTTTTTACACGTTTTCCATTGTATCTTTGCTCCTATTGGTCGTAGCGTGATGTTATATAGCCTAAAGCCTTCCTGGATAAATGATCTATACAACGCAAAAAGATTTTTTCAAATCGAACCAGTAATTTTTGAGATTAGCGCGTTCAAACAAACAAACAAACTCTTCAGCTTTATAATATTAGTATAGATGTAATCGTCCAGTTTAAATAACGCTGACAGCTGCTGTCACTTCTGTAAGATACTTCTAGAAGAAGTTCAGAATTATGATTTTAAACTATCTAATGAAACTAGTCCCAAATTAAAATAAACCTTCTAGCTACCCAAAGAGCTATTCAGCTATATTTATGTCGTACATAAATGTGAAGTCTTATCCCTTTTCTACGAAGTTAGGGCAATAACTATCACTCTGAAAGAAATCGAACGTCACTCGTGAAATTGGAAAAATATCAAGGTTGTCTGGCGAATTACTGTGAGTAACTTTTCCACATTACGATACGCGTGTCTGTAGTACTGTCATTATCAGTTTCTATCAATAATTTTATTGATACATGGACAACTTAATCGACTGATTTTGAAAAGATTTGTCGTGACGTAGAAAATAATGCAGGTGATATATAAAATAATAAATATAAATCAGCAAAGCTACTATACTTGATCTACGCTCCCTACATTTTTATGAATGATCTTGATTTTTTATAATAGGCTAACAAGATGACCTCACTCCACCTGATGGTAAGCGGTAGTGAGATCCAAATATGAGGTCGACAGGCACAATATACCATATTGAGCCTGTCGCACTCACCCTGAAGGCCTGCTTAAATGCCGTTTCACGTCCCGCCTATATATTATTAGTAATATTGACGATCCCGGCTTTGAAGAGCCATGAGAGAGATGTAATTATTTTAAGTCATAGGTAACTCTTAAGTGATGCAAACATTCGAGAATGTCAGCATGCCATTTCTTAGCTGTTAATCATAATGAAGGACAACGTTCATCAAGCCCAAGACAATTTATATGATAAAAACCCATTCCGCTAATAGAAAAGCGTGGTGCAAACACGAGTGCAGTAGATTGCAGTACTCACCGACCAATCGAGCCAATCATTCCTATCGCCAATGGTCGCGTCGAGTATGTAGAGGGTGATGCAGCCTATCTCATTAGGCCGGTTAGTCATGTCCGGGGTGTGCTGGGCGTACCCCACTCCATGCCAGACTCCGTACACATCCTCGATGTTGAAGTGGTGAGCCCACTTTATGTTCTCGCCACAAAACGCCCGCACTTCGCAAATAAACAGCAGAGGAACCAGAAAAAACATCGTGCCACGTGGACTATTGGGGCGTATATGGAGCGAGCTCGGGTCTCGGCCGAGGCGCAACCAATTAGCGAATCTTGATAGATGCATGTCGCAAGTGCAATCAACGCAGCAAGGTGATATTAATTACAATAAGACTAAGCTTTTAAATAGGGCTCTACAAACTACCAGTATGAGCAAGGTTACACCAATAAAAGTCTAGTACGCCATATGGTAAATGCGCACTTAAAATAAATAAAAAATTACAACATACTAATGTAATGTTTCAGATTAACATTATATTAGGTGTGTACTGCTTGCATAAATATTTATTTATAACTGTGCCAGCAACTTTATGCAGCATTTTTTAATATATCCTCCTAACAGGCGGAAAGAGGCGCGTGATCACGAAATTAAAACGGTTTTTGTTAGTTTATCTTAACAGATGGACATACGATCGGTAAGTTTAACCCTTAATAAGACACGGGGAAAATAGTTCCCACCAGATTTTGAACCTTATGTAGTTGTAATACCGGCGAAAACCAATGAAAAAATTCTATATGCTGTATTTGATCAAGGGTTAATTTAGATCATTTAAAGATTAATAATTCTTTCAATATAATTTTTGTGTATCTTGAAGCGATTTTGCAAGCACGCAACCCTCAAAGAATCATAACTTCCTAGTTTCCTTTTTATCTTCTCTTCTTTTATGATAACATTTTCGCTACTGTTATGTTATCAAATTGAGATGCTGTTCTTAAAACAAAACCAAGCATCCAATGTGCTGATTTGGTGTCCCAAAAACTAGTGTCAAGCGGAAGTCCTGAGATAGAACACCCCGTGGGGCATCCAAAACACCCCCATGTATGTTCCGCGATTTTTTATAGTTTTCGAGTTATGATTTTTTTTCTAAACTTTTCTGAATAATTGACCTAATCGACTAAAAATATTCTAAAGAAAAAAGTGTTTGACTTTTTTGAGAAATTCTTTTTGCAAATCAATTTCCATGAGCTTTTCTTTAATGCCTAAAATATTTGTCTCCATAACTTATACGGAAGTTTTAAAAATTATGGTAAAACGTTCTGTAAATAATGTCTTACAATTTCAACTTTAAATTCAAAATATTAGAAGGTAGCTGCATGGCTCCTAAGTAACTTTAAAAACTGCGCCAGACTCTCAGCTTTCGTAATCATTAATAAAAACTGGTACTTAATGGGCTACTTTTGCTGAAATCGGACTTCAAAGACAGAGAGGTGGAAAAATCATAAAATTTATCATTTTATTGCGAAGTATTATTTGGACATTTTATTGTTTCTAAAGTTATTAAGATTGTTAACAATCTAAATTATTACAGAAACACTAAGAAATAACCACATGAAAGTTTAATTTGTGATACTTAAAAAAATAATTACGTTTTAAAAATGTAAACTTAAATGAAAAAAAAGTCATTGTTATTGATATTTATTATAAAAAGTTTATTCAAAATGCAAATTTCGTCAAGTTCTTCGTATCAAAGGGATTCGTTATGCATGTGAAAACAGTGTTAGCGCAATGAAACTAAAATTAAACAAAAAATATGACATCCAAATGTTTGCATCAAAATGCGCCTGTATCAAATTTAGGATTGTTAACAAACTAATTTTAAACCTTAGAAATAATAAAATGTCCAAATAATACTTCGTAATCAAATGGCTAATTTTATAATTTTTCCACCTCTCTGTCTTTGAAGCCTAATTTCAGCAAAAGTAGCCCATTAGGTAACAATTTTTATTAATGATTACGAAAGTTGAGATCTGGCGCAGTTTTTAAAGTTACTTGGGAGCCATGCATCCATCTCCTAATATTTTAAATTTGAAGTTTAAATTGAAAGACATTATTTACAGAACGTAATTTTTCAGTTTGTACCATAATTTTGAAAACTTCCGTATAAGTTATGGAGACAAATATTTTAGGCATTAAAGAAAAACTCATGAAAATTGATTTGCAAAAAGAATTTGTTAAAAAATCAAATACTTTTTTCTTTAGAATATTTTTAGTCGGTTAGGTCAATTATTCTGATAAGTTTAGAAAAAAAATCATAACTCGAAAACTATGAAAAATCGCGGCACATATATGGGGGTGTTTCGGATGCCCCACGGGGTGTTCTATTTCAGGACTTCCGCTTGACACTACTCTTTAGGACACCCTGTATAAAACCTAAAACCTTCCTTGATAAATTGTCTATCCACTACAAATATTTTTTCAATTAAAACCAGTAATTCCTGAGATTAGCGCGTTCAAACAAACAAACTGTTCAGTATTATAATATTAGTAAAACTAGATATAGATTTACTTATATTGTAAATAACAGGCTTTAACGAGGAGTGATCGAATGGTATTTATTTGGCATTTTCATAATTCTATGTACCATTTATAGTTTATACATCAATTACCAATTATGAACAGTTAACAACACACTAAACACAGAATTGTTTAAATTCCAGGGTATCTAGGTAACACAGACTGGAATATTAAGCGGTATGCTTGTAAGTTATAGTTTGGGTATCTCTTAAAACTTAATTTCAAAACTTGTTTTGTTCTGGCGGGATAGGCAAACTAATATCACAATGACTTATGGTCCAAGATCCCAGAGCTGCCAGACATCACTTATTTTCTAATGGACAAAATATATACGATTGAGTAGTGTTGGGGTGTACTATCATCATATGACTAGTTGCTACCTTGACCAGACGGCCATTTTTCAGATATCAACCAATCAAGGTACATAGAAACACTGCTCGCCTCACTTACATTCTTATGGCTGTTTTTAACATATATTCCTCACAATATCATTAAAAATCAGAATTCGTTTCTCCCATACACATGCGGTCGGCGGATTTACCTTACAGATGCTTTAAAGCTATGAAAAAAATTATTTTTACTTATTTTCTGATGCTTGATTTTTATATATGTTATTCAAACAACTAAAAAGTGCTCATCTGACCGCAATAATTATAGAATTGTACCTTACAAACTATTTTATTAGAAAAACTTAACTAAATTCAATTAAAAAAAAAAAATCTAAAACAGTTGGGTCTGGTGAATGTTTGGCCCCTTGGATCGGTCTGTCCGTTTGCAAAACGTTTTAAAATAGTTGTTTGAATAACATATATAAAAATCAAGCATCACAAAAAAAGTAAAATTAAGTAAAAGTAAAATTTTTTTCATAGCTTTAAAGCGTCTGTAAGGTAAAACCGCCGACCGCATGTGTCTGGGAGTAATGAATCCTGATTTTTGATGATATTGTGTGAAATATATGTTAAAATCAGCCATCAGAATTTAAGTGAGGTGAGCAGTGTTTCTATGTACCTTGATTGGTTGATATCTGAAAAATGGCCGTCTGGTCAAGATAGCAACTAGTCATAGGATGATAGTATACCCCACCACTACTCAATCGTATATATTTTGTCCATTAGAAAATAAGTGATGTCTGGCGGCTCTGGGATCTTCCTCTATTATAGGAAACTATAGTTTACAATCCCTTTTGTATGTAGGTGTTAGTAAAAAGGTTAATTATTAATTTATATTTTTACCAATTCGTGTATATATGTAGGTATAATTATTTTGTTTGTTTTGAGACACGTACTTATCAAGCACTTTTAAGCGTTGTTATTATTGCAAGTATCGGAAGGCTATCACTTAATTTCTTGAAATAAAATGAGTAATATCTCGTTTCTTTTAATTTAATCATATCTACTGCTAGTAAATATTATGAAGAAATATACAACATCACGAGTGCACGTCCAACAAGCATGAATTTGATTGGCAGGACTTTTTAACCGACTTTAAAAGAAGTAGATGCTAAATTCAGTTCGTCGACTAAATGTTTTGTCGATAGATATAACATTTCCAATAAAATGTATTAAATACTAGCTTTCCGCCCGCGACTACGTCCACGTAGAGACGTTTAACGGGTAAAACATTACTTCCTTATAGCGCAGTCGGTTAAAAAGTATCCTATAACCTTTCCTAGGCTCTGGACTATATTTGTACCAAATTTCATTTAAATCGGTCCAGTACTCTATGCGTGAAAGCGTAACAGACAGACAGACAAACAGACAGACAGGCAGACAGACAGAGTTACTTTCGGATTTATAATATTAGTAAGGAAGGATTTTAAGCCCCATTTTCTTAAAATGTACCTATACAACTATTTGTAATGTGAATGTTACTTGAGAACCTCCTCGAATTTTCGAAATACATACATAGGTTAAAAGGCGCTTACTATGAAAATGAAAAGTGATTTGACTATTTAGTGTTTGCGATAACTAAATAAATGAAACACAAAGTAAGAAAAATAATAGATATAGTCTTTAATTTATTATTACAAATAACATTGTCATACAAAAATAAAGTCAATCACTGTCATTCATCACACAACCTCCATTAATAAATATCTATCAGTTCTAAATAAATACATCAAAAATATTTCTGAAATCTTTCTTCTCAGAACCTAACAATAGGTAATTAGACAAGAACCTAAAAATATATAGCTAAACAAGATACAAATGAGGGTCTTAGTCACGCTACGAAACAGTATAATACTGTAATTTTTTAGTTTCACTAATTATTCCATTGACTTACAATGTTCGGTAAGGAAAGAGAAAATGACGTGTTATATTTATGCAAATTTATCTAAATATATGAAAAGATTTAAAGAAACGATACCAAAATACCATTAGAATTCATATGTATCTTGAAATAGGACGAATCAAATTTTATATCTCATAGCAGACCCGACAGACTTCGTCCCGTCAAAAAAATATGAAAAAGAAAAGGGCTGTTTTTAGGGTTTTCCCGGCAAATATACGATTTTTTCTTGATTTTGCCGTAAGAACCATCCTTGGACTTCAACGAACATTTAAAAAAAAAGATTTGGCCAAATTGGTTCAGGCGTTGTTGAGTTATGCGCTTACCAACACATTTTGCGATTAATTTTTATATATAAGATTTATTAAATCATAAAGTTTCTAAATAATTAGTCACGTCACACATGGGATACCTTACGCACATCAATGACTTCTACATGAGTATTATTGTTTGCCATACATCAAAACCCTCATCAACCCTAAATTATCCACGAGACCTCAAAAGCATCAACCCTAAAGAAACGCCAATGATGTAGGTAGCGCGGACTAGAGCTGCCGAGTTCTCACAGACGCGCTGCAGAGCGGAAGTGGACAGGTGTTTGAGGGTGAACACGTTGTGTATGCTGGCCAGGTCTTCCGCTGTCAGCTGGTTCTCGTTCCGGGAGAGCACTACGCTGTACAGCTGGGAGTGGGGCAGGCGCATGCAGAAGTTAAGAACGAGGTGGTTGTTCGCCACTTTTAAGACTTGGATCACGCCGCCGAAGAACCGGTACATGTCGTCCACGGCTGGAAGATAAATGAGTTATTTTAAAGACTAATTATGATTAGTTTTAGATACCTACTCGTCTATCTACAAACTTCCGCAAAAGTAGATTGTACAGAGTGGTTTCATATTCAGGTAGAACTCATTCTCGAACACTATAAGCACCTTCACACCAGATTCAATATTCAATATTGAATAGAGTTCTATTAAATAAGATAAAGTTCGTCAGATAACTACCATAAGTACAAATTCATTAAAATGCTATTTATAAACAGTATTATCTAAAAATATTATAATCTACTAGTTAGATTATACTGTTCGAGCTAGTAGTCACAGTACCCATCAGATTCTATAAGTTAACATAGGATAAGACTATTGATAAGACTATATTGTACTGGACTGCCTTTCAAAGCTTTTCTGATAACAAAGAATATCGTAAAAAACATTCCTTACTAACCTGCTTAAAACTTAATGATTATTCCAGTTTAATATTATTCTAACAAGGACACGATATCAGACAATAATCAATTTGTCTGTGCAGCAGAAACATCTCTAGCATGTTCAGTCACTCACATTTATTGGGCACATCCGTGGGCCAGAAGCCCTTGTGCGAGGTGTTGACCTTGATGTGGTAGTCGTCGCGCCAGAGACCCTCGTGCCACTCCAGCACCAGGTGACGCACGCGGTACGGCTCGTGGAGCGGGTACTGCCGGTTCACGTACGGCGAGTTGGTGAGCGGCGGGTACGGCGTCGGCGGGGTGGGCTACGTAGAGAAGAGACGATAAAAGATCGTTTTATTTTTTGTTATAATAGGCTAACGAGATGACCTCACTCCACCTGATGGTAAGCGGTAGTGAGATCTAAATATGAGGTCGACAGGCACAATAGACCATATTGAGCCTGTCGCACGCCCCGACTGAAGAGCCCGGGATCATAGGAGGGAGGGAAAACATGAGCTGGAAGGGCATTCCATGCCTCAATGACACGTGGCAGAAAAGAGGAACTGAACCTCTCCTCGTGACGTATTAAGTCTATTTACTGAGTCTTCAAGAGATCCTTCCATTGAAGCACTAAGGGGGACATAATGTTGTCATCCCTACTAAGTACTATGCAAGTACTTTTATCTAGCAAAAGTCTGTTTTGAAATAAAAAGATCAACGTTAGCCTAATTTAATACAACACGAGTAAAAGCACTCACTAAGTCCCCCGTTATCAAACCGCCATTTACATAATCTTCGAATTTCCGGATCTGTATAACAGGACAGTACGGATTGTACTCTGTTCTCGTCACATTTTCTCTGTGGTATATGTACTCGTGGATGTACCACATGCCCAGCACTGCTTCCTCGTCAAAATCGTGCGTTGGATTGAAATTTGGACAATATTCCACTTTAACTGCACCACTTACAACAATTAACGCGAGAAATGGTAGAAGCATATTTAATCAGTTAAATGTCCGAGGTGATCATTAAGTGTTCCGTCCGAAACTAGTGGCTAATTAGTGGTGTCTCCTGTGTCATAGTTGGTCCTGAGGATCTCTGTGACTCGATTAACCTATTAATTGAGGCGATGAACCCTACATCCTTATTGCTGCTGCGTGAGAAGGTGACGTACTCATGCACTCATAGTAATCAGGTCACATTTTCTTTTTCCCACAAGCAAAATAGAAAACTTAGTTTTTATTTTGAAAAATTAACCCGGATTCAAAAATTTAATTGGATGGAAATAGGTAACGATGGTAACAGGTTACCTTGAATGATTCGATATCGAATGTAACTACTACACACACATAGATATTTATCGATTTTAAGGCACTTCTATTAAACCACAAAGAATATGAACAGGATATTTAGATTATAATCAATCCGTTCGTAGCTGTTGTATGTGAAAACAGTTTATTTTATCAAGCAGGTTGTAAATGGCAAATATATGAATCTTTGAAAAACATTACTATGTATTTAATTTAGTAGAGATACTTGTCTCCATAAATTGTATTAGTATTATTTCCTATGGTTAATTTTATAATGAAAAATGTTTGTGTCATTACATTACTGTGTAAATAATGATGAATTTTAGCATTATTCCAAAAAGTTATTTTCAGTATTTCGTTGCATTTACTTACAGTTAAATGCTTTAGAAACAATTGATAAAATTTTAGTTTCAAATGTAAGTGGAAAACTTAATTTAAAATAATGTGGTATATTCTTCATAAAGAACTTTTTTCACACAAATATTAAAATAAAAATTGCAATTACCTCGATATAAAGCTCCCTTATGTCAATATAAAAACACTCCCTAGTGTGTTCAATCTTGTATTCGCCCTTCAGATGAGGTATTTTCTCCACTCCGTACCAAACTCCGGTTATAGAGTCCAAATTGATGTCACCATAATATGGAGATAAATCGTCGCAATACTTGTGATTTTCGAAGTAATACGAATTGTGACTGTAACACGTAGCAAATCCGACGCTTAGGGAAAATAGCAACAGTTGTAATGCCATTTTCGGGATCAAGATAACCCGGATATAATCGGATAAACGCGTCGGATAAAGTGAACCGGGAGTACCAGGCGACTATACTCGCGAGGAGATTTCGGCCAGATTAACCGGCGAATGAAGTTGAAGAGGACTCTCTCGGACGCGTGGGCGGGCTGGCAAATGAACACTCGACTGATATATCTCACGGACGCGGGACTCGAGGTAATTTGCTCGTTATGCGGGAATACTTCCTTAATAAACATTATCATGTTGACAGTCCCCTGCAGACAAATTGAACACAAGTGCAGCGCGCAAGTAAAACTACACAAAATCTAACGCAACTTCACGAGCATCCTTTCTCTCATCTTTTGTCTTTGTCTAAAGAAGAAACTGCGGAAAAATAAAGCATTGGAATGGCATTCCTTAAGGTTTTCCAAATAACTTCTCAAGTTTTCCCGAGGCAAACGCTTTCCTCGGCATACTTAGATACCAGGACCGCATAAGCTATAGAAAGTAGGGTGTGGAAAATCAATAGTGTACAATGACGTCATGAGGGGTTAACATCGATCGGCGGGGCTGCTATTAGACCGGTGATGTGACACGTTTATTGATTTTACCGAAGTAGTGTGAGTAAGAACATGTAGGGATATTGAATTTCTGATTTTATATAGTATAAAAGTAAATAGATGTTTTCATATTTTTTATTAAAAGATACGAGTAAAGTGCAACATACAAATCAACTAAGTTTCACTACATCGGACGCCCATTAAAAAAATGTAGAGAATACATTCCAATACATCAGCACCGTTTATTTATCTATGCGATTATATTTCTAAAATATGTAAAGTATCCCATTGTGTAATAATATGAATAAGAAGAGCCGAATAACAATAGTGACAGATTACCTGATGTTGATTATGCTTCACTATCAACTTAACTAATAAACCTTGAATTTCTTGAACAAATTCCAATTAAACACGTAATAAAAGTTTGTAAACACTAGGTAGGTACTTTATGTGGAAATATATTCCTGTATTGAATATAAAATAATTTAATAAGGAAATAATAAGTATATTGATAAGTATGCTTTAAATACTTATATGAAACTGTGTGACGGTTTGCTTCTCATAAATTATCTATATAAATTGCTGAATCCGTTACACGCTGTGATTGAACTCGAGGTTGACTGTACCAGGAGACCATAACGTGTCAAAATTAACCACCTTATAGTCGCCTGAATAGATTGATTTACAGTTATTACTCACCTGAGTTGTGAAGACTATATAAGATCGAAATTTATTTATAGTTCCATGAACCTACCTACCTACCAATGTCCAAAAAGGTTTAAAAAAGTAGTATGAAAATGGATATATTCAAACTGGGCAAGCGGCACCTTTTTTAGATTTGCATGGGCAAGTGTATAACAGTCGTATAATAGATGGCACACTGTTCAAACTGTTCTATTTGTAGAAAAAAGTTTGCTTACTTCTAAGCTGGCTCGTGTCTCAAAGTGGATATTGGCTCCCAACACAACAAGACGTAGCCAGTTTTCCCGGTGCTGTGCGAACTCGGACCACCCTTCAATTTCGAGGCTCTTAGAACCTCAAGATTGAGGGCCGATTCGTAGATCTTCCTATTCGACGCCGTCTTTCCAACTGTCCCTAAGACGCCCCACTATTAAAGGATGTGTATTTAAAACATAAACTTTTATTCTATTCTATTATCATTTTTTTATTAGTCCAGGTTTTTTTTATTATTTTTATATTGCAAGCGATTCTTTTCTTAGAATACTCTCGTAGATGTAATCTTTCGTAGAGGAGTCTCTAAAGTAAATAATGACCCACCCTGTTTCTTTACAATAAACATATGGAACCTTGTCTTTCTTTATGTAGATAGACTGTATAACTGTACAGTATTATTATTATTATTATTGCTGTGTACACTGCTTAAGAATACTCTAGGCTGCGCTCAATTGTTACAACCTACCTATTTCTAAAATGACAGAATCTGTTTGTGAACCATAATAAATAAATTAATAAATGTTTGTTTACACATCGTGTATGTAAGTATGTAGCGAACGCATAATTATATTAACGTGATACCTATCCGTTAGCCAAACTTGTGTATTATAATCGTTCACATTCCAGAATAATTCACAATACCAACCAGGAATACATCACACGCTATATGTTTTACTTACTTTTAACACACTATTCCCTGTAAGTCTGATTCCTTAGTACATGAAACGCAATATCTGAACCTAAGTTACTACGAAAACGAAAAAAATAAACTAGTCGATGCTCCTATGTTTACTCTCTATGCTTCCTACATCTGCTAAAATATTTACATTTTAAAAGATAAATAAACTAATTAACTTGTTGAAGTATGTTATTAATTAAAATGATTATACATTCTGGTTTGCAAATTATAATATTTTGGTACCTATACCAAAATGTTTTCTAAAATGTAACATACTAAAATGCTTTATTTTTCGGTATACGTAAATTTGGGCACTAAATATAATTTACAAGTACCTATGGTACTAGGTACTTGCCTACCTAAGTACCAGGACAAAATAAATCACAAGGTGTAAAATATTGGAATCTAGATATCGTCTAGAAACACGTTGAACCTCCAATATTCTAAGCCCTTGGTACAATGTATCCGACGGTGTCTTTGGACACGAACCTATGTAGTACAAACGATCCGACAAGTGTCTCACACCTTTCACACCGCGATAAATATACAAAACTAATTTCTAATTTCTTGTATCATATTTTATTGAATACTTAATATTAGAACCATGCCCTCAAGTAAAATTAAAGAACAAGGTATTTTTTTATTCTAAAAAATCTTCAGATAACCCATTGTTTAAAAATAAATGAGTGCTTATTTATTTATTCTAAACTCAGCATAAACAAGAAGAATTTCCTGAAGTGTATGTAGATATTCGTGTTTTTCATTTATCACTATTATTTTTGATTTCAACTATTATTTTGTTGTCTTAGTACAAACGAACCAAAGATTATTGTTTCGTTAAATATGTTCATAAATTGGAAAAATAGTTATTGAGTCGTAAGTGTAATATTCGAAACATTGACATGGGATGCAACACATCCCGATGTACGATCATACAAAGCCTCATTATTTTAAGCCTGTTTAGTTTAAATTTTTTTTTACTAGCTTTTAACAAAACAATAGCGCCAATAGGAGTTCACACGCAACGAATCGTTCGTCAAATTTAAAAAAAAAACAGTTTCATACCAGAGTCAAGATCGACAATTTTTCAATCCCATGCTATGTAAAGACGTTTTGGTACATTTTGGCCCCACCCATTCTAATTATGCGTGATGGTTGGCGCCCCGTAGCAGCTGTGGTTTCGCGTACCAGGGTCAAAGGAACTGCATGAAGGATAAACATGTAACGAAGCCGACTACGGCCTGCGTTATGGCTTTGTAAACTGCAACTTCCTTGTCTATTTGAAATAGTGAGAATAGTCGTAATAATTAAATTAGGAGTGAATTTACGAAAATGGGTGTTGTTCAACTGAACCGAATTTTTAAATTAAGGAATACTTTTGTTAATATACTTATATGCAATCGAGTCCATTTTGTTTCCTCAAAAATATATACCTGAATTTTTTCATTCATTACCTATATCTAAATGTACTATGTACCTAGACATAAATAAATAAAATAATTAATCACACGACTGAACATTTTAAATCACGTGCCAAGAACAAAAAGTGTTACATTAGCATTTGTGGGTTTTTCTACCAGGCTGATAGAAGCTGCATGAAGTAATATACGTGTAGTCCCCCACCGTATTCTCAAACAATATGCAACGAACTGCCACCCTTCGCTACGAGAAGGAAAGAGCTTTGCTACGTGCTACGAGCTACGAGCTACGATTACTCGTAGTCGAGGCTTTGCTAAGTCTTGCTAGTAGGAAAAGCAAATTTACTATTATTATAGCTAATAGCTATAATACACAGATTTGCGTATTTACCTTATAAACTAGAATCGTTTGATATCATTAAATTTGTCGTTTATATAAATTAAACGTTTCAACGATAACATGCAAATAATAGTTGCAACAAAACGGTTTCATAGTCGCTGTTTTCAAAAATCATAAGCGGCATGCTACGAATAGTAATTCCTTGCTACATTCAAGACGACACGCTACAGAGAGGAAAGGGTAACCGTAGCAACCGTAGCTTCGTAGCAGATTTTGTTTATTTTTAACAAAGAAAGACAACTAAGCTAGGTTCTATTTAGCTTACTGTCTTTCTTATATTTATATTTTTTTACGCCCGAATAATAACATCTTTCTAAGTAAATAAACAAGATAGATGATAATTTAATATTGAATGTTTGAAAAATTTAACCTAATTATTGTTTGACAAAAATCTGAAATCGCCTTCTCCTTGTTTTATTTTATCCATGTATTGAGTTTTATTTATATCAAAATCGATCTCACTCAAAATAACACTGATTCTAAAACAATTCGCGGCCTTCAGCCGTTTGGGCATCGTTATCTCCGTTACACGTGTTCCGACGGTCGCCTCAATGTTCCGGAGGTTATTTGTACCAGGAGCCCAGAAAACGCGAATAGTCGAATTTCCCTCCCCAAACAACCCTCGGTCCCGTCGCGTCCCTCCGCGGTGTGAGAGAGACGAAAGGCCCGAGGGTGACGGCGTGTGATCAAGGTGTTTGTATGTGTGATGTACGCACACTCACTCCATAGCCCCCTGGGAAAATATCGAATAATAGAGCTTACTATAAGTTTCCTTTGGGTACTAGTCGGTCCATCATGTTATTAAGTAAATAATCGATCCCCAGTAACTTTATTTTTATTTTGTATCATTTAGTATTGTCTATTGTATCATTTAGTTTGGCTATATTGATAAAATTTCACCAGATTGGTAATGCTCATAAAGAGTTAAAATAACTGCTAAGTAGTCAATATTAATTTTAAGTTTCAGACTATCTGTGCAATTGAGTTTCACGTTTAATGCTATGTAGCTTTTCTCTAGTGTAAATTAAAAAAGTGGAAATAGATAAATTATGAAACAATTCGAAAATGGGAAAATGTTGAAAATAAAAGAAATAAACAACTGTAGAAAATGTTGTAAGGGATTATTATACATATTTATTAAATAAAAATATGTATAAACAAAAATACAAGTTGAATGATTAACAGCGAACATCAAACGTTCAACTAACTGAGCTCAACGTGAGCTTGCACGCTACGTGCTACGAGATTTTCCTGCAAGAAAATGTTAAACCGGTTTCAACGGTGACGTAACGCGTGGACTACGACTGTACCAGGGTAGCAGAGCCCTCAAACAGTTTTTCGTAGCTACGAAGTGGGCAACTAACGCGGGCGCCCCGCGCAAGCTAGTGCAGTACAATAGGGCGGCATGACACGAAGCAAGTAGTCATAGTTTCCCAACTATCAGGGAGGTGGGAGGGTAGTCGTGACGTCATACACCCCGCTTGGGTTTGATGTTTATGTGTGTTACATACTGATTTATATGGGGTGCAGTACCCACTTTGAAAACTTGAGTTCTGTACAGTTAAGTCCTTATAGATTTATATAGGTTAGGTACCACTCGTAATTTTATTTAAGTGAAAAAGTACGCTTAAACGTGAAAATTAATAAATTACTATAAAACAATAAAACTACATGTTTTACACGTATAAGTATACTCATTATAGTATTTACCTGTCCGTAACATCTATAGTTTATGGTTGTATTAGTAATTATGATGTTACCTAAAATATTTATTTTTTATTAAGTTGTATGCCTATAATTGGCTTTAAAGTTATTAATTAACCATGTATTACACCACTTTTTTCTGTAATTGTATATTTTAATATTACAATACGTATGCTTACAAAACTCGCTCTCTCGTCAAATAGACAAAGAGTCTTCAGTCTTTAATTAAACAAAACTCACGGGAGCAAACTGTCGGAACATATTCGTAAAAAAATATTCTCAAGTTGCTTAGGTTTCCATCAAATCAATTCGTAAAATTAGTAAAAGATATATTACGTATTCCCTTTTTTAATTCGAAAAAAATAAAATATCATACTTTAGTTCTTCCTTTACCATTTAATAAATAAATATGGTATGCAAAGACTTCGGGAAACAAAACCAAAAGTTAACACGTGCTATCTTAATTATTCAAACCCCACGTTGGGTGCCAAGGAAAATTTGGCGCCCAACGTGTTAATTTGAAATTAACGCCGAACTTGCAGCTTCTCGCTAAGAAAAGGCAATATTAGTAATGCATATTAAATTATGAAACTTAAAAAAATTGCCGAACTTATTTATTTTCAGAATTTGTTTTGGTTTAATCGCTGAAACACAATAAAATAGTGTGTTTAAAGCTATAAAATAACCCCTTAATATTAAATGATCTAATAAAACCAAACACAGTATAAAATGTTTTAAAGCTTGTAAAGCCTTATTGTAGCGTTCTCGTAGCTCGTAGTAGGCTGACGTAACGGTCCGCATAGCTACGGAAACCTTTACACATTTCATGCTCGCCTAGTCACAGCCGGAGCAAACGATTCCGTGAGCGCCATTTTGATGAGCTCATCGTTACTGTGGCAACCGACGACTCTTAGACTCGGCGCACGTGTTTCAAATACTTGATACTTTAAAAATATCGCGATTTTTATAAATGTTACAAAGCCTTAAGATAAATCATCCATATTTTCATCTGAATTAATTATGAATGTCGTAGGTTTTTCTACAATAAAACTTCATTTATAAGTTTTATTGTATGAACGTAACGGTTATTTAACACATGAGATGAAATAAACGATACAGAATATAAAATAATCATTATTAGCATTTACGCATCCAGTTTGCAGAAAACACAATTTTGACAATCAAGTAATAGAGTAAAAAATACAAATGTCCATCGATCCATATGTATTGGTTGGGGTGAGGGTAAACTGTAGAGGGATGAAATGCCTCTGAATATTTATGCCGCCCTAGTACAAAGGGTCACATACAAACGCTGACGTGTCACAAAGTGCACGCATGGAGGGTAATTTCACAAAGCCACTCACTGTGTGTGTGAGAGTAAAAAAGTATTAGCTAGGTACAGGAATTTGTTTTCCACTTTATATAAAATAAATGGTATTAACGTAAAAATATAACATTCAATTAGCCATAAATTCCTCTACTAATATCAATTCCATTTTGGAAAGTTGTTCAATTGAAAACAATTCGAATAAACTTTCAATTTAATTCTATAAGTTTGAATTCCCAAATGAGAAGTTGGATTTAGGCAGAATTCCAAAGTCCAAATGCGCATAATAACAGTCAGATGGAATTCCTTTCCATCGCAAAACGTTCGCAAAGCTTTTAAAATCTGGCAAATTGCTATTCTAAATATAAAACCATGCCAAAATGAGCCGGCACCTTTGGCATTTAGCGTGACCTTCGTCGAAGGATACGGCCTAAGTCAGGGTTGACGTGTCCGTGTCAGAGGTCGATATTACCAGGACTACAGGATATTTGAGGAAGTCGTACCAACATAAATCTAAGATTCACGATTCCAGTTTCGGTCGGCGCGCAGAACGCCTATTTCACTGCCACGACATAGGGGAAGTATCGTCGAAAAGGGTTCTGCATTATGACTTTCATTAATTTTTAATAATTACTAGTAGGTTGTGAACAAACACTGTATTGAAGAAATTCAATAAAAATGTACGATTGTTTCACTTTTCTGTATCACACTGTATCTATATCGCATACATTACTGTAATTACGAGATAATTCGCTCAAGCAACTTGTATTGCAGATACCACAAATAACAAAATTCGAAAAATTACGTAACAATCTTATATTTAATACAGTTTTATTGAAAGTGGTCGTTGCTTACGCGTGGAATTTGTTTTTCAACAAGCTTAAAACCAGTATGTATCTTTCCTAACGAAATAAAAAATATTTCAAATATTTTTTTGTACAATAACTAAAACAAAACTATTTATAAAATTTATTCCTCTATGTATTTATTGATCAGCTTTAAGTAAACTAAGTCAGCCAGTGTAATGTAAAAGCAAGAAATAAACTGTTGATAAAAAATACCCGCCAAGAAATTTCTATAACGGTTCGCTTTTCCAGGGAATTAATAATACAATGTACTCGTACATACAATTTACTCCATAAATAGTAGGTACTGTCCTTAATTCTGTTTATCCTTGAAGTTTATTTCGCTTCAAGTTCTTACTTAAGACACGTGCACGCTATTCTAGTCTCTCTGGCCTTAAGTTAAAATGTATACTTGCTTACAAGTTATGATTTGGGCGACGTCTAATACTAACTCGCAAATTATTTCCCCGCCCACAGGCGGGCAGGGCGGCACTGCCTCAACGTCACATGGAAATGTTACTAGGGCTTCATAAGCAACAAATAGGTGAAATGGTTCTTCAGTTCCAAATTCCAACCCGCTTTCGAGGCTTATCTAAGGCAGGTGGTTGATTTTAATGAATGGCCTTATTAACCGAGCAGGGTCTGAACTGTTCTCAGTATAATAAATTAAGTTAGAAAAGCACACTTAAAATATTTAAGGAAGTTGTATTGATGATTTGAGGTCCAGGTAAAAAAAGTTTCGTTACCTTCTTTCAGGTATGTTTGCGTTATTTTATAACTAAGTTATAAAGCTACCTCGAACACTTTTAATTGCTTTTCTTTTCAGAAAATTAATTTATTGAGAACAAATGTCGTCAAAGGGATTTTCTTAAGATTCGTCCCTTTATAATAAAACATGGCCCGCTCCGCCCATGCCCGCCCAAAATTGCCCAACACCGTCCCGAAGGGCGGCAACAATTTTCCACGGGCGCCTTCGCTACCAGGATGGCATAAACATGTGGATACTATACCAGCAAGCTTTGACCGACAGTTAGAATGAGAGGGGTGGAAAATGTATGGAGTTCCCGAAGGATTTCGCGCATGCGTGGTACGAAGTTAATCTCCACACTACTTAGGTACTTGCAGAGTAGACGTCTAGACGAACTGCTCATATATTTCTGATCATTTAGATAAAATATTCTAATATATTGACAACTCACATACATTCTCAATTCGTACTAAGTAAGCTCTTGTGCGAGATGCGGATATCAGAACCAGCATTTATAATATACCTACTTACATGTGCAACTTATTGACAAATACTTATGTTACACATGCACGCTCGTTCTGGGCACAAAATAAAATTCTGTTATTTGAATTTTAAATTTGAAAAAAAATCGCATTTATGACCGCGCCTGAACGGGGACTTGAACCACCGGTTTTCCGATATCGCGTGTTATTTGATTTGGGTGGGTATCGAACCCACAACTCCTGACATATAATACAAGGGTAGGTACAAAATGCGCACCAGTCATTGTCGAACCAGTCACTCAATATAAGTTTGTTGACATTACATTATACGTAAATAAATGTACAATAAATTACACAACATTACAAACATTGATCTGATGTGGTAAGTAGCTAAAAGCAATTATGTTACGGCTATCAGAATTAACAGTGGATACAAATATACGCTTCGTGTTATGAAATATATTTAGTAGACCAGGTAACACACCCAGACACGGAACCAACAACGATGTACGTCCCACAAATATTTGTCCTGGGTGGGAACCGTACATGGATCACTAACCACTGTTCCACCGAGCCATTATATCTATACTAATATTATAAAGCTGAAGAGTTTGTATGTTTGTTTTGAACGCGTTTAAAACAGTGGTGAAGGTGATGAGTTATAGATCAGTAGTTCGTCAATCGGTATGTTTATGATAACCGGGAAAACACGATCTTATGAATACTAATATATAAAAAGGTTGTTAAGTACCGTCCTAGCTACGACGACTATCACGTTATTTTTTAGGCATCGTATTAATGATTGCAAATAAAAGAAGTAGTCAAGTTAATTTTACATTTTAAGTGTGAAAGCTTGCAGGAACAGAAAAAGAAGAACTACTCCACCCGCATCATTATTTATTTACCAGTTACTTGGAGAAAACACTGCCGCCCTGTCAAGTAAAGAGCATGACCATAATAATGCTATGTCCTTTAGCGGCTTTGTGACCATCTCCCATAAGCTCCACAAGTTAAATTCGGTGCGACCTTAACCGCTCAATGACGTCCCGTGCTGACGCAGGCTCCGACTTTCATATTTCACTTTACGTAACGCTGGGAGCTGCCCAGCGACATTTCACGAGCCATGTTATTATGGAGCGGGTGAGAGCAGGGCGGCGTCGCGGCGTACGGCGTCGTAGGTCGTGACGCGCCGCGCTATGACGTCACTGGCAGGGTGGAGGGTGCGACAGCCGGCAGGGCAAGGGTAGATGCCCCCCAGTGAAAGTCGGCTCGACGGCGTCAGTACAGCCTGCACCGCCGACCGGGCTGCTCGCTCCCACCACGGTCCAACACCGGATAACCTCTCAAATCCATGCATTGCACTGCAATTTGTGCAGGAAACACGTTTAGGATACTAGAAGTTGCCTGTGTTAATATCCTACGTATATTAGTTCCGAACTGTGAGTGATATCCTCTTAGTTAACAATTTCATTTTAACTTTTGTTTGTTGATCTATTTAAGTCATTATAAAAACTGTTTTTTTTTTACCGGAAAATTTCAATGTAATTTTATATCTACGATTGAAACGCTTGAATTAATACCGCTTTCATATTTACAAAGTAGCTATAAATAAATCTGTCCAACCACGAAATTTAATCAATTTGTTCTTTTAAACGTGTTAGATGTGCTCATAAGTTATTATGACAGCCTATCTAGAAGACTATAAATACGCATAACCTAGTTAACCGACCGTGAATGAAGTATCCGTTAATTGACTTCCCGGATTATATCTATTGGACAGTGTTTAGGGCTGACGAGTTTGCCTATAAATCGTCATACGAAGGTCGGGTAATCCTTCAGTTGCGTGGCGAGAGATGACCTACAACAGGGATTAACTGGGCCTACGACTCCTGTTCAACTTTTTATTTACAATCTAATTTCAGCGGCGGTACACGAAAGCAACTAAAAATAGCTGGAGTTCGCGCGCTCGCGTCCCGACTCGATCGCTGGTGCGCGTTTTCACTCACAACACTATTTCTGTCTGTAGGGAAGCAATAAGATACTACGTGAAAGGAAGGATCTGCGACATCTCCACTGAGGACAATGAGAAAAGTGCGTAAAAAGAAGCCGGTGGTCGCGAGGCGACTGTGACTCAAGTTTTTCGAGTGCCCAAAGTGTCTAAAAGTTATAGTGTCTCACCGATAGCGGCGGAACGGTTGTAAAGTAAGTAAATACCCTACTTTAATCTTTCTTTATCTGCTGACTGTAACTATTAAACAAATGTAACAAGCTTACACGAACACTTCATGAAACAATTAAAGTCGAACTAAAATAAGTAACTAAATATGTAAGTAATTTTCACAAATACCTAAACATGGCTTGTGTAAATCTCTATAGTAACACATTACTCAAACCTACAAGCCAAAAGAAAATATGTTCACAAAACTAGTTTTGCTTTTCTGTTCGTGCAACGTAATACACGCCTAGTATGCCGATATGACTTCTTGAAATGAAAATAAACTTCACTCATTGTCCCGGTAAAGCTACAGTTGATTGGAGCTGTGAAAATACCTACATCTGCTATCTTATTTACTCATAGATGTAAAGTTTAACCCAATACTTAATATAACCAAATAAGTTTCTAGATGACTAAAAGTATTCCAAGGACGATGCCCAAGAGACAGTAAGCGGTTATGTTAAATGCTTGACAGTAGGTAGCTGACATACATACGATTAATATGAGCTCTACCAGCTATGCTTCTAAAAGAAGCTGGCGTGAATACAGGGATTCATTTCGATCATCCCTGACTTTTATGTGACTACCTACTTAACATAGGCAATAAAACTGAAGGAATTTCCATAACAGATAATTATCTCAGTACCTACAGTTTTTTACTATAGAACTTGCTTATTATCATTTTAAGGTAAAATAATACATATGTAAAATACTTTCCCATATTTAGATTTATGTAAGTTTAATTTGATCATATTACAAACCTTTACTTACCTAATCTAAACCGCGTAAGATAGATGATTGAAATTTGGCATGCCGGTAGGTACCTTAATAAACGTAAAGCTTACTTGCAACGCGATATTGCGAAATTCCCACGGGAACGGGAGTTATTGGGAAAAACTATTTGTATGTAAAATCCTGAAGTCTACGCGAACGAAGCGTGGGCACAGCTAATAACTTACTATTAAGCTCACTGTACGCTTCAACCGGTATCAAAGTTATTGTATGTTTAGTAAAGTACCGAACGAACATTGTAGCGAACGAACATTGGGTTAAAGTTTTTGCATAATAAATTTCCGATAATAATTGCATAATTGTAAAAATCTAATCATATTTATGAGCACATACATAATGTAAAAAATAAATAGATAAGGATCTTTTGAACATGTATTGTTTAGTTTGAATGGCTTCGTTGCGCCTGTCTATAAAGCACTCGCAATGCCTCGCGAGTTGAGCTTACGGAGAAATTAATATCGTAAAAGAAGCGATTTAACGTTTTAGATATTGATGTAGTTTTTATTATAATTCAAAATAATATCAATAAAAAGTCCTGTTGTTTTCTAAAATGCGTATTAGCATGATAACTGGCATCGGGGTAGCGTAGCGTAATTAATTAATTTATTTACAGATATACAATAAAGAATTTTCCTTCAGTAATCTTTCATTATGTAATACTATGTATTCGTCACAAAATACTCTTTAATAATCGTCTTTAAAAATCGAAAAATAGTATATTTATCTTTGTTACCACTCATGTAAGATTTAGAAGTAGTGTTTTGTTTTTTCTCCTGATACAAAAGGCAAATAAATATGTATTCTCATTACAATATTTTAAAAGAAGGCCCTAAGCCAAAACTCCTTTGTTACTTTTCATAGAGAATATTGTATGTTTATAAAGTAATTTTAAAAACAACTCTAAATGGGATTTATCTTTTAATTAAAACACATTAAAACAATATATTAACTTTTAATAAAGAACATCACACAATAAAAATAAACATGAATAATACATAATTCTAAAATTATTATAAAAGCAATCTATTATTTGATCAACAGTGTTTTGAGCAAAATAAAGAGGAACTATTACAGCAGACGTAACATAATAACTTGATATGTTGTATCAATATGCAAGTTCCAGTCAAGGCACAAAATAATATCACTACAGTTTACTATTAAGTACACTGGAAGACAAATATCTTCCATAAATGTCAAAACATAATATCAATATTTACTATTTTAAAACTCGGCATCTGTGTGGCACTAGATTACATAATATTATCATATATTATTCTTACAATGATGACTATCTACTCAGTGGTAACATTAGTTCGACTCATAACAATACTTCCTACAATTAACAAATTCAAACTGATATGCCTACATCTAATAATTGTATAACTTTGCTAAAACCAGTCAAAAAAAAGATTATTTGGTAAAATATTATATAAAAAAGAATATACAAAAGTATACATATTTGTAAATGTGTAAAACAATCCATAAAACATGATACTCCACAATTTCTATTTTAATTACATCATGTGTTCATGTGGACATTACCAAAAAATATTATTTACAATTTCAAATTCATGATTACTTGTTAAAAATCTAGCACCAACATACCTTACAAACTACAATCTACATCTAATATAAAGCTTTATTTATTCAAAATGGGGTCCAAGTACGCTGTTACTTTTGGCCAAATTTCATCAGAAGTGCGGCCCTCAAATTCCTTTAAAATGCCTTTCTTTTTATAATATTCAATAACAGGTCTAGTCACACTCTCATATATCTCCAAACGCTTCCTCACAGCCTCTGGTTTATCATCAGGCCTCTGGATCAAATCTTCACCGGTCTCATCATCCTTTCCTTCTACTTTTGGAGTATTGAAACCAATATTGTATACTCTTCCCGAGGGTAGATGAACCCATCTAT
Organism: Maruca vitrata; assembly: GCA_039566165.1. NCBI lineage: Eukaryota > Metazoa > Arthropoda > Insecta > Lepidoptera > Crambidae > Maruca > Maruca vitrata. The sequence continues at coordinate 10,741,737 of CM076912.1, read as the reverse complement.
TCTTAACTCGGTCTATAATAACTTCAAATGGCACAACTAAATTTAAAACCACATCCACAGGCTGAACTTTCCACAAGGCATCAGCTTGACCCACTGTTCTCGGGAAACCATCCAATAACCATGGTTTATCTGCCACTTTGTTCAATTCACCAATCATAAACTTAATCATCACATTATCCGGTACAAGCTTACCTTCATTTAGGTAGTTTTTGACTTCTTTTCCGAGTTCAGTGCGTTTTTCAATGTGATCTCTCAACTTATCCCCACTAGAAACATGTGCAACACCGTATTTTTTAACAATACGGGAAGATATTGTACCCTTCCCCGACGCTGGGGCTCCAAGTATTAAGGTTTTTAATAATTTCGATTTCACAGTCATGTTCGCTGTCGTTTTAATGAACTTTGTCTCAAGTGTACTTTGGCCGCCAGTACGTTTAGGTTATAACTAGTTATCGTATAAACCACCGCTAGCCTTGCATCGAATTTTGACACTCATTTAGTTATTCAGTCATTCAAGAGCTCGTATCATTCACTTTATTATCAAAATATTGATAAACCAGATGATAAATAGAGATTCACTGAGAGATTATCGTAAGTTAAATCTTGTTGCAATACCTACCAATATAATTACGTCACTTCACGAGTTGCATTGATTTCTTACACATTATGGTCATATTAAGACCACAATTACACATAAATCAACAGAAGATTGCAAAACTTAGTAAAAACAAATGAATAAACAAAAGCACCCAAATAAAATACTCCACAGATAAAAATATTTCCCCGCCGGGTCGCGAGTTGTCAAAGTTGTACACTGGGTGCGTTCATATTGGCTAAATGATTCGGACTGAAACCGTGTCGCGCTTCTATTTCGAATTCAACCGGATGAGATAGGAACAGCTTGGTACCACTGCGTGTTTATTACATGGACGATTTCAATAATTTCAGGGTTGCTTGAATTTTCGTTTTCCTTGTCTAATAGCCTCATGGCATCATTACCTTTTAGATACACGATAAAAAATTCACAGTGCAAATTGGACTCGGGCATGATGTGTTCCGTCCGTACCTCTACCTTCATTACTAAATACTTATTATATAGGTTTATGTTTATTTTTAACGCATTATACCTACAGTGCCCTAATTTAACGCGCTTAGAGTCGTGGGATTCGATTCCCATTTGGGACATTTTTTGTGTGATGAACATCGGCATTTGCTCCGTACCTGGATGTGTTATTTATATATTTATGTATACCAACCAATGTTGAATGTGCCTAAGTTACTAAGGTACAATGAAATCAGATCGATAAATGTGATGTGGGAAATTTATTTATATTCCATAGGCCTAGCTGAGAGTTCTATGAACTGCTGTAGTATAAGCTAATAGGCATAGCCTGCCTAATGTATGTAAATAGGTAAATACTGATTGCGATTGAAGCCTAATGGTAGAATCTTTCACAGGATGGCTCTTGTAATGCTACCATGCGACCTGCCCTGGTGGACCTCGGTGCAGAGGCACCTGAAACACCTTCTTCTTGCTTCGGCTCCTAACAAGCTCACCGCTAGCATGCTGAAGATACATGATATGTGCAAGTAAGTACCTACCTATTACCTACCTACACAAAGGCTATGGATAATACTAGTGCCTTGGCAGCCATAGACGTAGAAGACCAAATTTTCAACGAAATCCAGCCCACTTATTCTCAAAATCTTTCTGGCATTTGGATTCTAGGCTTCTACACTGTTTAAGAAAAAGACTGAGCATAGTTGCAGCCTTCAAATCGGTATACTTTGTGGATAAGGGAGAGAGTAGATGAAACTGGTACCAATATCTTTGAGCAACGTAAAACTGCCAGCCATGATATTATGTAGAAACTCCGAGGGGAGATATCTAAAATGGCATTTGAGAAATTTTAAAACAAATCTTTACCTGCATAATGGAACATCGCCTCCCATTTTTAGCATAGGCATCGATCCGGACGATGACGTCAAAGATCCTGAGCTCATGAAGGGCTTGGAGCAGTTCCTCGAAGAAGAAATGACTGAGGACGAGCGACGGCACTTCTTAGATAACACTATTAGGATCATGGTGAATAGGGCTCTGCATCTCAAACGGTGGAGGCCGCCCAAAGGACTCATGTTTAGCTTACAACAACAAAGTAAGTTAATTAGATTTTTTAAAATTCTCTTCTGGGTAAAGCGATACTAGGAATGGAGATTACCTACTTACTTAAAAACTTATACAACTTGTTAGTTTTCAGTAATTTTGATATTACGACTCCCCTGGAGTATACCCTTTTGGGATGTTAAAATGAATAATTTTTTTTTCACATTAACATATTTTTTCACTATGTTCTTAGCATACGATTACTTGAAAAAGTCGTGCGTTAATACTTTCTGTCTTAAACACAATATACCTTGGTCAGTTTAATCGATTTTTTAATGTCTCACTGCAATGAATAGACGCATAATTACTGACCGACCGAGTACCTACTACAATTACCTACGTGCAACTGTGCATAGCCTGCTAAATAGATATTGCATAAATTATTAAATAACAACTAAGTAGTCGTTCCTACTACTGATAAATATACGCATTATGAAACTCTATCCATAAGTATATTTCCAAAAAATTATACCATTGTTTGTAGGTAGGTATGTACATAGTTACCTACCTAATCTTGTTAGGCCGACTTTTACAAAAACAAGCGGATCGTAACAGGCTCAAACAAATAAACTAGTTAAACCTTCGCTACCTGATCCTGCGTCCGCAATGAAGCCTATTGACCTAGTTCTCCTTTTCAGGTGATGCAACCGAACTAGATTACAACTTCGTATCGTCCCTCATTGCTCATGCGTTTTTCTCTACTTTCCCAAAAAGGACGCTCAAAACGCACCCAACATTACAAGACTTCAATTTTACGCATTTTTTTAAGAATTTACATAGGTAAGCGTAAGAATTTCTACAATGTTTAGTCAGATAATATAAGATAAGAAAGGTAACAGACAAATTAATAGACAATTATTTTATATTGCAGAAAATCACAGAGGAACAAATTAAAAAGTTTACTGCATTATTTCGAGTGGCTAGATAAGAATAGTGATGAAGGATCATTGAAATTAAGTCGGCAGGTAAGAATGTGGCGCAATCTAGCTAAAGTTGTGGTAGCGGCTCTTACTTTGATAAATCTATGTTTGTCTTTTCGAAAACTTAAAAAAACAATTACATAATTCAACTTACAGGTGATGACGTCAAAACAGTGGCTAACTATAGAGGATTGGTTAGAATGCACTCTGCCGCTTTGCAAGTTGCTGGTCAGACACGAAGGGAGGCCAGAGAGGTGCGAGAACGATGACGCTATCAGGGTCTGCTTCGCGTCCAGCAGGGTTGGGGGAGACGTGTTAATTGACGGTGATTCCCAGGTAAACACCTTTTTTATGTTTTATTTTGCAAGGCTGGAACTGAGTACCTACCTACTCATAGGTACGATGTCCCTCACTCCTGTTCTAAACCTGTTGATGATTTTTGCGTTACTTCTCCAGACTTTACACAGAAGAAGTCAGCATAAAAACTACTCGACCTTGCCACCAAATGACAATTTGTATTATTTTTCTCGACAGGAATCTTTATCAATGTTCATGATGCCGGAGCTGCTGCCTGCAATGCTGTCCGTGGAGGCATTAGAGGATAACGAGGTGCTAAAAGTGGAAGGAGTCAGAATGTTCAGTCGGATTAGCGACAAAAAACAAAAGACGAAAATCGATCTACTCGACGAGCCGAAAACTGTAAGTGGATTATGAAAACTGATACACACAACCATGATAGTTAAACGTCACCGAAAACTCACCCCACTAGGTTTGGAGTTTATAATTATTGGCATACAAAAATATTTTTTTGAAGAAATGGGTGGCAATATTCTGCCAGTCTTTCATTACCTAATACCTAACTTTATTAATTTTACGTACACGTTGTGAAGGTAGGAAATACCTCTTCTCATAATACGGCCACATGGTCACGGCAATGCGACAAATCACGCAACAGTCCTGCATGCAAGATTTATAATAAGTACTTACTTGTTTAGATGATTTATTGCGAATCCATATCAGTAAGTACCCAAGTTTATAGGTAAACGAAAATAGAAATCATATTTGTAGCAAATTGTGTTTTAAAAGTTTAATTTTATATCTGCTGTCAGGGACTACGAATAATTATTTACAAAACGACTTTATATATATATCCACATATCCTCAGGTGACAGTATGCCTTATGGACGCAGAAGACTATAGCAAGCTCCCTCTCGGCCAGTGGGAAGAAGACAATGTACTAAGAGAACTCAATAAATGCCTACTAGCGTTTCAGCAGACGCCTATGAAAAGTCCAAGACATGAGAGGCGACTTTCTCCTATTGGTGAGCATTTTGATTGAATATGAATATTAATCAGATGATCAACAATATTTAGTATGATCAACTACTGACCTCGTTTATTTGTCAATTTTATTTTAGTACAACGAAGTCCACAATTGTTTCGTAGCGTGGGTATACAATGTGACAACTAAAACATTTTCGATATTTCCAGGTGAATCGTTCAGCCACACGCCTCCAGAGGTGGAAGCGACAGTCGTGGTGAAGCAAGCATCTTCCTGCAGCACCATCAACAGCTACAACAGTCGGAGCCCCTCTCCCCAAAACTACTGCGCAGCCACCCTCAACCTCAATGATCCAAGTGAGACTATGCCTTTTTCACCGTGACTATACCACTCTTCCAGTATGGGTGGGTATAATAGAGGAGAGATGTGACAGTATCTATGAACTACACTTGGAATGATGGAACATGATTGTACTCTATGTCTACTACCGACGATTATCATATCGTCATGATAAAATGTAACAACAAATAGGTTATCCTACAGGAGAAAACTTTTTATAGATCTTAGCCGAAAACTACGGTCAATTAAAAATTAAAAGAGTTCTTAATGGAACATTATCAAAACCATTTCAGGTGTCGAAATAACAAAACGAAAATGCTGGCTGTCGCCTGACGGTGGCACTTTGAACAACCGACGTGGCAGGTTCATCGTGCTGGGATCTTCCGGGGAGTGCCTTCCGGTCACCAGGAGCCCGGGACACCCCAACCTTGACACGCAGGAGGACAGCCTCTATTCCAGTTGCAACTCTAGTGACGACGAGTACCACAGTGCTAATGATAGCTTCGATTATGGTGAGTAGTATGAAACCAGGCATACATAAGAGCCAAATCTTTGCAGTTGTGCAGGGGTGCGCAATCGGTTCTATTTTAATGTGATAATATACTAAGTACTGTTTACAAAGCAGTCTTACTGTCAAATTTGTACTTGCCTAGTCGCTTGTACGCTTAAGAGTTTTTATATTTAACTATTTCATTAACATAACCCAGTTATTTCCCATGCAAGAAATAAATGCGCTTAAAATTTCAGCATCAGATGTAAATCACACAATTTGTAACTCACCTTATTTTTTTGAATATCAGGCGGAAGCGAAGACGAGGGCAGAGGGGAGAGTGCTCGGCCGAACTCATACCAATACACCAAAGAGCTATCGACCGAGGAAAGGCGGATCAGTTTCGCAGACCGACTGCGGGAGGCGCTACGGAGGGAGGCCGACAACTCTTGCACCACCAGCACCACCGGTGATTGGTCCACCGACAGCTCGAGCTACGCCGTCGGGATCAGCATATCGGGAGCCGGTGTCAACGACAACGATATCAGGTAAGGAATTTCAAAAATACAAGTTATGCACCCGATAAGTGGCACGCATAAATACTTCATTGTATAATGATGGAGAGCAATGGCAGGCAGCGCTAACGCAGCATTTCGCTTCCGTTAGTACATACACCTCGAATAATTAAAATCCTCAACCTTTTTTTGAAGTCGGCTAAAAAAAATACGCCTAAATATAAGATGGCGGCTAAAAGCAAATGCTCCTCAGTTTTCAAGATACTGTTTCGGTTCTGTTTTATAATCTTTATCTGCGTGGTGAGTAACTTTTTTGATTTTATTCACTGAGTAGTCAGACACACCACTAGGGGTGAACCCCCTCCCCAGTGAGACGATGCGAAATGCATTTCACCGCGTCCAAAGTAAAATGATAGGTATTTCATATTTCGGTAACAACAACAACGTTCTCAATTAAAACTACATACATTGAAAATAAGTGGTTAAGTTTGCACGAAAGCATTATTTGGACCTTCGACTCCACCGACTCCCTTCGACTCAAGACTCCACCAACAATCCTCTAGCTTTTCACGTGGGAAGACTACTTTGGTCTCCAACAAAACAATGACCAATAACTTGTTCTACAATAATTAGGCACTTATATGTTATTTAGACCATGATTTATTTCACAGGGTAAAAAGAGGCGGCTCAGTTGGATTCGTGTTAACTGATAAAGATACTATCAGTAACGGCGAGCCCTCGCCACGCCGCCGGCCGCTGGGGCGGCGGGAGACCGGGAACAGCTCCAAGTACAGCTTCAGCACTGAGTACACGTAAGTATCTTGGAAGGTAGCACCAGAGTATGTCCTACTCTGGTGCTACCTGAGGCTGCAAGGCTGGGGCTGCTGGGCTGAAAGGGTCCAGTTTACAAAACCCAGAAGCCCAAGACTGGATAGTGGTGGTTGAGTTAACATTCAAGCCAAGCTCTTGGATAGCATGCGAGAGCTGGAACCCGATTGGCAAAGTGCTACACGACTATAAAGCCCTGGATAGCACAGATTGACGTACCATAAATGACGAGCATTATGATAAATAAAGCTACACATTGATCCGGCTCTATACCAGGGGTGAGAACCATCCGCTCCCCCGCAAGTCCGGTGATGATGACGTGACGAGGCTACTCCAAGCCATCATCGTAAGTTAGTAAAAAAATCTGGCTCTAATGTGACCTAATCCTTTTTTTATTTACGCTTTTATTTTTCACAGATCTGAATTAGAAGAAGTATACGAGCAATTCAATCAATGGCTTAGCGACCCTATAGTGGAGGCGGGAACCGGGGAACACAAAACTCGAGAGTTAGACTCCCGAGACTTGGCTGTGATAAGGTATTATTTTAAAAGAAACACTAACCGGTTACCATTATTACAATTACATTATAGGATGGGCTAACAGACAACGCATCGATTATCTACTTAAATAATCCAGTCCGCAGGTATTTTTGCTCTGCAAAAGGTGGAGTAGAAAAGGTTTAAGCATCCTATTGCTTGGGTATGGCTGCCTAATTAGAATCCAAGTTTTCGACCTCGGGGATTCAAGATGGCGGCTCGCGCATGCGCGAGCCGCCATCTTGAATTAAAGGTGCCGAAATTCGTTTTTTTCTAAATAACGTCTAAACAGTTAACTGTATGACTAAAGTGTCTATGAAAAGCATAAAGAAGACAAAATTACTTACATTTCCTTCATACATATTTATTCTGTAAGTCTTATAGGTAAAAGTTTACAAGCGATGGAAAAACAACGAAATTTGTTGATCATCGATACAGCGATTTCTTTGGCTGCAACATTTAAAAATGTTTATATCGTTGGTGAAGACGTAGATCTTCTGGTTTTGATGACAGCACTATCACCACCCCAAAGCAACATCTACCTGCTAAAACCCGGTAGAGGCAAAACATCTGAAAGACTATACTCCACTAATAGTTTTAAATACAAGGAAGCTATTAACAACATTCTTTTTCTACACGCGTTTAGTGGCTGCGATACCACATCAGCCCTCTTCAATCAGGGAAAATGAAATTTTGTTCCCTTGTTGAAAAAAACACTCGAATTAATTATATCATTGACATCTACGAAGATAGTCTTTCAGCTGTTTTGCCTCTACCGGGTTTTAGCAGGTAGATGTTGCTTTGGGGTGGCGATAGTGCTGTCATCAAAACCAGAAGATCTACGTCTTCACCAACGATATATAAACATTTTTAAATGTTGCAGCCAAAGAAATCGCTATATCGACGATCAACAAATTTCGTTTTTTTTCCATCGCTTGTAAACTTTTACCTATAAGACTTACAGATTAAATATGTATGAAGGAAATGTAAGTAATTTTGTCTTCTTTATGCTTTTCATAGACACTTAAGTCATACAGTTAACTGTTTAGACGTTATTTAGAAAAAATCGAATTTCGGCACCTTTAATTCAAGATGGCGGCTCGCGCATGCGCCCCCCGAGGTCGAAAACTTGGATTTCTATTAAACTGCCATACGTAAGCAATATAACGCCAAAACATTTTCTACTCCACCTTTTGCAGACCAGAGGCTTTTATATGTCCCCACAGACTGTACTAAAATATTTTTAGCACATGCACTGGCTTTAACACCACAGATAACATGTAATACGCTAGAAAAATGCTTAACGCTTAATTATTGAAGGGCCTTGTCAAGGTTCTTGAAGTTGATTTTTCTTCTGTCATTACGATGAACTATGAAATCTCATGTACCTACCTACTACATATGATAATATCAATTACATATACTCTTCTAAGGGTCCTAAAAGAAGCATATCAAACGTTACGCAGACGGGCACCGCATTTGTAACTGTTCTGAATGATGCGCAAGTCTAAAACGCATTAACCATTCCAGATTCGCGGGTTCCCTTCTAAAGCGCACACTGAGCGAGTCCATGGCCTGCGGGATGAGTGGCGTCAACGCTGAAGGTGCAGCGGAGGCTGCAGAGCTCTACGGGCGGGACGCACGTGACCGCGGCGGACCCCGACGCTTGGCCCTCGCCGCCCGATCCTTATCTCTAGAGCTGGCCAGACACAGGCACCGCCTGGCTGCACAGCTGGTACGTACCTACTCAACACATCACTCTACTAAACATTCTTCACCGATCAGCAAATTAAGAGGTCTCTGACCTCTGACGGACGGGCGGAAATAGTGGTCCTCCTACAGAGCGTGAGACAACTGGCTTTCAAAGAGTCGGCGACAGTCACTTGTCTATGTGAACTCTTAAGCTGCGTACGGATTGCGCGTTCCTGTGTTACGCGTAGTTGGGAATCCACGCGTAGGTACATTGGATACGCGTCCAGCTCCTGTATGGACCGCCGCGAACCTGTACGCGAAGACAAACGTTCTAGAGAACTCCGCGAGCCCCAGTAATTAATTATTGAAACTTGAAGAGCACGCGTGTCTATTCATTTTGTCCTACATATATAGCGTACCAGATCGTGCGCGTCTTCTTTTACGTTTGACCAAAAACCGATCGCGGCGGCTTGCTTGCTAACTTGCTCGCGCGGTACGCGTTCCCTAAGAGTGTACGCGTAGCTGCATGTATGGACATAGCGTTCCGTACACACGTAAAGTAACTACGCGTACCATTATTCGCGCAATCCGTACGCGCCTTTACAGCAAAGTACTTAACGAATGTCAAACTTGAGTTGCAAGCATTACCACCAAATGTGCCACCGGCTACGAGCCACAGTCCACATACTGCCCTATAGAGGTCCCCCCCTCTATAGGGAGGAATAATTGACGTACAATATCATTACATAGTCAAAGTCTGCAAAAGATAAATTTTTGTTAATTACTGAGCTCGAAATGTACCAATTGTTATTTGTTTGTAAAATTACATTGTAGTTTTCTGTTTCAAAGACTGTAAAATTAATCTTAGAACATTAACTCCTTGCTAGCACTTTGCCGATGTCAGCTAATGTTTCCTATCGTAAGCACTGTTGGTACAAGTGTCATCACAACTACTTACTATGGTTTTGAGGACAAAACACCGCTATTCCCTTTATTTAGTTTACATTTACATAAACAAAATATAACAATTTTTTCTGTATATAGACCTAACTATAGATCATAATATTTCCTTTACCCGCTAATTATCTGGAAAGGATACCAAATAACTAGATTTTGTCATAGTAATTATGTATTTTCATTTTCTTTATATGAAATATACAATATCTCCAAAAAAAAATATACAAACTTAATCTAATCGAGTGCAGCTAAGAATCCCATAATAAGGGCATCGAACTCATTGGACAAAAGTCCAAGTTATACAAATATTTCTCTCCCTTCAGCTGGCTGTACACCTACAAAATGGCTCAACCGGTCAACACCTTGTTTATACACACGACGGGAATGTGAGTGAGCCGTACATTCTTGTAGCATACGTTGAATACCCACCCAGATCAAAATACTAGGGAGTTGATAAAGTATTGAAATTGTGTAAGAAAGAACTAAATGCACAATCAGCTTTCCAATCATTTGTAATATGCACCGTATCGTAAGCTTCAGATATATTCCAGTGTAGAATACCTACCAAAGATTTTGCCCTTAATCGTACCAACCAAAGCCGCGCTTTTCCAAACCTCTGATTAAAACACCAGGACGCCCTTTACCAATTCACAAATTCCTATGTTTTGACAGAAACGTAAAGTTAAACAGTCTATACCGGAGGAGATAGTCGAAAGCACTCGAGTGAGCAGCACTATAGCGAAACGAGAGGCCGAGACCAGCTCAGGGTCGTTCAGCTCCTCCACAGACACTGGGTCCACCCAAGTGTCCAACCCAACTGTCAGGAGGAAAAAGTTGAATTGGATGATAAACATGATCGTCGAAACGATTGAAGAGAACATACAGTGCGAACCGGTCACGATAAAGCTAAAGAAACCAAAGGTCAGGCGCGCCACTGTCTGTCGCTAATCCTCAAACTACCCATACAATACTACTAACAGACAGAATCCATAATACATTCTCTTGTACAACTTACGCTTTCTGTCGAAACATATGATTTGTTATTTTATGCATGTGTAACAACAGTTCCTCCCAACGCCTGTTGGATCCTCAAGCACCTATCGCTGTTACCTAATCTATCACCATTGTACTAGATCCATTAATATTAAAAACTGTAGTCTACTATAAAACCGAAATACAGTCATATCAGTAACAATCACTTCACAGGAAAAATAATATAACTTCCACACGCCATTGACAGATATAAACCACCAGCAAAATCTTAAACACACAAATCGTAAGCACCAAGCTTTAAAAATTATCATACGGCAAACTTATGAGAGTGTTTCAGTGCAACGCTACGCAATTTATCGAATAATAAGGACCATAATGCCGATTAATATTTTTTCAAAAGATCGCACGCTTCCCAACTGAAATTAATTTCCTGGAAAATATTTAATAATACATAAGTTGATTACTAATTCTACAGCTAAGCCAACTGGCGCACAAAATCGTGTCTGGAGGTTCGTGCAAGCCCGTGGCGAGCGGGAACTGGGGCTGTGGCAGCAGACTGAAGGGACACCCTCAGCTCAAGATGCTGCTGCAGTGGCTGGCAGCCAGCGTGGCGGGGTGCCCTGCACTCATCTACTACACTTTCGGCAACGAGAAGTTGTTCAAGGTAACCGCCATATATTTATTTATTTATTTGTTTATTCAAAATCCACAGCTCTTAAATAAAAATTACAGATAATCTTCTAAATCATAAAGCAAATGACGGATTTTAAATACATAGTTTTAAGTTACATTAGTTAGTTTTATATATGGAGGCTTTACTGCCTTTACCGTAGTGTAGGTGAAATGAAGTGAATGATATTTTTTTGGGTTTTTCCACATTGCCTCACCAAGTCCCCCACAAGTGCCCCCACTAGTCCCACACGGCCAAGGGATATAACCTATATTTTACCAATCATTAAAATTTCGTTATTGACCAGTGCACAATCCAAATTTCTATTCTCTCCAGAGTGTATGTGTCAAGTGCCCACGGCATTTTACGTACTATTTTTGTGCTCTATAATTGTGTTTCATCTTTCAGCTTGACACGCTAGTTAGAGTGCTAGTAGACAGGAAGTGGACAGTTGGCCAACTGGCGCGAGCGGTGCTCAAGTTCGCGCGGCAGACCCTGCACGAGCCGCACGTCATCCCCGACAACCACTCGCTGTTCGACGAGCTCATCGGCATCGAGAAGATACCGGACGACACATAGCGTCGACATCGCCGGCCCCACGCCCGGCGCAAGGCCCCGTAGACACCTGATTTATACATCCCAGGCTCTTTGAGGGTGTTTCATTTCACTTGACACTAGATGGCGTGACCTTCTGTAGAATCGAAATTTGCATTGGTTCATTTTGGTTTTCCAGGTGTTGATGAGCCTTGACGTCAAAATTAACCAATCACATTGCAATTAGACCCAATTCTCAAGGTCATTTAGTGGATATTTAATCTGAACTACCCTCATCAACGGTGGATTTCCGTGATTTGGAATCATAGTCCGTACGTGCATTGAAGCAAAATGGTGGTCGCACATATCGGCCAACATAGCACCCCGGAACGCTAAGCTTATATTTACTATCGCATAAATTGCGCGTGTCAATCGCCCGTTAACGGAAAAACACCTACTTTAATGTCGGTCAAACCGATCTAGCCTAAATTAAATCGTTGAGGGCGATGTGTGACGCTGGCAATGTTATTTGAAGCAAAAATAATAAAAAAGCCAGCCAGTCAAGTTCCAGTAAAGCTACGTTGCCAGCTCGCACTAAAGCCCTTAGCAAATGAACAGCAGACACATTTTGCGACCATAACTCAAAGAGGCAAAGGTCTTGTGTGCTGTTAATTGATTCTACTAAAGTTGAATCGATAAAAAAGTTTCAGCCTTCCTAATTTTGATAACAATCAATTGATCATGCAGGACCGTACTTCCTTAGGACATCTTTTCTGTGTCATGAAAACACATGATCATATAAAAAAATTATAAGAACCTATCACCAACATAGATCGCATCATTTTGAATGGCATTCATGATATTGTCGTTTGCGATTTTTACGAAGTTGTTACTGCTTCGATTTGTTGCATTTAAAACTAAATTTTCGTATAATTACGACAAACATATTTAACGTAAGTAAACATTTATCTCGTTTGACTAGATACGTGGTTTAGACAATCGTGTCTTATTTTTACACAATTTTAGATACTGTTTATAACATAACTACAAAAGCAATATTAGTATTGGAAGTTCAATTTAAATTAGTAACTTTTAAAAATATTTTTATACAAGCTATCAATTAAAGTACAAGTAATATAACTAATGTAAAAATATCAAATATTTGTTAAGAATTTAAATAAAGGAACATATACTATGTGATTTATACATATACATACATTTTACATAAAAGTAGATCAGTCCTAAATTAAGATGTTTCACACCTTCTTACATTAATAATGAATAATATGTTTTGGCAGCTTTCAAATGTTCTATTGTAATCATCAGACAACAAATGCATATTTGTAAATATTGCATTATTATTTCATAACGCTTTCATTTTAGTACCTATTAAATATTAATTTAGCTAGGCTCCCATTTAAAATTGTATTATAAACGACACTTTTCGATTGAGTTTTCGTTATTGTTGGCGTACCGAATAAGACAACTAGACTTCGTTTGACAACGTCTTCCACAGCATGAATCTCAATGTGTCCAAAATTTGTTAATTTTATGTAATTACCAAATACTCAACCGGATGATGCGGAATAAATTTATTGCGTCACTATAAATCTTTTATTTCGTACCCTTATTTATCCTAATATAGCAAATAACACTGCCTCAAAACCCACAAACAAAATAATAATATGTGCAAGAAATAAATAAAACATGTTGAATATCTTATTACATTTTTATTTAAGAACTTATTTTACTTCAATCACAAGTATGAACTCACATAAAAAGTCCTTTGAATTTAATTTCCACTCATGCACCTGTAATCCACTATTACCATTGTAGCATGAAGCAATTGTCCAAACATGTATAGTATCCCTAAAGATTTATGATGGCAGTTTGAAATTTGTTTGGTTGCATTTTTTTTCTGTTATGGTACACACACCATCGTAAGTAGTCGATTTTTATATAAGTACAAAATTTCTGTTCTGAATAATATTAATTTTATAGAGTTTTGTTGTGTTCCACTTATTAACATATTTCACACCATATTACATTTAAAAACCGCAATCAGTCATAAGTAACAAAGCTTGAATGTGTAGCAAAATATATAAAAACAGTTTTCCGGTTAAATGACGTCACGACAAAGTCATTTGGCGTAAACTTAATGGCCTTCAATTCAGTCGCAAACAGTTCATCCAGTCCGAACATAGTATAAATGGAAATGCTTACGTCACATGTCGGTTTCCACCAGCGTACATTCTTTCCTATTCTTCACATACAAGAGTCTAGAAGATGGAGTGGGTTTAGAAGAATAGCCCGCGCATGCGGCGGCCCATGCCCTGTCGGTCGTAAAGCACGTTGAACCGGTTCACGAGCTGATTGATCGCGTTGCAGCCTTTGGTGATTGTGCCCAGGTACGTCATCAGGGCAACGTCGTTGCATTGCTGGAAAGTAATGTATTTTATAGTAATTGAAGCTTTATACCCGAAGACAGCATCCAATTTGAATACAAAAGTTTGGTTTTCATTTTCGCCAGTCAAGTCCCTTCTGTCAGAGATTTGTATGTTTTGATATCCATATATGAATAACGTTAGCGCCATAAAGATTTACTTAATATTTATAAGAAAATGTTTACGCGTTAAGAAAATTAAAAAGAAAAGGCAAGAGACAAGATACAATAGGTATTACTACAAAATATGTACAACATCATGTACCTATGTAATTAACTTTTGACACCTATCATAGGCAGTGGCGTAACTGCGCCCCGTGCACCCCCCGTTCTTTTTTTTTTAATGTGTAGGTATGTGGGTTGGCAAATGAGATTCTCCTATGTCCGGGGACCCCTTTCAGCTGGGGCCCCCTACCGGATGGGGGCCTGTTGCATTTTGCCGACTTGCCACCCTGTAGTTACGCCACTGATCATAGGTGACCTATGCTACAAAGCAGTCGCAATTTATATATTGATTGTCTTTTACGACGTATGCCACCATATATACCATACAAGCCAAGAAGCCAAGCTAAAGATAAATAGTAGTATGCACAATACTACTATTTATCTTTAGCTTGGCTTCTTGGCTTGTATGGTTTATACTACGGCTGCTTATTTGTACTGATCGCGAAGAACACTAGACCTACATTATAGAAGTGCGTCCTGAACTGCTGGGACGTGAGCAGCGGCAGGCGGTTGGACAGCGCTCTTGCCTCACGCAGCAGCGCCGGGCGCGGGGGCAGCGCGCCGTCCCGCACCGCGCGCACCGTCGCGAGCACCGCGCGGACTCGAGACACCAGCATCTTGATGGCCGACCGCTGAGCTGTCAGGTGCTCCGCCACTGGAACGAGATTTAGATTCGGCCACTTATTATACATGTGTTAGAAAATAGAGAATATTACGTAAAGCTTTCCGCAGATGGCGCGACTAAAAAAGCCGTTAATTTTATTATGTATGGATAGTGGCCTTTAGATGTAACTATTGGATAAAGTAGAAATTAGGGCAATATTGTTTTTTGGTGTGAATTATTCACACAAACTTCAAACTTTTACTGACTACTTTTACCCATAAAACAAGAAGACTTTTTATAAGTGTTATACTACATTTATGAAGTAAGACATTCAACCGATTTGGGCCCTGGTGGTCAATCTCAATTGAGATCCGCCAATTGCCCTGCACGCTTGGCTGATCATAATAATATGTCTATTATAGTTCACAAGTATGCACACAAACACAAGTGTACTCTCCCATCCTTGCTCTCATCAATTTTAATTTTATGAATTAGAAGGTATATGTCAACCCTTTTTACAATATTTATAGTACAATGCATGGTTAATTATTATAACCTAGAGGTGCCGTTTGGCACCCAGTTTGAGGTGTTTATATTTACGCGCCATTCGCGCACTACAAATTGTCAATCCACGCGCAATTTTTTTTAAAAATACCTCATCATCAGCCCATATACGTCCCCACTGCTGAGGCACGAGCCTACCCTAAACTAGGGCGATAAGGCCTTAGTCGACCACGCTGGCCAAGTGCGGGTTGGTCGACTACACAACCTAAGAATTTCTTCTTAGGAGTACAGGTTTCCTCACGATGTTTTCCTTCACCGTTAAAGCGTCGAATGATGGTACATATGAATTTTAAATTTGAAAAACACATTGGTACCTGGCGGGGTTTGAACCGGCGACCTCTCGCATGGCAAGCAACGACCTGAACCACTCGGCCATCGACGCTTTTAAAAAATACCTATGCAGTTCGTATTACGTAGAATGGAACTTAGTCAGAGTTACTACGTTCCATTCTACGTATACGAACTGCATAGGTATTTATTTAAAATGTTCTATTACACTAAATTAAACTAAACAATACTGTTTGTCATTTAAAAGTATAAAAATATTTATTTTAATATTTTTCCTAATGACGCCGCAATAAAATGAAAAAAGTGTGCAATAACATTATTTTCGTTTGTCAATCGTAAGATGCGTGATTCAGAACACAATGAAGTGTCACAGGGATCATCTTAGGTGAAAAAGAGTATAGTTGTCTATGCGCTACTAGAAAAAGACAACATATATATCCGGTACTCTATGCTACTCAGTTCACTTGTCAAAATCCGGGGTGAGTGTCAAAACGCCAGTGTCGTAAAATTGGCGGAAAAAATGGACCTATCTTTCAAGTAAGTGTGTTATTTACTGTTTATTTTGTATTATTTGTTATTGGAATGCACTTTTTTATATTTCTAAGTATTTGTTTGACTTTATATTATATAATAATATTACTCAGTTTTGTTTGTGTATTAGATTTGTTGTAAGGTAAAAGTTATGGGTGCCGTTTGGCACCGCTAGGCCGATATGATGTCTTTTCAAATTACTGAGACGTATACAAAAAAAACTATTGGTGGTGATTGTTTTTGATTTTTTAGTAGTCTTAATAGTATTTATTTGTCTTGGTAGGGGTTGCACGCTGCATGAGGCACTGGTTTTGTTACAAGAAGACGAGGAGCTTGAGCCGCGCTTACTTTATATAGAACCTCCTGAACCGGCGATCGATTCAGATCAGGATTCAGGTGACGAAGACGGGGGTGGGCTTATAAACAATCTCACAGGTCGACAATCGAATTCGGGTTGCGAAGTGGTGCTGGCGTCTTCTAGGCGTTTGTCGCCTCAACTATTCTCGAGTCATGAAAATACACAAGCGTGTGCAGAGATTCAACCTGTCGCCGGGCCGTCTGGTGCTCTACACAGCTCCCGAGGACGCTCTTCATCACGCCGAGGAGGTGGTACAAGACGTCAAAAAAACCGCAGAACTGTTGACAGTTCATCAAGCGATTCGGACGAACCGCCATCCAAGAAGTCAAAAAAAAACATTTCTGCTCGGAAATGGACAGAGGAAGACTTAGTTCGAGAGTCGCCACTTTTTCCTGAAGGTGATTTTAGTTTAGTCAGAGGAAAGTCACCTATAGATATGCTCGACTTGTTTCTAGGAGAAAGCGTTTACAATCTTTTGGTAGATCAATCGCAAAAGTATGCGGCGTTTTTGAATTGCCCTGACCCAAAAATATCTACGGAAGACGTGAAAGCTTTTATCGCTATTCTTATACTATCGGGATATAACACAGTTCCTTCCAAGAGACATTACTGGGACCAAGCTGATGATATGAGAAACCCAATGGTTTATAATACTATGCGTCGAGACCGATTTATGACAATTATGCGCTTCATACACTGCGCGGATAATAATCAAATGGATGTCACCGATAAAATGTGGAAGCTAAGACCCCTTATGGACATTATAAAACAGAACTTCATAACAAATTATGTTCCGTCTGCTACGCTAAGCTATTACGAGTCAATGATTGAGTATTTTGGTAAACATGGTTGTAAACAGTTTATCCGCGGCAAACCTATTCGCTTTGGTTTTAAAAACTGGTGTCTCAACACGCCTTACGGGTACTTGGTCGATTTTGAGATATATCAGGGAAAAAGTGGACAGGATAACCCTGAATATGACAAAATGTTTGGTAAAGCAGCAACGCCTCTCGTGAAAATGTTAGACAAATTACCAGATCATGTCAAACCCTTACCAATGAGTTTATATTTCAACAACTTATTCACCGGGTTTCAGCTACTAACCCATTTGAAAGATCGGGGATATGATGGTACGGGAACAGTTCGTGAAAACCGCATCCCAAAAGATACTCCATTGACCTCTAAACAAAATATGACTAAGGCCCAGCGAGGAACGTACATTTATACGAAAAGCAAGGAGGAAGACATCATCATTGTCCGCTGGAAAGACAATTCTGTTGTTACAGCAATGTCGACTTTACATGGGGTCGCCCCAATAACGAATATTGGTAGATACTGTGCTGCCGAGAAAAAAAAGATTCAAGTCCCAAGGCCAGCCATTTTCACAGAATATAACAAGCATATGGGCGGCACAGACCTTATAGAGCAGAATATAAATACTTATCGTATTGGGATCCGAAGTAAGAAGTGGTGGTGGCCGATCTTTACTTACCTCATTGACGCAGCTGTATGTAATGCCTGGGTGCTGTCAAGACAGGCAGGTAGTAATCTCACCCAGCTAGCATTTCGACGAGAAATCGTACAAACGTATCTCTCCCAATTTAAAAATATACCGCGAGGCGGTGGCCGTCCGTCAGCATCCAAAACATCTAATACGGGCATTAGAGTCTCTGATGACATACGCTATGACGGGCGGAATCATTTACTGGTGCCTAGTGCATCACGTCGTAAATGTGCGTTAGAGATCTGTAAGAGTCAGACGAGACTGCAATGCCACAAATGTGACGTAGGTCTCTGTGCAACCTGTAATTATAGTTTTCATGTTCGTGTCTAAGCTACTTTGACTGGCTCGGTGGAACAGTGGTTAGTGACTCAGGTTCAAAACCTACGGTTCCAAGAGTCGTGGGTTCGATTCCCACTCGGGACAAATATTTGTGTGACGAACATCGGTGATTGTTCCATGTCTGGGTGTATTATTAAATATAGTTAAGATTATTTGTGTATCCACTGTTGATTCTGATTTCCGTAACACAAGTGCTTAAGCTCCACGGGATCAGATCAATGTATGAGATGTTGTGTAATATTTATTTATTTATTATTTATTTATTTATTTTTAATAAATTTATACAATAAATGCTTTATTTAATTTTCACTCCTATATTTAACAAAATAAATTAATTAATCTCTTCATGATGGCAAAAATTGATTAAAAGGCATAAGTAAATCTGTATGTAACCAAGCCTGTCATGCTTACTAGGGCATCGAGCCCGGTTTACCCGGTCCTAAAAACCCGGGTTTTTCCAGGTTTTAAGAGTCACAAAAAACCCGGGTTTGAAAAACCAAAACCCGGGTTTTTCGGGTTTTTTAATTGCTTCAAAAACACGAACTATTCTGTAAATGTTGGTGTTGCCATCACCATCAGGTGATCCGTCTGTTCGTCGACCACCCATCATCATCATTATCAACTCATTTCCGTCCACTGCTGGACACAGGCATCCCCAAATGCACGCCACTTCTCGTTTTCGGCTACTCGCATTCAGCTCCTACCAGCCGTCCTGCGCATATCATCACTCCCGCCTGCCTGAGAGCGTCCTACACTTCGTTTGCTGAGACGCCGTCTACACTCTAGAACCCATTTACCCCAGCAGTTGTCGGTTTTATAGCTGATGGCAGCGCACTGCCACCTCAGCTTGCTGATGCGATGAGCAATGTCGACTTTGGTTCTCTGCTGGATCGCCTAACTTCGCGATTTGATTTGATCCCGCAGAGATACACCGAGCATAGTTCTTTCCATAACCCGCTGAGCGACTTTGAATTTGTGGATTAGCCGTGTCTTCAGTGTCCACGTTTCGGCTCCATACATGACGGGTAGGACGCACTGACCGTCTTTAGGCTTTGTGGGATTGACGATGAGAAGACTCTGCGTAGTTTCCCAAATGCCCAGCTCAATTCATCTATTCAACTCGTCCTCAAAGATGTTTCGACCCAATTGCAGAGTCTGCCTAAGGTACACATATTTTTGAACACCTTCGAGGACGGTGCCGTGAACGTGACCTTGGTTTTGTCCAAGTTCATCCGTAGGCCGATGCGTGCAGAAGGTTCCGTCCTGTCGCTGACTTTGTTTCTGCTGCATATCAATGACATGTTGTCACTAGGCAATATCCATTGCTATGAAGACCTGGAGTAAAGCAGACCGAAACCAAGGAAAAGAGGAACCTTCTTCTCGCCGAGCTTGACGGCGTCTTGAAGCGCATTTCCGAAGGGGGTGCATGCAATCTTGTCTAGTTCAATGCCAAGAAGACACAGGTGTGTATTTTTGTGGTAAAGTGTCTCCTTTCCTTTCCCATTCTACTCTTCAGAGCCCTTACAGGACAATACAGGATAGCCTTAGCATCCTGGGCATCGATGTTCGTTGCGACCTGAATCAGCGGGATTACAATGAGAGCGTCATTAGAACAGCCTCCCGCAAACTGGGGATCCTGAACAGAGTGCAGCGATTATTCACACCGGTGTGGCCTTTTGTATAAGGCACAAGTTCGCCCATTTGTGGAATATTTCTCTCACCTCTGGCATGGCTCCGCAAAATACTTGCTCGATGTTCTCAATAGGTTGCAGCTATCCGTGTTGTCGGTGATCTGGAGGTGTCCGTAACCCTGGAGCCTCTACAATTACTTAGAAACATTGCCGGTCTAAGTGTTCTCTACCGTCTCTATAATGGGGAATGCTTTGAAGAGCTACTTCAGCTAGTCCCTTCTCTCCTTTCCACTCCCGAACGACACGTGCTGGACAGTGATGCCATCCACATACGATGCAGGCTCTGCGCTTCCTCATTTTTCCTGATGGTAAGTGGTAGTGAGATCCACATATGAGGTTGACAGGAACAAAAGACCAAAATAAGCCCGCCAGCACCCAGGTACAAGTTGCCGGCCCTGGTGGGGTGCAGAAATGTCCAGACCAGTATCTATTTTATTTCTCAAGGGCGCATTTTTGCACCTCGTACCTCACACCAGGCGCATTAAAGGCTATTTACGACACTGTTTCAGACAATACGGATAACACGTCACTGCAACCTATTGAGGGGACCAAGCAAGTATTTTACTTTTGAAAATAGCTTGCTTGTAGACGTAGTTTAACAGGGAAATGGGTAGATAATTCTTCAAAAGGGTTTGTCAGCCTTCCTACTCCACGCCTCCAGAGTTCTCCCTTCGAACAGGACAGCGTTAAAAAGCCTTTGAAATTCCCTCACTCCGGGTTTACCTCCAGCTTTTAGCATGTTTCGTAATAGAAATAAAAAAATGTAACAAAAAACTAGAAGCTCGAAAAAAGCTCGAAAACCCGGGTTACCCGGGTTTCAGTTACATTGGAACCCGAAAACCCGGGTTTTGAAAATTGAACGGGTTTTCGATGCCCTAATGCTTACACATTAGCCTAGCGGTGCCATACGGCACCCATTGAGTTTTCCAAAAGTTTTTTTTTTTACTTTTGATGATCAAAAATAACTAAAGGATCCCCAGACAACAATACATTTATAAATTATCAAATTCTAACACCCTTCACCTTCAGGTCATAATGTGTTAAGTGAAATAATTTTAGTTACCTAAACTATTGAGTGCAGCTTCCCCAGATGAGACCCTGGCAACATGGTCTACTCCAATTCTTTCTGCTTCTTCAGCAGCTAAGGTGTATGTGAGAGGTGCTAGCAACATTGTTGCTCGCCCATTCACCACATCAATCACAGATTCATACAGCACCACTGGCAATTGCTGCAAATTACAATAGATATTAGGACAACAGGCATCAAAATTTTTTTATGTTGATATTCTCAATATCAAAATTGGTAACTAATTAATTAACTATTTTAGTTGACTTACATCCCCATTTCGGCCAGCTGGATTGAGCATTAACATAACAGGACACTCATTTATATCACAGATCTGACGGTGTACTGCAATATCGCGTTCTGTGGGTGTATCACCTGTGGTATACCATCCTAAGAAGTCCATGTCCGAGAATACTTGTTTAACTGAAAAGCAATACAAAATTTTATTAGCTGATATTATCCAAATGGTTAACTACTTAATCAACTCTTAAAGATTAAATACATTTACATTTACAGCACAGTGGTTACTTACATTGTTCTTCCTTTAGGTTATAATAATCCCTATCTATGATAATATCTCCTTCAATTACACTAAATACTAATTCAAAAGAGTTCATGACTTCAATGTTTCTGCCTTTTTGTTTGCCAATCAATGCTCCAATCACTGAAATGAAGAGAATAATGTTAGAATGTAACAAAACAAAAAAATATATCATAACAAATGTGAAAAAATCTTATAGATTATCTTATGATAACTAAGCAGAGTGGATAGTTTGGATGTATACTATGATAGGAAATTATATTATACT
Organism: Maruca vitrata; assembly: GCA_039566165.1. Taxonomy (NCBI): domain Eukaryota; kingdom Metazoa; phylum Arthropoda; class Insecta; order Lepidoptera; family Crambidae; genus Maruca; species Maruca vitrata. The sequence continues at coordinate 10,719,394 of CM076912.1, read as the reverse complement.
GAACATCAAAAGTACCAGTCTGCGGAGATCCCTCTTGTGCTCGCAACCTGGTCCAATGTTCCGACACATTCATAATGACCAGTGGATGCAGCGACACCGTCACTGAGCCAGCCGTCGCCGTCGTCACCACCACGCTCTTCGCGGCGCCCCCGGCAGTAGCAGCCGGTGCAGGTGATGTGGGGTTTGGAGGGTCCACCGGCGGGCCTGATGATGCACTCTCTACCTCCACTTCCATCTCAAAATCTATTCTATCCGCACTAGACATTATTAACTAAATTTTAAACTAACTTGTATAAATAAGATTTTAGAAACCAAATTCTTTCTAATATTTCTATGAAACACTCGCGAAACTCAGCTGAAGACAAATTTTATTTTTTTACGCACGCACCAGATTTATTTTGATTGACATTAGCTATGCGATGACATTGACAACATTGATTTGATTGTCAGTTGGATTTTTTAATATTGTGGCCAAGACATTCGTAATATTATGCATGTAACTTAAAAATTATGTTTAAGGTTTCCTTCCCCTAATATTAATCAAAAAATTATACTGGTTTAAACTTTCATGTAAATACCTTACAAAGATGAGTAATTATTAGGTTCAAATTAATATTCATCCCTCTTTTCACTCTGTCTATGATATATTGATATTCTTGTGTCACCTAATTTTTGTCTATGTACAGTATGAAGAAGTGAAAAAATGGGTGTGTTTAGCCGATAAACAGACTGGTCAGAATCTGAGAGTGCTGAACAGCATTTGACAATTCTGACTACAGTATCGGCCAGAACCATGCTGAGTGGAAATGAGAGAAGTGAAGTTAGCTGTTATTCCGCCATATGACGAATCTATCAATCAATCTGAATATCGCCACTTAGCATTCCTCAGCCGCGTCAGCCTATGCTGCTCAGCAATCGCCATTTTTCTTTCTGTGCTGACAAGATTTTGTATCGGCTAAACGCACCCAATGTAACATAATCTGTATCTTGGCGTCGTGAACGTCGTGAATAAAGATAGCTAACTTTTGTGGTTATTTTATTCTAAATAGCCATGAATTAAAAGGCTCAGAAGGCATATATCAGCTCCAAAGCGTATTTAAATAAACAAGGTGAATATATTCAACATAAACTCAAATATAACTGGAAATAAAAACAACTATCTGTTCGAAGGCACAGCTCGAAGTCAGGTCAGCAGCAACCCTTGTTTTAAAAACATTTTTGGCATGGCATCAACGGTAGCTAAAGCAGTCGGTGTGGCAAAGGATGTATCTCCATTATACTATAGAATACTCTCTAAATTCCCTCAAAATTTAACATTCTGTTTTGCTTATGGATCTGCGGTCAAACCTCAAATGGGCAACCAAAAGAAGCAAAACATGATCGATTTAATATACTGCGTGGAAAATTCGCATCGTTGGCACGCAGCGAACATAGAAACGAATCCTTCTCATTATTCCGCACTTCGATATTTCGGCAAGGGCTTCGTAGCCAGGTTCCAAGAGAATTGGGGCGCAAAAGTTTACTTCAATACACTGGTTGACATGAAAGAAGAAAATGTAACAATAAAGTATGGTGTGGTGTCCCAGAAGGATCTTATCGCCGATCTTCTTGATTGGAATGACCTGTACCTCTCTGGTCGCCTTCACAAACCAGTGGAAATAATCAAACAAACTACAAGCTCACAGCTGCAAAGTGCCCTGCAGTGTAACCTCAGATCAGCTGTGCACACTGCTCTACTGATATTACCAGAAACATTTTCTGAATATGACTTTTACTTTGCTATTTCAAATCTTAGTTACGCTGGGGATTTTAGAATGACATTTGGAGAAAACAAGAACAAAGTCAGGAACATAGTACAACCACAGCTTGTGAGCTTCCGTGAATTATATAAACCTGTAATGCAGCAATTCCATACTTATGTAGACTTCCCAACAGGGGACGCCCAGTGCCACCAAGATGTAAACCCTGAAACTAAGTTACATCATTTGATGCAGTTGCCTATGGTGCCACAGCAAAGAATAGTAAAGTTTTGGAATCATGGAGGTCTTCAACAAGACATGGAAGATGTCCTTCGAGCTGTTGCTTATGATATTGACTGTGCTGTGATTTTAAGGCAAATTCTTAAAGACTTAGTGTGGCAATCTAGTGTGAGACAGTCATTGAAAGGAATAATGACTGCCGGATTTTTAAAATCAGTTCGTTACAGTGCTAAGAAAATAGCAAAAATGTTCTAACCAGTTGTTAATGTTAATAAAACAAATTATACCTAAGATTCATGTACAAAATAAAGTTAGTATGTAAATAAACTCTTTTTTGATTCAATACTAATGTCCTTTTTTGTTTTTAGGTTTGAATATGCTTTCCGATGAATCCAGCAGTGATTCAGAAACTGGGAGATTCAAATGTCGAGCAAAGAAAGATGAATCAAGTAAAAGTCGCAAAGAAGATAACTTTAGATCTTCAATAAGAAGTAGGCCAACAGAAAATGATAGAATTCATAGAGATAATGACAAAAGCAGAAATGACAGAGAACGAATGGATAGATATCCTAGGGATAGAGATAGAAATAGATATTCTAGAAACTCCCCAGCCCGTAGAAGAGTATCACGAGAGAGGAGTCCTGCCAGAAAATCTCCCGAGAGGCACAGGGATTCACGTGGAATGATTAAACCTCCAATTAGAAGTGACAGTCGGGATAGAAGTAGACACTCAAGGGCTATAGCACAAAGGTCACCAGAACGTAAGAGAGATTTGAAAGAAGAAATAAGACGTAACATTACGCCACGCGAAAAAAGTCCGGACAAATTTCGTAAGAAGTCAAGAGAAAGGGAATTACTGTCTCCTGACAGACCCCATAGAAGAGAACGCATTCAGATATCACCAGAGAAATCTCAGAAAAGGGAGAGAGTTTCAATATCTCCTGAAAAATCTCATAGAAGAGATAGAATACAGATATCACCAGTAAGATCTAATAGACAAGAGAGAATTTCTCTGTCCCCTGAGAGGTCTCATAGAAGGCACAGAGTACCAATATCTCCAGATAAATCTAAAAGAAAAGATAAAGTATCAGATTCACCCGATAGATCTCAAAGAAGAGAAAGAATACCTGAAAGATCTAACAGATTGGATAGAATATCAATTTCTCCTGAACAGTCACGAAGAAGGTCAAGGGACAGAATTTTACTATCGCCTGATGACCACAGGGGAAAAAGGTCAGAAATCTTTAAGCCTCCTCCACCTGAACCAAGAAAAAGGAAGAGTGATAGTCCAATCATCATAGAGGAACATAGTGACCCTTCTGATGAAGTGCAGCCAGGGTCCTACTACAGTATGATTCCAGCTGTAGTTAAGGAAAAGTCGGAAGAGTCCAGTGAAATAGACTCCTCAGATGACGAAAAGCTACGAGCGAAACTTTTAAATTTAGAAAAAGAGCTTCACAAAACAAAAAAGAAAAAGCATAAAAAGAAGCACAAGAAAAAGCACTCAAAGTCTGATAAAGATAGTGATCAAGATTTGACGGCAGTGGTGGAAGTAAGCAGCACAACTGACATCCCTACTGTTCAAACTGAGGAAAGAAGCGTCCAACCTGAGCCAGTTGAGGTCACATCCACACAAAAGAGTAGTCAGAAAGAAAGTGGCGAAGAAGGAGAGATAATAAGTGACGATGATTCTCAAAGTCAGTACGACATTGACCCAAGTGATTTGAGACACAAGTTAAAACGCTCGGTGCCTAAAACTGATGATAAAAGAGATTTGTGTGGTCCTGCGTTGCCCCCACATTTGGCCAAGCAAAGAGGATCTCGGTCGCCAGCAACTGAGGGACCGGCGTTACCACCTCATTTGAAAGGAAAATCAAAAAATATAGGTAAATATCTTGTAACACTTTTATTTTACAGTTTTATTTAATTTTTGGGTTCTGTCTCACTTTGTATCTTTTTTGACTGATAGGCAAGACAGATAATACCTGGTTATATTTAACCAGACTGGCTCTATGGAACATTGGTTAGTGACTCAGGTTCATAACCTACGGTTCCAAGAGTCGTGGGTTCGATTCCCACTCGGGACAAATATTTGTGTGACGAACATTGGTGTTTGTTCCGTGTCAGGGTGTGATTATGTATTTAAAAATATATATGTATCTATGTATATCAGTCTCTGACGCCCATAGTACAAGCTCCGCTTAGTTTGGGGACAGATGACCATGTGTGAAAATGTCCCAGATATTTATTTATTTATATTTAAGTTTATTTATGTATCCACTGTTGATCCTGATTTCCGTAACACAAGTGCTTAAGCTACTTACCACGGAATCAGATCAATGTATGTGATGTTGTGTAATATTTATTAAGAAAGTATTTATTTATTATTTACAGGACCATCAATCCCAGATGACATGCGAAAAATTCTCTCGGAAAGAGAACCTGTGTATGAAAGTTCTGATGAGGATATTGGTATTGGACCATTGCCGTCAGGATCCGAGGCCAAATGGTCAGAAGGTCATCAGCGGCTGGAAGAGCGAGCCTTAGAAATGAAAATACGGAAAATGGATGGGCATTCATTAGAGACATCGAATATAAAAACTAGAGAAGAATGGATGTTGGCTTTGCCTGAGGGGAAAGCTAAGTACTTGGGCTTGGAGGCTCGCAGTTTCCGAGCTAAAGAAGGACCTGATATGTCAGACAGGTAATGAATACATTTGTAACGAATAGATGTGATGATGATAATCTGTTTTGATGTGGCATATGCTGAGGTCTGTACCTCGTTGACCACTTCTCAAAGTTCTTGTCTATGTGTGTTATTTCTTTATTTGAGTTGAGTTTTTGCGTCTTGTGTACTATTTATATCTATTATGTATCATTGTAATTTTTCGTGTCTGTGTCGTGGTCAATAAATGTTTTTCTTTCATTCTTTCTGTTTTTGGAAATTATAGATAATTTTTAATGTTACATAGCTGCTTGATCCAGTGTTATTCCAACACTAGGTATTGTTCACATAACAAATCTAAAAACGTGATTTCCATAAGGGTGTCTGTTCATCAAACCTGTTTTGCAGACCATCTGCAGATGATCTTTTTTTGGATTCATGTGAAGGATTTCGACATTACGATTGTCGTTCTTACAGATCTAGCTGGACTGACACGCCCGAAGACAAAGCGCGGAAGGCGGCCGGCATCGCAAAGGAGGAAGACGCCGACGCCGCCCTAAGGCGCGAGGCCCGGGCGCGCCAGATCTCCAGCAGGGATGGCCAGCAAGAGGAGGCGGTGAAGTAAGTAGCTTACTTAAGAGAGAGTTGAGTGCAACCGACGCGATATCCGAAGGTCCGGTGGTTCAAGTCCGCGTTCAGGCGGAGTCATGAATGCGATTTTTTTTTAATTTTAAATTTATATTAAGCTATAATAGCATTAAACAACAAATAAAAATATAAGTAGCTTACGCTTATCTATCTAATGTATGTTTTGCAATTGTTTTTAAGAGTAACTGGAGAATTTGCTTTGGTCTAATATATTGAATGAAAATGAAAATGACAAAGTTTTTTTATTGAAACAAGCACCAATACAGAGATTAATGTAGCCCTAACTTATCTTGATCCATATTGGATCATATTATTTAATAAGTCCCGTAAAAATTGTTTGAAATACATTACTTTGTTCTACATATGCTACAATAGATCAGCACCATCAAATGTTATTATTATAGGGGTAATTTAACATTATTTTATAATATAAAAAAAAAACGGTACAGTTAAGAAGACTAAAAAGTAATGTTATATTTTTTCTTTTACAGAAAACATAAGAAGAAACATAAAAGAGAAGAAAGTTTATTAGAACTGCATCAAAAGAAGCTGAAGAAGAAGAAAAAGGTACTTTATCTTTATGATTTATTAAAAAAATCAAATAACTGCTAAAACCACGTTATAATAATTTATTAGCACGACTTGGTTTTGTAACTGCCGCGCCTCCAGGTTATATATTACGGTAGTGGGCGATACTATATGTGTAGTTGTATTAATTTTTATGTCATGTGTGTATAAGCCATGTCAGAGGCCTACGGGCGGTTTAAAACTCTGACACCAGGTTGTTCATCATACGATAAGAAGAAGAAGAAGAATTTTTATGTAGATGCTTAGTTACTGCCAATCAATTTTACTCTTTTTTTTCGGTCTACGATACAATTTAGCTCGCGCGCGCGCCTTTTTACCCTCGCAACATCTTTCCTTCAGGACAATCCACTGATTGAGACGTATTTTTTTTTTTCAGAAGGACGAAAAAGAAGATGGCGAGAAGAAGGAACGTCGGCCGTTCAGCCGCGACGTGGACCTGCAGGTGAACCGTTTCGACGAGGCACAAAAGAGGTCCATCATCAAGAAGGCCCAAGCCCTCGACACGAGGTTCTCGCGAGGCGAGTCCAAGTTCCTTTGATATTTTGTATGTAACATTGCAGTTATTTACATCACCATAATGATGAAACTAGGATTATGCGCGTAGGAAAGGTATTTAGGTTCAGTGTTCTGAAATCCTGCAGTTTTCAAATATCAATCTGTGAGTGTATGTTTACCTACTACTTATTACAGATTGTTTTTTATTAAGTACATTTTTTTTATTCGAAAGCTAAATTTTATTTACCTGCCTTCCTAATTTTTCAAGCGTGAACGAAAGCACTTTCGGCCCTTGTACGTTTTTAAAAGAAATATAGTATTTTATGCAGTAGTATTGACGAAGAGCCTGGTCCGAAAATCCGCAATATATACGCGTGGTGAAGACGAATGAAAATTGTTTAATGTATTGTATGTAATTCCTTATAATAACCAGTTATGCTTTTGTATCTGTGTCCCGTGTAAAATTTACTTATATGTCACAAGGCCTTAATGTTGTAATTGCATATACAAATAATAATATTGGTATAAAAATTAAAGGAGAAAAAAATATCAAATTAAGTAGCTGGTACCATTGTTGTCCACACGTTAATTTGCTCAACTACTACAATATACTGTCAAAAGATATGTGATAGGCAAGATAAAAGTTGCATACCTACATGATATACCAAAGCCGCTCTAAGTTGGCCGATTTGACACATGTCAGACTGACTGCACTAGTGAGGGACAACGGTAAAATTGCCGAAGTATATAAGTAACAGTTATTTCCACTTTATAACCAAGCAAGGTCTAATAGGGTATTTTTATGAAAATCAGTAAGATTTATGTAAATCAATATTATTAATGAAATCGAAACTTAAATTTTTGGCGAAATGAGACTACAAAAGTCATTTAAACATTTAAATTCCTTTGTCATCTTATTAATAACAGAATTAGTCACATCTTTCATTATGAAAACAAACTTCTTAGGCGCTGCATACAACAAACTAACGTGTGACGTCACACGCCAGTCGACGTTTGTATGGAGCGTTTTTGAGCTCGCCCAAATAATGTGCAATTAAAATTGTAATATCTCGTAGAGTTATCCAGATATCAAAGTGATACTTTCAACAGTGTCTTTGTGTTCGGGTGGTCCATTCAACTATATCAAAATAAAAAAAAACATGAAATACCCTATTATAACATTTTTTTATTAAAAACATTTATTCACATCCAGAAGATTGAACTGAAGTTTCTTATTTAAAAATATATTTATTTTTAAAATACAATACTTATTAAATCCTTCATCCTATTTCTAAAAAATACCTGGTGAGTATTACCCATTACGTCACTATGAAAACGTGTCAAACGGCGTAACCTTGTAAAAGCGTAATACAGATTGGAAATTTTTCGTTTTCTTTTTATAATTCAATTATTTTAAGTAATAAAAGACAAATCATTAGATAATTAGGTGCATTTGACATTTTGAATTAACGTCTTATTTTTAAAAGTTGTTTTTTATGATTCGCTAAATATGTTCCTCTTAACAAGGATAAATGCAAAATATAAAATAAAAAGTGTCAAATCGGCCAACTTAGAGCGGCTCTGGTATAGTAGGTAATATTAGTGGTTTATACATGATTACCTCCCATATATCTAAATACAATGTCTATGATCATGTGAGTACTAAGCCATAGTAAATATTGGACAATACATTGAAAATGTAATATGTTTTTAAAATTTTATTTTTTACAATAATAAGTTAGGTGTTCGTACACTGTACATCGGACCGAATCAGACGCACCTTACGCGTCGGAGTTCATACAAACTATGTTCATACATTCCTTAGGTACGCGGATAAATGGATGTCTAACTTAGACTGGCTATGTACCTAGTTAATTTTCTTCCATGTTTCATTGTAAATTCTTTTCTGTTATTTTTTATCCCTAATTCCATGTGTCCGGAGTTACACTTTTAAAATGTAATCAAATTAATTGATGAATTAAACAAGCATATTTTTAAAACTAATTTGATTGTACAAAATTGTTTTGCACATAAAGCAACTTGTAATATACTTATTCTTACGTCACTACTTAGTTATTTTAATCAATTTCCTAATTCCTTTGCAAACGTGTTGGTTTTTTCTTGAAATTTTGTCACATGAATACGCCGGGCCGTACTGATTTCAAATTAAAAACAATGTTATCAATAATAAATCTTTATTAATTAGACCACTAAGTAAATGCAAGGAGGCAGTAATCTATCGTAATAACAGTGACTGTTACATGACTGTCTTAGCGTCGATGACGTCTGCAGACGGTGCCTTTAACTTCTCGTCTGAAGGACACGTCTTGACCTTCGAGTCGGAGCAGCACAGCAGGTCCTCGGCTGTGATGTCGGCGTATGTCCAGGGCATCTCGCAGACTTTGTAGAACGCCGACAACTGTAAAAGAAATAGTATCATATTAGTGAAGTTGTTGTGCTGTATTGATTCTTTAATATCTCACCTGTTAGGCAGATTTATAATAGTGCGAATGCTGCCAACCGCTTCTCGAGTATGCACTGCGTCTTTTTAGGGTAACTTAGACAGGCAATATAATTTTTTTAAAAATCAGTACCGTTTGATGTAATTAAACCATTTACGTGATTTAGCCTCTTAGATAATTTAAGTGGAACAAACCAAAATAAGATTGAACATCAACCAAGTTTTAATATGCGTGTAAGAATTCAATAATAAGTCACCACGTCGTCACCGCTATTGTTCATCATCATGATTAACCCATACCTATAGGTCTGAAGCACGGGCTCTCCACTGCCGAGACACGGGCCTACCCTAAACTAGGGCGATAAGGCCTTAGTCGACCACTCTGGCCAAGCGCGGTTTGGTCGAACTCGATTGTAAATTATCATAAATTCGGCGTCGAACATCGAAAGGCAAACGCACCTTCAACTCGTTAGCATCCTTCAGCTTATTGCAAAGTATCTCCGGGCCCTTAGCCTTAGTGGCCGTAGCGAGGGCGTTGCACAGGCTCTTGCAGGTGGATTGCCCCTCGTCGTCGCACTTGACCACCAGGCCAGGTGTCTGGGACAGCAGCGGCGCCGCGTCGGCCCCCGGCGTGGGGGACGTGAAGCCCCCGCATGAACAGTTCCCGGTTGGAGTCGTGTCTTTGAAGTTGCCGCTGGAATGGGAAAGAGTGATTGATGTTAGTTTTGATAGTAGGTACACTAGGAGTACAGCTAGGTACTTGTTGTTGTGAACTAGACAAAAGTAGTACTAAAAGTGGTAAGAGTGACATAAAACCCTAAAAAATATCACGACTATAATTAATTTATTAACATCGACTTTACAAAAAGTCAAATAGGTAGGTAGATATCACAATATAAGAAACGCTTTGACCATTTGAAACTCCATTGCTGAGGGTGAGTTTATTATACCCGCTTGCAAATAATTACTGTTAATTTGAAATATACCTGACTTTTTCCTCGGCGAAGACCACGATGATCCCGAACAGCAGGATGACGCACAGGTCGCAGAACATCGCTTTGACGGATGACATGTCGGTCGCCGGTGGTTCGGAACTGGTGGAGATCGGCCCATGAAGAGAACATTTATACCGCTGCTTGCCATTGATGAGGTAACCATGATTGGGAATTTTGTGGGACTACCAATACACCTGTCTACCTTATCAAGAGGACATAAATCCAAATATTACTGAAAATTACATCTAATATTAATAAAGTACTTCGCATGACATATAATTAAGATTGATATGCAATAATCTCTCAATTATTTTTGAACGAGATCGCGTTTCGCACTGATCGTCCTTTCAGAGAGCAGTTTCTGGATCTGGATCATGCATGGTATATAATATTCGATGTCCGCCTATGAAAGAAGATAGGCGGCACAGTAAGCAATAGTTCTTTTTGTGAATATTTGTTTACTTACGAGAGTTTGAAACGGCAGTGCTTCTACCTACCTATAGCCGATAACATGGTATATAATTCTAGGGGGGTTTCCTACCCCTCAATAGAATTATGTACTTGGAATTGTCCAAAGTCCTATGCATAAAACCGTGGTCACCCTGTTGTAACCCGACTGGGGTAGTGTTATGATATTATGAAGAGTCGGGTTGCTGTTTTCGTTGCGCCACTTATACAATAAGTCGTTTCCTCGTCGCGAGTTTGTTTTAGCAATTGAGCCACCGAGCCATTCGACACGGCCTAAGATGCCCAGAAGTCGTTAAAATGTCTGTTCAACTAATTTTGTCGGCAAGTAATATTGCAAATTGGCCTCTATATTACCCTAATTTCCTAAAACCAAGACATACCCTAGATCCATTTTTCTGCTATTGTTAATAACACCTTTCTTTGAACTGGATTTTTATGGTGCATTGATGTCTATTTTTTTTTTCAGATATGCCTAAACTATTTGTATAAGTTGAACTATGCTTATCATCTTTAGGAGTCATTTAACTTTATTAAATTTGAATATAACATCTTGTTATTTGTAGTCGTCGAAAGATTGTAATTGTAATTTACAGAAAGGAAAATTAAAATAAACACAACCATATCTAACAATATCTTTATTTCATGTTCACAGGTAAAAATACTGGCAGTCTTTAAAAATAAAGATTGATCAATATTTACAATATTCATATTTGAATTCAGGAACTTGTGAAGTAGTCTGGCATGATCACAAGACCTAATAGTCTACCTATAGGCACTGAGTACATAAACCATAATGAAATACTTAACACTAGGAGTACTGTTACTGTACTACCCTCGTCAAACTTACATGCATCCAGATCAATACAGGAATAATAATACCTCATTTAAATCAATCCTAATTCACATGTTATATTATTTGGACACTCATTTCATCAACAATTATTTTCTATAATGACTACAAAGTTTGTTACTATTTTGAGATTAACTCTGGCTTTTTATGCTTTATAAATTCACACATTTCTTATTCATTATTATTGAAACAGTCCAATAATCTGCCCTAACCTTTATTCCTAATTCATAAAAATGATACAAATATTTATGAACTTAAGAGGTCTGTTTCCTTACAATATTAAATTTCATTACACCTACATGATAATTATCCTGATACAAAATATATCACTACATTATTCTTACACAGTCAGAGAACAATTTTATTCACACATTCATGATCAGTGTTCATTACTATTATCTTTGGGGTGCAGGTTTTGGTTTAGGCATTTTTGCAAGCAAACCTTGGATTTCCTTCTTTTCATCGTAACTCTTCCACATTTCATACAAGTTTATAATAGATCTCACAATCTCTTGTATCTGTAAAAAATACACAAGAATTAGACAACACTAATAGTTAAAATACTATGATTTTTTTTTAAATATCAGAAAAAATAGACACATGTCTTTTTCAAACAAAGATAACAATATCCCACTTGTATGCCTACAAATAAAAATACAGGTTACATTGAATAGTCTAAATTTTAAGTATTGATCATGTCATTCAGTCAATTATTGTAATAACTTACTTTGTCCATATCCACATTCAATTCTGCAAACCAACCCTTTTGGTTTTCATTACCTAACATCACACATGCTATGTGCAGTGCTGCTATAGCAATCTGAAACAATTAAAATAATAAATCACCACTTGTCTAAAATTTACAAAATAAAAAGTTATAGATGAATAAAAGAAAAATTTACCTGATAAGGAGGGTATAATAAGCTAACATCTGTTCTGAGAGAATCATTAACTATCCTCCATGCATAGGTCAGCAACTGGTCATCCTGTCCCATGTCCTGAACAAACAGTAGCAGTGGCCGGTATGGCTGGTAAACTATGAGGCAGCAGTCTAAATTTTCCAACAAATAGAACTCACACTCTAATATATGATTCGTTCTATAAGGGAACTCTTGTTGTCCATAAGCGTATCCGAATTTATTTTTGATGACGGTTTGACACGTAGTTATTAGCCTCGAATTGGAAATAACACCGAACTCTTCAACTTTGGAAGCTAAAAACACACACGTTGGAGCTAAAAGTAACGGATCTATACACTTCAATGAGTTCCGGGCGTAAAACCTTTTGAAATACACTGTGGCGGTCGCGATCACTTGCTGGCGGACCTTGAGCTGCTCGCCCAGCACTTGTATTATACTAGCAAAGAAATTGAATATCTTCTGATATTCTTCTTCGCTCAAGATGTTCAAATCGTATTGCCGATCTCTGATGAGATCTGTTTTGTCCAAAATCCATTGTTGATGATGCGAACTTTGCCAAAAATTACCAGCCATTGTTATCTAGGTTATAAATTATCGTATTTATATTCCAACTTGTTAGTTCTTTTGTTGTATTGATTTATTTTCTGCGTAAAATATTATACTAAACTTATTTACAATATTACTATAGAAAATACAATATAAATCAACAGAAAATAGCTTTCTTTCATTCGCTTGACATTGATTGAATGAAGTGACTGATGGTGATGACACTTATGAAATCAGTTAGAATATTGACGGATTGAAGTACGATTAGTTTGTAGGCAATGAAATACAGTTTCTTACAGCCTTATGAACTCTCCTATATTTTTTTTATGTATTCAGGACCAGTGGCGTAAAAAAAGTAATACGGAATATTTTATTATTGCTGTTTATTCACGAATTAATCATAACATATGTTTGTCCTTATTTGGATCCCAATAAGTCGTCCATGGTGAACTGCTTGAGCACCTCGTTGATAATGTCGAACAGCTCTTCGCTGAGCAGCGCGCTAACATTCGCAAGCTCGTTCTGGATCACTTCCTGCGTGACGGTCTGAAGCAGCGAGTTGATGAAAGTGTTGATAAGGCTGGACCCAGTCATACCGGTAATTTGAATCTGAAAACAAATAATTATCAGTTAGTTATAACAATTGCGTGGGAAACAAAAGTACGATAGTGTATTTTTTTATTCTAAAAAAGTTCTACAAAGTCATATTGGCCAAATCCTTAGTTTTTTTTTCACAGTATCTTAACATCGTATAGATTGCGTCAGTTAACACATATTACATTGCATTTCTCATTTGTGTTTTATTCGCGAATCAGTATTCCATCTTACCGTTGTTTCTTAAGCCTACCTACTTCATAAGTGCAATTAAAGATAGATTCTGATAGTTATCTGATAGCTAGGTACTTGATAATTAACTGTGTAACAATAAATAGGTAGTTACTTACATTCGTGTCATGGATATCAATTTTGATAGCGAGGTCTCTTAAGACCAGATGGCCTCCTCCCAATATGTTGGTGCCGAGTCTCACATCCACATTCAGTTGCAGGCGGTTCAGGAAGACCCTACCGATGAGAAAATATATTTGATTAGTTCAAGTATTAATCTGTCATTACATAAAAGTAATTCGGTACACCTAAATGCATATCTAGTACGTAATCTGTTTGGAGAAAATCTCACCTGAAATCACCTCCAGCCCGATGAGTCAACAGAGCAATTGAAGCCTGCACATCGTAACTACCTGTAAAACATTTGAATCAAAATAAAATAAGTAATATCCTGATAAAATTCTATGAACTGGAATTTTATGGTGCATTTATGTCTATTTGTAAGTCGAACTATGCTCAATTGAAGCCTGCACGTCGTAACTACCTGTAAAACATTTGAAAAAAAGTAATATCCTGATAAAATTATGCAAATTTTCAATATTTAAACTAATGCATCTGGGTCAAAATATGAACAATAAGTTTAATTAGCGTTAATAGGACAAATAAGCTTTTTGACACCTGTGTAAAGATTATTTCAAGAGCATTTAACGCAACGTAAACATTATTAAAGGCCGTGTAGCACTAGTCTTTGTTTTGTTACATAATATCACGCCTGGCTCTCAGCTTTATTCTGAAATGTGTAGGACCTAATTAAGCAGGCATTTTTGGCAAGTATGTTCAATTTCAAGGTCTAAGTATGTTTAGATAAATACACATGGGATGTGTAAATAAATACTGCTTACCCGTAACAATGACCCATGGAAGTGTGAGTTGGAGGCCGAGAGTGAGGCGAATTGCGTTGAAGGTGACGCGGTCGACCAGGTACCACTGCAGACCCTCAACCCTGAAGTTGCGCACGTTTCCTGAAGCGCGGACGCTGTAAACAACATCAGGTTCAAACTCGGATCGTTCATAGTAGGTAGGTATTATACATATACCTATAAAACTTTTTCGTAGTAACAAGTAACTTTTCCCGTGGTGCTATGCTTATAAAGCGGTGTGTGCGCGCGCTGTTTAGAGGTAATACAATCAAAGGACACTGTCACTCTTACTTTCACTCTATCACTGGAGAGTCCCACACACGTAGAGTAAATGCATTAACAAATATATATTTTATCACATCAGAACCCGGGTCAGATAACCTCACCCTTTTTCAAGCAGGCAGCGAGCAAGAAACACGAAAAACACTTGGTCACAAGATTTATTAAAGTCGTTTTGACTCACCCGGTGGCAGTGAACAGGAAGGGGCCGGCGTGGTCAATAACGAACGGGTCCAGCACGGGGATGTCTCCGCTACCGTTGATCACAACGTCCCTGAAGCTCTCCAGCAGAGCCTGGATCTGCGAAGCCACGAGGCTGCGCTCCTGGACGCTCAAAGAGTTGAAGAGAGCCACCACGTCATCCTCATTGAAGTCCTCGGGGACGACCAGGACTAAGTTGTACTCACTGTTCGATAAGCTCTTCTGGATGCTGCTTACTGAAAAATAATACGCAGCTAGACTCATAACGTCATAAAAATTGTTTTATTCGAAGTATGTAGGTACTGGGTAAACTCCACTTTATCGATGTAGATAGGTATTATATAAAATTGATTGAGCAGGGCGAAGCATTTTCAAATTTTAACAAACCAACAAAATATAGGGGCTCTTATAAATTTGTAGTATCCATTAGTAATCTACCTACTGATTGCATTATTTTCTCCGGATACAGTAAATACTTCACATACATACTGAGATATTATTAATTGAATAAAACAATTGATATTAATATTAACCATTTATATGTTTTACTGTGACTGGAAACATACCATGTTGAACATTATTTGGTGTAACTGCCGCACTAGCGAGCGCGCACAAAGATAGAAAAACAAAACTCGCGACCCGCATTTTCTGAAATTAAATAATGTCGAAAGGATATTATTAAAAATTTACTTTGATAATGTTATAGTTTTTTCATGTTCAGTTTTTAATACTTAGGTATCTAAATCTAATAAATCATTGAAATTTACCTTGTCCGGCACTAAGAACAATAAAAAATTCAAGCTACGATCTCCCCCAAACAGTCTTTATACATTTTGTACAATCATAATCTTTTATTAATCATTAATAATCTGAAGAAGTATTTTTATCGTATCTAAATTACATGTTTACAGGTGTCTTGGAAACTCAAGCAAATTACCTACTCTATTTGCTGAGTGTTATCAAAATATAAATCAGTGCCGTATACATGCATGTTATCTAAATCCTTAAATTTACATTAAATCATAATTTGTCAAATATATTTCACAGGTAGGTAATACCAGGTTTACGTGGTACATACCTAGTAGGTACCTATATATTTTAAAAGCCATTTAATTTTAACGTAAACTGTTTTTTAATTGGGGTACTAATTTTATTTGTTAGGCTTTTTTATCTTATTCATTAGTATTTACATCGTCATGCTATTTTATCCCCTTAGGAGTTGACGTACGTACTTACGTAGGTAAATTCCTAATTAAGTGTATGTACGAGTACGGCTCAAAAAAATCCAATATAATTTGAGACGCCAAACACTAGTAGGTAAGTAGATAGTTTTTGCCATTTCGTTAGAACTTAGATATAAATATATTGTGAACAGACGTGTTAGGGTAAATTAAATATGAGACATTAACTTTCGTACAAAACTTATATTTTCTTAATATAAACCAATTTCAATTCTTTGAGAGGTAAGTACATCATATTCTTAAACTTATTTATTATTGATAATTACTTATGAATTTTATCGCATTCACAACATTGTGGGTGCTTAAGTTACTATGTAGGTTAGGTATAGGTACCTAACCTGTTCTATTTTCCGTTTCCACTTTGCTAGAAATAATAATCATAATAGGTATGTTTGTTACATGATTAATTGGTTACAGACTAGAACGATTTTTGATTTGTTTATGCATTGAATATTAAATTAATAAAGAATTAACATTAGAAAACTTGTTGCCCAGTGCGTTTTAAAATGAAAAAAATCTACAATATGTTGTACGACATCTTCTCAACTTTTAATATTAAATACTTAAAGGTAGCTAATTTAAGATCTTGATAACATGATTTGGTTTTAAACAGGTTGAACTACTTTCAGTCTTATCACAATATAATATTATAAAACAAAGTCTTTCCCGCTGTCTGCCCATGTAATCTAAAACTTTAAAACTACGGAACGGATTTTGAGGAAGGAGGAAGAGGAAGGTTTATTATGTACCTATAAAATACCCGAAGCGAAGCGAGGACAGGTCTTTAGTTCAGGTGTAAGACAAAAAAGTTACTTCGTACAACATTTAGTCTAAACCTAACAACGGTAGTCACATCCTCAATTCCGTCGAAGGAACATCTCTTAAAAACAAGTCGAAAACTTACATACCTACGTTAAAAACCTATCGAATTGTATTTTTCATACTACCGATTTTAGTTCTTAGCGTTATCGCTAGGGGCGCTGTACATTTTGTCGTAGATTTTTTTACATAAGCGATATCTAGGCTGTCGCTTTTAAACTCATGGTAGCGCTGCTGATGCTGACCCGTCGTCGTTACGTCTGCACCGCGTTCGGCGCCGGCGCATTCCCCGCGATGACTCGGAACAGTTTCTCTGGGCTCATGTCCTTCAGGAACTCATCGATGACGGGCACCACCTGCTCCCGGAGAGCTCGCGCGATATCATCGTGGTAGCTCTGCAAGATCAGGTCCCCGTAATTGTTCAGGAGTGTGTTGACTGCGGCAGGACCGTCGTCTAAGTTAGCCTGGAAAATAGCAAAGGTTTGGTTGTTTTTTTTTTTATTTTAAATTATTAGGTACGTTTACCTACCTATACCATAACCATATTAAGTATTTACGACAACAATTCGGCAAATTGACAAATTGCGATAGTCTCTATCAAAACTCAATCGCCAGTAAAAGTGCAATTATGACTGACGTAACTTGCGTTGGTACAAAAAAAAAAACATCGAAAAAACAATTAAAGAAAATATATAACATACTAGCCGCCCGCGACTTCGTCCGCGTAGAGACGTTTAACGGGAAAAACATTACTTCCTTATAGCGCAGTCGTTTAAAAAGTAGCCTATAACCTTTCCTAGGACTATATCTGTACCAAATTTCATTTAAATCGGTCCAGTACTCTATGCGTGAAAATGCAACAGACAGGCAGAGTTACTTTCGGATTTATAATATTAGTACGGATAAGGATTTATAATAATAACTTATTCATGTGAATCAGAACTCTACAAAGTACAAAAAATAAAATCTTACCTCTACTTTTCCTATTTTTAAATCTAACTGTAAATTCTCGACAGAGGTGCGGGAATCCGCGGTTCGCAGGCGAATAGAAAACGTTGCCTGATTATTTCTGAACAATATCCTGAAACATAAGAAGAGCTCGTAAAACAAACGATTATTTTTACTTGACTGATTACATTGGGGTGTGGTGATTGTTACAGCTATTAAGGTACTATAATAATTTATCTTACTATGGAGCGAGGAACTTCAGATCAGACTCACCTCATTTTTCCTGAACCCTTGATTGTAACAAACCATAATGCTTTTCCTCTAATGTCGTATGTATCTGTAAAACATGTCAGAAATAAGTATATTTAGGTTCTCATTTTGCGCAAAAGCCTGGGTAACCTACATACTTTGTTAATATTAGGAGTTTTGAAGTTGATAAATAATACAGGCACCTTAATAAAAATTATAATGTGTAGAAAGTACCGTGTAGAAAATAATCTTCATCTAAGGATCCATCCTATAGATAGATTGATATAATGTGTCCACCCACATAGGTAATAGCTATGTATAATTATGCTAATGTCAGGTAACATAATACGTAACTATTTATCAACCTATGAGTTAGGTATCTCGATAAAAGGAAACAGGAATGCAAATATTAAAACTTGTGTATTGCCTTCCTGTTAGTACAACTTCTGAATATAGATAAATAGTTATATTTGCAGAACTTATCCTAGTGCTTATAAGTACTTATACTGGTTATATTATAAGTACTCTACTACCGGTAAGTACCCAGACCCGGATCTACGATTTTTTTGAACCGATATTGGCGCCTCCGTACAACCCACCACCCCTTCCTTAGATCAGGGGTTGAAATTACCCTAGTAAGGTGCACGTTTTAGATACATAATCAATTTATTCAGATCTTTCTAAATTAATATTTAACGTTTAGTTAATCATAATAGAAGATTGAAATAACTATACCTACATACATGTAGCATTTATAATACCTACCTTAACCTACCTACTATCAACAATCGGAAACATGTGTTATCATAAAGGTGAATGATATCAATTAGCATTCTTTAAATACGTATTATTATTACTGGTGTCCATTATTATTTCCAATATACATTGTCTGACTCAATACATAAGGTACCACATATTAGAGTAGGTACATATCATTTTTTATAATGCTTTTTTTATAAGTTTACCTGTAACTTTATCCTTATTGTATGTTAAGTTTAAAATACCAATAAGGAACTCATTACAGGTATTAGTGACACATAAACGGGGGACCAAACATTAAAGACTTACAAAATTAACGTCGATATTCCACAAACGAATCGAATTCACGTTCTTCGATATTCCTTTTAATAAAAATATTCTAATTAATTTAATCTTTTCTTCAAAACAAACAAATAACCAAAGGTCCTTTGGTCAAAACAAAAGTGTGTAAATATATAGGTGAGTAGTTAAAGTTACGTAGGTAGCCATTAGTTTAGAAAACGTAAAATAACTTTTTTGTAAAACTGTGCTACAAATTAACAAAGGCTGATTTTAGAATCGGACTGACGACACTCTGATTTTCGGCGCCGATAGATTTTTGTATCGGGCT
This sequence comes from Maruca vitrata, assembly GCA_039566165.1. Taxonomy (NCBI): domain Eukaryota; kingdom Metazoa; phylum Arthropoda; class Insecta; order Lepidoptera; family Crambidae; genus Maruca; species Maruca vitrata. The sequence goes on along the minus strand of CM076912.1, from coordinate 10,699,928 downwards.
TCGGCGCCGACCGATCAGTGTTACTTAAAATTGGTCCCTTCAGCGCTGGTCAGCGTGCGGTCAGCGAGACTCGAAATTTAGCCTAATACTATACTATACCTGCGCTGACGATCAAATTCGGCACAGCAATCCTTCCCGAAGCCGTCAGGTCAGTCTCAGATGCATCCAGTTCTTCTACTGTGAAGCCCTTCAAACCTTCCATCTTCAATGGGCTCGTTGCGTAAGATATCCTTAAAGGAAGAAAATTATTTTCTGTCTTCATTAGAGTGCATTAATATTCCTGAGATAAGTAAACACCTGCAGTCAATTCAGACTGGTATGTTTAGTATTGGCAGACCTACAGATACCTATACGTAAGTATATAGGATGCTATCGTACCTGCTAATGACGATTAGCTTCTTTCAAAGACTTTGTGTTTGAGTTGCTAATTAATTAAAAAAATATACAAAAACTCGAACAATTATGTGGGTAGTTAAAAGTTAAGAAACATACGTTGTTAAAAGATAATTCTTCGTAAATAAACTTTAATTTAACGTCAAGAATCTAGACCCGTCAGACAATAGATAACTGTGTTATCTCTAAGTACATCTCTACTTTATATTATAAAAAGTAAAAAAAAAACATTATTTGTTTATTTATAATTGTAAATGATCCAAATACCTTCTTATCACCATACGGTATTTTATTAGATACTTAAAATTATACAGAACATATGGGGTGTTTATGTACAATTTTAAGAGGTAGGTACGTAGGTATCTATGTATTGTGTATGTTGTAGGTAAAAGGTAGGATACTCACTTTACCCCGTAGCCGTCGTAGTTCCCGCCTACTGCGGGCATTTGGATCAGGTCCAGAGACGGTAGCGGAAAGGAAAAAGGTCCTCTTTCCCCAGCCCTCCATTTTGTAAGCAAATTCAAAATGTTTTTCTCTAGTTCATTTTTAGCTGTAATTTAGTAGAACAACTTGATTTTATTAAATCAGGATTTGGGAATATGGTATTGGAGTTATGTATGAGAAGTAAGTCATAACTACACTCACACACCGGTATGATACCAAATTATGTTGATTATTATGTACTCGTGTAAGTAAAATTTTCATTTTTATTTCATTAATTTTAAATGTCTTTCAAATAAATTAATACTCATAATAACAACATATACTCGTAGGTACTTCATAGACAACTGCGTGATCGTAACCCAAGGCTGTTAAACGCATCTTAATATTCGCGCACCTAGATTACGACGTGAATTAAAACAAACCCGAGAGATCCTGATCCTGAGAAAAGGCCTAACTCTTATGCACCATAATCTCGATAGATCGATGAGATGCGGAGAGACTAAATTAAGATCAGGCTATCAGCACAGGAATTTTGATAGGTTTCTTGACCAAAACTCATCAAATATTCCATTTATTAATTTCAGCCAATGTATACTCATATATGTTCCACATACTTTAAAGTAGCAATATTTTTAATTATTTTCTATAAATAATAAGTAACGTAATTAAAATACAATTATATACCTACCAAATCTTAGAATGTTTGTGGTATCGTGATAAGAGCTGGTTGTTACAGTTTAATTATGTGATATTTAATTAATGTTTTACTTACGTGTTGTATCGATGCCACTAACCGCTACACTTAACGCAAGTGTCGCAAAAATAATTAAAACCGATCTCATCTTTAGACATTTGTTTCACCGACTAAGACAAGACAGTCACGAAACCCCTTATTTATAGAAACCATTGCCAACGTTTACAAGGGTAGGTAAAGTAATGTCTATTTACTGAAAATAAACTGACTAAGTACTTACATTGTGGACGTAAGTACAGTCTTAGATTTAGATGTTAATCACTGATAATAAAAGGGCTCCCTGATAAAATTTTCGTTAGTTTGAAAACAAAGGAGTATCTACTTAATCTACAAATTAACTTCTTCCTCGTGAAGGTGAAGCGTTTAAATTTTATTGTCTCTTTACGTACTAAATTTGTTAGTTCGTGATAAACTTCACTTGAAAATTGCCGGTCAAGGGCAGTAATAATTACTGAGAAGCAAGACACCATAAATAACGACTCGCTATAGTCTGCGCGAACTACTTTCTGGGCCTATTCGAACGGCCTGCGTTTACTTTGTTTTAATAAATGTATAGGTGTCTACTTATGTTGCACTCGTTGGTCAACAGGTAGGAGTTCTAGTGCGTCTATGATTTCCGCACTTTTCACATCTTTAATGAAGCTTCGATTTACAAGATTATTTTTAAATAATGTTAGAACGTAAGTAGGAAAATTAAAGACACACTCGAGTGCGTACTTATGTCTTTAATCTTTATTCGGTAGTTACCAAGATTCTAGGGCGTCTATATGATAAATAAATAAATAAATATCTGGGACATTTCCACACACGGTCATCTGATCCCAAAACTAAGCAGAGCTTGTACTATGGGCGTCAGAGACTGATATACATACATATAATTTTTTTAAATACATACTTAAATACATAATCACACCCAGACACGGAAGAAACATCGATGTTCATCACACAAATATTTGTCCCGAGTGGGAATCGAACCCACGACTCGCCAGCCAGGGTCACTAACCACTGTTCCACCGAGCCAGTCAACAAGCCATCAACAAGTGATTTTTCTAGGTTCTAATGTCTGGGTGTTGATCTTCAGTACAAAGATTATTTTAATTTAGTTCTTACTAAGGAATAGCGTGAATTAGGTAGATTCACTTTACGGTCGTCTTTCAAATGAAAATTAAATTGGATTCGACGAATGAAACTCAATTACTTACCCTACTTACTTAATAGAAGCGATCAAAGGATTTGTTCTATTTCCATCGCTAATCTAGTTGATGATTGCTCAATGTAAATTGAAGGTAGGTACCATAAAATCAGCACCTTGTGGCAATGGGATTTGTTAGCTCTCAGATAAATCTGTGCCCTCCCACTCACCATCCTTACCCATTCTCCTGCTTTAAATCCAGAAATCACAATAAAATACTCAGCTAATAGGTAGGTATATGCATTTTACATGCAATTATAAATCGTCGTTACAGAAATATTATGTTATGTCATTTCTACCACCAATACCAAAATTCCTATACTTCTACAAGTACTCGCAAATCAGTCAATATTAACAAACTACAATATCCAGATTCTGAAAACAGTTGCACAAATCTCAGTTCAGTTGGCCGACCGCGCGGGGCTCGTCACCATCCCACCTCGACTGATGGAGGGCTAGAGGCCTGCCTAGTAGAGGTACCTACCTACATACTAGTGATGTGCCGGATCTTCAAAAATGTATATCCGCGGATACGGATCTGAATACGGATATTTATTGTCAAGATCCGCGGATACGGATACGGATACGGATCTTATAACTTTCTATTGATTGGTCTCATAATTATAAAAAGGAGGTTTAGGTTTAATTTTTTTTTCATTTACATAGAAGTGATCATGATGTTATAACTTATAATATTCCAGTAATCACAATATAAAAATAAAGATTTAAGTTTTAGTTATTTCATTGTCATAAAAGTGATGTAAATTATAACTTTCTCTCATTATAAAGATATATCCATCTATCTATCTAAATGTTTGCATTAAAACCGTGCCAAATATTTGATTATATGAAATAAATATACTCTGAATGGACTTTTAAAGTTTTTTTATTCTAATAATCACCAGAAAAAGATCCGTAAAAGATCCGCATGAAAAGTAACGGACCCGGATACGGATACGGATTTTTCTTTTCCCTCGGATATCCGCGGATACGGATACGGATACGGATATTCGGAACATCACTACCTACATACATATGTTTCTTTTTGTTTTGGAGAACAAGATTTTAGACTTTCGAGTTAAAAAAACTGAGTAGGTACGCAATAAAAAAATAATTAGGACTAAAAACAATATTATCTCTATCCTAATTGTTGTTGTAGACTTGTAGTTTATGTGTTACTTTGATATGTAAGCTATAATATTTTTAAGGTTCATCAAAATTCGTTCAGTAGTTTTTGCGTGAAAGAGCAACAACATGACGTGTTGTACATACAAACTTTTGCTTATACTTACATATAACATTAATAGAGCAAGTAGGATAGAAGGCTATATGACGGCTATATGAGCATTATAGCCCAAATAGTCCTACAGTTTCTTAGCCAAAGTTCGGCATCTTCTTGTCTTGAAGCACTAAGTACCTACACAAGTAGGTTGTTCAATGCCAATAAATCCTATTTTAATTGCTCTGTCATCAAAAATTATTTCAGTCCACCCTAAGATAAGAACCTATTGCATTTATCGACCTCACCCTGAAGGCCGCTTAACACAGCCCGCCCAAAAACTGTAATTCCACTATTCAGTCCAGGTTATTTCCTAAATTGCCCATTATTCCAGTTTCTTCTCGTGAAGACAACAATGTAAGTATTTAGGTATAATATTTGTGAAAAACACGGTAGGATGTAGGTACACGAGTTAGTAAGTAGGTATGTGTAACGTATGCATTTGTTTTCCAAATTTATTATCAAGCTCTTTTTTAGTAAAGATACTTACATACGCAAATTAGTGTTACCCACCAATTTAATTAACATGATCCATCTCTACCTACTTATTTATTATTCAACATCATAAATAAATTTCTACCTACTTACTTATGTAGGTATTACAAATAAAACGAATTATTAGATCAAGTTGGGTCTCTAAATAATTACATTGTTTCGATAAATATTGAACGTGAGTTTAATTTGTAAAATTATGTCTTTTTATTACAAATTTGTTCGTGCAAATAATAAGGAATATTACGCAAGTAAATAGAGGTAGATTAGATAGACTAAGGCCGCTTACCTATGGCACCATAATGTAAACTGCCTAATGTTCAAGATTCCTGTGTTCATCTTTACCTAAATATCTTTAACATTCATAATTTTACATATGTACCGGTTTTCTTTGCAACGTTGGTTAATCTTAACTTGCATATATGACGTTGTTTTCCATACTTGTCTGTAGACCGCTAATTATGCACTAAGTAGGTATAGAAAACTGCGTCAACTATAGAACTAAAACTAAACCTAACTTAAATTAGCTCTTGGCGGTAAGGAACACAAACATAAAAGTATTGCGCATGATATCTCAAAAAATATCACGCCAGATTGCGGTCGCACTTAACTCCCTTAAGAGAATGAACAGAAACCCTAATGGCACCTGAGTTTGTTAACTTCATATGTCCTCCTACGCAGTATTAAACAACAGGGATATCAAATCATCAGCATAGGTACTCTATAGACGCCAAGCGAGGGTAGTGTCATGAAGTTTTATTTATCGATTGGCGCCATTTATTTTCGTTTGCGTTCTAAAATCAATCAGTCTTTCGAAGTGCGTTGCGTTTGCCTCAGAAAACAATTTCCAGATTAAATGTCTTTTATATTAGCTGAAAGACACAAAACTTAAAAATAAAACGGCCACGAAGAACCTATAAAATTAAGAATCAAAAGAAGATTGTATAATCGTGTATTCTTTTTTGTTTGTTTCAATGCAACGATATATAATGTCAAGCAAGAGATTGACTGACACATGTCATTGTCAAAATGACATTTTATTTGCGTCAACGACGAGTATTTCTGGGGACCCGGTGTGGAGTGACCTATTCTTAAAATAGAAATAATGTTCAGCTTAATTCATACTTACCAGATTAAAATACACGCATAAATGCATAAAACTTGCATTGCAAATTTATCAATAGATATCTAATTCAGTTGCAACACATCGAAATATGGGTGGTCAAACAAAATCTCAAGAAATGTTCCAATTTATGAAAAAAATGTTTACCTGGACGTTCCTGAAAGGTCTGGTGGTTAATCCAGGTCAATTACCATTTGTGGCGTTCCTTATTATCGCTGCAGAACTTGTAATAAATGTGCTAGTTGTGGAACGCGTGCCTTACACAGAGATTGATTGGAAAGCTTATATGCAAGAGTGCGAAGGATTTCTGAATGGAACACTCGATTACAGCAAGCTACGTGGAGATACCGGTCCTCTGGTTTACCCTGCAGGTTTTGTGTATATATATTCTTTGTTTTATTTTTTGACAAACCATGGTGAAAACATAAGACTGGCCCAGTACATATTCATTGTTATTTATTTGTTACAATTATATTTTGTTTTAAGAATTTATATGAAATCCAGAAAAGTGCCTCCATATGTTCTAGTAATTACTATTCTCACATCATATAGAATTCATTCAATTTATGTGCTACGTTTATTTAATGACCCTATAGCTGTTCTATTGTTGTATGTATCTTTAAACTTCTTTTTGGATTCCAAATGGTATCTAGGAAGTATATTTTATAGTTTGGGTGTCTCAGTAAAAATGAATATACTTTTATATGCCCCAGCTCTATTTTTCTTTTATGTTGTTAATCTAGGTTTTAAAAACACAATTAAACAACTGTTTGTATGCGGAATAATACAATTAGTTTTAGGTTTACCATTTTTAATTTATGAACCTGTGGCATATTTGAAGGGTAGCTTTGATGTTGGCCGTGTCTTTAACCATACTTGGACAGTAAATTACAGGTTTCTTGATATTGAAGTGTTTGAGAACAAATGTTTCCATCTAACACTATTAGCAATTCATGTAATGTTGCTAATAATATTTCTGCCTATGTGTATAAAGTACTTCAAAAGCTATTGTAGGCTGAAGTATGTACAGAAGCAAGTGCAACCGCAGATTGATGCCAAAAACCTTGAAAACAAAAGAAAAAGTAAAATGAATAAAGATGCTAAACACAAACTTGTTAGTAAATCTGAAGAAGAAACACTTACCAAAGAACAAGAAGAATTCCTCAATTCATTTGAATCAGTTTTGAAGAAATCTTCACAAAAAGAGGGAAAAAAGGCTCCAAAGAAACAGCTAGATGAGCATGAGGAAACAAACTATAGTATAAATTTTGATATTTTATCCCAATTATTCATTCTTCCTATGTTTATTGTTAATTTCATTGGAATAGTTTGTGCTCGGAGTCTCCATTATCAATTCTATGCGTGGTACTTCCACAGCTTGCCTTATCTTTTATGGACTACCAACTTTTCTATAATTATAAGATTTTTAATCTTGGCACTCATAGAATTTTGCTGGAATACTTATCCTAGCACCAGTGTGACTAGTGCCTTATTACATGTTTGTCATGTTGTGGTGCTTTATGGTGTGTATAAAAAGATATCATCCGAGTTGAAGTTTGCTTCCAAAATGCAACAATAGTTTTATTTTTACATGTAACATAGTTAGTTTCTCCCACTTTTCTTCTGTTTTATGTATTATAAAAAGATGAATTTACAGTATAGGGAAAATGCACTGAATTAGTCACTAAAATTTATTGACAACTAACAGAAATAGATAGAGGTCCAATGATGATATTAAACAACACAATAACATACACTTTCCATAGAGAGGTGTTTTCATAATTAACGAAAAATTACCAAAATATTTTTCATCCATATTTTCTATTTGAAACATCGGACCTGGATATTTTTTGAAAATATGCATATTTTTAGCTCCCTGTATGAATTTATCTCGACTTTATTGTCTTACCCTTATGAGAGATATTGTGTTCAGTTTGAAGTGTAAATTAGTTCTGTATAGAAAATAAATTATAAGAAATAATTCCTAGTTTTTGTTCTTCTTATTTATAAGCACCTCCTACTAAAGACATAAGATATTTCATTAAGTGTTAACACCCCATAATAAACGGTAATGTATCCTTACTATCCCTTCTTATCAAAGTATTTGTATACCAAAATATGAAAATAAATGGAAAGAACTTGATATACAGGGTGTCCCAAAAAGTAGTGTCAAGCGGAAGTCCTGAGATAGAACACCCCGTGAGACATCCGAAACACCCCCATGTATGTTCCGCGATTTTTTATAGTTTTCGAGTTATGATTATTTTTCTAAAATTTTGAGAACAACTGACCTAACCGACTAAAAATATTGTAGAGAAAAAAGTATTTGACTTTTTTGAGTAACTCTTTTTGCAAATCAATTTTCATGAGTTTTTCTTTAATGCCTAAAATATTTGTCTCCATAACTTATATGGAAAATATCAAAATTATGGTGCAAACTGAAAAGTTACGTTAAGTAAATAATATCTTACAATTTCAACGTTAAATTTAAAATAAAAGGAGGTAGCTGCATGGCTCCTAAATAACTTTAAAAACTGCGCTAGACTCTCAGCTTTTATAATCATTAATAAAAACTGGTACTTAATGGGCTACTTTTGCTGAAATCGGACTTCAAAGACAGAGAGGTGGCAAAATCATAAAATTTTCCATTTCAATACAGTATTATTTGGACATTTTTATTTTTATTTTTCTATTATTTATACTATACTATTAGCTGACCCGACAGACTTCGCCCTGTCAAAAAAAAGTGAAAAAGAATAGGGCTGTTTTTAGGGTTTTCCCAGCAATTATTCGATTTTTTCTCGCCGTAAGAACCATCCTTGGACTTCAACGAACATTTTAAAAAAAGAATTGGCCAAATTAGTTCAGGCGTTGTTGAATTATGCGCTTACCAACACATTTTGCGATTCATTTTTATATTATAGATTATGATGGTAAAACAATATGGTAAATATCCTGGACATATTCAGTTTTCTGTAAACAATTCCATGTAATGATGTCACATGAGGCGCTAACTTTAAGTAAACCGTATCCAACCCATGATACAGATTGATTCTAGTGTGGGTATCATAGAATGTTGTAATGAATAACCTCAACCAACACTGTAAGAATACTTTGATTTCTTTCTTTTGTCATTCTTAAACTGTATTGTACTTATGTGTTGTCAAATAAATGATTTTGATTTTTTTTTATAATTTGTTTTTTTTTCTATTGCTTGAAACCAATAGTTTCAATTATATATTATATTGTTTAATCATACATAGAAAACCAGTGTAATAAACTTTTCGCCTTTATGTGCGGCATATTTCTATAACTATTGTGACTAGGTCAATGCCCTATTGATTGATGATACCATAATAACAACCATCAAATATAAAGATTTTATTGGTTAAAATAAAAGAAAAGGTAAGCATTTTAAGAGATTTATTATGAACCATATTAATACAACTAATCAAAGGAAAAATCTATTATAAACTTAAATTTAGATGTGAGGCGCATAAATACTTCCTCTGATATCACAAAACCACAGCTCGGATCTAACGCCTCTAGTCCAAGCTTATCCATGACATAGCGGTATGATTATTTAATCTTATATATTTTTTACTATATAACAAAGCTATATAAACAGTTAAAAATATTTTTGAATATTCACGAGCTTGCTGCCTTTATCATTCGCTGAGCAAGGAGTGCTAATAAATAAACGAGGAAAGTGTTCAAATGCTGTTAAATTAGGCCTTTACATTTTAAAAAGTGTAGAAAAGTTAAATCAATTTAGAAAAGTAAAATGATTTATGATTATATAGAATCAACTCGTTATCTGTAGATTATGTTGCCAGTGATTTATGTATCTATCTCCAAGGCGAAATTAAATACTTAAGGTCTATGAGCTTAAAAGTTTAAAAATTATGTGTACTTGTGCAGACCTTTCCGTCGGTTACTTTCCTTGTAATGAAATATTACTGCAAATTGAATATTACTATTCAGTCAAATATACCCAATCATGTAATTATACAAAACATGTGTCAAGAAAATATACAGAACATACAGACGCGTAAGTTTGTACAACTAAGTACGAAATAGTCATCACAAATGAGTAGGTTTATGGCAATCGCAAAATAGAAAGACTCACAGTCGAGATACGTCGACGAGAACAACGACAGTCTTACATAATTGGGCTTACAACTAAAGGAAATACATAACAATGGCAGCGAGCATTTAGACGAACCCGAAATTTTTAGTTTTGATGGCGAGCAAGAGCTTGTGTTTGAGGACGTGCCGGGAGGAGTAGAGCGGGATGTAGAGCCGCGAGATGCACGTGTTGGCGGTGGGCAGGTGCGCGTCGTCGGCCGGCCGGATCGTCACCGACGGCATCGGCTGGAAGCCCTCCTCCGACGCGGGCAGCGCCGGCGAGCCCGTCCAGAAGTACACCTGCGCAACGCATGATTCGAGTCGTTAAGCAATTTTAGGTTACTTATTAGAGTAATAATCGGTCCTTACAGTTTTCCGATGATCAGACTCTGATAATATGCACACACACAACACAACATCAATCAACAACACTGTCAATCGTTTAGATTAGGATAGATATAATTTTTGAAATTGAATCTGTTTCTGAATGTTGTAAATATTGGGGACGAGAGCAACAGATAAAGACACTTATAAATCTGGTTGTCTGTAAAACTTATGGTTCAACCAAAAATAGTCTGGACTATTCTTATTAGGTCTAAATCCAAACAAACAACAGACTAGCTAAATCATGGATAGGCAAAAAAATAATATCGTAATCGTCACTCACCAAGTCCTGTCGTTCTAAATGCGTCATCTTGTCGACGATGGCCCAGAGCCAGCGCTTGAAGCGCGCCAGTCGCTCGGGCGGCTCGCCGCTCTCGTCGTTGAAGCTGGTGTAGGAGACCAGCGCGGCCACGTTGATGTCGCCGACGCCGTTCAGCAGCAGCCGCAGGTCCTCCGCCGTGAGCCCGTCCAGCGCCGACTCGGGCAGCACGTCCAAAACGCCTACGCGCATTGCCTGCAAGAAAAAAATAGTTTCGATAAGATTTCGGTTTTCGGACATCCATTATTTGTAAAATGTGACTCCTGTACAGTACATACAGGAGCCAAGCCAGGTGTATAATACTGTGCACCATTTCAGAAGTTGTAAAAAAAGGTCATCAACATATGCGATTTTAGTGGGCCAACTGAGACTAACGATAGTCATCTATAGCTGGGTCCAGTGGCGGCTGTACCTTAAGTGCACTCGTGCGCTGAACCACCAATTCAAAAGATTTAAAAATTACTTCATCTTTATTTTTAAATTACCATTTTAATATTCTTTTTTAAAATACAAAAACGTATAAACAATTAAATTTCCAATTATGGTCAAAAAGTTTGAGCGCTTTACTAAACTAATATCGTGCGCTCCGGCGAGTGCACGAGGACTGCTAATACATCTTGTATGAGATACGAACAAATACGCCTGACGCGTGAAACAAAAGATCGGTCATAGAAATGTACCGAGTAATGAGTCGGTTCTCGAGCGCCGCACGCGCGAACCGAAGATTGCCGAGAGCATCCGATGTATGACGAATTGGGCCGGCCGGCACGGGCGCGAGGCGACGACGGCAGCCATGATTGACATCTCGTTATCGATATAGATTCACTGTATGTGTGACGCGTTACTTATTGTTTATAACTTTTTCCGTAATTGTTTTTAGTTTTAGTTTCAATTCTATAATAGAACTTTTATTTTGTAGGTACTGTGTTTGGTATTAGTTGAAAATGAGTATGAACATTGATTATATTAAAGAAAATAACAAAAATTTTCAAAGTAAAGTGAACATAAAATTGGCCGGACCGCCACGGCCTTTTTTAAGTTTATACAAACGATACCCGATTTTAATAAAAAGGTGATTGAACTTTTCGCTTCAGAAAAATGTCGTCGCATTGATTTAATGTATAAAAAATAAACATATTTTATGTCAATTGTTGTTTTGTTTCATTTTCTAATTTTAATATTTTAGTAAAGTGCACCACCAGTTCGATAACCCACCAGCCGCCACTGGCTGGGTCTATGTGATTCAGAAGAGCTAATGGATAAAAGACAAACATGCTTACCTCCAATGCCTTTTCCTGTGAAAGCAGCATCCTATGCTGCGCGTACTTGCGTACGTAGTCGTATACATTTAGAGCGGTGACTTCCAGCTCACGTCCGCCGGGAACTAATTCTACACAACCACCGCCTTCCTCTTCACACATTTCCAAACTGAAAATAAAAAAGAGAATAAGTTTGCATCGAACTAATAACGCATGGCGCGTTTTAGAAATCAGGACTCCTAATGCTCCTAACGCTCGGCTGATACTGATAAAATCACTGTGGGACAATTCATAGAAAATGTAGAATGTATCCAAATGTGTATAAATATAACTTATGGACTTCATAATTAACATTTAATTTGTCGTAAAAGTGGAAACAATTCAAATGTTCAAATCCTCCGAACGAAAAACGTCGCCTTAGGAATCGATGTTTTATCTAGTAAAGCTATTTACTATAACCACAACATAGCAAGTTACTTACCTAAAGTTGAGATCGAGAGCAGCAAAGAGCGAGTGTGAGTCGCCGGTCTCCGCGTCGACGACGAGCTGGCGCAGGCTCTCGTACACGACGGGGTCGAAGAAGGCCAGGTCGTGGAAGCGCACCGGCCGGCCCAGCAGGTACTTCAGCACGTGCCGGTTCAGGAACATCGGGCACAGCTCGTTTTGCAGCAGGCACAGGCCCACGATTCTGTTGACCAGATGACATATTTTAAATACATACACATATTAAAATATCAAGTTGAGTGTGTGTGTTTTTTTATACACGTGTGTCATACAGAATCTCATACAGAATTTTCTAATATTTTTTGTATTTCTCAAACAGCGTTTTTTTCCCTAACAGACAAACGATGATGGCTTGGAGTAGCCTCGTCATCATCAGCGGACTTGCGGGGAAGCGGATGGCTCTCACCTCTATCAAATAGCAATCTACACTACGTAAGCAATAACGGCATTAAACTTTCACACAGGTTCTGTTACACGATATTACACGTATGTATATATCGCTCACCTCCCAACGTTGCGGAAGGCGTTGATCCTTTCGGCGGTGGCGCGGCCCTGGCGAGGCGAGTAGTACCCGCGCTTGCCGGGCGAGTAGAACAGCGGCGCCGCGTCGTCCCCGCCCGCGCCCGCCGACGGGCCCGCCGCGCCGCCCGCGCCCGCGCCCGCCGCGCCGCCCGCGCCCGCGCCCGCGCCCGTGCGCTCCGACAGCGAGAACACGTCCAAGTCTGCATAGAAACACATGCGAGTTATAACGAGCACGAGCAGTTGATGCTAGAGTATACAAATTGAAATGCTTTCATACGAAAGCTCTAACGTATAACACAAAGATAAGAGACCCTATAAATAATGAAGTGATCTGCGTGAATTGACAAACAATCGTGTTGATCAACATGATCATGATTGTTTGCCAGTTAGATAAGCGAAGTCAGGACAACGTGGGCAGTCGCTTAAATGCACGATTTCAATACCGCGTAAGAAAGCCGAAAAAAGCTTAATCGCGTTGGATCATCGATACAGTTAAAAAATCGCCTAATTACCGATGCTAAAGGAAGGTTACATGCTGGGGCCCTAAAGCAACTTCAAAAGGAAAGAATAGGATAGCTCATTTGAGTGTTTACACAGTAAACTTGTTACTTACCTAGTATCGCCTCGGAGGGGTGCATGACGATGAGGTCCATGGCCTCGCGCACCTTCTGGCGCAGCGCGTCCTCGCTGGCCAGCAGCACCAGCAGCTGTGCCGGCGTCAGTTCCAATAGCATGCCGGTTATCTTGCCGGCGAACGTCGGGTGAAGTGAATGAACCTACAAGTCATTTTAGATATTAAACATTATGGTCATGAGAATTCGTGATGGCACAAGAATAGAAAACTTTTTATAACGAGAATGAAACCTGCTGATACAAGTTAAAAATACGGCGCCTTAGTTGCGTATTTTATAAACTACTTGTTGTTATAACTGATTTGAAGATGTATGAGATAGTTGCAGCTCTTGGCCCAAAAACCATATGCGACTATTACAAGACGCTTCATCTGCGAAGGGGGTTACGTTTACCGATATAATACACAAAGTGATATAGCACCAATACAATAGAAATCACAATGAATCAGTAATAAACTTACCTTAGGATATAGTCTTTCGCCTAATTGCGCCTGGTGGAGTGTTAGATGTTCGTTGTGTCCTCCGGGTCTGTCGCCGCTGTATCCGGCGCCCTCGGTTCCGGGCGCAGCCTGCATGAATACATTAACCAATTAGTTTAATTAAAATATAGAGTTACTATGAGACAATTGAACAACAAAAGGTTCTGCAGGAATACCAGTGTTATAGAAATATATGCTATAGAACAGGCAGGTTATAAATAGCAAAATTAATAATCATAAATTGTCAGCAATTTGTACCATATCGATTTCGAAGAAATGAGAAAAACGTAAGACGAAATTCCCTATTTGGTTACCTATGTATGTGTTTTTATTTTCATACAGGTAGATTTCTTATTGTGTGATGTAATCAATATAAGGTGTTCGATGTTCAACTGTCGGCAAGTTGTCGTAAGTGTATCATCATCAGCCCATATACGTCTCCACTTCTGGGGCACGGGCCTACCCTAAACTAGGGCGATAAGACCTTAGCCAACCACGCTGGCCAAGTGCGGGTTGGTCGACTGCACAACCTTAGAATTTCTTTTTAGGTGTGCAGGTTAGCTTTCCTCACGATGATTTTCCTTCACCGTTAAAGCGTCGAATGTTGGTACATATGAATGTCAAGTTAAGTTTGGTAAGTGTTTACCAAGCGGTTATTACCTGTGGCGAGTAGGGCCGTGCGTCGATGCTGAGCACGCGGCGCGGCTCGCGCGCCTGGGGCGGGCGCGGCGCGGGCCGGCCGGGCGTGCGGCGCGCCGTGTCCTTCGCGCGCGCGCGCCCCGCGCCGCTGCGGCTGCGATACCAGTGGACAGAAACAATTCAATGTTACACACATTGATTACTTTAACAAATAACGTTCTAGCCTCTAACAGGCATAGCATGTTGAAGATCTTGGTGGGTATATATTATTTTCTGCCCGCTAAAGGGTTAAAGATTTTTTTTCTAAACCGACTATGATGATGGCTTGGAGTTGCCTTGTCATTGCGGGGGAGTGTGGATGGGATTGCTATTGGAATGCTTTCCTGGCCTTCCCGGCCATGTTTTGTCCTTTATACCATGGATATGTTTCACGCAATTTACAAACAGATAAGATAAGATTTTCAAAATTTAAACACGCGTAATTACAAGCTATTTACCTCGATATAAGAACAAAGTGATGTAAGCTTAGAAACCTCTGCAGCTATACTGAATTTTTCAACTTTTGTATGACGACATTATGATAGACAGATAAACTCAAATATCAATTTCTTTTGTCAAATCGAAATCCAACATATATTATATTTACAAGTATTTTCGTTTACCTTGCTCCACTACTGTTGCCGCTCGCTCCGCCGGCGGCCGTGCCGGCTGAGCCTGATGTGCCGTTGGTGCTGCTGCTGCTGTTGCTGCCGCTACCAGTGGTAGGCTCTAGTGGGGGTAGCTTCTCATTTGCCAGTAATGCCTGATGAATAACCAAAAATTATATTGAAAATGTATTCTGCCATAAAATACATGTTCGTAAAAAGATATTGATCCCCGTATGCAACGCCTCGTTGTATCTTCATACACGAGGGTTAATTATGTAAATAGATAAACAAAACAATACAAAAAACCAGCTAAGAGCGAGCCGGACTCGAGTTGTTGTTTGAATATTGTAAAGAAACCATATTTGTTGTATGGTTGGGCTCCCATGACATATTTGTTGATGCGGCAATAGAAATAATATCATCACATGAACATTTAAAGTATCTAGCTATTACAATTCTTGAGATACAGCCTGTAAAAAAGGACTGACAGGCAAGTCTTAGTAATAGGGTCCCGTTTTTAACCTTGTGTACAGAACCCTAACAAATCAAAACGAAATCAATCTGAAAGTTCATACATCTTTCAAGAAAGCTCACTCAGTTTATTTACAAACTAAGACAGAGAAGGTCCGCTCACCTCAGCCACACTTGTGTAGAAGGAGCGCGCGACGCCGCTGCCCTCTCCCGGCTCGTCGCGGAACGTCACCTTGACGCGGTTGACGGCCAGCGGCGGCTGGGCGCTGTGCGCGCGCCGGTTCTGACCCGCGAACGCGCTGTTCAGCTCTGCGAACGTCTGCTGCAGCAGCTTTGCGCGGTCGCGTTCCATCTGTGTAACAACGAAATTGTCATTGGGAACTTAGTTCTATCTGCAAATCTAGATTCTCAACATCGACAATGCAACTGTTTCACAATGCAATAAGCAAGTAGTAAGTAAGGCGAGTATCTATCCATAGACAAATTAAATTAATTGTGTGATGTGATATAGCATTATCAACACTCGCTACAAATTCTTTATTCTGTAGCAACCTGTATTATCGAATAAAACAAAATATTCGGAGGATAATAATTAAATTCGTGACTACGCAGCTAGCTCGACCACAACCTAACAAAAAACTGATTTCTCTCTGGCAAAGAACTCTTGATGCAGGACCCGTGTCCACATCTACAATCAAACAGAAACCGGATTACTAGATTCCGTGCACATAAGTTGGATGCGAGTAGCTAAGGATATAAATAAGTGGCGAGCATTTGGGGAGGCCTATGTCTAACAGTGGACGGAAGTGGACTGATGATGATGATGCACAATAAACAAACCTTATGCAGCGTCAGATCCCTCTGCTGTGAGGTCCTCAGCTTCTCCATGTCGCGTCGGAACTTGACCTCCTTGACGGGGAAGCCGCCCAGCTCGGCCACCACCGAGCCGGGCTCCAGGCCCACGTCCTCGGTGAACACGCGCCCGAACAGGTCCAGGGACAGGCGCCAGCGGCCCAGTAGAAGGTCGTGCGAGACTGAAGCGCCCAGCGACGGGCAAGCGCGCCTGTCACAAACATAAAGTATTGATGAACTGTGAAGCTTCATTTTGGATTACAGGAGGATTAGGTCTACTTTTAAAAGTTAAAGCAAGGTGTTATTTCATCATTGAATCGGTATTTCTGCAAGCTGAGGTACCTTATAATTTATTTAAATGTGATGTTTACACCCATAAAGTACCCATCCAGACATAGATCTGCGTCAAGGTAACCTAAGTTGCAATTGTTGTTGGCAATTTAAATCAAATATTCGGTAGAAATACCAATCTAATCTACCCTAGTTCTGGACGGTTCCATCTTTGCTGTATGCATCATGCGAATCAGCGCGATGACGCTAGACAAGTGTTGTCATCACAAACCATCAATAACTAATAATTAATACACTTATAGAGTTTACTTGATAATGGACAACTGAAATAGCATAACTTACGGTGGTGCCGGCGCGCTCAGTGGTGGCAAGAGAGGCGGCGGTGGTAAGCCTGTGGTCTCCACGGTGACGTGGGCGGATATCTCCTGCGACTCCAACGGGTCCGCTGCGCTTAGCAATTCACCCTGATAACATCGACAGAGGAACTGTATAGTATATAATATGTAAATAGAATATTCAAGATTTTAACACTCAATTTTATTCATGTAGTCAATATAAGTTATATCGAGATTTATCTGTAGGTGACTCAATTTGCAATAGTGTTTGTTGCAAATGTAGATGACAGAATAGTTTTCCAATTGTAGTATCATAGCAAGATATCAAAACACAAATTGTTTTTGAACTGGAGAAACAAAAAGTATGCAGGTGTATTTTTATGATCCTCACCAATGCACCAAGCTAACACAGTGATAAAATCTACAAACTCCAAATCAAAAACATAATAAATTTTGCATAGTTCGTTAACATTACACAACGATAAGTGAAGTTAAAACCAATTGAAGGAGTCGGGTATGAATTTTGATAATAAAAAGTCCCCCAAATAAGTGGAGTGACTTACAGCACGTACAATAACAGTCTTCCCGGGGCTTCGCGAGGACGACGCGCGGGGCTCGCCCGCGGCCGCGCTGCTGCTGGGACCTGCCGACACCAGGGAATATATTAACATCCTATCAAAAGACGAGAGCGACTACCTAGAACCTACTAAGGAAAAATGTTTCTAACTCCTTAGTACTGGACAACAGCGTCAGGCACAACTACAGAATATGATTTACCAAATAAACGAAAACGTTCTTCTTACTCAATTTCAAGTAAAATTAACGTGACCTCACTTGGATAATTTCGAGTGCTAGCTTAATTATCTTAATTTGTATGGCTTTACAACTTTTATTGAAACATTTAATGCAGTTAATACCTGTAGTAAAAATATAAAACTGTAGAATACAAATGTTAGCTGCGGTAGCTGCAGAAGAAGTCGACCTAACTACCTATAGCTTTCGACAGTTTCGGCTAACTACCATCTTAATCTCATAAGTCTAAAAATGCAATCATACCCGGCGACGGTGACACCGCAATGCTTTGCTGGTGCGGCGCCTCGATGATGGAGCAGGCGGTGTCGACGAGCGTGTGGAACTCCGACGGCTGCGCGCTGATCTCCTGCATGGAGCTGCTGCCCGCCGCCATCGACACGGAGTGAGGGTGTCTGAACAACAATAGAGGTTTTTACTAGTAATCCAAGACGAAATTCGAAAGTCACTGACATTTGACGTCAAATAAAAACAGCGTATCCGAAGGTGTAGGATAATACTCGCATATAAAAATATAACATAGGTGAAACACTTTAGAGCGATCGTGGTCGCGGAATACAAATCTAGTTTTTATGACGTTATCAATAAATGTAGAATAAATCATTGGTAACGATGCTTACCTGTGATGCTTCTTCCTCGAAATTTGTCTAGCTTCATTTGAGTCAGAATCTGATAAATATTCTCCATCGGTGTCAATATCCATTTTGGCTGTTGTGTCCTTTGTACAAGACAAGTCCTAAAAACATAACAAGCATTGAAATCAAACTTCTTTGTTTTTCTTACTATAGTATTGTCTATTTGTTATAGTAATACACCTATGGATGTTGTACAAATTGTTCATAACAACAAATTTACCATAATATTTGCAAGAAATATTCAAGAGCATGCATGAGTGTGGCTTACGAGCTTAAGAATCTAGGAGCCAGCATTTCTGATTTTTACAAACGTGAGGTCCGCAGCGAGTGTGTCAATGGGGGCTATCTTGTGTGAGAAATTTTCTAGACGGCAATACGTAGGCGTGAGGTCTAACTGCAGCATGATTGGTAAATATTGACATGTCTGTCAATGTCGTGCTGCAGTTGGACTTCACGACGACTTATTGCCACCTAGTGAATTTCTGATACGCGTTTATATTTACAGCTTGAGAGTAATATATTACCATTTGTTCTTCCCTTTTTTAAACAAGAAAAATGATAAAAGTTAGAGTTAACCCTTTGTGTTCCGTACCTGAGGCTCGTCCCTTGGGTGCGCGTGCGAGTGCGAGTGCGCGGGCGGCGCGGAGGCGGGGCGCGCGGGCGGCGACCAGCCGCGCTCCGTGCCGCGCGTCGACAGGCCCAGCCGCCGCGGGACCACTGCAAGATGATAACGATCAGTACTGCTTTGGAACTAACTACATTTATGATAACAGATTGAGAATATGTATGAGGAGAAATGGACCAGAAGAATTGGCGTACTTTGAAACACTTCGGATGGCTGAGCCAGCGAAGTAAGTTAAAGATTTTTTTATAATTATGTTGTATATTATAATGGATTTATGGCAATTGCCACTGAATACTAAAACAAGTATTCGGCGGTAATACCAGATGTAGTTTAGTAACATTATTAAATTATTATCACAATTCGGCCATTATTCTAAATGAGTGTATGTAACCTGATCCGACATTATGCTCAATACATTTCAGCCAATGGTGAATATCTGATTGAATTTTGAAATAGCATGCTGAAATTAAGATCCAAGAATTTAAACATAGCCATGCTTTTGCTTCACTGACCTACTTCGGTAGTCAAAATGATTCCATTCAAATTACGTAAGACAGCCAGAGGTAAGGATACAGAGGAAATGCGATGAGGATATATACAATAAAAAAAAAATTGCAACTGAAAAGGAAAAAATCAACACACATGTTGGGATGGGGAACGAATTAACGGCAGCATCACTAGTCTACGAAAACTACACTAACCAACCAGTAATAGTAAAACAAAAATAACTTCACCATCCTGACCTTCCAGCGGGTTGTTGACGCCGGGCGGCGCGTCGCCGGCCGCCGGCACGGTGACGGGCTGCCGCGGCATGCCGAACAGCTCCTCGCGGCGCGCGTTCGGCTGGAGCAGCTGCGGCTGGTCGGCCAGTGGAAGCGCGTCTTGCATCGTCACTGTGGAAGACAAGGTTTTGTTTTATTTGTAGTTTTATAATTTTTAAAAAAAATCTAGTTATATGTAAAAATGGCACTGGAAAAACGAAATGAGAATCTTAAAACATTGTGTATAAAGGTCCCTGAGTTCAAGTGATTAAGTTTGACTGCAGAACAAACTGAACTACTTGTATCTAAAGTTCAGAGTTAATTGGACTGCATTGAAATCAATTTTAGGCTTCAATTAGGAGCGGTTACAAATTTTAACACAAATCTCTATGTAAATATCACATACTATTGAAGGGATCTGGCGGCGGGCAGCCCAGACACAGCGTGGAGTCCGATCGCTGGAAGAAGGCGTGTCCGCGGCCGCGGGCGCCCTCGCCCTCGCTGTCCGATTCGGCGGCCGCTCCACCCCCGACTACCATCTCTTCATCACCTTCCTCATTTTCATTCTCGTCCTGTAGATAACACAAAATAAGGTTAGGTAAATGTTGCTTTCATGATGTAACTTACAAACTCCAAGTTTGAACCTACAAGTAAATAGATTTCGTTTTGTAAGTAAACTTATAACTTGGGTCAAGTCATAAAAAATAATTATTAAATTCACAACATTTAAATTACAAATATTGGGTTTAACAAAAAATATTTTTTGAGCTGATTATATTTTAAGAATATTGAAGCAACTCGTCAACACAGCTACGTGCTACTACACCGCCTGGGCAACAGGGTGAGAGCCATCCGCTCCCCGCAAGCCCGGTGATGATGACAAGGCTCCTCCAAGCCATCATCGTTAGTCAGTTAGGAAAAAAAAAAAAAAAAAAAAAGCTACGATAACGGAGAATGACTGGTGTCCACAGATGTTGATGGTGCTGCAGCACGTAGGCTATGTGCTACAACGCCGCCTGCTACGCGCTACGTGCTACGAGTAGGGGGCGCGACTCACCGGTGTCCACAGGTGGTGATGGTGGTGCGGCTGCGGCTGCGCGGCCCGCATATAGTACACGAGCGCGTCCAGCACGTAGGCCACGTGCTTGAGCGCCGCCACGTCCAGCACGGGCAACTGCTCGGCGTGCTCGGCGCTGTGCGCGCGCAGCAGCGACAGGCAGTATGCCAGAAACTCGCGCCGCGCGCTGCCTGCCTCCACGCCTGTGTGCAACAACACTAAACAGTTACTTAGATGTACAGCGCCAGAAACTATTACGCGTACTTGCCATCGCTTTACATATCATATGTTACATGCTAAACACCCCTTATAATTTTTCCTTATAAGCTTCGTCAAAAAATAAAGCTAACAGTGTTTACTAAATGATTACCCACAAACTGTTTGAATTATATTAAAAATGATGTAATACCTTGCTCGCGGTCTCTAGGCCTCGGACCCTCCGAGAAGCCGATGATGCGCGTCGCCGGCGATGTAAACGAAGTGGCGCGGCGCGCGGCGGGCGCGTTCTGGCGCCCGGTGTCTGTGCTCGTGGTGCCGGCGTTGTTGGACGTGAGCGACGCTCCGAATCTGTTACATACATAAGTCGTGTTTAAACTTACATAAATACATACATAAAATAACGCCTTTTTCCCAGAGGGGTAGGCAGAGATCACTTCCTATCATGTGGTATCATCCTGGCACACCACTTCCGCTTCCACATCCATCAACCTCTTCCTCTTTAAACTTACTTTATAAGAATACTCAATTGGAAAAAAAATACTGGTATTACACATTGAATTCTTCAACAGACAGAACAATGACAAGTTCTCATCAGACAAAGAGTATGAAAGTTTTATCCACACAACAACTTTATACTGAAGTAGCTAAAATAATCTAAGTTCTATTGTAAGATTAGACATTTCCAAGTTTTTCAATAGTTAAGAAATTGTTTGTTAATGTTGTATACATCTGTAAAGCCACATTGTTTTGAATTAATCTCCTTTATTGCCTTAACTAGCGACCCGCCCTCGCTTCGCTTTGGTATACCTCTATCTCTATATAAAATATCACATTGTATATATTCGGAATCCTTATTTCATCAGCTTTAATTTGATATGCATTTTGTTTATTGGTCTATGTCGGTAGGAACATCAAGTAATTGAAAAATAAGATATTTCTTAAATTAAACTTGAACACCACTAAAATCGTTATTGTGGCTAAACCATAAAGGATAGACATATGCTATCGCATAGCTATTGATATAGTACTTTTGAGATCCTAGGTAACAAACACATTTTGGGCGCCCTTCGCAACTTCATTTTATACTATGTATAATAATAATAATAATAAAAGGCGTAGGGATGTGACGACCCCACCGCCCCCTGGTGAGAGTCGCTGATTTTCGCACTACGAAAAGTAGCGACTCTCTACCAGTGCAACCAGTCTCCCCAGGGCAGCTTGTGACGGGCTGAATGGGTTTGACACCCCTTGGGACCCGTACCTCCGAGAGTCGACCAGGCCCCTCTCTCCGCTTGCCTTAGTTGGCCGGTAGGAGTGGACCCCACGGGGGCCGCAGGACTCTCACCTCTGCCTTGCCTTAGCCGGCCGGACAGAGTGGGGTGTCGGAGCTACATGCTCGCAGGGTGGAAGTGCTAGATGCATAAGTCGCGCGTTGGCTCAGTGGCGTTGCCCCAATGGGTAGAAAGCGGTGTACACCTCTCGGCACCCTGAGCCACTCACACTAATGTTGCCCCCGTCGCTCCGGCCTCGTGCCTCGTGTGTGCGACCAATGGGGGCCCATGACAGTGAGTGGCAAGTCATCACGTGTCCCTTTTATTGGTGTTTTTTTAACATAGATCGGGCCAGGTGCTATAGTTCTTTCCATAGTCCCAGTTACCCAGTTCACTAACATCTCAACCCTATACCCCAGTTTATCTCTTCCATTGCTGCCCATAGTCCTGCACTGACCGGGGTTGTCCTTGGCTGCATTTTATTAGTGTATACAGGGATAATCGTCGGCTGGTGCCACATTACATATTAAGATCATACTAGTCATTAAAGGGCCTCTACGTGTTGGGGCCAAACCCCACGCACGCCTCCCAAAAATCCGGGACTCTGTAGTCCCGAGACGTTGGTAATGACTGATAATAATAATAATAATCATTTATTTGTTTAGATTACAAAGATCCATTTTGTGTTAGTGAAGTCTTATAGCTATGTTAGAACTTAAAACAAATGTATAGATATAGATTATTATGTCAATGATGTGTTAATAGTGTAGCTTCAATACATAGTATAAAACAAAGTCGCATTCGCTGTATGTCCGTATGTATGCTAAGATCTTTAAAACTACGCAACGGATTTTGATGCGGTTTTTTTAATAGATACAGTGATTCTTAAGGAACGTTTGTATGTAAAAATTACCCGAAGCGAAGCGAGGGCAGGTCACTAGTACTCAATAAATAAATAATCAAATTTACCTCAACTGCGCTTCAGTGGCATCCATGACGGTGACCAGCCAGTCCCAGGTGTTTTTGAGCTGGCGCTCCAGGTAGCACTGCAGGCGCAGCGCCTCGCGGTACGCCAGCGGCACCATGCGCGGCAGCGGCAGCGTCACGCGCTCGTACTCCCATAGGAGGTCAGCTATTTGACGGATCACAATGCCTGTAAGATGAAACGATAAGGTTGAGCATTTGTGTTGTACAAAAATCCAAATGTATGCTTTATGTTTTTGTGTCGCGTAAGAATCTGTTCCACAACTTTGGGAATAGACACAAAACGCTAATATGGCTAACACGTCGCCATTCTCTCGTTTTCGTTTCGTCGGCTTTGCGACTTAGGCGAAATAGATTTTGTCTCGTCCCCAAGGTTTTACCTATATTTTTTTTATATTTCATGACAGACGCAACCAGATTTATTTACAACTAGCTGTGCCCGCGACTCCGTTCGCGTTGGAGCTAGAATTTAAATAGCCTATCCTGTGTCCCAGATGTCTATGTGTTTTTATACCAAATTTCATCAAATTCGGATAATTGGTTTAAGAGTTATGGAGGAACATACATATGTCGTGGCCACATCGTAGAATTGGCCATTTTCATGAAATGATTGGCCATTTCATGAAATGGTTGCATTTCATGAAATGGCCAATCACACATTGGCCATATCATGATGTGGCCAGGTCAGATCAATGATAAGAAATCGTTTGACGATTGGGCCAACTAGATGCACTGCCATTTCATGAAACGATCAATCTCAATCGATCATATCGTGGAATTGTTTCGTTGTCTTTACCGGTAGAGTGCCAGAGATGCCATACCAATTAAGCACTTTGTGCAAATATGCTAAATTTGCACAATGTGCTAAATTTTCTTCCTGTTTAGCATATTATTGTATCTTTTATTTTAAAAATAGCATATTTTTAGCAAAACATTTTTTTTTTATAAAATTAATGTTATTTTTAAAGTAGGTACATTTAATTTTAATTTGGACAAAATTGTCGGAAGTTTGCCTATTTTAGGCAGTAAATACACTTATTTGGCAACACTGGTTGTTTTTGTGCAGTTTGTGTAAAAATGGCGGCCCTTGTAAACAAAGACGAATTTTCTCTCAGAAAAAATGCGAATAATTCTTTATTAAACACGGAAGAAAGTTAAATTATTCGTTAAATAATTCGATGAAAACGTATTAGAGTATGCAAGTCATGCAAGGTTCCGAGCAAAATGTGGAGTTTGGAATGTATTTCTAAGGTTAGTAATATTTTACTTACTTCATATTATAATTTTATGCACCTAACTAAATAACGTGTTTTATCAAAATATTTTTTTATTTATCTGTTATTATATTGATTGTCAAAAGACTGATAGCTAATTCAATTTCTTTAGGTTCTTCAGGTTATACAGCAAATAAAGGAGAGTAGGGTGACACGAAAAATAAATCCATGGACTACTACTGGTTATCGAAATATGATATTATGGAAACTGTCGAAGAGGGAGGAATATCTTATATTCAAGGAAAAAGCGCCGACTATCCTATGATTTTTGTTGTTCATGTGACTTTGTGCGCGGTGCCGTGTTTTAATCGCCTTAATGCACCTTATTATTAATAAATTTGTCTTGCGCTAGCAAGTGACTGTTACCTTGTTTAATTTTTTTATTGTTTACGTGACTTTTATACTGCTTGTACTAAAATACTTGCAAATTTCACTAAATGTACATTTTTTATAACAATAAAAAAAATCATTAAATGCATTTAATGATTTTTTTATTGTAATAAAATTTTAAACCTTTTTATTTTGAAAGTATGTAACAACTAAAAATAAACAAATACGTATCAAAATTGATCCTGGTTTTCATTAAATATTTTATAGTCGCCCTCTTTTTACGATATGGTCAAACGTGGGTGGCCAAATCGTTAAACGTTTATCGTTTAATGATTTGGTCACCATTGATTGGCCACTTCATGAAACGTGAACACTTCATGAAATGGCCAACCATTTCATGAAATGATCAATTCATCGATTTGGCCACGACACATACACACAAACAGAAAAAAAATCTAAATATCGTGAAATTAGTATCAGTATCATATATTGAGCCTATAAACACAATTTCTCTGAAAACAAACTAATTTACTCCATGACCGACCCTTACAGATTTATAATTAGTATAGATTTATTACGTCAAGATGGCTTAAAAAAATATTTTAGTCATCAATTTAAAATATTTGAGGTAGCAACTTGAGGCAGATTTTGTGCCTCAAGTTGCTAGTTGTTACTTGATGTAGTGTGTGTGTCAGTTCACTTACCGAACGCCCTAGCGAGACATGAAGCGGTCGTGGAGGTGGAGTGTGGGTCGTGCGCGCCAGCAGCGGCCGCGGCTGTGGACCGGCGCAGTGACGCTGGGTCGATGAACACTAGTGATGAACCACCGGATAGACGTACGCCGCCTGTGCTGCCACTTGTGCCGCGGTTTGTTTCGCGAGAACTGTTGGAAATACTTAGATTAGATTCTAGACTCACATACACTAAAGTGACTAAAATAAAACTTTCCCTAATGTGCCTAGATAACATGTGAATTTACAAGATTCATTGCGTTAAGGCAGGCAACGTCGGCATGTGAAATTGATATTTCTTATCATATTACATTCTATGCGCTTGAGTAAAAGTTTATACCGATTTATCGAAAACCTTGCAAGTACCTCGCGGCACATGCTAGGATAAAGTTTAACCCACATTTTCCTAGCATGTGCCGCGGCAGCCGGTCGGTGCATTTGTAGCTAGTGGAAATGCATAAATGCTATCAAAAACTCAACTCGCTTTACAAAACTTAACTTTACTACGTATGAAATCAAGCACCCAGAAATAGTCTAAGAAACTTAGGTTAGGTAAGATTTTAGACTTTCGCGTTACATTACACTAAATATTAGTCTTTATGGGTCTACAGTCGAAACGTCGGGCAGTAAGAAGCTATGTAATTGCTACTCCTAATATCGCGTGTAGACCCATCAAGGCTAATATTTAGGCTAGGTAAGTTGAATAATCAAGTTACCGTATAGCCCACTGCATCGAGTGCGGCGCGAGGTTGGGTCTCGCGGGCGGCGCCGAGCGGCGCTCCAGCGGCTCGCCGTCGTGCAGCGGGGGCTCCGCCTCGCCGTCCTGCTCGTCCGTCTCACCAGCCTCAGAGTCTTCGTCCTCGGGCTGCGTCGAGTCGCCGCTCTCTTCGTCTGGGTACAGCAGCAGCGAGGCTATGCCTGGTATGGTGAATCGGATTATTGGGATTATCAAATCAATCATAAAATTTTCGAAAATACAAAAATACTGTTGAGAATTGTGATTTTTTAAATAGAATCATGTCGGTTTTGAATATAAGAATGTAAATAAAATAGGTTTATTTTTAATAATTAGACAGTTTTCGGACAGTCTTCAATCATTGCAGTTGAACAAACATTGGTTGAGTCCAAATAATTAATTATATTATCAGACTCAAGTTTATGAACCGAACTGAACATTACCCACAAGAATTACTAAGCTCCAATCCCTTATTTACTTCGACCCTAAACTATGACCCAGAGTGATTCGCTAAATCTTCAAGTTGTGTATATCATACCAGCGTCGGAGCCCTGCGTAGCGCCGGTCTGCACGCTGCGCTGCGCGGACTCAGCGTTGTCCTGGTCGTCGGAGTCGCTCTCTGTCTCCACCTCGGCGAGCATGTCCAGCTCGCTCTCGCTCTCGCCGCCCTCCGCGCGCTCTGTGCCATTCTCTACCACCACGTGCTGTTCTTGCACCCTGCAAATGCATGCGTGTATCAGGCGTGCTATTCATTAACTATGAATCCGCCTGAGATAGCGGCGGCAATAACATTTATACTCGCTTAGATACTAACTAGTCCCTATATTTTAACAACAGCAGCTTTTGCTTATCTATATTTAAAAAAAGTTATTGCATAGATTATATCAGCCAAATGTCGATGCCGAGTTTCCTCTAGGGGAATGCTGTTATCGTACAAGCTACACGAAGGACAAATTAAGGAAAGCAAGTACCAAAGTGATTAGTGGGAGGAATTCACCTTCGTTTGAAGGTAGGTATATCATATAACTAATCTCACCTGTCTCCCATAGGGTCGTCATGTTGCGCGTCTGCCGGCGGCACAGGAGCCGGCGGGTTCGGCTCGTCAGTTTCCGAGGCGTCGTCGTCGCCGCCCAGTGCTTCGCCCGCTACATCGTCCGCGTACTCCGTGGCCACGGGCGTGGAAGACCCATCGGGCACCAGGGTCGAGCTGCCCATCGATGTACCGCCAGGGGCCGCTCCCCTTCCGCCGGTCGCGGTCGATTCTCTATAACGGGAACTGTTTTGAAAATTTATGTTTTACTATACGATAAATTGGCGATACGCTATCTACAAATCTGTACTAAAATTTACGAGATATTTTACGTGAAGCAAAAAGACGCGAAGCGTAAAGTTTTTTAACCGTTCAGATGGTTTCTATTTACAAAAAAAAAAGGAGAAAAAAGTTTATGAATATAAAATAGTATTGTACACACCTGCGCGCGTGCGCATGCGCGTGCGAGTGCGCGAGCCGCGAGTGTCCGGTGGACAGCGGCTCGACGCCGAACAGGTCCTCGCTGCCGTTGACCAGCTCCACGTAGGTGGTGGCGAGCGGGAAGGGCGCGGTGGGGCGCACGACGCCGAGGCGCACGGGCGCCAGCAGCGCGTCCGCCGCCTCCACCAGCTCCTCCACCGCCAGCCCCACCAGCGCCGCGAACACGCGCCGGCAGCGCACCAGCGACGACGTGTTCGACAGGGGCCTGCGGTCACGCAACACTCTCTTCACACCGCTGTCAACCATCGTGAAGCTTTAGATACGTTTGGGGACATTATGTCCCACCACCTTTGCAATTTTGAATGACGCGGGTCATGTAATATTCCGTACAAACTATGCACAAGGCGCATAATAAAAAAGCCGTCTAATGCTTGCCTGTGGTTATTATACCTATAATTCTTCATGAATGATAGTACAGCATATTGGTCGAAACTGTGACCAAACCATTTATAAAAGCAGTTCGATCGATAGATTGGTTCAGATTCCATGTTACTTGTGTAAGCTATCAAAAGTGAATCAAAATGTTAAGCATGAACATACAATTCAAGTATTATTAAAATAATGCTTTTTCATATCATTACTCACCCTTTCTTTTTAGCTGCGCCCGGAGCCATTTCAACGCTGAATATGACGAAGATCCTGGCGACGGAGCGCACAAACCGACGCGCGACCTCGCGAGCGCGCTCGGCGCGGCCGGGGACCGAGTCGTTCTGTTGTTCACGGATCAATGTGTGCAGCAGGGTGTCTAACATCTGTATGAAATAAAATACTCTGTCAAGGTTTGTTCAAATGGAAGATTTTGCTGTTCGTTAACAAATTATTAAGTGTCCTTTTTTATTCCTCTGATTTTAGGGCATCACTTACAAATATTAAACTTGTTACTACTTCACATCCCCAGGTTCTCTTTTAAAGCTGCATACTGCGTTTTGACCAACCAAAAGTTTTTGAAACACCAAATTTATATCAATGAAAAGAATTAAAAAGAACCAACCTCATTAGTGCACTTGACGATGAGCGCGTGCGTGAACTTGTCGAGCAGCGTCGTGCCGGACTGGCCGGGCGCGGGGCTGGCGGGGCGCTCCGCCTCGCCGCAGCTCGCGCCGCACATCACTGCCGCCTCTACCGCGGGCCAGTCGCCTGGTAACACACGCATATATTTTAATATATGACAATATACATTAATAATAAGAGCGTTTAATATGCTTGCTAAAGAGGTTGGAAAGTTTTAAAAAAAGACAGATTTATAAGACAACAAAGATGAAATTAACATAAACGCGACCGCGATCTCCTGGTTCGATAAGTTTTAGTAGGTAAAAGAAATGCTTTTTTTGGGGTGAAAGCTACCCGGCTTTTTTTTGGGTGCAAGCCACGCGCTTTCCCGCTAGTCTGCAATCAGTTAGGAAAAAAAATGCAAATTCACCCAAATTATCTGCTAACTTACCCAACAAATGCAGGAGCGCTCGGCGCGCGAACCTCGGCGGTTCCAAGTCATGGTCGGGCGCGTCCACCTCGGCGTCGGAGCCGGGCTGCTTGCGCGGACCTCGGCCGCGGCCCACGCCCGCGCGGAACTGCCGCTGCTCCACCGCCTGCCGCCCCACCGTCTGCACCAGGAACAGCAGGACCGACTCGCCCCTGTTACAAACAAAACGAGATTATGTACAAAATATTACATTACATAGTCACCCCATTATCTTTGTTTACGATCAGTCATCCCTCTTTTGCAGTAATCATACCCGACTCAAAAGTAATAGAATGACGATGTTATGTCCTGCGCACTTGGCTGATCTCAATTGACATCGGCCGCCATGGCTTAAATCGGTCGGACGCATTTTTTGGTTAGGCATTTTGTAACAACACATACCTTGAGTTGAAGTGTGTAGCTAGTTGAGTGTCCCTTGCGAGGCGGGCCAATAGGTCGCAGCGCGCGGCCCAGTTGCCTCCGACTAACGCTTTGCAGCGGCACTTCTCCCAGCAGTCGCAATATGCCGTTGGCGATGTCTGCTTCTGCTTGCAATCATGTCCTTTGTGGCACACCTGGTAAATAAAAGATATATTAATAAAATATTCTAAAAACGTACAAAGACATAAATGCAAAAGGTTTGAAACTAAATTTACCTTGGCGCATTCAGTGCAGCAGCACAGAGATCCAGTGAGACCGCATGTTTTGCATTCGAAAATGTCCTGTAAAAAACAATACAAATTAAAACTATGTACCATCACGCCAATCCTATAGATTTCAAATTACAGGTGCTTGATCTTGTTGCTGCAATATCGTTTCAATTACCATTTTGTATAATGGCATTATGGCGACAAATGGCTACTATGACGCGCATAAAATTATACGCACGTAAGTACTATGTAATATTTGTGACAATTGCATAGCCGACTAAAAATATTATAAAACATGTATAGGGTCGCCGTCTCTTGATACACACCTGGTTGATGTGCTCCTGGCCGGTCCAGGTGAAGCTGCACGTGTCGTTGCAGCACAGCACCAGCAGCGGCGAGTGGTCCGGGTGCGCGTTGGGCGGGAAGATGGCCGCCGAGCGCTGCGCCTCGTCGGCGTCGGGGCACGCGCGGATCGCGTCCAGCACCACCAGCGCGGCGCGGTACGCGCGCTCCGACACCGCCGCCATCAGGGGCGTTTGGCCCATGCCGTCCCTGCACGTCACAATGTGTTGTTGAAATACACAATCGGAATATGTACTCGCATGCGTTGTGCGACTACAGTTGCGAGTAATTATATATGTATTGTATAGCGCGAATTCTTTTTAGAGCACGCGACTACATATTATTATCAGCGTATCGATTTGATCAAACTTTGTGAGAACATCATTACTATAACACTAAATACACAAAGTACAACAATTTACTTATCAGCTTCATCAGTTCAAAAATATTCAGGTAAATAATTCGATAAAATAAAAACCGAATAACCATAAGATTAATTATTTCAAATGCAGTTTAGTTCGCATTATATCTAGATTTCTGGTAGACAAGTGACACCGAAAACGGCTCGCGATTCACAAACGCGCCTTTACGTCTTCAACATATTCTACGCAAAATAAAATCTAGAACTATAGTAGTTGTATTGACTTACTTGGCGGTGAGCAGCTGCATCAGATAAGGCTGCAGAGCCGAGCTCTCGCACAGCGCCCGAAGAGCGGTGAGCGCATTGCCGCGGCGCTCCGCCGGGTCCGCGCTGACGGCGCCTCCGCCCGCCGCGCTGCTGCTCGTTTTACTGAAACCGTAACAACCATTCATCTTTTGCTTTCCCAGCACCATGCGCTATACAAACTTTTTCATAAGAAAAATAATTAAGTGTTGGTGTATTCAATTTGATGAAGTTATGTTTGTCTGTTTAGTAGACTATTTATAGTTGCGATATATCTGATCCAAATACCCAAATTAGTTAATATATTTATTGTATGCGTGAATTTAACTTTTGAAAGCCTTATGAATGGTGAATGATTAAATCTGAAAGTCTTGACATGAAACTTGTCATATTTTGCATATAAAATAAAAGCCTGTAACAGAAACCAAAGTCCAAAAGCGAAAATAGAAAAGCAAACAAACTTTTATGCAAGCAGTATTTAAATGGATTACGATAAGCTCACCCATTATTGGTAAGGCCCATGAGACTGTCTTCATCGCCAGAGGCCTCGAAGGTCTCTGGAGGCCAAGAGAGAGCTGGCACAGCTTCCTCAGTGCTTGCACCACTGTTTCCAGTACTACCAGCCAGATTCGGCATTGATGGGTTTTCTACCAAACAAAAAACAAAACGGTCAATACATCATCATTGGTAGGTAAGTAGGTGGAAATAATAAAGAAAGAGATTTACAAAAAACAACATACCTATATCCGGTTCCTTGTTTGACGTTGGAGCACACATGTGTACGCAAGCGTGTAGTATGTTACGGTTGCCGTCGCAACGTTCTTGAAGTATAGACAGTATTTGTTGTTCTAAAACATTTTAAAAAAAAACGATTATTTTTTGCTTAGTGTGTGTGGATACCGCGTCTCGGCAAACGTAGTGTAGGACGCCCGCAGGCCAGGTGGTGTGACGATCTGCGCAGGACTGCTGGTAGGAGCTGGGTGCGAGTGGCCGCGGAGAGAGAGAAGTGGCGTGCATTTGGGGAGGCCTATGACCAGCAGTGGACTGTAATGGGCTGATGATGATGATGATGATGATGATGATGATGATAAATACATGTCATACAAGAAACAATTGTCAGCGCAAAGTATTTTACTTACTGTTTGTTTCAGTTTCCAACTGGTGAAGCAACTGACGGACTCCATCGAGGTCGCAGCGTAGCACGCGCGGCATCATAAGCTGAGGTTCCGGCACGATTATAATAAGTGCAACCTAAACAACACAACATAATTAATCAACATCACAATCAGACACATTTGCATTATTGTTTAGTTAAAAGCATAAGTCGCGTCCTTTCGTGACACTTGAGTTTTACAGGGTCATCCAGATAGACAGCAAAGGACAACACGATTTGGACCCTTGTGCTGGAGGACGCCAGTTAGGCTTTAGCCGGTAATTGGCCTCAGCACGAACGTCGTTTCGATTTGTGACATTTGGTTCAGAAAATTGGTAGGGAAGTAAGTAGTTCTGTGTTGTTTGGTGTGGAGCGATGATGGAGAGGACATTAGTTAGAGGACTTATTGACTATGTGCCTGACATGGTCCAACCAGCGGCTAGAGCTGAAGACGGCGATTAGCGTGAACTGAACTGTGTACGTACGGGCCGCCCAATTCGTCTTTCTCACTAGCAGTAGGTCGACATTAATATCTGATAGTATTGTAAACTCCTCACTAGGGCGAGTGACGGGTTCGACGGATTGGACGGCAGTCGCTTCCTCTTGTTCAAACTCAAACTCAAAATATTTATTGCTTTTCCATAATGTACAAAAGGTGTTGCTTAAAAAGTAAAGTTCCCCTAAACTATGAGAGCCATCCGCTCCCCGAAAATCCGGCGATGATGACGAGGCTACTCCAAGTCATCATCGTAAGTCAGTTAGAAAAAATATAATGTTGTTCTACGCACCTGCGACTTGAGCGCGGCGTGGTGCGCATGCGCGGCGGAGTGCGGGTGCAGCGGCAGCGCGTGCGCGGCGAGCGCGCGCGCCGGCGGCAGGTTGAGCGGCGGCGGCTCGCGCACCATGCCCACGCAGTCGCGCGCCACCGGGTACAGCGCGCCGTTGCCGTCCACCATCATCACCACCGGCTCGCTGCCCTGCAGGGAACGTAATAAGGTTGAGAATTTGTGACGAATACATTTTCCAGGCTCGCGATGTTCTGACTCCTTCCTCAATACATGCCTCAATAAAATACCTTATCAGTTAAATATAGCAGCAAGATAATGTTCCTTTTTTCAAATAAAAATTACGACAAAATGATGCCAAATAATGGTATAAACTTTGTTCGTAAAGCACAATTTCATTTAAATATTGAGTACGGGCACATCACATACAAATTAGCCGCGCGACTACAGCTCTGCAATTTGCGGCTGATTTAAATGCGCCCTAAGAGTCGATGCGCACAGCGCACATTTTCTAAATGCACCATCAGCGCAAAAATAAATAAATTGACTTCAATGGACTTACTTCTGCAGCAGTCGCCAGTTGTATCGCCTGACCATTGGAATATCCGAGCAGAGCGGTATGATCCGTGGGGAAGGTGCTGTCAGTGAGAGCGCGAGTAGTGCCGACCGCGTACACGGCGTAGGCCAGCGCGCCGCCGGGACGACGCACCACAGCGTGCACGCCGCGGCTATCCACCTGAGAAGGAATCGAGCAAATTAGCACCTGGAAAGTAGTTCTAATCTCTAATGTGTAATCAACCTTAACATAATTAAGTTTGTTTCCATTATTCTTTTTTCTTTGGTTAAGCTGATCTACGCGCTCGCCATGTGCTAACGCGCGTTTGTGATATATGTATTTAGTGCACAATATTCGGAAGACGCGGGACCAGATCAGATACCGAGAACCAAAGAATAATAGAATAAAGTACACAATGTCAGTAATAGTAATAAACACTTACAGCAATAGTAATAACTTGCAGTTCTGGTGGCAGAGCAATCTTCCTCGGCGAGCGCTGGAGGCAGTCCGGTCCCCTGGGCCCTGCGGATCCTCCGGCCCCCCACTTCACGGCCACCAGGTCGTCCTTGCGAACCAGCCGGCAGTCCTGCAGCAAGGAGGTCCAGTCGTCGGGCGTGGAAGGCACGACCTCCTTGCCGTCCTTGCCGACGGTCGGGAAGCGGACGGCGGCGTACGCTCCGTCCACTTTGAGCACGCGACCGAGAGGAACGCTCTTCACGTCCTCCAGGAACACTACTTCCTTCAGCGGCCACTCTTCTTCGTCGCGCTTGGAGCCGTCATTAGACGAGCCTTCCTCGCCGCGTACTGTGACGCGTTTGGCACGTTCTATAAACAAAAATAGACAATGCTCACTCATTCACCCAACCCAGACACATGTGAGTATTCAAAAGTTTTAAAATTTAAAAACATTATGATTTTGTAGAGAGACATACTTAGACCTGCTCCACACAAGGCGAATACTCAGTCGCAGATCTTCCGTTTCAGAAGGGCAATACATATGAATTATAGCGACCAATCTCCCGCGAAGGTATTTGTAATTTATATGGAACCACATTATTATATTGCCGTTACGAGAACCGCGACGGAAAGTTTTCGCCTAGTGTGGTGCTGGCCTTATAAATGAAACCGTCATAATAAATTTGACTTCTCTTCTCACTGTGCGATAAGGATTTAAATTTAAAACTCTCACGACACATTTTGGGTTTAAAATATCTTCAACAGAAAAAGAAGAGTAGAAAGAAGTAAAATATTGACCAATCGCTTCAGTTTTCGGTAATAAGTCCCATGTTTCATCGATATAAAATGCTTACTGTGCGAAGTGCTCGTGTCGCTGCACGTGGAGGAGGCGGGGCTGGGCGGCGGCGGCATGTCGAGGCGGTCGGCCATGTCCTTGTTGCTGTCCTTGCTGCCGTCCTTGCTGCCGCCGCCAGACGACGACGCCTTCACCGACGACACTGTTAGCGGCGACTGGTTCTGAACGCAAAGAAACATCGTCAATATCGACTAGAGATAAAGAAAGACCAGTAATAAAACGAGGACGAAGGAGAAAGAGTTGTATTGTATTGTATGCACTGTTGGAATGTATCAGGCGGGCAAACCACAGTCACGACACAGTCCTTTATATTTGGAGCTTATTCAATGCAAACAAACAATCAAATGTTTCGTGTTTATAATATCAGTATGGGGCCATTTATGCCAAAGTTACATACCTGCAGATCTCTCTTGTCTTTGTCAGATACCGAGCGCTCGGGCTGCGGTGGCGGCAACAGCTTGAAACGGCACATGTCCGAGATGTTCCATGCGGCATTTTGCAGCACGCCTACTTTCGGCACTCCGGTCGACATGTTGAATCCTAAAAGACGATGCTGTCATTCAGTAACATACATAGAAAAAATCTTATGATATCCTATGAAAAATTTTAAACGACAATTCTCTCAAGCAAGGCAACTAACTGCCCAACAATGGCAAGCTAATACTTTCAACTACAGTTATATCATTTTAAATTTAATTAGTAAATACCGTTTACACTTTCCCTTCAACCTTTTCTTATAGGTAGTATCCTTGATACAAAAGGTATTATAATAATACTTCTAAGATGATAATGAGTGAAAATACATTCCTCACCAAGCTAGCTAGGTCTTATTATTATTTTTTTTTATAATAAATGATTATTCTATTCCACGTATACTGACCCACAGCGCCGGGCTGGTACATGGGCGCGTTCTTCATGGTGACGCTCTGGCCGGCCTGCAGGTCCTGCGGCGCGGCGGACGAGTGGCCGCGCTGCTGCTTGCGCGAGCGCGCGCGGTGCTTCTCCCACAGGCGCGCGCGCTGGCCCAGCGGCAACACGCCCCTGACACACACGATACGTTAGCATAGCTCCGAATTAGGTAGGAGCGGGGGGAATGGTATTCATACATACAAAAAATCACGCCTTTTTCCCCAGAAGGGTAGGCAGAGATCACTTCCTGCCATGTGCTACGATCCTGGCACACCACTTTCGCTTCTTTCACATCCATCAATGAATAGTATTCAAAAGTTGGCAAATAGGATCCAGAACACATAATTTTCTTAGTGAGCTGAGCAGACGACATATATGTGAGATTTCTTGGGTGGGTTCCCATGAATTGCAACAAGTAGAGAGTTCTGTATGCATTCGCTGGAATATCATGCTTTGCTATTTTGACGATTGTAGAGTTTATAAATAGCTGTAAGAAAAACTGAGTTTTCCCACTGAGAATGAGGTCCATAAATAACACAAATATTTTTAAACTCACCACCAAAAGATTGCTCCAGAATCAAGTCTTGCAACAGTGTACAATGAGCACACATGCAAAGATACAGGTTTGTCAGATCCAAACTCCGAAAACGTCTGCAGCGGATGTTCCAGCCGAGACGCACCTGGGGCGTGAGCTGTAATGAAATAATATATTAAATTGATGCCCAAGAACACTTTAATAATTTGTTAAAGATAATTATTATCATGACAATAAATAATTATTTTATTGTATTCTATAGTTAAACAACTATTTCACAAAAGGCTGAAACTTACCAATAGATTCGTCAAGATAAGTGGCTACCCTGCCATTGTCAGTCAGGACCGATACGCGAATACCCGCAGCGCTGATGTTGACTATGCGCTCTCCGGGAGCTAGGCCCATCCAGTTGGCACGAGGATGGTATGTGCTGCTTGATCCAGAAGGCTGAAAAATAAAATCAATAGAATTATGAATATGATACAGATGTGAGTCAATTCTATAATTAAAGAACTAGATGAACATTTTACTTACATCATTACGCTGATAGGCATGAGCGTCGGCCCAACGCCATTGATGAAGTTGTCCTTGTGTGGACACAGCAACTAGCTCGCTATGAGTAGCAGCTATATGAGTGAATCTTATGTTGCTGTCCCAATACTCCAGCTCCTCGGACACCCACAATGGAGATGCTGTCATTGCAGAGTCTTTCTTTTTACTCTCAGCTATAAAAACATCAATCGTTAATTTTATGTAACTAAATACAGTGACATAACTGTAGATGGAGTTCATAAAAGCTATATAATGAAGAGTTTTCAGGTGGGAGACATTTTGTCGACCGGTTGCTGTTACCACCATACAGTTGTGTAAAACCCGCCAACTCGACCGGTTGCTGTTACCACCATACAGTTGTGTAAAACCCGCCAAGTGACTCTGACCTCTCTTGGTCAGGTCGCGTTCCGGGATCAGCACTGTACGAACCGGAGCCAGGGGGGACCATTGTTGCGGCAAGCGCCGGACCAGTGGAGTCTTAGCGGCGGTATTGTGCGGGCGGAGCGGGTCAGCCCGCCGGCCAGGGAGACCCTTAGAAACGGGGGCCCTTCCGTCCGGCGGACTGGCCAACTCCGACCCGCACAGCTCAATACCAATGCGAGACTCCACGCCTTGTCTCGTTGTTGCCGCAGCAGTGGTCTCCTTTTTCACGGCTTTCAGGGTGAGTGCGACAGGCTCAATATGGTCTATTGTGCCTGTCGACCTCATATTTGGATCTCACTACCGCTTACCATCAGGTGGAGTGAGGTCATCTTGTTAGCCTCAATATAAAAAAAAAAAAAAGAGTGAATTTCATGTGCAAAGCAGTTAGGCTGTGTTTTCACCAGAGATGTGTGAGGATGTGTAGCGAGGGATGTGTTTATAAAGAACCAATATAATCGCTCCATTTAGCTCGCCTCTTGACAGCACAGCTCTGGTGGAAACGGGCTTAGCGGAGCCAGATTTGCGTTACGAGCTGTGAGGGATGTGTTGCGACTTGGAAGGAATGTGCGTCCTCGCACCAGACATTAATGCCAATTTTCACAGCTCTGCTACACATCCTTGTAAGCTAATTTTAATCGCACAGCTTTGTGGAAACTCCCACACGTTTTCACAGCACAGCTAGCATCCTACGAGGATTCACACGACAGTCAATCCATCACACATACCTGGTAGAACCCAACTTTTCTCCAGGATACAACTAAAGTCATATACCCATGTACATACTTACCGATTGTATGTTACTGAATATGTAATTCGCACTTACCACCGTCCTTATCCCAGGAAGTGTCGCGGAGGGCAGACTCGAGCCACCTGCGAGGGCCGAAGTACTGCCGTTCGCGCCAACGACTGAACTCTGAAGGACGCTCCTGCGTCGAGCTGCTGCTCTCGCGACTCGCGCCGCCGCGCCCGCCGCCGCCGCTACCGCCGCCACTACGACTGCACCCAAGCTCAAATTAGTACCATCATCGTATCGGGTGTAAAAAGACCAGTACGCGAAACAACCTCATCCTACTTCAATTAGATGTAAAGCCACTATACACCTATCTACATTGCAGGGGTTGCGCAACCATTCGTATCACAAGGAAACTGTTCCAAAGTTGCGCAGCCATGACATCTAATTGAGGTACCAGAGTTCATAGATAGATTATTCAGGCTGAAGGTACTCAATGGTCGTTATTGAATTATTTCCATCGGTCTTTTTACATCCCGACATCTTTTACAACACAGATAACTACCAAACATAATGACACCCAATCACAAAACAAAATATAAACAAAAAGAAACTGCGTAAGCTCGTCAGCGTGCGAGAGATTGGGTTGCGAAGTAATCTACGGGCTGAGGGATATAGGCGGAGGAGCATAGCTTGACAGGTATACCTTCTGATAGCGGCGTACCCGAAGATGTCATCGGAGAACATGGCGTCGGCGTCGATGATGACGGAGTGGTCCTGCTGGGCCGCGTGGAAGCCGCCGTCGAGCAGCGAGATGAGGTCCTCGGGCACGTAGCCGTCGCCGCCCTCGCCACCCTCCGGCTCCTCCCCCTCCTCGTCATCGCGCGACAGCAGGTTGTTCACCGCCAAATTCACGTCCAAATTCGTACGCTATATCATTCAGGTGGAAATTTTATCACATAACTTATGCAATATTAAGCACCACATGCAAGTTTCACTTAATAAAAAATCATAAACAGCAAAAAAGTTTAGTGTCTATTAAAATCAAATTATATTTTCAAATAAATTAACAATTTTATTCACTTCACATACTGCAAGTGATCTTAAAATCGTAAAAAAAAAGCATAAATGCAACAAATAAACTTAAAAAAATTAGCAAGTCTGATACAAATTGTACACTTAGTACTATAATATTTGGTTTCTATTCAATCA
This sequence comes from Maruca vitrata, assembly GCA_039566165.1. NCBI lineage: Eukaryota > Metazoa > Arthropoda > Insecta > Lepidoptera > Crambidae > Maruca > Maruca vitrata. The sequence goes on along the minus strand of CM076912.1, from coordinate 10,660,543 downwards.
ACACAAAGTATTCATTACAAACATTAAGCTGTATTCATAACTCTGCAGCCATTACTGTTACCTGTAATTCCCTGATAATAAGGCTCCGACTTTTGCCTTGCAACACAACCTGCGCCTGTGTCACCAGATCTTCAGGAACGAATGGAGCTGGAACAGACACAACTCTGCCCGATCCTGAAGCCCCAATTATAACACCTGTCGCCCGGCTTGTAGACCCTACATTAAAAAAACCGTTTAACAAATTGTTAATTTAGAATAGCACATGTTAAAACTATTTTAGGTACTTATTCTTATTATGTACTGCAAAGGGTTATTAAAATGTAAACAAAAACAGATTTTTCTACTGAAGTTATAGAATGACTGTTGTCACTACTCAATATTAAATGCTTAATTTATACTATGTACTTGACCAAATCTATTGATATAATATTATGTTAAGTCATAAATTTACCTTGTGAACTAGGTGCCGCACGAATGGAATTCCTTCGTACGATACGAGCTCTAGTCTGAGGCTGCTGTCGTGAACCGCAGCTGCCGCCGCCGCTGCCACCCTGCTTCCCCCCGCCGGTTCCACCTCCCCCACTGCCTCCTCCACCATTACCCCCATTTTTGGTAGCATCGGTTTTGCTCAAGTCCAATCTGTCAGGTATGATGGAGAATGCAGCGCGGCATATTGTCCCGTCCTCTAGCAGACAAGCGATATGAGCTGGGCCGGCTGCCACTGCCCTTACTCCCCTCAGAGAGCTAAGTGCTGATGACCCCGCTCCAGTTCCATATCTGTTCCATCGTTCTGCCACTTCCTTGAGTCTAAAAACAAATAATTACATGGATAAAGTAGGTGTATTAAATAAAAAACAATATAAAACAGGTTCATCAGATCTATACTAATATTATAAAGCTGAAGAGTTTGTTTGTTTGTTTGTTTGAACGCGCTAATCTCAGGAACTACTGTTCGATTTGAAAAAATCTTTTTGCATTATATAGACCATTTATCAAGGAAGGCTTTAGGCTATATAACATCACGCTGCGACCAATAGGAGCAAAGATACAATGGAAAATGTGTAAAAAACGGGGGAAACGCGAACGAAGTCGCTGGCACAGCTAGTACATAATATGTATGTACTAAGTGCCTTGTTGGTCTGTTGGTAGCAAATAAAGTCAGGGGTCAGACCATATTTGTGAGGTTTTCTTATTAAAATTACTCAGTCCGAAGTTGCGAATTCGGTGTCATGTTGGATTACAGTCTCAGTGAAATATCAATGTGAGTAAACAAAAAGTGCACTTGTGTTTGTGCACACACTTTTACTGTAATACATCCTGCATGTTATATAATAAATAAGCTTGATATAAATCAAGTTATATTGTAACAATCGTTGGTGTACCTTAATAAATAAAAATCTCTGTTGATATCAGCCGCATGACTATGTATAAAAATATAGGTATCAGATTAGCCTGCCCATGCTATCCCAACTATGATTTGGGTGAAACTGATTCTATTTTGAAAAGATCTTTTCAAACTGGTCAGGTTAACAAGACAAACATACAATCAAATAATAAATAAAATAAATATACACATCATCCATTGATCTGAGCCTGTGTAAGTGGCATTACCACCTGTGTTACCGAAATCAGAATTAGTGGACACATAGGTATATCTATCTTTTATATATAAAAATTAATTGCTGTTCATTAGTCTCACTAAAACTCGAGAATGGCTGGACCGATTCAGCTAATTTTATTTTCATAGTCCAGGGAAGGTTTAAATGATGACAAATTATGGAAAAATCCTGAGGAACATAGTAATAACTGCAATTTCATTTTCCCACACAAACGGTTGTACCTTCACTTTTGTCAAACATTAATGTCATATTTGATAGTTGCACTGTTGGTTCATTTTCCATAGTTGTAACTCCCATGTAGTAGTCTAAGCCCATATAGCCCATATTCCTTATCAGAAAAAATAAGTATTGGCGGTATGAAATTAACCGGGACTACAAGTACTTCAATATCGCACCCAGACATAGAACAAATGCTAATGATTGTAACACACATATTTGTTGTGGGTGGGAATCAAACATATGACTTTTGGAACAATAGGTAGTGTGCCTGGGTCACTAACCACCATTTACCAAGTCAGTCAAACTACAACAATTACTTGACAAAGGATAATACATTGTTGTGATTCAACACCCCAAATTCGAGTTTTCATGTAATATGGCGGATAGGCCAATTTTTGGGATGACACCAGTAAAGTGTAACCAGTAGCCATTCATCAAAATGGCGACATCATGCTACTAATTTTTATGATAATCCATTATTATTTTACCTATAATTGATTATTATAAAGCTGAATCTATAATAAAATGTAAATTGATTGTTGATTTTAGACTTTTAGATCTCATTACACTATAGTCTTTTTCAGCTAAGATGATCCCTGTGACACTTCATTGTGTTCTGAATCACGCGTTTTATGTTTGACAAACGAAAATAATTTTATTGCACACTTTTTTCATTTTAATGTGGCGTCATTAGGAAAAATATTAAAATAAATCATTTTAAACTTTTAAAAGGGAAACAGTATTGTTTAGTTTAATTTAATGTTATCAATTAATCAGTAAAAATAATATCACATATAAACCCATATAGACTAATAAAATGTAAATTATAAATAACTAGCAGCCTATCCCAGCTTATGCTGTTGTATGCTGATGCTGTATGATGCACATGAATGTCGTCTGGGCATTTGTGATAGACTTATTTTTAATTTTGTTTGTAGTTTACAATTATTCTATTCTATTCTTCTATACAGAACACACAAACGATGTTGGCTTTGTATTGGTCAAAGAATTTACAAATTTAGTAGAACACATAGCCAAAAACTCTTTACTAATAAAACTGTGCTGGTAATTACAACAAGTAGCCCAATAATTTAACACATGTGGTGCATAAAAATCAAAATAATATTTTTTCTTGAAAAAAAAGCAATATAAAATAGATATTTAAAACCATGGGGCAGCTGTTAATTAATTATAGTCATATTATGATTAGTTAAAGATTATGAATCAGTTATTTCAAACCCTAGTACATAATCAGTGGCAAGTGACATGTATAAATTAAATATTGGTATCAATATGTACCTAAGGTAAAAGGCTTCGGCAAATTGAAAAAAAAAATTTACTGTTTATTTAAGGTGTTTGTATAAATCTCTGACCTTAATATCTGATTTTGTTTTTAATTGTTTAACCAATCATAATCATATTTAACAAGATAGCCTTATCCAACTTGGAATTAGAAACAATGTAAAACAATATGATTACTATTTTCGGAAAATAATATGGCTCATGAGAGTAGTTTTCTCATAATTCTCAACAAAAAAAAACAGGGAGTACACAAATTAATTTACAAATTAATTTGTATTCCATTTCTTTTATAATAACAAACAATTTGATGTGATTGGCTTTATTGGTTTTTGAAAAATAAATAGCACTTTTGAGCAAAAAATAGCACAGGTCTCTATATTGAAAAATAAAATACCTTACACCTCTACCATGTATTCATAGAAATATGTATTTACAATAAACAGATAGGTGCATTACATTGATTACATACACCTTTATTTATTTATTTATAAAAAATAAATTTGATGTAAGAATGCTATCAGGTAACAATAGATAAAACAAAGCAAATGGTTCCCTAACACAAAAAAGTGTCTACTTGGTTTGAGGTGTAATAAAATGACAAAAAGCTTTGCTTTGGATTATTTTACTTCTATTATGATTGGTTTAGCTAGTTCCAGAAAATAGTAATTAGCGTTGTTAGTGATCTGTAAGTAGCCTCCAAATTACGCTAGCAGACCCAGACTCGCCAAGAAATGGACATTTTGGCAATGAATAAAATTTACAGGTATGCGGCCAGCAGAGGCTTAGTGCACATTCAATAAAATCTGAAAATACATATTTCTAGTGATATAGAAAACGTGGCCGTAAAGCGATGAGGTAATGTATCTATTGGAGTTCGCGAATTTTCACCTCATATTCCCAGTCATCATTGTCATGGCATGGAATGTCGGATTTCATAACAGCGAAATGGAGTCAAATGAAACGATAAAGTACATTACCTATCTATCAATTGATCCTCTGTTCCAGGCAAAGGATGAACCACAAAATGCATTGAAGACATTTCAAAGGTTTTGTCTTGAACTTGCAACAGATTTCAAAAGAAACACTGTAACATTTGTTAGAAATTCCACCACATTCACAGTAAGATTACAGAACACCATCTAAAATCCTTTTGTGACCACCATATTTCTCGTGGTTTCTTTCGTGATCGTTTCTCGTTCTCAAATACATGTGAGTCGGTACATGACGAAAAAAGAAGGAAAATATCAACATGGCTTCTCCGTCCGGAGTGTTGGTAGACCTGCAAATTTAAAAAAAATCTTAAACTGAAATTATTGTCTATTCTACTGGTTATAAATTTAAGTCTATTTCTAAACTATAATGTATAAAAATGTTCACATAGATACCTACACAGTCCTTTATCTTTATTCAATAAGGATGAATCCTCTCTTGAATAACTTCCATCTTAATGTTCGCTATTCCTCAAAAGCAGCTCCTGAACCACAAAGTTTATTTTAATATTTCTTACTTGTTGGTTGCTTTCATGAGTAATAAACCGTAAATTGTAACAAATGATTGATTACATTATAAAAGCCTAAACCAGACTAAACCAGATAATATAAGAATAATTAGTATTTTTTTGTTCAGTTACATTAATTAATCTCAATGGTTGTAAAATATACGTAATCTTTTTTCAGACTGAAGAATTCTTCTTTTGACAAATAGTTGCATCCATGCGATGCGTTATATAAATTTTCTACCATCAAGAACTTGTAAGCACTTAAATATTTTGTAAGGCTTACTTACAATAACCAAACCTAGCGAAATGTAAAATTTCTCATCTCTTATAGATAAATGACATAGACAAAAGAAGGGGAGACAGACGATAATAAAAATATTTTAAAAATGGCGGCCAAGTCAAAGAAGCGGCTGTCTAAAATTGAAAATAAGCTATTGAAATTGGATAAATTAGAGTTAAAAGATGTTTTTTGTTCTATTTGCCATTCTATTCTTATTGAGCCTGTAACGTTACCTTGTTTTCATGATTTTTGTCAACGCTGCTTCAGTGGTAGTATAGAAAATAATGCTTTGTGTTGTCCCCTATGTCGTCTACGAATTGGATCTTGGCTTAGAACGGCAACAAAACAAAAGAGTTTAGTGAATGTCGAATTATGGAATTTTATCAAGGCTAAGTTTTCACATGAAATTGATTTAAAGAGCAAGGGAGAGGATTTGTGTTTACCAGAAGGTATGTTTATATGGGTTGAAGATTCTTTAGTTCTCTGATTATATATTTTATTTAAATATTTAAGTTTACACAGTAATAATCATCCTGGAATGTTTTCTAAAAGTCTACTACTGCTTTTAGACAACAAATTTCTTTAAATGTAATGCCAATAGATGCTAACTACCGAACTTATCTAGAAAACAGATGTTCAGCTGATTGTCATTTGCTAATTGACAAATTATCAGTGAACACACACATGCAATAACAATTCTTTGTGTACTTTCAGAAATAACATTACCAAGGCTTAGTGCACCTGGAGAAATCCGATTGGAGTATGAATGTGAACTAAAAAGACTGGAAGCTGAACGTTTGCAACTAGAACAGAAGCAATTCCAGGAATCTGCCCTTTTGATTCAGTAAGGACAATTCTTTCTCTTATTATATTTTGTCTACACTCCTGAGAAGACTCCGGCAAGAAACTCAATAGTCACTCATTTTAAACAAATCATCATGTTATACATTGTAAATGGGCCAAGTCATACAGTCTGGGTGTGCCATAGCAAAAAGAACTATATAGTATATTTACTACTATTAAAAATAACGATAATTAAAATCAAAAGAAAGAGAGCCAAGTTAGAAATGTTCAGAATACCATAACAAATCCAACCTACTACGATAGAATCATTTTACTGTGGGAGAACCACTAAAATTTCATGGTGTATATGTTACAGCCAAAGTAATAAATCAGGATATTATATATACTATCTAGCCATTATTCATTATATCTACTCAATTTAGATAAAGTGATAAATAACACAGAATTAATCACATTAACCAGCTATTTTATATAATATCTTCGAAGCCTTGGGCTTCAAACAAACTAAAGTATTAAAACAAGTAGGAAAAGTTCATTTTGTATGAAAAGTACAAATGGTCATAACTTTTTCAATTTAGGTTGTATGTTGAAAAGAATTACACATGTTTATTCAGATTATCAAACACTTCAAAGTTACCTAATTACTTAATTAAAATTCATTAAAATTCTCCATTACAATATCATTGACATTGTCAGTTACACATGAATTTTGACTTTTTACATTTGCACCTATTAGACATGCATTTTCCAATAGTGTTTCAATGATGGAATGCTTGACAGCCAAGATGTAACTCTTTTTGCACATTATCTGATGGTACATATATTTATATTGAGGTACAATATAAACATTAAATAAAAGGTTCTTTGCAGATAGTGAACTGATTGATCACTTGCGTTTCGAAGAGCGGACTGGGTATTTTTTCCGCTTCCATACAAAACAACTCAGTTGACCGTATTTATTACTGTAGCTTTAACTTTGGCCCGATATTATGTATAACATCCAGATTAAGTGATTATATCATCACATTGTCTAGACAATTGAGTTATTATATATAATGACCAGTCATTATGTATAATAGCAATTTAATCACAATGACTGTGACATATACATTTCTGTGCATCAATTAAACTTATATAATTTTTAATGTGGACTGGCTCGTTGGAACAGTGGTTAGTGACCCTGCCTGGCGGTTCCGAGAGTTGTGGGTTTAATTCTCACTTGGGACAAATATTTGTGTGATGAACATCAGTATTTGTTCCATGTCTGGGTGTGATTATGTATTTAAGTATGTATTTATAAATATATATGTATGTATATAAGTCTCTGACGCCCATAGTACAAGCTTTAATAGTTTGGTCAGATGTCCATGTGTAAAAAAAAGAAAAAAAAAATAATCTCTGTCTACAAATACCCAGCAAGCTCTGGATGGCATGTGACAACGAAAGTGGTTCTTGTGGTAACTGTTGCAGATGTGTTTTTAGATCATCAAAGAATAGTCATTCTTTCTTACATATTTTTTGTGTATCTTGAACTATTTTCGCAGAGCACATAACAGGAGCCCTTAAATTTGAATTTCTTTTTGTAAATGCAAGTTGCATGTAACAAAAAGTTTTTAAAACAAACATCTATGTTCTGACATTTTTTTTAATTGCTTAGGTCTATTCAGCAAGAAGAAGAAGAGGCTCATAATAAATACTTAGAAGCACTGAAGAATGATGAGATTTTGGCCCAACAAATGCAAAAAGACAATCCTAAATGTTCAGCTCCTCAAAGTAAAACAAAAAAACAAATTTTGAGGGCTGCCACAATCAAACCTCGACTGAAAGCCACAAAAATAGATGCCTTTCTATCAAAGAAGCCCATACCACAATGTAAAATGTAAGTAAAATGTACTCTTCATGGTGTGCTTATTTTGAAATACTGCCTGCCTCGTTGGTCTATTGGTAGCAAGTGCTGCGTTAGGACCGAGAGGTCCCCGGTTCGAGTCCGGGGTCGGGCAAAATTTGATGAATGAGTTTTTCTGTAATGAAATTACTCAGCCCGGAGTTAGGAAGTTTGTGGTTGAACGCCCGTGCCTCGGAAAGCACGTTAAGCCGGTGGTCCTGCGCCCGATTTCTCATCGGTCATGTCGGATTGCCGTCTCACCGAATTATGAGAGTAAGGGAATAGAGAGTGCACTTGTGTTTGCGCGCACACTTGTGCACTATAATATGTCCTGCGCACTTGGCTGATCTCAATTGAGATCGGCCGCCATGGCTGAAATCAGTCGGACGCCTTATTTTAATATACTGTAAAAATTATGTGTTTTTGAAATGTATTTGCTTAAATTTAATGTAATAAAAAACTAAAGAAATTGTTCTTATATTTCAGCATCAGTCCCTGTTTAATGGATGAAAATACAACAAGCACTGATAAATCCACCACTAATGCTCCTGAAAGCTCCACCAGACCAACCAACCATGCCTCACCTGAAATGGTTCCAAGTTATGGGAAGCTTCTTAAAAATCTTGTAGACAAAAAGATAAGAAATGGTCCTGGTCTGTGGAATAAAGAGAATGGTGAAAAAGTTAAAGAAAAGGTAAAAAAACAAAGCCATAAAATAACTTACATCATAAAATAATAATTCACTCATTCATTATGGAATCTTAAATTCTGCAGTACTGGAAGAGTCTGAAATTTTACATGGGGGTTCCCTTTTAGGACTATTATGCCCATTTGATACGATTTTATAAAAATTTAAAAAAGAATACCACCCTTTCAAAGCTAGGGAGTGCCACTATGGCAACATATTTAGTACTTTGGATGTTTTCTAATGTTTAGGACCTATATTTATAACAAACCTAATATTTTGTTAAAGAGGTAGCTATTGTTTGGAGGGGGTTAGTACACAAGTTCAGGCTTAATTTGTTGTTGAATTTCACCAACATTTTTGCAATGAAAATGTATGCTTTGTAATTTTTTTATGTTGATGATAGTTTTTGTTGATTTTTCAGAAGGATTTACTTAGTGGTCGTAAATGTGTCGACACTACAGATGACAAACAAGTAAAGAATAAAATTGTTACTCAGTCTTTACTTGTGTCATTACCTCTGCCTTGCTCTGGCATTCTACAGCACAAGACAAATATTGTTGGAAATAAAAACTTGGAAACAGACAGTGTGGACTCCATGAGACAAGAGTTATGTTATTTCAAACCAATAGAGGGTACGACACCCACTAGGTGAGTAGGATTTTATTTGCTTTTCAAAGTTCGTGATTCATAAAAATATTGTTATACACTATGCATATCACTGGATAAAAAATGCTGTAAATAATAGTAGTCTGTCAAATGGTGAACTTTTTCGTTCTCTTCAGATTATGTGGCATCCTAACATTGATTAGTGTATTGGGAGCGTGCACGACGGTGCTGCCCTCATTTTGTAGGCGTTTCTTTCGTTAAATCTTATGGAGTGAAATTAGTACCAACGGCCGCCGCTAGCAATAAGAACGGACATCTCATAAGATTACATGTGTTTTGACAATCAGCGCCATTTCTCCCCCCACTTAGAAATAGATATGTGGACTAAAGATGGCAAAAGAATACATTTAAATTTGCTTACATCATATTATTATACTCATAGGTCCTTGCATCATAAAGGATATCTCCGCTGTTTAGAAGTAGGTCTTTATAAATGATTGTTTGTTTGTTTGTCAGCTTCAACACAAATAAAGGTCTACCTGTTCGCGTGCCAGGGCTGCGCATGGAGCAGGAGGCGGCCTCGCTGCAGCACGAGACACCTCCGAGCCGCTCCCAATACTTGGAAGGACTTTGTCAACTTCGAAATTTATCAATAGCTAAAAACTTACCCTCCGCATTTGTCATAGCTCTCAATTTGCTCAGGGTACAGAAGGTGTGTAAATATTGTATAATTACTTTATTTTTACCCATGTTATAAATGCAGAAGTAATAGTATCTGCCTATCATACTCTTGGCAACTGCACTTAAAATAGATTGTGTAGTATTTTAATATAATACAAGCGAGCAAAGTCGTGGGCGACTAAGATGTATATCTTTAAATTAAGCTCACAAATAGCTTATCAGGTGAAGACATTAGAGCTTCACATGTACACTAGGAGATATTCTTGCTGAGAATAAAATGTATTCCAAATTAAGATGGTTTACTATTCTGCTGCTATCTTATTGTAACTGCAGTTTGGTTTTAGATTATTGTTTTTAAATATATTGGCTTGATTGATTAATAGTAGTTTGATATTGTTTTTACAGAATGAACCTGTAAAATGTACAAATACCAGATCGAAAGTCAAGAAAACTGTACCTACTAACCAGCGTGTGGTCGCGACAATATCACATAGAAAAAATGCTTCCAATAAACCTAAACAAAACAATCTGGTAGATGGTGTTACAAAATTAAATACCGAATCCAATCTTCGACGCACCAGATCAATGGGAAGCATAACAAAGGAAGAAAACGAAACCACGCCTAAGAAGGCCAAGCTCAACGAGCGGAAGGTATGTTCGGAACGGAAGCCATATTTAAGGAGTGATTCCAAAAAATCTACCAAAAAGGAAGCAGTCAGTCCACCGCTTATTCCGCAAGCATTAAATAACAATAAGGTTACTTTAGCTGTAAAGAATTTATCTAGTCCATTGAAAAATTGTGATGTTAAGAAGATAGTGCAGGAGCAACTCAGGATCGAGAAGATAATCGAGCAGGAGAAGATCGACTTCGAGTTGGCGTGTCGCGTGGAGGCCGAGTGGAACGGGCGCCGCGTGCCGCGCCGCGCCGCGCCCAAGCGGCCCGACGCGCTCGCCTACGCGCTGCGCCCCGCCAAGAAACTCAAGGTCTAACTCCACCTACACCTCCATCCGAACCCGACCGAGTTTACCAAATTTCAGTATTTCATTTTTCCATGAAGATTGCGTATTCTCCTGTTTTGTATTATGCCGCGTGAATGATTATGATTTATGTTGTGTTTCACTCGAAGGTTACTGGTAGAGTAGTCCCGGTGACCGTTTTTATATTTATAAAAGATTAAATCTACTATTCAGATATTGTTAGGTATTGATATGTAGAGGTATGTTAACTATATAAATAGTAAATTCTGATCTCTGTCATTTAGATTTGAGCTCTCAATCAGCATTTAGAATCTATTAAAATGATATGCCATAATCGACATCTTTTAAAGTGGGCTATATTTTCACTGATTGTCTGGGCCTCGAAAGGGAAAGAGACCCTTCCTTGGTGCCTGAAAGTATTAAATTTGAAATATTAGATTGGCACAATTTAATAGTTATTTTTATTTAGGAACTGATTAGATATTCAACCTTCAAAGTGAACTGACAAAGTATATTGTTTTACTGAAGCTATCTGTAAATCGAAGTCAAAAGTACCGTCCGGGTATAATTGTTTCCTAAATGTATTTTGATAAAGTATACATTACATGTTAACATTATCATCAGTGATCAGTCAAAGCTTCTTTAGAATCCTTCTTTTATATTCAAGAGACGCCTGCTGTGAGTTGTGTGTCTTCACCCAGCGGTAGCCCTGGTCTGAGAGGCTTAGGAGCGATACGGAGAATTCAAACCGAATTTGCTTAAAAAGTAAAAATAAATTGTGAATGATGTAAGGACGTCATAAAATGTTTTATTGTTTTAGTGAACACATCTAAAATTTTGTACCAATTTATAGTTTACCTGACTTAACATTAGCTAATATCCCGCTGTATGGAGGTGGGCTGAAACATGTAATGTTATGACCATTGGCCACGCGTCATGCCGCTTTTTTGCTGGGATAGGATATTTTTTTATGATGTTTTATTATGATGAAAACAGAAATAGAGAACAATTCAGATCTTGCTCTGTACCAATCATGTCTCTCGCTGGGTGTAAATAATCCTGACAGATCACTTAATATTGAAGTATTAGAGATTACTGAACAAATAATACATTTCCTCAAATTGTGAATTTAAGATTAGATTACAAATTACATATATGACCCGGTATCCAAGTTACTTTTTATTTTATTGTAAAAAGCCTAACAAGCGCACAACTTCAAGGATGTTAGCCATCTTGGTTTTTATGGATAATCTAAAAAACGCAGAAAGCTTTTCAAATTACATATTTATTAGTTTATATGATTATAAAACCAAGTTGGTAGGATTCAGTACAAAATTTCGAACATACTTACGACTAAAATTAGTCTTTATGGGTCTACACGCGATATTAGGAGTAGCAAATTACATAGCTACTTACTGCCCGACGTTTCGACTGGGTTACACCAATCGTGGTCGCAAGCGACCACGATTGGTGTTGTTGGTGACTAATTTTAGTGTAATGGAACGCGAAAGTCTAAAATCTTACATACATACGACATTATAAATTGCCCGCTAAATAAAACGGATAATATCTTCGTACCAAAACCATAAGTTATTCACTGTGTTTATGTTATCAACGCTTTCCTGTGCCGTTACTTTCTGCTATATTACTAGGGTCGAGTGAACTCGACAAGAACCTTGATTTCTCCAAAGAGATCGAGACCCTATGAATAAAAATTAACGTGCCATATTCCTACATAATGGAAAATAACTGTCGGGTAAAAGTTTTTAAAATAACCAATAGGTATGAAAAAAAGACGCATTAACGTATTCTATGAGTTTTGCACTTGACTGTATTCCAAAGTTTAGCTAATGCGAAATTTATAATTACTAATTATACTTTTGGAATCATAACCTGATTCCGCTGTTAATCGCTTGATTGGGATCATTGTCACCTTTAGTTTCTTTTCAATCAAGATTAGTCAGGAGTCCTTTATTTGATTTGCTTCTATGCACTTTAGGATGCTCGTAACTAATTCAATCCCAAGTTTTAATATAATTTATTTTCAAAATTTAAACACGTTTGAAAATTTGTATTAGAACTTTACGATAATCTAAACGAAGATCTTATTTTAAAATTAATAAAGAAATACAAAACTGAGCTTAAGGGTCGATTTATACTTAGTCACACAGAATGCGGTGCGCACAGAAAATAAAAAAAGTTGAATTATATCATCAGTTCAAAAAAAATATTAATGTTGTATAATCTATGCTTGTGATAATAAAAAACGTGCATGCATTATACACGTAACCAAATTTGGTTATTTATATACCTACTATGAGATAGTGATATGTAAGTAGTGCAAGCTTGATTTTTTTGTATAAACTGTTTAAAACATAATACTGCATTGTATGAATAAATTAATCTTATCTACTGAAATCTCGTGTATTGTGGATGTGAGATCGCCACATTGAGCGCGATCTTACTATTATGAATAATATTGTGATGGCCTGTGATTTAAAATTTCTCATTGTAGATGCGTTAACGATGTCATCGTGGTGCTCTAAACTACTGTGTATCATTTAGAAAGCTTCCACATGGTGATTGTATAATGTTTGTATTTTTATGTAAATATTTGTCAATTACAATATTATTTTTAAATATCTTACCAAAAACAAGTAATACTTTATTCTTACGTATATGTAATTGGTAGAATGTAATGTTGCCCAGTCAAAAGTTAAGCGCTAAATTCGCAAACTAACGGCTAGTTCTGCATTTTTTAATAAGTAATTAGGAACACTAACAGCACTTAAAATATAATTTTTGGCATCTTCAAACTAATGTTGACATTGTAGTATTCGAATAGCCACGAAATATTTGTACGTTTTTTGGTTTCTTCCTTTCTTTTTTTGAAATTCCAAACAAAACTAACTACATTTCATTTTATTTACAAAAATAAAACTTTTAGGGTACTTCCCATTGACGATTACGGTAGCAATGAAGTGAAATTTGGCAAAAAAGTATGAATATAATGTACCTACACGAAAACAAAAATTAGAACTAGTTTTCAACATTACTTTACATTACACAACATTATTTTAACATACATACATACATACATAAATTCACGCCTTTTTCCCAGAGGGGTAGGCAGAGATCACTTCCAGCGATCCACTTTTCACCTCTGTGGGAAACGTGACGTGACGGGTTGTGGACCACGTCGCCGCCATTCTGCCTTGTGCATTGTTTTAACAAGGTCATTGCGCATTATTTTAATGTACTTAACATTACTATAATTTATCAACACAAAACTTTGTTCGTAGTTTTTTTGAGTTCTACATGGAGGCTGCAAAATCGGATTTAAGGGTGCTGCATAATGTTCCTCATAACATATCAAAAGAGCTTGCCGTTAGTTTGGGTTTTTTTGTTTAATATGACTGGACTAATACTATTAGTCCAGTAATTTATCAATTGATGACAACATTTATCTTTCTTGCGCAACCTACATACCGCAAGAAAGATAATCATGTCATTAAATTTGTCAAATCATTTTGGCTACAATGTAAATGATTGTAGGTACTATGCCTATGTGATTGATTATGCAGTCCATCTATTACAATCTATATGAAAATAATTGTCACAGTTGTCTGTCTATTAAAATGTTCTTTTTCTATTTATTCTTTTATTTATCAAAAACACGAAATTCAGGCATGTTTCAGCAGAGTAACGCTGGCGTGAGCGTCAAGATGGAGGGACCACGTCAGTTATACAGGAACACCACCAGGATTTAATACGGTAATTTCTACTCAATTTTTACTTTCATAGAAAAATTCTACACTCAATGAATTTGAAATTATTCGACGGAGAAAGTGGTCCCGCCATTATGACGTCAAAATGGCTGGACCACTATTCAATCAATGAAAAACACAGGATATTAACTTAAACTGAACACACTACATTTTAATACGATTTAGTAGGACTACGTTTAAATCATAATTATACCTATAAAAAGGTTATTTCAATAAAAAATAAGTATTTATACTTTGACATTTGAAACCGCCTAAAGAAAAAGTATCTCTCAGTCAGTTATAATTTTTTAGCTCTTATAATTTTTCCAGGCGTTTGTTAACATTTTACTTAAGAAGGGATATTTTATGATTAGGTACCTTTTTCGTCTGGCAAAATAAGAAAAATGGGCTTTAGTCTTGTCCATCTTACAAAATTACAAGAGAAACAAATGTTTAATGCATCGTAAAGCTATTTAATTAAGGTACAATGAGGAACTTCTATAGAAGTAGTGGCGTAGATGGCACAAAAATCTTGAACTTCTATAGAAGTACTTGGCGTTGAAAGGGTTAAGTACTTTTACTATAGTCTATAGTCTTTTTCAGCTAAGATCAACGACTTCATACCCAATAGACACCTAATAAAGGACGAGCATTTTCAGACAACACATCAGATAAATAGATCTTATATTAAACCACGCCCACTGATGCTTCGTCAGTAACGACCAGATCTGAGACCCGTCAACATCTCTGCGCTCGCTTACAGAAAAAATTAAAAACCTTGTTGTCATGGCTCCTTGTAGCATAAGATGGTGTGGAAAAGATAGCAAAAGCTCAAATTTAAAAATTGATGGTATAACGTTTCACCGGTTAGTGTTTTTAATAAATTAAAACGAATATTTTTTTGTATAACCGGAGGCCATCTTGGCGCATTTTTTATAATTTATTTATTTCGTAATCTCAAACAGGTTTACAAAAATAAAATACATTTACATTATAAGTGACAACATATTGTGACCGTGTAAACCTGCTCATTTAGACAGTGGAGAATCTTGAACAGCGGCCACTGCACTAGGCTCTAGGCCTGTATCGCAGGAACCAAAACGATTACAATATAACAATTTCGTCGGGTTCAGTTAGGACGGATAAATTAAAACTAAATTAAGATATTAAAATTGTGTGTGTGAGTGTGTGCATGCGTGTGTGTGTGTGTGTGTGTGTGTGTGTTATGTGTGTGTGTGTGTGAGTGTAGGTGATCATGATTAGCTAGTTGTAGGCTATTAAGATCTTTTCAGTTTCGTCATAGTTGAGACTTTTAATCCAATTCTTTACGTACTTATTCAGTTCGAAGGCTGTTAGGTGAATAGATTCTTTTATTTGTAAGACGATTTTATTGTATAGAATTGTGTGGGAATAAGGAGGAAGACGCTTCGCAAAACTTGATTGGATTGATGGGACAGGTAATTTAAATTTCCTTCGCGACGATAGCTTCGGGAACTCAGGAGATTTAAAAACTGTTTTGTGGATAGTAGAAGCTACCTTAGCTATATACAGCTGGCGTACACGAAGAAGGTCACATTCTTTATATAATTCATCCGTGGGGTATCTGAACGGCTTCTGAAACATTACTTTTAGAACGGCCCGTTGGGCGCGTTCTAGCTCGATGAGGGTGCTTTTGGCGACCCCACCCCAGGCTGATATGCAGTACAAAAGTCCGGATTGGCACATCGCGTAGTAAACCATGGTAAGTATGTGCTTGTTGGCAGATTTTCTTAAAGATTTCATTATATAGATAGTTTTCCTTATTTTACCAGCGAGAGTTGAAATATGTGTTTTAAAGGATAACTTCTCGTCAATGATTACACCTAAATATTTAATTAATTCAACCTGATCTATAAGTGGGCAGTCGCATTGGAGGCGGGGCTGTGAATCATCTGTGCTACCACATGCGTGTATTTGAAGTTTGTAACTTTTTAGGGGTTTGGATGCGCAAGTCTTGTAAAATGTCATGTATTTGGTTTTATTGGTGTTAAGGGTCAGAAGATTATTGTTTAGCCAGTCTGAAAGAGTTGTCAAACCTTTCTTGGCTGATTCAAAAACAGCTTCCCAGGAAGAGTTGTGAAATAAGAGTACGGTGTCATCTGCATAACATATAATGTCAGCATCTTGAAGTGGTAGATTTAAGATGTCGTTGATGTAGACTAAAAACAAAATCTTAGATGGCCGGTCGGTCGGTGTCATCAACCGCCCATCTCTTTCTTTAACATGCAGTTTTATATCCTTTATCCTTATCGTTCTCCGTGCACGTATACGTAGTACTGTACCGTACCAAATACTCAGAATCAATCGATTTAGATTTTCAATTGGACAAATCTAAATTATATTTTCTAATATAAGAGTTGACTTTAATTTATCATATTTTTTAATTGATGCCTCTGATGGGGATTCGTGAAAAAAATATTTAGGTATATAATGCAGCACTTTTGCCCAGTAGTTTTTAGTCCCTTTAAAGGAATTACTTTCGATGCCTATTTGTTACTAACATAGAAATCTTAACTGTTAAAATTTTCGCTATGTCATCTTCAACGAACTTATCATTTTAGGTATCCCAAAGATATTAAAGTGAAAGAAAAATGGATCAAAGCTACCAGGCGGGAAAACTGATTACCATCAGAGTATAGTGTAATTTGCTCACGACATTTTACTCAAGACTGCTTCATTAATATGAAAATTCGTCGGAGACTCCTCACATCTGCCATACCTTCACTGTTATTACCACTTTTGGTGAGATAATTGTGTCTACACTATTTTGAGGGTTCCGTACTTATATAAAATTCTGTGCCAGGATGGAGGACTAATTTACTACTTAACCACTCTTGTAACGGGGGGTGGTGATTGGGGAGATAAATATGAACGAAAGATAACGAAAAAATAGTAAAGTTTTATTAAAATATAAGAAACAATGTAACTTCTTTAAAATACAAACAAGTAAATAAATGTGTGTAAGTGTGTGAAGCCATGTCAGAGGCCTACGGGCGGTTTAAAAACTCTGACACCGGGTTGTTCATCAACCATACGATAAGAAAAAGATAAGTATAAGTTATTTTTGTTGTCACTAAATATACGTTTTCTTTCTTTCTCCTAAAAACGAAAGTTTCTGAACGGATCGATATCCAATAGCTGATAATAGCGTATTGGCTATCAAAGTTTATAAAATCGATGCATTTTGGGTGCAAATATGGCGATCTTAAACGCATTCAGTCTTAAACGTATAATAAAGAAGTTCCCACAACAGTTACCTATAAGGATGTCAGAGTATATATCAACAAGACTTGCATTTTTATCCACGTCCGCCATGCGCAAGCCCTCAGTCAGGCGAATGTTTACAATATTAATTCATTTTAAAAACGATTAAATAAATTATTATACGTAAAACTACTATATATTCTATTATTTCACAGACATGCTCTCCGTCTATTTGTCACGTCACACGCCCATCAACAAAGGTGGTCTCTCAAGTTTAGGGCCCATTTTTACCTGGTTTGAGTATGAAATATAACATAATGTAAAATAAAGAAATCAAATCAAATCCATTTAATTTAGGTGAATATTTAACGTAGGTAAATATAAATTACAAGTCCAAGAAAATGGTAATTATTTTTTATAATATTTTTAAATTATGTTACGAACTGCATCAATTTATCGATTACCTATTTTCAAAGAAAACATGTACCCCATCCCTATGTTTTGTGGTGACTTTGTTGCGACCAATTAGCATTCAGCACCCTCCCCGCGTACCTCAGGTAGTTGACTGAAATGTTTGAATTGCGAATTATTATTAGGCATTAGGTGTCTATTGGGTATGAAGTCGATGGCTAAGATGATCCCTGTGACACTTCATTGTGTTCTGAATCACGCATTTTACGTTGACAAACGAAAATCATTAGGAAAAATATTAAATCATTTTAAACTTCTAAAAGGGAAACAATATCGTTGTTTCATTTAATGTAATAGAAAATAAAAAAAAAATACCTATGCAGTTCGTATACGTAGAATGGAACTTACTACATTCCATTCTACGTATACGCACTGCATAGGTATTTTTTTTAAATGTTCTATTACATTAAATTAAACTAAACGATACTGTTTGTCATTTAAAAGTATAAAAATATTTATTTTAATATTTTTCCTAATGACGCCGCAATAAAATGAAAAAAGTGTGCAATAAAATTATTTTCGTTTGTCGAACGTAAAAGTGTCACAGGGATCATCTTAGCTGAAAAAGACTATAACGCTTAGTGGCACCCGTATTTTAAATATTATTGTGGTTCTCACTGAATGCAAACTTATGGTGATCGAATGAGGGACCACTTTCTTATTGCTATTTTTTATTATTGAGTGAATACTGGGAGGTGTAATTTTATAAAATGAGTTTAAAAATTTTTTACTAAGAGTAGTAATTTACAGGAGTTGCAAATTTCAACTAGATTATGAGATATGGGTATCAGTCAGGCACGACTGAGGGTTTAACTTGAAACGAATGTAACTTTTGAGTGCCAACTTTTACAAATTAAATATTGCATTTACAATCGTTTGAGAACTTTTACTAAAGCCTAACACATTCAAAAGCTCAAAATTCCAGGGTGGACCCTCAATGGAAACGCACATAAAGGAACATGCATGCACAACAGCTGATAAACACATTACCAGACGTATGCGTCGCGCAGTCAGGTAATAAAACAAGTGATTTGAATGAATCAGTATGTATAATGTAAGAGGTATAATGGTGTTCATAATTTTTCAAGTTATATTATTCTCTTCCATTTATATTTGTAGTATTATTTTCTGCAATGTCTGCAATCTCTGCACTCATTTTTGAAATCTGTAAATAATGTTTTTTTATGTTATGTTACTAAACATGATTTTAATTTAATATAAAGAATTATAAATAGGACAACAAATATTTATTTACCCAATTCTCACACTGCTCATCGAAGAGTTCCATGCATTAAAATGGACTTGTTCAATGTTTCCACTTTATTCCAACATTTTCATAATATTTTCCCTGTAATGATTCATAATTTTTTAATATCAATAAAAAAGAAAACAGGTAACATGTGAAACAAGTTAGGTATTTAAAATGATAAACTTACAATTGTAGTAAATGAACAATAATTGAAAATACATCATCAAAATAGTCATTACCACATGTTCGATTCATTCTGCGTCTTATTAGCATCCTTGACCAAGCCATTTTTCCATATTGCTACTGCACAAAAAGAATACAGAATACATGATTCATTCATTATACTGTGTACTTGACACCCCACAGCTCACTCACCCATGGCCGCCGCTTCCCTTGCCCATCACTTGCACAGCAGAGTTTGCCCGAGCTCGGAGCCAACTCACGCCAGTCGCTAGCACACACACACTGATGTGCACACTTCCCCACAAGGCACCGAGCCTCATCATATATTTAATCCTTAGATATCATCCATAGACCAAAACATTCATTCAACATATCATTGAATAACTTTAAATAATACTTTGGGTATTGAATGATAATAAACTATTACTACCTGTGTCCAAATAAAAACATCCATCTCAAATTACTTATTTATTAAATAAAGCTCATCACTCCACATCACAAAAGTACATTCAGCTCTAGTCACCTTACAGTTACAATCTTTGTTTAGGTTGCATTCAAGATATTCTCTCTGTATAACCTATCACTTCATAAAGAGCTAATAAACATAAATTTATAAATCAATATTGAATATACCTAATATTCACTTAAACACACTATTATAGGATACCATACAAACATCCCTGTTATGACTCCACTGAGACAGCTCACCTCATGTCTGTGGTTTATTATTCCATCCACCACTTGTGCCAGAACCGCCGCCATTACCATTCCAGCTGCCTTGACCGTTCGGCCAGTTTCCTTGGTTCCAATTGCCACCCTTGCCGCCGCTGCCACCACCACTGCCGCCTCCTCCACCACCACTATTCCATCCTTGATTGCCACCTCCTTGATTCCATGTAGGCGGAGGACCATTCTGGCCCCAGTTTTGATTGCTGTTCCAATTTTTACCTGATCCACCTTGAGGTGGCCCATTTTGCCAGTTATTAGGTCCTTGGTTACCTCCAGGGCCACCTAAGAATCCACCCCAACCAGCTTGATTCAAAGCAGCAGCCACTAGACTTATGGGCAAATTAAAATTAGCTGGAGGCCCACCATTGGGATTAATTCCTAAATTTTGCATATTAAGTGAGTCAATATTGCTGTTTCCGCCATTGTTGTTGGGCCCAGTAGAAGGCCCAGATCCTTGCCTGCCTTCCCAGGCATTACTGTAAGAATCTTCTTTCCAATTGTTAGATTTACTTTTAATCTTAGGAGCAGCACTAGATACAGATACTGAGGCGCCTTTGATAACATGATCTTCACCACAAAGACTCTGAGCCACTTCTGGATCTAAGAAAGTGACAAATCCAAATGCACGAAATGGTCTCGGAACAAATACATCAGTTACTTCTCCAAACTTTGAAAAATAATCTCTGAGATCATCAGCTGTCATATCTTCGGTACACCTGCCCACAAATACCTTACATGGCATTTGAGGCACCACACCTTCTTTAGAATTTGGTATGCGTACATCAACCCATCGTCCATCAATATTATGTCTCTGAGCTAATGCCCTCATTTGAGATGCATATGTAGCAAAACGAATAAAGCCAAAACCTTTGAATGATCCATTCTTGTCTCTTTTCAGCTGGACCATTACAACTTCGCCAAATTGTTCAAAATATAGTTTTATTGATTCTTCAGTTGATTTCCAAGGTAGTCCAAGGCATATTAAATCTGAACAAGTTAACTTTTTCTCTAGTCTTTTGGTTTTTGCTGCTGAATTCTCAGGCGAAACATCTTCCATTTTACGTTTGTTTTCTTTTGGAAATACACAAACATACAAGTGCTTTCCCCATCCGACTTCACTAGGCGGATGTAACTTGCCATCACTGAGACGAATACCACGGACACATCTACTATCAGGGTGCCGGTATTTTAGGCCAGATGCACCGGGAAATTGAGCCACAAGAGTGGATAACAGCAGGGTTCCATCTAGTTCGCAAGGAATCTCCACAGCATTCGATTCATCCTCATCTTCACTGACTTTTATATAATCGAAGAGATCTTCACTATAATTGGTTGTCGACTTAGACATGATGTCATCCACAATAATGCAAATATAATGATTAGTTTTACAAGGTAATAGAAGTAACCACACAAACAGAGCAATTGCAAAAATGCCGACCGACTAACTCTACTGTCAGTCAAATTTGTAATCAAAATGGCCGATTGCGACCTAATACCGACCGGATACAAATTACTTTTTTTTGACTTGGATAAAAGTGTTTTGTTCCGACGGCTAAGTACACAACACAAGTCAAGACTAGTACAAATATATATAATAGAGGCCGAATTAATAACTGAAAATTAAATTAGCTAACTTTGCTTACTTACTTGAGCAATAATTATATTAATATTATATTGTTGTAGCTAGTCCTTCTTGACAGCGCCATCTTTGGATATATTTAAATAGTTCTCAATTTGACATGACTGGGAGTCGAACCGTGTGGGTGGGTGAAATTGTTTGGTATAAAATGGATCGTCATCACACAAATTATACTGATGCATTAGCATTTAGCAGGTACTTTTAACATAGTATTTTTCATTAAATAGGTAGGTACTTTAGTTTTATTTCAGACCGATTGGATACTGTGCCTTTGAGCTATCGAATGAAATTACACGATAATGAAATCAAATGAAATATTTTATTTGCAATAAATATGGTCAGCATATTTCAACAACTTAGGCATGTAAAAATATATATAAAAGGAAAGGATATTTATTTAACCTTCATCATTCATAATTTTTAACTATCTAAGTAAAATTAAATTAATTTCGTCGAAGCGTCAATGGCCGTGTGGTTAAGGTTGTTGCTTGCCATTCGAGAGGTCGCCAGTTCAAAACCCCGCCAGGTACCAATGTGTTTTTCAAATTAGAAATTCATAATGTACCATCATTCGACACGAAAACATCGTGAGGAAACCTGCACACCTACGAAGAAATTCTAAGGTTGTGTAGTCAACCAACCCGCACTTGGCCAGCGTGGTCGACTAAGGCCTTATCGCCCTAGTTTAGGGCAGGCCCGTCTCCCAGCAGTGAGAACGTAGGTATGTGGGCTGTTGATGATGATGATGAAATTAATTTAATTTAAAACTGTGTTGACTGTCGTCGATACATATTTTGATTGTAGGTATCACATGTCGGACCTACATACATGTAAGTCTTGGGCATTGTCTTTGAGCCTCATTTTTTATCCTGTAATAGGTATAATTCATTACTACACTGCGTTGTTATTTATAATGTTAACCAACATTTGCATTTGTCTATAAAAATTGTTTTTGATGACCACGCATGTATTTAAATTACTTAGTTCGGAATCAGATCAATGTAAGAGTTGTTGTGTAATATTTATTTAGAAAACAATACAAAAAGTATCAAATATCCTTTAGATAATAAAACACAGAGAACCGGACACGGCACGTCCCGTCACCGAGCGACACCACGCTTGCTCACCTTGAATCTTGACTTTTACCATTTGCTAATTTTAAATGTTAAATTCCAACTGGTATTAAAATGAACTAGCAAACTCTTGAACGTAAGATAGATAAATAAAACGTCTCATAAAATAGATTGATCGAGCTATTTACACTAGGTAGTGGATATTTAAAAAAATATAAACGGTGGGGCTGCATACCACTTTTTAAGGCAATAGGTGCGACTTGCCCCTAAGAAGATTGTTTACCTTATACACAATACTATTCATGTTATAAATTAGGCAATCGTGACTGTGCAATGTGCACTCCTATATTTGAAATATATTTCGTCTTAAATAATTATCTACCTTATTTATCTGTCTGTGACTTGTGTACCTACCTATATATTTTGTGACTTAGAGGAAATAGTACCTATAGAATAGAATCCAAAAACTTCTACCATTCGCTGAACATAACAATATAACCGAAGAAGGGTGTATTGACCTTGTGCTTTGAAGCACTTAAGTTCTGAGATACGTGTGCGTGGCCCAATCCTTTTTGGCATCTGCATTTGAGATCAGGTTTGTTGGCAGAATATACTTAGGTACATGTAGGTAGGTACCTAAGTAGGTATATTATATTTACAGGGACCTGTGGGGCTACCATGAGTTTAAAACTTACGCGCTCGATATCGACTACGTAAATATGTCTATGAAAAACATGTACAGCGCCGGCTGGTGGTTACGCGAAGAACTACAATCGGCCATATGAAAAAAACAACTCGATAGGTTTTTAACGTACGTAAGTTTACGATAGCCAACTCATGGTAGGCCCTCTGTTCGTAACAGCAAAGTGGTCAGGTAGCAGGAGCAAATTTTGTTAGAAGAATGGGTTTTGTTTGGTTCATATTTTTTGTGAACTGTTAGAAAAGGATTAACGGAAGAAACAGTTCGGCCTAATCAATCCAATTTTAGATACATCACAACAATAACAGTTAAATTACTACATATAAAACAAAGTTGCTCCCCGTGTCTATGTGTTGTCTTTTTTTATTAACCTGTATCATCCCACTGCCGGGCAAAGGTCTCCTCTTCGCCGAAGGGGAAGGCCCAAGAAAAGATGGTGTGACGATTTGATCCAGCTATCAAGAAGCTCAAAGCCGGCAAGTGCTAGTCTTGGATAGAGAGCAGTGGACAGGTTTGGAGGAGACCTTTGCCCAGCAGTGGGATGTTATCTTTATACGCAACTTTATTCCAATTTCTTAAATAAGTTAGCTGAGATAGGAGATAGGTAAAGTGATCTAAGAAGAAGAAGAAGAAGAAGATATCTGATCTGATTCCGACCTATATCAAATTGTGAACCTTAGGGCCGTCTTAAGTCTTTTCTGCGCCGGGGTGCGGGACTCAGCTTGCACCCTCTTTTTTTACACTGCAGCGTAGCACGCGACCTTATTTTTTAGGCAGGACATGGATCGGATGGTCTCTCGCGTAAAAAGCGTAATAAAAGTTAAAAAAAAAATTTATTATGACCTTTTTTTAAAATTCAGCCCCCGACAGGAGGCGCCCCGGGCGCCCTGCGCCTGGGTGCACCGCACCCCGCGGCCCTGAGGGCCTACCATGAGTTGGCTATCGAAAACTTACTACGTTAAAAACCTATAGAGTTGTTTTTTTCATACGGCCGATTTTAGTTCTTCGCGTAACCACCAGTGGCGCTGTACAAGTTTTTCATAGACATATTTACGTAGGCGATATCGAGTGCGTAAGTTTTAAACTCATGGTAGCCCTACAGCTGTCCCTAATAATTATAACTTATTGTTTTCTTCACAAAATGGCCATGTATGGAGCTTTATGCGAAAGTGGTTGTTGGCGTAAAATTATACAAAAAGTCAGAGTTTAGAGACGAGAGTACGAATATACCGGATTTTAGGACTCTAGACTTTAAAGCAGCGGCCGGTAAAGCAAGAGACGGATCGCGATAGGCCAAATCTCGGACCGCGAACTTGCCGACCCCTTATCTAGAGTCTAACGAAACTACTACTTTTTAACCAATTGCGTTTGAGAGAGGCGCAGACAGAAGGTAAAATATATTAAAATTTAATTATTGCCTTTTTGCTGCGAAACTATCCAGGTACCAGTATAAACTTTCAATCTCGCAGCTAGAAAAACCGGTTTACTTCAAAATTAAATTACCTCACCTTGCACAAAAACATTGCCAACGAAACAATCAAATGTCAAACAAGTTTTATTTTATGAGTTTTGTGACATTTCAAATTCCAACCTTTTAAGAAGTCTTCGTTAAGTTATTCGTTAATGGCATCAGCCGAATAAATTTAAGTTGACGAGGACTTGGTAAACTTTACTGATGCTACGTGAAAATGGCTGTTTGATACGATAGAGTGCCAAAGGGTCTATGAGGCGTGATTCGAAAAAATATTAAACTGTTGTAAATGCCTGCAGTATGGGAAGATGAGTAAGAGTAGTCCACTATCATACGTGGTTATGCCAGATATTGCCCTGAAAGGAGTTGATTAAGATCTATTCTCCTGGACTGCTTTTGATTTTTTCAGCGAGAAAGTAAACCATTCCAGGAAAAACCACTCAGACGCCAGAGAACAAGACAACAGAGAACATAAGTATAAATCTCAAATACCTATAGAGTAAAACTTCAGAATTTTTAAAAATTAATAATTCATTTATTCTTTATTGTAAATTACTATAAATATGGCTTCGTTGACCAAGACGTGGTTAGTGAATGCAGAAGGAAGCAATCACCTAGTGGTGGAGCCGCACCGGGTTCGCCTTGGAGCACTTCCTGCCGGGCTGCGCCCGCGCCCCTGCGCGGTGAAGGGGACGCGAGTCTTTGTTTCACTGTTGTGTTGCAAAACTGGTATTTGACCTTTAACGTTCCAAATATAGTGACCATTTCAAATGCACAAAGGAAATTATAACCGTGTATGTATAGTGAGCGAGTTACTTTCATTTAATGTGCACCGATAATTGACACAATACGATAGGTATAGAGTGCTAGGCGATTTGGGAAAATACGATATTACTAAAAGAAGACTATATATACAATAAAACATATTATTACCACCTATGTATATATGATCTAAGATTTTATTTGTTTTAACTACAAGATATTACGGTAGTTAGAGTACCTACCTATCCAAAAGTTGTTACTTAAAAATGTTTAAAATTTTATGCCTGATTAATTTCAACAAATCAAGACTTCTCGCTTGCTTGCAAGCTTGTCTAATTAATAAAGTGATTTATTACGGACAAAATACACAAAGTACCTATTTAAAAAAAATAATTACAAGATATTATTATAACTAATTATGTATTATTAATCTCATGTAACGTAATTAAATACATTCCATAAATAAAAAAAATAAGTAATGACCCTTTGGCTCTTTGGATGGCGCTGCGTAGGTATAGGCATAGGTAACACGGTATTACCTAACTACTATCTTACCGTGCTATACACTGACCCTAGAACTAGTCCGCCCTCCGATCACCTGATGTCTCAATCAGCCGCTTAGCGACGTGTTAGTGTACACGATGCGCTGCTGGTCTCCAGGGGCCCATTTTCTCTACCCCAAATGGCTCAAACAAGTTGGAGCTACTAAGGCCCATCTACGTATTTATATTAAATTTGACACAATATCATGAAATACCTGAATCATTTAACTAATAATTTCTCAGGTGAAGGCAGGTATTGACATACTTAACGAAATCACCTTCTAAAGTTCAATAGTATACACTTCATCGCAATGAAAACTGTGTGTAATTCACGAAAATCTCTTCTTAACTAGGCCGAAGGTATTCATCAGACTACCAAAGCAGTTCTTTACATAGGCAAGAACACTGTTTCTAATTTCACGATTCTCTCTTTTATTTATCGGTTTAAAAGTAAGTATTAAAAACAACTCGATTTTCGTTTCGCTGTTCGGTTCCCTTCTATTCGCTTATTATTCAGAGTACGTCGCAGGGGCAAGGAATTTCGCCGCGGCGGCTGTGGTCGCGTTTAGGCCACTGACACCTAAGACTGAGCTCAGTGGCGGATTTACAAATTTGCCGCCAGTAGACTATTAAATTTTTGCCGACCCTACCTTTGAAATTCAATACGTTAGTTTAGTTCACAATCATATTAAAATACCTACACCATATGAACACAGATCACACATAATAATGTGTAGTCGGTAAATGTTGTTTTTAACCGACTTCAAAAAAAGGAGGAGGTTCTCAATTCGTCTGTATGTATAATTTTTTTTTTTATTTTTTTATGTATGTTCACCGATATTTTCGTCAATTATAGACGGATTTCAAAATTTTTTTTTTTGGTTGGATAGAGTCTACTTTCGAGGTGGTCCCATTTTCACCAGTCTCGGATCTGATAGTGGGATCCAGGAGAAATCGAGGGCAACCTTCAAATTTTATAGGGACATGTACCGCGTTTTGCATATTATCTAAAGTCATATTGGCATTTGCTTCTGGCTATCATAATCTTATGGCGATGCTGAGCTTTTTTTTTTTTTTCTTTTTTTTATAAAGAGGCTAACAAGATGACCTCACTCCACCTGATGGTAAGCGGTAGTGAGATCCAAATATGAGGTCGACAGGCACAATAAACCATATTGAGCCTGTCGCACTCACCCTGAAAGCCGTGAAAAAGGAGACCACTGCTGCGGCAACAACGAGACAAAGCGTGGAGTCTCGCATTGGTATTGAGCTGTGCGGGTCGGAGTTGGCCAGTCCGCTGGACGGAAGGGCCCCCGTGTCTACGTGTCTCCCTGGCCGGCGGGCTGACCCGCACCGCCCGCACAATACCACCGCTAAGACTCCACTGGTCCGGCGCTTGCCGCAACAATGGTCCCCCTGGCTCCGGTTCGGAGCTGATGATGGAAGGTCAACTCCTTAATAGTTATGAGTAAAAGAATTATTATTTCAATACTGTATACATATTAAGACTACTAGTTATAATATCAGTAGCATTACAGGTGAGCTAAACTATTAGGTTGACCAGTCTAGGATCTGATGATGGGATCCAGGAGAAATCGAGGGCAACCCTCAAATTTTATAGGCACATGTACCGCGTTTTACATATTTTCTGAAGTTATATTGGCATTTGCTTCTGGCAATCATAATGTTATGATGCTGAGCTGATGATGGAAGGTCAACTCCTTAATAGTTGGGAGTAAAGGGATAATTCTTTTAAATCTGTGTACATATTGATACTACTAGTTATAATATCAGTAGAATTATAGGTGAGCTGAACTAATAGGGTGTAAAAAAATGTAACACTAAAAAGGATGAAAAAAAATTGTAAACAAAAAAAAAACCGCCTTCAAAAACCCGACTCACTAAAAATTACAAAATAATATAATACGAACATTTATCTGGGTATGAATTTGATATGTTGTTGAAGGCGGTGCCAATTAAATTTTTGAGGAAAACTGCATGAAATATAAACGGCACCGCCTTCAACAACATATCAAATTCATACCCAGATTAATGTTCGTATTATATTATTTTGTAATTTTTAGTGAGTCCGGTTTTTGAAGGCGGTTTTTTTGTTTACAATTTTTATGTTAAATATTTTGTATTGCACTTACAGTTAAAAACAATACGAACATTTCTATTAAATAACATGTTATCAATCCGGTTAAACCGGAGCCGTTCTTAGAAGACTGATTTGACACTTTTTATTTTATATTTTGCATTTATCCTTGTTAAGAGGAACATATTTAGCGAATCATAAAGAACAACTTTTAAAAAATAAGACTATTGAGTACTGATTGATTGAGAGAATAAAGAGAATTATTTGTCTTTTATTACTTAAAATAATTGAATTGTAAAAAGAAAACGAAAAATTTCCAATCTGTATTACGCTTTTACAAGGTTACGCCGTTTGACACGTTTTCATAGTGACGTAATGGGTAATACTCACCAGGTATTTTTTAGAAATAGGAT
The DNA here is from genome assembly GCA_039566165.1 of Maruca vitrata. Classification (NCBI taxonomy): domain Eukaryota; kingdom Metazoa; phylum Arthropoda; class Insecta; order Lepidoptera; family Crambidae; genus Maruca; species Maruca vitrata. The sequence continues at coordinate 10,631,643 of CM076912.1, read as the reverse complement.
GAAGGATTTAATAAGTATTGTATTTTAAAAATAAATATATTTTAAATAAGAAACTTCAATTCAATCTTCTGGATGTGAATAAATGTTTTTAATAAAAAAATGTTATAATAGGGTATTTGATATTTTTTTTATTTTGATATAGTTGGATGGACCACTCGAACACAAAGACACTGTTGAAAGTATCACTTTGATATCTGGATAACTCTACGAGATATTACAATTTTAATTGCACATTATTTGGGCGAGCTCAAAAACGCTCCATACAAACGTCGACTGGCGTGTGACGTCACACGTTAGTTTGTTGTATGCAGCGCCTAAGAAGTTTGTTTTCATAATGAAAGATGTGACTAATTCTGTTATTAATAAGATGACAAAGGAATTTTAAATGATTTTCGCAATTTTGAAATGGACTTGCCCACCCAACTTTAAATGTCTTTTGTAGTCTCATTTCGCCAAAAATTTAAGTTTCGATTTCATTAATAATATTGATTTACATAAATCTTACTGATTTTCATAAAAATACCCTATTACCTAGACCTTACTTATATACTTCGGCAATTTTACCGTTGTCCCTCACTAGTGCAGTCAGTCTGACATGTGTCAAATCGGCCAACTTAGAGCGGCTCTGGTATAATGGTCACAATGAGATCAAATAAGTTTTACATTATCGGGATTGAAAGTGTATGCATTCCTGAACTAAATCAGTTTCTAAATCATTAGGATACATTTTTTCCAACGAAATGGCTTTTTCGAGAGATCAATAAATGTGTGCGACGCGACCTCCGGTGCTACAATTCTCTTTTAATCGAAAGAGCTATTGAACAGAATCGGGGGTCAAAGGTGTTTGTACAATCTCTCGGAAGAAGCCACCTAACGAAGCTGACTACAGCTAATGGGGACATTGCTGCTTCAAAGCCGGCAGTCCTCTCGGAGATAGAGGACTTCTATGGCCGGTTATACGCCTCGCATGCATCTCGCCCTGATCCCGGCAATAACACTAGAGCCATATTGACACGCCACTATACCGAAGACCTACCAGAAGTTAGCAATAACGAAATCGAGATTGCTCTTGGGCAGCTTAAAAATGGAAAAGCCCCTGGAGAAGACGGCGTTACGACAGAGCGGCTAAAGGCTGGAGGCAAACCCGTACTAAGGGAGCTTCAAAGGCTTTTTAACGCCGTCCTGTTTAAAGGGAGAACTCCGGAGACGTGGAGTAAGAGTGTGGTCGTCCTGTTCTTTAAAAAGGGCGACAAACCCTTTTGAAGAACAATCGACTTATTTCCCTTTTAAGCCACATCATCATCATCAGCCCATTATAGTCCACTGCTGGACATAGGCCTCCCCAAAGCCACGACTATAAGCTATTTTCAAGAGTAATCACGAACCCTCTTGCACGAAGGCTCGACGAATTCCAACCACCGGAACAGGCTGGATTTCGGAGCGGATACGGCACCAAAGACTACATCCACACAGTGCGGCAGATTATACAGAAGACTGAGGAATATATTCAGCCCCTGTGTCTAGCATTTGTGGACTTTGAGAAAGCCTTTGACTCGGTTGAAATCTGGCCAGTTCTGGAGTCCCTGCAGCGATGCAAAGTAGATTGGCGATACATTCAGGTGATGAGATGTCTTCACCAAGCCGCGACAATGTCCGTCCAAGTACAGAATCATCAAACAAAACCCATACCATTGCATTTCTTGCTCTTCATTTCTTTTCAGTTGTTCACAAATGCAATGGAGGATTTGTTCAAGATGCTGAACTGGAAAGGACGACTCTTTTGCGCGCATCGGCCTACGGATAAACTTGGACAAAACCAAGGTCATGTTTAATGAACATATACTACCGGAACCGATTGCGACTCACGGCACCACCCTCAAAGTTGTTCAAAAATATGTGTACGGGCAGACTATGCAGTTGGGTCGAAACAACTTTGAGGACGAGGTGAATAGAAGAATTCAGCTGGGTTGAGCAGCATTTGGGAAACTACGCCGAGTCTTCCCATCGTTAATCCCACAAAGCCTAAAGATGAAAGTCTTTAATCAGTGCGTCCTACCCGTCATGACGTATGGAGCCGAAACGTGGACACTGACGGCACGGCTGGTCCGCAAGTTAAAGTCACTCAGCGGGCTATGGAAAGAGATATGCTTGGTGTTTCTCTGCGGGATCGAATCAGAAATGAGGCGATCCGTCAGAGAACCAAAGTCATCGACATAGCGCATCGCATTAGCAAGCTGAAGTGGCAGTGGGCAGGCCACATCAGCCGTGGAACCGACAACCGCTTGGGTAGACGAGTTCTGGAGTGGAGACCGCGTCTCGGCAAGCGTAGTGTAGGACGCCCGCAGGCCAGGTGGTGTGACGATCTGCGCGGGACGGCTGGTAGGAACTGGATGTGAGGAGAGAGAGAAGTGGCTTTCATTTGGGGAGGCCTATGTCCAGCAGTGGACAAGAATGGGCTGATGATGATGATGAAACACTATTGGAATATTTTTAAAATTTATGATCGCATAAGTAATTTTTGTATAAATATTTTGCAGTGCCTTTAGTAATGTTTTACATACAGATTACGGACGTAATGTGTATGCATATTATTATTATACGTTTTTTTAAATTTCTGTAAGATAAAAAAATGTTGTTTTAAATTTGCCGCCCCTCTAAATCTGCCGCCCTAGGCTCCAGCCTATTCAGCCTATTGGTAAATCCGCCACTGACTGAGCTCAATATTTAGTATTTACCTACCTTACTTTGTAAAATCATGCATAATGACGCTATTATATATAAATTCCGCAATTAGGTACAAAATCAAGCGTGCATTTAAATTGTATACTTACCTACTTACGTCATGGTCAGGTCCGAAATTCCCGGTATAAGAGTGTCTACCTAATTAGGACTACCAACTAATACGACAAATACGTTACTATTTATAATCGATTTGCCGGATTTTTTTATAGGCTGATGATATGGCTGAACAAAAATCAGCAATGGCGTCATAATATGAATAAATATCACGATAATGCCTATGAATGTCACGCTCTATGGTGAACCATTCTATCGATCCCAGACATTTATTTAAGATAGGTAATAAGTAGTTTTCCTTATATTTATATCAATCGATCGACCCCGTGATTAATATTTTCCACTAAATATTCGATTTGCCTTTATGTACCTATTTACCTTCTGTGGAGTTCAGATCAATCATTTATGATAATCGAATTTACGCGGAATTGTTTTTTTATTGACTTGTGCACAAAGCAGAGATTGCGGAATCAAGTCTTTATCTTGTCGGTAAATAAGAGTTGTAAAATTAAGCTGGTAATCCACGCGTATCTCACCTCACCAGTGTGATAATACGAAACCGGTATTGCATTGTGTGCGTGCGCATGCAAGCTTGATCCACCCACCCTGCAACGCTTTTAAATAATTGGCTAAAGTTCTAAATTGGGGTTCTACTTGGATAGACATATTTATACACCGTGAAATTTTAGTGGTTGTTTTCCCGTGGCAGAACGATTTGCCTTTAGTAATACTATCGAATCATGCAAATTATTCCTCGAAAAAAAAATTTTTTTTTTCGATTTTTCAGAATATTAATTTTCCAACTCGAAAACGAGAGAAGCTATCGTTGTTTTTGAAGATGTGACGTATTCAGGTACTGCTTGCCGCATGAAATCGATGCTTAAAGCTAAAGAAGCTCTACACCCTAAGTCATAAAGCGGTTCAAATGTGCTTTCGAGTTACAGTTAAACCTTTCGTAAAACCCGCATTTATTGATTTTACCAAAAAAGAACTGCACACATCTTTTGTACCACTAAGATAGAATCATTTTACTGCGGGAAAACAACCACTAAAATTTCACGGTGTATAAAAGTTTTTTATTGAAAACGCTCTGTTGTGAAGGAAGCTGACAAATAGGTACTAATATCAACTAAATATAGTCCAGTCAAATTAGGAAAAAATCTCGGAATTCGAGATACCCAGCTGTAAGTCTGTAAATACTTAGATATTGACACCCTAAAAGTGTTCTCAAAACCTACATATTGTAGGGTGTACGCAACTATTAAATTTTCAAGGTCAAATGTCATAAATATCAGTTTTATGAACTTTTGAGCGAAACGGGAAGTTTTATCATAAAAGTGTGTAGGAGAAAATTACTTATCTTCTATTTATCTATAAAAATTGTCTGAACGTTTTATTCCTAAGATTCACCATTTCAGAGATACAAGGATGCAAATAGTTGAAAAATTGTATTTTCAAAAGCTTCCAGGCCCACGTGCGATTGTGCTAAACAGTTAAAATTTTCACGAATGATGTATTTTAGTAGCCTCTATAACATCTAATACTAGAAAAAGCTTATAACCAATGTTTAAGTGGGTTCTCATACAAAAACTATGGTTTTTTTTTACGCACACTTGGCCGGTTTTTAACGTGGTTACCCCAGTAAACCTATTCCAGGCGACACCTTTTATACGTGAAGAACACATTGTTTATATAGAAGCCTAGTTAAATAATTGTTTTGTGTTGTTTTCAGTATTCAAAAGATTTAAGATTTCTGCGTTTCATAAAATTTGGTTAATATGGATCTTCACGATCATAATAGAGTTAGATGGACAGTTAACATTTTTAAAATGTATTTTTTTTCAGTTATACTTCAAAAAGAAATTCGAATAATTGGTTTTTTCGTACTTTTTGACCCATAATAAGCAGTTTAAATGTACTGAAACGTATATGTATAGTACTAAAAACAACATAAAACAATTTATTTAACTAGGCTTCTATATAAACAACGTGTTCTTCACGTATAAAAGGTGTCGCCTGGAATAGGTTTACTGGGGTAACCACGTTAAAAACCGGCCAAGTGTGCGAAAAAAAAAACCATAGTTTTATATAAGAACCCACTTAAACATTAAGGTTTTAAGCTTTTTCTAGTATTAGATGTTATAGAGGCTACTGAAATACATCAGTTGTGAAAATTTTAACTGTCTAGCACAATCGCACGGGGGTCTGGAAGCTTTTGAAAATACAACTTTTTCAACTATTTGCATCGCTGTATCTCTGAAATGGTGAATATTAGGAATAAAACGTAGAGACAATTTTTATAGATAATTAGATGATAAGCAATTTTCTCCTACACACTTTGATGATAAAACTTGCCGTTTCGCTCAAAAGTTCATAAAACTGATATTTGTGACATTTGACATTGAAAATTTAATAGTTGCGTACACCCTACCATATGTAGGTTTTGAGACCACTTTAGGATGTCAATATCTAAATATTTACAGACTTACAGCTGGGTATCTCGAATTCCGAGATTCATACCTAAATTAAGCTTAAATGACTGGACTAATATGTAAGTTTGAACAAAGAAAAGAAGTGTCAGTGATCCTCCGCAACAAATTTATCTGACGCAAGAAGTGTACGCAATTTAGCATTTGCGAATTATGAGTGTTAGGTAGGTACTGCACCACCCACCAGCAGGTGTTGCAATGCCGAGTGCCGCTTACACCGAATACCTACCAGCTAAATTATATTCAGCGGGTACAAAATTACTGGGTCTATGATAGTCTTTCAGTAGTTTAGGTAATGTAAATCAAAGTGGGTTACGGAAGTTATCACAATTGAGAGGCGCAAATAATGTGGTAACCTATTATAGGTAGATCTTTGCCGATTGAGTTTTACAATGTACAGCCTTTATAGTTCCTGTCCATTAGATTAGATAAAGCACAATACAAGAGTACCTAACAGGCCAAAATAAATCACTAAATGCTTTCCGAATACCTTAATACGTTATGTAAGTAGGTATTATCACCAATCATATTATATTGTTAATATGTACCTATTCTATATTGAGGTATTATGATATCATCATCATCATTCTCCTGCCCTTATCCCACGCTAAGTGGGGTCGGCGCAACATGTGTATTTCTTCCACTCGGGCCTATCATTCGTCAGCTCTGTGTCTACTCCTTTCACTCCCATATCATCTCTCACGCAATCCAATCCATCCATGTCTTCTTCGGCCTGCCTCTACCGTTACGTCCATTGACATTCATACTCATCACTCTTCTAGTTACATGGCTTTCTTCCCTCCTCATAACATACCATACCAAGCTAACCTTGCACTTCTCACCTTTTCTAAAATTGGTGCAACTTTCAGACTTCCCCTTATACACCGTGAAATTTTAGTGGTTGTTTTCCCGTGGCAGAACGATTTGCCTTTAGTAATACTATCGAATTATGGAAATTATTGCGCGAAAAAAAAAATTTTTTTTTTAAATTTTAAAAATAATGATTTTCTATCTCGAAAACGAGAGAAGATATCGTTCTTTTATAAGATGTGACGTAATCAGGTACTGCTTGCCGCATGAAATCGATGCTTAAAGCTAAAGGAGCTCTACACCCTAAGTCATAAAGCTGTTCGAACGTAATTTCGAGTTAAGGTTAAACCTTTCGTAAAACCGGCATTTATTGATTTTAACAAAAAAGAACTGCAACCATTTTTGGTACTACTAAGATAGAATAATTTTACTGCGGGAAAACAACCACTAAAATTTCACGGTGTATATTCATTCCTAATCCTATCCAACCTTGTTACTCCACACATCCATCTCATTGAGGTATTATGACATAATAATAATAATAAAAAATAAAGGGCAAAGGTACGTGTACTAGGTACAGAGATGGAAGGTGTGTGAGGGATCGGCCAATGACCGGCTGTGACCGCCTGAGCGGCCTTAGGAGCGCACCGCGGCGCCGGCGCATGACCTGCACCTTCAAAACATCTGTCAGCGTCAAAATTATACTACATTGGTACTTACTTAATACGAAGTATATTTTTGTGTTCAAATGATTATTGGTTCTAGCACCAGAAATATGTATGTAGCTTCCATTTGATAACTACCTCTATAATGATTAAAAAAGGTAGGTATTGATTACTTACATATCTTGTGTAGAGACCTAATTCAAAATTTTGGCATTTTGGCTTTGAATAAAAGACATTGCAATCTAAAGTGCAATAGGGTAACTAATCGACTGTACTTTTTTATTTACAGTTATGTACATTTTTAGTTGGGTAGACCATACAATTACAAAGACATTTCAAGAATGATGTACCTTGATATTTCGAAAACTTGCCGAGATTTAATACGGTGCATATTTTTATAGCACATTATTTGACTGAGCCTAAAAACATTCCATTCAAAATGCCTCCAAGTGACGTCATTACTTAGTAATGAAATTTGTTCGGTAGGATTGCGTTTACAAAATCTGAAAGGGACTTTATCACCCGACTTTAAAATGTGTATTGCTGTCTAATTTCGTCAAAAGTTTAAGTTTCGATGTCTCTACCTCTATTAAATTTTTATCAGCATAAGTCTTACAGCTAAAATAATTAAAAATATATTATAGCATGTAATATAAGACCTAGGCAAGCTACTGACCTATTCTGAGGGTGCGTTTTGTTTAAACATACCTAGTTAGTTTTGAATAACCGAAACATTACGCATGTATAGAGGTACTCAGTCTTTGACTCTTATTTAAGTTCCTATTTAAATGTTTTATTATGATATGTACCTACATTACTTAATCATATCCTCTAGCCAGATAACATTTCCGGCAGAGTCTAGGTAACTAGTAGTTAGTTAGTTACGCATATTTGTTAGAAAATGTAGGTAGGTGTTTGCTGTGTGTGTGATTGTATGAAATACTTCTATAAGTGAGCATTATTCGCGAGATCCTTATTATCTTCGCTCTAATATCATCGTAAAGTTATGTCAACTTACATAACTCAAACCAAAGTTACTTACTGCTTGACCTAATATGATGATAATTAATAGTAAAGAGGTGCATGTATGACAAGCCAGCATGTACGGAGTACCTACCAATAGCACCAACTAATGTAACATGCTTAAATACAGTGGTAGGAGATAGGTAGGTATTATAATAAACGTACTGTGCTGTAATAAACTTTAGTATACATATTAACTACTTTGTCGTGATATGCATCCATCGATAACTAAGTGATAAATAAAACAAAATGTAAATAGGTAGGTAATACATTTTTATATATTTTTTTATCACTTAGGAAATACTCGCTTATTATTTATAGGGAACCAGTACCGTACCATGTTCCCACTGATGCTTCATATAGATAATGTAAAGTAAGTAAGCTTCATACTTTTGACGTAGTTAGTACTATATCTTACTAATTACTACTACTTAGGTACTACACTAATTTAGGAATGATTAATTTATGTACTTCTTTACCAATTTTGCCAACCCTATAATATCTTAGACATTTCCACGGTCATTTGACCCCAAACTAAGCAGAGCTTGTACTATATGGGTGTCACAAACTGATAAACATACATATATATTTATTAATACATACTTAAGTACATATTCACACCCAGACACGGAACAAACACCTATGTTCATTGCACAAATATTTGTCTCGAGTGGGAATCGAACCCGAAACCGATTCTTGGAACCGCTAGCCAGGGTCACTAACCACTGTTCCACCGAGCCAGTCATAAGTTTCAATTAGGAGCTTTATTTTTACACATTTGAATAACCCCAGACATTAGACCTATCACGTGTTACGGAGAAAATATATAACCTACTGATTGATGATATTTCATGACAATTACTAATGCATAGTGGAATAAAATTTCCAATATTTGAGTCACCCGTCATTTACAGCAGATGTGTACAAACTTAGTAGGTAACATTGTAGATTAAATTTTATTATGTACCTTGAGTACCTTCCTACCTACGGAAGACATACCTACTAAAAGACTACATAGTATTTAAAGCAAAGTCGCTTTCCGCGTCTGGCTGTCCCTATGTATGCTTAAATCTTTAACTACACAACGGATTATGATGTGGTTTTCTTAATAGATACAGATAGAGATTTTTATGTATAATATTACTGTAGCGAAGCAAGGGCGGGTCACTAGTTATGTATAAATGACATAATTTTATTTTTGTACTGCGTAGTTTTTTTACTATAGCTACGAATAGGAAAACAATTCAAATGTACAAAAATCAAAGAATGATGTAATGATGTTGCGCAGACAGCATCACACACTACACACCTCTCTCTGTTTCATAACACGACCCACTTGACGGACGGCGCGCGCGCCTGCGCCCGCGCACCTCCACCGAGACGCCACTAAACAAAAAAAACTGCTTATAATCTGCACAACCATCTCTCTCTCTAATATAGAGACACACCCCCTACCTATCCCCTACGATCAAAAACTGTATTTCTCGAAGTAAGGCGATGATGTTTGCAATTTTTACTTTGCCTTCCTATGTCGCTTTAAATTAGCTTCAGCTGTTATGAAGAAAGGTTTACAGAAGAAGAAATATTTTTAAAGACTTTGTCGGAGGAAAAAAGATTGTAGTATTGTGTAAAGATTGATTGAAGAGTCAACTGTCAAACTTAATTCCATACTTAGTTTTCGATTTAGGCATTTGGGAAATAAAATGACTGGCTCTTGCCTATAACCTAGTGCCTAACCTTGCTTCACAATCACGCCACTTTCAATCCTTACACTTTAACCGAATGTTGTGCAACGTTTGCAACAAACCCTCTATGATAGTCCTTACGAAATTTAAACTTTCAAAATTAATATCAATGAGATCTTATTACGAAAGCATATTGACATTAGGTACACGGCTAGCAACAAACTTACACGACAAGCTTACCTACTTGTGAAACATGTTCGTATTAAAGTTAGATTTTTATAAGGTTCATCGATGATTGACTTTGTACCAAATCTAAGTAGGACTACAGCGGTTTTGTGTTCCAGAAGGGTCTTGCTTTGTTCCATCCCCTAGGAAAGATGGATATGACTGGTTATTGATGAATGCGGAAAAACATCTTGTCTGAATTTCCAGGCGCGGCTGTTTTCACTAGGAATGGGTCAGCAAAAGATCAAGCAAAAGTTTGGCTAAAGAATTTATCAAACTTACTTACCTTTCTATACTTTCTTCGTTAGTGCATCCTCATAATAAAGGGATTTATTTGGAAGAATCTACGTGAATGTTGCCTACTTCTAAGTATATTATTATGCTGCTGACTAATTAAAAAACGATTATTTTTAAAGAAATCATAAAAAGCACATTGCGCTCGTTTTTTTTCTTCAGGATTCATGCGACAATTCAATTCCGACAGTTCTTAGTTTGTCTTGTTTCTTTTCACAGATTTTGTTTTTGATTTGTTTAAGTAACCTAACGTCAGTGTAAACGACAAATCAAATTAATAATTCCCATTACTCCATATATCCTTAACCGTTACATCTCCACAGGGACTTTTTTCAGTTATTGCTACGGGGATAGCTGGAATCTTCTGTTTTATGTAGGGTATTTCTACTACGGATGGGATAGATGTATTTTTATTTCCTACCTATCGCTATCTAGGTACTCGTAGGGATTAGGATAATAAAAAAAGTTGCATCATCTATGGTGCAATTGAGATAAATTAGTTACGTTTTTTTAATTGTAAATAAAATCCGAGTTTCCCTACCAGTGAAGATATTTATAAGTTTAGACTGATAACCGGCGCGGATGGAGCTATATATTTAGGTGTAATAAATAAATTACCTAATAATGCACGCACAGTCCTGCACTAGGTATAATATGTCCTTAAAGCTGCTGTATGTAAGCTGTATGAATTTAAGACAATTATCTATTCCGTATTACTAAATTACTTACTATACCTAGCATCTTATCAACAAGTATGTACCTATCAATCTTTACTTTCCTATCGGAATATTATGATTGTATCGACTAAACGTACATGCTTAGCAATGTCTACGTACTTAAAAGACTGCTTTGATCTTATTTTATCTTTGAGATTGTAATATGTAATACCTAAAGTATATTAATCATGTGTTACCTAAGCATGAAAATATATTCACGGGGGCGTCACATGTTTACCTATCTACCTACCTATAAATATATTTTTTGATACATAAGTTAATTAAAAGATATTTTGATTTGATACGAATTTTTAAAAAGAGTTTCCTTAACCATCTATTTATTTAATGCTGATAATTACGTATTCACAAATAAAAAAGTAAAATTCACAAATTTTACTAAAGGCATTTAATTTACATCATGTCTCACTAGACATGATGTAAATTAAATGCCTTTGCGTAGTTTTAGGAAAGCAATTTTGAACCTGCAAGATTTAAAACCGGAATTAATTTAAAAAATCCTAATTAATATTCAGGTAGATATATCGATGTCGTGCTAGTTTGGTATATAAGTTGTTTTTATATTAAATTTAAAATAGGCAGATAAATTACGAATATTTTGTAAAAGGATGTATATGATTTTGTTTGAGTCAAGGTCAGCAGACAATCACCAGACCAGACCCACAGCTACGTGAGTGAACAGTCAAAGAGCATTGCAGGTGGTGCATGAGTAGGTAGGTTTTTGTTACGTTTTCGATTTACATCGACAAGTAACACTACAATTATAGGAGGTTCGGTACTTTTTCCTTATCAATAGACTGATTACATTAACAATCATGTTAAGGGTTTTAATAAGTAAGACATCAGATATATTACGTAAAATTATATTGAAAAGTATTTTATTTTTAGCGCTTAATAAAACATGTAGGTAAATGTGACAAAATATAACCTAAACTACTAGTACAACATAACTACGTAAAGGTAGTGCTTTTTATTAGGTATTTTTGTTTCATGTTCAGTGGAAGCTAGTAGGTAAACAGAAATGCAATAAGCAGCAAAATACCATATTCCTATATCAGAGTTTTAATAAAATTTGTGCTAAATTTAACAAATTCACGGTCTCAAAGACCGAATAGAAGATTTTTATTTAACTTAACAAAATAATTATAATTGCCTAGCAGTTTCATTTCAAATGTAACTGTATTGATGACAAAGGAACAAACAAGTTGCATAAAAATATAAGAAATATTTCTCAATAGGTTAAGTAATAAAATCTGATAATTATATTATTACACCAGAAATGCAATTTTTATACAAATTTTGAGCATAATAAAAATACAGCAAAACACATTTTGGGAAAATCAAATAACACAAGGTTTTTTTTTGTTTTGACTAGTACACAGCTTAGAAAATGCCACAACCATATTAGATCAGGAATTACGTTATTATTGTCGCTAAACATTAACATTTAGGTACTCTACCACAGAATTAAACAAATCGATAAAATTACGTATTAAAATTATCAATGGCGTATATAAACTGATAAAATGACAAATAATTATTAATGCTTTAATAGATAAATCAGCAAGCAGAATTATCATATTATAGAGTTTCCTTGTTTAACGCCATCGATACCAGATTTTGTGTTGTATTATGTACCTAAATATTAATATCCAATTAAAATGTTCTCTGCTTGCCTATAAAAACCATTGCAAAATGTTAATTATCAGTATTTATCTTATGAGTGCGAGGCAAATATCTACGGAAAAGCTCGTTAAGTTTTTTCATTGGAAATCGTTAGAATGCTTTCAGATATACTCGTCAAGATGGCTTGGCGTAAAAATGCCAACTTATATTTATACTGACATATTAATATTTTCTGGTAAATACAAAACTAGCAGATTTAGTGTAAGCAGTTTAAGTTATTATGAGGCTGTAGCTAGCTAGTGCAGTACCTATGCGTAATGTTATACATATATAAACAATATTTGCTGCCACAGTGGATACATTAAGCAAATAAGTCATACCTTCATGAACTGATTGTAAATTTTGACTCAAAATCCATAATATGATTGAAAAGACTCCACAAGTAAATTTAACTATATATTCAATCTTATACAATCCTAATCAACATGCTAGTTAGTCATTCTAGCACAAACTACTTATTAGTCTAATGTTACCTATTTACATATTTTATAAAAAATAATTTTACAATCTCATACAACATACATTTCCAGACACCTAAATCGAACTACCCTGTTTATATTACTTAAAATATATAGGAAGTCATCATGTAATGGTGGTGAATAAATGCTAGTATTAAAACATGAAATGTAGGAAGTTGTTTAATATCCTACAAAACAAATTGTGGTTTGATCTAAATGTCTGGCAGTGTACTACATATTATTTAATGACATAATATACAATTTAGAATAAGAAGGTAATATTGATATATATACTTATTAAAGAAAATCACATTAAAATTAAAAGCTAAGATATAACTAAGTTGTGATGTTGAAGAGTACACAGACTTGTTTGATTATATTGTAATGGTTAAAATATTTTTACAAAATAGTAATGAAAAAAGTTTCGTAAATTTATCGTATTATTCTCACATACATCACCAAATTGCAAGTCAATGTAGTGGCCGCTTTTTAATTCGATGGTTAGTTCATTAATATGTTATTAATCGCAATCAGCAGAAAATTCATTAAAATACTACATATTGTAATGGTAGTAATCTATGAATCAAAATAATTGTAACATCTTGTAAGTTTTCTGTTGGCATGAGTGGAATTAATTTTAGATTTCATTCAAAAGCTCCAAATGTGGAGACAAAAATTATTTGATACTTGTTTGAGAACAAATTACCAAAGTAACACATTGAACCTAGCTGATGTGGAATGTTAAACAAACATGGCATAGCTTCAATAATAGATTGGAATGTAAAGAAAAAGTGTTAATCTTATAAATAAAAATGAATTGCTGTTCGTTAGTCTGACTAAAACTCGAGAACGCCCGGACCGATTTAGGTTATTTTGGTTTTAAAATGTTCGTCGTAGCCCAGGGAAGGTTTCAATGAGAAAAAGAATCAGTATTGGCGGTATGAAATTCGCCGGGACCACTATGTTCAATAATTATAGGTAGGTATATAATTATAGATATATATTTAAATCAGATCATAATATTTTTATGCACATCATCTACAGATTAAAATCCATATTAGAGTGGTGATACTGACAGCATATTCATATGAGTATTACTTCCAATTTAAAATAAGTAATAATAATTATATATGTACTTATCAAGAAAAAGTTACAGTATCATTTGAAAAAATAAAATTGTTTTTTTTTATACCATATCATCTGCAGTCTACTTGTTGCACTATGTTGACAATAGATTATTTCAATAATTTTTTTAGATAGCCTTGTTACATTCTATCAAATTAATCTTAATTATGTACCTATATACATTATTTTGTATCAATTTCATTTATGAAATTTAATTTACAATCTTAAGTACAAAATAAATGATTGTGCCATTAGAGATCGTATGTAACTGCTAACAATTACCTATATTCAGGATTGAATTTATTCCACAGTTACAGATTTTGCAAGATTGCGTGGACAATCAACATTGCAGCCACGTAAAACTGCAATGTGATATGCTAGAAGTTGCATAGGAATTACAGTTAGAATACCCTGTAAACAGTCGACAGTCTTTGGTATCTGAAGACTGCGAGACGCAAGTGAAATGGTTTCCGTGTCTCCTTCTTCACACACAAGAATGGGACGACCTTGACGAGCATTTACCTGTTGTAGTGCATTCATACACTTGATGTATACCGGATCGCGCATTACAATCATCATAACAGGCATAGAGTCGTCGATGAGGGCGAGTGGTCCGTGTTTTAGTTCTCCCGCCATTATACCTTCACTGTGCATGTATGTCAATTCTTTTACTTTTAGAGCTCCTTCCAAGCATGTTGCAAAATTATATCCACGTCCCATAATTAATAGAGATCTTTGACGGAAAAGATCTTCAGCTAGAGCTTTGACTTCAGAGTCTAACGCCAGTACTTGGCGAACTTTGCTGTCCAATTCATGAAGGCCCTCGATAATGTCCTTACGACGTTTTTGAAGGGAAATACGATCTTCGCTAATGACTAATGCAAACATGACCAGAGACACAAACTGTGATGTATAAGCCTTGGTAGAGGCAACACCAATTTCGGGACCAGCGTTGATGTGCACACCACAGTGGGATTCGCGACATATAGAACTACCAACAGTGTTAGTGATACCAACAATAAGAGCTCCATGACGTTTACAATATCTTAATGCCATTAGAGTATCAGCAGTTTCTCCTGATTGTGAGATAAAGAAGCAAACATCATCACGGAATACTGGAGTATTCCTGTCTAAGAAGTCTGATGCAAGTTCCACCATTACTGGTAATTCAGTTAATTCTTCCAAAAGCTGACGAGTGGCGACAGCACTGTGATAACTTGTACCACAACCAATCAACATCAGACGTCTGCATCTTTTGATTTCAGGAATATAATCTTTGATTCCTCCAAGTGTAACTGTTCCATTTGCAAAGTTAAGACGCCCTCGCATTGTGTTTACAATAGACTCTGGTTGTTCAAAAATTTCTTTTTGCATAAAACATTCATAATTACCTTTCATGATTTGCTGCAATTCTAACTTCAAGGTCTGAATTTCACGCTCATGAGGGTCACTGCTGCTACCACCAGACAAACGATGAATGCTGAGAACTCCATCCTTAATATGAGCAACATCATCATCTTCAAAGTACAACACTCTGTTTGTGTGCTCAATGACAGCTGAAGCGTCTGAAGCAAAGAAGTACTCCACATCTCGTTCTTCCTCAGGTTCAAAATGAGCATGGCTGTTAACACGGGGCACCGATGGCACCACTCCTCTGGTAGCCTTGTTGTTGGTGTACATAATAGGAACATGGTCACTGGATAGGCGACGGCGAGTCTTGATTCCCACAAGTAAAGGACTGCCTCTACGGGTTGCTACACATTCATTGGGGAAATGACGTGACTTAATACACAGAGCAAAAGCACCTTCCAATTGTTGGATAACTTGCTCAGCTAATTCTTGGAAATTGTAATCTTTGTGCTGGTTGTAAATGTGATGGACTAGCTTAGCAATGGCCTCGGTGTCGGTTTGAGATTCAAACGAATATCCTTTGTTTTCCAAGAAAGTTTTCACTTCTTTGAAATTGGTGATGATACCATTATGAATAACAACAAAAGCATTATCTTCTCCAGAACGTTGAGGATGAGCATTAAGAGTGCTAGGCTCTCCGTGCGTAGCCCAACGAGTATGGGCAATCCCACAGTGGGAGTCGACGCATTCTTCTAGGGAGAGCTCGACGCTTTGCTCCTGAAGCAGCTCTTCCAGCGCGGCTACTTTGCCGTTTTGTTTCACTACAGCGATGTCTTTACTGTCGGCGGCGTCGACGGCAACGCCCGCCGAATCGTAACCACGGTATTCCAAGCGCTTCAATCCATTAACAAGCAATTCCAAAATTTCACGCCGGGTCTTAGGCGTGAAGTGATTAATATACGCAAATATTCCGCACATAATTGAAGTAGAACGATACGAGCACCCGACTAAATGTCACTACGGCGAGCGAGAGACTGCGACTGTTGGAATGTACAGTCGATATTGAAGGCCTACACGTATTGCTCCTACCACTAATAAGTTACTTTCACTTACGGCAAGGCACACGTCATCGTGTTTCGTTATCAACAGCCTGTTGGTGTCGTAAAATAAATAACAGTGGTGAAAACCAGTCCAGCTCACATTTATCTTGACAACTCTGTCAAAATAAACGTCACGTCAGTGTTTTTAACTGTCAACTGTCAAAAATAAGGCAATATTAAAAATATTAAATATGCAAAGGAATGTAGCATTATGCAGTCTATATTGTTTTTCAATAACATTTTATTTACAAAGTTTATAGGCAAGATTGGCTGGATGTAATATAAAAAAGGTTTGGTATGAAATACTAAAAGCAATAATAGAAAAATATTGCTGCAAAAACAAGCTATGAAAAAAAAAATATTTAAAAATATCCAAACAGTAAACGTAAAAAAATTTAAAGAACGATATCCTGGCTTCATAGAAAACGTATTTTTTATGAATCTGAATTTGACCTACAAAATGAAAATGGGTATCAAACTCGAAGACTACGTTAGGGGTATTGGCGGTTTAGGCGACAGGTTGCATCCATCTAACTTTAATAATTGAATGCATTATTCTCATTATACCCTTTCATTCCCATCTGTCCCCTTCTTTGAGTTTGCCACCTTCGGGTTGGTGATAGGTGGCGTCTCTCAACCCGGTGATCAGCGGCACCGATTACCCAAGGCCCGAACTACGCGTATTAAATTATAGGCGCGTTGGCGAAATACTACCACCCAATACACAGCGTCCACTAGACGCGCGCGAGTTGAGATAGACAACTTATATTGGAATTCAATTAGATGGGCCCCCGTTCGTTTCAGCCCAGGGCCCCAGGAAGTGACGGTCCGCCCCTGCCCCTCAATATATTACCCGTGGTCCACCCGTTTTATTCACCTATATAGTTCCGGAAATTATTTATTTCTGTGGTTTACTAGAAGGTCCACAGAATTTGATTTAAATTGTAGGTATGACAAAGCTTAATAAATTTATAGGTAATTGATAACTGTGATACGATGATGCTTCACAGGTCAGTCCTGCTTTACATTAGATTTGAGAAAACTAAGGTATCAGGAAAACAATTGAATCTCGGGAAATCAAATTAATATCGGGAAAACAAATGAAGGTCAGTAAAAAAATTGAATCTCGGGAAAGCAAATGAATATCCGGAAAACAAATGAAGGCCAGTAAAACAATTGCGCCCGTCAAAATGGCGGGATCAAACCTGGAATCCAGATCATTTTGATTCTTATAACTACTACCTACTTAATTTCTACTATTTGCTACCTTCAGTGAAATAATTGCTACCTTGATATTTTAAAAATACCAGGAAAACAAATGTAGGTACCTGTATCGGGAAATCAATTGAATATCGGGAAATATAATGTTTGTTAAGTAAAACAACAAATAAACGTCGGTACCTATATACCTTAAAGGTGACCTACGAGTGAAAACTAATGAATTTCGTAAAAACAGATTTCAACGTTCATTTGTTATCCCGATATTTAATTGTTTTTCTGAACTTTGATCTGTCATTCATATGAAACTAGCTTTCCGCCCGCGACTTCGTCCACGTAGAGACGTTTAACGGGTAAAACATTACTTACTTTCAGCGCAGTCCGTTAAATAGTAGCCTATAACCTTTTCTAGGCTCTGGACTATATCTGTACCAAATTTCATTCAAATCGGTCCAGTACCTACTCTATGCGTGAAAGCGTAACAGACAGACAGAGTTACTTTCGGTGGACCGGTGGCAATACAGAGGCTACAATCGCAACTGATGGTTGCTGACAATGTACCTAACCTCACTAACTGATTAGTAGACAGAACCTACCTATGACGACTCAAGGTATTAACTACAGTAAAAAACATATAAGTACCAGTAGCTTCTTTATTGGTTTATCAGGATAAGGTCTTTATAAAATTATTGAAAAAATTACAAAGTTACATTTAGCTTAAAATGAGTCTTGAGTTTGTTTTCCGTATGTAAGAATATCTAACAACCAGAAAGTACAGTGTACAGCTCAATCCATATTGAAAGTTTAAACCCTTACACGCAATCACTACAATCCATAGTTCAATTTTACTGTAACTAGGAACAGAAATTACATTATGTACTTACGCTTTACAAAGATTTCAATTTCTATCAAAACGTTTTAAACGCATCATTAGTCATACTGCTAATTCAACTACAGGGTATTGATTCACAACCAATAACCCCCATTTTCTACACTCTGATGTTGATCCAATTTAACAATTCATTATCTTCACCCATATAAGTAACCGAAGAGTGCGATAGATTGACAAATAATAAAGTTTCCTAAACTTTGTTTTACGTCTCACGTCGATTTAAAAGCGGAACATCAGTAGTTAGAAAATGATTAATGTACAATATTTTATAGTCACGTCATTATCCATAACATTAGAATGTAACAGATTAAATTTTGAAATCATAAAAATAGACGAATGACCGCGAAGACAATTCTTGAAGCGATCTTAATGAAGTTTAAAATATCTTAGAAGAAAGAGATCTTACAAACATAATAACATCACAATATCTAAAAGTTTGGACTTAAAGGTAACAGTCGATCAACTCTGTGCAGTGAAGCGGTTTAAAAATCCAACGGCAACGGCTCCATTACTTTTCCTCCTAAACTCCTTTCGATGGAAAAATAAAACGCAACGAGCTTTCAAGTACGGAAACTCAAACTTGGCGAGTAACTTACGACTAAAATAATCACAAACACATAAACTTAACACGTAAGCGTAACTAAAACGAACTAACTTTAAGAATATCGTGCTATGATAAATGCATATGTAGGGGACGAGCGTGATGTCACCAGTGAAGAAGCTCCGATGGTTAGGGGGCGCTAGGGGGGGTCGTACACGGGGGGGAGTGAACAGCGATAACGGGTGAGGGGCGACGCTTGCTCGCTCGTGGCCGCCGCCGGCGCGCGCGCCGCGCCTGGCGGTGGACACCGGCCGCAATGTATTGTTCGAGATGCCCCATAGTTATTTCTTCTTCTGGGCCTTCTCGGCGGCCTTGGTGATTTTACCCGTAGTCACCTCCTTAAACGTTACGCTCTGAAAACAAAATGAACATATTCTAGGGTGAGATAAACAACACGCAGGCACCTAAATGAGTACCACCTAAAAGTAGGTAGTTCCCAAAAAATCGATTTAGAGTAAGTAGGTACTTATTATCCGACAAGGTCTAAGAGTTAGAGCTTCCAAAAAAATCATACATGAATAAAGCGCAGATTTCGTGGACCTCGTCTGCCAGGCCAAATATTTATAGAAGCTGTTCAGTGTTCACTTCATTATGCAACTAATCGAATGGATCCAGGCTAAGGAGAATGTTGGCTGGTATTTAAATTAGTGTTGTACCTTTATAACGCCGACAGCGACGGTTTGACGCATGTCGCGCACGGCGAAGCGGCCGAGGGGCGGGAACTCCTGGAACGACTCCACGCACAGCGCCTTGGTCGGCACGAGCATCACGATCGCCGCGTCACCGGATTTTATGGACTTCGGATCCACCTCAGTTGTCTTGCCTGTTGATAGAAGTGAGATGGAAGGAAAGGTTTAATGAATAGGTAACTTTGGTTTACGATGGTCCGTGTGGTAGATACATAAATATTATGCTAATTGACTTCTACTATTTATGTTTAACTATTCATTCCCTAATTTAGGAGGGAAACATCCTTTCCTTCCTCGTTTTTACACCAAAAAAAAGCATGTAGATAATATTAGATTTGTTTACTAGATAAGGTAATCTATCGTTAACGTTGTGGATTTTTTTGGAATGACGCTGACAGTATCGTAATCTTATTAATAATAGCTGTGCCAGCGACTTCGTTCGCGTTTTCCCCCGTTTTTTACACATTTTGCATTGTATCTTTGCTCCTATTGGTCGCAGCGTGATGTTATATAGCCTAAAGCCTTCCTCGATAAATGGTCTATACAACGCAAAAAGGTTTTTTCAAATCGAACCAGTAGTTCCTGAGATTAGCGCGTTCAAACAAACAAACAAACAAACAAACAAACAAACAAACAATCAAACAAACAAACAAACAAACAAACAATCAAACAAACAAACAAACAAACAAACTCTTCAGCTTTATAATATTAGTATAGGTTGCTTAAATGCAGGTAGTTTATTGGAACGCAATTATTTATTAGATAGTCTATCGGAATTCGCATACGGTTCATACCACTAGCCTTAGGTCACTGACGTAATATAGCGTACTCGACAAGATCTGCGTTACGTAGGTGAGGTACGCGAGATATGTATGATTCAGAGAGGTGCCGCTAAGCGTGTTATCAGAGCGGAAGTTACGCGCGCGCCGTCAGCATCCGCAGCCGCGGCACCGGGCAAGGCCGTTCGGCGCGCTACTTACCTACCTACACTTACGTTATGTATTTAGTGTATGAAGCAATACCTACTACTGTACCTATTGCACTGGCTTTACTTTTGTAACAAATTTAATTTGTATTGTAATATGACACACATTATTGCCAATTGCGTTCGTAAACACAACTAATAAACGCTTATAGTAACAGAGCCCACGACCAAAACCATGTCTCATAGCAATACGGCAAAAACCCTATAAAATCGTTAGATTGTACGATTCTGAACCCCACTAGGTATATAGTACCGCGCGAAAGTGTACCAACTGCGTGGGGGCCCATTTCTGCTGGGTCAAAAAAATAGGGAGTCGGTATTATAGGAATACGTCTGTTAGTGATAATGTAGATAAATTTTATAATTGTATTACGAAAAACTTTGTTTTCAGACATTTTGTGCGTAGCACATAGCCTGAGCGCATTTTTGAAAATGTCAACAAATTTAGCCGACCTGTATCATAGCAATACGGATAATTTTTTTTTTAACTTTTCGTTTTGCTGCCTTGATTACCAAAAACCTGTTTTCAGACACTTTAAGTGTAGCATATGGAGTATATGCTAAAACGAAAATAACAAGTGTGCTTTAAATAAAACCAAAACTATCAAATCAATCAGTATTTAATTTCAACAGCCTCATCGCTTGTTACGCCCCTGCCCCTTTCTTACTATTATTCATTGGTTTCATTCAAGATACCTCAATACGATTCTTAAATGATATCTGAGTATCGAAAAGTTGTCTGATAGAGAAGATGCTACACTTCATTTGTCTGATATAATTTTTTGCACATGTGGACAACTTATTCTATCATGTCTAGCAATTTTCAGACATATTGCTATGATACCGATCGGTAAAATTTGTTAACATTTTCAAAACGGTCTCAAAATTTTATGCGTCCACATTTCCGTCTGAAAATTGTTTTGTTCGCATCAAATAACCAAAATTTACTAATAAAAAAGATTTTCAGACGTATTGCTATGAGACATTTTTTTTGTCTCATTTTAAATCTTTTAAAGTGATTTTACGGGTTTGCGCTACACCACTAACGTCTGAAAAATATGTTTCCGGTATCTCAGAATCATCATTTAACTACAGTCTGCAAATCAGACATATTGCTATGATGCAGTTCGGTAAAATTCTTTGACAATTTTGAAAATTCGGTCAGATCAAACGCTACGCGGAAAATGTCTGATATTGGTATTTTCGAGTTCAGAATAATCTTATCTATCGATTTGATGCGGTTTTGGCCGTATTGCTATGAGACAAAAATTTTGGTCGTGGGCTCTGTTACTATTATGTGAGCGTGTAAATATGTGTGTACCGCGTGTGTGTGCGTGAGACACGAAAAAGCAAAAAATATATCTAATCTACGCATAAATCTAGACAATAGCTGATTTCAAAACAGCAAGTCTAACGCAGGAGAGATTTCCGTCCACACCAGTTGAACTTAGCATACTTTGTAGGTATTTGTGAAGGAATAGTTCCCTATATATTTTTTACTACAATAAACTCACGCTTGAAATACGCTTAGAACCAGTAGGAAATCTCAGAAATAGGACGATCATATTTTCTCCGAAATCCATTCATAGGTGTGCAGGTAAACACGAGAAGGGCATCCTATACCACAGATAACATAAACTATTATACCTATTTAACGTAGATCGCAATACAAATGTACGCACCTGTACGGCGGTCGCACTTCTCCTTGATCTCGGCGAACTTGCAGGCGATGTGCGCCGTGTGGCAGTCCAGCACCGGCGTGTACCCGTTGCTGATCTGGCCCGGGTGGTTCAGCACGATCACCTGCCACCAAAGAGGAGTTTACGGAAACAATGCTTTGGCAAAAACCAAGTTAAAGTCAGGATGAGTGAAAGGATGCACCGCACTTAATGGAAACCGTAACTAGATGACTCAATACTGTGCTAAATATGTAATAGCATAATAGGATTTTCTATCACCGACCTGCCTCCATTTCGTAACTATTCATAGCTATAAACTTCTTAATTAAAGTAACCAAATATAAACCAGAGTAATTAACTGCTTTGGAAAAACCAAGTTAAAGGCAGTATGAGTGAAGGGATGCATGCAGAATGATGAATACATGATGAAAAGATGGCCGTAGATGACTGAATATTGTACTCTACGTGGATGTTCAGGAGCGAAATTTATACGTGACCATGTTACAGGGGACAGACAGTAAGTTTTTTATGTAAGAGCCAACGCTACGTTACACGGACGCGGGCGCGGCCATGTTATAGGAAAGATTTAGTAGACCACTTAATAATATTAATAGAACTAAGTAAATCATGTGGAAAAAAGTCCCTGCAAAATTTCAAAATGACAATTGTATTGTAAAGAAGATCTATCTTTACTGAGAATTTATTGCAATTACATAAAATGCGATAAACTATCGATTTCGGTAATTTTTTGGAGTAGCTAGGTAGACCGGCTACTTTCCTTATCTAAATCCTTATAAATGTTTTTTTCAAGATTAGAATACTACGTAGAGACTCATGATAATAATCAGCTATCTATAATCATAATAATCAAACAATCAATTGTAATCTTTAACCAGAACTACGAGTATATCTGGGTACCTACCAACTTAGGTGTGATATGTTGATAAAGAAATGGTAACCTCAAGAAACAATATAATAACAAAGGAAGTATTTATCATAATAAAATGTCAAGGAAGAATTACGTACCTACCTATTTTCGATCACCGACCAGCCTTCATTTCGTAACTATTCATAGCTAAACTTCTTAATTAAAGTAACCAAATATAAACCGGAGTAATTAACTGCAACAATAAGTATTACTTACCTAACTACCTATTTGTGCAACCAGAAATTGATTAGTACAGCATGACTATTAGAAAAGTAACTTTTAGATACGGCTTAAATAATGTACTTATATTAGATATTAGATACCTATTGTTTTGTTTCTTGCCATTGTACTTTCTACTTTTAACGGAAAGTCAAGTAAGTACATATTAAGTTCCCTACTTAAGAAAATCTATAAAAAGATGATAATGTTCTCGAAATCACGTCCACTGTACCCATATCGCCGTAATCTCAGTCACAGCTTCAGAACTGGTTTAGGCTAAATTAAGAATCACGCACTCTCAGTGAGGAGGCGTTTTGGCTGCTCCTTCTTTAGCATTAATACAGGTACCAAAACCAAAGGAAGTTTCTTTACATCAACAATGCAATTTAAATCTTAAACATATTAAGAAAACAGTTGTGTGATCTCAAGATTAACTTACCTTTTCCCAACCTAAGTAATAATCATAATCAGCGTAGGAAATAAGCAAGCCTGTAGTATTTAGAGGATATTATGTAGTATTCACATATTGCGCAATTTCATAAATGTTATATTATTACATTGCTTGTGAATACTTTTGATATTATTTAACCCCTCAGTGATAGCAGTAAACAGGATCAATTCGATGTGTTTGTATTATTAGACGTACCTGTGCGGTGAAGTCGGAGGCGCCCTTGGGCGGCGCGTTCTTGGAGTCTCCGGCCACGAACCCGCGACGCAGCTCTTTCACCGACACGTTCTGCAAACAACAATCTATTTAGACCTTCCATCACATGCTAATTATGCCTACACATCGGTCCTACAGACCCCTAATAACATTTTTTTTTTTTTTTTATAAAGAGGCTAACAAGATGACCTCACTCCACCTGATGGTAAGCGGAAGTGAGATCCAAATATGAGGTCGACAGGCACAATAGACCATATTGAGCCTGTCGCACTCACC
Source organism: Maruca vitrata (assembly GCA_039566165.1). NCBI lineage: Eukaryota > Metazoa > Arthropoda > Insecta > Lepidoptera > Crambidae > Maruca > Maruca vitrata. The sequence goes on along the minus strand of CM076912.1, from coordinate 10,607,052 downwards.
CTGAAAGCCGTGAAAAAGGAGACCACTGCTGCGGCAACAACGAGACAAGGCGTGGAGTCTCGCATTGGTATTGAGCTGTGCGGGTCGGAGTTGGCCAGTCCGCCGGACGGAAGGCACTCCCGTTTCTACGGGACCCCCTGGCCGCCAGGCTGACCCGCTCTACCCGCGCAATACCGCCGCTAAGACTCCACTGGTCCGGCGCTTGCCGCAGCAATGGTCCCCCCTGGCATATATAACATAGTTTAGATTTATGTCGTGTCATAAAATACGTTTTATTATCTTTACGAGTCAGGGAATTACTATCGGATCAGTAGATATTCCAGGCTTATTGCTAAACAACTAATACGATTGTATTGTCCTACATTGTTATTCTAAGAAAACTCTGTAGCATATATGTATGTATTGGTACCATAAAATTATATTAAGTACTTACTACACCATCACTCATCCTTAATCACGCTAATCTATTGACCGATACAAAAACATAAGTGGAAATTGTGTTATTGCCTAAGAACGACATACATTACCAACTTATGTTCGAGTATGCCCTTTGCATTTGCCTACTTGAACGAAGACGCGCAATATAGCTAGTGCCTGAAAAATTATCTATGAGTGTAACTCACGTCATGTAATGCATTGCATTAGGTATGAAGTAAAATCTCAGATTTTACTTCAAGAAAATAGATAACTCCTAGAGACTTAGACCTAAGTCAATAGTTTCTTAAACTAGAATTAATTTAAACTGTTGTTTTACTGCTTATCGAGCTTATATTTCCAGCAATATTTCGCATGATTCTGTACCCTGAGGGTGCTTCCCATAGACAAACTTTAAAGCTGCACAGATGATGATTCTGTAACTACAAATCTAAAAATATTATAAAGCTGTAGAGTTTCTTCGTTTGTTTGAACGCGCTAATCACAGGAACTAAAGGTTCGAATTGTTGAATTATTATTGTGTTGGATAGACTATTTATCGAGGAAGGCTTTGGGGTATATAAGATCACGGAGCTAACAATTGAAGCAAATAAAAAGCAGTGGAAAATGTGTAAATAACGGGATATACGCGGACGAAGTCGCTGGCACAGCTAGAACTAAATAAATACAGAATACCCAAAATAAATATTAAGTAGGGCTCTAATACAAGACTAATACATCTTTTATTAAATAAAAAGCGAACAAGTTTTATGTTACCTACGGAACCCGCTGTCATGAGTGTCGCTTAACCTTTACAATTCGTATTATGATATTAATCTTGGATCGAACATAAAATAGTCAATAGAGAGATAAAAGTCAAGAAAAAATAAGGCAAGTATTTGTTATTTTTTCCTTTAGTTAGTGGAAGAGTTAGTCGTTCGTTCTCCCATAGTCAATCAAAGGTCATCACAAATCACAATACTCAACTCACGACGCCGGGAGCAGTTGTGATTAAACTTTGGATGGTGATGCTATCCAAAACTTTTTACGCTGACTGTACCTCAGGAACCACCAGCCATATGGTTAGGTATTATACTTTGACCTAACAAGCCACTCCACTGAGGAGGCATAAGGCAATATTTTACCGTTCAGTGAAGCGGCTTGATGGGGATTAGTTTTATGGTAAGAGCCTTCCGCTCCCCCGCAAGTCCGGTGATGAGGACTGCCTCTAATCCATCATCGTAGTCAGAAGAAAATTAAGACATAGTGGAGTAAGCTCGCCGTAAACCGTTGACTGGCTCGGTGGAACAGTGGTTGGTTAACAGTGACCCTAGCTGGCGGTTCCAAGAGTCGTGGGTTCGATTCCCACTCGGGACAAATATTTGTGTGATGAACATCGGTAGGTAGGTATTTGTTCAGTGTCTGGGTGTGATTATGTATTTAAGTATGTATTTATAAATATCTATGTATGTAGGTACATATATCAGTCTCTAACGCCCACAGTAGGTACACAAGCTCTGCTTAGTTTGGGGTCAGGCGACCGTGTGTGGAAATATCCCAGATATAATTTATTTATTTTAATAAGTAAGATTGTAATACCTTGACGTTGAAGCCGACGTTGTCGCCGGGCATGGCCTCCTGCAGCGCCTCGTGGTGCATCTCCACGGACTTCACCTCGGTGGTGATGGCGGCCGGCGCGAACACCACCACCATGCCTGCGACACCACCACGCACCCGGTACTACATACACACATCTAGGACTAGGCAGACCTTTAGCTATACATGTTCATATTTCGAAAGTGTTTGAAACTGTTGGTTAGGTATACCTATAATAGAAAAACTTGGTTAACTTTACCTTTAAAGCAAAATACTTCTAAGCAAATTATTATAACGAAGTTCATTGAAGTATGTTATTGTCTTGGTTAGAAGTCCCTCCTGACTTACTCTTAGGTAGATAGGACTTATTAGGCGGAAATAACAATTTTAAGGTCTCACTTGATAGTTAACAAAATGTACAGGGGGTTACAGTAAAGTTGTGCGATCCTCTCAGGCCTCACATATTATTTTATTAAGATTTTCCTTATTTAAACGAACTGGATGTTGATATTATTTAGACGGAAATGGGCGGCCCTGTGTTTTAACATTGCGAACGTAAAACGTTAGTTGCGGAAAGATGCACGCAGTATCAACACGCCCGCCTACTCGCGTCATTCCGTAGGCTTAGTGTCCGGCCTACGCACGGTGGCGTTACAAGCCATCGGCCTGAGCGCAATGTCCGTCCATATCGCGCTCTCGTATTCAACATACGCACATTTGTATGGTAGGTAGAGCAAAATTAACGTATATACAATAGAGGTTGTATACTCATATTTTATTGTTAGTCCGTCGGATAGATTGTCTTTTTTCTTTTTACAAGTAAACAAAGTAACGCCACTCCCCTATTGTGAAAAATACACATGTCTCATATTCTTCTATTAACTGCAAGACAGACTACATATATTTTATATTTGTTTATTTTGTATAATTCCTTATTTTCTTAGGCTCTCTTGTGTGATTTTGGACAGAATTTCAGATATTTTTTTAATGCCACTTCGTTGTTTAATTCTAGAAATTAAATTATATCTACCGAATTTAAAACGAGAGGGTAGTAGATAGATAAGTAGCAGTCGTACCTGGCTTGAGGATGCCGGTCTCGACGCGGCCCACGGGCACGGTGCCGATGCCGCCGATCTTGTACACGTCCTGCAGCGGCAGCCGCAGCGGCTTCTCCGTCGGCCGCGACGGCGGCTGGATGGCGTCCAGGGCCTGCCGAACAAACAACCAACACTTAAAAACGCCTACATCATTGTTGATAGGTGGTATGTTATTTTTTTTTACAAAGAAGTTTATCTTTGCATATACATAAATTATAAAATTTCTAGTACTGTTAACCGATTTAGTTTTTTATGTGCCCCCGTCCACATGATTTTTTATGAAATGCATCTTGCAAATGACCCACTTCCAATTTATTACTCACCTACATAATCAGCCAGATTGACTACGCAAGTATGTTACCCACGCTGTACATGTAATAATGACATAGCTGCCTAATGAAGCATGTAAGTGGAATGTATTTATGTGCAACAGGCCTTCTATGATGTATTTCTCACACGAACAATAGTTCCTGAGAATTAGCCTACTTACTTGTAATCAGATGACTGTATGAAATGAACCGATTTCTTAAGAAATAAGCATCTTAGCCTATCTTAAGTATGTATCATTAATTATACATACTTAGCGGGTTCCCTATAGTTCGTGACAAAGCTAAGAAAGAACTAATACTACAGCTCCATGATGTCTTAGCTCAGCATAAAATCTACATTTGATTTTCGCCATCTCATTTCCCCATCCGCGATCCTAATCCAAACAGGAACATTTTCGAAACCTAGTTTAGCAAAAATATGAAACGTTCCTACCTAAAATATGAAAATGAACGTTACCTCAATCAGACATTTGCCCTCAACTTTGCCCTCCTTGCGGTCGATGGTCCAGCCCTTGAACCAGGGCATTTTGTCGGAGGGCTCGAGCATGTTGTCGCCGTGCCAGCCCGAGATGGGAACGAACGCCACGGTCGCCGGGTTGTACCCTGTCGCACGAGGAACATTGCTTCATTATGTCATATTTTTATCATTAGTATTCAAGGTCAGCTACAATGTACGGTCTAATTTATTTTGCCTTAAGTATAGATGCCAAAGTTATTTCTAAATTGGATTCAGACAGAAAATGTAATAAGCAAGTAAGTAGTGAGTTTGTAAGAGCAATTATTGACAATGAATAGGATATGATATATTCTTCATGTGCACAAAAGAAACCAAAGTTCAAAGATGCCGTTACATACCCACACATTATTTGTGCCCAAACTCTACCGTAACCTTCGTTCGGATACCATTGGAAAGTCTGAATTGTTGCAATTTCACAAAATATTTGCTCTTTCTACGTTAACACGCATCATTACTCAAGTGTTTTAGTCTAAACAATACAAATCTACATTTATTACCTATCTGTTATTACAAAAGAAGTCTTCAGAACTATTGTGTAAACGATTGTTTGATCAGTAGGAACCGCATAAATATCAAACCTCAAAAACAAGGGGAACAGATGTTTATTAGCAATATTTTCTGAGGAAGTCAAGAAATCTGAATGTTTTCATTTACTAGACAGCTGAGAAATGTGAAAATCAACTACAGGATAAATGAAATAAGTATCCAGGCACAAAAAAAAAATTAAACGTAGTGCTGCTTTGGTTGGTATTGAATAAGTTTTGAAGTAATTCGATTTGAGAATGCGCATTCTTCCAGCTAGCTGTACCACATTACACAGCATGTAGTTTGGATTAGTCATGTAGGTACAAAGGATATGGATGTACACATGGGATTGCCATGTCTTCAAACCCTAACAGCTGTTGGCCGGAAACGCAATCATAAAATCTACGACCTTCATCCGACGCTAGATGCACTTCTAGTGACCACTCACCAATCTTCTTAATGTAGGACGAGACCTCCTTCTTGATCTCCTCGTACCGGGCCTCGTGGTAGGGCGGCTCGGTGGAGTCCATCTTGTTGACGCCCACGATGAGCTGCTTGACGCCCAGCGTGAAGGCCAGCAGCGCGTGCTCGCGCGTCTGCCCGTTCTTGCTGATGCCGGCCTCGAACTCGCCCGTGCCCGCCGCCACAATCAGCACCGCGCAGTCCGCCTACAATTTAGTCGAATAGAAAGACGCGCAACGAATAATTTAAAAAAAAACTGCGCCCAAATTCTACCCATTCATGAAAATTGTATGCAAACAGAATCAAAGCGTCATAATCATAGCGATAAAACTTCAACCCCAAACTTAGCGTCACGGGGGTCAAAAAGACGCATCATGAAAAGCTCTGCATTAACAAGTACCTATACCTATAAAATTACTGTTGTACATCATGAAAGCAGACCGAATGTAAAGGAAGAAGCCTGATCGTTGTGATATAGTAAAACTGCTCATAAGGCGCAATTCCGATTATTCCAAATCGATGAGGCTTTGCTTAATGCGGTGACAAGTAGGTAGGCATTTCAACTTAATCCTACTTTGGTGACCGCTTAAGTTGTATGTAAAAACACCTGACCTTTCCAAATTCGTTGCCAGATTACCAATATACAACTAATCTGCTCTATTGAACTGGAAGGTACTTAACGACTTAAGCATAAGATATTTTAGGCAGGTAAGTAGGTATTACGAGCACCTTTGAGTAGGTATAATACTACAACTATGTACTACTTTGTAGTACAGTAGCGCTACCATAAGTTTAAAAGTTACGGACTCGATATCGTCTACCTAAATATGGCTATGAAAAAGTTGTACAGCTCCCTGGGTATGAAAAAAACAACTCGATAGGTTTTTAACGAACCTAAGGTTTCGATAGCCAACTCATGGTACCGCTGCAGGTTTGAAAGTTGATTATATTTTTTTTTTCGAATTTAACTAAATCTAGGCGCTGTCTGAATTAATAGGTTTTCCATAAAACAATCACATACCTGGGAAGTGCCCGTGATCATGTTCTTAATGAAATCCCTATGTCCCGGTGCATCGATGATGGTAACATAATATTTGGCAGTTTCGAACTTCCACAGAGCGATGTCGATGGTGATACCGCGTTCTCGTTCAGCTTTCAGCTTGTCAAGTACCTATGGCAAAATAAACTTTAATACAACTGATCACATTTCCACATGACCACACTTTTCAAAGGCGAAAGTGACCCGGTCAGTAAATTTTGCACGGTTGAATTTATCCAATGATTTTGGAGAAGACCCGCGCACCTAAAACATTTTTAGACCTACAGGAATCTAAGTATAGAAGTTACATTAAACCTGCTTCAAAAATATTCATTTCATCGTAAAGGTCAGTTGTATGTACAGGCGAGATCCAATAAACATATTTATATGCTAAATAATGATTAATATCTACATAATAGAATAATACTGAAATCGTTAAGGTCGACTTAAATGACAAAGGTCACAGGTCATGCACTTCGACTTCACCACAATTTTGACGTCACTTACAGACATTGCAATACGCTATTTTATAGTTACGTACCCAAGCATACTTGAACGAGCCCTTTCCCATCTCCTGGGCCTCCTTCTCGAACTTCTCGATGGTACGTTTGTCGATGCCTCCGCATTTGTAAATGAGATGGCCGGTGGTAGTGGACTTGCCAGAGTCGACATGGCCGATGACAACGATGTTGATGTGTGTCTTCTCCTTGCCCATCCTGTTGGCTTTAACTAGATCTTGATGTCAACCAACGGATCCTGAATCGAAAATGTGAATCAATCAATGGACCTAGTAAAAAAATCAAAAGGCGGAGCTGTAATGTTCGTAGAAGCTATCACTTAATGCTTAATTTGTGCAAAAATGTGATATATTTAATAGGAAACTATCCCAACCCTCTAAGCAAGTAGAAGTCACTGTAACGCCTACGGAAAACGATTTACCTAAGCTCAGAAACATCGATACGCCCCAATTGCATACGATGCACTTCGACGAACTTCACCTGGGATGTAATTAGTCGCAATTCTCCGGGAGTGCGCCCTGTCCCGAGTGTGCGCATAGCACGCCCGGACATCGATACAGCGAGCTAGTCCTTCCAAATATAGACAATTATTTACGCTTGCTTTCTCGAGCCAAACATTCGCCTTTAAAATCGAAACATAAGTAACTGCAGAATAACAGCCTTACGCTTCGCCATAATGGTAGATAAAAATCGAAAGCAAAATTATTTTCATTGCATTTCAGATTTGAAAAATGAAATCTCAAAATAAACTACACTTGGACTATAACAATATGACGCAATTACGCATCAAATGCAATGCATCCAACAATTATATGCACCACTATGAACATGTGTTGTGTAGCATGTAGGTAGACAGCATTCGATGCAGTTAGGTGATAATATTCACAAAGGAGTGCATTCAAGCTAAAATTAGATTGATCTATAGAAAGTCGTGAGTACTTAGATGTATTTGTAAGACATGTTTCAAAATTAGAATAATCGCATGTCGCCACACGCTGTGTGCGAATGTACCGGCGACGCACATGGGCTTCCCGGCGCGTCCATCTTGTGCATCTCTGCATAGACTTTTCAATCAATTTTTAAAATTCATATGTCTTCGACAACGCCAGCTTCCCCACATGCACGAAACGTCTTCATTCCTCACCCGCGTCATTATACACTTACGACGGAATCGCCATCAGATTTAAAATTGGAAGCAGAAATGCAAATCACACTTTTGTCGCAAAATTAACACGTATGAAAACAAGAATTTTTATATTTCACATGGGTTAGTAGCTAAGAACGCTTTCACAAACAAATTATCAATGAGATAGTTAATGATAAATAAAATTTCTATCTCTAAATTAATGGTCATGTCATTTCGTTTATGAAAATGTGACAAAATTTAAGCCAATCGTATTTATATACTCATAATCGCAACAGATTTTTCTATTGTCTCAAATCATAATAAATTGCGTAATTTACAAATTGTGCTACCGGCAAAATCCCAGTCAGACGTCAGGACATGATGATTCTATCGTTATTCTTTTTTATAAATATACTAACACATATTTTTAAAGAAACAACGCTTGATAACCAAATCAATCATTAAAAAACCCAAATAAACCATTATTTTATATATTTCAAAAGAAAAGCTTACCTTTAGCGGCCACAGTCACGAATTTTCCAAGCTATTCAAGAGCATGCGCTGTGAATGGTTCGCCTGGGAAATGCAATCAATAAAATCAAGTGCAGCTCTTTTTAAATGATAACAAAGAAAAAATAATATATTTCTCCTGAAATGGAGTTGGAAATTATATAGGTATTTTTACAATGCAATTGTTGTTCATAAATGAATAGCAATTAAATATTTTGTCGTAATTTGTATCTACAAGAACCGGATGCAAGACATTTTCTTTTCAGAGAAAAGTTTTTCATGGGGTTGACAGCTAATTTCGAAACTGTCAACCTTTTTACACAGTCGAATTTTAGATTTATTTTATTTTCGTTCAACAATGTTGCAACAAGGTTGTAAATATTAAAATTACATTTATTTAAAAAAAATCCGGAAATAAAAGAATATAGATTAATATTTAGGAGCCTGCCTTCCCTAGGGAATCCCTCTAGCCAGACCGAATCCCGCCTTAAGGTGGTGTTGGTAGAGTTAGGGCGTAACGCATTTCTTCGCGTAAAATATTATACATCGATTCCTAATATACCTAACCTATGTATAGTGAATTAGGTACGTTGTCTTTATTGCACTTATCTAGTAGTGACAAATCAAACAATTTGTTCAGACGAATTTTACTTCTCTAACAGTGGCAGTGGTACCTAAGTACCTACCTGCCATAGGTATCTAGTCAATAAGTCAGTCTCGGTTGCTTACAATCCCTGCATAATAATACCTAGTTTATTTTTGGGTTTTGTTAAAACATTTAAAGCTTTTATTATTTGAAAAACCGGCCAAGTGCGAGTCGGGCTCGCGCACAAAGGGTTCCGTAGCAGCAAATATAATAAAAATCAACCTATCTCAAAAACTATAAGAGATACTTTGATCAAACCAAAAATCGTTGAAAGAGTTAATTAGCATACATCACCTCTATTTTTTTAGAATTTTATACCCCGTAGTTATAAAAATAGAGGGGGGGACATACTTTTTACGACTTTGAGAGCTGATATCTCAAAACCGTTCACTTTAAGAAAAATGTTTTTAGAAAACTTTATATCATTTTAAAAGACCTTTCCATTGATACCCCACACGGGTATGTACATCGAAAAAAAAATTTCATCCCTCAGTTACATGTATGGGGGGCCCCACCCCCAATTCTTTTTTTTTACTATTTAGTGTCATATTTTTGTAGCGGTTCATACAACACATATTACCATGAAAATTCATCACTGTAATACTTATAGTTTCCGAGTAAATCGGCTGTGACAGACGGACAGACGGACAGACGGACAGACGGACATGACGAAACTATAAGGGTTCCGTTTTTGCCATTTTGGCTACGGAACCCTAAAAACGATACTTACCCCAACAAAAAAAACCATCAAAGTACATTCTGTCACCGCTCGCTGCGCCAACGCATTGTACCTACCTGATATATTAATATATACCAGGATTGAGATTCATCATCATCAAGAGATATAATCGTCTCTTTAAATATTGTAGTCAGTGCTTGATTCCTTCCTTCTTTGGTGTTTTAGTGACTAGTGGAGTGCTGCCTAAAGACTGAGAAGTCGAAGGTCAGGCAATAATTCTAGGTAAGCAGGTATTCTGTCCGGAGACAGGAAGCTGGTGGTGTCGCACACCTTGCCTCGCAAACCAATTTAAGCAGCAGAATCTCGTATCGATTTCATCAATCAATCACATATGTGCAATAAGTATAACATCCTGCGTAGTTGGACATTTTTAGTTTCATGGTCAGTGATTATATTATCAAACAAGTTTATCTTATAATGCATATTTAAATTACTAGATTCTGCTACGAATTTAAGAATTTTAAGTAAATATAAAATACAATTTTCAACCTACCATATCTTTTAATGCCAATGTTTCCAACTAATGTGATCTATTATGCCGATAAATATTTTTGATTACTAACTTTAGGTATACACCGTTAAATTTTAGTGGTTTTTTTTCAGGAGTAGTTTGAACTTAAAAGTGAAATAGATCTGATCTCAATTCAATAAATACCGTTTAACGAAAGGAAAAAGTAAACGTACCTCGAAAGCAAGCTCGAACAGCTTTATTACATAGGGCGTTGAGCTTCTTTAGCTTTAATCATCAATTTCATGCGGCAAGCAGTGTGTACCTGATTAAGTCATATCTGTTGAAATAACTATCGCTTCTAACGCTTTCGAGTTGGATGATTATTTTATTGAAAAAATAAATGTTTATATTCAAGAAATAACTAGCATCATTCTATGGTACTACTAAAGGTAAATCGTTCTGCTACGGGAAAACGACTACATACTAAAATATCACGGTGTACCTACCTACCTATCATTTCGGATGAGTCCTCAAAGAAAAATGCGAGGTTAGCTGACTCCATCGCTCGTACCTACGGTACCAACAAATTATGAGCAACCTAGATAGCGTAACCTACTTGGTTTAGGTTATAGGCCAATACTTCACGAAGTATTTGTTCGCGTTTAAGGCCGCATGTGAAGCGAGGCACCGGTGCGCAGAAAAGGAAAACCTTTAACTATTTAGTTTTCAACTCAACAAACTCGATTCCTTGTATCCTACCTATCGGACAGTTTTTCTTAGTTTCTCCACAGCGCAGCCTCGCTCCTCTGCGTTGGACGTTTAGCCTCAATCGCGATCATACTAAACTCAACTATTAGACGTTATCTAGGTAACTCCCACAGCTTTCTAGTCCGTATCAGGTACCGTACTCGATCAGACGAATAAATTATTGAAAAATTACCTATATTTTATAATTTTTTATTGACTTCATATTTTTATACATTATCACCACGTTTGTAATTACTTCTTAAACATAATAAATAGTTTCATCAAACATAATCTAGTTTATGACATTTTATTATAGATTTTATTCTGGATTAACACTTCGAAGTTAAGAAATCGGGTTTTAATAAAATTAGTAATAATTATGAATGAAAAAATAAATAAGAATGTATTAAGGGAAGTAATATTATGTACCATCTTATACTAGGAATGTTAAAATTACTGGTTAATATAAGTTACAAGTATTAAATGATCTCGTAATTTCTAGGAAAATAAAACATTCTTAGTAACTACTAAGCACCGATGAGGCACAACTTATATTGTTACAAGGTTTGAATTATGAATATAAAATTGCAAATTAAAATCAAATTTCAGTATATGTAATAATGCCCCAATGTGTGTGTCTTCCTTAACGGATATTATGTTTTATAATAAGGCAAACAAAATATGGTACCAATGTTTGTTTACAATTTCATTTTGAATAATGCAATACTTTATAATGAAGGTTTATAATAATCTATATATCCTAAGCGTGAACGACACTACTGTCGGACGTATCGTCGTGAGAGTACCTACGTACTCTACTGTAATACAACGTTTTTATAGTAATAATTTGGTCATCTAAGAATTAGACCCTTAAAGAAGACTCCGATATGTAACGTAGTTCACAGTGTTACGACATGCCGCTTGTAATGAGCCTGCAATGTGTCAGAGCATGCGTACCAGACATAAGATTTTACTTTAATAATTATATGACAAGAGGAATATACAAACTGAGGTTCATTCAATTCTACGAGAAACATAAGTGTTTTTCTTTTGTATGTTAAACATTGAGTACCTACCAAATATAGTTATTAAATAGAATTTTATTGTTACATAGTCATGTCGACGGGTCAAATAATCATATATTTACATACGCATTACAGCAAAACACAATTCTAAAATAAATACTCAAGAAACTGATGAATTAACAAATTTTAGGCATATTTTTATATAGATTGGGATACTGGACTACTGGGACTTATTATCAAAAGTATAAAAAAATACAATGCTGAGCAGCGGAATGTAATTTATTGAAAATTAACGACAGAAACCAAAGCCCACGATGGACGAAGTGATGGATTTTACAGTCAAGATAACATGTAAGAATCACCATGAGAGGTAATTATTACATATTTATTAAACCAAAACTTTCACAGGTATTTTAGGTACAAATACTTAAATATTAAAAGCTAACAAATATTTTACTTAGCTAGAAAGGCACTCTAGATGTTGATTTCCACATTATAATTGGCACGGTTAGTCATAGATTTACAACTTAAATCGGATAAAAAAACTTCATATTGTATTACTAGGTAATAAGTGTTGTACATAATAAGTGTTATAAAATATATTTCAATAAAATTCAGTAATAGCAAATTACATATTGCATTTGTAGAAATACACTTTTCGTTCATATCACGAATGTGTTATTTCATTTCTGAAAGCACATCGTTTGTGCAAAGTAACATTGGGCTAAATAAATATTTATTGTTAGAAAAGTTGATTCTGGAGATATGTAAGCATTGCTTGTAAGCATGTTCTGCGCGATAACGCCCCTCAATAAGTTAATAAAATGTCAAACGAGCTGGTTCCCCTTCTGCTAACAGCGCAAATAGGCAACATTGAAGAATAATAAAAAGCTTTAATGGAGCAAAAGTTATTCCCCCATTAGTATAATTTATTGTATTGCAATTTAGTCAAAATCTAATTACGATAGTTTCTACCATTTGGAATGTTGTCAATAATAAGACATTAACCAAATTAATAGACACATTAATGATGATTTAATGTAAAAATAATGGATAACCGCGCCGAATTAACAAAAGTCACACTAATTGCTCTAAATGAAGTAATTCTTTACAGCCACTTTCAAACAAGTTCATTTTCGTGTTTATTTTATTGATATTGTTACGATATCTAACCTGTTAACCATTACATGACTTGAAAAACCACCTAAGCTATTATAATGTTGTTACAATGTTGAATACTAAAATATGTGGTTTATTCTAGTCGGAAGATTTATTTGTACAGTCATAAATAAATATAGTCTTAGTCGTATTAATAAAGCAACTCTTTGATTCGAAACATTTCCTTTAAGTGTCGATGACAATAAATGCAACAGTGTCATTGCTTTTGAAAACTCCAAATCATACATATAATATGTTAAATTCAATCACAGACAATTAGAAACTATGTCGCCCTCTATTACTTATTATAATAATATATAATACTCGATAACTAAGTTTACTTCCCGCCTGGCCACGGCAAATAACTTCCCCAGCCTTTGGTTGGGTTCGGATCCATTCCTGAAAAACATAGAATATGAGATCTAATCAGTCATAGTATACGGACTGTCGTATACTTAAACCCTAAAAATAAGTACTGCTACTTAGACTATAGAAGTTTTAAAATATAATTCTTGCGGCTACTCATGAAAGTTTAAAATTTTGGCTACTCATGAAAGTTATAAATTTTGAAAGAGTAAAACAAATTCTTTTTTCTGTTGAGTACATACCTAACATTATAGCCAAACAGTATCGGAGCAGAGATATCACACTACATAGTTTCATACTAAAATTGTATAGTAATTCATGTTAAAATGTTGGACAATAACTACTTATTTTGTTATTTCTCGGCAAGAGAAACAAGAAAGAGAAACATCTTGTGACATTCTTTGACCAATGCAAAACGCGACCCTCTTACTAAGACGGCATAATCATATACATCGAACTTCAAGTAGTTATCATGACGACGTGGTATTGACTGTAAATAAAGTTTTCAGAAAGATAGTACTCGCCTACAGTCTATCCTATCTAGTCTATCTTACAGTGATCCTAATATCGCGTGTAGACCCTTAAAGACTAATATTTAGTATCCATTATAACTTCACATTTCTTAATATAAGCTATCTTTTTCAAACTTGAATAACAATGAGATCTTATAAAGGTTCCGTTTATTGTTATAAGATTAGGTGCTCACAATCACAACTTTTTTATGGTTCCGCGCCCTCTTTTCAGGGGTTCAATACTGATAAAATAAACATTTATTATATACAGTTTTCTCTTGAATCACTACAATACAGATCATGTATAGTAATAGCCAGAGAGAGGGAAGCATCTTTGTTGTACATATACTACGCAGTGACGATACTTGTAAGAGTCGTCACAAATTTCCAAGCTAAAACCTCCAGTTGTCTTACCTTTGGCGACTGCGTGCACAGCGCTGGTCTGATCGGGCGTGAGCGCGAGGATCTTCTGCAGCACCGGCACCAGCCGGCTGCGCTCGTCGCCCGGCGGGAGGGTCAGGAACTGAACCGAGACATACACGTTATTGTATACCATATTACAAACATAGTAAATAGCACACGAAATCTAATACGTTCATAAGTTCTTTATAATTAGCTAGCTCACAATATGATCTCACTCCACCTGATGGTAAGCTACAGTGAGATCCAAATATGAGGTCGACAGGCACAATAGACCATATTGAGCCTGTCGCACTGACCCTGAAAGCCCTTAAATGCCGTTTCATCCCCCCCCCCCCCCTCCCTCATCGGATCATCGATATTAGAGGGAAAGGGGGACGTGAAAGAGGAGACCACTGCTGCGGCAACAACGAGACAAGGCGTGGAGTCTTGCATTGGTATTGAGCTGTGCGGGTCCGAGTTGGCCAGTCCGCCGGACGGAAGGGCCCCCGTGTCTACGGGTCTCCCTGGCCGGCGGACTGACCCGCTCCGCCCGCACAATACCGCCGCTAAGACTCCACTGGTCCGGTGCTTGCTTGCCCCAACAATGGTCCCCTTTGGCTCCGGTTCGTACAGTGCTGATCCCGGAACGCGACCTGACCGAGAGAGGTCAGTCACATGGCGGGTTTTACGCATCAGTATGGTGGTAACAGCAACCGGTCAACAAAATGTCTCCCACCTGGATACATGACATAGAACAAGAGCTAATTGCAGATCCAATTACAGGTTGCTACGACTTGGAATGTGAGATACTTAGATCTATGTTTTACTAATGTGGTAGACTGGTGAAAATTTATAACAACAGTATACAAAAATATACTTAAATATATAAATAACGCAACCGGACACGGGACAAACACCGATGTCGATCACACAAATGTTTGTCTATGGGTGTGAGCCATACGGTCCTCAGCCAGCCCGGTAAAGCTGCAAAAGCCGTCTGAGGCTAACAGCAAAGTCCTCTCAAAAAAAAAAACTCACCTTGAGCGTAACGTTCTTGGTGTACTCGGCGTTGTGCGCGGCGTGCGTGGAGCCCTGCAGCCGCCGCAGCTCGGCCTTCAGCAGCTCGCTCAGCTGCGCCATGCGCGCGCACTCGCGCTCCGACTCCGCCAGCAGCACCGTCACGTGCTTCACCCTGCCAAGGGAACAAATTTGATTAACACTACGAATTAGACATGTGTAGTTCCGTAGCGGTACCATGAGTTAGCTATCGAAAACATACGTACGTAAAAAACCTATCGAATTGTTTTTTTCATACTAAGAATTTTAGTTCTTAGCGTAACCGCTAGGGGCGCTGAACAAGTTTTTCATACACATAGGCGATATCGAGTCACTTTTAAACGCATGGTAGCACTATTTAGGTCCGGTAGACCTAAATAGTTCCAGGAACTATGTCCGACACTGGATATGTACAGTTCCGATCCGAGGCGCCGCGGTAAACATGTTCACAGTCCCTCACATGTCCGACCGCTTCGCCGCTCGCAGCTCCGCCGGACCGATTGCCGGTAGGGAACGAGCGACGCGCACGTGCCCGCCCGTAAACATGATTTGCGCATCTCTACTAGGAATATCGGATTGCATTGTTGAACATAACATGTCGCTATCTTTAAATTAACACAAACTTATTATTACGTTGGTCCGGTTACGATCTCAATGCAACACAATTTTATTGAACCAATTCTATGGTTCCTTACGCTGCCACTCGAGCTCCCCTATTTACGTTCTTGTAACGTTTCGATTCGGAATACCTATGCTGTCACTGTTAATAACTTAAATTATGAAAAAGATAGAGCATTCGAATTTCGAATTAAAATCCGGCGCCGATGCGCTATAAATAACCCATAACAGACAATTTAAAAGTTGTAAGATCCATGTAATACCCAGTCAGATATAAAAATCTTTAACGTATTAAATAAATATTATGGCCGGGCCGTTTTTTTGCTCGACGTAGCGGGGGCACTGCCATGCTCCCAGATGGGGGCTGAGGGGATTAATACACCCTTCACGGGTTTATCACCCCTCGAAAGTCGAGCAGGAACATACTGTTCCAGCTCGTCAAGCTGGTCTGTGTTGAGCTCACCATAGAACTTTTCTGAGCCGGGCAAATGTTTGAGGAGCCTCTCCATAGTATCGGCCGCCGCATGGCAGAACTTTAATCTGGCATCCCACCTTTCCTCTGGGGCCTGTATATATGTACGTATGCTACGTCTGCTGCGTTACTTAACTGCCTCGTTGGTCTATTGGTAACAAGCGCTGCGTAAGGGCCGAGAGGTTCGGTTCGAGTCGGGGGTCGGGCAAAATTTGTGGTATGAAATCACTCAGCCCGGAGTAAGGAAGTTGGCGGTTGAACGCCCGTGCCTCGGAAAGTACGTTAAGCCGGTGGTCCTGCGCCCGATTTCTCATCGGTCATGTCGGATTGCCGTCTCACCGAATTATGAGAGTATGGGAATATAGAGTGCACTTGTGTTTGCGCGTACTCTTGTGCACTATATATATCCTGCGCACTAGGCTGATCTCAAATTAGATCGTCCGCCATGGCTGAAATCGGTCGGACCCCTTATGTTCGGTACCTCTGCTGCTGCGCTAGCAGGCGCCTCCTCAGCTCGGCTATCTCCTGGTCGGGCGTGAGCGCGAGCGAGGCCGCGTCGAGCGCCTCGTCGTCGGGAACGCCCTCCTCCAGCAGGCGCTCCAGGGGCACGGGCGAGCGGCGCCCGCCGCCCGACAGGTAGGGCTTCGACGGAGGCGGCGACGGGGCCGACTCGGAACCCTGGATGAATTATACATAACATTGTGAACTAGTTAGGTAATAGTACGACTTATTGTACTAGGTTGGGATGTCGCTACATTATTAAGAAATTTTATATACATATATTGGAGCTTCAAAGTCTGAAGTCAATAATCACCTAATGACAATAAAAAGTCGGTCAACTTGCCGGTGAACTTCCTTTTAAATACATGTACAGTAAAGTTAGTAAAACTTACAACCTTAGTAAAATTTTACTACTAGGGCGACAATCGTGGTCAACGAATATAGGTATTATGCCTAAAAAACCATCTTCATGAAGCAAATAGTAACATATTTCTTACCTCTCCCTCCTCCCTCGGTATCATGGACACGTTGATATCCATTTCGCCATCACTGCCCTCCTCTTTGGGTATGACGGGCAGCATGTACTGGTTATGGTTCGGTTCGTCCGGCCGCAGCGCTCCGGACGCCGCCTTCACCTCCTGAGCGACCACCAGTTGCTTCTTCAAAGCATCCGTCTCCTTCTGGAGTTTCGTTTCCAGTTCGCTGATTTGAGTTTTGTAACACTGCGTTAGTGTTGAAACCTGAAGAAATGAAATTATTGCTTTGAAATAAATTGTTCGAATGAAACTTTATATGAAGAATATTTTTTTTAAATCTCACAACATGTATACAGGTGGCGCAGTGGTACTGATTTCTTATTATTTATTTCGTCGTACTTTCTTAGTAAAAAAGCGTCGACGGCCGAGTGGTTAAGGTCATTGCTTGCCATGCGAGAGGTCGCCAGTTCAAACACCGCCAGGTACCAATGTGTTTTCAAATTTGAAATTCATATGTACCATCATTCGACGCTTTAACGGTGAAGGAAAACATCGTGAGGAAACCAGCACACCTGAGAAATTTTTCAACGGTGTGTGAAGCCATGTCAGAGGCCTACGGGCGGCTTAAAAACTCTGACACCAGGTTGTTCATCAACCATACGATAAGAAGAAGTAGTAAAGCTTGAAACCGGACGCATGCGGGGGCGGTGGCTTGCGGGAGACGGTAAATAATTCAATTCAAGTTTGTATGAGCCGCCGGCTCCGATGTTGCCACCGCCACCGCGTGCATCTAGTTTGCAGCCTTGCAGAGGCGCGCGAGGTCGGCCTGCAGGCGCGCCGTGCGCTGCTGCCTGGGACACTCTCACCTGCAGGCTGTGCTGCGCGCGCTCGGAGTCGAGCTGGTGCGAGAGGCGCGCGAGGTCGGCCTGCAGGCGCGCCGTGCGCTGCTGCCTGGGACACTCTCACCTGCAGGCTGGGCTGCGCGCGCTCGGAGTCGAGCTGGTGCGAGAGGCGCGCGAGGTCGGCCTGCAGGCGCGCCGTGCGCTGCTGCCTGGGACACTCTCACCTGCAGGCTGTGCTGCGCGCGCTCGGAGTCGAGCTGGTGCGAGAGGCGCGCGAGGTCGGCCTGCAGGCGCGCCGTGCGCTGCTGCCTGGGACACTCTCACCTGCAGGCTGTGCTGCGCGCGCTCGGAGTCGAGCTGGTGCGAGAGGCGCGCGAGGTCGGCCTGCAGGCGCGCCGTGCGCTGCTGCCTGGGACACTCTCACCTGCAGGCTGTGCTGCGCGCGCTCGGAGTCGAGCTGGTGCGAGAGGCGCGCGAGGTCGGCCTGCAGGCGCGCCGTGCGCTGCTGCTTGGGACACTCTCACCTGCAGGCTGTGCTGCGCGCGCTCGGAGTCGAGCTGGTGCGAGAGGCGCGCGAGGTCGGCCTGCAGGCGCGCCGTGCGCTGCTGCCTGGGACACTCTCACCTGCAGGCTGTGCTGCGCGCGCTCCAGGTCGAGCTGGTGCGAGAGGCGCGCGAGGTCGGCTGCAGGCGCGCCGTGCGCGCTGCTGCCTGGGACACTCTCACCTGCAGGCTGTGCTGCGCGCGCTCGAGTCGAGCTGGTGCAGGCGCGAGGGCGCGCGAGGTCGGCCTGCAGCGCGCGCTCAGTCGACTGGTGCGAGAGGCGCGCTGCCTGGGACACCCTCCCCTGCAGGCTGTGCTGCGCGCGCTCGGAGTCGAGCTGGTGCGAGAGGCGCGCGAGGTCGGCCTGCAGGCGCGCCGTGCGCTGCTGCCTGGGACACTCTCACCTGCAGGCTGTGCTGCGCGCGCTCGGAGTCGAGCTGGTGCGAGAGGCGCGCGAGGTCGGCCTGCAGGCGCGCCGTGCGCTGCTGCCTGGGACACTCTCACCTGCAGGCTGTGCTGCGCGCGCTCGGAGTCGAGCTGGTGCGAGAGGCGCGCGAGGTCGGCCTGCAGGCGCGCCGTGCGCTGCTGCCTGGGACACTCTCACCTGCAGGCTGTGCTGCGCGCGCTCGGAGTCGAGCTGGTGCGAGAGGCGCGCGAGGTCGGCCTGCAGGCGCGCCGTGCGCTGCTGCCTGGGACACTCTCACCTGCAGGCTGTGCTGCGCGCGCTCGGAGTCGAGCTGGTGCGAGAGGCGCGCGAGGTCGGCCTGCAGGCGCGCCGTGCGCTGCTGCCTGGGACACTCTCACCTGCAGGCTGTGCTGCGCGCGCTCGGAGTCGAGCTGGTGCGAGAGGCGCGCGAGGTCGGCCTGCAGGCGCGCCGTGCGCTGCTGCCTGGGACACTCTCACCTGCAGGCTGTGCTGCGCGCGCTCGGAGTCGAGCTGGTGCGAGAGGCGCGCGAGGTCGGCCTGCAGTCGCGCCGTGCGCTGCTGCCTGGGACACTCTCACCTGCAGGCTGTGCTGCGCGCGCTCGGAGTCGAGCTGGTGCGAGAGGCGCGCGAGGTCGGCCTGCAGGCGCGCCGTGCGCTGCTGCCTGGGACACTCTCACCTGCAGGCTGTGCTGCGCGCGCTCGGAGTCGAGCTGGTGCGAGAGGCGCGCGAGGTCGGCCTGCAGGCGCGCCGTGCGCTGCTGCCTGGGACACTCTCACCTGCAGGCTGTGCTGCGCGCGCTCGGAGTCGAGCTGGTGCGAGAGGCGCGCGAGGTCGGCCTGCAGGCGCGCCGTGCGCTGCTGCGCGCGCGCTGCCTCCGCGCCAGCTTCGGTCGCTCGCCGCCGCGCCGCTTCCAGCTCCGCTCCCAACTCCGAACACTGCTGCCTGATAACATAAGTTCAAGTTTTATTAAACTACTGGCCTTCTACCCGCGACATCATCTTCATCTGTGTACCAAAATCAGTTTTAGGTAAGAACAGCATGCCAACAGAAAGTCAGAACAAGTTACTTTCACAATTTTATTATTAAAAGTAAGGATATGTTTGTTATTTTCGTTGGTAAAGTTAAGAAAAGTAATACGTATGTTTTTATAAAATATACTTACTGAGTTGTGCTAAGTTTTGTAGTTGTTGCTTCTACTTGGGCTTTCAGGGCTGCAGCCTCCTCTTTTAGTTGTTCTTCTTGGCTGTGGTCGACGGTCTGATTCTGACGCAAAACTGCTTGGGCTCTCACCTAGTTAAAACAGTGCACAAGTGTCAAAATTAATACTGCATTTTGTATGTTGAATATTATGTAATATGAATATAAACATAATGTGTTAAATGTCATACCTTATAACTCGTATATTCGGTCTTCAAATCTGCTAATTCAATATTCGTGATTCTCAATTTTTCGTTGAGCTCTCCACATTTAAATTCCAGTCTTTTCACTTTATTGTTCAGTTCAGCTTTTTCTTCTCCTAAGCTCATGATTATTTTCTCTTTATCACTCAGTACAGATGTCATTTCTAAGTCAGATTCCTCGTTTTTCCTTTTTTCGTCTTCTAAGTCTTGCTCTAATTTAGTAATGACACCATTTTTTATTTGGATAACATTATCTTTTTCTTTTCCTTCTTCAATAGCGTGTTGTAACTCTTCTTTCGTCAATCTGTTCTGAGTTTCTTCTGTTTTGATTTGTTCTTCCAATAATTTTATTTGAGTTTTCATAGCAGTTATAGTCCCTTCTTGTGTGTCAATAATGGACTCCATCTGAAATTAAAATGACACATTTTCAATATTGTACACGGGTCGTAAACCAATACAACATGGATAACCGTAATAGGGTATTTGACTGTGGTTGTTATGTTTGCCATTTTTATGATAATCGGTAAGATTTAAGTAAAACAATATTATTAATGAAATCGAAACTAAAATTTTTGGCGAAATGAGACAGCAGAACAGATTTAAAGTTGGGGGGGCAAGTCCATTTCAAAATTGCGATAATCATTTAAAATTTCGTTGTCATCTTATAAATAACAGAATTAGTAACATCTTTTATTATGAAAACATATCCATAAACGCAACTTTTGATGAACCTGCCGAAAAAACTTCCTAGGCGCTGCATACAAGGAACAGGCGTGTGACGTCACACGCCTGTGGACGATTGTATGGAGCGTTTTTGAGCTCGCCCAAATAATGTGCAATTAAAATTGTCATATTTCGTCGAGTTATCGAGATATCA
The DNA here is from genome assembly GCA_039566165.1 of Maruca vitrata. Taxonomy (NCBI): domain Eukaryota; kingdom Metazoa; phylum Arthropoda; class Insecta; order Lepidoptera; family Crambidae; genus Maruca; species Maruca vitrata. The sequence goes on along the minus strand of CM076912.1, from coordinate 10,585,661 downwards.
AAGTAATACTTTCAACAGTGTCTGTGTGTTCGAGTGGTCCATCTAACTAACTATATCAAAATAAAAAAATAGTCAAATACCCTATTGGATCATCATAACATAGGTTAGTACATACCTGAACCAATTTCTTTTTCTTTTCTTCCATTTTTGTAGTGAGGTCCTTCATCGATCGCTCATAGTCTTCCATTTCGAGGCTCAAAACATTCTTTTTCTTCGCATCACGCCGTGCCTTCTCTAAATTGTCCTTGGTCACTTTATGAGCATCAATTTCAGCAGTAAGTTGTAAGGTTTTGCTCTCTAATTCAGCTAAAATATTTTTTTATTAATTACTTAGGAATATGTTTAACAATTCTAATTGAACTCGCATAGATTTCTAGTAACTCACCCTTTAATTTTTCTAATTCAGACGAAGTTTTTTCCGAAGCTTCCACAGCCGCGCTCAAGTTCTTAAGTTTTTCTTGCAAGTCGGACACGTCAGCCACTCTGCAGCCGTCCACTTCGTCGCTACTATTGGTAGCCGTCGATTTTTCACCTTCAAGTTGTTTCTCTAATTTTAATTTATCTTGCTCTGTGTTTTGTAGTTGGGTCATAGTCTCGTTTAACTTCTTTTTTAATTTTAATGCAAATATTCTAAGTTTTGTATATCTGAAAATAATATAAATTAATTTCAATTATTATACCTATTATAAAATAATATAATATGCAAAGAAGCATTCCTCATACTTTTCTTCGAATGTTTCATCTAAATCCTTCATTCGCGAATGTTCTTCTGCTTTAGAAATGGTTGAAGTAGACATATCTTCATTTGGCAATTCTGCTGCAAAAAATAATAATGTTTTTGATTAGTCAAGTCTAATATAGACTTTAAACATTATCAATGAATATTACACTACATACCAGAAGATGAATGCTGTTGCTTCAGTTTTTCGACTTCTTCTTTCAAAGATGCGATAACGTTGTCTTTTTCAGCTAATGATTTTAAAGCACTCTCTTTCTCAATAAGTATTTGATCAGCCACTTCGCTTGATTTATTCGTGTTTTGTTCAGCATTCTTTAAATTACTTTCCAAAGCCGTTATTTTTTTAAGCAACTCTTCCTTTTCTTGGTTCATATTTTCCCTATCTTTTTCTAATGTTTCAACTAAGCGTTCCATCTCTGCGATAGCTTTCTGTAATTTAGATATGGCTTCACCACGCTCTTTCAGCACTTGATTTATTTCTTTCATTTCATTTAACAATTCTGTATTTTCAGTTTTGTATCCTAACAATTTAGACTTCGCATCATCATACTCAGCAGCAAGACTATCGAATTCTTTAACTTTAGCTCTAGATTCCTTGACTTCTACAAGGAGAGAGGCATTTTCTTGTTTATAAGCAGATAGTTTCGTTTCCAACTTAACAATGTCTGCTTGTAGGGACACATTTAAATCCGATACATTTTCAGCATCATCTGGTCTGGGTTGTTCTAGAGAAAGTTTGAGAGTTTCCACTTCTTCTTTTAGAAGGCCATTCAAATCCTGCAAGTTATCATGCTCTTTCTTAAGTAGATCAAGCTGTTCTTGTAAAAGCATGATTTTAGATTGCAAATTATTGACTTCTGCAACATTTTCAGATTTCAAATTCTTTTCTATAATATTTTTCTCTTGCGATAATGTATCTAACCGCGTTTTCGTATTTTGTAAATCTAAAGTGAGTTTCGTAACTTGGTCCGATAAGACTTTATTACGATTTTCTAAATCTATTACATTATCGCGAGCATTTAGTTTTTCTTTAACTAATATGGATTTCTCACTCTCTAATGCTTTAATTTGCAAACTTAAGTTTTCCACAACTTCAGAATTGCTTGTGGATTTTTGATTCTTAGATTTTAGTTCCTCTACTAACATTGAAAGTTCACTAATTTTTTGAGTCATTACATTATTTCTTTTATTTGATTCGTTTAATTCGTTAGCCAGTTGTTGATTTTTGTTTAGTTGTGTAGGTAATGTGGAATCATTCAAATCATGATATTTAACTTTAATATTTTCAAAATGTTCATTAAGTTCAGCTTTATCTTTTATAGCTTTATCAAGTTGGATCTGTAAATCTGCCAGTTGGGATTGCAATAATGTATAATCAGTGCTAACATTATTGAATCTCAAATTAAGGGCATCTATATTATCATTTGCTGATTTGTTTGCTTGCTCTAAAATATTAATCTTTTCTGTTAAGGAAGAATTTTTACTATTTAATTCCAGAACTTTTGGATCATTTTTAATAGTCGATAATTGTTTTTCTAAATCAAGTATCTTCTCATTTAATATAGAATTTTCATTACTTAGTTCTTTCATTTGGTCATCTAATATTTTAGATGCTTTTATGATATCATTTTGCCATTTTGGAATGTTTTCAGAATACTCTTTGATGGTTTTTTGTAAAATAAATCGTGAATTCTTAAGTTGATTAATACAAGCAGCACATTTAAGAATTTTATCTTTGTAACTACGCAGTTTAATATTTGCTTTCTCTTTCTTGTTTTTTTCTGATTCATACAATTGTGTTACTTCCTTTATTTTGTTTTCATAAACCTCAACATTCTCATTATTTTCTGAAGCAGTTACTGTTTTCAATTCCTTTTCCAACTCTTCAATTCTTTTATTAAGGGTGTCTATTTGTGATTTTGATAAATCTTCTGTAAATAATATGCAGTACACATTAAATAAGGGTTTATAATTAAACTATATAGCACCCTAGCAAGAAAAGTTTTACAATGTAAAAATAGTGTTTCAAGAAAATGGTTGTTTAAAAAACTATAATAGCTCAACTAATTTTTTTTTTAGTTTGTAGAAGAATAAAATAAATGAACAGAAAGCGATTATATTTCCATAAGATTTTAGTCTTTTGCGTGGCATTACATTAAATACTTGAAACATTGGGAAGTAATTAGCCATGTATTTACTACTCCTATTGCATATAAATTCCCATTTTCCCAAGACCTCACTTTGCTTTGTGACACTTTTTATGCTGGGGGCGACAAGTATTTTAATATTATATAAAATTTATAATTTTAAACTGTCATGGTTACACACATTAGAAAACTGTAACTGTTCGGGATATTTACCATGTTGTTTTGTTTTAATGAGCTCCCGATATTTCGGCACTGTTGCAAGCGCCATGATCACGGGTGAGTTCACCCGTGATCATGGCAACAGTGCCGAAATATCGGGAGCTCATTAAAACAAAACAACATGGTAAATATCCCGAACAGTTACAGTTTTCTAATATATAAAATTTGTTAAACTATAGTAAATGTAAAGAAAATATTGTTTAGTTGCCTACATACCTGACTGCACCTTTTTTTCCAATAATTCCAGTTGTTTTCTTTGCTCCATCCCAATATTATTAAATTCCACAGTTTGTGCCTCAAGCTCAGAGAGTTGAGTGATGAGCTGCTCATTTTCTTCCACAAGCCTATTATTTTGTCTTTTCAATGAAGTTATTTCGCTGTCAAGATCAGACAATTTTTGTGTTGTGTCTGTTAGATATTTGTCTCTAACAATGACATCTGCCTTATACTTGTTAATTTCTTCTTCATAACCCCTACATTTGTCATTGAGTATTTTTATCTTTCCTTTAGCTGAATCAACTTCAGTTATATAATTTAGTTTTTGCTCTGTCAGGGAGTCAACAAGCTCCTGAAGAGTGTGAAGGCTGTCTGTGTTTGATTTTTTCTCTGTTTCACATTTATCCAATTGTAATTTATAGTTTTCTATTTCACTTTGTAGCTCTAAAAAGTAAATATTTTTTTTTATTAAACTTTAGAAATACTTGTTTGTATAAATACCAGGTATAAAATATTCAAACTTGTATAATATTCATATCATTAAGTAAAATTTTATAGTTACACACATTAACATTTAAAAGACCATTAATTACTGAAGTAAATTACCTGCTTTAGATTGTTTTGCTTTCTGGGCAATTGTTAAAAGAGCCTTACATTTTACTACTAATTCATCCCGACTTAATTCTTCAAAAGGGCTCTTTTTCACACTATTATCTTGACTCTGTAAACATTAGAATAGGTGATTAAGTAATATTAGATTTTCATAAATGAATTAATATATATTTACATAAAAAATATGACTCAATGAAATTTTATATAAACTTTATACTGTAAGATTTTAAACTTTTGCGTTCCATTACACTGAAATAAGTCTTTATGGGTCTTCACGCGATATTAGGAGTAGCAAAATTACATAGCTACTTACTGCCCGACGTTTGACTGGGTTACACCAATCGTGGTCGCGAGCGAACTGGCGCCGCCCGTCTTCGTCTGCCATAGCGGTTGTGAATTTCTTGATCCACCCCCGAACCAGCACTAATATTAGTTTGGTGTAACCCAGTCGAAACATCGGGCAGTAAGTAGCTATGTAATTTTGCTACTCCTAATATCGCGTGAAGACCCATAAAGACTTATTTCAGAGTAAACTTTATACTTTCAACTAAAATGAAAACTATAATTGAATGGGTCATAATGTGAATAAAACAATACATAGCAGCAAACACATTACCCAGTAAAATGTTCAGCAGTAAGTAGCCATGTACATTTGCTGTTTTTATTGCACATGTGAATGACCCACTCAATTATACAGTTTTAATACTAATGTTCCAATAAAATTATAGTTCCAAAAAACTATATAATTTAAGTAGTAGGAGTGAGTCTTAAATCATAGAGTGTAACAGAAAGTTTAATACAGTTTGTTTTATAGATGACCATTCAGGCAAGTTTTATGTTTTAGATATAATAATCAAGCATTGTGTATATAATAAATGGCAGTTATGACTTTTTATTTCTGTGTTCAATGCATATATTTGATGCTAAATTATTGGTATTGGTCCTCGATTGTTTTATACGTGTACCATAAAATATATTCATGCAATGAGCTCTGATGAATGATACTCTAAAATGAAGTGGTTCTGTAACTATAAATAATCAAATTAAACATATATTCAATAGTGTGCATACGTCAGCACGATAAGCAAAGAGGAAATGTAGTAATAACTAAGATATAACATAGATAAATTGAAACAAGTTTAACTCCAAGTAGCTCTCTTACCACGGCTTCAGAATGACTCTCCATTTTTCAACCTTTGCACGTGATAGATCAAGTATAGGTCATTATATAACGAATGAATAAAGCATGCAAAATTATACTTTGATAAATAAACGCATAATAAGTGTAAATTTTACTTGCTAAATCTAAAAGTAATTCACAATATTTTCAGAAAGTTTGACATTTTCACTGAGAAACTGGCTGACATTGACATTTCCTGCCAGATAATGACGTCAACAGTCAGTTAATGTAAAACTTTTTTTTAATAAAAAGATTAATAACATCGACTACGGGGCCATTAATCTGTAAGTTAAAATTTTGATTTTTTAAAGCTTTTCTTATTCAAACCTAAAGCCAAATTTTAAAATGGACCGAAATTTTTGAATCAAAGCTTTTTTTTTTGATTCAGACCGATTTTCACTAAAATGATAATTACGTAAATCAGCCGTATTGGATAGTACCAAATATTAATACTACAATAGAGCAATTATAATTATAATTCCAGCATACTAGTACAATAATGACCGGGTCACGCCTATTTCTAAGAAAACAAAATTCAAAGTCCAGTTAAACAAGTTTGCCGCTTTGGTGAATCTCACGATCACAACTACCTGACATCTGTCAAAAAGTTATTAGTGATGGGAAAATCCCATGACAGTTCAATTGTTTAATGATCAAGATTTGAGTCTCATTTCAATTATAAGAAACAAAACTGTACAATATCTGTATAAAATCAAGGAGCCACAGACGAGTGATTAAAACTATTCAGAATTTAGTAAATATTTAATAATGGTAGCTTGATAATTAATCAATATATTATAAAAAATAATTTATAATAACTTTTAAAATAAAACATAGTATACGGATTAAACTCGCGTGTATTATTATGTCAACTTACCTATAAAATACATGTTTTGAAGAAGAAATATGAAATGTTTGATATCATAACAGTTATTTTGATATATACGAGGGCAGCCCGATAAGTACTAGCCTACAAAAGAAAAACAAAAATTTTGGAAAAGTGGCGATTTATTTCTCATCATGGTCTCCTTTCAACTCAATACACTTGACCCAGCGATGCTCCAACTTCTTTAACCCATCTGAAAAATACGTTTTGTGAAGGTCTGCAAAGTAGGTCTCCGTGGCGGCGATAACCTCCTCATTCGACTCAAATTTCTGTGCAGCTAGTGATTTTTTTAAGTTTGGAAACAAAAAGAAGTCACACGGTGCCATATCTGGAGAATATGGTGGATGAGACAGCTGTTCGACGGCGGAGGTGTGAGCCGGTGCGTTGTCATGGTTGAAGAGCACCTTTTTCTTCGCCAAAAGGGGCCGATTTTTCTGTAATTCTAGGTCGAATTGGCCCAATAGTTCGGCATAGTAGAGCCTTGTGACCGTTTTGTCCTTCTCCAGGTAGTCGATGTAGATCACACCTTGTGAATCCCAGAAAACGGTGGCCATCGCCTTTTCGGCCGATGGGACAGTCTTTGCCTTCTTCGGAGCACATTCGCCGGGTAAAGTCCACTGTTTCGACTGTTTCTTGGTCTCTGGAGTATACCAGTGAATCCATGCTTCGTCAATGATCACAAAACGATGCAAAAACTCCTTCGGATTGCGTTTAAACAGTGTCTAACAAAGCTCTGAAGTGGTCTCACGGATGCGCTTGTTATCCGGAGTGAGAAAACGCGGCACGCATCGAGCCGACAGCTTTCATATGGCCAAAATTTCATGCAGGATATGACCCACGCGGTTTTTTGAGATACCTACTTCCTCAGCTATCTCGTGCACCTTTGATCGGGGGTCTGCCAACACGAGATCATGGACTTTTGTCACGTTATTCTCCGTGGTAGCCGTTTTTCAGGAACCTGGGCGTGGCGCATCAAAAACTGACGTGCGACCACGTTGAAACTCGTTAAACCAATTTTTGACGGTCGCTACTGAAGGAGGAAAGTCACCGTATACAGCATCCAATCGCTCTTTGATTTCGCTGCGCGATTTTCCTTCCAAAAGCAAGAATCAAATCACCGACCGATATTGCTCTTTTGCAATTTTTCTAAAATCCGCGGACACGCCCACTTCTACACGCGATCAAAACAAAACCACAAATTCAATATGGCTGAAATTTCGACAGTAGCCGTCTACAAGGAGGTACTATACAATAATAAAATTATCTTACGATAATGGCGCCATGGGGCTGTGAGGCTAAGTACTTACCGGACTGCCCTCGTACACACTTGGGAATACATAGTATTTCATAATAATTTTACATTTGTAAGTTCGTACACACAAAACATATTTAATAAGTTATAATGTTAAGTTTACCTTGCAAAACTTAGTAATATTAACTGTCTATACTTGTGTATTTCGCTATGATTCCGGAAATATCACTTTTATCCTGGTATTTTTAAAATTGAACTTTCAAATGTATTGTTTATGGATAGATTTTAATTTTACATCACTATTTCATAGTGTAATGGCGGCCCTAGTCATCGCTGCTATCCTTTCATGTGTGTGAATGATAAAATTTAATATTTTTGGTGAAAATTGTGTGTTTATCAGTGTCATATTATTTGAAATGTAACACAGATCTATGTCTTGTTATTAAATTATTGTTTTGAAGGTATTCAATCGTCAATAAGTAAGTAAATTCTTGTATTTGTATAACAATTTTTGTTGCAATCCCAAACCTTTGCGGGGCGCGTCCATGAGTAATATTGTGGTATACTTTTTAAGCTTTTGTTTGGGCATTTCGGTTAGATTATATTATGCGGTACCACGTCTATTCAAACGACGTGGGTATATATAAAATCATGATACGACTGAGGACTCGCTTAGACTCGCGTAGAGTGCTTGAAACATTTTTACTTCTATAAATGGATTTGCCTCTGATTACATTAATCTTTTTAGGGTTGTTTGCTGCTACCTAGCCTGTATTTATTTATGGTCAAACAAATTTAAATAGAAACAGCTATGAAATAAATAGGTAAATGTTGAGTCACAATTTTATCAAACTCATTTCAGAACTCTAATTATTTTGTTAATTTGCAGAACTGACTTGAACAGGCAATATGTCCAGTGATGAGGACAAGCCTCCTGCACCCCCGGTGCGCCTCACCAGCAACCGGGCCACTGACCGGGGGGACTCAGTGGCCTCAGTTGACATGAGGCCTCTACCAAAAGGTATGTCTAGAATACAAATTTAGGATGTTAAATTATTATCTATAAACATGTCTACAAGTATATTGGATTGAATAGGAAACAATGTGGGTTCAGAGTATAAATATCATGTAAGATATGTAGCATACACTTTTAAATGAAGATTTATTAACTTTTGCAGAACCAGATGATGGTGGTGACAGAAAAAAGAAAACTCTAAAGGCTAAAATTAAGGGTTCAAAAAGTACTGCCCACAATGATAACAAGCCTAATATTAGTTATCCAACCAATTTTGAGCACACAGTGCATGTGGGCTTCGATGCAGTCACTGGGGAGTTCACGGTAAGTGATTACTTACTATTTTTAAGCTCACTTGTCAGAATCTACACCTGTGTCTGTATTAATCAAAATATTGCATTTTGCACATGTTGGGAAAACCCATGACACATCATGTTAGTTATGTATACAAACTTAAATATCCACCCCTGATATATTGCAAGTGCGGTCTACTGATTTATAATCATGCCCATTTTATCATAGGTTAAAACAAATTTCCTTTATAAAAAAATCTGATATTTTCCCTTTTGATTTCCTACATAGCATCAACTTGCTCCTATTATTTGTAGCTATGCAGATATTGAAATGGTTATTTATAATCTGACAATTTTCAGTTTTGCTTTAATTATTACCAGAAGCATTTGGTTTTTATTAATTGTCCATACTAGACAACATCCTATAATTAATACATTGGCATACCATAGAGCCACAGGTCCTGAAGCGAATAGGTTTTGCCTTTCACAGTGCCTTACAGCTTTGATGCTTTGCTTTCTGTTAAAAATTGCATACAAAATTATTAAATTACTTATTTTTTTATTTATGTTGACATTAACCATAAATTTGAGAGGTCATTATAAGCAGAGTAAAGAGTAGTTCATAGTTATTATAGACTATGTAATTATTTATTGTTATTCTTAACTCGAAGAGATGGATATAATGTTTGTTGTTAGAGTTGTTTTCTACACAGCAGCTGTCACATTTTTTGTTTAGATGACTAATGAGACCAAAGGAAGCATGTCTATACTTAGATAATGTTATTTTAGTTTGAAAATTGTTTGGATATCAAAGAAATCAAATATAAGGAATGCTCTCATAATAGATTGTCAGCAATCAAGTGAAACACTGTTGGCATTTGATTAGTTGTAGTGGTCTCTAGTAATGTTTGAGAATCAAACCAGACATGTAACAGTAATGAGTATATTTTGAAACCATGTAATTGAGTTCCATGTGTTACCGCTTTTGTTTCAAGCTGCCTATGACAGTAAGTAATAGCTTGTATTATTGTATGCCTTTATGTTTTATGCAAATGTGAAGGCACTCTATTATTGATTAGTACCCATTCATAGTACTACCTGACTCTTGAATGTTTTTGTAGTAATGAATGTTGTTGCATGCTTTTCTTGTATTCATCATAATTATTATGATGGAAGCCTTATCCTTAATCCTAATCTATCTTTAGTATTTAGACAAATATTTCATTTCATTGTGAACAGACAGCCTTGTCTGTTTAGAAAAGAAAAAACTAATATGTTCATAATTAAATAGTTGCTAGCTTTCTTCTTAAAATGGTACTCACTGCAATATTTGTACAGCAGTATAATTTTTACTTAAGTTTAAGATCATTAATTAGTGGTAATAATAAAATTAACTACTGTTTTGCATATTACAGTTTATCAGATTATAGTAGAAGAGCATGATATTATGACACTATGTAATGTGCAAATACCTAGTTTATGTTTCCCATTAAAGGAGGTTTAATTTCAATTCCATTTTTGTATTTTATTCTAGCAACTGTGCATCACACAGTTGTGGTTTCCCAAACTGGTCATACAGTGTATTTAAAGTTGAACTAAGTGTTTTGATACTTGTAGGTATATTACTGGTCAACATAGTACATGGAAGCCATGGGAAACTGCTACTGTAGGTCTTTATATTGCCTGACGATTGTGTCTCGTCCAATCTGGAATATTAATTGTATAATACCAGTATGAACATCTGGTTAGCTGTACATTTGTGACATGTTGCCGCATAAGGTAGAAGTTGGTGTGTTAATGCTCGTGTTTTGAATCGGCTAGGGTATGCCGGAGGCGTGGGCGCGGCTGCTCATGGCGTCCAACATCAGCAAGCAGGAGCAGAAGAGCAACCCGCAGGCGGTGCTTGACGTGCTCAAGTGGTACGACGCGTCCGCCACGCAGCCGCCGCCTTCCAAATACATGACCTCGGCGCAAATGCACACCACACATTCTGGTATGTCAATAAGTGGAATATGTATTTAAACGAGAAAGCGGTGTGCCAGGACCATAGCATGTGGCAGGCAGGTAGTGATCTCTGCCTACCCCTCTGGGAAAAAGGTGTGATCTTATGTATGTATGTACTTACATATTTATCATAGATAATTGCTATAGTACAATTCACTTCATCTTTTTTTTTTTATTTAACCCTGGTGTTTGGATCTGGTGAATGAAATGGTCAGCATTCTCTTCACTTTAAATTGCCAATATCTATTTGCCAACTGAAAATATGATATCCACCATCACAATAAGCAAGCAAACAAATGTGGACTAATTTATTTAAGATTTGCCAATTTATGTTATTATTTTCAAATATCTGTAACGTTTCGTAAATTCATTACATTGTATTTTGCATGCAGGCTCAGCAGTAAACATATAAATTGTATAAGTATCGATTTTGAAGAATTGTTTTATTCTGTTTCATATCTATATTCTGTAAATCTATTGTCGACCAACCCGCACTTGGCCAGCGTGGTCTACTAAGGCATTCCCGCCCTAGTTTAGGGTAGACCCATGCCCCAGCAGCGGGGACGCATATGGGTTGACGGTGATCAATATTCTGGTGTTGTCCTCAGGGTCATCAGTGTCTAGGGTGTCGTCGAGCAGTCCGTCGTCGTCCACGCCCACCGACACGGAGCACCCGGAGCCGCCGCCGCCGCCGCCCTCGCGCCCCGACCGCACCAAGAGTATCGTGAGTAAAGCTAACGAGTTTAATCATATTTCGCATTGGCTACTACTGCCAGAACTTTTTACTAAGCTCTTTATATTTATGTGAGGCTGCAACCGCTGCAGTCGGCCACTGTAATTGTTTACAATTACTACTTTATGATACTTATTGGTATATACTTGAAATGGCATTTCACTTGCACTAGGCTTGATGAATCTACAAATGAGGCTGAATCAAGGAAAAATCTTCACACATTACCTAATAATATATGATTTGATTACATATTATGTTTATGTAGTTGAATACCATAGAAGACTTGATGTTTGGGTGGTATGTTAACAAAGGACCATTATACTTAGAATACAATAACAACCATTGTGTGGTCATGTTTTGAAGTCTAGGCTGTATGGATATTATGAATAAGTATGAAAAAATGTGTTTAATGTGTTTCAGTACACGAAACCAATAGAAGAAGAGGAGACGCCGCCGCAGCGCCCGCCGCCCGCCTCGCCGCCGCACGTTCCGCACCCTGCGCTCACCACGCACTCGGTAAGTCTTTCAGTGTAACATCATTTATAAAGTAGTGTGATTTAACCCAGAGACAATTTTACTGGCCGCAAGGGTGCAACAAAACCTTTGCGTTTTTTGATCAAATTGGCTGACGAGGAAAATTTTGCTGTGTTTTTTGCTCTCCCAGAATCTATTATGAAACATAAATATTTAGTTAGCTTAATTTGGTAATTTTAGTTCATAACAAAACGACAATGGCAATAGTGGCAAGTATAAGACATGACACACATTTCATACGGTTACGAATGGCGTATTATTCGCTGCACCGGGAAATACTTCCGTCGTTTACGTCAACAAGCTCTTCTATATGTCGCAGTCATCTGGTTAAATCAGCGATTTGATTGGATCACTAGCGCGTTCATTGAATGACGACGTTTAATTGAATGACTAAAGGACAACTCGTGAAGTTGTTGAATATAACGTTCAACATCTTGACTGAACGTCATTTAGCGTAGTCGTTGAATGTTATATTAATGTCGCAGTCATCTGGTTAAATCAGCGATTTGATTGGATCACTAGCGCGTTCATTGAATGACGACGTTTAATTGAATGACTAAAGGACAACTCGTGAAGATGTTGAATATAACGTTCAACATCTTGACTGAACGTCATTTAGCGTAGTCGTTGAATGAGATATAGCTGGCTTTGTAATGTTTGATTAGCGTGACCATAAGTTCGCAACTTAAAAGATAACTAACTTTAGATTAGAAAATGAGGACATGACATAACACACCTTAATAACCAGGCAGTTTTGCCAGAATTTTCTTATCAACACAGTGCTATTCGATTAGATCTGTACCAGCTGTTTGACGCCATCTTTGTTTTGATGAGCATTAACGCCGCAGTGGAAAGGAAATGAACTAAATTACAATCACCTGACTGATTTTAGATCCGCTATGTTCAACGGGCTATGTTTCAATCCGCTAACTTGTTGGACGTTGAGTGAGGATTGTTCATTCAACGTTCGACCTAGTCATTCAATTGAACGTCGTCATTCAATGAACGCGCTAGTGATCCAATCAAATCGCTGATTTAACCAGATGACTGCGACATATAGCTGGCTTTGTAATGTTTGATTAGGGTGACCATAAGTTCGCAACTTAAAAGATAACTAACTTTAAATTAAAAAATGAGGACGTGACATAACACACTTTAATAACCAGCCAGTTTTGCCAGAATGTTTTCTTTTAAAGTAGCCGGCGACAAAGTATTAATCGGTATATCCGTGCTGTCTCAATTTTTTTACGAATAAGTCACTTTAAATCTCAATTTCACTCAAAAAAATCAACACAGTGCTATTCGATTAGATCTGTACCAGCTGTTTATCTTTGTTTTGATGAGCACTAACGCCGCAGTGGAAAAAAATGAACTAAATTACAATCACCTGACTGATTTTACGTCCGCTATGTTCAAAGGGCTTATGTTTCAATCCGCTAACTTGTTGAACGTTGAGTGAGGATTGTTCATTCAACGTTCGACCTAGTCATTCCATTGAACGTCCTCATTTAAAAAAACTAGTGGTGAGGCGCTAGTGATACAATCAAATCGCTGATTCAACCAGATGACTGCGACAGATATAAAAGGCAGAGTCGAATTTATCGCGTGTCACAATATAATATTACAGATAGTCATACAAATCGGGCTACATCTGACACCCCGTGGACACAGCAACGAGAGACCTCGGGTACCGGACGCTAACTTTACAATTGATCCGCTTTTCCCAATGTCAAGCATAGGATGATGACGATCCCTACTCCCTCCAAAATCAACGTGTTTTGGAGGGAGTAGGAAATTAACTCACGGGGTAGTCCACAAAGAGAACTCACGCGAATAGCACCGAGTTCGTAGACTAGGCCAGGTATTATGTGTATGCGTAACTTTCGTGGGTGTTCCCCGTGCGACTACCCGTAACTTACGTCGTTGGTGTCCCGCAGATATGCAGCCGGGCGGAGGTGCGGTCGGGCGGCGCGACGCCGGCGGCGGCGGGTGCGGGTGCGACGGCGGGCGCGCTGGACCGGAACAAGAACCCCGCGCCGCACGCCCCGCCGCCGCCGCTCGCGCCGCCGCACCCGCCGCACGCGCCCCACGCACAGCCGCCGCCCACGCCGCCCGCCAACGGCGCGCCGCCGCCCACCGACCAGGGGTGAGGATTCTTTATTTTTGTTTTTCCTACCTGACTGATGATGATAACTTGAAGTAGCCTCGTCATCATCATAATCATCACTAAATATTAGTCTTTGTGGGTCTACATGCGATATTAGGAGTAGCAAATACATAGCTACCTACTGCCCGACGTTTCGACTGGATCACACCAATCATGATCGCGTGCGAACCCGCGTATCTATCGCGTGTAAACCCATAAAGACTAATATTTTGTGTGATGGACCGCGAAAGCTTAAAATCATCATAATCATCGTCGGACTTGCGGGAGAGCGGATGGCTATCACCCCTAAATAAATTTAAACGACGATTACCTGAGGATGCCCCCCTAACCGGGCTCGACCTCGGCTTGGGGTGTCGATGGGCGAACCCTAATGCGAACTTTGGGAGAAACGACTCGGCACGTGCCGGCATCGAGTAGTAAGGAGGGAAACGGCGCGCTGAGGGGCGGGTTCGCGGCGTTCTAGAACCCCGCCGGCAGAGTCGAAATAATAGACGGTTTGCAGTGTACGGTGTCTGAGTAGTTGAGCGAGGTTGGTGGAGTCGTCGGAGTCCAGAAGTACGTTCCTGGGCCTGCGTTTCGAGACTCAAACGACGGAAGGGGGTGAGGGTTCACTCACAGTTTTAAACTAGCGACTCGTACGTCATTACCGTTCTCGCGTCGAGTCGTTAAAAGAATGTCTTTACTTTTGATATTAATCATCTTTATTGATATTCGCATGGATCACCCTTATTGCCGAGCAGCTGTTTCATTACAATTTGATGGATTTGATTTTAGAAACATTCAGATGTCATCTTCTAAACAGATCTGTCAACTTGAGCTTTTCTTACTAAAATTTAAATGGCACTGGACCTACAACCTATTCGATAATCTGTTACTAGTTGTTAATATTAATTGTACATATTTTACAGAAGAGCACAGCAGCAAAGGAAAAAGAAAATGACAGATGAGGAAATTTTAGAAAAATTACGAACAATAGTCAGTGTTGGAGATCCTAATAGAAAATATACTAAAATGGAGAAAATTGGACAAGGGTGAGTACAAACAACAATTAGCCTAATAAAACTTAAATTATTTATTTAAACTGCCAGTATTTTCATTTTAAATTATGTTATCAAAATTCGCACAGATAACAATCAATAAAACAATATCGAAGGTGTTAATTTACAACTCTAAATTAATTTATCCTAAAAATTAAAATAACACCTAAAGCTGAAACTTCCCCACTGCTATTTTCATTTACTTTTTTTTTACAGCGCATCAGGCACAGTTTACACGGCGATCGAAACGTCCACCGGCATGGAGGTGGCGATAAAGCAGATGAACCTGAGCCAGCAGCCCAAGAAGGAGCTGATCATCAACGAGATCCTCGTCATGCGGGAGAACAAGCACAACAACGTCGTCAACTACCTCGACAGCTATCTCGTCAACGAGGTATAGTAGTCTCTACATCGTCATGATATAACTTACTTTGATCTCTCATTGGTTGCTGGAGAGAACAATAAGAGCACATATAGCCATCACTACATATCACATAATATGT
Organism: Maruca vitrata; assembly: GCA_039566165.1. Classification (NCBI taxonomy): domain Eukaryota; kingdom Metazoa; phylum Arthropoda; class Insecta; order Lepidoptera; family Crambidae; genus Maruca; species Maruca vitrata. Next base: position 10,570,124 of record CM076912.1, on the reverse strand, counting down.
CTTTTGGCTGATCTCATTTGCGATCGACCACTACAGCTAAGCGAATCATATCACCATCGTCATCATTAGTCCAATGATGTTAATTGGTGTACGTAAATATTTTGTATGATTTTCCCAGCTATCGGTCTTGCGCTACTTATTAGCAGATGTTAAATTATTAATTGGGAATTTACAGTTGACTCGAGAAGCACAAAATCCTCAATGGATAAAGGTATGCCCTCTTTATCCGAAATTCTTTCGCAACTTCATGGTCTGACCGGCTATTCAGTCTGACGACAATCAGCGTCGTAACTAGGCTTTTACGCGTCCAGAACGAGCTTTCAAAACTGTGCCCTTGAGAACTAAATTTAGGGTTTGCGCCCTGTGCACTTACAGCACGGACTACAAGGCACCGCCAATCATATTTATTTATCACTAGTGGTCCCGGCGAATTTCATACCGCCAATACTGATTCTTTTTCTATATTTTCTCATTGAAACCTTCCCTGGACTAACGAAAGTTTTAAAACCAAAATTAGCTAAATCGGACCGGGCGTTCTCGAGTTTTAGTCAGACTAACGAACAGCAATTCATTTTTATTTATAAGAAGATTTTCACATCGCAGGAGCTGTGGGTGGTGATGGAGTACCTGGCGGGCGGGTCGCTGACGGACGTGGTGACGGAGACGTGCATGGACGAGGGGCAGATCGCCGCCGTGTGCCGCGAGGTGCTGCAGGCGCTGCACTTCCTGCACGCCAACCACGTCATCCACCGCGACATCAAGTCGGACAACATCTTGCTCGGCCTCGACGGGCAGGTCAAGCTCAGTAAGTACTGACACTAGCCAGCCGTGTATCGTATAATGAACCGTACTCTTGATGAGCCCTGCAGGAAGGGGTTTGCGCGAAACGGTGTGTTGGTCTACCGGCAGTTGCTCCTGGGAAGATTCCAGTCTTTTAGTGCGTACCCACGTACACACTAAAAGACTGGCGCAACTCCTCGGTGCTGCGGAATCGGCGGAATATAATACACGCTAGCGCTTTACCACCCGCCCTTTCTTTCTTCTTGTTTCTTCTCTGGCGAACACCAAGTGCAATGGCGTGAGGAATATCGGTGTCCGCTGGGATCGCCTAGGGTCGGGTTCCATGTCCCTCTGCTGCCATTCAGAAGGATGCTCGAACCCGGCCAACTGCACGACAGCCGTATCACTCCGGCCTACAAAGGATGTGTACCTCATTCAGGCGGCGTCGATAGACGTGGAGGTCTCCTCGTCAAGCCGCGCCATTCAGCACCGCGACCTTCATCAGACGCGTCGTCCCTTACACGGGGGGCGGCCGACGGTCCCGTCTCATACGTCGTTCCCGGCGACAAGTCCTGCTTGTCATCGGGCATGCTCGCTGCCGCACAGGCTGCGCGGCGGTGCAGGTGCGGCCAGGTGCCCAAGCCGCCAGAGCTAAAGCACCACCCGCGACGATCTTCCGCGAACAGCATGTCGGGGTCGGGAACGACGGGTTCTTTAATCTTTTACTGGGCATAGGATTAGTTAGTCCCTTCAAAATCTAAACCTTAATTACTTGGCATAAGGTCCAAGATCGATAAAAAATATCGACCAGATGTCCCTGCTATCAACCCTAGGTGGTAACGATGTCTACTCACTAGAAAGTATTTATTACAAAAGATGAAATAATTTTAAATTTGGCACTAATATTTGTGTATATTACTGCCACAATTTATGTACATAAAAACCGGCCAAGTGCGAGTCGGGCTCGCGCACAAAGGGTTCCGTAGCAGCAAATATAATAAAAATCAACCTATCTCAAAAACTATAAGAGATACTTTGATCAAACCAAAAATCGTTGAAAGAGTTAATTAGCATGCATCACCTGTATTTTTTTTAGAATTTTATACCCCGTAGTTATAAAAATAGAGGGGGGGGGACATACTTTTTACGACTTTGAGAGCTGATATCTCAAAAACCGTTCACTTTAAGAAAAATGTTTTTTAGAAAACTTTATATCATTTTAAAAGACCTTTCCATTGATACCCCACACGGGTATGTACATCGAAAAAAAAAATTTCATCCCTCAGTTACATGTATGGGGGGCCCCACCCCCAATTCTTTTTTTTACTATTTAGTGTCATATTTTTGTAGCGGTTCATACAACACATATTCCCATCAAATTTCATCACTGTAGTACTTATAGTTTCCGAGTAAATCGGCTGTGACAGACGGACAGACGGACAGACGGACAGACGGACATGACGAAACTATAAGGGTTCCGTTTTTGCCATTCTGGCTACGGAACCCTAAAAAGTGGAAATAAATTTACAACATGGCATTTCTTTGCATTTACAGCTGATTTCGGTTTCTGCGCGCAAATATCACCAGAACAAAACAAACGGACAACAATGGTCGGCACTCCCTACTGGATGGCGCCCGAAGTAGTCACGAGAAAGCAGTATGGGCCTAAGGTAAAAAACATAATTATTATTTAAATTTTAAACTGTCATTGTTACTCACATTAGAAAACTGAAACTGTCTGGGAAACTGGGATATTTACCATGTTGTTTTGTTTTAATGAGCTCCCGATATATAGGCACGGTTGCGAGCGCCATGATCACCGGTTCAGTTTTTGAACACAATTATTATGCAAGATAGAAAGCTGTCAATGACTGAGCTGTCAATAAAGTTTCTGACGATGTTAAAAAAACTATCAGTAGTTCAAAATCCGAACAACGTAGTATGATAAGAACAGGGCTAAACAATTGAATATCGCCTGTCCAGGTGGACGTGTGGTCGCTAGGCATCATGGCGATAGAGATGATCGAGGGCGAGCCGCCGTACCTGAACGAGAACCCGCTGCGCGCGCTGTACCTCATCGCGACCAACGGCAAGCCCGACATCAAGGACAAGGAAAAGCTCAGCACCGTCTTCCAGGACTTCCTCGACCAGTGCCTCGAGGTGGACGTCGAGAGGCGCGCCACCGCGCTAGACTTACTAAAGGTAATAGCGATAATCTACTTGTATAAATTGGGCTCGCCCGTGACCACGAGCGCTGTAAAGAGCTCGACGAAACGTCGACAATACTACTTGTAAAAAATTAAACAATTAGGCCTCTCCACCAATGCTGTTGAGATTTTTGCGTTTGCAATGGTGGTAAAAGCGATGATGGCTGAGTGGTTAAGGTCGTTGCTTGCCATGCGAAAGGTCGTTGCTTGCCATGCGAAAGGTCGCCAGTTCAAACCCCGCCACGTAGGTACCAATGTATTTTTCAAATTTGAAATTCGTATGTACGATTATTCGACTCTTAAAACATCGTGTGGAAATCTGCTCACCTACGAAGAAATTATAAGGTTATGTAGTCGACCAACCCGCATTTGGCCAGCGTGGTTGACTAAGGCCTTATCGCCTTAGTTTAGGGTAGGCGCGTGCCCCAGCAGTGGGGACGACGTATATGGATTGAAGGTGGTTATGTGGGTGACTGGCATGCGCCCGCGTCTTGACTGAATGCCATGATTAATTGACGAACAAGAAACATCGCATCATAAAGTTGCTGTGATCGAGGGTTCTGTTCGAACGAGACCACTAGCAACATGTAAGTCTGTCTGAACTTTGTAAAGACAGATAACAATTCAATGTTTACTCATGTAAAGCCTTTCCTAATTTTCAGGTTACACCGTCTGTTTTCGGTAGACATGTGGATATTGTCAATAAAGACTAATTTCGAATGTCCGTTCCAGCACCCGTTCCTAAAGATGGCGCGCCCGCTGGCGTCGCTGACGCCGCTGATCATGGCGGCGAAGGAGGCGGCCAAGGGGCATTAGCGCAGGCCGCCGGCGCCGGACGCGCCCGCGCGCGCCTAGCGCCGCCCGCCACTCGCCCCGCGGCACTCCGCCGGACTAAACTGTGACGGAAATTATACAGAGCAATATTTTATGTGTAAAACGGCTGCCGATGATTATAGTGACCATATTTTTACAAGAAAGAGATTAAAGTGCAGTCCAGTAGCTCCGAGGAGCGTAGTGTCGTTCGGTAGCGTTATTTATTCTAGTTGGCGCTGTAATCTCTTATTGACGTGTTTCGTCGACTGTTATTCTGTAAGGGAACGTCGGTTAGTGTAGATAGATATTAGAAATTTAGATACGAATTTGAGAAACTTTACGAAATATTCTAGCTGCGAACGAAGACTGGCGGTTAAAGTTTAGGTGATCTTGTAAAGTATAAATAGTAGAATACGGTAGGTCTTACTTTTAGTACCGATTCAGCTTTCACTGTGATGGTAGCCGATAACGAGAGCAGTAGGGAAACACATCAATACAGAGGCGAGAGGCGCGCCCGGCCCGCCGGGTCCCGACGGTCTCCTTACCGTTGTACGTTAGAATGTTGGCAGGGATGACCAATAATACGAATGTAACTAAAGTTATAACAGTTCACTGGCAGATAGACATTTCATTTTAAAATTCTAGTGCAAAATACAAAACTGCATATCGCACAGTTCGTGTAGCGGGCGATAGATTAAGATTTGCAAAATATTACAATTGATTTGGGCATCCCTATTGAACCGTCGCGGGTGCTGGGGTGAATGAATGGTAATCGAGAGATCCTTTATGTATTGGTTACATTTGTAATTTGCACTAACAATTAATATTTTTCCTTTATGTGAATTTTAAATTATTTTGACTTTTAAATTATGTCCTTTTATTGTGAATTGACAAAAATAAACAAATGTTTCTGTATTATTTTTTCTTGTATTAATAATTATAGTGCGAACGGTTGGCTTGTATTGCTTACTTGCTTGCGATAGTTACTAGATAGCTATAATGCATTATTTATTAAATTTTCTTATGTATTACATTTATTATCAAATTTTAATGAGATTAATATTGATGTGGTTTATGTTTTGAAATTATTCGACATGCATTTTTATGACTGTAGATTATTTTTCGTTCACTGTTAAGGACACTCCCCTTTAACGATATCCCTAGGATACAAATAGCAGTCGCCTGAGAGTTATCGTTTTGGAGGCGTTGTTACCAATGAGCGTTATTTTTTTAGTAAGATGTTATAAAGCAGCCAGTTTTTAATTATTGTATAATCGGTCGTGTCTACTAGGTCACTAGACTGATGTTGTTAATTTGCCTGTCATTGAATTGTAAATTATGTCCAAACCTATTTTAATGGTATCATGTATTTGTTAGTCATGAAAGGGAAGCATTTACGTAGTATTAAGTTTATAAAGTTTATTACATCGGATATAAATAGTAAAATAATTCATTACGGCACAAAACTGTATTTAAGATTTTTTTTGAGAGTAAATTTAACCATTGTAACAGAATTCTATGATGTTTAGATAGACCGTGATTATTTTTATCATCTACATACACATTACGACAATAGTAGTCTAGTTAGCATTTAATAAATATATTCCTATATACGGCTACACGAAGTATTTTGCTTTTATATTTAAGATATACGGTCTCTCTGCTTTATTATTTAGGTTGTGCCTACAGATGCTGTTAAATTTCGTTTTATTTTGATGTGTATTCAAGTTTTATGGGTTAGTGTGAGAGTTGGGATGCGCGTAGAGTGGACGGATGACGAAACGAGACAAGTATCTCGTCTGGTGTAAAATTGTACAGACACAAGTTAGGAACGAGTAGTTTACTCATTGACAATATAAAGTGACCAATTAACGCTATTTAGACTGTTCAGTCGTTCTGGGTTGGTGCAAAAACACTATTGTTTTCAATTGTCATCGATGCACTGTAAAGGTAATAATAATCAATATACTTACGACTTGGGAAGCTACAAAATGTTGCTACATGCGAATAAATATCTGAAAGTCACCAAGAACACCGCGCGGATGGCGATAGACATGCATCCTCAACTTACGGCCTAATTAATAATACGATTTCATTTCATTTTGCATTGGCCTATTGCATTTACACAACAATAATATGATGCACCAACCATAACAAAATAAAAACTTGTGCAATAATGTAGAAATGTAAAAAATATAGCCAAATCTTCAAGAGAGCTTGAACAAAGTTATTCAGTATCTATAACTAAAATATTCTAAGAAGTGTATTAACTATGTGATCATGAAGATGAATTTGAGTATGGATTAGTGTACGCTAAGTTGAGAAAATAACTGTAATTATTATGAATATAGTCTAAGTTGAAAATGTATTAATACATTGTAATAGAATATTGTACAAGACATTTAATGCGATTACAACATTTTTCATGATTTTGTCAGTTGTAAACACCAGTGCCATGTATGAGCAACTTGTGCATATAAATTACAACCATACTATAATAAAAGACTCACCATGACTATTTTGTTTTATTTAATCCATTGAAAAGCCAGTCTTGCAATAGCTTTTTTATAAATTGTAAATAAACAGGAAATGAACATATCTGTTTTTATCAAATTTGAAATTCTTATGTACGATTATTCGACGCTTTAACGGTGCCGATGTATTAGTATTCTCTATGGGTGAAGGAAAACATCGTGAGGAAACCTGCACACCTACGAAGAAAGGTTGTGTAGTCAACCACCCCACACTTGGCCGGCGTGGTTGACTTAGGCCTTATCGCCCTAGTTTAGGGTAGGCCCGTGCTCCAGCAGTGGGGACGTATATGGGCTGATGGTGATAACATTTGTTCACAAGTTTTCCTTCAGTAGTCTCTAGTCGTCGTAAAGAATCTAGATAGGGCGTTGTCCATTAATCACGTGAGGCTTGAACGGGGGAGGGGTTTGATAAAAATCACGAAAATACACAAGGGGGGGGGGGGAGGTGTAGCAAGACACGTGTATTAATTTTTTCCTCAAACGCGCGATTTTCCTATGATTACACTCTTCGTTTATTATTATTGTTATGGCAAAAACTTGCAACCTGGTGTAGACATTTTTATTATGTTCCTTAATTTCAGAATAAAATAAGACTATATCTGTATTTAAATTAAGATACTATTCAGAAAATTTTAAGATTCTTTGTAGGTACTGAACATACACGATGTTGAAAAGGGGGAAGGGGGGTGGTCTTAAACCTCACTACGTATCACCAATGGGGAGGAGGGGTTAAAAATTATTAAAAAAGATCACGTGATTAATGGACAACCCCTAGGACAACAACTGCTTTTTCCATAATATGGGCACAATAACGCACAAACAATATCGTTAATAACCAGCAAAAAATGATATGTAACGGTTAAATCTTAAGCCGGATCAGAATATATAATAGGTACCTGTTGGCACAGTTTAACGCGAAGTCCTTAGTCATGTTCGTTCGAGGCTAGAGCCTTTTTCATTTTCTAGGAAAAAAAATCATAACTCCTGAACCATGATAAATCTTGAAAATTTGGGCACAAATACGCACCAAATATACCGCATCTGTATGAAAAAATCATCACTGCGCGTCCACAGTTTCCGGTATATAGCATTCGCCAAAACGTTAGCAGGGCACAAATTTCATTTTTGCACATTTACAGCCGTATGTAAGCTATCTTTTTGCATATTTTATATCCTGCTAGACTAAAAAATTTAAAAATATTTTGCTGGACGAACGTTCGTGCAGCAGAATCAGTTAATCTTAAATAACTCCGAACCCTTTAGCGGCACAAATTTAATATTTCGGGCACAATTACACGAGATAAGGCACAGAATATCTGCATCATTATTTTTTTGAAAGGCGATACTTTTTTGCTGGGCGAACGCACACTATCTATACTACTTTTAATCCTTGAAATTAAAACTTAATTTATGCTGATGACGACGGCTTATAAGTACAAAAGTCATAAAGAAATGCCAGGAGTAAATTAGGTATGAGAAAAACAATCAAAAATGTCATTACAAAAATATTTATTTAACACTCTTAGTTTCCCTTTCTATTTAATTAAGAAACAAAAAATATAACGCAGAATAACATTTTGTACTGACACGAGTGTAATTTGTTTTACACAAAAATATAAAATAATATACAACACAGAGAGTTAAACTATGACTTGTTATGGTAACAAAGTGATGGAATAAATAATTACATTCTACTAAAATCAACAAAATTAAATTAAAGGTGCTAAATGCTTGCATACTGTTAAATACAATTATTTAATCATCTGTTCGAATTACACAGTTCCAAAGTACCTAAGTAATATTTTAATCATATGATCATTAAAGGAGTTATATATGCGATAAAATTAATTCACATATTCCGGCCTGCAGATACAAAACTGCACTGCATGTTTAGTTTATTTTGCACGCAGTAAAAGGCTAAGCAAAAAACTGACTGAAGGCACGCACAAGTCAATCAAAACTCCGAGTAAGTAAGTAGGCGGCGATCCATTATTCTTCGTTATTTTGTATCCTTATTATTATGTAGGTATGTATAATTTTGTGATTTATTACACGAGTACGTATAAGAAAGGAACAAAACCCGTTATGTTTCTTTCTTATAAATAAATAAACAGGTAGATACATTATATAAAATTGTGACAATTTTTCTATAAGCTTCAATAACCTGTGAAAGAGTAGGTAGTTTCAGTACCTAACAAAAAGATACCTAGCTCTTTCGAGATACACTGTTAACCATTGGGAAAACAATATTGCCGATTCGTAACTATGTCTACTACATGTTTTATGATCACCAATCTCACTTGGTGCGCGCTCTTTGAAACACAAATATTAAATTACCTACATTACATACTTAGCCTGCCATTAGTACCTTTAATATTATTTATATTTATTACACTGTTATAGGAATACACAGTTTTAGTCTTTACGCTGCTCGGCCGGTATGAAGTCCAAGGAGGCTGAATTAATACAAAAACGTTTCTTGGTGGGCGCCGGCCCGTCATCGAACACGTGTCCCAGGTGAGCGGAGCACTTCGAGCATCGCACCTCGGTTCGCACCAGACCTGGCCGTGTTAAAACTAGTAATATATTTGCTCCAACTTCATTGAAAAAGGAGGCCATTCACCAAAACCAATGTAGAGGTATATACACATGTATTATAGAACAATGAGTGATTGATATCATGGCCGTTTCCGAGGTAATTGACGTGTTGTAGTGATGAGATATTTGCAGTGGCCGGAGCAGCAGGCGCGGCGCGGCGTCCGGTGGCGGCGTCCGGGGGGCGGGACGGGACAGGGCGAGTCGGGACAGGACAAATGCGTATTATTGTCATGCACATTCCACACAGTTAGGTGATCAAATGATAATGAAGTGAGTTAGCAGATGAAGTCGACACAAAAAGTGTTACACAAAAATAAAGTAGAACAGATTTATTTGGTGTGTGTCGATGCATTGTTTGTGACCAGTCAACCGGAATAGTGAACACCGTGAATATTGCGTAAAACAATAACATATAAACAATATTACAATAGCAGTGCGATTGTGTGGTGAACAGCATTTTGCAGATATTTATTGTAAAATTTTATACAATGAATGAAGCATAAAATCATACAGAAACAGATTACCGATCGAGGCCCACTTACGTTTGTTGTGGAGTGACAGGATTGAATCGGAAGGTGGTCAAAGGTTCAGGGAGCAAGACAGAAAACAGATAAAAAAAAATGCATTAGCACCAATATCCAATTTACCGACACCATAATAAATAATAAGTACATTACATTATGCCTATCAATTGTATTTAAAATACGTTTATGATGATAAATATGTAAATTCATATACGTTATTAAATTGGTACAATAAATTACCTAAATATAATAATGTACATATTTACAATACAGAGCAGTAGGTAGGTGCTGACGAAATCTTAGATATGAATACCTATATCTACTGCAATTGATTATATCAATAATAAGATTTAAATAACTACGCTGTTTTATAAAGAGGCGAGGGTTTTCTGTTTGTACATAAAGAATAAACTTCAAATACGTATATATCGAAAATTCTGTTATAAAAAATATAATTCTAGAGATCATTTAAATATACATTTAATGAATACTATCATGTATTATGTATTCTGGTGACTAATTAATTTGTTGATTCATATTTTAGGCTTTCTTTTATTAAAACTGTATAAAAAGGTATTACCTACAAATCTAAATAATTAGAACATATTATGTACACCAATATCGATAGTACCTACCTCCTACTTATCTGTGAGTGAAATCAAAAGACTACAATAAAATTTTAAACAAAATTATCTTATCAATGTATAAGTGATGTTACAAATTTTGCAACATAGTAAGCAATTAAAAAAATAATAATTAATCCTTCAAAATATACTGTATATGTAATAAAAAAAATATAAATAGGATGCGACTTTTAGAAGTCAAAGGATGGGTATTATTGATTTACTATTTTAAATTAATTTCCAAAAACTTCATTCTATGTTATGATAATTGTAACTACTGGAATCGAAGGAAAAGTTAAAATAATGATGACAAAGACAGATCAATACATAAATTAATAATATTGTACATAATGTGAGTTATTTCCAAAGATCCCACTTCCAGACTCCAGTAGTAACAATTTACACGGCGGGTTCAAAGCAGGGCCATAGCTAGGGGGAAAGGGGGCAATGTGGGGAAACGCCGTTCCAAAAAATCCAAAAACTAGGATAAATGTGTGTTCATAATTTTATACAAGAACTTGACTCTAACTATAGCCCTGGTACTAAGTACCTACATAGATCTTATTTTACTTACCATAGTCTTCATTTAAATAACACAAAGCGAAGCAATAGCAGTAAATAATTTCTGCATTGATAGACGAAATAGAAGCACATGCAGTATGAATAATAAAACTCAATAATGAATGATGAAGGTATAAAATAAATATGTATATGATAAATGAGAGATACTACCCTCAAAATTTCAGCTCTCCTGTGTTTTTGTGTCTTTTTGTTAGATTGTTAGAGTAAAACATTTATGGTTGTTGGTATGTTTTAATATGGTTGTAAAGAAAGGTAAGATATAAAATCGAATATTAATTTCTTTTTAACATTAATTTATATAATTCCATTTTATCATAAAAAAATGTTTATACCTTATATTCTTTTCTTAGCAAGCATTTGTAAGATGAATAGACTGACAAGTTGCTTCTAATAGTAAAGGTTGACTCATGACTTCCATATTTAGCACACACACATTACAGCAAGGATGGCAATGAAAGTTAAATTAGGCAATGCAACAAGGGCACAATCATTCCTTTCATAGCCATGGGGGTTTTATATCTACACAATATTGTTGTCATTTAAAATTTGAGGTCACATGTATATGTATTTAGTACATAATCATGAATATTTGCTATACAAGCTGACATTTGTCAAGCTCATAAAACATAAAATCTTAGTTGAGCCACCTCTTATCAGAAATGAAACTAAAATAAGTTTATCATTTTACCAGTGTCTCAATTTCGTCTCATAGATAAGACCAATTCAATGTTGTTATGATAAGTAACTTTTAAATTATGTAATTTTTTTATACCAACCATTAGCAATTGAATATGATTCACACTAAAAAAAATTTAGCACATAGTGTAGCAGCACAAACCATGATTGTATTTCTATTATTCAATGGCATTGACTATTGGTTATGCATGGTTTGCTTCCATTTATAGACCTGAAAAGCTACTTATGTCTGGTCAGTGGCAAGCTTTTTATATAAATGTGTATTGTGTAACTAGCAGATATTTAATTATTCAGTTAGATTACTTCAACAGATACAACATTAGTGACAATGTCAATATTAGCTTATGTAATAATGGAAATTATTACTATTAACTACAACATTCATGCATTTAATAATAATTGTTTGTCATTAATGATTCCAACTTATATTTGAGCATTCTGAATGTAATGTGTGATGTACCATACCTGCACTCGTGTCCTGGTGCAGTGTGACCTTCTCCTTGGCCAACACATCATTGAATGCCGGCCAGCCACAGCCCGAATCATATTTTGTTTTTGAAGTAAACAGATCTTGCTTACAGACTACACATACATACATTCCTTCTTCATAGAATTTATTATAACAACCTAAAACAGAATAATAAGTAAACTGGGTAAAAAGTTTGTTCACGAATTTGTGTACCATATAATTTTTATTGGAAAAGTGCTAATGATCTCTCTACTAGCAATGAAGTCAATATTGAGAGAGAGAAAGCACAACAATTAAAATTTATTTCACTAAATTATTTTTGAGCAGGCCATTTATGTTACTTAACTGCTACTTTCACTTTATTAATGCAAATGTTAATTTATTAGGCTATAAAAATAAACTTCACTGTAGCGTTTTTGGTAAAAACAAATACATGAGAGTGCTATAAAAATATATACCTGTGTAAGGTCTTTCAGTACCCGCTTCCTGTGTGACATGGTATTGTATAGGCGTCAAACGCTTCTTCAGAGACTCCTTATCTTCCATGGCTCTCCAAACAAGTGCTGAATGTGGAAATCAACAGAGTTATGTTAGATATGTTTGTCTAAAATCCTGGCTCGGTTCCAAGATAACTACGCAAGCGAGGTGTTTCCGTGTTTAAATACCGCGACACGCACACGCATGCACTGCACGACTACGACTACGATAAAACCGTCTTACCTGTCGTAAACGGATGCCTCAACTGGATATTTTTATTAAGTTGCAGAGTTTGCCTGAATACCACGATTGGCCTCAATAGAAGACGCATAACTCACATAACCTATTGTAATTGGCCGATTTTAATTACCAATAAGAATCAGAATAAGATACCTCTGCAGATAACTTCGCTCAGTCGTAATGAACTATCATGAAAATAGATAAAAAATGAACAAAAAAATTAGCTCAGCTGGCTGGCGTCAATTCTTTTGTCACTGTCACTTCAGTCTGACATGACATACAGTTCAGACTTAACCACCATGACGTTGTTACTTTTAATTTTCTATAGCTGATAAAGGTGTTGATAATTATGCATACTACTCCTGTAAGTGAAATATTTCATGAAATTAGCAAAATTCATTTAAAGTAGATATTGAAGACGTCTGTATAATTTCTAAATTCGTCGTAGGTAGCGCTTGTCTAGTGTGTAGGTATTATTTAAATTATATGTAGTAAAATAAATAAACATTTAATTTCTTTTGGTAACTCCTATAATATTAATACATATGTTGGCTGAAATAAAGACACATAATAAAAACTCTGCGACATTTTTCCACACACGGTCATCTGACCCCAAACTAAGCAGAGTTTGTACTATCGGCGTCAGAGACTGATATACATACATATATTTTTTTTTAAATACATTAATCACACCCAAACACGGAACAAACACCGATTTTCATCACACAAATATTTGTCCCGAGTGGGAATCGAACCCACGTCTCTTGGAACCACCAGCCAGGGTCACTAACAACCACTGTTCCACCGAGCCAGTCAAAAACTAATTCTTTCCTTAAAATCATCATCATCATCATCATCAGCCCATACTTGTCCACTGCTGGACATAGGCCTCTCCAAATGCACGCCACTTCTTTCTATCCTCGGCCACTCGCATCCAGCTCCTACCAGCCGTCCTGCGCAGATCGTCACACCACCTGGCCTGCGGGCGTCCTACACTACGTTTGCCGAGACGCGGTATCCACTCCAGAACTCGTCTACCCCAGCGGTTGTCGGTTCTACGGCTGATGTGGCCAGCCCACTTCAACTTGGTAATGCGATGAGCTATGTCGATGACTTTGGTTCTCTGACGGATCGCCTCATTTCTGATTCGATCCCGCAGAGAAACACCGAGCATAGCTCTTTCCATAGCCCGCTGAGCGACTTTTAACTTGTGGACCAGCCGTGCCGTCAGTGTCCACGTTTCGGCTCCATACGTCATGACGGGTAGGACGCACTGATTAAAGACTTTCGTCTTAAGGCTTTGCGGGATTGACGATGAGAAGACTCGGCGAAGTTTCCTAAATGCTGCCCAACCCAGCTGAATTCTTCTATTCACCTCGTCCTCAAAGTTGTTTCGACCCAACTGCATAGTCTGCCCGAGGTACACATATTTTTGAACAACTTCGAGGACGGTGCCGTGAATTGCAATCGGTTCCGGTAGTATACGTTCATTGAACATGACCTTGGTTTTGTCCAAGTTCATCCGTAGGCCGATGCGCGCAGAATTGTCAGCCAGGTCATTCAGCATCTGTTGTAGGTCCTGCAGCGTCTCTGCCAGAATGACGATGTCATCTGCAAATCGCAGGTGAGAGATGTATTCACCATTTACGTTAATGCCACGTCCTTTCCAGTTCAGCGTCTTGAACAAATCCTCCATTGCATTTGTGAACAACTTCGGGGAGATGACGTCCCCTTGTCTCACTCCTCGATGCAATGGTATGGGCTTGTTTGCTGATTTTGTACTTGGACGGACATAGTCGCGGCTTGGTAAAGACATTTCATCACCTGGATGTATCGCCAATCTACTTGGCATCGCTGCAGGGACTCCAGAACTGACCAGATTTCAACCGAGTCGAAGGCTTTCTCATAGTCCACAAATGCTAGGCACAGGGGCTGATTATACTCCTCAGTCTTCTGTATAATCTGCCGCACTGTGTGGATGTGGTCTATAGTGCCGTATCCGCTCCGAAATCCAGCCTGTTCCGGTGGTTGGAATTCGTCGAGTCTTCGCGCCAGACGGTTCGTGATTACTCTTGAGAAAAGCTTATAGACGTGGCTTAAAAGGGAAATTTTCTATATTTTCTCCTGAAAATATTATTTATGAAAAATAAGTAGGTAAGTACTACTATATAGATAAATATCACTTTATTTATTAAACAAATAAGGAAAAGTAAGTTTATAAATCATGTTGACCAGTCATTTACAGTGGCAAAATTCTAAGGTTACCTTCCGGCCCGAGAGAGCTTACTGAAGGAATGAATGATAATTATTAACAAATTTAACACTACAATAAACTTTAGCGTAACACACTGTGTGATACTTTTGCTTCAAGATTCATTGGGTTATTTGTAGACGACATGGCGGTTTCGTTATTCTTTTTCTGGCTTCTCTGAAAAGTAAAAAAGTTGGGATAGAAGCAAGGGCCATAATAGCTAGCTCGCCGATTGATTGGGAGCGTATTAAGGTAAAGTACTGATTATGTCTATATTTTCTCATTGAAACCTTCCCTGGACTACGACGAACATTTAAAACCAAAAGTACCTAAATCGGTCCGGGCGTTCTCGAGTTTTAGTCAGACTATACCAGAGCCGCTCTAAGTTGGCCGATTTGACACATGTCAGACTGACTGCACTAGTGAGGGACGACGGTAAAATTGCCGAAGTATATAAGTAACAGTTATTTCCACTTTATAACCAAGCAAGGTCTAATAGGGTATTCGACTGTGGTTGTTATGCTTGCCATTTTTATGAAAATCAGTAAGATTTATTTAAATTAATATTATTAATGAAAACGAAACTTAAATTTTTAGCGAAATGAGACTACAAAAAACAATTTAAAGTTGGGTGGGCAAGTCCATTCCAAAATTTCGAAAATCATTTAAAATTTCTTTTTCATCTTATTAATAACAGAATTAGTCACATCTTTCATTATGAAAACATATCAATAAACGCAACTTTTGATGAACCTACCGAACAAACTTCTTAGGCGCTGCATACAACAAACTAGCGTGTGACGTCACACGCCAGTCGACGTTTGTATGGAGCATTTTTGAGCTCGACCAATTAATGTGCAATTAAAATTGTAATATCTCGTTGAGTTATCCAGATATCAAAGTGATACTTTCAACAGTGTCTTTGTGTTCGAGTGGTCCATCCAACTATATCAAAATAAAAAAATAGTCAAATACCCTATTATAACAATTTTTTATTAAAAACATTTATTCACATCCAGAAGATTGAATTGAAGTTTCTTATTTAAAATTATTATTAAAAACAATAATTATTAAATCCTTCATCCTATTTCTAAAAAATACCTAGTGAGTATTACCCATTACGTCACTATGAAAACGTGTCAAACGGCGTAACCTTGTAAAAGCGTAATATAGAGTGGAAATTGTACGTTTTCGTTTTATAATTCAATTATTTTAAGTAATAAAAGACAAATAATTAGATAATTAGGTGCATTTGACATTTTGAAATAACGTCTTATTTTTAAAAGTTGTTCTTTATGATTCGCTAAATATGTTCCTCTTAACAAGGATAAATGCAAAATATAAAATAAAAAGTGTCAAATCGGCCAACTTAGAGCGGCTTTGGTATAACGAACAGCAATTCATTTTTATTTATAAGAAGAAGATATTTAGTAAGGATAAGGATTTCTTGTAATTGATGTCTAATTAGTACCTACTTATTTGGAAATGAACTATCGGGATACTTACTGCGAGAGATTCCTTGCTCTTTTGCATTTGCATGAGCACGTATTCCGTGTCGTCCTGTTCTGAATCGACACAGGACGACGCCGCGTCCTCGGCGCGCACGCGCCGCTCCAGCAGCGGCCGCATCTAACAACATTTAAGCATTTTTTAAAAGTAGGTAAACTAAGTAAATAGTATAAAAGATAACTTGAAATGCAAGTTTATCTTAGTAAATATTCAGATTCAGTAGGCTGAGGTAAGTAATTCAATTCATTTAAAATAGCCTACAGGTCCAAAGCAACCGAAATTATCAATTTTATTTAGGTCAGTTTGTGAGCAATTCCAGTAATTAATTAACTAATGGGAATAAATTTACCTACATAGTATGTAAGGGAAAAGGACGGGATACAGGTACTACTCGTAAGTACTTTTCTTAAATAAGATGGCGAGTTCGCTCGCGACCATGATTGGTAACCCAATCGAAACGTCGGGCAGTAAGTAGCTATGTATTTGCTACTCCTAATATCGCGTGTAGACCCATAAAGACTAATATTTAGTACTTTTCTTACAAATTCACACTCAATAGGTTTCTGGGCCGTAAGTCCTTTGCTCCAAATATCAGTGGAGAGATCCTGGGCTTGGGGTGTCATCCACCGGCGCAGGCCGCCGCGCCGCCGCCGCCACCGCGGCTGCAGCCCCTACGAACAGTCAGGAATTGCACTTACAAATATTTAAAACTACCATACTCAATATATTGGATCTAGTACGTAGGTAAAGTATAATAAACATAAGTGCAATTCTTGTCTGTCCCTCTACACCAGTTTCGGCTGTCATTGCAAACTGTCCCAATAAAACCGTGAAAAATAGGTAAAGCTGGCTGGTTTTAAAATATTCCATTGTGGATCAAATAGCTGCATCCAGGAACCGCAGGTTAGGTATTCTAAAAAACATCTGAAGCTGAAGTTATCGCATCAGGTGCACAATCAAACAAGAACTCTTTCTTACGTTTGTTGGATTTTGATTTCTGGCGTCTCATCAGTAACGTGAACTCAGTTTATGGGAAGCCTTAGTACACCGAAGAGTCCTTAGATTTTACTAAGTATTTGGCACTTATTTACCTGCATGTCATGTGTACTGAAGCATTTTTTGTCCTCTCCACCCATAGTTGTGGGTTCACATCGGGGCGGTTTGGAGCGGCATGCCAGTTGCAGTACCAAGTCTCGAAGCATTAAGCATGGGAGTATGATAAAATACACCACATTTAGAACGAACTCCATCGACCTATTGACAAAGTCAAAAGGGAGCTAAAGTACCATACAAATAGAGATACCGCGGATCAATATCTTTACTAAAAGTTCATATAAGATGTCGTTCTTATAATAATCGATTCCATTCAATAATGTGCCACATTATTAAATGGAATCGATTATTATAAGTACATGGAAGTTATGGAACAACATACCTAGAATTAGCTAAGAATGTGGAGATGTTATCAAGATACAAAACTGCTTTGAAATGATAAAAACCCTGACCTGGATACAATACGAACATTCCGTTTACATGTGTCAGGATGTATCGGCCAACCGTCATCATCGCAGACCACGGCGCGGCCCTGCAACGAGGGCTCGTGGTAACTCTCCAGCTTGCGCGGGGTCTGGATCACCTTCTCCAAGCCCCACCGAGCCACGCTTGGGCATATTAAGCCGACAAAAGCTTTCAATATACCTGAAAATAAATTCATAGGTAATGGTTCTGGAAACAAAAACGAAACACCTAAGCGCATGGTATTATTATATTTTCGTCTCTTTCTTTACAGCTAAAATAAAAAATAAATAAATATCTAAAAAATATCTGTTTCTAAAGCTAAGCCGATTTTTCAAAGATCAGTACCACAGCATCCACTTTAACCTTTACGACATGCAGACTTTCAAAATCGTGGTTAATGGTAAGCGTTTCATAATCAACCCATTCAATAAAGACACTCGAACGAGATAAAGAAGACAAAAGAGAGAAAATTATGCTGAATACAACTATTCTGTACATATTCTTTTCGCAGACCAACCTAACGTCAACAAGGCCATCAGCACTCCGACAGTGACAACGAAGAGATTGAGGGTGACGCAGTCGTGATAGCAGGCAGAGCGCGCGCGCCGCGGCCGCCCGCGCGGCGACAGCCCGGCGGCTGTCTGTCGCGCCTCCGGCATCTCACGGCATAGCAGCTTTGGATCTTCATCTGGAAGGAGGGTATTTATCAAAATCAAATATAGTGTTTTCATGTATGAAATTTGTATGCACTTATATTCGTACTTACAGCAGATCGGTACTTGTACCCCAGATCGGCATGCCGATTCTACTGAGAGAATTCATTAGTTCCATGACTGATGATTAACGTGACCAGACGTCCCGTTTTTAAAGGGACTGTCCCGTTATGAAATAATGTGTCCGGGTGTCCCCGTAGAATAATATTACCCCGATAAGCAAATCTGTTGTCTAAAAAAAAACAAGACCACTTTCGGGCAGAGGGTAACGCAACAAACCTTTTACGCAGATTTTCCGTTAGGGCCCAAAATAAAAATGACACATAACTAATGATATGTTCGGGACACAGGGCTGTCGATGATGATGATGATGATTATGTTTGGGACTATAATTTCCATAGTTTTATTTGTTGGATTTGAAGAACTCCTACATTTTACTTACTTGTTACTGGCACTACAATCGTCATAATGATGTTCTATTTTACAAAAATTAATTCTGCTAAAGATATTAACTATGAATAAACTGAATGTAAAAATGTTTTAAGTACTTATGCAGACACAATCACAATGCCACACGCAAAAGCAGCGATCGCCCTTCTTGATCGCCACATCTCTAACTGCAATTGATTCTTCATCATCATTCATCAATGACACTATAAAAATGGGGATAAAAATATCAGGAATTATCAAACTTGTCAAAATGTCATGTAGATAGGTATTAGAATATTTATTACCTGAACAATGAACAGTGTCGATTAGAACACCTGTGGGAAGTTCCAGGCGAAAGCGTTGCGTGTGTCGCGGCGGCACGAGGATGGGACCGGCCGTTATGCCCTCGGTGTTATCGTTCATAACATTGGCCATTTCTGGACCGCAGTCCCTAGCTCTAACTCTGTATGTAAACAATAATCAAGTCACGTAGATATTGCGAGCACAATAATGACGATCCATTTATTAATTATGATGGCCTGGGTGCTAGTAGATACACTTAAAATGCTCAGTATAACAAGACTTCTGATGAAGACAGACAAATTATTACTTACCGAAATCTAGCAGCGGCTAAACCTTTATTGGTTGCCTGAATAGTTAGCACGGAACGACTCCTTCGCGAGTTGTCGGATACGATTGTGATGAGACTGCCAGAAGAACTGAAATAGATGCCTTTACATATTCGTTCCTAGTATTATTCGTATACATTTAAACTTATAAATATATAATTTACACACTGATGTTCATCACAAATAATTATCCTGAGTGGGAATCAAACCTGCGATTCTAGGGCAAGAGGCAGGGCTGGCGAGCCACCATAATTGCATAGTTGAAATGTAGGGTAGGGTGTCGATCTTACCCCACGCGAATGAGCTGGTTGTCATCAGCACGTGCTTCTAAGTCTATTTGAGCATGATGTGGTTTCCGATGCAGCAGTGTTAGAAAGCGGTCAGATCCATGAGTGGCAATTTTTACTTCTTCTTCGGTGTCGGTCAGTAATGCCCTCGACACTCGGACTAGCACACGCCGATGAATCTTCAGAGGATAAAATAATGTAACTTTAAAATATGTAGGTATGAGTATAATATCATGCATTCTTGCTTTTGATTTAATTTCTTTTTCTAATTATAGATAATCGCTACTTTATATTAAGTATGTTCTTTGTTTTACAACATTAAAATTGTTATTTCAAAATAAAAAATAATATAATAAAAACAATAAATTGAACTCAATTAATTGATCGATTAATGAGATGTGAAAGAGGCTAAGATACCTTTTCTTCTGGAGTACTAGGATCAGAAGCAGTATTTGCTGAGTAGTTTCCATCACGCTTATTTAAAAGGCTCTCACTTTCCTCTAAACTTACAATATCGGTTTTAGGTACGACCAAATATTTTTCATTGTTATCTAGGTGCAAAAGTTAAATGTTAGTTGGACCATTGACCCGTTAAACTTTATTCTATTTAATTGTATCAGTCTGAGGTCTACAAGATTTTATTGCATTGCCTTTAAAAGCATTTTTTTCTACTGCCATTATAAGATTAAGTAAAAACTATAATTAAAACAACAAATACTTAGTCCGATCGTATCTTCGTTCAATTCCGTTGAGCCATCATTGTGTATCGGAGCCAAAAGACACAAGTTAGTGGTCGACGGTAATGCGAACTCGTCTTTGGACATCCATTCTATTGGTTTATATCGCACATTTAAGTCTTGATCAGCCCATTCGGGTTGGACAGTACTTACGCTAAAATATTTTATAAACTTAACTGGAACTCTCTTAAACTTTACATACCTACATACTTATTTACTACATACTAAGTTTATAAGTTATATCTAAGTACTTGTTTTTGGTAGTGTAGGTACCTCACCTAGTAAAACATCTACATATTCTTACACGCACGCCTACTGGAGTGTTTAAGATCCATAAAAGATTAACATTAGATATTAAATAAAACGTCACTTTGCGGTATTTTATTGAAATAAGATAAGATATACCTAGTATCGTGGCGATATCATGCGCCTGGGCCTGAGATAATAATATTTTATAATATGCTGATTCGCTGCGTCATGCAATCGATGTTATTGTAAAAATAATTCCTACTGTAGGTGAATAGATATACCTTGCAATTTCTCCTTTCGTTATATCATTCCATACGGTTTTACCTTCTGGAGTACTCATCTTCTCAAAGAGCTGGACGTGTAACGTATACCATAGGTCGGGATTGCCGATATCATACAGTACAAAAGTTTTTTCAGGGTTCTCAGATTGCAGATAGTGAGCATTCTTTTTGTTTTTGTGAAAACTTTCATGTGAAGTGGACTTTTCGGACTGGCTTCTTGTATCCACTGTGTTGTCAAATGTGTCACGAATTTGTTTGGGTTCCCTTTTAGATGTGCCGCGGCGAGTTTCACTTTGTTGGCGCGCATTTATTCGCGAATACTTCTTGGCATTCACATCTTCTTTATCTTGATCTTTCAGTTCTGTATCTTTTCGTGATGTCATTGCCAGTCCCTCATTTGACGTATCCATTCTAACTTGTTCATTTTTAGTCGGATGTTCAAGTTTGCGATAAAAGCGATTTTTGGTAGGCCACGGAATTTTATAATCATCCGTGATATCTTCAACTATAATATTATGTTCGTGTCTTTTATCTCTCTTCCATGCTGGGTTATTAGCTAATGTGCAGGCGTCTCTATTACCTTTAGTAAAAAAGACAATATTTTAAAGACTTACTCAAGATTTAACTATACTTTTTTAGATAACTTTACACATTACATTTATTTAAACTAAAATATCTCTAATAAATAAGGCGACAAAAACAATCCAACTTTAGGTACTATTATGTTAGCGCATACGAGACTGGTTTTATTTAAACAACACAAACATCGCAGGTAGAATAGAAAGAGGCACACACATGAATACCGTGGCAGAGGAAAAAACCGGTTTGATTGTAAGGGAGATCGGCGGCCCGGCGACATAGCCGGCGAGCCCGCCTCGACGAGGCCGCCAGTGACGCTACGCGGCTCCTTGCGAGCAAGACCACTACGAGAACAAACTCATCCCGCGAGGTAAACAAGTGTTTTAAGGTGATAAACATGGACAAGATGGATAAATTCATAGCAGCCGTGCGCGCAGAGCCGTGCCTGTGGAATCCTGCGCACCCCGAGAACCGCGAGGTACTGGTGAGGGACGCGGCCTGGCAGCGCATCGTGACGCAGTGCAATACCGACTCTATACCCAACGGTTAGTGAACGTTTCAACTTGCGTCGACTTTATAGAAAAAAAAAACTACAATGAGTACAGTTTGTCGTTTGTTTTGAATAATTAATAAAGTTAGACCCAGTAATGTGCCTACATAGGCTACATACAAAGTTACCGTGACAATCGTATTTTGGTTTATAATTTAATATGAAGTATTTTAAACGAAAATATTTTGTTTGAAAAATAATGGTACTTATTGACGATAACTGACAAAAGTCCCGGGTTCGATCCTCTGCCATATAATTGTGCGAAATAATCCATTATTTTACAAACCATGTCATTACCTACCTATATCTAAACTCTTACATATTACTGAAGGTCCTTTGTTATTGGGTTAAGTATTAGATTATTAAATAACTAAATAAACCTTTTAATTTACAGTCAAAGTCGCGAGAGCAACATGGAGAAAACTTCGTGACAATCACAGAGAGGCATTGAAACGAGCAAAACTGGGTCAGAATAAACTACTGCCTGCTCAGATAACCACGTGGAAATACGCGAAGCACATGCAATTTCTGGAACCGCACATGAAATATAGAATAACTGAGACCATAGAACAAGACGCCCCTATCGAGAATGAGACGAAGACCCTGGAACACGACGTCTCTACCAGCCACAGCGACCCCCTGGGCAGCCCGCCCCGCAAGCGCCGGCTGCCGGACCCCGGCGACGCCGTCAGACCCCAGGCCGAAGGAGACGCACTCGATTCATTCTTCAACTTCATGCTAAAAACTACCCGAGATATGCCCATGTGGATGCAGACGCAGGTGAAGAAGAAGATCTTTGCTGTCGTCATAGAGGCGGAGGAGCAGTTGTCATCGCACAGCCAGAATAGTGGCTCGGATAATTACGACACCACGGTTCAAATAAAATCCGAAGTTTTCACGGAAGATAGTTGTGATTACACTTGATGCTAGGAGTCAATTTAACAATTTGAAGTGTCTTAGCCAGTGCAAGAAATAAGATGAACGTTATATTTTATTAACATTTAAGAACTATTTAATACATTTAACTTATGTATAGGTTACCTACCTTACTACTACTACATTTAATTATTCTTAAAATATCTAGTATAAATAATTAACCTCTTGTGTTTTCTTTATTTTTATGCTGATCCCGATTACTATAATGTTTGGAAAATAATTTACTCATCATCTGCTCTTTATAAAAGTCCAAGGATGAAATGTTTTTGAGAGTTGGACTATTGGGCTTTGATAAATTTGTGGCTTCATCGATACCTGCATGGTGAAATTGACATTTGAAATATACATGATTTTATTCTTAAGGGCGCATAATAAAATAACTAACCACATTGTTGATATTCTTGCGCATTCTCGGTAGTAGTTGTTATCGGCGAGTTTAATATTCCCACACGACCATTTTCCGATTCGGTGTAATCTTTTCCGTCTAAGTTACGTTGGACACGGCTCTATTTAGTTAAAAATGTACAAAAAAAAATTTAAGTGTAGGTATGCTTACCAACCTTGTTAACAATTTAAGATGATTGAAAACTATGTAGGTAGGTCACGGAAGTATGTATAAGTGTCATTCATACCTACTAAGAATAAAAAAAAAAAATAGGAAAATTCACTACACTACAAAAGGAAATGATTTACCTTTTTGGCTTTGCTAGATCGCCTATCGTCAGATTTGGTTAAAATACCGGAGACTGTCTGTAAGCAAAGTATTTTAGATTAGGAACAAAAATAGGAAATATCTCGTCACATAACGGCGCATCGGAGCAAAGAGAATATAATCACTACGTTTTCATCGGAGTGTCCCTGACTCAGCCAAGTGTCGTAGGTTCGATTCGAACTCGGGACAAACAGATTTTTATGTTATGTGCATCGGTGTTTGTTCCGTGTCTGCGTAGGTTATTTATTTATTTAGTTTTATTTGTGTGATACCACTGTTGTTTTTTTTATCCGCAACACAAGTGCTGAAACGACTTACCACAGAATCAGACCAACTTAGTCATGTGATGTGTTCAGTATTTATTTATTAAAGTAACTAGGCTCACGTCGATGCGCCGCAGCTTATAGGCCTGCAGGGGCGGGTCCCGGCGCAGGCGCAGGATGTAGGGGTCGAGCAGGCGCGCACGGCGCTTGTTCGACGGGCCGTCGAACACGTGCTCGATAGGAATATACTCGTCACCAGAACTCTG
Organism: Maruca vitrata; assembly: GCA_039566165.1. NCBI lineage: Eukaryota > Metazoa > Arthropoda > Insecta > Lepidoptera > Crambidae > Maruca > Maruca vitrata. Next base: position 10,545,672 of record CM076912.1, on the reverse strand, counting down.
CTGTTGATTCGGTTTACACAGTAGTGTGTTAATTTGGTACTTTTTAAAAAAGGAAAACTAAACAAAATTAACTACTCCATCGCAGCTTGGCGATTCGAATCCACGTCTTTAGGGAAATCGCTCTCTGACGAGCATTTTTTCGTTCAACAGTTACCTACCTACCTTAAAATGGTTAATCATGAGGTAAAATTTTGGTAAGAAGGTGCCGCTGACAGAAAATATGCGTTAACCTTACTTAATTAGAAAGAAATATTATTTCTTATGTCGTAGAATAATGGTCTGAACTAACATTAGGTTCACTCGCTATTTTGACCGTGAGTGCCAGTTTCTTGTGGCAGCCTTGCAGAGCACTGTGTCTGAATAGCTCATCTCTCTGGAAACGGGATGCTTCAACTTCAACGGAATTCTGCTCCTCCTGTGACGAAGTTATTGTTCTTAAGTGGATACCTAACTTATTAACATGCAAGATAGGTATGCAAAACGTAGATAAGTAGGTATTGTCTGTCAAATATATTCAGCAGGGAAAACGTTCAGAGTAGGTAGGACAAACACAATCTGTTTGAAATAAATACACTTAAAAATCACTAGTTGATGAGTATATAGATGTAGGTACTTAGTTTGCGAAATCGTACGGTATGAAAAAGTGGTATAAATTAAATGTCTGCTAATAATAGGTAGGGTAGGTAATCGGGTGGTGCAACTTACGTTCAGTTCACAATTAATAAATACAGCCCTCACTACCACCTGCTCCTGTTTTTGTTCTACATTATCCTCGATATCTTTGGATTCAAACATTCTTATGAGAATAATGATAATAGTAACACGGAGTTGCATTATACAATATTTATTAGCAGTACTACTACACGAAATATACAAATATAAACTAATGGAAAACATAAACGAATAGCTAACACAACTCTTTGAATGACTTCATAGAATGTCAATTTGACAAACAAAAGTAAAGAAGTAAGAATACCTATGTCCAAGTTACTATTTCGCCAAAAAAATAAGGCCGTGTCCACATAAACTCACACTTTGGCTGTCTCGCGTCTCTCTCTCTCTATGATCAAATTGGTATTGATCGAGACTGGGGCTAAATTAATGGGGTGAAGATTTTCCTATATTTAGTGCCTATAGATTATGAAGAAAAAAAAAACACAACATTATGTTATTGCCTTTTATTTCACTGGCTCCGAATGATTATTTTTTCACAATATTTAATATCACAATTCAAATGAGAAATGGAAAATACTATAGGAGTTTATTTTTTGCATGTACCTACAATTAAATAAATTAACACTTCAACAAATCCATTTTTATAAAAAAAGTAACGACTCCCTTTCTCATTTCAATTACTAGAACGATTACTAAGTTATTTATTAAAGATTCACAAAATTCACAAACGTCATACAAAATCGAGCGATAAGCACAACACTAATAATAAAACACGTAAACATTTATGAATTTGGTAAATGAGGCCCCGCTAAAGTGACACAGCGGCCGAGCTGCGGCCGCGCGCCTCTCGCCAAGAGACCTAACCAACGTTAAGACTACATTATATCAAACATTCCATGCTAATATTATAATAATTCGTATAGTATTGGTTAGACCCCTTTAGGCAACGTAGAGATTAATATACAGTCCACAATACCAGCCTGTTACACAGCGACGAGCTATATCTAAATCCTCATCATTTGTTCACATTATTCTGTTGATAAACAATTTTATTGTTTCAACCCAATAAGCTATTCCACAATTAATGAAGTGACCTACTTTCATATGAATTATTATCTGATAAAAGTCACTACACAACCATAAATTTTCTCAATAACTAGCGGTGGTAACCCTTTTTTTTTAATAAAGATATACAGGAAATAATAACACTTTTATTTATAACTTAAATAATCAATTCTAGGTAAGGAACACCATGATTTACAGCCGAAATTTCCTGAATTATGTGAACAAGATTTTATAAATATAACACTTGATTTTGTCCTATAAATAAAAATAACATGATAATGATGACACTAAATTCACATGAAAGTAATAATAAGTGTAATGGTTTTAAAGTAGACTAACAAAAGTATTATAAGTATTTTTTTGTCCGAATGATCTAGGTCAAGAACGATGTAAACAAACAGGTAACAAAAAATTCGATTATAACAAAAACTTATGAACTATTCTTCTAAACATCGTGGACTATCAAAGTAAACAATACATTTCGCTGAAAAGCAAAACTAACCACTAATACTATCCCAACTATTTAAAACTAGCTTAATTTTCTAAATGTATGTCTTAAGATTCTGGATCCGTAGAGGAATATGTAGCTGCTTTGCTGGTCTGAAACAAAAAGCTCCATTACTCACGCGTCCCGCAAAGTATTAATCAAAAATATGATTATGCAGATGATTTGTGGAAAATCCTATTCTCTTCTTTCGATTCTCATCATTGAAACTCGAAAATTTCACCAACTCACCTCACAGCTATCATAGAACTGCATGGCGGTCTCGGCGTCGTGGAAGTCGATGGTGACTGACTTGTCCACGGGCTCGTTGCTCGTGTAGTCCACGCCCGACCACGAGCACGAGTCGCCCGACATCTGGAATAAACCGATTCATTGTAGTCCAGAATTTACTACATCATCCACCGTCCACACCTTGCTATGAATGTTATTAATGCGTAAGTGACAATGAGTAACTCTGTTTATTTATATATAATAACTAGAGGACGCCCGCGACTTCGTCTGCGTAAAATATGATGTTAGATGTACTTTGATTGTAGAACCTGGCCGTGTATTCCCGCTGTCCCCGCAAGCCTAATCCCCCCTCCATACTAAGTTTTATAAAAATCTATAAACACGTAAATGTTCTCCCATACTAATTTTCACGGAAATATCGGGAGCTCATTAAAACAAAACAAAGTGGCAAATATCCCGGACATTTAGTTATGTAACCCTTCAAAACTAAGCTAGTGTTTAAATTTGTACTTGTACACAAGTGATTCTGTGTTTAGGTAAGAGACAATAGACTTCTTATAAGTCTGTGTGACTACAGAGAGTATGAAATGTTTTCGGCTACATACGATTACACACGGACGGAACGGGCTGAAGGGTTAAACAAAGAGCTCACCTTAAACTCAGTATCGGTATGTATGAGCATGTCGGCGAGGATCTCCCCGGTGTCAGCGTCGGTGACGAGGATCTTCGGCGAGTAGATCTCCTGGTCGAACAGCACCTGCACGTGCGCGCGCTCGCAGCTGGTGCGCGCCGCGCCCTGCCGCACGCGCGCCGCGCCCTCGCACGCGTAGTACACGCCCGACTCCTCCTCCTCCTCCTGCAAGGGGCGGGGCTTGTAGCTCCACTGACCAATGACGGCCCATGGTCCGCGCGCTCGACCAATCAATCAGTCGCGGGAATGCGTTCGGCCAGTCGGAAGTGATGTTCCAAGACTCGAGGCGCCTAGTCCTATTTTTGGGGCCTCGAGGCGGAAACTAAGGCAAGGCTCAGTGAGCTCGGTAGGCTCGGTGCCTCGAGCTTAGCCGAGATTAGAAGACTCTAAAGCTTCATACAAACGAGGCGAGTCCCGAATAAGGTTCGAAGTCTAAAATTAGCTTCCGAGTCCTCGAGCTTCATACTAACGAGGAGAGCCCTGTAAACGACTCTGTGCCCTCGGTAAAAGGACTCAGAAGGCTCGAGGCTTGTACATCACTAAATCGGACAGCTGCGAAAATGCTCTAGACCGTTCGCCTTCCGACGAGGACTACGATTGGTCGGGCGCGTCCTCTCTCGCTATACAGCTGCTGGCTCTCTAACAATTATTAATTCTACAGTAGACTAACACCTATATCGGTGTCGATACAGGTGTTAGTCTACTGTACTGTAGGGTGTGTACCCTCGCTGCATATAGCTGATTTAATTCAGTAAATTTAAAGAATGTAATACCAGGCCCAATCATATTAACTGTTACACAAACATGTTCAACTAAATAGCTACTTACTTAATTCTATTCTATTAAAATACTGAATGAGTGGTTTAAAACAAATCTATTTCCTTAATAATATATTTATGAAGTCAACTGTGAATATAAATAAAAACCTGATCTATGTGGAATGGATATTTACACACATGTTATATTTCTTACTTGTACTTTTTTTTTAATGTGCAGTGTGTGTCGGCTAAAGTCACGTTGACGCATTTATATCACTACATACTTTATATCTGTTGGGAACAAAGAAAGTAACAGTCATCTCGGAGTAAAGAATCACAGTCAAAAATATATCTAAAAATGGCTCTACCTGCTGCAATTTCTTTGCTTTCTAGAATAATCGTGTTCGTAAAAAAACAACTAAAATACACATATAAATACTAAAGATACACAGCTAAAAATAAGTCCTCGAAATACACTCACCTCATTATAATACCCTTCGTAATCTTGCTCGTAGTCCTGTTCGTAGCCGTCCTCTTCGTCATCGGCGCCGGCCGGCTCGGGCTCCTGGAAGTGCACCTGCTTGGGCGGCTCGGCGGCGGGGGTCACGGCGGCGGGGGTTACGAAGGTGGGGGTCACGGAGGCGGCGGGGGTCACGGCGGTGGGGGTCACGAAGGTGGGGATCACCGAGGCAGCGGGGGTCACGGCGGCGGCGGGCGCGTCGGCGCGAGCGCTGTCGGCGAGATGCTTGGGCAGGCGCAGCGGCGCCACGCTCGTGGGAGGCTTCTCCTCCTTCTCCTCGCGAATGGCCTGAGCGGCGAACGCTTGCAGCTTCTGCGCAACAAAAATTAAATATTGTTTTATTACGAGCACCGACGTAATGCTTATGCCCTGTCTATCAATATAGTAGAATCTGTCGTTTGGAAGCCAAAGGAAAATAATTCGCCTCCTAAAATTAGGTTTTACAACTTATTGCTCAACTTACTTACTTATTGGATACAATTTTGAAAAGTGAACATTATCCAATAATATGATAATTTTATGTAATAGGAGTAAAATTTAAGTACTTATCCTAAGCAAAATAAAAGCTATGAAAATTCAGGATGGCGTTAAATTGAAAAACACATTTAGATAACTTACAGCTTTGCTTACAAATCATCCAAAAACTCTATCTTAGAAAAATCCTGTATAGAAAATTAAAAGAACTACTCCATACAAAATCTGATTCACTCACCCGTACACACTCGACGACCTTGTCCCGGAACTCCGTGGCCAGGTTGACCGACTTGAAGCGCACCGCCAGCGTCTCTTGTTCGCCGGCGGCCGTCTCCGCGTAGTTGATGCCGGGCCACGTCCACGCGCGGTCAGAGTTCTTCATCGGCAGCAGCTCCAGGTCCATGTACACCAGCATGTTCAGCACCGCCTTGTGAACCTGAGTGGAACATTTTTTTTTAATTAAAATATCTCTAACTCATGGACGGTTCCAATTTGGCAGTATTGGCAGTTGCCCATAGTTTGAAACCAAAGAAAACTGATTGAATTCCCATTTCAAATGCATTATATTTTTGTACTCATAGACTATTTGAGACTTAATACTTCTATACAACTAAATAAAATTTAAGTGTCTGTAATATAAAAATAAACGATTTTTACTAAATCGGTATGAATCTATATTGGGTACTAATAACAATAATACAATAAAAAAAAATGTCTGCTTATTCCCGCTAATCTTCGAAACGGCTGAATCAGTTTTGACGGGACTTTCACTAATAAATAGCTAACTTTAACAAAATATTAATGGTACATCATTTTCAACACATTGGATAGACACTAGTAAGTAATATCTTCTAAAGAAAGAACGAAAAAAATTGTAATTTACTTATACTGCAAGGCATTATAGTACATACTGTGTATTGATTGATTTCACACGTTTTCCAGTAGAATTTAATACAAGAATGTTTACCAATTCCCGTCGAAGCAGCAGCCGGTAAGTCTTCCGATCCGGGTGGTACAGTATTTTCATCTCGCCGACGCCACGCTCCTTCCATTCACGAGTTTTCTCGTCGTATCGGTACAGTTTGCACCGTTCGCCGTAAACTTTTTCCTGCACATATAATTACACTTACTTACTTACTCTATTATCACGCAAATTCATGTAACTTAAAGATTAACCTGGAATAATTTTACTGAGTACCTGTGTGTTAAATTAAAAGTTTATTGATTGATATCATTTTTAAAATGTCCAAATGAAATGAGCACTTCAAAGGTATACAAATTCCAAGGTAGTGTAGTCAACCAACCCACACTTAGCCAGCGCGGTCGACTAAGGCCTGATCGCCCTACTTTAGGGTAGGCCCATGCCCCAGCAGTGGGTACCTATAAGGGCTTATGATGAATCATACCAGTGTAATGTGGGTAAACTCATAAAATCAAGCTATGTATGGTAAGACTTGCCTCGTCCTCCTCGCCAGTGGTGACAACGATCTTGTCAGGCAGCGGCACGATGGGCTCATAGTGCGGGTCGTACTCGTCGTCGGCGCCCGCTTCGTCGCCCGCGCCGCTGTCGTTCTTAGACTTATCCTCGGCAGACTTGTTGGCGGTCGCGAACAGCTGCTGCCCAGCGCCTTCCCATTTGAAGTCTGTGTTTTCTGTAATATTTTCAAAATGTTTACGTACACATTGACAAAAATACGCGAAATTTTCACATCTAAACTTTTTTTCCTAGTTAGGAATCATCGTACATCGTACGATGTACGATGACTTGATCATCGTACTCAGTTGAGTACGATGATCAAGTCAAGGAATAGTCAAGTCGTCATCACCAGTCTTACACGGGGAGCAGATGGCTCTCACCCCTAAACATCAAAACTAAAACGTAACACTCACTCTGTGTACTGAAGCCAGTGCTGCCGGACGACAGTGCAGCAAAACTTAAAGAGTTGTCTATCTTGAAAGGAGCCTCCTTTTTGTCTTCTTCGGTCGGTTTAGCATCCGCTTTTTTATCTGTTTCTTTAGTGGCTGCAATGTCTATAGTTTTCTGGTCACCAGTCGATTTGAATGTCCAAGTGTTATTACTACCAAAGATGGATTTTCCTGTACCAAAACCTTGCGCACTAGAATCAAAGCTGCTAGCCCCAAAAATGGAGGTTGCTGGTTTTGTTTGATTGTTTGAAAGCGAGCCGGGGCCAAAGAGGCTTCCTTGACCGCCAGTAAAGAGATTAACTGGTTTTTGATCACCTCCAAACAGAGATTTCACCTCAGATTTGTTTGATTCTGCAGTTTTATCTCCTGAAGAAAAACTGAAGATGGACTTGTTAGTTGATGTCCCTGAAGTCAGTCCACCAAAAGCAGGATTTGCTTGCCCGAAAATAGAATTAGTTTGTGCAGCTCCAAACAAGGATTTAGCGTCTGCAGCTGGTTTATCATCACCAGACAGATTTAAAGTATTTAACTTCGGCGCAGCTATCAGTGAGGTTTTAGTGGTTGTAGGTGTTGTGGTATCACCACTCCCAAATAAAGTAGCAGATTTATTCTGTGGCGTTCCAAATAATGTGGTATTCTTATCAAGTCCCCCAAAGATTTGTGATTTGGCTGCAAAAGAATTTTCTTTATCCTTGGCATCATTTGTGATAGTAACATCACTAGCTGACGCAGGAGTGGTGGACTTGGTATTTGAACCGATCGCGCCCAGAGGTGTTCGAAATAGAGACACATCAGCAGTTTTATCAAAGTTTGCTGGAGTACCATAGAATGAATTAGCTGGGCTGAAGAAAGTAGAAGGCGTCGAAGTTTTAACCGGAGTAGAAGCGGCCACTGACACTTCTGGTTGTGATGTAACTACTGGTTCCTTATTCTTTGGTTTCGATTCGTCGTCTTCTGCTTCACAGCCACGGCATCCTTGGCAAGGTGTTTTTGATTTATAAGTATAGAAATTCTCTGGTAGCTTCAAATCTTTCGCTTTTTGTTTCTCTTCAGTAGTGGCTTGTGTTTCACTAACAAACACTACATCATCACTGTCGCTGTCTTTTGTACTTGTTTCTGTCCCAGATTTAGCTGGTGAATCTGATGTATTCGACCTAGCTTTATCGACAGCATCTTTAAACTCCAAAGCAATTTCTTTGCTTTTAAATCTTAAGCAAAATTTGTGTAAACTTATTTCGCCTTCACTAAAGTCATTTGCAGCAAACAACCAGGTTTTGTCATCTTTTGGAGAATAAACAATGTCGTTTGTAAGAGCATGGTTTAAACAAATTTTTAATACTTGTTCTCGGCGCATTACCACTCTGAAATATAAAAAATGATTAAATAATGAAAACATAAATTGATCAATTTATCCAAATACTACTATTACTGTAAATAATAAAATTACCTTAGTTTTCCTGTATCTTTATGTTTCAAAACTTTAACAACACCAATACCACGTTCTTTCCATTCACCAGTTGTGAATATGAACAATTTTGCTCTATGTTCATATAATTCTACTTCATTTTCTTCTCCTGTTACTACTTCAATCTGTGAAATATTTAAAAAAATATATTAGTGTACAAAAAGAAAGAACAAATAACTATGAATAAATCATTACCAAAATAATAAACCCACCTTGTCAGGCAGTGGGATCACAGGATTAAAATGGATGTGATGACCTTCATCCTCAGAAGCATATTCATTGTCGTCACTCTCATCACCTTCGCCCTTGCCTGACTTCACAGGACTTTTTCCCTTAGGAGGAGTCTTGGGTTCAAAAACAAATTCAAATTTTCCACCTTCTTTGATTCCAAATGCGGCCACATTTCCACCATCAGGTTGTGGAGTCGGTAGCAAAGACGGTTTTGGAGTCTTATCAGAACCATCACTTTTCTTTATACTGAAATTAATTGGTCCTTCGTTTTCGGTAGGTTTCACTTTTTCAAATGCATTGTTTGATGCCTGTTTCTGTTCACCAAAAGTAACAACATTGGTGGTGGTGTTTTCTTGAGTTGAAGGTATACCAAATTTAAATGTGTGGCCACCAGTACCATCAAAGATAGAAGTTACTGGAACGCCCTGTTGATCATTTGTTGCGGGTACTCCAAAATTAATTGAACCAAATATAGTTGAGGGCTGTTTAGTTACCCCATTGGTATCTTTAGGACTATTACCAGTAACGAAATTTTCTACATTGCCTTCCGTTTTAAATTTGTCGCCCCAACTCATGACTGCTGGAGTACTAGATGGTGTTTTTTCGCTAGTTGTTTGAGCTAGGTTTGGCGGTATTCCAAATGAAAACTTCATTGCATTATCAGGGACAAGTTGGATACCCCCTGATTTAGCAGCAGTAGGATCTTTTGGGCTATTACAAGCAGTACAATTCTTTGCTGCAGCTTCATTTCGCACTAAGCAATCTTTGCACTCCCACGACCCTGGTTTTGGTTTAAATGCATCTCCCCAACCAGTGGGTGCGGCTGTGATGACAGCAGTCGGACCAGTTGGCGTGCCAAAAACGGCCGTTTTTGTGGTTGCCTTAGTAGAATTAGTATCATTAGCTAAACTTTTTGGCTTTGGTTGTTCACAACAAGCACATTTTTCAAAGCTTTCTAAGTTATTTGTGTAACATGTATCACAATGCCAAGAACCAGCCTTTGGCTTAAACTTATCACCAAATCCTGTGCTCTGTTTAGCAGCATTTTGTTCTTCCTTAGCTGCTTTTGTGTTGTCAGTCATCTTAGTTTGTGCAGACTTCACTGCTTCAATAAAATCGTCACACCCTTGTACAGTCTTAAAGCGTAAGCAGAATGTCTCTGCTACTAATTCACCTTCTGAAAAATCTTTGGCACACCAAGTGACCGCCTTGTCCATATTTGGCATTTTTTGGAATGTCATTTCCTTGGTTACACTGTGATTACAGCAAACTTTCATAATTTGTTCTCTTCTCATCAACAGTCGTACTTTTTGATTGCTATCCTTATGCATAAGCAATTTAATGTTACCGAGACCTCGTTCTTTCCATTCCTTTGTTGGAGCATCGAACCTTAGCAATTTGGCTCTGTGTTCAAATAAGACATTTTCGTCTTCTTCGCCAGTTTTCTGATCCACTAATGCTGGCAATGGTACAACCGGTTTAAATTCGACATTAGGTTCATATTCTTCGACAGTGTCAGAGTTATTCAAATTCTTGGATGTATCTTTCACTAATGGGGAGCTAGGTGTCTCTTCCTTAGGAGCACCAAATATATTGCTGAATGGACTACTGGTACTTGTTTTGAAGCTTAGTCCACTAAATATGTTTGCTTTGGCGTTTGGCGCCTCCGAAGGTTTAATGTCCGGTTTATTTTCGTCTTGGACTACAGGCTTGAACGTAGGAGTGCTACTGAATGTGAATCCACCAACATTAAATCCAGATTTACCCGAAATGGGTGTGTTAGAAGGTGCTTCACTTTTAACTGGTGTCACACCTGACACAGTTTCCAATTTTGGAATTGGGTCCGCTTTAGGAGTGGAAATATGAGAAGAGGATGCTTTTCGTGCTTCTTCGAATTTTTCATAAAATTGTTTAGCAATATCCGCCGTCTTAAAACGAACACAGAATTTTTCTAGTACTACAGTTTCGTCAGCGAAGTCATTAGCAACCCAAAAGTATGCTTTTGCCTCATTCTTCATTGGCTTTATTTCCATTTCAGATGTAATAATATGATTGGCACATATTTTATGAATTTGTTCTCTTCTCATCAGGACTCTTACTTTTCCAGTTGCTTTATGTTTGAGTAGTTTAATTTCGCCAATTCCTCTTTCCTTCCATTGCTTGTCAACAAAACGGAATAGTTTAGATCTAGAACTGAATATTACACTCTCATCTTCTTCTCCTGTTGTTACCTGTACCTCATCTGGTAATGGTATTATGGGTTTAAAATCTGGGCAAGGATCATATTCAACCGATGTATTGCTTCTTTCAGAGAGGGTTCTCGACTTATTCAAACTTGTGTTAGGAGATTGTCCAATTAGTGCACCATCAACAACACTTTTTGAATTATCTAATGTGTCATTCAGTTTTGATGAAAACAATGATGAATCGTTTGAAGCAGTTGGTATTATACTATTTGATGTTGCAGTTTTAAAGACTGCTGCTTGACTCCAATTATTTAATGGGGAGCTAACAGAGGTACTCATATTTATTTTATTCGCTGCCGATGGGAAACTAAAAACTGGTGGCGACATCATTTTTGTTTCATTAGTCGATGGCATTGGTATTTGATAATTATGTGGGGTCCCTTTGATATGCTTCGATGGAATTGTTACGCTTAGAATCGGTGCAGGCGTAGTCGTGCATGTCGGGAGAGGATCGGAAGAAGTAATAACCACATTGACTGGCAATGACTTTGGAATATCCTTGGCTTCTACAGAGGACAAAGGCTTATTCGATTTTGAAGATGTCACAGTCGTTACAGGAGGTGGTACACTTACAGAGGCTACAGATGGAATAGATGAGACAGACGGCAATGTTGGGATTACCGGGGCTGTGGACGCAGCAGACACTGCAGCTGCACCAGGTACCAGTTGGGTAACATCTAAATACATCGGGTCGGTAGGTGGGAACACACCCGGATAGTTTAGTTGACCTCTAGTGGGATCGAAGATTTGGGGAGCTGCAGGCACTTGCGACGGTTGGCCGAATTGTGAATACTGGCTGTATAAGTTATACAAATTTTGCCCATAAAGTTGATAAGGATTAGGCGGAACCGGAAATGGCGGCACCAGGCGTTGATTGAATGGAGGAATCATTTGAGGTGTAAATGGTAACTGAGCCGCAAAGTTACAAGGATTTTCACTTGCTCTATACTCATCTTCCAAATTATATAAATCACTTTCATCAATGTTTTGCTCAGAGGAAGCTTTCTTCAATTTGTTTATCTCTTTTTTCATTTCCGCAATTTGTTTTTTTAATTCACCCACATCTTTACATTCATTTCTGCACTCATCAATTTGATCTTTAACTTGATCAACAGATATTTTCAGAAGTTTAAATTGGTCAGTGGTATTCTGTATATTGGTATGGATAGTACTAATAATTTCATTCCCCAACTTCCGATTCTCATCAAACCATCTCTTGGATTGATCAATAAAATCGTTTATCATAGAGTCTCTTTTTTGCAAATTACGGATTTCTGTCTCTATTCTTTCTAAAAATCTATGATCTATCTGAGTGCTCTCTAGAATGTGAGAATCAACTGCAGTACGGTAAGCTGTCAGATTTCTATTGGGGGCTTTTGGTGTAGAACTCAAATTTCGGTAAACATTATGATTGCTCCTAACTCCTATATGTTCACTTCCAACTAATGACCCATTTTCATCAGATGAATACTTTCCATCAACATCATTTGTAACAGAACCAGACAAATCAGGGTCCACTTTATTTATTATTGTTTCTAATTCATCTATTAGATCTTGAATATTAGAATACAATGGACTATTCTTATAGGATTCTTCTTCTTTCATGCTATCCATAGTTCTATATGCAATACCTTTTGCTTTTTTTATCAAGGTTACATACTTGTCTTTTGAGCTATTTTCTTCTAAAGCAATTTTTTTGTATGTCTGGCTAAGATGATAGCAGGCTTCCGGTGATTTTAAACTTGATAGAAGTTCAATAGCTTTGTCATATTCACAATCATTAATGTGACTCAATGCGACAAACAATTTACTTTCTTCTATTAATGCATTCAGTTCTTTGGTATTAAGTTCTTTATGTGTGTAATCAAACAATCTTTTTTCTGGAACTTTAATGACTATTTTGCTTTTTAATTTCTCTAAAAGTGGAATAGCAGATACATAATACAATCCAGCTCGTTTTTCTAAATTATTTTTCTCTTCAACAGCAGTGGTAAGTTTGGCGCGCTCACTAAATATTCTGCCTATGGTACACAAAAGTTCTGGGTCTAGTCCATGATTGTCAATACATCTAACAACCTCAATACCTCTGCTCAATGTCACCCGAATATCAGTCAGTTCTGTGCCTAATTCATTTTGACTAAATTTATATGCACAATCCCACCATTTAAGTTGTGAAACTAGGCAAAGCAAATCAGTGATGACTGCAGGAAGAACTGCAGGTTTATCAGAGGACACATATGATGTTTCATTTGATTTTTGTTGCTTTGATGTTAGTGCCGCGCAATATAGGAAAGCATGGATATCCAATTTATTCAAGGATTCAGGTCCATAGTTTGATGCACTTGGTGTGAGAGTGTCAAACAAGCCACACTTGAAATGAGCAAAATTCTTGTAATTAAGTAAAATCCAGATAAAATGATGCAGTGAGTTTGCATATTCTCGCTGAGCGTCAATGTCGTAAGTTTCAACTTCAATTTTTCGTGGTAATCTTAGGGTTGGAGTACCCAAAGCATTTGATGAGGCAAAATGAGAAGATTTTATTTTGTTTAAATGTTCTCTACTGGTAAATAATTTTTCATACAATTTATCCCTCCAATGTGTTCCTGAGCAACATTGGGAAATACGGTCTACAAAAGCTTGACTTTTATCCTGGCTGTTGGAAATCAAATAATGACCTGACTGAGAACATCTGTATGTTCCTTCTAAATACCAGCGATTGACTGCTTGCTGCTGTTGTTCAGGTGCATTTGAGAGCCAGTTCACTTTGCAGTCAACTGGGATAGTATGCCAGGCAAAAAGCATCAGAGGTGCTGCAAGTTGAGCAGCTTCACGCCAGGTTATTTGATCTTTTTTAGCTTTCTTGAGAAGAAATGTAGCAGCATGGAATGTAAATTGGCCTCTATGATGTTGTAACAAAGTAGCATGAAATTCTCCAAAACCAGGTGTGGCTCCAGCTTTGGCCACTTTCTCAATATCCTGATCATAGAGGAATAGGAGTTCATTGGACTCAACCAAGCTCTTAGATTGGCCATTGGGTTTTTCAGTCAAACTTAAGACATACATACGCTCCCTGACAGTTAATAAAAGTAATTGATAAAGCCAATCATTGGCATTATGGGAGTTATGTTTGAGAAGTTCAGATAAAGTTTCATACCAAGTAAAGTTGTCATGAAATGTTTTTCCTGCAAATTCAACCTTACAACTGTGGTCTATTGCCTTCTTTATATTGTTACTGTGAATGTATTGTTTGAGGAGACGAGCATGAAGTAAAGCATCCTTGGGTCTCACTGCCAACTCACTTGTCAACAGTTCAACAACAGCCTCAGAGTCTGGATTGGACATGATAACAACCTTTTCACGAAGCCTGAAGGTTATAGGGTGTCTGGGAAATATAGCTTCTGCCTTTTCACACCAATATTTTGCACGTCCAGGATCAATGGTCACCTCATCATCCACAAGCAGCTCACAGACTATAAAAATAATAAAAAAATATAATGTTGTATTTTAAGATTTAACAATATTAGACTTTATGACACTAAAATATTTAATTCTAATCATGAACATGCACTATACTGTAAATATTGCATGTTTGAGTACTAAGTGAACCCTCTTTATACCCAATTAAATTATAAATTGAAAGTAAATAAATATTTGGTACATCTCCACATCTGACCCCATAGTTAGCAAAGCTTGCACCATGTCAAAGACTCATATGAATACATAGATTTATAAATATTAAACACATATCAAACACAAATGTTCATCACATATAGTTTTTGAGCAGGGTCAAAATCAAACCTACAACTTAGGGAACCGTAGCGACATTCATTAACCACTATTTCATCAAGCCAGTCTTATATTTATAATAATAAAATTAGGTTTCATTTGTCTATTACTTAATCCATAATAGAGAAAATAGTTTAAATTGTTGGATATTTGTTTTTTAAAACCTCAGGTAATATATTTCTTCAACAATTCAATAAAGTTAAAATTATTTTTAATAATTATCAATTAGGTTCAAAGACACAAAGGTTTTTCTATAGTGGAATCCTAAAGGTAATCTACCATTTTTTCTATTCTTAAAATACTTGAATTTAGAATTATTGAATACATTCATTTGAAATGTTTATTTATAAAAGCTATCACATCATTATGCACTTGACATCAAAAACAAGGGTAATCATACATTTTCAAGGGAATTGCATAACATGTTGTAGGAATAAATTCATTATACTTACTGTCCAATATAGTACTTGTCTGATTTGGGTCTATATCCAGGGAAGTTTTGTATTGTTCTAGTGCCTTCTCCTTATGCCCCAATTTTTGTAACGCTTGCCCAAGGAGTTTGTATGCCGCCGCATTGTTGTCCTTCTGGGTGAGATATTGTTCGACATATCTCTGACAACTAGTGTAATCACCCACTTCATAATATAAGCGTGCGATAGAATATGCTCGCGTTTTAAACTGAAAATGAAGATGTTTCATGTGTAAATTCAAAAGATCCATAACCCTTCAACTCCGGTCGTCAGCAATCGTGCTTACCTCTTTCACAGATAATTTGGATATCAAGTTCTCCACGTGTTTATCGACATCTTTCTTATTTCTATACATTTTCACAAACAATCACAATACTATTTTCAATTTATGACCGTTTTATTACAACTTTACAAGCAGAAAATGAACTCGCGTGGGGTAAAAGATCGGCATTTGCTGTTCGTCATTTTAACAGTAATGCCAACATTGTAAACTATAAAAAAAAATTAAAGCACTTTGCCAACCTAGAATTATAACAGTACAAATCGATAAATGAATGTTTAAATATTCAATTGTACAGGTGCACGAAAAACAACTCTTTATTATTTTTCAAAAAATGCCCTCAGTATCAAAATTGTCTGAAGAAATGTGAATTAAAGCCCAGCAAATTTTGATAACCACCATTTAAATTGAATAGCCAAATATAATCATCCCCTCAAATAATTTTTGGGAACATTAAATATCAAAAACCATCTTCATTCATCACTAATTCAATTAGTTATGTTAAGTACAGATGATTATAGTATTAAGTTTAGGTTTTCCCCCGTTTATTTAATTAAAGTTTGGGATCAGGTGGTCGTATGTGAAGATGTTCAAAAAATTTTTTTATTTATTTAAATTAATTAAAATATTTAATACTAGCTGCGCCAGCGACTTCGTCTGCGTGTACCCCAGTTTTTTACACATTTTCCATTGTTTTTTGGCTCCTACTGGTTGTAGCGTGAATTACATAGCCTTAAGCCTTCCTTAATAAATGGTGTATCCTACACAAAAATATTTTTTCCATTCATCTCTCGAATTGCATTCAAACAAACAAAATCTTCAACTTTATAATTTTAAATTATAGATTTGTGGCCGTATGACTCAGTTGCCGAGGACGTTAAACTATATCATAAAAAACATAGCTGTCATCAAGCAATTGTCATGTCAAACGACATTGTAATTTCATTCTGTGTGATTTGTTGTTTCGTTTTCAGAATAAAATAAATAAACACCTTTTATTATTAGTCGTTGATGTGATAAAAATCAGCATTATAATTTTATTTTGTACTGTTAATAAATCCTATTTAAAATCAATGTATGTCAATGTGTAACACTGGTTGAAACAAATCCAATAAAATGGGCGATACAGAATTCGCTTACGGATCGTCTCTATCTCTCGACTCAATGAAAGTTATAGCAGAAAGTGTTGGTATTGCAAATTTAGGAGATGATGCCGCCAAAGAGCTGGCTGATGATGTTTCTTATCGTCTTAAAGTTATAGTGCAAGATGCTATGAAATTCATGCATCATGCCAAGCGGCAAAAGTTGTCGATCACGGATATAGACCATACTTTGAAAACTAAAAATATCGAGGTAAAATGGAACTTTGTTCTTTTTCAACCTTTATTCTCAGACAAGTTCGATAATGTACAGTAACACTTATCTTAATTTCAGGCACAATATGGTTTTATTCAACCTGATTCACTACCATTCAGATTTGCATCTGGAGGTGGCAGAGAACTGCATTTCATAGAGGAAAAGGAGATAGACCTATCAGAAATCCTTTCGGCACCCCCACCAAAGGTGCCATTAGATGTTTCTGTGAGAGCTCATTGGCTCAGTGTGGATGGGGTGCAGCCTACAGTTCCGGAAAATCCTCCCCCATTATCTAAAGAGGCACAGAAACTGGAGTCTGTTGATCCAATCACTAAACTTAGCAAGCCAACAAATAAGGATGCTGCAGGTATATTTTTTTTGCTTTGTAACAGTGTAAGATTTATTTAAGGGGGCTGTGCAGATTATATACTTCAACCAATTATCAGTTTGGCTGGCTGAGCTGGTTAGTAGCCAATAGTGGGTTTGATGTGACCCACTCAAGTATTTATGTGATGAACATTGTTGTTTCTTCTGTATCTGGGTGTGAATATGTGTTTAAGTTTATATTTATACAAACATCCATGTACATCAGTCTCAGACATTACAAGTTCTGCTTAGATTGGGGTCAGGTGGTTGTGCATTAAATGAACCAAATATGTAAAAAAATAATGTTTAAAGACAAAACCTACTCTTAAAGTCATATTAGATTAGATTAGAATTAAATTCACAATTCTACACAGCACATTATTTTGCAAATTTATAAATGTCCAAGCACTTATTTGAATGATTTACAGGTAAACCAATGTGTGGGAAGGCGGCCAGACTTAAGGCATCTGAATCGGTGCATGTGAAACAATTGGCTACCCATGAGCTAAGTGTTGAGCAGCAATTGTATTATAAGGAAATAACAGAGGCTTGTGTTGGCAGTGATGAAGGAAGGCGAGCGGTAAGCTGATATATTTTTTTATACTGCTATAAGTTGGATGATATAAGAGGTCTCATTTGTTTAATAACTGTATGTAAAAAACTAAACTTTTTTAAGAACTATATTAAGATATTTAGATGACATTATGATCTAAATGATGATTATAATTATCTATATCAATTGATTAAAATTTCTTTTAGTAGTATTAGAGCAGTCAGTGTTTAATTTTGTTTTTTATTTTATATATTTGCAGGAGGCATTACAGTCCCTGGCTTGTGATCCAGGACTGCATGAGATGTTGCCTCGCATGTGCACTTTCATCTCTGAAGGTGTGAAGGTGAATGTGGTGCAGAATAATCTTGCTCTGCTCATATATCTGATGAGAATGGTGAAAGCGTTGCTTGATAACCAGTCTCTATATCTAGAGAAATATGTGAGTATATTATAAAATCTTATTATTTTTACCATATATCTACAACAAATCTTGTTATTGCTCCTCCGGAAAGAGCAAAGTTATTTAACATAGAATTCTGTTTACTGAAAAAAAATATATAATGTAGGTTTAAATTGTCATGTTTGTCTTATTTAACAGATTTCAAGTAAGTTTTTCTTCAAGTAGGTACAAGTAATTATTTAAGAGCCACATACACATAATTTGGAAATAGAGTATATTCACTCTTAGCTGTAAGCCAGATATTCATATTTACAAATACCCACAATTCAATCCCAATGTATTGTATGTATAGCTGCTAAAGTGTTGTTTTTTTGTCAGTTACATGAGCTGATCCCGTCAGTGTCGACGTGTATAGTGTCGCGGCAGCTGTGCCTGCGGCCCGAGATGGACAACCACTGGGCGCTGCGGGACTTCGCGGCGCGGCTCATGGCGCAGATCTGCAAGACATTCAACACCTCCACCAATAACCTGCAGACTAGAGTTACACGGTTCGTAACTACTAAATCCTTACTAATATTATAATTGTGAAAGTAACTCTGTCTGTTATGCAATCACACATAGAGTACTGAACTGCTTCAAATATCTGTAATTTGGTACAGATACAGTCCAGAAAAAGGACATAGGCTACTTTTAACCGACTGTGCTATTAAGAAGTAATGTTTTACCCATTAAACATCTCTACGCGGACGGAGTCGCGGGCGGAAATCTATTATGAGATTACGATATTTGTATTAAAAGCTAATTCTGTACTTAATGAGCGAAATTTTGTTTCTAGACTGTTTGCCAAAGCTCTGCAGTGTCCGTCTCAAACTAATAACGAGACAGGCGTAGGTCCATCGATGGCCAGCATGAAAGAATCTGAGAAGACGCCGTTGGCGTCGCTCTACGGCGCCGTGCAAGGGCTGGCCGAGCTCGGCCCAGAAGTGGTTAAGGTTAGTTCAACCTTGTCATCTTTTACATAAAGCTGGACAAGTCCGAGTCGGACTCAAGCATGTACTGGGTGTACCTCATGCCGCGCGTGCGCTGGCTGGGCGAGAATAGTTGCTCTCAGTAGACTGGTTGGGCAAAGTAAAATATTCGCAGAAGGTGAATACTTGCTTTCAGTCACCCCAACTTGGTAGGGCAAAGTAGATTCTGTGTGACTCGCATTAAGTACAGGCCCCGAAGACAAAGTAACAATATCGAAATGATAACGAAGTTCGAAAAGAATAAAATGTATGGAATTGACATTAGACGCGATAAATCACGTGGTCAATCCCATACACTTTGTTATTTTCTAACTTCGTTATCGTCTCGATATTGTTACTTTGTCTAAGCCCCCTGGTGTCCCCCCTTAGGTGTTCATCCTGCCGCGCGTGCGCTGGCTGGGCGAGCGCGTGGAGGGCGCGCTGAGCGGGCTGGGCGGCGCGGACCGGCTCGCGGCCGGGAACCTCAAGCACCAGCTGCTGAAGGTGCTCGCGCCCGTCGTGCGCCAGCTGCGCCAGCCGCCCGACCAGCCGGAGGACTACAAGTCAGTTACTATACGAATCACCGATTACCTTAGAAAACTGAAACTGTCCGGGATTGTTGACATGTTGTTTTGTTCACCCGTGATCATGTCGCTTGCAACAGTGCCGAAATATCGGGAGCTCATTATAAAAAAACAGCATGGTAAATATCCCGGACAGTTTCAGTTTTCTAATGTGTGTTGTGTAACCATGACAGTTTAAAATTATACACCGATTATACCAGAGCCGCTCTAAGTTGGGCGATTTGCTACATGTCTGACTGACTGCACTAGTGAGGGACAACGGTAAAATTGCCGAAGTATATAAGTAACAGTTATTTCCACTTAATAACCAAGCAAGGTCTAATTATAACAAATTTTTATTAAAGACATTTATTCACACCCAGAAGATTGAATTGAAGTTTCTCATTTAAAAATATATTTATTTTTAATATACAATACTTATTAAATCCTTCATACTATTTTTAAAAAATACCTGGTGAATATTACCCACTACGTCACTATGAAAACGTGTCAAATGGCGTAACCTTTTAAAGCGTAATACAGAGTGGAAATTTTACGTTTTCTTTTTATAATTCAATTATTTTAGGTAATAAAAGACAAATAATTAGATAATTAGGTGCATTTGACATTTTGAAATAACGTCTAATTTTGAAAGTTGTTCTTTATGATTCGCTAAATATGTTCCTCTTAACAAGGGTAAATGCAAAATATAAAATAAAAAGTGTCATATCAGTCATCTAAGAGCGGCTCCGGTATACCTGTTAACTGTATAGGGATTGAGACTTGACTAAGTGTGTCACCACACGTTTGCCCAGCGTAGACGTCTCTTCTCGAACACGCGGTGCATGCACACGTTTGGCCGCGGTATCGCAGCGTTCAATTAACTGCAGAGGTAACGACGACGCACGTAGCAACGTCTGCGCTGTGCAGACGTTCATTGAACGCCTACGCTGGACAAGCGGTGGTTAGAAGGCGCTCTACGGATTTAAATGGAACGCACGCCGTGGAGGTGGCGGTGGCCCGCGCGACGCGGGCGGCTCATATCATTTGAATTTGCCTTTCCACCGTGTCATGTGCCGCCTTTCGTTCAACCGCAGTCGCCAACCGCGTGCGTCCAGTGCAGCCTTGGAGGTCCATTTGGAAAATAGGGTTATTCACTCAATGGTGAATGAAAGTTGGCACTATGACTCTCATTGCTGAATCTTGACTATGTTTTTCGTTAATAAGAATAACCAACTACCAACTATTTTCGAATTATTTCTACAAATGCGCTTAGTACTACGTATTATTAACTTTACCTCATGATGTTTCCTTTCCCTCTGTGCTTTTGGCAAGCCTGGCTTGACTTTTACTTATGACTGCCACAAATTGGGCCACTTAACGCGGCCACTTGTATGGCCCAGTGTGCGGCAATCCGTACGCTTCGTTCACACGGACAGGTATTTATTTGCAACTTTTGCAAGAACAAGTTCAAGTACCAATTGGCGAGTTCACACAAACACGGTTACATGAAAAGAAGGATAAAAATTATCCT
Organism: Maruca vitrata; assembly: GCA_039566165.1. NCBI lineage: Eukaryota > Metazoa > Arthropoda > Insecta > Lepidoptera > Crambidae > Maruca > Maruca vitrata. The sequence goes on along the minus strand of CM076912.1, from coordinate 10,524,570 downwards.
CCGATTTATCTACAACAAACAAATCGGTCCATCTATCCAGCCAAATTTTAATGGACCAGTATTTCAATACGTGCATTGTTCCTACAGTAAAAATAAATCCGGTAATTAATATGTTACGGTAAGGTCCAGCAATATTTACCGGCTTCACAAAACTTTCCGTGTGAACGTAGCGCCACTAAAAGCTCATCGGCAGTCCATCCTCACATTCACTCCCTCCACCTCTCCAGATCAGATGCCCAAGTCCCTATCCAATAAGCAACCAGCACCACTTCCATGACTAGGTACGCCATTTTAAATAATTTCTTTTAGTTGTACACTTGAAATTACACTGTTATTCTTTCCACTATATGTCAGTATGATTACCAGCTTCTTTCATATCGTTGTACAAAGTATATTGATTTACTAAGTAGGTAGGTACCTATACCGGAGCCGTTCTTAGAAGACTGATTTGACACTTTTTATTTTATATTTTGCATTTATCCTTGTTAAGAGGAACATATTTAGCGAATCATAAAGAACAACTTTTAAAAATAAGACGTTATTTCAAAATGTCAAATGCACCTAATTATTTGCCCTTTATTACCTAAAATAATTGAATTATAAAAAGAAAACGTAAAATTTCCACTCTGTATTACGCTTTTACAAGGTTACGCCGTTTGACACGTTTTCCATAGTGACGTAGTGGGTAATACTAGCCAGGTATTTTTTAAAAGTAGGATGAAGGATTTAATAAGTATTGTATTTTAAAAATAAATATATTTACAAATAAGGAACTTAAATTCAATCTTTTGGATGTGAATTAATGTTTTTAATAAAAATTTGTTATAATTAGACCTTGCTTGGTTATAAAGTGGAAATAACTGTTACTTATATACTTCGGCAATTTTACCGTTGTCCCTCACTAGTGCAGTCAGTCTGACATGTAGCAAATCGGCCAACTTAGAGCGGCTCTGGTATACCTACAATATGAATGAGAGTACATTCCAGGCAGAGCCGTTGTTATTTTTTAACATTTGCGTGTGATGAAGCGATCGGGCCTCGATTCAAGACAGTTTCCTTGAAAGTAAATAGCGCAAAAATCTTGCAAATGGTTTTGAGCACGCAGTACTTTTGTGATTCTATCGTATTTCACTACATTTAAAGGACACTTTTAGGCTTGTATTGATATAATAAGGTTTTTGTTTAGCTCTTAGGTAAAAAAAACTTTTTTAACAACTAAAAAATAGACACGCGACATTATATTACACAGTTATACTTTACTAATTAAATAACTTCGATCGATACAGATCCTTTAGGGATCTATTATCACCCAACCGTATAATATGAACCCATACACCAGTAAAATTGAGATATATATTGATATTGTCTTCATCGCCACGTGTCTCAATTGTCCGAAATAATAACGATTAATTAGTTAATGTATCAAGCAAGCTCCTATTTACAAACTTTTTTCAATATCTTACTTTTGATTTATTCTTATTTGGAAAATACATCAACACTAATAATTATCTGTCGTGCGTCAGTCGTGTCTGTGTGTAAGCATTCTAAGGCCCATCGCAGCTATGCGCGTAGAATCATACACACGTGCCAACGAGTTCCTAGCGTACATAGCGTCCATATGACCTGCGCGAGTTCAAGGAGATACTAGATTAGGATTTAGGATAGAAGTAGGACAACATGATTCTACTCACTCATTATTTTATTCTACGCGCGTAGAATATTGTTGCCTCTTCTATTTTAATCTAGTTATATCCCTCAACTCGCGTTTGTCTTGTGTACGCGGTGAATTGCCAACCTAGGTATAATTTTACGCGCGTAAAATTCGCCTTCCTGGATGGACAGGGCCTTAGAAAAGACGAGATAAACAGATAGTATTGTAATTATTTGCGCGAACACTCCACATTTGAAATAAAATAATTTTACGGATTAAACTCGCCTGTATCGCGCTCTATAAAGAGCTGTGGTCACGGGCATGACGGGAATGTCTTTGTAATTTGTCTAGAATAACAATACACGCGAGTGTTAATCCGTACCATTTGTTTTATTTCAAAAGATAACCAGATACCACGTGCAGAATTCGCTTCCTCGGACAGGGCCTAAATAAATTTATGCGTGCAGACGCGAGTACGGGTACCTGGGTCCGAGCCTGCAGCAGAACGTGAGCAAGCTGCGCGCGTCGCCGGCGGGCGGCGGCGGCGGCGGCGCGGTGGCGGCGGTCACGTGCGCGCCGCTGCTGCCCGCGCCCGCCTCGCCCGCGCCGCTCGCGCCGCCCGCGCCCCACCAGACCCACCACGTGGCTAAGCCTGAGCGTTAGTATATCACTCCACTTGATAAGGGTATATGGGCCCGAGCCTGCAGCAGACCGGGCGCGCCGCTGCTGCCCGCGCCCGCCTCGCCCGCGCCGCTCGCGCCGCCCGCGCCCCACCAGACCCACCACGTGGCTAAGCCTGAACGTTAGTATATCACTCCACTTGATAAGGATGATTGGTCCAATGTTAAAAATACATATCTGCGTTTATTAGCGCCGCACCACGTGGCTAAGCCTGAACGTTAGTAACTTGATGACACTCCACTTGATAACACTCTTTCTCGGTTCAGTTGCATTTGGTCCAATTTGCGATTGGTCGAATGTAAAAGATACATAATATGCGATTATGAAATAGAATACTAATCTGATATTAAATAATATCGTATATCAAAGTTTCATGCAGACTTACGAAAAATTGGAAACCTCTTTTTTTCTCATACATGATGAACGAACATAGGTACTAAAAAGCTATTTTTTTCTGTACTGGTATGTCCCGCGCAGAGTCGATGGGCACCCGCAACTTGGTGCTGGCCACGACGGGCGCGCCGCAGTCGCCGGCGCCGGGCACGCCGCCGCCGCAGAAGTTCGTCATCGTCGCCTCTCAGCAGAAGCCGCCGCAGGTTTGTACTGTCGCCCGCATGTTTATCACAGAATGGCAAAAATATAAAAGGGCATTTTGTCTTGCCTGCGACTTCGCACGAATTAAAGTTTAGTTTGTCTTTTTCTGAAAATAACATATACAAAAAATAAATAATTAAAACATTCGGTGCGTTAGTTCGGAAGTTATGTGCGTATATTCATACCGGCGATTCATTATTATTTATATAGATGTACAAAAAGCAATCGAAAATAAGATAAATTATAATTGCTTAGAAAGTATAGTAATATAAAAAAAATTAAACAGTCTTCAGGTGTGTATAACCATTTTTTCTTAAAACAATTATAATGTTTCGATGAAATGTGGCCAGGCCCAACCGGTGAGCGGCGCCGGGCACATCGTGGTGCACAGCTCGCAGCCCACCATCATGCGCAGCCAGAACGTGCAGGTACGTGCCACGCGTTACGAACGTCACGTACAACATAAAGAATAGGAATATAAAAAAAAGAAAATGTTTATTGTCTTTTATTCTTTTATTTTTGGAGTAAGATTTTAGTGTTTAAAACCTGCAGATATTATTTCGTTTACAAGTATTCTATACTATGAGCTACAAAATAATTTGAAAGTGTATTTTTATATTGCAACGTTGATATGTAGTAAATATTTAAACAGAACAATGCAGTAGAGAAGTGTATGCTGAATGATGTCTTGACAAATTCGTATAAGAAATATAGAAAGCATGTATTTAAATATGCCTGCACAATAAAAAGCATGATAATCTTTAGAATATTTATTTGTTCCGTACGTTGTACGTAGTAAATATTCGTACATAGTTGGCACCCATAAAATCAGCGAATATTGCATTTTGAATGATACCCGTGTTATAATAAGTAGTAGTTTAATATATTTAATGATTTTTTCCTAGTTATGCTATTTTTCCCTTAATAGGCTTTGTCAAATAGGGTTGTGAATGTAGTCTGCACGCTATAAAGACAGTAATCATACACGACCCACGCAACCTTGTCGTCAATTGATGCTACAAACGCAAGTAATTACTTTAAAATGATAGCAGATTAAGTATTTGGAGGGTATAAAACTGCTCGTTTTTAAACGGTTTTCTCTATCTTTGTATTTGTGTAGGCGCGCTTACGAGATAAGACGGCATTTTGGTAAGCGATACTTTTATTTGCCGACAGCTCGGTACGCCGAAAGATTGTTAAAAGTAATTGATGTTTCGCTGATACTATCATTTGCAGATAAGGCTACGCTGAAAGCTTCATTAACCGAATGAGCTTTTTTCGAATTTAGAATCAACGTTTTTTTTTTCAAACATCGATTTCATTTTAGTTTCACTGTTACTTTTTTTACATTGATTGTGACTAGCCCTCTTAAAAAAAAAACGCAAAACGCGATCGCATATTAGGTTTTGATTATTATATAAAGCGAAAGATTAATAAAAAGAAAACTTAAATTTGGAGACCGTCGAAATCGGACGAATGTGAAGCGCGAGCTCCATTTGTTTGTCGCGTCAAGCGTAAAACACACTGAGCCCGGCGGGCCACTGGCCTATGTCGGTAACTTTTGATTTGACTCATGATTCTTGGATTGTTAATAGGATGTACGTACGTTATTCTTAATAAGCCGCCGGTTTATGTCGGTGGCCCTTGCAAGTCCGGTGATGATAAGGCTACTCTAAGTCACCATCGTAGTCAGTTATGAAGGAAAACGTCGTCGGTTCGGCGGGCTCCGGTTTGTGTCCGTGGCCCTAGGGTAGAGAGCCATCCGCTTCCTTGCAAGTCCGGTGATGATGACAGGGCTACTCCAAACCATCATCGTAACAAAGAAAAACATCGTCGGCTCGGCGTCCTCCGGTCTATGTCGGTGGCCCTAAGGGTGAGAGCCATCCGCTCCCTTGCAAGTCCGGTGATGATGACAAGGCTACTCCGAGCCATCATCGCAGTCAGATACGATGATGGCTCGGAGAAGCCTTGTCATCGTAGTCAGATACGAAGGAAAAAGTCGTCAGCCCGCAGGCCCCTCTTACCCACTGGGCACTATGAGTACGTGCCTAGGGCCCCGCGATCTCATGGGGCCCCCTAGTTCCTCCCAGATTACCGATATTTAGGTATTACCAAAAACATAAATTTTGAAAAATTTGATGATAATTATGACTAAATAGTGTTTTCTTGAGGTCATAGCGGATGATCCCATGATCCTAATGTGCCTAGGGCCCCGAATAGTTTTAAAACAGCCCTGTCAGCCCGGCTGGCTCAGTGTGATCGGTCAGGCTCGCGTTCGTAGCATCAGCATCATTGCGTCATGGTGTCGTGTGGTCAGTAACAGCATGGGGGCGGTGTGTCCGCAGTCGGTGGTGGTGACGAGCGGGCCGGCGGCGGGCGCGGCGCCGCAGAAGGTGGTCGTGGTGCAGCACGCGCCGCCGCACGCGCAGCTCAGCCAGGTACGACGACTGATAGGAGCTTGACACACTGACGGACTGTAAACGTCATATAAGAAGGGGTTGGGCGGACAGTGTCTTAACTAGCCTTTTATATGCCCGGTGCGAGCTTGCAAAACTGCGCCCTTGAGAAATTAAACTAGATACTGGTCTGAGGGCCTACCATGAGTTGGCTATCGAAAACTTACTTACGTTAAAAACCTATCGAGTTGTTTTTTTTATACGGCCTATTTTAGTTCTTCGCGTAACCACCAGCCGGCGCTGTACAAGTTTTTCATAGACATATATACGTAGGCGATATCGAGCGCGTAAGTTTTAAACTCATGGTAGCCCCACAGGTCATTATTGCGCCCCGTGCCTGGCACTGGCTCAGGATGATTTCGCTAATTATTTGTGTGTAGAATTTTCTCCACATTGAAGTTGAGTGTGATAAGGTCCTTAATAGGATGACCTAAATTAATTTGCAAGATTTTTAGACTTCTTTTTTATGTCGTAACTTGTTTGTGCATGACCGAAAAGCGTATTTACAACACGGTTAAGGCAAACCAGGTAATACAAATTAGTTTTTTATCGATTTAAGCCCAAACATAATGAGCAGCAAAATCTTTATGACGACGTGCTAATGAGAATTCCACGACCGCAACACCACATCCTACAAAATTTGGTATGTACGTAATATTATGTATTAGGTAGGTACTAGGGCTATTTTTGGCTAGGAACGATCTCGCATCGGTCATGACGGATTTCGTCTCACCGTACTATAGGGAACAGAGAGTGTACTTGTGTTTGCCCACTTGACTGATCTTAATTGTGATCGGCCGCCAACGCCGAAATCGGTCGGACGCCTCATTTTTATAATTATTTCAATATTGTGTTGTGTAGGCGCCGGTGTCTGTAGTGGCGAAGCCCGTGTTCGCGCGGACGGGCGCGCCCGGGCCGGCCGGCGCGCCGCAGCCGCCGCCCGAGCTCGACGACCTCTCGCACCTCGCCTGACCTCCGCGCGCCTTCAGCTTCACCATCATCAAGCAGTACACCCGCAAGAAGTCGCAGTGACTCGCAGCGACTCCGCTACCGCACCCGCAACTCGCAACTGCTTATACTATTATTGGAGTTCACTAGCGCCGCTTTACGCAAATTGTTTGCCGCCGGGTATCCGCACTGGCTTGCCGATTCGTCGTATTGTGAACGCGTTTTGACGCGTCTTCTGCCGTAATGTGTGATTGTTACATGACTCTTCGTATCAATATTGGAGATATTGTTATTATAATATGTGTACTTACGACATTCAGTTGCGGATACTCAGCGACAAAATCATACGAGGTGGCGCTAGACAGATGCAATTCATGGAAATATAAAAAAGTGATGCCATTAAAATGTGCATGTAAGTATGAACTATATCAATGAAATAATGTGAACTGACGTTGTAAAACATGTGAATACTGGAAACGGAAAACTCAGTTGGCTACAGAAGAGGACTAGGTATTTGTGTTACTATGGTTATCGCCATTATTGATAAGTTATTTTAGAAAATAATTTGCCGCACGATCACTAACCATCAAAACACAGGCGTAATATAATGTCGACTTACTTCGTGTTAATGTTAAGTTTCTTGACCGCACCGAAAATTGCCATTAGAGAGACCACCAACAAATAAAAGTCCAGAAACAAATCAATTATGTCGCCGAGGTTTAAGCCTTTTCAGCACATTATCATTTTCTTCAATTTTATTTTAACTCTACATATTATGTTTTTTTTATACTAATGTGAAAACTTGGTGCTAAAAGATGTCGAATATTTTCCATACAAGCATTTCATATATTTACGCAAGTATGATTATAAACTCTAATACTTTCCTTATCAGTAAACAGATGAATGTGTTGAATGAAATGTTAATGTGTTATACTAATTTGTATGGTATGTACGTTGATAGACTTGGTTTTAGAGTTTTCAACCAGTAACAAAATGTTTATGCTATACCAATTCGACGGTACATTCAGGTGGGAGACATTTTGTCGACCGGTTGCTGTTACCACCATACAGTTGTGTAAAACCCGCCAAGTGACTCTGACCTCTCTCGGTCAGGTCGCGTTCCGGGATCAGCACTGTACGAACCGGAGCCAGGGGGGACCATTGTTGCGGCAAGCGCCGGACCAGTGGAGTCTAAGCGGCGGTATTGTGCGGGCGAAGCGGGTCAGCCCGCCGGCCTGGGAGACCCGTAGAAACGGGGGCCCTTCCGTACGGCGGACTGGCCAACTCCGACCCGCACAGCTCAATACCAATGCGAGACTCCACGCCTTGTTTCGTTGTTGCCGCAGCAGTGGTCTCCTTTTTCACGGCTTTCAGGGTGAGTGCGACGAGGCTCAATATGGTCTATTGTGCCTGTCGACCTCAGATGTGGATCTCACTAACGCTTACCATCAGGTGGAGTGAGGTCATCTTGTTAACCTCGTTATAAAAAAAAAAAAAAAACATTCCACTACTCTCTACCACGCAGTTCGACTGCAATATATTCAATGGAACAAACTGTACTGCAGTAGACTTGCATAGTGGATATAGTAGGATAAACCGATTCGACACTGTTCCAACCATTAACCACAATACGATAAAATAATTTCAATCGAACAGTAGTTTTGATATAAAATACATATTCATAATAATAGTGTGACATAGACATTGCAATAGATAGTTCATAGATGTAGAGTCTGTTCTAAGATTGAATGAAATCATGTCTATTCAGTGCAATATAGAATGCCCGATGGTCGGCTCACATTGCTCAACGTTCCTAGTTTACTGTCTTAAGTGACTACCTTTATTAAACATAATATAATATATATCACGAAACATTTGTGTGATTGGCATATGAAGTAAATTGTCTTTGACATCAATTCTGAGAATTGTAACGATATGTTATTATCTACAATATTAATGATTTTTTTATTATTATTACCAATAATATAATTATGTATTGTAAATAGTTCTAAATCAATACAGACATGTTTAAATCTGTTATTCAAGAAAAACAAGACCTGAAGATCTTTTATAAAACATTAACTCAATACGCTACTGAATATGACATTTTCCCAACTTTATGACGGCATGGTTTTGTGATTAATGCCCAGATGCAGAAAATTCTTAAATCCTATATAGCATAATAATTTAATAACCTAACATGAATTGTGTTTTTTCTTCACCCTGCAAATATAGGCATTTGGTTGAGGAATGGTCATTTCCTGCAATGTTAATGTTCTGTTTATGTTTTAAGTGTTATTAATTATTGATCAGAGTTTGTTCAGTCAGGCCTGGCATTTTTATTATATTAGGGATAAATTATGGTTTTATTAATATTATTACTTTACACGGAAATATCTAGATAATGTATTTAGTACCTACACTGCCGAAGCCTTCATAACTTATTCGATATGAGAACCATAAGACAGCAATGGTAGCATATAAATATATCAATCACGGCACAAACATTTATTAAGTATAGATGTATGCAATTCTTCAAATTGTTATAATATTAAGTATAAATTGATGAATTAATAAAAATAAGTAAAAAGCATTTATCATGTTTTATGGTTTGTTGACCCCGATGGATTATAGTACCTTAAACACCCTCTTGATCACATTAAGATAAGTGTCAGACATTAGACTGTTGCTATTTGTAAAACATTCAGTCATACTCAAATGTGACTTTTCTGCATATTGGTTTTGGCTTAAATCATAAATTTCCTTCATCTTTAAAATGGAAGATTCAAATATTATTTATGTTACAATAGAAGATTTAATCTGCATGTCAACCGAGTGCAAACAAAACTAATGAATTTCGTCTTACGATAATCGCTTACTCGTAGATATTTTCAGGTAAATTGACAACAAATGAACACTTATCAGATAAAAGTCATAATGCTAAAAAAACTATAAATATCGGAGAAGTACAATTTCCTGAGAAAAAAAGTCATACAAGCATTGTGGTCCATAAGTATTGTCTGTCATCGGTACGGCAGAATGTGAACAGGCAAATAAGTACCGAATCCGTGCATCATAGGCACAATGCTTCACAATGAATGAATGCCCACTCGACTGAATTGATAAGTGGGTTGTACCGCTCGTGGGGAGAGCGCGTGGCCGCCCGCCCGCCCGGCCCCGGGGATGACTGCTGCGCCCGTGCTACGTTTTGTGCCTATTCGCTTTCACCCGCTGAGAGAACTTTATGAGCGAGCCATGGAGGACTAAAACTGACCTTTTTGTAAAAATGTACTTCGCAAATTATATAAGGAAAGATAATAGAGAATGAAAAAGATAATAAGTACGTCATTATTAGATACAAAAGGTCTTTTTAATGAAACAAAATAAGAACAATACGCCAAACTGTATAATTTTAAAAGAAATGTTATTTTAAAGTGTGGATCATCGAAATAACCGAAATGTTTGACTTTTCAAAATAAATCTGAGTAAGAAAAGAGATTACCTATACAATCATAGTACCTTCTGTTTTTTTAAAGTGATCGAAATAAGTAAGTTGGAAACACGTAGTATCCAATAAATAAAGTGTTACTCATAAAATAAGATTTCTTTTGCAAAATATGGCAGTTGAGTTTAGCTAAAAATTTACTATTTATTGGTGGTATCGGACGAGGCTAAGTTGCTATGGTTCAATACGACATGAAAGTTTCGGTTTTGCCCATTCGGTTGGTGCCTAGTCTTTGGCGGGTCAGTCCGAGGCGGCGGCGCGGCCGTCTGACCACTGTCCGCGCGGCGGGCCGGCGGCGGCGGCGGTCCCACCATTCTGTCTGACGCAGCTCGGGAGCGAACCCGCTAGAGCCCGAGACGCGCTCCGCAGCGGCACGCGGACCGGGACGCGCTTCCCGCCAAAATAATACGCGCACTTTTTGTTTTTTCCTTTTTATTTTTTTTTACTTTTAATTTATGGCCAGTGTGAACAATTTCCGGCGCTTGAAAAAGTTATATTGTGATGCGTTGTTTTAATTTTGTTTTTGTTTATTTCTTTGTGTTTTTTCTACATTCTTCCGAGGGGATACGATGGCTGTAAGTATGATTTTTTATTTTTTTATATATGTAGTTATGTAACTCAGAGACCACTTTAATTTCGTATAAGTAGATATTGTCAACACGTTGTCAATTAATTTAAAAATAACCACTATTGTAAAGATTAGCTATGAAAACAGTTTTAGTAATTACTTATTACAAACATTATTTATTTATTATATTTATATATACTTATTTGTACAATCGTTTTATTTCGTTAAATATCTAAATATTCAACAAGTGCTACTACAAATGAGGTAATATTCTACTGTAAAATTTGTGTGTTTTTGTTTCAAGCGCAAATATTACTTATTAAGTAGTTATCCATATTCCGTACGTCCGTAACATGAATTCAAAACATTGATAAGTTTGTAAAAATTTTTAATAAACATAAATTATTGAACGCGAGGGAACCAAAATATTTATTTTATGCCAAGAATCCCACAGAAGTATCTTAACATTATTAATAAGTTATGTAATAAATTTAGCAAATAATAAAAACCTATCTACATATAAGTTGGTACTTGTTGTAAGTTATATTAGAATAGAAAAAAATAAAGCAAGTTCTAGCGTAAGACAGAAACCTAAAACTACCATTTTACTGTATTAATACACTAAGCGAGTTAAATGATGACGGCTTCGTGTGTAGTGCTAAATCACGTCACAATCATAAGACATCAAAATTGCACCAGGTGCAGGCAGAAAAAAAAGATAAACAAATGTCTATCTGTTAAAAAGTGTTTACAGATTTCATTCGATGAATCGTAGTCTGTAAACCGTGTAACCTATGACATAACACAAATAAACACGCACCATCGATCACCGAGGAGTCTGGCGTGCGTCAGCGGCTGCTGGCGCGTCCGTCAGCACTCGGCCATGGCGGCCGCTGTGATCTGCCTGCACGTCACAATCGGTTCACACGACCCTCTATTTATGTTTATTCCATATCTATAGCGATGTCTCCAGAAAATACAGACTCACCTACAAACCGACCAACAAGCGCTGCTGATGGATTCTTTATGTTCCATACCTCGTTAATTAAAACTCAAACAATTTCCCTATACCCCGTCATTATGTACCTAGGAGTTCTTTTGTGCTTCTAATTAAGTAGATACTCGAAGCTACTTAGTTGTCCGCCCTACGCGAGTAGTTACCTATCCTGTGAAATTATTAATGGTTTCCTTCCAATTAGAACGCTTTTTTATTGTTCAGGAGACTATTATGCATTTCTTTGTCGGCATATCGATCGAATTCCGTGCAACGGTGCAATCAGTTAAAAATGTTATACCAAACTTTTTCCGTGCTTTGTGCCAAAAGTCAACGATGCATGTTCTTTCAAGTTTGGGTGCATTTTGTAAGAGAAACGTTAAATATCACACTAAACTTCTTTTTGGGAACAGACACTTTGATGATGAAAATAAAAAAAGAACAAAGTATATATTTGAAATAAAACTAATTTTACCGATTAAACTCATGTGTACTGTTATTCTAAACATAATTATTTAGAGACCCGACGTTTCGAGCTCTTTACAGCTTTCGTGGTTACGAGCAAGACTAAAGTATATTATATTAGTACTATGTTGTAATTTAGAGCGTTGGTTAAGTATGGCTCAAGTCAATAGATGTATTGTTTATCATTATCTGCGGCTCAATGCCACCCATTGTTAGCAACATCAAAAACAAGTGTAATTGCAACGTACACACTATTTCCCAATAACTGTTCGTTGTTAAACCTGGGAGGTCAGGCTTAGTACAGGGGCTCCACTGAAATGCGATGCTCTAGCTTTTAATTTGCATTCCGCCGAATCGATAACTAGCTAATGAGAAAGTAGGTACCTTTATCTACCTGTGCACAGAATAAGATCATCAACCGAGTTTTCCCAAAAAATCATAAATATTGATATGATTTTTTCTCTATCGGTGTTGTTAATATACAACTCAAATATTTTGTGGATTTTTACTTTCGTTCAATTTTTAATATCTCTTATTTCTAAATGTTGGAAGCCAAATTGAATTCCATCTCAATAATATCGACCGAACATAAAGTATTCAGGGATGGAAAAAGTTTAAAGCATAGGTACAGTGATCGAAATATAGGTAAATTTACGCATTGGAGGCAGAGCTTAACCACACTCGGCTCAGCGAGCCGCCGCGGCCCGTCCATCGGCGCTCCCTAATTGAACATTGCACTAATGAGCGCGCAGTCCGACTGCACCCGCAATTGTGCGCCCAGATTACACCCGGAAATATCCCGGAAAATCCCAGCCCTCCAACCTGATTTTCAACAATCGTTGCAATTATTTCACGATTAGGCCCCGAGAGCGCGGCTTTCGCTGTAAGCCGATTACCGGGATCAATGCCGTAATACCCGAGTATATCAATTTCATAAAATAAAAGCTCTACCTGAGCATCACGGATTCAATATGGTTGCCATAAATCTTTTTACTACGTCATCATTATATATAGTATCATATCAAGCAATGTCCATTCCCGCGTATGTCTGTATATGTATGCTTTTTTAAATCTTCAAAACTACGCATCAGATTTTGATTGTTTTTTTTAATAGATAGAGGGATGCAAGATAAAGGTTTTAATGTATAATATACCCGAAGCGAAGCGAGTACAGGTCACTAGTCAAATAAAAAGCTAAAAAAAAAGCGTTAAAAAGCGTCGATGGCCGAGTGGTTAAGGTCGTCGCTTGCCATGCAAGAGGTCGCCAGTTCAAACCCCGCTAGGTACCAATGTGTTTTTCAAATTTGAAATTCATATGTACCATCATTCGACGCTTTAACGGTGAAGGAAAACATCGTGAGGAAACCAGCACACCTGAGAAATTTTTCTACGGCGTGTGAAGCCATGTCAGAGGCCTACAGGCGGCTTAAACTCTGACACCAGGTTGTTCATCAACCACACGATAAGAAGAAGAAGACTAGTCAAATATAAACCGAGGGTAGATATAGAGACCAGAAAGAGTCGTCTTAACATTGGATTCAAAATGAATGACTGACTTAATAAATAAGAGTTACGAAACTTATTTATTACTTTCATAACTATCATTTATCTTACTGTGTTAAGTATATGATACTTATATAACAGGCAGTGATGTAGGTACATCTTTATATAATACATAGATACATCCAATTTGGTTTTCGCTGTTCGGGTTACCGTGATCAATGAATATATTACAGCACCTTTATGTAGTCGCTCGGTGGTAGACTTAATTCAACCGAAACATTTAGCGAAATTATTCTGTATTCATGTTTGCGGGATGGGATTAGAGAAATTGAAATACATAAGTAATTTGAATCGGTCCTAGATCTCTTCAAAGGGTGTATCTCATGGCTGTGAAATTCTGCTTATTTTATGATGTATGAAATAAAATAATGTATACGTAATTACAAACTACCTACATACCTACATAGTCAATGACTTGTCACTGACTCATGATGACCGTAGTGTGGTTATGGCAAAGCTGCTTCACCACCTTTTTTTTCCTAACTGATGTTGGCTTGGAATAGCCTCGTCATCATCATCGGACTTGCGGGGGAACGGTTGGCTCTCACACCTAAACTACACCACCACCATCCACATTACAGCAGAGTTTAACTAAATAATCCTCATTTGATACCATAGTATTTAATTTCCTGGTCCTGATCAATAAAAGTTACCTATGTTGGCGCACCGGTTGACATGATATTACTGGCTTGATTTCATTGAATATTCTGAATAGAAAATTCAATATTCCACCTGCGTCTATCAAAGTACCGTTCTTCGGTCGTGACGCGAGGCCCAAAGGGCTGGGCGGCCGAGATGCGTCTTCCCGCTGAGTTGGCAAGGGCCGTGTGTGGCAGACCGAAAAAATAATTTCCCTCGGTCGAGTTCCCACTGTGACTTTTCCAGGCGGCCGTCTCTTGCATCTGGCGGGACCTATTATTAGGGGACGGCTCTTAATGCTTTCTTAGGTATTTTATATGGCTACCCGTCTTAGTTTTTACGATTGTGATTTTTATTGAATTCCCCCTTCAACGCCGTGATGTAGGTGCCAGCCGTATACGGCGGGCGAAGGTGAAATACGAGCTACTTTCGCAGATTTATTTTATTGCACGGTGTTCAACACATTTCCTCGGATTTCATATTTTCTGTAACATGAAAACTGTTTTTCCGGATTCAATTATATTGTCGAGTATTTCGGCGTACTCTGCAATAAATAGGAATTTAACCTGTAGTTGTTAAGACGGTACATACCTAAAGTAGATGAGCAGGAACGTCTTCTTAGTTTCTGTGTGAATAATTAGGTAACTAATAAAATGTAAAACAAAATTTGTAGATATAAGTAACGCGTGATTAATGAGTGTCCGGTTGTTACTTAGGACTTACAAATCATAATACGTACCCCTGCTAAGCGGGGCCGGCTATTTCCGAGCCATATTGTAAGTTGCAGGCTTACTTCGAGTGTTTACGGCTTCACGGGAGGCAGCGAACTTTGCGGGTACGTTACACGTGTAACCTTATACCTGTGCCGACAACTCATTATTCCTAGGTTTATAGACGGTGCGCCGTGAAGGGCGTCCTTGGTGAAGGAAGCGGTGTGTGTTTTCCTTTCAGTTAACTTACCGATCAAGGAGCTTATAGCGTTTTGTTGTTCATTATTAAGAATTTGGATAATATTGTTTTTCTGTCTTCTTTGAATGTAATGAGTACCCATTAATTATTTACCCAACTACTTGCCCTTAACCAACGTTGTGTACCTACACCTAAAACTGAACATGCACAACCACATGTTACCCAATAATTTCCAATACAATTTTACGCAGGTTGTGCGAAAGTTGTAAACAAAGTAGGTACTTAATCAGATTCAAACGATTACATATCTTGATAAAGCATCCTATTGTCGATGTATTTCCATCGGATAAGTAACCGTTTCCGAAGGCGCGCGCTCGGGCGCTCGGGCGCGATACGTGCACCCAATAAGTGCAACAAATCGAGATGTGCACGATCCATTTGATCTGACACAAATTTATCCGCAGCGCAGCGGTCTTTATTTACGCCGACGACGACGTTCACTTGTCCTGACAAATTCATAAATTACCGACATCCTCACGGTTCTTCCATTTTTATTTTAGTCGCAACTTCTTGCTCGGCCGTATCGACGTCGGCGGGCTCTTTGAAGTACGCCTCATTAATCTACTCAGCTCAATGGAAGAGTTTCTAGTTTAATCCTGTTTCTTTAATAAAGTTTTTTATATTTAGTTGAACCAACTGAAATTAATTTGAAAGAGGTTTAATGTTCCTTTTTGTTTTTCAATTGAAGAAGAAGTCTAGTAGACTTTGTTGGTAGTAGGTAGTAGTCTTCATTATTTTATGCTTGCAATTTATAAATTTTGTTAATATTCGACCGTTAATTAGAACTATAGAGAGTTAGGAGAGTAGGACCATATTAATAGTGAATGTATTTAGCAGTTGTCTAGGTCGAAAATATCGAACACGATACTTGGTGCTAGTAGGTAAGCTAGGTACTCATGTAAGCGGGGCGACACGCGGTCTCAGTATAAAACGCATCAATGCATTTTATGAAGTGCTGCGGTGTCTGTCTACATACATGCCTACACGGCTGCGTGTCGTCACGTGACTCACCGCCCGCCCTGCGCCGCGTCTCCGCCTACCGCTTGTCCCGGGACTTCGACACCATTTTATTGTATTCCAACATTGTTGTAACACGATGTTTAGACACACGTTAACCGCTAAAGTATTTCCAACAATCGCATTTAAATTTGTACGTACATTCTTGGATCTTAATGCACCTTTGTTTAGAAATGTAGCTTGGGTGAATGAAATGCCCATACTGAGTACTCGTTTAAAAATAATCTAATGTTTTTAAGAAGAGACATATAAAAGTAAATAAGAAATTTTCATGTATGTAGTAGTTGGTAGATAGTAGATACGTACCTACTACTTACATAAAGGGAAACCAGGGCGGCGACGTGTTTCAAATTAAAAATTAATTTTACTTTTTATGGCTGCGGACACTTATTTAGCTATTAGCGAGATAAGGCACGCCACGCTGCCCGGCTCCCCTCGCAGCTTGCAAAAAAACGGCCAAACGTTATAAATGCAAATCTGCAACACTTCTGCGAACATAGGATTAATTTGACAAGATTTATTGAAGCTTCTTGTCAGAGTGAACGCGACACGTACGTTCGAGTGTCCGGAAATAGCTTTTGATACATTTTGTGTAGGTAATAGGTGTGCACCTACCTTTGGTTTATGTGTATACAAAATGTTATATTGGGTACGATTTTAAGACCACAGTTTTTCATTTTATTAATCGAATTTCAAATTATAGAGGAAGATCCCAGAGCCGCCAGACATCACTTATTTTCTAATGGACAAAATATATACGATTGAGTAGTGGTGGGGTGTACTATCATCATATGACAAGTTGCTACCTTGACCAGACAGCCATTTTTCAGATATCAACCAATCAAGGTACATAGAAACACTGCTCACCTCACTTAAATTCTGATGGCTGATTTTAACATATATTTCACACAATATCATTAAAAATCAGGTTTTATTACTCCCAGACACATGCGGTCGGCGGTTTTACCTTACAGACGCTTTAAAGCTATGAAAAAAATTTTACTTTTACTTAATTTTACTTATTTTGTGATGCTTGATTTTTATATATGTTATTCAAACAACTATTTTAAAACGTTTTGCAAACGGACAGACCGATGCAAGGGACCAAACATTCACCAGACCCAACTGTTTTAGATTTTTTTTTTTAATTGAATTTAGTTAAGTTTTTCTAATAAAATAGTTTGTAAGGTACAATTCTATAATTATTGCGGTCAGATGAGCACTTTTTAGTTGTTTGAATAACATATATAAAAATCAAGCATCAGAAAATAAGTAAAAGCAAAATTTTTTTCATAGCTTTAAAGCGTCTGTAAGGTAAAACCGCCGGCCGCATGTGTCTGGGAGTAATGAATCCTGATTTTTAATGATATTGTGTGAAATATATGTTAAAATCAGCCATCAGAATTTAAGTGAGGTGAGCAGTGTTTCTATGTACCTTGATTGGTTGATATCTGAAAAATGGCCGTCTGGTCAAGGTAGCAACTAGTCATATGATGATAGTACACCCCAACACTACTCAATCGTATATATTTTGTCCATTAGAAAATAAGTGATGTCTGGCAGCTCTGGGATCTTGGACCATTACGTCAGGGAGGTATTTAGATACCTAATCAATCTACAATTATTATTCCCTATATAGACCAGTCAAAGTAACCTACTACTGTTTTATTAAATAACAATAAACAGGATTAAATTGGAATTAAGTTTTGGTACCATCCAATTTAATAATTTTATCTTATGAAAGCCAAAATATTTCTCATATCTTTTGTCTAGAGTCTAGAGAAAATCGCTTTGTTTGTCTAACAAATAGGTACCTATATAATTAACTCCAGACATTTAATATTTATCAGTAATAGTTGGTAGTACAATAGCACCCACTTGGGACCAATCCAATTGTTAATTTTATGCCTCAGTCAGTAATGCTCCATCGAAATTACGAATATTCATAAAATGTATTTTGATGACAAGTATAAAAGTTGAAGGCGTCACGCCCACGAGCTCACATTTACAACAATAAACGTAACAATGCTCGCGGCAACGTGACGACTTAGACAAATCGCCGTTGTATTGGACAATTTATCGAATAATCCCTGCATTTGTTTCAATTATTCCGCTCCCTGGTTGATGGCCGTTTTACCTACATTCAAACCGTGAAAGGGATTTGTCGACGCGTGTCTGGAATCCGCATTGAATATTATACGTAATTAAACTAATAGGTATTCACGCATTGTTCGCATTTTACGTGCGGGCCCGGCCTCATATTATATTCTATTGTAATTGCTGTACGTTTTATGGTAATACTGTGCTTTAGTTTAACAGGTTCAGATTGGCTTTGTTTCGTTATTTGCAGATCAAGCCACACGTGGCTTGCATAACATAGTATACCTACGTAATGTGGGTTGCCTTTGTTAAATTAAGCCTATTAATATTTGCTTTTTGGATATAACCAGGGCCGCGCCGACCACCGGCAGCGCCTGTGTGCGAAACCTATGAAGCGCCTCTTTTTTAACGAATCATCATAAAAAACGAATTTAATTTTTGAATTAATATTTTTAATTGTTAATTTTGACTGAAATAAATGTTCTCCAGTTTTACAGTACTTAGATAATATTATCATTAATATCTAAGTGTATAAAACTGTGGAACATTTAGGAATTAGGATACTAAATAGTTAAATCCCGTTCGCTTCTGCTTGCCAATTACTGCGAAAAATAAAACTCGAACAAAATTTTAACATGCTTTATTAAATTAAAAATTGGAAAAAATCACATTCATGCCTGACTGGACGGGGACTCGAACCCACGATCTTACATTAGAGCTGTGTGTAGCACTAAAATCACAATTAAAAATATAATTGCCAGGTGCTTCCATTTCTGTATAACATTTTGGTAGAACGTGGGGCGCGTAATCCCAAGATCGTGGGTTCGAGTCCCCGTCCAGTCAGGCATGAATGTGAATTTTTCCAATTTTTAATTTACATCAGAGCTCTGTGTAGCACTAAAATCACAATTAAAAATATGCTTTATTAATACAAAGAATTTAATACTTAAAATATGAATAACAAGACCACATTTGCAAGAATACAAACATTACTGAAATTATAATATTTCCACTTTTCTCGCTTTTTTTGTTTGCGAAATCCCTAATAGTTTCATGTATGTCTATATGGTCTAGTATGGCTTCCTCTATGGATATTGTTGCTAAATTAGTTAATCTTTCCTGACTCATTGTAGAGCGCAGGTAATTTTTTATAAGTTTTAATTTAGAAAAGGACCTTTCCGCACTTGCACTGTAACTGGCATAGTTAGCATAATTCGTAATGCTATGGTAATGTTAGGGCATACAGCTGTCAAATTGTTTAAACATATACATTCAACAAAGACCACATCATTTCTTAATTTTTTAAAAAATGGCTGACAAGACATAATTTCTTCTCACAAATCATCGGCGTTAATATTCAATGAATCATTTGCTGAAAATTTCTCCTGTAAACGATGTCAGCTTCTTCTTAATCGACTTTGATCTTGGTCATCACTTAAATTAAATAAAAAATTAAACACGTCGTTGTGATTATTCAATAATATATAAAAAAATACATTAATTTTAGTGGCGGCGCGGCGCCCTTATAGTCTTGGCGCCTGTGTGCGCCGCACACTTCGCACACAGGGGCGGCGCGGCCCTGGATATAACTTTACATTAGTTAAGATAACAACTGAAACAAATAGACATATCGCAAAAATATTCATTCGTTGTTAATACTTTACCTACCGTTATTAAATGTTATGAAGTCTGCTTCAAATCGAATTAGCTATGTCATGTTATAGTAAGTTAGTAAACTTAACTAATAGGCGATCTATAGAAAACTTGTAGGCTTACGAAAATCTGAACACGAATTAATGAGCTACATTAGCGAACGGATCTATGGTTATTATAATTATATAATTATAATAACACTAGCTTTCCGCTTTGGCTCTGAACTATATCTGTACCAAATTACATTAAAATCGTTTCAGTAGGTACTCTATGCGTGAAAGCGTAACAGACTGAGTTACTTTCGGATTTATAATATTAGTAAGGAAGTAAGGATAATACAAAAAATTTAATAAAGCTATCTAAAATACTAGTAACTACATACCTATTAAACAAATAATTCTATGCAGTCTCTAGACACGTCATTTAGAGGCCTATAAACAAGTAAATACTAAATAATAATTAGTGATTAGTTACATATCAGACAAGTCAATTCAAAATTAAGTAGATAACAGTACCTTCCTACATCCATTTGACTACCGATAAAATGTTCTTGGCTAGATTAAATTAGCATGGAGGAATAAAGTTAACACAAAGTTCGTAGTCGTAAAACAAACTTGCTCCGATAACTTGTAGTTAGACTTTCAAAATTAATAGCTTGAAGGAGCTTTAATTTCCTTCAAGTCTACTTAGCTTTTAGTTTATGAAAGAAACAAAAATACCAAGTGAATCTAAAATATTTTATCTACATAGTTTATAGAGGTTAAAAGTTTGTTGGGATTTTTTAATCTTTTTTAGGAGACTCGACGATGCAACTTATATACAAGTGAAAGTGCCCGTTTAAGGTGAGAAAACATAATAAAAAATTATCCATGCAAAGACACAGTTTTACAGTAAATTTATTGTTACAATCGGACCAGGCGAGGCTGCACATAACTCTAGAATTTTTACTGAGCAGCCTAACAAATCATCTACCTACCTGAACCGTGTTTGAAATATGTAAGGGACTATAAATATTTCGTTAAAAATTCGGTTAAGTGTGACTTGTACTTTTTAATCGAGGATTCCGGACAAAAATTTAGATACATATTACGTACCTAAATTTTATTTTATTCAAACACTATATTATGTGACGCTGTTCCACGTCTCCAACCTATTCCGAGAAAAAGGTTTATAGAAGGCGAGGACGGACGGACAAAAAATCCTAAGCGAGTTCTGCTTTCCTTTCGAGGTGCGGATCCCTAAAAACGTCTCAGGGGGCGTTCCAAAAGGTCGGCACACTAAATTAAAGCCTTTAATCTTGATTAATAACAGCGATTAGTTATACTGTGTATGTGCCTGTGTCGAATGGCTCATAATTAGGGTATCATTGTCCCGTGTTTAATGAACCGTGGCGAGCCGCCGCCGACGGGCGCCTGCCCTTGCGACTTGCGTCTGATTGTTACAAATCGAGATTTCTTTCGCTCATATACACAATCAGCCAGACTTGTCGCACAGAAAATTGTTTGGCTCGCTCATGTGGGCACGGAAATGACTCGGCGTTTCGACATTTCAAACAGATGCGGGGAATTTGTGGTCAGATTACAAACGGATTCCACGGGAATGTTTGATGTGTATACGTTATAATAGGTATTATCCTATACTATATAAGTATTTTACTAATCCGTAATGAAATTTTGTGAATATCCACACATATTTGCTTTTTTACGATCAATCTACATTTTTGGAATGAATTATGACGTTTTTTAAAAGATTCCTTTTGTAATGTGCCCGCGTATGGATCGTCTATCATGAAAAGTTCCCTTAACACACCTACTAAATAAAAACTTATCCAATAGTCAGTTAGGTACTTACTTAAAATATCAACTAAACCGCCTATATCTATAATAATCGAACGCCAACGACGCTATGTGGCAGCCCACTGGACAGATCAATCAACCCCTGTGACTGGTAAATCGCTACACGAAAGTCACGTTCGGATCGGTGTAGTTTCCTTTAAAGTTCCTGACTGGCGGGCACACGCACGCTGCGACAATCATACTGCATTTAATCATCATTAAAGCGGAATCAGCCGCCGTTGCAGCCGCGTCAGCTGTAATGCCCCCTTACACGTTTTTGTCGAGGTTTAGACGAGCTTTTTAAAACGAATTTTCACGGCTATCGGACACAGCCAGCTATTTAGAATTCATTTTGCGGCAGCGGATTTTTGCTCCCGCAAACGGGCAAACTCGCTTTGAAATGTGTTTATGGAAAGTTAAATTGAATAATAAAACGCTAAGCGCTCCGCTACAGCTTGCACACAACACCGACATTTTAATTACTATGGAATGTAAACATACATTTACTTTGCAAAACATTTTCATTTTAGTGAATCTTTTGTCCTATATTGCGCGTTCAAAATTCGAGTTTGAGTGTCGAATTGCATCTGACCCTTTTACCAGTAATAATAGGAACTTACCTACTTTGTAACTTGACGGATCATTTTAAAATTATCTGCATACATAAAATACAAAGCGGAGCATGAAAAAGCTCAGCGATCTTTTGTACGGCGCGACCAGTTATGACAAAGCGAATTCCCCACCCCTCTGTAGGGTTCTTTGTCTACTAGATCGAGATAGACGCGTAAATTCGATACGGGAATTATTTTATTAGATCCAACGTACACGTGCGCGGCGTGACGAATGCGATAATGCCCCGGGCACCGGGCCGCGGACGAACAATCGCATTCCACATGAATTAACCATAATAGAGACAGCGACGGAAGCTTTGTGACCGTAGCACCGTGACTCGATGTCCGGAGTCATTGCTAATTCCATGCTATGACGTAGTTGTGCGATTCACAAGCGCACGCATCTTCGCAAGCCGAATTTCGCTTCTACCACGCATATTTAACGGCATAGTTTCAATATAAGTACATAATTGTGCAATAGTCAGGATCAGTACATTTTCCGCTCGAAGGCTGGTGATGACGTCAATATAATCCAAGCAATTGAACCTTCGTCCCCGTAGCACCATTTCTCGATAGGTAAGTCGAGTAATAACTTTTAAATTATTACGTCATCAGCTGCTGCATACTTAAGACTGTTTTGTGACTATAGAGTCGATAAAGTCGCAGGGGATTATCAAACTTTTATTGCAGAGCTTAATGAAATCTTAATATTTTCCACATCATTAATTTCTTTGCAACTAGTCGAATCATCTTTAGTTACCCGACCACAGATTATTTTAAACTAGCGACCCGCCCTCGCTTCGCTTCGGGGATATCTCTATCTCTATGTAATATATTTTAACCCCGTAAGAGAAATCTATTTTTATCTAAAGCCTATGACAACCAGGGATAGTGTAGCTTTCCAACAGTGAAAGATTTTTTCAAATCGGTGCAGTAGTTTCGGAGCCTATTCGAAACAAACAAACAAACAAAAAATCAAACCTTTCCTCTTTATAATATTATTATATATTATATATACATATATATATACAATATATATATATTATATTACATATTACATTGACTCCCGTACCCCAGTGATGCTTACATGGAGCCTACATCGCATGCTGGCTAACTGAGCGCGGTGGCGGCAACCACGCGACTTTTTTCTAATACTTGCATTTTTAAACTCGTGATATCTTCCGAATGAAATGTCCGAATTGAATAATTCAAAAAGTCATAAATAGGTATTGAAGCCGTCTTGCATATAAAGTAATTTATTTTGATAAGGATTAATACCAAAGTACAAATAAAGAGCCTTTTCATGTGGCGGCATATAAATTAAATTTTTCGAATAAAAACCGCTTACTGTGACATAACTATAATATTTAGACATATGCTGTCGCGACACTTTTTATAGATAATGATAAGTTCTACAAAGTCGTAGTAAATGATTTTGTTCTATCATCAATAGTTTTCGCAGCGTACGCGACGTAAGGAATTTTTCAGGTAAATTTTTTACACCTTGGGTTACATTATTGGAGTTTTAGTAAGGATCCCTAATTTTTTAAAAAATATTATATAGCCTATGTTACTTCTGAATAATGCAGCTTTCTAATGGTGAAAAAATTATGGCAATCGGTCCAGTAGTTTTTGAGTTTATTCATTACAAACATACAAAAATACAAAAATACAAAAATACAAAAATACAAATCTTTCCTCTTTATAATATTAGTATAGATGAAAATATTGTAGTCATCCCGTAGTACCTACTGACTACGGCTACGGAAGCTTCACGCGTCTCGTAGCAAACTAGCGTCTACGTTTAAGAATTAGGAAGTTATCAAACAATCTCAAAAGTGTCGTCAAGTTTATATGTGCGGTGTCATTATTATAAATATGATTTGATAATCCTTACTTAATTATTATTATTAATGCGAAAGTAACCATTCTGCATGTCGAGCTTTCACGCCAGAACTAGTGAGCCGGCTTAAATCATATTTGGTATTACAACAGTAGGCCATTATTATATATAGAATCACTTCGACCAGTCCCGCAGTCAGACAGTGTAAATTGTCTTGTGGGTCAGAATGTAAATTAGATGTCCAACTCATTCTGTTTTAATAATAAATAAATAAATTATAATAATAATTTGAGGTGAATGTGCCAAAGGAAATATTTCATGTAATAATCATTGTCCCACTGGTGCAAAGCTAGTTATTAATAAGTAATTGTTGCTGTGTGTCACGCATTTGCATGACTGACACAGATCGCGCGCCACTTGTTTCGGATTGCGTCGTGGTTGTCGCTCGCACGCCGGCCCATCGGTATCGACTATCAAGCGCTCCCGCGCGTCCTGTCGCTCGGTGACGTCGCGTGCGCCCCTAATCCCCCGAAGCGTTACACAGATATCGGCTTTCCCAGCGAAACAGGCCAATTATTCATGCCACAGCAACAGTGTTCGACAATGGAACAGCGCTCAGTAGGTATCACTTAACATTCTAGAGGCCGGTTAATTACCCCGACAGTTCGTATTTGAATAT
This sequence comes from Maruca vitrata, assembly GCA_039566165.1. NCBI lineage: Eukaryota > Metazoa > Arthropoda > Insecta > Lepidoptera > Crambidae > Maruca > Maruca vitrata. The sequence goes on along the minus strand of CM076912.1, from coordinate 10,499,799 downwards.
GAAGGTAGATAAAAATTAAGAAATAAATAAATCACGCACATTATTACATCAATCTTACTTCGAGCTACTTAAGATTTATCAAGAACTTGTGCTCGAGTGATTGGTCTTAACCAATCACTAGAGCTAAGAAATAGGTTAGTATAAAAATACAATAAAAAAATTCAATTTCGATAATCAACAGACAGCGCAAACTTCAAAATCGATAAGCATCGTATGTATCCAATGTAGGTACCGGCTGCGTATCTAATGCATAAATAACGAGATGGCAATTTAGGAGCCCTATAGAACTAACTTTTAATTAGTTTAGCGGCATGACTCACACAAAGGCCCCAAACTGGGTTTTTCATTAACTGGGCACCTTAATCTGAGTAGTTAATAAATCGCCAAACCGAACGAATTGAGCAAAAAAAATCTACTTATTAATATTTTACTTATAGTCCAGTCAAATTAGGTTTCATCTGCGGAAAAATTACAAGTGAGCTGAATTTTGGTACACACCTTTATTACGGCATTGTAATGAAGGTGTGAAAAATCGACATTCATATCGTGCCGGCTTAAAAAGTTATAGGGGTCAAAAGGTCGCGAAAATCAGTTTTTCGGGAATATCTTGCGATCTATTGCTTGTAGGTTAATTGAGGTCATTAAAAAAATTATTTGTTATAAAATTATCTACAAAAAATGTCCTGTGCATTTTTTTGTAGAATTGAAAGTTTTCGGAGGAGAGCGCCGAGAAAGCACTCACATACGGTATTGTATACCAAGGCGTACGTACGCCCTATGCTTTTCATTGATATTTGTAAGCGTGTTGTTAGTAAAATCTACTACATACAGACATATAGCATTAGTAATACTAGTACAGAAAGTTTTCCTTTTTGGAAAAGGAAAAAAGGAAAAGGAAAACTGAAAATCATGAAGATGTTTAAAAAAAGATTTGTAATTGTACAAAAAATTGCAGCGGTAGAAAATATGTCCTAGCATTGACAATGCATCTCGAGAGCAATTTTCTTGTTGGAATATTTCTGCAAAATTGTTTAAATCAGATCTTTTTTCAAACATCTTCATGATTTTCAGTTTTCCTTTTCCAAAAAGGAAAACTTTTTGTACTAGTATTACTAATGCTATATGTCTGTATGTAGTAGATTTTACTGACAACACGCTTACAAATATCAATGAAAAGCATAGGGCGTACGTACGCCTTGGTATACAATACCGTATGTGAGTGCTTTCTCGGCGCTCTCCTCCGAAAACTTTCAATTCTACAAAAATGCAAAGCGACATTTTTGTAGATAATTTTATAACAAATAATTTTTCTAATGACCTCAATTAACCTACAAGCAATAGATCGCAAGATATTCGCGAAAAACTGATTTTCGCGACCTTTTGACCCCTATAACTTTTTAAGCCGGCACGATATAAATGTCGATTTTTCACACCTTCATTACAATGCCGTAATAAAGGTGTGTACCAAAATTCAGCTCACTAGTAATTTTTCCGCAGATCGGTGTTTAAAAGAGCTAATTTGACTGGACTATTACTGACATAGAAGTAAATACTGTAAACTTAGTTGCGCAATATTTGGGCCGATACTGGGACAAAGCTCCCTTGACAACCGACATCGGTAACGCGTGTCCTTGGCAGGCGAAGCGAAACGTCAATGGAATTTAATATTCCGTCTACGATAACCCAGTTATCGTAACGTAAACTGTGTATAAAAAGCGGCAAGTGCGCGGGCATCCCTCGGCGCGGGTAGTACCACTTGCCCGCCCGCCGCCGCAGCACGTAAGCTCCAACTGCCGACACGCACCCTGCCTGCACTTTATACTCACGCCTGACAATATATTATTTTTTGCACACCGCAACTTCTTCTTTCCGCGCCGATCGTAAATTAAAATGTGTTCGCAACGTAACTAAAATCTTACTCGTAACGGATAGTAAACCAATTAAATTGGAATACCACACCAACATGAGTAATGCACCTTCTTAGCACCTTTTTATTTAGACTTCAAAAATACACGTTTTTGTTAAGGCTAGCTTAAACCATCCACTATTATTTACATTGAGCAGATAAGTTCGAACGGTGAAATAAAATTAAATATTTTGTTACAGCACAACATAAGTCGATTAACTATTCGTAGAGTATAATGAGGAGGCTCTGTGCCCTAAAATGAGTTTGTTCGTTGACTTGCGTCAGATCAAGTCATCAGTAACAAACCTATCGGAAATGGTTGATAAGATATCGTCAACCGTAACCAAAGAAAAGAAACCAGATAACATTCCCAAAAAAGAGCCTTCAGTGTTATACGGCAGCATGTACAAACCAACAACTCTCGGCTTTGGCGTCCGTTTCTCAAGCCAAGAGGATGTTTTTCGGGACATGCCTTCATCAAGACTGCGGAGTCATATGTCACTTCCGAACTTAGGTAAAGCTGAAACTGGATTCGATAGACCGTCTACGTCCAGAGAAGACCGCCCAAAGATCGAGGAAATTGATGATGAAAAAAGTGACAGCACGGGAAAACCACTCCTCCAGCTCTCGCCTGACGAGCTGAGCGACTGGATCGTCGCGACTCTGAACAAGCGGCCAAACTTCGACGACACCGGTGATACGCACCCGATGGATTTCATAGAAACTGTAAAATATTACATTTCCGAATTAAATATGACCCAAGACAAACAACTGCCGTTCATTATATCCTGCCTCGACGGCGTGCCTTTAATGTGGGCGCGATGTTTCAGACACGAGTTCAAAGATGTCGAAGGCTTTTACAGCGCATTCGAACAGGAGTTTTGGGGCCCAGACAGGCAAAAGTCAGTGTTGTACGATATGAAACTCGGAAAGTACGACGAGACAAATTCCTCAAGAATGAGCATGTCCGAGTACTTTCTACACAAGGTTTCCAATTACAGACACTTGACTCCCCCGCCCTCAGACTTGGAAGTCGTTTACTCGCTGGCAGCTCATTTTCCGTCGGCGGTGGAGCTCGAGTTGCGGTTGGCACCGAAGCCCACGTTGCGTGATGCCTACCGCCTGCTGCGGCGCAGGGACGGCGAGACGGCGGACTTCCTTCCCAACTATTTATACGAAATGTGCGAAGCCTTCCAGCGCGGCCAGCGCCCTGACTCCGCCCGCCGCTATGACCCGCCTCACTCTTTTTCATCGGATCATAGATCGAAGACGCCCAAATAGTATTTTAGCAAACCAAAAACAGTTAGCACGCATCATATTAATGATTACAGCACTGCCATTTATATTGATTGGTTTAATTTACTTATAAATAAATAAAGTACGTACTTACTGTAAAGACTGTTTCGTTTACTTATTTGATGAAAATCGTTTCAAAAAAAAGGTATGGTATGAAATCGATATGTCTGTGTGGTGTGAGTGGAATGAGCTGAATTGACATGTTGGTTTGTTGGGCAGAGCGTTGCACGGGAGCGTCGGCAACTGGAGTGAGAGCGATTGCGCTGAGGCGCGCGGCGGCGGCGCGCTATGGGGCGGGCAGGCGCGCGCGTGCCGCCGGCAGCCCGCCGCCATGCCGCACGTGGCGGCGGCCGCCCGGCTCGCGCGCGCCGCCTGCCTCGCCGCGCACGAAGGCGAGCGCTGGAACTGCTCCTCCATCGAGCTGGCGCCGAAGTTCACACCTGATTTGCTGACAGGTAAGAGTTTGTTGAATTTTCAATTGTATGTGACTTTTATAGCAATGATACAATTTCAATACAACAATTTTATAGAAGAGCTGGATAACTAAATTTTCGTTATTTACGACAAAGCCTCCTTGAAATAATATTCTTAAAAAGTTATCATTGTATTGCAGTTTACAGACATTCATTATAGGTCTGAAAGTTTCATGTTCAGTCTACGATGTAACTCACTGTTTTTACTTCCATCCGTATCCGTATGTCGGTATATACTTTGGATTTACTTAGTATTTACATTGTCCTAATGGATCCCGGCCGTCTAGAACGACTAGGAGTTCCGACAATAATGAAAGATAAGGAAAGGCAAGTTTGTCGAGTCTTTTAAATCAGCGGGCGCATTGTGCCGGCGCGGCGCCCGTGACCGGCCCTTTCAGCCGCGCGTTCCGCACCGACCGCTCTTTTTATTTACATGTCACGTCCACGGTATATTTATTGCTTCGCGGGCAATTAATTTTTAAATTACTCCTTTGTTTCTGACCGAATTACCAAGATTCCCATGGCATTCACATTTGAACATCGGAACTGTTTTAATTTCTCCGTTTCCGTCTGTCGCTGTAATGAAAAGGAAATGGAGATAAGTTGTTACATTTGTGTGTTATATGAGAGAATGCGATTTGAATCATTATTTCATGGCTGTCAGATGTTATTAGTACTTATTTTTATTTATGTGGTATGCGGAAGTTCTATGGCGAAATATCATTTTAACGGCAAGGCTAAGGCGGACGAGAGGGAGGAAAATTATTAATAACGAAAGACGTCACGCGACTCTACCCCAACTCGAGCCGGCACGAAGCAGGGACATGTCGTGACGCCGCGTGATGACAACCGCCTATTGATCCTCAGCTCAAAGAACATGATTACGAAGAAATTACCTTATTGTACGGAAATGTAGACTTCACAGACTATTTGCTGTGAAAGTCACAGTTTAAAATAGTAAATGTTTAAAGTCGCGGTCAATTTGTAACGGATATAATTATTATCATATAGTTTTTAGATTGGGGTGATTATTATGCTTATAATTTTTTTAAATCCTTAGAATAATGTAATTAAATTTCCGGATTGTTTCAACCAACTAAGTGAGTACATAATTAATTGGCGCGTTGGTCTTGATTATATCTACCCTCGAAGACGTTGAACTTCAACAAAACGGTAGACATAAGTCCAATTTATCATTACTGCAACTTAGCGTAGAAATAAGTAATTAATGCAACAACAACATGAAAGGGGAATGACAAAGTACTCAAAGAAATCTGATAAATAAACAAAGAATACTGGCTTGAACTACTTAAGCCTCTGAAAAGAATACGTCATGCGAAGGAAAAGCTAAAGATACAAGAAAAGTATAATCTTTCCTTTTCGCATCACTCGCACACAATCAGTGTTTCAGCGGCGACAGTGAAAAACAACTATCTAAAAAGTTAGGAATAGAAAAGACGACAAACAATGGCGAAGTTTTTCTAGTTTTAGCGTCGTCGAGACATTGTGTAGCCGGCAGGCCGGATGCCGCCTACAAAATACGGAGCATTGTTTTTGGTCACCACTTCGCCGACCGTCTACCCACTTTAGGAAATTAATTGACACGGAACGTTGTCGGCTACAAACAAAACCGTTAGGAATCTTTCGAGTGTTCCCGACTTGATACATTTTAATTAAAAGTTTTACGGAGCGAATAACGTCTGCGGTTGCCGCGGTGATGAACTTAGTGTAACTTTTCATTAAGTTTATAGCTTTTATATTGCCAATTTAATTAATTTGAATGTGGGATAAATAATCCAATACGTATATAATGAGAATAAAATTAGCTCGTAGTTTCTTACCTAACCACGTCACGCACTACGTTGCACGCATCTTTTCTTACTCACATATAACATACGACAATAACTTATGTTTCTCTACGATTACTACTACACTACATATTCATTTCCTTTTACATAAAAGCTGAGCAATCCGACTATAATAGTAATTTCGTTTCATTGCGCTACAAATCCAATCCGGATGAACTATTCCAAACATTTACCTACTCCACTTGCTCGGAAAATAGGAAAATAGAATATAATACTAGAGTAGGTACAAAGAAAAGTTATCGCATGTGCCTATCCGGACATAAAGTGCTGCCATAAAACTGTTATGTTATTCAAATGAAGACGATTCACAGGGAAAATCCGTGCAATTATGTTAAGAAGGCAAAGAAGAGGGTTGCATGTACAGCAAAACAAGTTGGCTCCGTTATTTCAGTCACAAATAGCTTATTTTAGAAATCCGCATTGAATCCAGTATTTATTAGTTTTAACAAGTGGGTAGTCGTGGAACTGAAACTCGTTACCGAACTACAACCCGTAAACAATAAGAAGGAACGACTTTCCGAGTTGAAATAGAAAACATAAATCAATTGGCAAATCCTTATTGATACGGGTAAACTTTTCTCCTGAAAAGTTATCTTTGGTCTGTTAAATTGGGAAAGCTCCAAAGACTAGAGTTACAATGCGATCAGCGGCGAGGGTCGAGAGAGACGGACAAAAGATTTAATTACACGCATGAATCAAGCGCTGGAGTGATGGGGCGGCGCGGGAGCGCGGGCGGGCGGCGGGCGCGGGCTCGCGGCCGCGATAGCGCCATTGTCCGCGCCCGGGACGCGCGTGCGGGCCCTATCGCGATACGCGATTAGATTGTTCGCAATTACAGATCGCATCTACGCGATTTTTGCCTTTGACAATTTCCAAGCTTTCAGCCTTATACCAACAGGCTTTTCATTTTTCCTTTACAAGCCTTTGTGAATTAACGAACAATCTCGTCATGATAATGAAATAAATTCATTCCACTAATTTATATAAAGATTATTGGCCCTAAATTACAAGCATGAATCTTGAAAATGTTGATCAAAAAAGTTTATAAGCAAAATTCTAGAGTCAAGAAGTTGGCAACTCTATGCAAAACACCAACGTTACTGGTCCTGTCTCGTAAACGCGTTTAGCTCTTTTGATCCTACGCGTGAGCTGAGATCATTTTAGATACTGTCTTATCAGACAGTGAGGGTAGTTACGAGTATAACAGAGTGGACGTGGATGTACTGTACAATGAGTATGCGAAAAATTGCGTCTCGTTCATCAATTGTAATATCACTAGATGTGTGTCACTGTGAATTTATTGAAAACTAAACAGTCCCTAAGCATAGAAAAATTTATATTCGCAGTTTATTGTAATAATGATGATGATAAATTTCCTACAGAGCGGGAATAAAATTCAACAAAATCTTGATCCTTGATAGATGGGTAGCGAATTTTTAACCAATATGACAATTGGTCAAAAATTCGCTTCCTACCTACAACCTTAACCGCTTAAGAAACAGAAACGTTGTGTCACAGGCACCCGCGAGCAGGCGTACGTGTACGCGATGTCGGCGGCGGCGCTGGTGTGGGCGGCGGCGCGCGCGTGCGCGGCGGGCGCGCTGCCGGCCTGCTCGTGCGCCGCGCCGCCGCCGCGCCCGCCGCGCCACGCTCGCCTCGCGCCCGAGCCGCACGCGCGCTTCAAGTGGGGCGGCTGCGGCGATAACTACCAGTGGGCGGAGAGGTAAACAACAACATAGTAATGTAGAGCTATCTAATGCGGGTTAAGGATCAAAGTCTTAGTTTAGCGAATGCAGTTTTTGTCTAGCTGTCAATAAGTAGGTACTGCAAAGTTTTCTGTCTGCAACTCTTCCTTCCTCGATTTCACAGTACGACGTACTTTAATTTCAGTTGAAGGCACAAGCTAATAATAGCAATAAACCCCACCCTGGTTATCTAAACGACATAATCTATTCTAGATTTGCCAAACAGTTCCTGGACGCTCACGAGATAGACGTTCGCGACGGTAACGTGGAGGATCTATTCGAGGAGTTGGACACGACGACGACCGAGGCGACCACTACGAATGCGCCGGAGCCGACGACTGCGGCGCCCGTGGTGATCCTGGTGGACGATCAGCCCGCGCCAGCCAACATTACGGCGCCACCGAAGAAGGGCCGCAAAGGACGCCGCGGCCGCAAGCGCCTTCCGCGCTCGCCGCGCCGCGGACGTCCCACTAGGAAACGGTTCAGATCTAGGTATGGAAATTATTTTTCGCTAACATAAGATCGTAATCTGACTATATCGCGTTCATTTCGGATACTACGGACAATTCAATTATTGTCAATTGGTTAGGTTACGAATTAAATAGAGTACCTATTTTCCTATTTAGAATTCAACTCGGATGTGTTGTTAATATTAGGTAGACCACATAATGTTTCACACTTTCAAAACACATTTTTTTATTGAAACATGTAAAAGCCATTTCCATAAAATATGATGTACGAATAGTCCGGTCAATTTAGACATTCGAAGTTACATAAATTCCCACCAAGCTGAAAATCGGTAAGATTGCTTAAAATATCATTAAAAACAAAATTTGAAAGTTCCCCATCTTTCCCCTGTAAGGAAAAAATGTTATTCAAGGTCAAAGGTAAAAAAAATGAGTTTTTCGCGATTTTTAGCAAAACGGTAAGTTTTATCATAAAAATATGTATGACAAAATTACTTATCATCTAATTATCTATAAAAATTGTCTTTACACTTTGTTCCTAAGATTCACCATTTCAGAGATACAGCGATGCACAAAGTTGAAATGTTGTATTTTCAAATGCTTCCAGGCCCCCGTGCTATTGTGCTAGACAGATAAAATTTTTACGAATGATGGATTTCAGTTGCCTCTATTATCGCTAATACTAAATACAACATAAAACCATCACTTAAGGTGGGCTCTCATACTAACGCATTTTTTAATATGCTCGCACTTGGACGGTTTTTATCGTGGTTACCCTAGTAAACCTATTCCACATTAACGTGGTGACCATGGCTTAACGTGGTTACCACATTAAAAACCGGCCAAGTGCGAGCAAATAAAAAAAAGCTTTCGTAGAGAAAAGAAAAAGAGCCCACCTTGAGTGATAGTTTAATGTTGTATTTAGTATTAGATGTTATAGAGCCAACTGAAATACATCATTCGTGAAAAATTTAACTGTCTAGCACAATCGCACGGGGGCCTGGCAGCATTTGAAAATACAACTTTTTCAACTTTGTGCATCGCTTTATCTCTGAAATGGTGAATCTTAGGAATAAAGTGTAAGACAATTTTTATAGATAATTAGGTGATAAGTAATTTTGTCATACATACTTTTATGATAAAACTTACCGTTTCGCTCAAAAGTGCATAAAACTGATATTTGTGACATTTGACCATGAATATTTTTTTTGCACACGTCGGATCGATGGGGACTTTTGACATATCATTTGTAATGACGTATTCAAGGCCTGCACAAAAATCCAGCTTGTTGGGAATTAATGCAACCTTACCCATAATTTAGATGCTAATTTGACTGGACTAGAAAACAGCTGCAGCAGGTGAAATTGGGGCAGGTGTCAAGTTAAGTAAATAAATGAAAACTCACAAGTCTAACGATGCCGGCAGATACGAGCACGAAGACAGAGGGTCCCGCTACAGGAACATCGAATACCGCATGGCGGCCGACGACCCGCGCTTCGACCCGCAGGTGGACCTGCGCACGCGGCTCGAGCGCCTGCGCCCGCTCATCGCCTCCGCCAACCTGCTCAACGGACGATTCGGGAGAAAGGTGAGATACTTATTTACATATTAATTGTTTTTGTAGTCGTTAGGGTGTTAATAACATGTGTTATGTGGTTACACCTTGTGGCAACACCGTGTTAACAACTGCCGTGATGAATTGATATGAAATACAACGATTTTTATCTAACTTATCACCCATTCTTGAAAGAGGTGTTTACAATCAAATTATTCTGTTGTAACTGAATAATTTAAATGTAAACACTTACCTACCTACTACGTAGGTAGACACCGAAAGAATCATTTTAAGTTCGCGTCACTAAACGAGAACGTTGATCCAGGCGGTTTCTAACGGCATGCGGACGAAGTGCACGTGTCACGGCGTGTCGGGCTCGTGCTCGGTGCGCACGTGCTGGCGCGCGCTGCCGCCGCTGGCGCGGGTGGCGGGCGCGCTGTACGCGGAGGCGGCGCGCGCCGGCCCGCTGCCGCGCCGCCGGGAGCGCCGCCCGCGCCTGCGCTACGTCACGCCCAGCCCCGACTACTGCGAGCCCGACCCCGCCGCCGGCTCGCTGGGGACACACGGCAGGTAATTAACACAGAATAGAAAACATTTCACCCCTTGCACGCACTGGTAAAGACGGCCCTGATCAGCCCACTATCGTCCACTGCTGGACATAGGCCTCGTCAAATGCTCGCCACTTATTTCTGTCCTCGGTTACCTCGAAAACATTTATTGATCATAAAATTAAAAATATATGTAATGCGAAAATGAAACATACGCATACAAATATATAAAATTTTAAAAGGTCTGCCTCAGCATGTGCCGTAGTAGCCGCAAGGACGCGACAGCGCTGATATTCTGGCAGAACCTTTGGGTATTACATACCTTCAGCCTGTTCATGGAAAACTTTTCCAACTTTTTCGGTAAATTTATAAATAAATAAATAAATTTCACAACATCACATACATTGATCTGATCCCGTGGTAAGTAGCTAATACTTAAAATATATTTAATAATAATACACCCAGACACGGAACAAACACCGATCTTCGTCACACAAATATTTGTCCCGAGTGGGAATCGAACCCACGACTCTTGGAACCGTAGGTAGTAAACCTGGGTCACTAACCACTGTTCCACCGAGCCATTTCTTCAGAACCTTCTAGTCTTGGGATCACCCAAATAAAATTAAACTCAATGGCTTCAATATGTAGAATGTACCAAAATAATACATGTCACTTATCATTATAATGAGTATGAGTGCGTAGAGCTAGATAACACCCAATTTCAAGTAGGCGATCCCAATACACGGTGGTTAACGTGAACCGCTCATAATAAGTAGGTAACTAGGATACGATAAGACGAATAGACAATTAAGTGCATTTAAATACGAGTAAACTTACTATACTACCAGTCTATTTTGCGTCACACTTATCATCGACTCTTCTTAGTACCTATACGATAATGGATCGAATCTAGTTCAATAGTTCATTTTAACAACATCCGGGTGCAAGTACCTAATCCCGTAATCGTTTCTAACACCCAGATTATTGTTATTTACTACTGATTGCTATCTAAAAAACATAGGACTGCGAATTCGTGTCTCCTGATATCTAGTTCAACCCTGTCGACATCATCAACTACAGCTAATTCAACCCCATTCACTAAATCGAATTAATTCCTATTAACTAAATTTAGTTCAACCCCACTTACTTAATCTAGATTATTAATTAATTAATTTATAACAAGGTACACGAACAGAATTAAAGTCCCGAACTGTATTTAGTTTTTAAGTACACAACATAAATAGATCACGTAATCTGTATTTTCTTATTGCGAATTGTAGAACACAGCGAACACAGATCCACTAGGACATAAGTTAGCTGACTCACCTCTGCACGGCCCACCAGCCACAGAGAAAATGTATGTAACACAAAGTAGGCAAATAAACGTTATTCTGATTCTGATTCTGATTCTGATACACGAACAGAACATTCTAACCCATTAACTAAATCTAGTTCTACCCCATTAACCGAATCGTGTTCAACTACTAACTACGAGTGCAACTCCTGTAAGAGCTGATCTGTGCGCAGGAAATGCAATGCCAGCCTGGGCAGCGCGGCGGGCGGCTGCGGGCGGTTGTGCTGCGGGCGCGGGCGGCGCGCGCTGCGGGCCTCTCGCCTGGAGCGCTGCCGCTGCCGCTACCACTGGTGCTGCCGGGTCGACTGCCAGCTCTGCCGCATCACCACCGAGGAGCACTACTGCAACTAGTCTCTTGGCACCCGTACGCCAATTGCACCTAAATAACCTATAGCTATATACGTATTTACAACTCGTACGAATTAACTGTGCACTTCGCTGGAATGCGACCCGTCCCGCTTCCTCGCGGAACGCCCCGCATTCGCCTTAAGCGCTCTGGGGGCTTAGACAAAGTAACAATATCGAAACGATAACGAAGTCCGAAAAGAACAAATGTGTGGGATTGACCACGTGATTTATCGCGTCTAATGTCAATCCCATACATTTTATTCTTTTCAAACTTCGTTATCTTTCCGATATTGTTACTTTGTCTACGGGGCCAGTATATAGTCGTAGTATAGTTATGTATCGTAGCGCTCAGTGAAGTCACAGAGCGAGGTGCACAGTTAATGTATACGAGTTGTAGCTGGTATTTTGGGTTGACCACCCTAACTGCAACTGACCGCCCACACCCGACTCTCCGATCGTTACCGACACGTTTATTTGCGCTTATTCCATGTCTACTTGTCTCATCAATCTGGGTTAAATCCTTCACACATTCTCAGGAACTCTGAGGACTAGGTAAGGATACACGATGTCAGAATGCTACAGGGTGTTCCTCCTCATCACTTACAGAGGTTATTTTGGGAACGCACCGCCAACCAACGAAACCCTTTCCTCTGCGTTTGCTTTCTCAAGCTCTACACTAAGTTGAGCATGTAACTGACACCACAACTACCACCTGCCTTGTTGCTTGTTTAACAGCAGCAGTGAAAGACTTTGCAAGTCTGGTGCATAGTTACAGTTTTCTCCACTATAGGGGAACTATGCCGATCACTACCGATTTATGAATGGCAAAATATTAAAATTATACAATTAAATTACTAACAATCTCTTCAAGTAACAGATCTCATATTTATTTCAAAAAAGGAATTTAATTTTATAGTTAAAACTGTGTGATGTTTAATTATGATATTTAAACTTTATTGAATTTGGCTATGATGAAAACATAACATATTATGTATGACAATTGTTTGTATTGCATTTATATTTCCTCATCCTTCATCCATATTGAAGTTTTATAGGGTTGTTTTAATTTTAAAATGCATTTTAATAGATGTGTAGAGCCAAGCTTTAATTGCCTGTAGACTTTTTAGTTTAGAAATCTCGATGTTTTCAATCTAATTGCGTTTATTTAGTATAAAATATTTTTGTTTTGCTGATTAAATAATTACCAAAGAATATTTACACCAAAATCATATTTTTATAGCTATGACAACTAGTCATTTTTAGTTGGTCAGGTTTCCGTGTAAATTTCCTCTATCATGTAAGGAATACTAATAATTCGATAGAAATCTAGTTGTAGATAATTAGGAATTAGTAACTGACGATATACCACCTATATCTTGCAGTACTTAGCATGCGATAATTTCCCTGTTTATTAAAGGCTGTTTTTTTTAAACATATCGAAATTTGTAATCGTTTTAAAGTATGTATCTCGACAATAAAGTGTTATAATAAATAAATCTATTATAGTCCAGGTTCTAGCGCTATAAATATTGCTTCGCACAAATAGGCATAGGATATTATACTTGTAGAGTCTGTTTTGTGTGTAAATAATTGCTATATTAGAAAATGTTCTTCAAACAATGATGTTTTACCTTTTATTCATTTAAAATTGACGTTTAATACAGAGTACAACAGTAGCGGCATTAGCGATAGCCTGCATAGTAAGTGGAAAAATTATGTAGGACTTTTTATAAGTAGAAAACGTTACATAAATTCTATGACTTTTTTTATAAAAAGACTCAGTATGACCTCACTCCACCGGATGGTAAGAGGTCGTAAGGTCCACAATTACTAACGCAACTTTCCAAGTGTATATTAATAGCTAAACAGAATCTTGTTTCTGCTGGTGTGCTCTGCTGGATTAAGTTTATAAAAAATCTTGTTTACATGACAAATATACTAAGTCGAAATTTAATTATAAATAAAATCATAAATGTTAACTATTGAATCAGTGTTAAAATAAATGTACGCGCGTAGATTTTGTGTTAGAAGACCTTAACATCACATCAAATGCCAAAGTTAAACAGTCATCATTAAATCCATCCAAGAAATTCAAGATGTTGTATGTTCACAAGTAAAAAATATCAACGATAAAATATAAGTTTCCATGCCATTATCATACTTTTACTATAACTTTAATCCTAAGATGTAATTTATAAACCTTTTGTTGTAAATAAATTGGTACTTAGCGATGCAGTTTTTACCTCTTTCTCGTACCTTTGTAAGCAGGTGTTAAAATAAAAAGATTTGATTCCGACATACGTAATTTATTTACAGTAATCATGACGCACTTCGTCAGAACTTTCTAATTTCCTAGTTCTAGCACGTACGCCGCCCGCTGTGCGGGAGACGGTCCGCGGCGCCTAGCGGATTTACGATAAACACATTACACAACTTCGTTAATATTACAATTTGTTCACTCACATATGAAACAAAAAGATAATTACGCAATAAGTAGTACAACAGAATCGTGGCGTCTTGAATCAAAATTACAATTTATTACAAAAATAACATTGACGTGTTCAGAATCGGTAGGAAATCACTTACAAGCTAAAAAATCACATCACTTTCTCTTAGCTTATTAATTACGAAGGATGTTTGATAATGATTGACTAAAGTACCTAATATGTTAAACCTGCGCTGTCTTTGGAAATCGGAATAGGTATGAAAAGCAAAGTACGCGAAGGGAGAGCAAGTGAGAAATAATTATCTACATTAAACTGACCATACTGACAGATTCTGTACTGATATGAGTGATTTTATACTGATACTAATGCAAACTTCAAAACTTTAATATGTGATCATTGAATTACCTAAAACATCGAGACTAGCAAGTCGCAACAACATAACAATGAGATTTGACACAACTGCAATTGGTTAGTTTTCGTAAATGCCAACAAATGATCATAATTAACAAATATTGAACGACGCGTATCCTATTACGCTTTCTATCGCATTTCTCATGCTGGATAACTAATTAGGAAACTACATTTACTTTTTAAAAACGTTACTATATTATAGAGCGGTGGTACATATTATATCAACCAACCTTATAATTGTTATGTATTCTTAACGCAATTGATATATTGTCCAATAATTTCCTTTACGTCTTTTAGCTAATATTGCCTTACTCTACGTCACGGCCTGCGTTTGATTCCTATGTCTACGTCACGTGATACAGCAAATATTTTAATTTGGTGAAAAAGACGGTGCAACTGAAGAATTTATGATATGAAAATTACATTACAAGACCGTTAGGCCTCTTGTACATGGCACGATTTCTTACGCACAGCGTATTAGCCGCTGACCAGTTCCCGTAGTGATCCATACAACACTGGCAATTGTAGTTACATACGGCGAATTAACCGTAGTCTTTCTCGGCGAAAAACGTGCATGTACAAGAGGCCTTAGGTATACCACCGACCCCCGGGGTCATCAGTCGTCCCTCCGCAGCAGACACGCTCGAACAATATTGAGCACATTTAGGCACAAACACTTACAAATCATTCAACAAAAATTGGAATAACCATTATAAACTAAGACTGTAATATCATCACTTTAGCTCATCATAACTCCGTGTGCTCGTCTTTTTCTTTCTCTGTAACAAATGAATGTTATTATTAGTTCGAAGGAGCCAACCAATCAAATGAATTAAATTACTTTTCGTGTACATATGCTTGGTCAAAATTGATGTTTAATGAATTCACTGCTAATCTGACTGAGCAGTTAAGCTTATTTAATTAAAAAATATGATTGCATTATCGTGACTAGGTTTTGAAAGGTAAGGGAATTAAATATAATGTCAAAATGAAGAACTTACTTGTTGGAGCTTCACTTGGCACATTTTCCTCTTCGAGTACCGTCTCGATTTCCTGCGATAAAATTGTTGAAATTTAAATCATGATCTCAATTTAAGACATAGTTGGTAGGTAGCACCCTTTTGGTCAGAGAAAATAGTAATTTGTCTTCTTCACGAATAGTTAACTCAATAGAA
Source organism: Maruca vitrata (assembly GCA_039566165.1). Lineage (NCBI taxonomy): Eukaryota > Metazoa > Arthropoda > Insecta > Lepidoptera > Crambidae > Maruca > Maruca vitrata. The sequence continues at coordinate 10,484,203 of CM076912.1, read as the reverse complement.
TATGCCATTTGCCCTAGTTCAGGGTAGGCTTGTGCCCCTTCATGGGGACATGTATGGGCTGATAATAAATGAATATAACTGCCTCGTTAGTCGGCTATTGGTAGCAAGCGCTGCGTATGGACCGAGAGGTCCCCGGATCGATTACGGGGTCGGGCAAAATTAGTGTGAGTTTTTCTGTAATGAAATTACTCAGCCCGGAGTTAGGATATTGGCGATTGAACGCCCGTGCCTCGGAAAGCACGTTAAGCCGGTGGTTAAGTCCTGCGCCCGATATCTCATCGGTCATGTCATATTGCCGTCTCACCGAATTATGAGAGTAAGGGAATAGAGAGTGCACTTGTGTTTTTGGCGTACTCTTGTGCACTATAATATGTCCTGCGCACTTGGCTGATCTCAATTGAGATCGGCCGCCATGGCTGAAATCGGTCGGACGCCTTATACCATTAGCACATTTCTGTAAAATTAAATTGGTAGACCGTGGCTACCTGGTCGTGGTCGGCGGCCTGGTAGTAGCCGCGGCGCACGCGCGCCTGCAGCGCCTTCACCTCGTCGTCGTACTCGCGCCACTCGGGCACGATGCGCATCGCCGCCGACAGCTTCGCCTCCTTCGTTTGCGGGTTGTTGCACTGGGGACACACATAATATTGAGCATTACCCCCTTATATACGAAAACTATGTTCTTTCTCTAATACCAAATTTAATTAAAATTGGAACAGGCAACAGACAGATAAAGTAACTTCCCTATTATAATACGAGTAAGAATAGTAATGATAAAACTGTCATGGACATTTTAAGTTTTATAATGTGTGTAACATTATAAAACTTAAAATGTCCATGATGTTTTGTTTTAATGAGCTCCCGATAATTCGGCACTGTTGCAAGCGCCATGATCACGGGTGAACTCACCCATGTTATTTAGTTTTCTAGTAATTATTATGTTTGAGTCACTACGGCAAATATCAATAAGTCTGAAACTCATCAAATATGTTGAGAACTTACCAAGTCAATAGTTTTGGCGTATTTCTTAGAGCTTTCGTCACACCAAGTCTCGCACCAGAGCCACTCCTGCGGAAGCGACTTTATCGCCACTTGGTGTATCATGTTGTTGGGCAAATCTTGATCTGAAAAAATTACCAAGGTAAGTAACATCCGTATTCGGAAAAATGCAGGCTGTTTAAACGTCAAATGGCGTTAGGACCCTTTGGGAAAGGTATTAATTATTTTACTTAAGCAAATTAAATTACAACTGTGTTTACTTAATTTAACGAAAAATCTTCTAATTAGTAACCCCCTACAGTAGGCGGGGCGGCGCGGGGCGGGGCGTACGAAAAAAGATAATGATTTTTTCAAACTCATAGGCAACGATTGCGAAAAAAAATTTAAACGTTCGTAGCTGCTCTCATTCTAAAATCGATTACTTGTCGAGTACTAAACGTAGCCTTTGCCTTATCGTTTAGGATGTATTACCGAACACAAAAAGCAGCCTCAGCAGTAGCGTTAAGGATGCAGTTACCCAAGTTAGACAAGCTGTTGGGGTCCTGGCTGAGCGCCTGGTACTGGCCGCGCAGGCGGTCGCCGGCCGCGATGCGCCGGAAGCGACGCAGGTCCACCACGTACAGCGCGCTGATGTGGTAGCTGCGGCCCTGCAGGTGGTTGCGCCAGTAGCCCTGCTTCCAGAACCTGGCGAATGTGACCAGTTATAGTACAAGCGGATATCTTGCCGGCTTATGTATTGCCACTATTTTATAGCCAAGCTAAAATATATTATGAAACATTAATTTTTAAACAGTTTACTTTAAACCCAATTTACCCAATTTAGTATGAACCATTAATATTAACAACAGTCATAAAGCGGTTCGAACGTGGTTTCGAGTTTCGGTTAAACCTTTCGTAAAACCGGCATTTATTGAATTTAACAAAAAAGAACTGCACAAATCTATTGTACTACTAAGATAGAATCATTTTACTGCGGGAAAACAACCACTAAAATTTAACGGTGTATGTCACCGTAAATTTGTAAACAACGCTAGATTGCAATCTATCTCGCGAGATTGTGAACTGTCGAAAAATTGTGAACCATAACATACTGCTTACAATTTAACGTATTATTATTCGCCAAATTGCAATCTATCGAAGTTGAACTGTTAAATTGCAATCTTACAATTGTCATAATGTGAACTATGCCTATTTCCAACCAATCAGGGACAGCCTTCGGACAGCTGTCCCTGATTGGTCGGCCATACAGTAGCACGTTCTATTTACTGTTTATACTAAATTGGATTGGAGTAAATTGAGTTCAAGTGTATATAATCTACACTAATAATAATCGAAGTATAGTAACAACATGAGCACATATTTTAGACAGAAAATCAAGACCAAATACCAAATACGAAAAATGTAATAAAACACTAATTATAAGGCCATATATGTTGCAAAAATACACTATATCGGACAGGAACAGTAGTGTAACTCACCTGAATCCTTCCATCTCCCGCCGGCTGTCGCAGAATGGCGTGTATCCGTACGGAGCTCCTCCCAGGTCCAACTCAACGAGCTCTTTCAAATCCGCTCTGACAATCTTAGACAATAAACGCACATTTTATAAAATACTCTCATTTACTTATATCTAGTACTTACTTCTATCTCAATAAATTAAAAAAAAAACATTCGCATACAATAATAATCTTGGAATAGATTATGAAAATGAACATAATTTGAATGTCTATACGAGCAATAAATACTCCGTCATCCACAATGCATAACAACCCGCAGTAATCATAGACTAGCATTATCTCAAATGGGTCAAATATGGTCAAATATCTCACGCTGGGTCAAATTGGCTGCGCCCAACCGTGTAATTCCTCCACGTGGGTGATGTTATTCGCTGATGAACAAATTAGGAGTCGATGAGACATAGCAGCGTGTAGAATCGAATCAAAAATCAAATCAAATAATTTATTAAATATAATATATATGTTAAGATCTAAACAACTAAATAAAGTTGAAGTGTCTGTTTGTAATATTAAAATAACGACTTCACTGAATAGGTATGAATCTATATCGGGTACCAATAACAAAAACATAATCAAAAACATTTTTGTCTGTCTGTTTGTTCCCGCTAATCTCTGAAACGGCTGGACCAATTTCGACGGGACATTCACTATTAAATAGCCAATTTTACAAGCTACATTATAGGCTATTTTAATTTCCATGCGGAACGAAGTCGCTAGTGAAAAATAAATGAAGAGCGTTTAGCTCTTCTAGCGTTTAGTTCTAGTATTTACCTGATCGGCATCGACGAAGATGATCTTCTTAACGTGCAACGGGAACAGCACGTCGAGGAACAGTATCTTGTAGCCCCAGATGGTGCGCTGGCGGTCGCGCTGCCGCTGCAGCCAGCGCGGCCACTGGTACTGCACCAGCTCGTACTGGAACCCGTACTCTTGCGCCATGTACGGGAGGATGTCCTGCGATAGACATTGAGCTTTTAAGTATTGTACTGTTTCAAAATGTTCATTGCTTTTGATGCATTATCTTAAGTCAATAAGGTTCACATTATAGTGATAACTAGAGACCGGATTATATGCATTCGCATATACGCATATGCAAATGCATATTTTAGCCATTCTCAGCAGTAATAGCATATTTTACCTAAAAACTAGTTATGATGCATATAGGTACATTTACAATATTTTTCACTCACCCTGCGTTTTGAAATTACATTTACTACATTTCGGAACACAGTCAGCAGCTTTGACAAAAATAATAAATGAATTCATATAATATTACTGTACTTGTTTTCTCCTTTCAAGAAACTATTTTAATTATATGCTGATATTGAAATAAAAAAAATTATTAGGCCCCAAAAAAAAGAGAAAAGTAGTAAGTATTCTTTTTTTTGGTGACTTTATTTTGCATATATTGAAAATTTTCGTGCACATTTCAAGCATTTTTCATGCATATGCATATAACAAGCTTTTTATGTTGCATATAATCCGGTCTTTAGTGATAACATTGTATCTATTACCATGAAGGTTTAATCTCATCTATTCAAAATCATATATTTATATTTCTTAATACATTCAGGGGACTACCGACCGTGTAAGGACCGAGAGGTATAAATTTTGCATCCTTCAGGGCGAAATTGTGGGGTCTTTATTGAGAAATTAACTATTGAGAAAGTTGGATGAACGCTACAGCCGGTCGTGTCGGATTGCAATTCAGCATCTATTTATAAGCAATATGGGCAAATGTTATTGAAATTAGATTGTCGTTACTACACTCTTGTTAAACAGGCACGGCAATGGCTGTTTTATTTGTCATCTCCTTAAACATGTCATTTATAAAGAAGGTAAGGGTAAATTCATATGTACGATTATTCGACGCTTTAACCATGAAGAAAAACATTATAAGGAAACCTGCACACCAACGAAAAAATCTTAGGTTGTGTAGTCAACCAACCAGCACTTGGCCAGCGTGGTTGACAAAGGCCTTATCGTCCTATTTCAGGGTAGGCCCGTGCCCCAACTAATGATGAAACGTCGAGCAGTTACCTTAAGACTAGGGCTGAGGTAGTTCTTCAGGAACCAGAACTTGACGGGCGAGCGCGTGTTCTTGAGCACGGAGAGCATCATGATGCGCAGGAAGCGCTCGTAGAGGTGCCCCGACGCGACCGAGAACACGTTGATCGTCTCGTCCTGCGCCTCCGCCTCGTCGCCGCCGCCGAACGAGCTGGCGAACGACTTTGGGTGTTAGCTACAATGCTTTATATAATAGAACCAAGTGAACCCTGCCAAATTTCAACTAGGGCGAAAATTGCGTGATGATCAATTCGTTGATTTTTGTGTGATTTTGATCCAGTTAGTTCATTTTGTTAGACACTGACTAAGGAGTAAGAGTCGTACTGACACTGATTTGTAAGTGTGTGAAACGTCTAAGACGGTTTGAATACTAATTCAAACAAGGGTAATTAGTTCGCCGGGCGGTCTCGATGCCGCCATGTTTACAGTGGCGTAGCTAGGTAACCAAGGGCCCTGGGGCAAATTAGAACTTTCGATATAACACTCATGTAAAGCGATTTTCAATGGTTCCAAAGTTATTGAGATTTTTGTGAAATTTTTGTATGAAGCCGGAATTCAGTATAAAAGTCTTCACTGTAGCTCAACTACTGGACCTGCTTGCATGATTTTTTTCCTAGAAGTAGTTCAATAGTGGGTCTTTTATTACGATACCGATTTGAGTCATAACCCTATCATCTTCTTATCTTATAAATAAAAATCAATTGCTGTTCGTTAGTCTGACTAAAACTCGAGAACGCCCGGACCGATTTAGGTAATTTTGGTTTTAAAATGTTCGTGATAGTCCAGGGAAGGTTTATAGTATTGGCGGTATGAAATTCGTCGGGACCACTAGTAATAAATAAAAATGACTTGCTGTTCGTTAGTCTGACTAAAACTCGAGAACGCCCGGACCGATTTAAGTAATTTTGGTTTTAAAATGTTCGTCGTAGTCCAGGGAAGGTTTCAATGAGAAAATATAGAAAAATAATCAGTATCAGCGGTATGAAATTCGCCGGGACCACTATTAGTGCAGTCATTGAAGCGTAAAATACGGTCAAACCTCCGAATTTTTTTACTGTGTACCGATTTGCATGATTTTTTTTTATTTACACTAATATTACCCTCAACTTCAAAAGTGAAAATGATCTGAACCCCGCCAATTATTTTTAAAGGGTAAAAACGAACCCTTAATGAAAAATTTACATTGAGCCATTGTATCGCTACAAAACATGTCTAATAATAAGTGTTAAAATTGTAAAGTGGTTTTCTAACACAATTACCTCATATTAAAATAATTTTCAACCCCTTGAATAAGATATTCAACCCTTGCAAACAACCGTTAAATTGAAAATCACAACAAAATTTTTTGATATGACATTAAAAGATGTAAGTATAGAGTAAGTAATATTTTATATTCTCGATAATAATTATGACACTTTAAGCCCCTTTCAACCTATGTAACTATCCCTTAAAACCATAAAAACTACCCCTTGAAACCTTGAAAAATCTTTGTATGAAAAAATTTAAACCACCTAAGATAGATGATTGAAATTTTACATGCAGGTACTCTAATGAACGTTAAGCTTACTTGCAACGCGATATTGCAAAATTCATACGAGAACGGGAGTTATTGGGAAAAAACTTTTGGATGTAAAATCCTATAGTTCACGCGAATAAAGTCGCGGGCACAGCTAGTTATGTATATTTATGCACATAACAGTAGTTTTGGGTCTCTATTATACTATATATACTGCGTACTTTCACGTTGCTCCAAATATTCACACCCCGAAAATGTTCAGTAGAAAAAGAAAACTGAGTAGAAAAATATATTATACGTTTTTGGACTATAACTCCTTAAATTTTTTTGCTATCACAATTTGTAAATTACCATTGTAAAGGTAATTGAGAGAGCTACAACATCCTGTATTGCAATATGTAGTAAAAAACACTTTACACAAACGGGGAAGGGTTAAAGGGCTTAAGAGAGGCTGTGATTGCGCTGCCACGCGCTCTTTAAACAATCATATCTCCGTCAATTTTTGTTCGAAAGAAAAAACAAAAAAACCAAATTGTTTGTTAGAAAAATACCAATTTTTTTATGTCCACACTTTTATACGTATCTGTCGTAATTTTTGAGATATTATGAAAGAAAGGAGGGATTTTTAAAATATTAAAATTTTTATTATTTTCTTTATCGAGACTTTTTTGAACAATATGTGTCCTGAAGCATCCAAACTGATACAATCTATCAAACTCTTTATAATAAAGATAATTCTAGACGGAATACGATTAATTTCAATTTGGTTGGAAATGGCACTTCTGAAACCAATTGATTTCGGAGAAAAAACCTTAGATGCTCCGCTTATTTGCAATACAGCTTACTTATTTTAGGTGCAAAAGCCTTTAATTAGTACTCATTTAAAAGCTTATTATATTGACTACAAAACTCTTTTTTATTAGAACGCATAAAATGCATTTCGTCGCCGCTAGATGGCATTGACCACATCGATAAAAGTTCAGACAAAGTGAAAAACTACTTTAATCTTTAATATCTAGCTTAATATTGCACTTAGAATACTTTATAAATATCCAAATTGTTAATTTTTTTACCTGCTCCAATTTTGTTTCTAGAAAAAAATTCGATAGATCATATATTTTTGGAGATATTTGCTAAAAACCGATGAAAAACGTGCAAAAATTGCGAATTTTCAATGGCCAATTACTTGAAAATTATTGGATTTTTCGAAAAACTTTCTAAATGCTTTTTGCTTAAAATTAGGCCTTCTATCCATATCTGAGGTTATTTTAAAAAAAGAACCATCCACCGCTGAGAAGGGTCAGCAACCACCCCCAGGGTGGTTGCGGGGTCCAATTCATTTTCACTTTTGATATTAAGGGTAATATGGACCTAAATCCAAAATTTCATGCCAATCGGATCACAGTAAAAAAATTCGGACCTAAAATGCTTCAATAACTCCACTATATGGTATTGAAATAAAAAAATAATTCTTCACAAAAGTTTTACGAATCGAATTATGTCTACCAACTTTGAACCCCGGCTCCTCGAGCTACTTTCGACTCAGTCCAAATCATCCGAGGCGATAGTGTCCTTCCTCCCCTTTTCCTTCCCCCGTCATATATCCTTGCTACTCGTGGGAACGCAATGACCTTGTTAAAACAATGCACAAGGCAGAATGGCGGCGACGTGGTCCACAACCCGTCACGTCACGTTTTCCACAGAGGTGAAAAGTGGATCGCTGGAAGTGATCTCTGCCTACCCCTCTGGGAAAAAGGCGTGATTGTATGTATGTATGTATGTATGTAACTTTGAAAGCCTGTAGTGAAAATCTTTTCGGGGGCCCGAATTGTGATAAGACAAAATGTAGTAACATTTTGCAACATCCGAAAAACCTTTGTAAAAAGGTAGGTCCAGTAGTTGAGCTACAGTGAAGACTTTTATACTGAATTCCGGCTTCTTACAAAAATTTCACAAAAATCTCAATAACTTTGGAACCATTGAAAATCGCTGAACATACATGGGGGTTATATCGATAGGTATTGAAGTCCCGCATCGATTGACTTACGATGATCCACCCCCCCTGTTACACCCTGTATAATTCCACAGTAAAGGCCGCCCGCGACTTCGCGTGGAGTTATTTATCAGAATGTTCCAAAAGTTCAGTTCGATCAAGATTTCTGGTAAGGATTCGAGGGCCCCCTGAGCTTGAGGGCCCCGGGGCACTGCCCCGCCTAGCCCCTAGGTAGCTACGCCACTGCATGTTTATACGACCTAATTAGTGCATCATTCATCATCATTATGGGTGATTTGTAATTCTTTTTATTAAGAGACTCCTAAGATGACCTCACTCCATTCGAGGATAAGCAGTCATGAGGTCCACATATGAGGTCGAGAGGAACAATAGACCCCATTGAGACTGTCTACTTCATCCTGTAGGCCTGCTTAGATGCCGTTTTATGTCTCGCCTAATGAGCCCGGGATTATAGGGGTATCTAGAGTTTGTTAGTTCACTACAGAAATTGGATTAGACCAACTCAAAAAGCTCTCTAATCACCTGGCAATTGAGTTCCATATCCCGCCTCCGTTGTTCTCGTCGTTCTCGACGAGCAGCTCGAGGTGCTGCTTGTCGGGGCGCTTGCTGACGCGCAGCTTGATCACGTGGCTGCGGAACGAGCTCATCAGGACCTGGATGTCCTCGCTGCCCGCTGGTGTGTCTGTGTTCTCGTGGCTGCAACAAATGTGTAGATTAATGTAATGAACGCGAAGTAGGTGGTCCAACGCCAAATCTCTCATTAAGCTTAGGCGCTTGTCGCCAAACATCTTTTGATCTATTATTTGACCTGCGCAGATCTTCGATGAGATGGGTGGAACCTTAATCGGTTGGACAACATTAGAGCCCACCAAAAGGTTATTAAGTTTAATAAACTTTATTTAAGTAATAACAAAATTATTAGACCTAAATTTCATGGATGATATCGTCACTGGCCGCCAACACATAAATTTACGATGAAACCAATGATGTTGCCACAAAACATACATTTGAAAAATTACCTCTCAATGTTACACGAATCGAAAGTCTAATGCTCACATATAATAATCCTTAACGCAGCTTATACATATTCACACATTGTTTATTTGATCACTGTTATAATGTAAAAAAAAATATGTGCGCTGCCAAAACCACTATTTACAGAAACAACTACATTTGCTTTAGAACCTAACAAGCATTCTACTAACCCAACAATCTCATAGATCTCCTCCGATCTGCCGGGTCGCAGTCGCAGCATCCACGCTCCGGGGTTGGCCTTGAGCTGGAAGTAGCCGAGGTTGGCCATCACGATGGTGTCCATGCGCTCGGGCCGCTCGCGCGTGCCCAGGATCAGCTGCAGGCCGCGCGGCGTCGTGCCCAGGGTCGTGTCCCACGCGTGGCCTTCTAGTAGGAGGTACTCGAGTTCGAATTCGCTGCGAGAATGAGTAGGAATGAGTTGAGTATTTTTAACATACAAACAAAACCAACTAACTGGTTTCCTTAGTTAGTAGTCTTACTGAGAATTAATAGAAGTGCTAATTTAAAAATGGGAGCTTCCAACTTACAATCAAAATCGATTTAAAATAAACTTATTTTTGTAAAACCGAAATCACTTTAAGGGTTGTCACAAAGAGAACATTTTTACTCGGAACCGCCCAGGCAGTGCCGTAAATTAGGCCAGTAGAGCGCAAAAAAGCACGATCCGAGCCAAAATAGGCACTTTTCATGCTATAACATAAAAATGTGAAATAATTTTATTTATATAGTTTTTGTGCTGAGGAATGCAAAAATTATATTATTTTTTCATAAAAACGTAAGATAAATTTTATATTTCTAATTTAAAATTGAAGTTTTATTATCTACATATCACGTGACAGAAAACACCGACCGCCATGATTTTCATCGGTATGACGTCAACAGTACTATACTCTATTCGAATTTCAATTTTCAATTTCATTTCGAAGAACGTAACTCTGCACGTTTCAAATAAATCCAATTTAATATCACATTTTGTGTTTAGTAGGAAATCGTTATTTAAAAAATATGCAATTATGCAAAAACACCCTACAATTAATTAACAAGCAAAATTAACTTATTGTTTTTGATCTGATTATTGTTTCTATATCTGAACTTCAAAATAAAATAATATTTTTTTGCGCGAATGCAGTTACGTACTATGGTTTATATGTTTTACTTTTAAACGTAGTGACGTGCCTCAAGTTTTCGGTTAGTTAAACCGATCATTCGCGTATGAAAATGAATCTAGCGGCAATGGGACTGCTTATAACTTTAATGCATTTTATTTATTTATTTATTTACAATAAAACGTAATAAAAAGAGCAGTCCTTTGCAGGTAATATGTAAACTGATTAAATAACAAAATAAATAATAAATCAAGCAGTGATTATTAATAACTATAAAATTAAATATTAAAACTTAAATGAATTGTTTGTTTTTATTTTAATCTGATGCTCATAGTAACTGTTGAGTTACTCCATTACGCGATACAATTCGTATAATTAATTTAGTGTTGCAACTAAACTTGGTGCAAACACTCCTGGCAGCAAACAGTGTCAAACATTCGATGCCATTAATTAACGAGTCTTTGACACGATCCTATAACTGTTATGATCCTTTAAACTCAGTGTAAATTTTAAATAACTTAACTATCATTATTCATTATTATTATACTAAACATCCAATCGTGTATTTCTTTTTTCGACAAAAAACAAGTTTGGAAGTTTTGCATGTCTAAAATTGTTCTTTCGATAATTTTTATTACCTTAGTTTTTGAAAGTTAGTTCGATTTAAATTTGTTACAAATCGAGAATCGTTGCCGCTGAATATCGATTTCTAAGGGTACTTCCCTAGTACTGAACTATTGACATCTGTCAAAAAGGACTTCATAATTGGAATAGAGTATAAAATAAGATAATCGTAGTAGGTAATCTTTTTTAAAAACACGAACTTGTTTGATTAGGCGTATCTGCTCTATCACTCACGCGGCGTTTGACATTTCTTTATTTTAGTACAATTGACGTCACAATATGGCGGTCGGCATTTTGGCGCCTTTATTTTACGACAATATTTTGATCTTTTTTCCCTGCTTACAGGATACATATTTTGCAAAAATAAAAATTAAAACCTGACTATCGCATGTAAATGAACATTTAAAAAAATATTTGGAAAAATAGTAGAATAGCCTATTCGTGCAGTATGCACCTATTGACCTATTGACACCTCAAGCAGAGAGCCTCAGTTCGGGCTCTGCTTGTGTTCGGCTCGTCTTCAAGACCTCTTTGGACTTTTATGTACCTGTGCACAACGGTGTCCACATCAGCGAGCCGTATATTGTCCAGATCGTAGACGGACTTGACGCACTCGACGAGCCAGTTGGGCGGCGTGCGCAGCTCGAGCGACAGCAGCGGCGCGTGCGGCAGCCGCGAGAAACGCGCCAGCGCGCCGCCCGTCAGCGCCCCGCTTGCTGTAAACTGCAGCTCCGGTTCTAGCACGTAGCGGTAGAAACTGGGGGAAAAAATTTATTGTCTATTATTGGGGCGAGCACTACACATTTAAAATAAAACTATTTTTTCTAAATAATGTTTAGAATAACAATACACGCGAGTTTAATCCGTAAATATAGTTTTATTTCAAATGAGGAAAAAAGGTTCACTTTTAACACGCATTTATTAGGTCGCCCTGTATGTATGTAAGTATGTAACTGTGTAATCAAATCTAAGACTACTAAAATCAAGATTAATTACATTGTGATTCGAGTAATTAATAGTAACCTTTTTGTAGTATTTTATTAATTATTTATAAATTCACCAACGCAGTAAAATAATCAAAACACTAAAGTTTGCACACTAAGTACCATTTAATAATGATTATATTTGTAACTTACTGAAAATAAAAATGGTCTACTACTACTCTCTCTCTCTCTCTGTCTGTCTCAATCGATCTAGCTCTATCTCTCTCCTAACACACACAATTGTCACCCATAAGACGTTACCTCTTGAGCGGCATGTCGGAGTTCTTGTCCTGCGGGTTGAGGAACAGCTTGAGCCGGCAGTTGACGACCTTACGCAGCACCAGTAGAAGAGGCGCCAGGCGCTGCGCCGCCAGCGACGCCGGGTCCAGCACCGCCACGATCTGATATCAATTTGTATGTTTAAATTCTTTATCCCCTTGACAACATCATGGACAATGATGGACGGAAGTGTAATTGGAAAATATATGTACGTGTTTATGCATAACTTATTTTTATAACATTAAAACTCTTTTTTTATATGCAAATACAACACTAAAAGTAATTAACCTTCTGAAAATATGTTAACATGGAAAAATCTTATATGAAATGATGGATAATGTTCAATTAATTAATACGTTTCGGGAAAAGGGCTTCTGTTAACACTCGATAGCTTTTCTCGATTGGACTTGTGAGAGATTCGCTGCTAAAGGTGCTATAGCCTGTGAGCAGTACGCACCTCGATGGAGGGCTCGTGCGCCATGCGCGGCGGCAGGTCCACGAGCGAGTGCTCGGCGCGCAGGCCGGCCGGCAGCGCCGTGCGCACGCGCCCGCTGCGCGCCGCCAGCACCGACACGATCTTCAGCCGCGAGTCGCTGCTCAGATCGGCTAAGTCGTCATCTGTAAGAGAAAATGTATTTTCTTTTGCTATACTGTCGCACATTCCCTTCAATTCAGTCGCAATGGTAGGATAGCAAAGCATTTTCAGATAGCATTCTGAACGAAAGCTATAATGTAGCAATACAAGTAAAATAAATAATAATAATAATAAATAAATATCTGGGACATTTCCACACACGGTCATCTGACCCCAAACTAAGCAGAGCTTGTACTATGGGCTAAAATCTTATAAATACATTGATAAATGATATATCGTTATACTGTAGGTGTTGGTGCTACTGACCGTCGTCATCGTGAACATCATTGGTCTTAGTCCTCTTCTTATCCAACACTTCTGCTATTTTATCGCCATAGACTTGACTGGAGTATCTGTATGAAATAAAAAAAACAACATTGTTTGAAATACATAAGACCATTGATGTGAATGTTGTGCCTCAAGAATTCATAATTTTATTTTTATTTCATACTCTTAATTAACACTTTCTCAATTATTACTATTTTAATATGTACTACAAATATAATCCGACGCCCAAAACAAATAGAATAAGCTAAATAAAAGCGCGTGTACGCGCTTGCGCCTATTAAATACGCCGTGTGCTATGGGCCTTACAGGCACAAGTAGCTTAAAGCAGCGGCTTTTATTACCAGTTCGTCAGTTTTAGAGCATACCTGTCGAGCAACAAGAAGTCGTCTCTCGCGAACCGTTCCCCGTCGTGCAGCGGCCCCACGAGCCGCGCGTTGTGCACGAGGGCGCGCGCGCCGGCGCGCAGCCGCAGCGCCCGCGCGCACAGCACGCGCGTCGCCTTCAGCACCCACGCGTGCGCGTTCAGAGCCGGGACCAGCTCCGGCTGAGGAGGGGGATAGCTTTAGACCCTTTCAACCGACTTCAAAAAAAGGAGGAGGTTCTCAATTCGTCTATATTTTAGGTAGGAATTTGATATGTTTGTGCACTGTGCTTATGTGCGCGAAATACAGACGGCACCGCCTTCAAAAACATATCAAATTCCTACCCAGATTAATTATAAATGTTCGTATTATATTATTTCGTAATTTTTAGTGTGTCGGGTTTTTGAAGGTTTTTTTTTTGTTCATTTTTTTTTCCTAACTGACTTACGATGATAGCTTGGAGTAGCCTTGTCATCATCACCGGACTTGCGGGGCAGCGGATGGCTCTCACCTCTAAACCTTTTTTCACACTAGTAGTTTTGCTGCTTGAAAAAAAAACGTCGATGGCCGAGTGGTTAAGATCGTTGCTTGCCATGGAGAGGTCGCCAGTTCAAACCCCGCCACGTACCAATGTGTTTTGCATTTTTTAAATTCAAATGTACGAATATTCGACGCTTTATCGATGAAGGAAAACACCGTGAGGAAACCTGCACACGACGACGAAGAAATTCTTAGGTTGTGTAATCAACCAACCCGCACTTGGCCAGTGTGGTTGTCTAAGGCCTTATCGCCCTAATTTAGGGTAGGCCTGTGCCCCAGCAATGGGGACATATATGGGCTGATGATGGTTCTGGACGAAATCGCTTCACCGTAGTAGTCGCCTCCCCATAGTAAGTCACATAAAACTATGTCTGATTCGAAAAAACTCTTAGGCCTCATACACACTACACCGGCAGTACACGTTCGCCGTATGTAGGAACGGTTGCCAGAGGATCCCTACGGGAACTTGTGGACAAACGGCTGCAAAATTAGGCGACGACGGATAGGAAAATATGGCATGTAAAAAGCCAAAGCTATTATCATAATATGTTACACAGATAGCATTAGTTTTTTAGCACATTTAATAAAATATAATGCCAGCTGCAACTCTCCATTCTCCGCTCAGCTATGAAAATGCACGATTTTCGTGAAGTACATACACTCGTATGTAAGCATGTATGTAAACGTCTTAAGTATGTGAGTAGTTTTATTGAAGTGTTAGACAACTCACGAGTATATCGCAGTCCTTGCGCTCGTGGCAGCCCTCGTCCTCGAGCAGGCGCGTGACGTAGGTCAGAGCCTGCGGCGGGTCTAGCACCGCCAGCGCTGCCAACACGACCTTGTTGAGCGACTGGTCCGCGCCCGTGCCATCCGCGTTCGGCAGGTACGCTACGCGCACGCCGCCCGACTCGCGCTGAGGATGAATAGATCAGTTATTGCATCAGAGGACACTGAAAATACACATAAGAGGGTCGCTTGTTATGTCTAGGTCCGCTTTTAATCCTAAGTACCCTGTATATAATAACTGCCTGCGTTTCCAAGACATGCTGAGGGCATACTTTTTAGTGGCACCGTTTGATGAATAAACAGATAAATAAATATTACAACAGTGGACTTCGTTGGCGTGGGAGAAGACCCACAACCCCGCACATAAGGGCGAAATAATATATTTTTAGTACAACTTCTAATTGTGATGCTCATTATCTCCATGTAGAGTACATAACCGCGCTTCACCTCCCTATCCCTCCCGATCGAGCCTTACATAGGACTAAGGACCAACGCGTGCGTAAGTTTCAGTAAAAATTTCCTTCGACAGCTAAATATTCTTTGTATCCATGTCCCACATATCCATACGAGTAACCCTATAAAGCTCATGTGTGTTTGCTTTTGAAAGTAAGGTAGAGTGAATATTGGTATATTTACCCCACCTGATACACGGACACAGGATTAATAAGAACTTACCATGAATGCCAACGCATCCCGCAACAGTTCCCTCGATTCCTTGTCGTTCAAGTCGCCGGCGACCCAAATAGTTTGCGTGATCTTCTCCTGTTTGGCCGATTTTGTAAAGTATTTCAGAAGTGGCAACGCGGTCGCCAGTGCGTCACGGCCTAAGATTTCAAAATTTTAGGTTTAAATAAAATATAGCATAAAGTTTTTTTCATTCCTAAGATGATTTAGAGTAGCCTGGTCGTCATCACTGGAGTTACGGGGGAGCGGATGGCTCTCAACTCTTAATATAACTGTAACTTAAGCAGCGTAAAGTGTAACTACCATTATTGAAAATAAGCTTTCCTGCATTGATTACGAAACATGTACTCGTAAGTGAAATTGGTTTGAAGGTTAGATAAGGATGTTGAGAATGAGATTACCTATATTTCTTTAAGATTTAATTTTTTCCAGAAACATCACGATTTGCGAATCGAAGCTAAGCCCGTTGCATTCTATTATGTGTATTATCGTGTTTCTCTTGTAAATGACTCAATAGCTTATATAATAACAATACTGCAACGCCGCAGCCGTCGAACAAAAGCAATTAGGTCATGGGTACGAATGCTGTGTTATGCAAAGATTGAGTTTACATTATGCAGATTCCTCACGATTGCTTTCAGGTATTGATCATCATCATCATCATCATCATCTTCGCGATTTCCCGGTTGCATCCTTGCGGAGCCCGGGGTCCGCTTTCCTACTCCTAGCTCTCCACTTCGCACGGTCTTCGGCATCCTTTACGGAGAGTTTGTTGGCACGCATGTCATCCACTACGACGTCAAGCCAGGCCCTCTTGGGCCTTCCCCTTCTGCCGGGACCCGGCGGTAGCGACATGGCTAGACACTTGTTCCCTACGTAGTTTGCCGGTTTCCGTAAAACATGACCGTACCAACGTAGGCGGCACTCTTGCAGTTTATCAGCGATGTCTCGGACATGAAGGCTGCCGCGAATACGGGAGTTCTTTACGCGATCAGCTCGCGTAACTCCCGACATCCAGCGCAGCATCTTCATCTCCGTGACCCGCAGTTCCTGCTTGTGCCGCTCAAGTAATGGCCATGCTTCACTACCATATAAGAGAACAGGCCTAATGATGGATTTATAGACCTGTCCCTTCAGTTTAACCGGCATTTTAGGGTCGCAAGTGACGCCGCTCACCTCCCGCCATTTATCCCAAGCAGCAGAAATGCGTGCCTTGACGTCGGAGTCGATGTCGCCGTTCGCGTGGAGTACAGATCCCAGATACTTGAACCGGTCCGTGCGCTCGACCGTGTCTTCGCCTATGCGGACGGACATGGGATCTGTAGTGTTGCAGGCCAAGTACTCTGTCTTCGCCACGTTGAGTTTCAGACCCCCGTTCTCAAGCGATTCCTTCCATGTGTTAACACGTCTCACCAGCCGTCCCCTGTCCGAGTCCACCAGCGCGATATCGTCAGCATACATAAGTAGCCATGGTGGCTGCTCATGGTGGTCTCTGATGCTGTCTGACAATACGTCTAATATCAGGCTGAAGAGGAACGGACTCAGGACGGAGCCTTGGTGTACTCCGACGGTTATACGGAAGGGCAAAGTGTCGCCAACAGCGGTCCTAACTACAGAATCGGAATCACAGTACATGTCTCTAATGATATCAACATACGTTTCTGGCACTCCCTTGGACCTCAGGGCCCACCAAATCATCGCACGCGGAACACAGTCGAAGGCCTTCTCCATGTCCAGAAATAGGAAGTGGAGAGGCGTGTTCTTCGTCCTGTATTTCTCCATGATGATTCTTAGGGCAAAAACGGGGTCCATAGTCCCGTGACCGGGGCGGAAACCATATTGACATCCAGAGACAGTGCACTCCTGACGGATTCGAGAGTCTACTATCCGCTCGAATAGTTTCATGGTGTGGGACATGACCTTTATACCGCGATAACTACCGCACTCTTGCACTGATCCCTTGCCCTTGAAGACCGGGGTGATAACACTCAGTCTCCATTGGCGAGGAATCCTGCCGGTGCTGAGTATGCGGTTATAAAGGTCAGTTAGGATGCCCACACCACGACCACCCATTGCCTTCCAGGCTTCGATGGGGACTCCATCGGCTCCGACAGCTTTCCGATTCTTCATGCGGCGAAGAGCATTCTCTACTTCTTCAGGCGTTACCGGTGGCACGAGTCCAAGATTCGGAGGGAGGTCCGGTGGCTGCACTTCTCTATGCTGTTTGTTTAACAGCTCGTGGAAGTAAGAGCGCCATCTCTCCTTCACCGCGAGGTCCTCGCATAGTAGGTCACCGTGAGGGTCTTTAACACAGCGGCACATGGAGATATCCTGTGCCGCTTTGACCCTAGAACGTGCCAATCTATAGATAAGCTTCTGCCCCTCAGACGATTCCAGCCTATCGTAGAGCGGCTGTAGGTGGGCTCGCCTGGCTCTGGCAACAGCTTTCTTTGTTGCACGTTTTGCGGACCTGTATGCGTCGCGATCTTCGGGAGAGTTGGACGCTTGCCACTTTTTAAAGAAGGCTTTCTTCACCCTAGTCTCCCTCTGGACTGCGTCGTTCCACCACCAAGTCTCCTTGTCAAATTTGCGTCCACCCTTAGACGTGCCAAGCACTGACTTCGCCGCTTCGGTTATGGTTGCCTGAATCCTGTCCCAGTGGTTCTGAACTGATTCGCTCTCAGCCTCAGCGCACTTGTCGCCGATAGCTGAGACGAACACCTGGGAGTTGTCTTCGTCAAGCCGCCACCACCTTATTTGACGCCGACAGCGCTCAAAGCTTTTGGCTTTGGGCTTCACGCAGAGATCCATGACAAGTAGACGGTGTTGTGCAGTGAGACTCTCTCCGGGTATGACCTTGCAGTTGACTACTTTGCCGATGTGGTGCCTCCTAGTGAGTAGGAAGTCGATCTGGGTAGCGTGCCGCCCACTCCTGTAGGTGATTAAATGTTCAGGCCTCTTCTGGAAAAACGTGTTCACAATAGCCAGGTCGGCAGCCGAACACAACTGGAGGATGTTCTCCCCTTCAGTGTTGCGTCTGCCGAACCCATAGCCACCATGTACACGCTCGAACTCCTCAGGCTCCTCACCCACATGACCGTTCAGATCGCCCCCCAGAACGACTTCCTGAGATGGTGAGATTCCCGCAGCACCTCTCCAAGTCTATTCCAGAATGAAGTCTTTTCGGTGTCGCTGCAACCAGCCTGTGGAGCGTATGCGCTTATCAAGTGGGTCGTAACCCCTTCGATAAGCACCGTTACGTCCATTAAGCGGTCGCTGTAGCGTTTCACCTCCAACACGTCATCCTGCAACTCCCCGGACAGCACTACCGCAACCCCGTTCTCTCCACTAGGTGCTCCTGTGTAGATCAGCTTGTAGTCATTCCCAATGGCCCGGGATCTGCTGCCTTTCCACCGAGTCTCCTGCAGGAACGCCACTGCCACCCTCCGCCTGGTGAGTACGTCGGCCAGCTCTCTCGCGCGACCGGTGAGCGTGCCCACGTTCCACGTCGCGAAGCGGAGTTTCCGTGGGGTTGGGGCTAACGTCTTTAGCCGCGTCCGTCCCCAACGCGGTAGCCCTCGCCCACTTGCCACAGGAGTCGGGCGAAACTCCTGCGCGCCGTTTTGCGGCGGCGCCCTATTCCTGGCACTTTTCTTGATATTTCCTTCCATTTAATGTGGCGTGTTTCACTTTTACGGGAGCGACTGCCGTCCGACCACCCAACCCCGGAGGGAAAGCTGGTGCCAGAGCCTCGTTCGTTGGTCAGCAGGGGTACGTACTTGCACGTGAGGTTGGCTTGGGCCCAAAGATCTTAGTAGGGCCCCATTCCCCGCTTTCAGGTATTGATCGTTTAGTAAGAAATATTTACCGCTTAGATGCAAGAGTCGCTGTATTTTATCTTCGGTGAACAATTCCTTCGGAGATGCGACGCCGGATAAATCTAGGTATTGGGACGGTTCGGTGCTCAAAACTCGTCGGTTCAATCTGAAACAAAATGGTTTTTCTTATTGCCATTTTCCCCCATGAAACCTAATAGTATAGGATCCAATTGTAGATCGACCATATTGGAGCTGGTTAATGAATGAAAGTATTTTATTTAATCATTTACCATCCTTATTATTTGGTTTGGCTGTTTTTGGTGTACATAAATGACCTCTGTAACCTTAAATTGAACGGTGGTATGATCATATCATATGCCGACGACACTGTTCTGTTGTTCTCTGCTGGTTCCGAGAGCGAAGTTTATGACTATGCGCAAAAAGGCTTCAATGTGGTTTATAATTGGCTCCAAAACCATTTACTAACACTTAATGCGGACAAAACCATGTACAGTGAAACCTGGTTAAGCAAGACATCCAGGGACCAGCAATATTGTTTCACTTATAGAGGTATTCCACTTACCCAGTGTCTCAGATATCCAGGTATAAATAAATATCTGTCTCAATAACAGAGGGTTCCATTAACAGAGGTTAGAAAGCAGGTTATTTCAGATATAGAGGTGCGACTATTAAACAAAATGTTTTACGTTAACATTATAAATCAACTTTAATCATCATCGGTCTACTTATCGGAACGTTTATGTTACGAATATGCTTAACTCAAGCTAGCAAACACTGTTCAAGTTCAAAATATTCTGATGAACGTAAACGTTTCAGTTTTCGTAATATGAAGTATTACGAAAACTGAAACGGATATCAACATCAGTTTTTCACGAAATGATAGTATTTTACGTTTTGACATTTTTCAATGAAATTTGAGGGTAGAATAAGTAAGCAAACAAACAATACGATTTTATCTCAGTAACAGAGGTTTGTAGATGTGAAATACACTCGCTGTCTCAGTAACAGAGGCAAATAAGAAAAAAAATTTAAAGAATGAATCCCAGATATAGAGGTTTGCTTCGTCTCACTAACAGAGGTAATACAGTGCCTAGGTGTTGGGACCTCCGATTGATTACTAGATATGGAGGTTTCTCAATTATCCAGGTCCCACTTAGTCAGGTTTCACTGTATATTAATTTCTGTATGCGTAAATCAAAATATACTAACACATTAACTAAACTCTACGCTCACAGTTGTAACCTAACGGCAAATAACCCGTGTCTATGCCCAGAAATAGCTATTACTAACAAAATCAAATATTTGGGTATTATAATGGACAACACACTTTCGTTTAAACACCACCTAGATACTATGAGTGGACGAATACGAAAATTAATATTTATTTTTAAAAGACTTAGAAATATTGCAGATTCGAAAATGATCAGGCAAGTATATTTAACCTTATGTCAATCAATATTAACTTACTGTATAACCTCATGGGGTGGCACCTCTAAAACATCACTACTAACTGTTGAGAGAGCCCAACGGGCGGTACTGAAGGTTGCTACTTCCCGTCCATTCCTGTATCCTACTATTCTTCTCTATAAATCCTGTAAGGTCCTGACTGTTAGACAATTGTTTATAATGAGCACTGTCCTTAAACAGCATTCTGCACTCTACTACTGTTCAGATGTTACTAACAAACGGCGTAAAAATATAGTTTGCCCACAAAACTCTCAAACAAAACATGCATTTTCTTCTCGATTTTTCATGTTTCTTGGACCGCTTCTTTATAACAGATTAAATGCAAACTTAGATATCTACCCACTTAGCCAAAATACTGCCAAAAAAGCAGTCCAAGAAGCTCTTCAAGATATGTCCTACGAAGACACTGAAGCTTTATTACTTGTTGTTAAATAATTCATATGTCTTTAGAATTTAATTATTTCTTTTTGCTCAGCTCCATATGACCGTTTATTTATTAATATATAGTTTTGTTTATGTAACTTAAGATAAGATAAATACATGTAAGTTTCACGTTTTTGTAGTGATATATAGCACAATATAACCTTGTAAGCCCCTCTTTTGCCTGAAACACAGGAAAATCCTAGTTCAGGCACACATATTGTTACCCGGAACTTTAAATGTAATGTAGATTTTAAGATCTAATTTTGTGCACTAAGTTTTCTAATAAAGATTTATTTATTTTTTTTATTTATTATAATGATACGAAAGAAATACTGTCAATTTCCCTGACAAGTTTCACAAGAAAACAATTTAATTAAAATTGCCATACAGGTAGTTAAGGCCCTGAGGGAGGATACGGATGATTTTTAACCGACAGCGCTGAAAGGGTCTTGTATAACACGCCACGACAGCGCCTCCTCCGGTAGCTCCGCCGATGACGTCACGCGGGAGCAGAAGCCACGTGCTCACCTGGGCATCACATGCGGCTGCTTCATGAGGTAGTCCACGGCGTCGTCCGCGTCGGACAGCTCGCCGCGGAACACGGCGCGCTGCAGCCGCGCGGTGTGCCGCGACAGCGACGTCACCAGCGCCTCCTACAACGGCTCCACCGATGACGTCACGCGGGAGCAGAGGCCACGTGCTCACCTGGGCATCACGTGCGGCTGCTTCATGAGGTAGTCCACGGCGTCGTCCGCGTCGGACAGCTCGCCGCGGAACACGGCGCGCTGCAGCCGCGCGGTGTGCCGCGACAGCGACGTCACCAGCGCCTCCTCCAGCAGCTCCGCCGATGACGTCACGCGGGTGCAGAGGCCACGTGCTCACCTGGGCATCACATGCGGCTGCTTCATGAGGTAGTCCACGGCGTCGTCCGCGTCGGACAGCTCGCCGCGGAACACGGCGCGCTGCAGCCGCGCGGTGTGCCGCGACAGCGACGTCACCAGCGCCTCCTACAACGGCTCCACCGATGACGTCACGCGGGAGCAGAGGCCACGTGCTCACCTGGGCATCACGTGCGGCTGCTTCATGAGGTAGTCCACGGCGTCGTCCGCGTCGGACAGCTCGCCGCGGAACACGGCGCGCTGCAGCCGCGCGGTGTGCCGCGACAGCGACGTCACCAGCGCCTCCTCCAGCAGCTCCGCCGATGACGTCACGCGGGTGCAGAGGCCACGTGCTCACCTGGGCATCACATGCGGCTGCTTCATGAGGTAGTCCACGGCGTCGTCCGCGTCGGACAGCTCGCCGCGGAACACGGCGCGCTGCAGCCGCGCGGTGTGCCGCGACAGCGACGTCACCAGCGCCTCCTACAACGGCTCCACCGATGACGTCACGCGGGAGCAGAGGCCACGTGCTCACCTGGGCATCACGTGCGGCTGCTTCATGAGGTAGTCCACGGCGTCGTCCGCGTCGGACAGCTCGCCGCGGAACACGGCGCGCTGCAGCCGCGCGGTGTGCCGCGACAGCGACGTCACCAGCGCCTCCTCCAGCAGCTCCACCGATGACGTCACTGGAGTCGAACCCTCGTCCGTCAACGGCACACCGTTTATCAAGACCTGTCATAACGACAACAATTAAAAACAAGCTAATTTATGATTCCGCCTCCGTTCTCCGACAGACTTTTATCCACGGAACGGATCACCCACAGGACGTTTCGACTCGCAAAAAATTGGCTTTGGCAAAAAAGTTTTAAGGCAAATTATTTTTAATTGGATGGCCAGTATTAAAATTTAAAATGTTGATTGCCCAAGTAATTCGTTTGTTTATTAGACAATTACACTTGTGTAGAAGTTATTCCATGTTAAACCTTAGTTATATCTTTAGCTAATGTACGTTAACAAACATACAAATTTACACACAATATTGTGGAGAAAATCAACTGCTAATCTGACCTGTGGGTATTTGTCATTTCCAATTTTAGCGACGAATTCTTCTGCCAGTTGGCTGCCGAAATTGTATTCTGAATCTTCTGAAATTATTTCGTCCAGATCAGCGCCCGAGCTTGCGTACTTCTTCAGATGTTTCTTTACGTATTCCAGATTCAATTCTTCGTCTTTCTGGGGGTTAAGTAGCTGCAAAAAAACCGAAAATTGTAATAATAATCTGAAAACCAATCAATCAGAGTCTGCGAACAGGAATATTGATTTAACACAGTTCAAATATTAAATTTAAGCTATTAGCGTAGAATTTCACAGGTAAGTATATAGGACATTATTACGTCGACAAAAGACACCAATATGCTTTTTTTTTCCAAGGTAACTGACTTACGATGAGGGCTTGGAGTAGCCTCGTCATCATCACCACACTCGCGGGGGTCACGGATCTCTACACGAATAAACGAATTGGTGTCGTTTAGGGCGCGCTTAGGCTTGACATTTTTTCATCAGCATATCTTCTAATTTCAAATTCCGAACGCACCTGCGTGAGGAAGTAGTAAGCCTCCTTGTTGCTGTTCCGCTCCTGCGCCACGTAGTTGTGTGCGGCGCGCACGGCGGCGGCGAGCGCGCCCGCGCGCGGCGCCAGCACCAGCCCCACGCGCACCGGCGTCGCGTGCTCCAGCAGCGTCTCGCCCAGCCGGAGCGGCGCGCCAGACGCGGGCGACGACGGGTCCACCACGATCAACTGGCGTGCAATAAAAGATTTGATTTTTTTTTTAACCTTTATCTACTCATGTTATGACGTCAATATCGTCGCCCAGAAGCACAAAGAAAATAAAGTGGCTGTAACATACGGACAGACAGATAGACATGACGAATCTATATGGGTTCCTTATTTATGGGAGCCTTAAAAAAGCACATTAACAGTAAATCTATACTGATATTATAAAGCTAAAGAGTTTGTTTGTTTTTTTGTTTGTTTGAACGCGCTAACCTCAGGAACTACTGGTTCGAATTGAATTATTATTATTGTGTTGGATAGACCATTTGTCGAGGAAGGCTATGTAACATCTCACTGTGACCAATAGGAGCAAGAAACATTGGAAAATCTGTAAAAAAGCGGGGGAAAACGCGGACTAAGACGCGAGCGAGGTTTGAATGATGTTAGCAGTATTTTTGCCACCAAAAGAATTAACCTCACAGACCAAGCACAAAGATGTTTATTTCTTCAAAAATTGTAACTAAGCAGAATTTGTTTTATTTTAGGGATTATTGATTCTTTCCTATGCAAACCTGGCACCATATCGATTCAGCCAGCCAAAGTACTATATAAATATTCTCAAACGTAATAATTGATGATACTTAAACTATTTATACATAGCAACTTCGCATTATGTTATTAAACCAGCTCCTTACGTTATGACGTCAATATCGTCGCCCAGGAGCACAAAGAAAATAAAGTGGCTGTGACATACGGACAGACATGACGAATCTATACGGGTTCCTATTCGGCTAAAAAAACACATAAACACTAAATATATACTAACATAGTTTGTTTGTTTGTTTGAACGCGCTGATCTCAGGAACTACTGGTTTGAATTGAAGAATTCTTTTTGTGTTGGATAGAACATTTATCGAGGAAGGTTTTAGGCTTTACAATAAGAGTAAAGAAACAGTAGGAAATGTGTAAACAACGGGGGGGAAACGCGGACGACGTCGCTGGCACAGCTAGTAAAAATAAACCTACAGCGATCCAGATTCTGTACAATAGCCAAAAACTCTGAATGTCAAATGACAGTTCTGGATAATAATTAAGACATTTTGTCTGAAATGAAATAAAATGAAATGAAATAATTTGAAATTAAATGAAATAATCTATACTAATATTATAAAGCTGAAGAGTTTGTTTGTTTGTTTGTTTGTTTGAACGCGCTAATCTCAGAAACTACTGGTTCGATATGAAAAAATCTTTTTGCGTTGTATAGACCATTTATTGAGGAAGGCTTTAGGCTATATAACATCACGCTTCGACCAATAGGAGCAAAGATACAATGGAAAATGTGTAAAAAACGGGGGAAACGCGAACGAAGTCGCTGGCACAGCTAGTTCTATAATAAAAAAAAAACTCACATAATTATATATATTCCTTCGCAAGTTCCTCAGCATGCCGGGGTAGGTGGGCCGCAGCAGCTCCATGTAGGAGGACGGCCAGCGGCGGTAGCGCTCGTCAGTCTCCAAGTCGTTGAGCCACGCGATGGCTGTGTCGCGCATGTCCAGCCCGTACTCCTCCCATGTGAACGACTCGCCCAACTCCAGGGTCATTAGAGTGTTGATCAGCTTCTTTGATAGACCTGAACACAAGTAATTA
Source organism: Maruca vitrata (assembly GCA_039566165.1). Lineage (NCBI taxonomy): Eukaryota > Metazoa > Arthropoda > Insecta > Lepidoptera > Crambidae > Maruca > Maruca vitrata. Next base: position 10,458,744 of record CM076912.1, on the reverse strand, counting down.
TATTTTAAAAATAAAAAGAACCCGGCGAATTACGAAGCTCCTCCTTTTTTTGAAATCGGTTAAAAAGTTAGTTTTGGAATAACATCATTAATTTTTACCTAAAAAAGAAAGCTACACATGTTATGACATGGCTCCGTCTATATTTTATCTGAAATGAAATAGTTTAGTATCTGAAACACAGTACTAAGTAGAATAATAGACCAAGCTTAAACTTTCAACAAATTCATAAAGTAATAGTATTAATTAATTAGCAATCTAGTATTTGTATTGTATGCAATAATAATTATAAAGAAAACAACAGTAGTCTAGTACTACAACATTTGATCTGCTATCAAGCATGCATAATTATCAGAACAGTCCATACCTAAAGCATGTAAGGTATTCATTGGGCCGATGTCTTCTCTAATAGCAGCGAGCAGGGTCATCACGTCAATGTCTTCGGCGTCGTACTGAGCGCCGGAGACGAGTAGCAGCGGCTCCGCGGGGCGCAGGCCCATTGACGACGCCCAGATGTCCTGGTTGTATAGGACTTCATCGCGGAACGAGCGCGGCACGTTCACGTGGATCAGAGATTTTGTCTGGTCAAATTAGAATGAAACATTTTGAGTCTTTTTAGGAAATATGACGATGATAAATGATGACAATGCAAACTTAGCATAGGTACTGGCTTCCTTGACTTGATTTCCTTGAGTAGATGTGGAAATAATTAGGGCTACAAAATTAAAGGAACTTCTAGTTTGTCAAAACTGAATGATAATTTACAATGAAAGAATAGGTATATTTACTTAGTCCATATCTTATAGGAATATATTACTATATCTTCTCTATGAAAACCAAATGCACGCACTACGCACTGGCGTAGCGCCACCAAACACGCCATGCGTGTTTGGTCGCACTGCTGTATTGGGAATTTTGCGCTCACGCCTGGCGTGTAAGCTCAGCACATGCGTTCCGATGACGAAAACACAGGGTGTGTGTTTTCAGCAGTGAACGTGTTTAAACAAACCTGCATAGGGAAGTTCTGGGCGATAGACGTCAACACTTTGAGCGCCTCGTCGCCGCCGTCATCGTTGGCGTCCACCACGGCGGCCGCGGCCTGCATGCTCAGCGCCTGCATCTGCCACACCTTCAGCGGCGCCAGCTCCTCGCTCGACTCCGACAGGTGCCGCCGGAAGCGCTCTAGCGGAGTGCGCAATGCCGGGAACAAGTTCCTAAGATAAATAAACCAATTGAATGATTCCTTCTATAGATATAGTCCCACAGTGATTGGTGTAACAGAATGAGGTATTTATTTGCTACTGTATTATTTATTGTTAAAACCCAACTCCTGTGCAGAAAAGCAATGTAGTCAAAACTTCGAAATATTGAAACATAAAATCCAGATTTGAGATATTATGAAACATCAAAGATATAAATAAAAAAAAATACTTACTTAAGCCTACCAAAATTAAATCCATCAATTTGGTTCTGTGGGTCATTCTCATCTTCTTCTTCAGTTGGTGTAGGGGATTCCCCGCCTTCAGACTCCTTTGGTGTAGAATCATCTTGACTTTTGTACTCTGTACTCTTTAACTGAAGTTCCACTCCATACCCAGAGAGACGCAGCTTGGGCCTTCCTCGAGGCTAACAACAACATAAAATTATTTCACAAAATATTCTCACACTGTTTTTAAGAATTTTATTTGATAGATTAATCTCTTCATAATTCAAACCTTTATAATAAACCAATAGTTACAAATTTTGAGTTATACCTTAACATTCCATCTCACAACATAATTAACAACTCCTCTGTCTGCATAAGCGGCTAATATTTTATGCTTCACTGCAAAATCTTTCATTCCCAATTCCCCATAAAGTATGGCTGTTAAACTTTTATTATCACTGCCTGGATATGAATGATCAAGCAGATAAGTTTCTAATCTGTGTTCCTCCTGAAAATAAAGAATCAATTATAAAAATATTTCTTTATATTTTTATACACAAAACCTTGATAAAAAGATATTCCCACAATTAGTTTCAAAAAACCACTGTGTTTAAAAATTCAAGGTTTCCTTTAATTGATGTTTAGATTATAATACAAGTATGTAGCATTAACATCACTATTAAGGATATATATGAAATAGAACATTCTTGCTTACTGGATCATATTGGTCATGTGTTTTAAGAAGATCTTTCAATGCATCATTATCACAGATCTTTCTTGAAGCAATATACACAAATGTATCACATTTAACATCTTTAGCACCATTTTGGCTAGAAATCTGATCAAACATTCGGACTGTTGGGGAAGTTGTGTGCATGGATAAAGCAAGTTTAGCCATCCGCAGCTGGGCTGGAACCAGCAAAGTGCTTGCAACACCAATACAGGCATCATAGACTTCTTTATCTGTCCCTGAAATATTTTTTTACATTGTGATAAGGTAGCAAAGTTTCAGATACAAAACATAAATTACATCATATTTGTTTCAACAGTTTGTTTGTACAGATTATAGACCATTCATTACCTAGGCTCTCCAGGCTAGTCTTCAGAGAATTAATCTCGTCAACAAAAGACCAGAACAAATCCGAGCTTTCGCCTGAAAGATACTCCGCCAGCTCTAACACAATTGGCGTAGATTCCCATTTGGCGCTTACAAATGAAGTCACAGATTTCGATTTCTTTTCATCACGTTTTGGTGGATCATTATTGGTGGCCAAAGAATAAGTAACGTAGGCTAATATAAGTAAAGGGACTAACAAGCCGGTCGATCTCATGTTATTTACACAAAATATTACTATTAGGATCGTATTATTTTTCTGTTTGTTATCACTTGTACATTTTATCGACACGTTGTTAAGGCTAAACTCATACTTCTACTTAATTATATTTCGAAATTGTGAAGCAAATTCGTAAATAAAGTCATATCACTGTCGACAGACAAACTACCAATGACAGATGAACACGGTGCACTTGACAGCTGTTTTCATTTACAATGAGAGTTAACTCCTACCTATTTTCTATTGGCGAATATTTACTTTTACTTGCTTAACAACCAATCAAATTCAAAAGAATTGTCTTATCATTCGATTTTCGTTATTTTAAATTTCCACAGATATCATGTTACTTACACCTGATCAATTGAACATTCATTTATTCCCAAAATAGCTCAATTAATACCATATCTAAGAAGATATCATTATTTTATAAAAAAAATGGTAAATCAATGAATATTTCTGCATGCTCTTTAGTTCTATAGACATGAATATTACAAATTTTATATTCAATATCATTTATGAATAAAGATTTGCCTTTGCCTTATTTACAACCCTATTTAATTGAGGTGGATGGACTGTCTTTTTCTTGTTGTTTGTCTGTGGTGTTGGACCAACTGTGGACTACTGACTGTCAGCCGAGACCCGAGTAATATCAGTGAATTGAATTCATTTTATCTTTTTAAAATTTCTTGTTCCTTCAAATGGAATAAATAAATTTATCAGATATACAAAGTAACTGGTTAGTAAGTTAATTAGAATGATTGGGTTTTATTGAATTGTTAATGTGTTACTAACACAACATTCTGCAGTCTTCCAAATACCTACATTTTATAGTGTATTCATTATAGCTAATTTAATTGCTTCCATTTATTTTCTAGGTGCATGATCATGTAGAAATTTTTGTTGATCTTTATCACTGTTTCAAATCAATAGAATTTTCGAACAGTCTAAAAATATGTGGTTACGTATTTAGGTCCCCAGAGATAAAATGCAGTTCACTTCTGAAGAAGCTTACGCTAGGCTTATTAGCCACAATATGACTGTGCCACAAAGAATCAAGGTAATCATTTACTATTATTTGAGCTCTCTTTGTATTGTAAAGGTATTTCCATTATTAGTAATCACATTGTCTGAACTGATGATTAACATGTTATTGTTGTAATTTTGTTTTGTTACTATGTGTGAGTAAGTAATGATATTATATGTCACAGTAAACATTTTAATAATTCAACACTGGACAATAAACTCGCCAATGTGAAATATTTATAACAGTGAAAATCTTTACTGAAACAGCAGCTCCATAAGCAAATTTAAGTACTGAAGTGTATGTTTCAGGCTACCGGTGACATTGTGGATGAAGAAAATGGCCCAAATGGGCTTGTAAAAGGCTGGGATTATGCAAATGAAAAGTTTGATATGAAGGTCCCTGAGAGGATACTTGTTGTTGGTCAGGATCAACATTTGGGTAAGGAATCAAATCCATGTAACATATTAAGTATATTTTATACAGTAAATATAAGTACAATGTATAGCTATTATAGCAATGACAAAGGGTTGAGATTGGTGGTAGTGGTAAAATAATTTTACTATGCTATTTATGCTACATGTACTAAACAGAATAAGTAATCAGTGGTATGACAATTTTCCAGGCACAAAAGCTCCTCCGAGAGAAATTCAGCTGGATAATGCTGTATTACCTACAGACCCTGGCATGATACGTGTCAGCACTCCTCCACGTGTTATAACTCTTGATCAGCACTATTTTCCTTCAGCTGATGATTTTCCTACCGGCATAGCAAACTCGCCTCCAAAGAATGTCAGAATTATACGATCACAGGGAGATGGAGCAAGGTCGTCTACTCCTCGTCCAGACAATTTCAATGAATCTACTATGACTGAATCACGCCTTGTATTGAGGTAAAAATAAACTTACTTTTTAATTTTAAAAATCTCATGGGCTAAGATGATCTGACTTTTCAAATTATGTTAACTTTGTGTGACAAGACATCAACTTTTTGTTTCAGAGATCCTACCCCACCTATGGGTAATGGCGAAGGGCTCTCCACTTCTGAAGAACTTGTCCACTTGCGAAGACAGATTGTGAAACTGAATCGACGTGTGATGTCCATTGAAGCAGAACAGCTGCAACGACAGCAAAAAGAAAAGATAGCATATGCAATTGGGATTGCTTACTTGCTGTTCAAGGTTATCGCTTGGCTAAACCGGTCCTAATTTTCAATAGCAAAATGTCATTAAAGTATAAGATGAAGTATTTAAGTATTGTTGACTTCATGAAATTAACTACTTGACCATTTTATAAATGGCATGTTGTATAGAAATGTCACCTCCTGCTGTAGAGGATATCACAAAGTGGAAGAGTTAAATGTTATTATGGTTTATTAGCATTTAGGTAACATTTTTTTATACCCTATGTATATTGCTGTGTTCTCTTGTACAGTCTTATTACATTCAAGATTCAGTATACATTACATAGCTCTGCATTTCACCTACATTTAATTAATGAACTGTTGAAGTGATGTGACGGTTTACTTTTAGTATATTATATAGATGTAATATGATGGGTCATTTTATTTAATAAATGATAGATGGATTCCTGAAATTTTTTTTATTTGATAAGCTCCCCAATAATTAATAAGTTCGAAACATTTTGCTCAATATGGATGTGTACTTAAAATGCTAAAAGAAAAAGACATATCAGGGTAACACTCAATATATTCAGAAAAACACTATAAGATGTCAACACATAGTTGGGCATTCGAAAATGTGAATGCATAAGGAATTAGGTATTTGCATTGATGATGGCTTACTTTATAAGAATACTGGGAGTCACATGTAGGTAGTAAAATGAATATTTCGCAATATCGTAATTCAGCTATGTTTGAGTAGGTTTCTCTTCATAAATAAAAATTACTGAGAAAAGTGGTCCACCAAGCCTTTGAGCTAACCAAGCATTTTTTACTACAGCAAGTTTAAGTGAATCAACAGCCAGGCGAGCATTTAAATTTGTGTGTAGGGCTCGACCCATTCCTTCTAATACAATTAAATCCACACCACGAACCCTCATTTCTGTGCATAGACCTGAAATATGAGTAAGGTTCTATTAGATGGAAACTAAAATATTGATATAAAGCAATATACATGGTAGTACTACAATAAGTATGGTAGTGCACTATTAGAAATGCAGAATGGAACCAAAGCATAATTTATATTATTTAATACAATATTTGTAGAAACATTCGACAATAGGACATGCCCTATCAGCCAGCCATAGCTTTATAGGGTAGATAGCTGGCTGCTTCTACAATTTCTAAAAAATTCTGTAGCTTTTTGTTTTCTATGATCATATTTCCAGATTTTTTAATAATAAAATATAAATTACATCAAATGTGAAAAGATAAAAATTGATTAGAAAATAACAAAAATTTCTTTTATTAAGTAGCTACATTGATTCCATGACTTACCTACACTGATTGTTCTGAGGTCAAGACAAGGACCTCTTTGTCCACTTGACCTTACAACTAAATCTCCAGTGGCCAAAGCTGCTGACAATACTGGGCAGATGATGGAAGCACGTTGCAGTATATCTTCCAACTCCACATTTGTAACATCATTAAGAGCAGGCCATTCATTGGCACAGAGTATAACAGAAGTTCCCCTCAGCAATAAAGCCCGAACAAAAGGCAAAATGCCTAGGACTATGTCAACTCCACTGTTATCTACAAAAACAGCTGCACAATGATGTACCGTTTTCTGGAAATAAAACCAATGGTAAGAACTTATCACCATAATTCATTATTAGGTAACTTAAAAAAGTAAAAGTTAAGTTTATATGCCAGTTTTTAATAGAAAATCTCCTTTACCTCTAACTTATCAAGCCATTTATCTAATCCATCATATAGCCATGGCCTCTTCTGAATTTTCTGTAATGCTTCATAGAGACCAAGATCCAATATATCAGTTACTGCCTGTGCTCCCCAGTCAAACATATTGCCTGGAACAGAAATTAGATTCATAATTACCAGAGATAAATAATCATGATAATAGGTTTGCTTATTTTTGGTAACACACAAGTGATGGACATGTCAAACATGTGATTTAATTTTTAAGATTACTATCCAACACTACACTTTATTCATAATAAAATAAACTAAAGGCAATCATTACATAACTAGCACAGTAAAGCACTCTCAAACTAAATCTTAAAATGTTTCATGATACTAAGAAAATCTGCAATGAATGCCAACCTGCTAAAACACCTCTGCATAGTTCAGTCCAGCGTTGTTTGTTATCAGACAATGCATCAATTTCAGCCAATCTTGAACCAAGTGAGGCCAATGCTCCTTCATTTTCATATTTCTTTTGTTGTTTCCACAAATCAAAAAACCCTTGAGATCGTAGGCAAGTTTCATTAATATCTAAAAGTAGTCTTATGGTCAACTGACCATGAGCACTGAAATTGGGGGAAAGTATTAGATTTGAGAAATATGAGAGACATAACAATATTGAGGATATGATATTCAAATTTCAAACTTACAGAGGATTTATTCGAAGTTCCTTCAGGGCTTCTACATAGCAGGTTTTAAATTTAAGAGCTCTTATTTCTACAGTCGGATCTTCCGTGTTGGCAAGCGCAAAGTTCACATATTTCTCCACAAGTTTTTCACAAGTGTTGAGCCAGTACTCTCGAGCTTCTTCGTCGACTAATAGGTCCAAAGTATCTGGATTATATTTATCTGGCTCATACAAAATATGTGAAAGACCGAAATGTTCCATCCTGCCAATAACTAGACGTGCGTCACTTTCAGTAATGTTTGGGTTTTAATTAGCATTGTCTTACACCATTGTATTGTTTATCACTATGCAAATGTTCATAACAATTTTATCTTATCAAAAATTCTTCCAGACAAGATTTGATATCGAGACACAACAATAGAATCGTAAATCCACACGAATGCTTGACAATTTATTGACTTGACATTTCAGTCAGTCCTCGAAAAAAAACACGAAACGAAACGTCGCTAAGACATTATACCTTTTTCAAATACATTGATGGTCCTGCCATCTAATAAAATGATTCGGTGTCCTGCTGTGCAGGGTTGGCTCGAGAATTTATGTTGGTATATAGCAAGCAGTTGTTGATTGTGTAGCCGCCGGTATAGCCGTAGCATTAATATATCAAACGACACTGTCAGTTGGTTAGCACGCTCAACTTCTACGTTGTCTATGGTTTTACAAACTTCAATTCGTTCGTTGGGCTTTACGTGCTGCTGGATAATTTAGAAATGTGTTTGAAATGGATAAAGCTAGCTATATTTGAAAAAGACTGATTTTACCTAAACTGAGGAGTGATTTAGAATGTTGTGTCGTTAATTTATTGTAATTTGTGTTGTGATTTTAATGATTGATGTAACGAACGAGTGTACGGCAAGATGGACGAATTGTCTAAGGGCATGACACAAACAGGAAGCACCGCTACAACTGACAAAATTCAAGAAAATAATGGTGAGTGCTATGGTTTCTGGATATTAATTTAACACCCTGTTATTGAACTCAACGTTTACGCGTTGCACTTCATAATTCAACACAAATTGATGACTCTCTAAATGTAAACAACAGGATTAAATCATAATTTTTTTAATTAAAACCTTTGCAACAATTCTTGTCCACATTCAATTATAAGGAACTTATTATTAAAACAAGTAATGGCATATAACATCGCTTGCATATTAATAATTACTATAGAAAGTTGTATAAATTGATGTGCTACTACAATAATCTTGTGTGCTGATCAAGAAATGCTAAGGATATGCAACATTTGTTATGATATTATTAAAACGTGATATGCTTTTTCTTAGAACACATATAAAAAGTCTATAATCAATCCATATCAATGAGGTGACCCTTGTACCAGCATCTATCTCAGAAAATACAATCGGTTATTAGTTGTAGTATGTAGATAATTAGTATATGAATTTATTTCATTTATACTTACCTTACTATGAGTAGTACATCCTGACATTGTAATAAACAAATGATATTAAATCAGTTTTAATTTCTTGTAATAAACCATTACTAATGTATAAGCAAAAATCCTATAACCATATGGTGACATAGATCCAATTGATGATATTGCAAAGAACCCCTACTGCTGTACCATAGAAATTGGGTTCTGCAAGTAATCTTCAAATAGTTATATGGTATGTTCTTGAATACCACAAGATTTAACAACATTTTTGATAAACAATGATTTTGTACCTTACAATATTGCCCTCAAATGGAGGACTTTTAGGAGGTTTCAGTTTTTAGGCTTAAAACTTATCAGAATATCTACTTTGCTCTCTTTGGTTTACTATCTGATAACTCACTATTGTCTCATCAACATTTTTTTTATTGCACCTGTAATTTGCATGCTAAATTATCAACACCAAATGTATTTATAATAACTTCAGTGTGAGCAATTTAATTTCTTGTCTAACATTTGATTATATTTGGTGAAATGGTACACAAGGTGGTTCAAATCAAATTATAAAAGTGTTAACCTAATGCATGCCTTTAATTACTTAACTTAAAAAGTTTAATGTATAGGAATGAATACCCACTACCTTATTTTCCTGCTATAATACTTGAAATAATTAATCATGATAGTAATTAATGCACTTATAAAGTCAAAGTCAAAGTCAAAATTTCTTTATTTATATAGGCATTCACATGCACTTATAAATCGTCATTACATTAAATAAATAATTAAAAGAAAGTGATTCTACCACCGGTTCGGAAAGCTGGTTCTACCGAGAAGACACCGGCAAGAAACTCGATAGTTACTCTTTTTAACGGATTTTCACATCACATATATAATTGCTATGTCGTACAGTTTGAGTATGTCACAGTATCAAAGAGAGAATTAAACACATACTACATTTACTGTTAATAAAAAAAAAAAAAAGGTAAGATCGAACAGTCCAGGGCCCAAGAGTAGCACCTGATCAGAAACAATGAATAACTACAACAATTCCAACCTGCATGACATAGATTACATAGAGTAGAATCTTAATACTATATTGTACAGTATGACAACAATAAATGAAAATACATTAATAAGAACAAAAGTTCATGAAAAATGTCAATGATTAAAATAATTCATATAATAGAAAATTATTATTACAAATGTCAAATTTTAGTTAACGCAATTTGTCCAAGCATTTTTATCATTAAAATAGTCTTCTACTTTATAGTAGCCCTTCATAATAAGACCCTTCTTAATACATTCTTTGAATTTTGGCAAAGGTAATTTAGTAATACTTACAGGTAACTTATTGAACATTTTAACGCCTAGTCCAACAAAGGAGCTATTAACTTTATTAAGTCTGAAATGTGAAATAGCAAGTTTATGCTTATTTCTAGTATTGAATCGGTGAGTATCTGATTTTTTAGGAATGTATTGTATATTTTTATACACATACATTAAGCAGTCTAGAATGTACTGAGAGGCCATTGTGAGAATATTATACTCTTTAAACCGATCTCTAAGGGAATCGCATGGTTTGAGGTTGTAGATGGCCCTTATAGCTCTTTTTTGCAATACAAAGATGCTATCAATATCAGCTGCTGATCCCCACAAAAGCATGCCGTAGGATAGAATACTGTGAAAGTAGCTGAAATAAACTAATCTTGCCGTTTCAACATCAGTCAATTGTCTAATTTTTCTTACAGCATATGCAGCAGAACTAAGTCTTCCTGCCAGGGTACTAATATGAGGTCCCCATTGCAATTTGGAATCTAGAGTGATTCCAAGGAACACCGTTGAGTTTAGGACTTCAATGGGTTCATTGTTCATCATGATTTTAGTATTGACTTGCTTTACATTAGGCATTGAAAATTTTACACATTTGGTTTTTTTGGCGTTCAACATAAGATTATTAGTAGTAAACCAGTGCAAGACTCGTGAGAGGGCTTTGTTTACGTCGTCAACATTTTCTTGCTGTCTATCAATCTTAAAAAGAAGTGATGTATCATCTGCAAACAAAACTATCTCACATGTGTCTTCAGTAAAGAACGGAAGATCGTTAATATAAATAATAAATAATAGAGGCCCCAATATCGAGCCCTGGGGCACTCCCATAACTAATGGGGCGCCGGAAGAACTAGCCCCATTTACATTGACTTTTTGGGTTCTGCCAGTCAGGTAGGACTTAATTAGACTAAGTGCGTTTTCTGAGATGCCATAATGGCGTAATTTAAGTAGTAGAGTTTGATGATTAACGCAATCAAACGCCTTGGATAGATCGCAGAATATGCCTATGGCATCTTGTTTTCTTTCCCAAGCATCAAAAACATGTTTTATAAGAGCAACACCAGCATCTGTGGTGGATTTACCTTTAGTGAATCCATATTGGTTTTTATTTAACAAATTGTTTAAATTAAAATGGCATAGCAGTTGACTAAATACAACTTTTTCAAAAATTTTACTAAATGCTGGTAGTAAGGATATGGGTCTGAAATTAGATGGGTCACTGTCATCGCCTGATTTGAACAAAGGAATGATTTTGGTTAACTTCATCAGATCAGGAAAATGACCTTCATTAATACATTTATTGAATATCATCGCCAATAGTGGAGCAACTGTATATATTATATTTTTTAACACGTCCACTGAGAGTCCCCATAGATCCTCTGACTTTTTTAAGTTGAGTTCTTTAAAGGCTTTCACAATTACTTGAGCATTAATGTAGGCAAAATTGAAAGAAGATGTGCATTCACTTACATGGGACTTCAAAAGTGAATGAGCAAGAGCCGGACTGGAAGATAAACTACTTGTCGTTGTTAGAGCTATGTTGGAGAAAAATGATTGAAATGCATTTGCTATATCAGCATCAGAATCTAATACAATATCATTCACTTTCAGAGAGATCTTGTGATTTTGTGTTTTGTTTTTACAAGTCTCTTTATTAATAATTTGCCAGGTTGCCTTGGTTTTGTTAGTGGCTTTATTTATTTTATCTTTAAGATAGAGCGACTTAGCTATTGTACACAATTTTTTAAAAATCTTGGAATAATTCCTAATATAATTCGTAAGAGATGGATCTTTAGAGTAGGCTTTGAGATCATACAGCTCAAAAAGCCTCCGTCTACTTTTGAAAATTCCTGTTGTAGCCCAATCACTAAATTTAATTTTTGAGCTATTAATTTTAATTTCTTTTTTAGTGAATATCCCATTAAACTCTTTTTCTACAACATTAAATAACTTTTCGTATAACTCATTACTATTATGGTAAGGTAGAACGTTCATTAAAGAAACTTTATGGCTAATATTATCTTTGAACTTTTCTATACGACTAGTAGTTACTGGTCTGCAAGTTATGACAGCCGGCATAGAAGTCCAGTGATGCTCAAATGCAGCCATTTGACCACAGTGGTCAGAGTTAATAAAATTTATTATAGATTTATCTTTTACAGAACAGTTACAAAAAATATTATCTATACATGTTGCCGAGGTAGGAGTAATGCGAGTAGGTTCATTAAAAATTTGAATTAAGTTATAAGATTTAAAAAGATTTAAGAACCTTATTGAGTTCATTGATTTTTCTAAGATATTTATATTAAAATCTCCACAGACAACTACCTTTTTATTGCTGGCACATGCTTTCCTTAAGGCTTCCTCCATAGTCGCCTCAAATAAGAAATAGTTAGCTAATGGAGGCCTATATACACAAATAATAATACATTGTTCTAATTCTACACAAGACAGCTCAATTGTCCGTTCAATGGACAATGATACAATGTCTTGACGCTCCTTACATTTAAGCGATTTTTTTTGTAAAATGAGTGACCCCCCTCTAATGAATGTTTTTCTAATGAAAGAGCTACTCACTATATAATTATCAATACTAACGATTAATTCATGTTGTCTCAGCCAATGTTCAGTGAGACATAACACATGGACATTTATTTCGTTTAAAAATAGTTCTAACTCTAATTCCTTGCCAGATAAACCCTGTATATTCTGGTGTATTATTTTAAGATTATTAGGCTTCTCCTTTGTCATTGAATGGCTAGAGACGTCCTCTATTGTCTTACATTTAAATTTAAATTATTTGGAACAAATTCCAAAGTCTTAATATATAAATTATTTATATTATATGCTAACAATGATGTTAGCTGTTTTTTAATTTTAATAGGCAAATAAAAGGTTTTGCCAGTCAACATAAACTTATTATCTATAAACTTATTTGTGTCAAAAAACACAAAGTGGTCGCTATGACTATGGGATAAATTATATAATTGTGTATTCAATATGTGAATACTGTTATTTTGTTCCATTGTGTAACATTTGGAGAAAGGAATACCACACAGGATCACTTTTTTAACACTTAGTGCTAAAAGTTTTGAAAATGCATATAATATATCTTTTTTACAAATATTTTGACCATCACCTATCATTAATATAATTATAGAATTTTTATTATAGTTGGAATTAAGTATATATTTTATAATTTCTTTAAATGTGTTACTAGGGTAGCAATGATTTACCACACTGCAATTTAATTTAGTTGTTAATAGAGAACCAAATCCTACCCCTAATTGATCAGAAAATAATAATATATTGCCTCTTTGTTTTATTTTATTATTAGAGACAGATGTGCATGTGGCTGTTATACTGCTGGTATCTAGTGCTTTTCCATTTTCCATGCCAATAAGTGGCTGGTCAGAGGGACCAGAGTCTAAGACACAACTCTGCTGTTGAATAAGCACATTTGCTGCTAATATGTGCTCATGGATTTGAGCTTGAGCAGACTTATATTTATCAGTCATGCTTTCTAGATTTTTGTGTAGCCGTGAAATATTTTCATTTAACTCTGTTGTGTCATTTTCATACCTACATCTACTGTTTTCTAATTTTGTACTATAAAGCTCCAGACTGTCTAATAAATCAGCCCGTTGCTTTCTTAAGGCCACATTTTTGTAAAAAGATTTCTGACGTTTAATAAGTTTGTTAGTTTTTTTTATATATTTGTTAATTTTTATATACTTCTTCAACTTATTCCTACTGTTAAAACTAAAACTATTGACTTGGTCTAAACAATCTGCTTCAGGGGGGCAAGAGACAATATGGGCTGCCGGAGACCCGATCAGTTCTTCATACAAGCTCTGCGTATTGGTTAAGTCTTGACTGCGGATGTCTTCCTCATACTGCTGTATGGTCTTATTGGCATCGCGGAGATCCACCTCCAGGTCATGGATGCGCTCCAGGGTCCGCTCATATACATCACTGCACTGGTCAAAGTTCTTGACTGTGCGGCGAAGCTGGTCCCGTTGATCACTTACATCCATAAGTTGTTCATGCAGTTTTGATAGTTCGAGCTTGAGCTGTGTATTAGAATGCAGGATCTTCAAGGATTCCTCCTCATTTTCCTCGCGTTCCTGAAGAAGTTGCTGGTTGTCCTTCTTCAATTGCTCTATTTCCTTGAGTGCCCGTCTGAGTTTCATGTCCAAGTCTTGTGTTGTAGCCTTCCGGGTCATCATATTTGTTTTATTCTGTGTAATGTCCTTTCCTGAAATTGTTTAAGGTAGTTGTGTATAACAGATGTGTAGACAATACTTAGCTATAGGTTGCAATCATAGGAATTACAACAACAAAGAACAAATTCAAAAATGTCTTACTATAGGTTAAATTACATAAAAAATTATGCAAATAAAATCTGTAGGTAGGTAATGTGTATGATTATTATTATTGTCTTAACTTATGATTATGATTGTGCATACCTACTTATTAATAAAAATTTATTGTTCTACAAGTCTTGATCTCTAGAAATAATATTTAAGATGAAAACAATGAACTGAATTATTAATTACTATAATTAGCATTATTTTTGTACTGATTATTACTGGTCCCTAGTTCATTGGTTTTTGGATTAGCCATCCACTCCTCTGCAAGTCTGGTGATGATGACAAGGCTACTCCAAGCCATCATTGTATGTCAGTTTGGAACTAGACATGTGAAGTACCTGCTGTGTACTGTTGTAATATAATAGATAATCAAGAATATTTATAATAAATAAGTGCAGACCTCCTGACTTACTTCAGGTGGAGGGAAGTTATACTGAGAGTAATTTAAAAAAAAATACTAAATAGCAGCAAAATTTATTACTGAAATTATTATTTTAATAGTTTGAATTTCATGGCCCAGTTCTGCAGTGAATAATATTACCTAAATTGTGCAATTTGCAAGAAGTGTCATTAAAATAAAATCATACTTCCTTAGTTAATCAGTTTATTTATTAGCCAAGAAGACTACATTTTAATAATTAGTATTTCGATACATTATTCATGTATGTACCTAATATATATCCCATTAATCTAAATGTAATTAAATGTATTATCTCTAATTAATTTTATGAATATTGACCTTTTAAGCTTAACAGTATTGATAACCTTCATGACCTTGACATTAGAATACTAGCAGATAAGTGAGCAAAGAATACTAAAACACATAGATCATCAGGGAGAGTTTAAGTTTAAATACTAGCATGCATCTTTTAGGCTAAGAAACTACTACATACTTAAACCTCAATTTACATTTCTATGGTAATGGCTTTATTATAAATTCTCAATGACCAATGTTATCTATTTAAACTTTTTATGCTCCAATTGAATATTTATCTATTCAGTTAAAGAATTAATACTTAAACAATTTATCCTAAATAACAATAATTTTGTATATAATATGTATTGTGTCACAGGGTTACTAACATCAATATAAAATACATATCAACAAAAAATCTTGACTTGTTATTAGTTGTTATGGTCAACATTGGTTATTGCATATCTATTAGCCTGAATTGAGACATCAAGACCGAGAGAACTTGCTTTTATGGAACAGTTTTTCAGTTTTTTTTATCAATGTTGTTTGAAAGTCGCCGCTTTTGCAGATGGCGTAAAGCGTGGTACAGGGCACGCACGCCAACTATGCTAGCGTTGGTAGAGCAACTACGGTCATACCTCGCTGGAGGATGTGAGTGCCAATGGGTTATGGCATGGCGTGCTTCATGACAATCAACAGTCCCTCTCATTCCTCATTTTCTCAGAAAATTGACCTTCTTACTATACATTACTTGGATATCACTTTCTAGAAAGGAAATGCCCCTAAGAAATGTATAGCCTGGATATCCTCGGTTATTCAAAATTCTAGGGATATCCAACCAAACCATGAAAACAATGGACTTTCTTAAAATGTAGGTACTGTTACATTGTGCTCAATGACAGCAAAGCGTGAAATTTTCCATATTTTTAAGTTAACTGCATAATACCTACCTATTTAAAAAGTTCATTATTATTCATACACCTACATTAAATTAATATTATGTATATATTCTGAGATTTCTGCATGGTTTTATTTACTGTTCTGTTTCTGATAATGTCTTTATTAGAATAGAATATCATTTCCTTAGAAAGGAAAGTTCAGTTCACTTTAGTTAGACAACCTAAAACAGGGATGTGTGTTAGATTTGCTAACCGAAGAATCAAAAAAGATGAACCGATTCACAACTGAAACAAAACAATCATGCTCTAGAATACTATGTATATTCGGAATATACAGATAAAACGTAATTAGATACAGTGAAAACGTCGGCTGAGGGTAGTGGTAGATGCCAAGAGAGCCGGGTGTTCCCTGTGTCGCAAGCGTGACTCACCGACCCTGAACCATTAACGTGCGAAGGCATCCCAAAAGGTCACAGATTATTACGTTTCTAATTCGACTGATCGTCCACGCTAGTTTACGGATTCCGAACGCGACGTGTAAACAAATGCCACTGACGAAATATTCCATGCTGATCAACATTTAGTTTATCATGACAACTTGCTCATTCTTTTCTGTTGTCCCACATCTTTTGCCAAAAACGTTTCTTATGAAAGATTTGAAAGGATGTACTAATGCCCGCTTAAATATATAAGAATATACAGCGAGGTACCAGCCGCAATGCCTTGCACGAATTAAGTATTCACGATCAATGAAACGCCAGTTACTGGTTAAAGAATTATCAAAATCGGTTCAGTAGTTCATAGTGTAGGTAGATAATCTAATTAACTCTTGATCCGTCGTAGCGTCTCGAACTTCGTGTTCAATCGTGTACCGAGGTCTACCGTTATTCTTATCACTAAGTTAGAGATCCGCTCCAAAACCATAGTATTCAATCCCACGGAAAATTATGGTTTTGTAAGTAACCATAATTTTACCTTCTGTAATATACTCGTAATTTGGTAGCTGATTTGATCTACCTAACTTTTATACGACAATATATGGATTGGATTCAATATTGAAAAGAAAATGTTCTCTTTTAAATGCTCTACTATTAATTTACATTTCAAAGTTAGTTTTGTTTTAATCATATTATATTATTATTATACTTAACAACATTAACATAGCAATCAAGACTATGTACATAGGTAGGTAGGTAAAAGTGTTGAGTGTTTATCCTCCTTATCTCAAGTGCCTTCATATCAGTGACTCTGAGGAACATACTTCAGGCGGCATCTGTAAAGTGTCTTGTTTCTGTCAGTAAATAATAAATCATAACGTGGAGGTTAGCATACATAAATGCAATTAGGTACTATCTACTATCTTATATAAGGTCGTCATAAGGTTTGTACGTGGAACATTTGGAACACGGAAATGAATAACTAGAGCACAATTCTTCTTAATTTTGAGGTGACAATGAAAATTAAGATGAATTACTTTCTTAATATCGATTTTGTGCAAGAATGTCGATGGCCGGCTCTCCCGACGCTCGCTTAGCTGCAATGGACGTTTAGTTTAGACCGCATTGTATATTGCTTGTTTGTCGAGTCGAGATACTTGAAGGATCAAAGGAGGCGCTGGAAGTCAGTATCTGTTTCTTTTCCACGCAAATTTGTCGTAATCAGATAAATCGTTTTTATGGCTCACGACTTCCTTACCCGCGATACATTAAATATCCTTCTTTGGAATTTTTAACATACTGTAGGTATATCGTTGACGCTTATTGTGATTGCAGGTAATCCTGTGCGTCGGTCGACACAATAATTAATTTGCGACAATAATCTCATTTCACGTGTATTACATAAAATGTACTAAATAAATGCTAACGCTGTCGCGTTTCATTGTAATACTACTAATCTGTGTAAATAAATATCAATATGAGTTAAAAAGTAATTGATCCATTGTGTTGTGCTAGACTTTTGATTAGTGTAGTCAGAAAGACATTTAAGAATTAGACATTGGACTATTTGGCATGTTTAGGGTGAGAGCCATACGCTTGCCCGCAAGTCAGGTAATGATAACAAGGAGGCATATGTGAGAAGTCCCCTATAATTTGGTGTCTGATGACCTAAAATGCAGGCACCTTTACAATTGGATTATGCAGGTCAATATTATCTCAAGCCATCGTAGTCAGTTCGAGTCTCGAGTCGAGAAAAATGTCAAATTTTTGCGCCAATTTGTTGCGCCGTTATAACATGTGTGTTGTTGGTACAGGCACGGCGCCCCCGACGGTGTACGTGAGCGAGCCATGCATGGAGTGCGAGCGGGTGCGCGCGGCGTGCGAGCGGCTCGGGGCGGTGGCGGCGGCGCCCCGGCCGGAGGCGCTGCCGCCGCCGCTGCCGCCGCCCGCGCCGCCATCCTACCTCGTCACCAAGCCCTTCGATGGAGAACTCTTCGATGCAGCACACAGAGCGAAATACAGGTAAATACAACGCTATTGACAGGTACTTCATATTTAATTTTGTGTTGAAAAAAATTTGTATGTACTGCCGGACAAGAGGGAGGCTCTCAAACACCCAAAGGTTGAAAATAAGCCCGTCATAGAACATCAAATTACTCTCCACATGACAAATATACTTATATCTATTAATGAACTGTTTACATTACTTGAAACTTCAACCTTTTTTATTTCACGTCAAAATTGTTACTGGTGGGCCTCTTTCTTTGACAACCGTAAAATTCAAAGCGTTGCTTAGGTATGCTTCCAGTGCATACCTAAGTCTTGAAAATTAATCAAAAGAAAAGAAAGGGAAATTGGAAATGGAAATTTGTTTTTAGGAATGCAGCTGCTACGCAACATTTTAACATAAAGGCCACTTACTATAAAAGTATTAGTCTGGGAGCTGCGCATTATAAATGCAAATTTATTTAAAATTTCGATGTAACACCTGTAGTTGCTGATACCGTCTGTCGTGTATTACCAATCATGGTAGGTATAGGTACATTAGCACTTACGCAAAGCGATCCTTGAGAATACAGTATTCAGAAGTTCGCACGTTTCCAAATGTTTGTCTTAACGCCTAATGACTCGAAACAAATGGAGCTAATTCTTTTGGTGTGTCAATTGTAGAGTACAGTGACGGTAATGAGAAGGATTGTTATTGACATTTATTTTGGCTCGGAGCGCGGCGCGCGGGATTTGGGCTTGCGAGACCGTAACAAGCGTGACGGATGCTTTGTTACGCGTTTACATCGACGTCTTTTTGTCTTACTTTCTTACACTGTATTTTCACGCTGACACTGTAGTACGCAGCTCCACGTGTGACGTCCAACTAAGTCTATTATGGTGCTCATTAACATGTAACGTCCTGATAATGAAGTTCGCAAGGGTAGATGTAGTATAAACTCACTTGAAATTGAAATGAAAACGGGAACAGACGTGGGAGTAGTTCGCACTTGGCGGCGTTGATTACTATGTTGATTGATGTACACGCACGTCCGGGGACTATCGATGTCTTATTGTTAAAAAGTAAAATGAGATTATTATAAATAGGGATACATTTCCTCAGGAGAAATTGTTTATTAAATTGGGTTTGTATATCTATACTAATATTATAAAGCTGAAGAGTTTGTTTGTTTGTTTGTTTGAACGCGCTAATCTCAGGAACTACTTGTTCGATTTGAAAAAATCTTTTTGCGTTGTATAGACCATTTATCGAGGAAGGCTTTAGGCTATATAACATCACGCTGCGACCAATAGGAGCAAAGATACAATGGAAAATGTGTAAAAAACGGGAGAAACGCGAACGAAGTCGCTGGCACAGCTAGTTTTAGATATGCAGGGCTGGGACTGGGTACTTATATCTTCGAATAAAGCGACCCATATAATAGCGTTTAGAAACGGCAGTCTTGCTGCGAAGAGTAACTGTGTGACGAGTTGACTACGGGCGAGTGTAAGTCGGTATCGGAATGCCAGCGACAGCGTGGTCGTGCTGATGCCCGGCTTACCGCGATTTACGAGCTCTATAAACGCCGCCGCCTCCGTCCACAACACTGTCTGTCGCGTGTGCACGCTCTAGGCTAAATTTACCCCTCGCATTCACCCTTATGTTAATCACTTCACCTGTTTTATTATTATCTTTTGTCACGAACGGAAGTACTCCCATAATCAACTATGTATTATGTATTCCATGTAGCCCCGTCATGTAACAGTCGAGATATTTTTTGGTTTGTTAAATTGAGTCCGTTCGAGACTGCGATCGCGTTCGCAAATGATTTACGATCTCGACTCGAGATGCTCCTTATCGTTGATGGTGTTCATTTGCGTTCATTATTCACGGACACGAATATAAAGTATAGTAAGTAGATACGATTCAGACTGGGCGCCTGAATTATAATTTATCATACCAGGAATACCGAAGCAGAAATTCTGATCTGTTATGTTCCGTTTGAAGTACTGCATTTGGTACGTCGTACTGGGTGAGCGGTGTTGATGAGATTTAATTGTTTATTGTTCCGTACCTCCCCTGCCTGGCGATTGTTTACTTTATTGGAAATTAAACTTTGGGCAAGCAACTTATCACTCTTCCGAGGATGCCTGACTCATGGTTATTAGTAAAAATAACAACAAACTCCACATAACGACTTAGGATGCCACTGTTTACACAGAAACCATCATAGTGTGTGTTTTTATTCATTCAATTTGCACGTAATATGAAAATTTCAATAGAATTTAGGTTATTCATGTATGTATTTTTATATCATTAAATAATTGTTTCCGATTCCGATTCATCGTTCGTTATCGCTATATTGCAAGGTACTAAGAAGTGATGATAGTTTTACGTGGAATTAATGAAATATTTATACGGGAAAAATATTTAGTAAAATAAGATTTATCATCACTTTTGTAGCAAAGGCGAAACATCCGATAATTTTATAAACATTTGGTTCATCGATCAAATTATTTGGTATACAATTTTTCGGTAACGACGCCCATATACGAATTACGAACGAAGTAGGTACGTAAGGTACTGAGGTATCTCAGAAAAAAAAAGCAGTACCCATAGGTTTGCCAGCATGTGTGGTTAAAACCAACACGTTTGTTCGGCAAATACTGCAATGTATACCTTTAACTTACCTTGGTAGTGGACAAAGCAGTATTGGAATCTTACTGGTGTCGGTATGTTGTAAAACACGGTCGTTACCTCACCCTGAACGGACTCGGGGTTGTTTATACTTGCGAGACGATTCCACTCATAAAGCGGTCGTTGGGTGAGTGTATTTCATGGAAGGCTGTAAATAAAGGTGTGCGTACGGTAGGGAGCGCGGGCGCCGCGCGAGGGTCGCCCTTGCGGCCGCGCGACGCTCCTCGCTATTTTCGGCCTCACATTCCTCCCGAATGTTTTTCAATCTAACGTGAAACGCATAACGCGCATGCCGCCTGTGCCTTTGTTTGCGCTCGTATCGCGATTAATGTTTCGTTTCTTTTACCGAATTGACACGACTTTGAAACGAATGCGCTGCTCTGTGTAGAATCGAACGACAACCTACAAAAACAAACGAGGATCGCCATGTGCGGCAAGTGTTAGTGTTGATATGATGATGGAGGATAGTGAGTGTGAGTGGTGTATCGCTAGTGTGTTTCGGACTAGTGCCTGAAGGTAGCCGCCGTAGTGATGGGGCCCACGCGGCTGCCGCCCACGCCGGAGGAGGAGGAGCCCCCGCTCGACCTGGTCCCTGGGGACCCCAAAACTCCGGAGCCGGCTGTGATAAAATGCGACCCGTATGATTCTTTGCTAGTATCTATTACCATTGAAATATATTGCAGTGATAATGATTCCTGATAGCGACGGCAGGAGAAGAATAAACGGAAATGAATTTCCGAACATGATAGATATCGAAATGAGTGCACAGATATCAAGAAATAAGGCATGCAATTTATTTTTGAAAAGTTTTAGTGATTATTACGATAAATACATCCTACTTCTACTAATTAGCTTGGCGTAAAACAATGTCAATATCTAGAAAAGCAACCTTGCCAATAGAGAGAAGCAAATTACAGTAAAAGAATACACATTTAGCGTTAAAAATAGTTAATTGACCTATAATAACGTGTCACTTGTTAGATTCGCGGACGCTCATCCAAAGGTTTCAATGAAATAGTTAAATTTATCACGAAGATTGTTTACATATTTCATGGTAGTCGAATGTAACTCATCAACTATTTGTATAGCGACACGTAGATTAGTCTTGTATGCGGTGTCCCGTGACGTCACGCCGCGCCGCTGTACGAACCCGAAAGCGTCACAATTCACGACTAGCAGCCGCCCACCGCATTCATGGGCGCTTTAATTCATGGCGGTAGAGACAAATTGCGTGCCCTATTAATAAAGCTTCGCGGCTTGTATTCTTCAGCGTCCGTTATTTCTACAACATCCGAAATTACTCTTATAGTCAACCCAGCAGCGGTGAACACACAGGAACTAATTATTATCATGTTCTTCTTAAATAAGAATAAAATGAATACGGGAAATATGTATTGCAATTATGAAACTCCTGATACATATTAAATGTCAAATGATAAACACAACGCCTCACATATTAGTGTATAATAAATAAATAACAGCACGCTTATAAGATTTTCCATGTTTAATTTTTTTTTTTCTTCGGCTATTAGTCTTTGATTATGTTTTAACAGGTGCGCCCTTTTATTTCGTTCAACGAGTACATTCAAATAACATTGTTATAATTCAATTCGATTAAACTTGATACGCTTCTTGAAAACCTGCTTTCGGATACCTATGTATTCATCATATACTTGATTACTGTTTACGATATACTCGTACATAATGTAATACTATCTTGTTCGATTGTCCATTCTACAACCAACTAAGCGTAACGAATACCTACCTACTTAACTGGTTGTATTCATTGTCTTATAAAATATAATAACTCCTTTTAGCTATAATTAGTTTATTTTAATCCTACTTTATCATAAAGTGCTGGTAATAGGTGAAATTAGTCAACACTGCAATTATAGTGTAAAATTAATTGCAATGTAAATTGAGATTTCTTCAAGGTTTTTTTCTATCTTATTATGTATACTTAATTATCTAAAATTGTAATATAATGTATGCTCTGAATACAATTCCCTGAATTTACACGTAACATGCATAGATTATTCCGAATGTTGTACTTATTAGAATTCAGGAAGTATTTACACTGAAGGTTTCTCTTTATTTTATTTAACACACATATTTTGCAAGAATTGTTCGTTTGTTTCGTGTAGGTATATAATGGTCTTGATAATTCAAACGTGTACAATCTGCATTACCTGTAAAAGTTTTTGATATGATTTATCGTAGATATTAGGGTTGTACCAGACGCGTCGAAACATATCCCGGGTGCTCGCAGTATTGGCTCTTCTTTATCTGTTTTTCAACATAAACTATTACAATATATTTTTACACTTGATTTCTATTTCTGTTTGATTTATGTGTTTAAATATGGTCGATATGAGCATTGTAGGCAATAATACTGGATATTGCACATAATGTTTTAATCCCATGAATTGAACTAAATTAATATAAGTCTTGACATACAAAACAATCACTATGTGGATTCCACACATTGATACAGTCTTACATTGTGTCCTTTGGCCTAAGTTGACCTCAATAGCATCAGAAGATAAGAAAGGATGAATTGTTAATAAAATCAGATAACGGTCACTATATAAGCAGTAACCAATAACCATATATGTATTATAATAAAATTCATATTTGTTGATCAGAAGTGCATAATAAATAATAATAAAGTATGTGATACTAAATATTTCTATCTTGATAAAGGGATATGAATCCCTCAAATGAAACTATGAGTATTATTTCATTCAACACAAATTTTTGATTTGCTCATTTTACATAATATAAATACGTACAAAATATTTGAAGATAGACCCATTACAGTTGCATGTTAATGATTTTGCGTCTAGTAGGTATTATTATGCTTATTAGCAGTTAACCTTGCCAAAGACACTCGAACATTTTGAAGTCCTTTCAGAGAATAAAGTAGGTTCTATTAGTAAAGCCGTTTAACAATATAATTTAGTATGATAACAAAGATAGTTTAGTATTTCTGTGCCACCATTATTTTGGGAATAATATAAAAAGATTACGGACGATGTTTTTAACATTAAATTTTGAAGTGGAGCCTTAGACTACGAAATTATAAAAAAATCTTATATTAACGGACTACTCTACAAGACTTAGATTGAGAGTAAAACAAAAGAAAATCTACGCCATAGCCCGCTAATGTAGACGGCGTAGGAGCCAAAATTCCCTATACCTACTTCAAAGCAAATACTTGAATTTCGAAATTCTGTTTTTTGTTTCACATACGATGATGGCTTGGAGTAGCCTTGTCATCATCACCGGACTTGCGGAGGGGCGGATAGCTCTCACTCCTCTTTCCATTGTTCAGACGAGCATAACAAAGTTTTTATTCCTTAGGGTGCTCGGGCCGACGGCGGTGCTGCAGCTGGCGCTGAGCGAGGAGCCGCCGCCGACCAACACGCGGCCGCTCTACTCGTTCGCCATGCGCGGCGCCGTCATATGCTTCTCCGGCTTTCGGAAGAAAGATGAGCTTGTGAGTATAACCGTGTTTATACACCGTGAAATTTTAGTGGTTGTTTTCCCGTGGCAGAACGACTTGCCTTTAGTAATACTATCGAATCATGCAACTTATTCCTCGAAAAAAAAAATTTTTTTTTTGCGATTTTTCAGAATAATATTTTTCCAACTCGAAAACGAGAGAAGCTATCGTTGTTTTTGAAGATGTGACGTATTCAGGTACTACTTGCCGCATGAAATCGATGCTCAAAGCTAAAGAAGCTCTACACCCTAAGTCATAAAGCGGTTCGAACGTGTTTTCGAGTTACGGTTAAACCTTTCGTAAAACCGGCATTTATTGATTTTACCAAAAAAGAACTGCACACATCTTTTGTACTACTAAGATAGAATCATTTTACTGCGGGAAAACAACCACTAAAATTTCACGGTGTATAGACGAACATGTTTTATTTACATTGTTAGTAAAACTGTTGCTGTTTTTCTTTTTTTCGAGTTGATAGCAAAATCAGATGTGTTCGACTCAGTACACTGCTATGCGAATAATCCACGCTAATCACTCAGACTGCAGTATATTTGTGTATCCACAGTTGATTCTGATACCTGTAACACAAATGCTTAAGCTACTTACCACGGGATCAGATCAATGTATGTGATGTTGTGAAATATTATTATTATTAAAGTGCAAGTTGCCTGAATGTTACGAAACGGAAGGAATAACCCTTGGCCTATGATCAACGAGAAAGAAAGATCACCAAACGCTCAATAATTAAAAGTATGATGATCGTCCTCAAAAATTAACTCAACAGAGCTAAAAAAAAGCTAATTAAAACCGTTTTGAAATGTTTAAGGAAACTTTAATCTATGTATGTATATGTATGTTGACATATAACAAACATTGGTCGCAGACGTACCTGATAAACCTGATCCACTACATGGGCGGTTCGATCCGCAAGGACATGTCGTCCAAGGTGACGCACCTGATCGCGGCGGCGGCCACCGGCGACAAGTACCGGTACGCGTCGGGCTTCGGGCTGCCGGTGCTGGCCAGCTCGTGGGTGGACGCGTGCTGGGCGCGCCGCGACGAGCCCGCCGTGCGTGCTACCGACGACGACATCATTGTGAGTACGCGATGGGTCAGAGACTGATAGCATGGCTGGCCGGCAGGTTACAACAAGGATAAGTAGGTTATAATATCTTTAAATTTGGGAGTCGCTAGTTTTCACCATGGCAACTTCCCGTTCAGACCAGGGTCGTTTGAACGGGAAGTTGGAAATCGTTGAAGGACGCCCTAATAGAGATTTTCAAACCCTCTTGCTGCACCGTTACATTGAGTCGGCTACGATTCCAAATTTTTGTTTAGGAGTCAGAATGAAAGTACTTGCTCTTTTCAGCAAGACAAGACAAGGATAACACATGTGTTTAAGAAATCTAGAGCTAAATTTGTGACAGAAACCTAGTTCGTAGTGTTATATTACTGAGTGTGTTCTCCATAAATTTTATACATACGATTTTAACGACATGTTACGTCTTGTATTTTGCTTATGATCTTTATCTTCTTCATTCCATTTTTACAATTCATCATTGAGTATTAGGAGAATTTTCAAACTATAACTTCTTCAAAATGCAGTATAATATGGTAATGGTAAATCATAGTAACATGTACATCATATTATATTGACTTGACCTAACCACCCTACTTCTATTGTCGAACATCATTGGCGACCTTGAATGAAGACATAGACCCTAAGCGTTTATATGACCTACCGATTGGAGGTATACAGATAATTTCAAACAGGTAAATTGTACACTTGCAGAAGGAGCACAAACTGAAAGTGTTCGCGGGCGCGCGCGTGTGCTTCATGGGGTTCCCCGAGGACGAGACGCAGCACATGGCGGAGGTGCTGGCCAGCAACGGCGGCGCCGCCTGCGCGCTCGACGACCCCGACTGCACGCACGTCGTGAGTACCCGCCCTCTCCTTACAACACACATACCATGCGCATTATTGTACATACCCACCAAACCACAAAGGCACAGACAACATAAAACCCAATGTACACACTCAATTTTAATTGCCGAACATCAGAATACCTCGCATACCTGTTTGTTTATTTATATACTTTATGCCACATTAGTTACTAATTTTAGCCTTATGAAGTCAGCATGCACGTAGCACCTTGGGAACACAAATCACTCTTAGTTAGTTACAATGTAGACATTATAAATTAGCTAGTGGTTCATTATCTTGGATATGACGACGATTTTTATAATAATATATCTTCCGCCTCTTCCGATTACTGCATTATATTTAGGATCTCTTCAATGTCAGCTATTGTTTACTTTACAGTTTACTTACAAGCCATTTACCTGTTTGGTTGCGGCTCAATGCCATAGTTGATCTAGCGGTCACTAAAGCAAATATAAAGCTATGTTAATGACTTCTTCAAATTGTGACCACATTATATCAATGCCAGGTGCAAAATCAAGGATTTTTTTATTTTTATACTTTTATTTTGGATTTACGATGGTGTATTAGCACGTTAGCACAATAAATATATCACAAAGTAGTGACCACCAGTAAAGGTGCTGACCACGTACCCCGTCACGTCCCCTTCCGTGCGGCGCAAAGTCGACCCATTGTTTTGTTGATGTTTTGTTTTCACCTGTATACAATTCACTTTCACTATTGTTTCTGTGTATCAAATTCTTGTTCGATATCACATAGTTACGCACCTTTTTCATTCGGCTTGAACACTCATTTGGTGTACATAGTCAGTCATAATGTATGATAACATCACAATTTGTGTTTTTCTGTTCATCAATGTATGTGTATTATGCTTTTGGATGCACAAAACCTAATTTTTTTGTTGTGGTACCACAATCATCCACTTATACCTTCCGCGGATTACATTTCAACCAATATTTCTGTACCGAACATTTAACTTAAACACTGCTGACAATAATAAAATATAGTATCAAATGCTACAAATGAATTTCCGCTCTTGTCTATTGCTTTCTCTGTGTTTAACTGCCTCTGTCACGATAATGAAACCGTCGTGCATGTTTGTATCGGAATGGCTTCATTACATCATTGCGTGGTGTGTTTCACACATGTTTCAGGTAATGGCCAATGGGGAGACTTTCGGTCGTTCGCTTATCCTGTCACCTCACCCCAACACGCCCAACTCCTCGGCAAAGCCCTGTCGTGCCACTCCTAACCGCTCCCAGTCCACTCCCAAAAGCTCACTCTATCGCAGACTGTCAGCCAGGCTCTCGGGCCGACGCCATAGCCCTAACGTGCACAGCGCCGACTCGGCGGACGAGAAATCTCATGACCAAAGAGAGAAAAGATTGCAACTTGCAAGAAACAGTATTAGAGATAAACACTTAGCTAGCAAGGACCAGCTCGATAACAGTATTACTTATGTAGGAAAATCATTTATTGATGATTTGTGTTCGAATGAGGATAACAAAAGTATCTCGCATGTTGAACATGTAGAATTACGCAAATATAAATCTTTCGGCAAGGAGAACAAAGACATATCTCAATTGGCTCACGAAACGAATAGACTGAATGTAAAGGATAAGAGAGAAGTATTCAGAAATAAGTCTATAAATGTATTTAACTTGGTGGACTGTTTAACAGAGGCCGGGTCTCTGCATTCTTCTCTTACAAAGAGTTTATGCGATTTAGATTCTAAAGACGAACCAGGATTATTGATGCCCACGTCCACGTGCAGGGAATTGCAACAATCGACTACCACCATTTCGTCTGGCAAGAAGAGGAGTCGTAACTCGACCGATTCAAACTTTCATGTCAGCGTCGTCGATGCAAACGTTTCACCGGATAAAGGCGAAGATAGCAACTGGAAATCTATCAAGAGACTGAAAATTAAAGATTCCTTTAAATTTAAAAACAGGCCTACTATATTCAAGAGATCCAAGAAGGATTCGGTGTCAAAAACGACAGGCGATATCACGGTGGAGCCCGTGAGTCCGGACAGCGTGAGGCCGACCGACCCCGCCGGGGAGTTCGTCGCCTCCACCTCTTCGCCCATCCGCGAGGACGACAACACCTCCATTTGCTCAATAAATACCAGCAAACAATCTGGCTTTTTCGATATATCGTTCGCATCGATTCGGAGCTCAAAAACTGTGAAGTCTGCGTCGAAATTACGAAGAAGCGTGAAATCGTTCACCGCCTCCTTCAGAAGCGAGAGGAAGAAGAAATATGAGAAGCGGTCGGAGAGGAACACCGTCGAGGTGGACGCCTGCCACCTGCCGCCGGACCTGCGGAACGTGTCCACCCCGAAGAGGGAGCCGGACGAGATGAACCTGGACCTGTCGCCGGTGCAGGTGGACACGGTGGACAGCACGGAGCCTTACACACCCGGCGCGGACGAGTTGGACGAGTCGGGCGTGTTCAAGACGCCGCAGAGCGCCTGGCTGCGCGCGCGCGCCCTGCGCCCCGCCCCCCCTCCCGCCCCTCCCGCCCCCCGCGCCGCCCGCGCGCGACCAGCCGCCGCCCGCCGCGCCGCTCCCCATCCGCGACGCTCGCGCCATATCGCAATGCCATGGAATATCGCTGCCGGTACTAACCCCATTTAATTCAGTACTAAATATTAGACTAAGCTTGCGCCCCGCGGAGTAGTCGCCGCCGTCACGGATAGGCTATCGACGAGCGGGCGACTCCGGAGGAGTGGTCTTCTCGCTGGTATGCATGCCTGATGAGTATGATTAACGTCACGACAGTTATCGATATGTGCTTGGTAGGGCGTGCACCTGGGGTACGCAGTATCTTTGTATCTATCGACAGGCCGAGGTATGCTCGGCATCATTGGTGATGGTTTTATAGACGAGTGTCGGTTGAGCGCGCGCTGACCGGTTCGTGTGACTGCAGGTGGTGGACGAGCACAGCGCGGGCGTGGCGCCGGAGTGCAGCCCGCGCGCGCACGTCGTCAAGGCCGAGTGGTTCTGGGCGTCCGTGCAGAACGAGGAGGCCCAGGACGAGAAGGATTATCTATACAAAGATGTGAGTATTCATGTCCCTTTATAAACTTTATAAACTTATAATTAGTGCATAGTCTACACTTTAATCCTTTTTTAATTTAGATTTGAATCTACTACTACTCAAATTGATATAAAATAAATAAAATGAAAAAAATAATTATTTGGCTTCCTTTTTGATTTTACACTACATGTCTATTTAGGCAACTCAAATTGACATGTAATGAATAATATGAAACAATGAATTATTTTGCTTCGTATTTTATTGTATACTACATGCTTATTTAGACGACTCAAATTGACATAAAATGAAACAATGAATTATTTTGCTTCCTATTTAATTGTACACTACATGTCCATTCAGACGACTCAAACTGACCCCAAAGTTTCTCCCAACATTTCAAGTATGTTCGCACGCCCCAGTACCTGAGCGAGCTGTCGCGGCGCTCGTCGCTGGGCGGCGCGGGCGCGGGCGAGGAGCCGCCGGCGGGCGCGGCGGGCGGCACGCCGGCGCAGCTGCAGCGGCTGCGCAAGCGCAAGCTGCGCGGCGGCGACGCGGCGCTGCACAAGCGGCGCTCGTCCGTCGGCGACGCCGTGCTGCTCAGCCTGTCGGGCAACCTGCTCGACTGCACGCCCTCGCCCGACGGGAAGCAGCTGTTGGAAGGTAGATCACGATTGGCTATTTAGATTTTTAGATTTGGATATTTAGATTAACGGCTAGTGAAAATGTAAAAAACACAGCGGGTAATAACTGAGTGTGCTGCAGAAGGTATGCAGAAGGTCATGGGTTCGAATCCCCGGGCAGCAAATATTAGATTTATTTTTTCTGAATATTCAAAACAATGCTGGCCTTTTCAGCTCTTTAAAAATAGACGATTAGCTATACCTATAGTAGACTTCGACATTAACGACGGATTGTTTTGCTATATTTCGATATTGAATTATATTAATTATTCTTAATATTTTTTTAGAATCTGAAGTACCAGACAATGTTGTCCGAAAGTTGATGTCGCCTCGGCAGCAGGTTTTCATGGAGCTTCTTCAGACGGAATCTAATTACGTCGGGATATTGCACACAATAGTCACAGTAAGTACAACCAATTCACACGATGCATAAAGAAACGTATAAATTAAGTTTTAACAATATTGTACTCATGGCTTAACTTGTTTTAGATGTTCAAGCAACCTTTAGAAGAAATGACTGACGACGACAACAGTAATGGAAAAAATCAAGCATTGCTCAATAATACAGAACTGAAGAATATTTTTGGAAACCTACCGCCTATTTATGAATTACACCAGTGAGTACATTATTTTATCAATTTGTTGTTTTTATGTGATTTACATTCTATATTGTGATCGTCCAAATCTCTTGCGTGTAAACATTGCGGAAAATTTCGAAAAAAAAAGTGTCTATGTTTAAAATTTGAAAAAAAAGCCATTCATGACTCCACCCTAAACGGGGACTTGAGCCACCGGTCGTCTGAGATCGCGTCGGCTGCTCTAACCTCTGAGCTATCCAGCTGTCACCAATTCGATTTCTTTTCAAATTTTAAATTTACAATGTTGCTTTAAAAATAATTAAAACAACAAAAAGAATATGTTATGTTTTTTAAACTTGAGCCAATAATTTCGGTACTTTAGACGCATGTTAGAGGAGCTGCGGTACACCCAGGCGCACTGGAGCGAGGAGGTGAGCATCGGCCGGTTGGTGCTCAAGTACACGCCGGACATGCTCAAGGCATACCCGCCCTTCATCAACTTCTTCGAGAACACCAAGGACATGCTGCAACAATGCGACCGTGAGAACCCAAGGTGAGGCCTAATTTAGAGGCACTTATTTGTTTAGTATGGTGTCTATTATTTGCCCATACCCTTACATATTTGAAATACAATTAATTTTACGGATTGAACTCGCGCGTATTGTTATTTTAAACATATTATTTAGAGATCCGACGTTTTGAGCTCTTTACAGCGGTCATGGTCACGGGAAAGACTGAGTTCAAAACGTCGGATCTCTAAATAATATGTGTCGGCAGGAGTCATCGCTCGCCTTCATTATAGAATGAGTAACAAGCTGCACGTGCACGGGTCACGTCACCGACCAGCTGCGTCGTTAGTCACTCCCCCTCGCCGCTCGACTCGACTATAAAAGGCGCTCACTTGGAACAGTGCAGGCAGTCTTGGCTCTGGCGTGGCACGGAACACTCGTTGTACCGTTGCAATAGCTTATCCTAGACACCTTTGGATAATTAATTCGATTGTCGAATTAATTATTATCGTTAATTATAAAACTGCTGCTGTGCAATTTGTAATTAATAAATCAAACTCTAATTGTAGTTTATGTCTTAGGCATTTGCTACAATTGCTATGGTTATACTTTGATAAAAGTGATAAGTGATGGATATGGTTCTCATTAAAGAAAGTAATAAAGTATTAGATCGGTTTTGATAGACCTGATGTATTATTCATTGTTAATTATGTAGTACATATCCCCGCTTCCTACATCAGAAGTGGGATGAGATCCACACCCACTACTTGGTCAATAAAAAAATATGTCACAGGAAATGTCTTTTAATGGTTTATATGGTCGTAAGGTATAAAAAAAAGAGAGTTAAAAAAAAAAGAGCAGAGTTTTGAAGGGCTGTTTGCCGGACCAAAACTGGTATAAAAAAAAAAGTAAAGTAAAAAAAAAAGAGTAAAGTGAAAAAAAAAGAGAGCAGAGTTTTGAAGGGCACGTGGCCGGACCAAAACTGGCTAGTGTTGAAGGGTTCTTTAAAAAAAAGGGAGAGGGAACCGGACCAATACTAGTAAGATTTCGAAGGGTCTAATTAGAGACCGGACCAGAGCAAAGTGTGAGATATACGAAGGGTCGATGTGGACCAGACCAGAACTATTGTAATATATCTGAAGGGTTAATTGTAATATATCTGAAGGGTTAATTGTAATATATCTGAAGGGTTAATTGTAACATATCTGAAGGGTTAATTGTAACATATCTGAAGGGTTAATTGTAATAATATTTCTGAAGGGTTAATTGTAATACATCTGAAGGGTTAATGTAGACCAGACCAGAACTAATTGATTTGCAGGGTCATTATAGACCGGACTAATTAATTTTGTCAGGATGATCGAACGATGCTTTTGTTACAGAAATCTAGACATGCTTTAGTTGAAGCGTTCGAGGACGACCGCTAGTCAGGTTGGCCGTGTCGGCAGGAGTCATCGCTCGCCTTCATTATAGAATGAGTAACAAGCTGCACGTGCACGGGTCACGTCACCGACCAGCTGCGTCGTTAGTCACTCCCCCTCGCCGCTCGACTCGACTATAAAAGGCGCTCACTTGGAACAGTGCAGGCAGTCTTGGCTCTGGCGTGGCACGGAACACTCGTTGTACCGTTGCAATAGCTTATCCTAGACACCTTTGGATAATTAATTCGATTGTCGAATTAATTATTATCGTTAATTATAAAACTGCTGCTGTGCAATTTGTAATTAATAAATCAAACTCTAATTGTAGTTTATGTCTTAGGCATTTGCTACAATTGCTATGGTTATACTTTGATAAAAGTGATAAGTGATGGATATGGTTCTCATTAAAGAAAGTAATAAAGTATTAGATCGGTTTTGATAGACCTGATGTATTATTCATTGTTAATTATGTAGTACATATCCCCGCTTCCTACATATGTTTAGAATAAAAATACTTATTTGTTTATTATGAGGTTCGCTATGCAAAAGATGCTTACCAGTACTCTTGTGAAAACTAGAAGCTTTTATCTATTTATTTAGTGGGTACAGGATTAACTTGTACTTGTATGCAAGAGTAAGAAAGTAAAGATGTTTCATTTGTATTGATTGCCAAACACAAAATACTGAGAGAAAAAAAAAACTTATAAAGTTTGATATAACATTGGTGTATTTTTATTTCAGATTTCATGCATTCCTAAAAATCTGCCAGACTAAACCTGAGTGTGGCCGACAAAGTTTACAAGAACTTTTGATACGACCAGTGCAGCGCCTACCTAGCATCAGTTTATTACTCGATGGTAAGATTGTTTTTATTGAATTTGCGGTAACAAATAATGAAGTAGCATACCTTACTAAATTACGCGTATAGTTATTAACAACCAATTAAATCTAGCGAATTATGGGAGTAGTCGAAAATACGTCGTATATTGTTAAAGCTGTCTCATCTATTTGAGTCCAAATACATAGGTAATGCACTACATAGATAAATACCCTTTTATTATGATAGAAAGATAAATTTATATTGAATTAACTATGTAATTAATTGACTTTCAACAAATAAACATTGTAGATATACTGAAGCATACGCACAAAAACAACCCGGACCACGGCGCGGTGGAGTCGGCGCTGGCCGGCCTGCGCGAGGTCATGTCGCACATCAACGAGGACAAGCGCAAGACCGAGGGCCAGCTGCAGATGTTCGACATCTACAACGACATCGAGCAGTGCCCGGTGAGTCGACGACATCATCATGTTAAACCGGCTGCTTGACTATATTAAGCGTAACACCTTAACCACATATCAACGCCACAAGTTATGAAGGATAAGTTGTAATATATAGTTTTAAACTATCATGGTTACACACATTAGAAAAATGAAGATGTCCTGAATATTTACCATGTTGTTTTGTTTTAATGAGCTCCCAATATTTCGGCACTGTTGCCAGCGCCGTGATCACGAATTCACCCGTCTAAGGATTAGTTGTAATCTTGCAGCGTAATTAGGATAACTAAATAATACACAGAGGTACTCTTTAGGATGTAAATGCTCATTTTGATGGCTTACAAAAAAAAGGTCTTATAAAGGTAATAAATGGGGAAGACATTTTACGTGATTGAAGTCGCGGGTAACAGCTAATACACAAAAAACATAAACAAATGCTCATCACACAAGTCTTTACTCTTTATCTCTGGTGGGTACCCATAACGCCTGTTGCAAAGCCAGAAGTATTACCAAATAAACACATTGTAGATGCAGAACATGCGTTATTTATAGTGTTTATCCACCAGCCTCACCTTGTGTCGTCGCACCGGACGTTCGTGGCGCGCTGCGAGGTGGTCGAGCTGTCCAAAGAGCTGTCCGGACGGGGTGATCATCTCGTATTATTTCTCTTTACCGATACGATGGAAGTGTGCAAGAAAAGATCCAAAGTAAGTTTTTCACTATAATGACTATAATAACCACATTTAATTGTTAATGCTTTACTTTAGTTGTGTTATACTGTACTTTACTAATAAAAATGTTCTTTTTTAGGCTTTTAACTCTAAAAGTCCTACGAATGGTACAAGCACAATGAGAATAGGATGCAGCAAACCGTACAGGCATATATCGTTGATGCCGCTCAGTACAGTGAAGCGAGTCGTCGATATCAGAGAAGCAGAAGGTAACTAACTTGCAAAAATCTTATATATGTTATTGGCTATTGTTATGATGAGTATACAAGTTTTACTAATTTGTTTTTTCTTGTTCATATTAACAGACTGTCACAACGTGTTCGCACTCATGTGCCGAAGCAATCAAGAGCTCAAAGAGAAATTATACTCGTTTATGATCACAGACGACACCGTCGATAAGTCACATTTCCTCAGACAGCTATGTAGGCAGATGGCTAACACTGTCTGCAAAGCAGATGCCGTAAGTAGCAAACTAGTGTGTTCTGTAATTGAACTAGCTTACAATGAAGGGAAAGTGTAACTAAGTTGTGTGACTGATGACAGGACAAGTTCTTGGCGTGCCTGGAGTCGCACCAGCTGGACATCGACACGAGCGACCTCGCGCTCAGTACACTCTCCAAAGTGTCCAAATTCGCCGCCCGCACCAGAATCAAGGTACGCCTCTCGTTGCATTATATTACATAAAGAAATTAATACCTACAATGTAAATTTTTAGTTAGCTCCACTTTCGCTTATAGTCAATAGTTATTTCAAACTTAGACACATGTGATAGTTTTGTACAAGATGTAAATTAATATCATTTATTAGCGCACATCACTTATGAGGAAGAAAGTAGTATATATCAAGAAGTTATGCATACTTGTTATTATGCGAGAAGAGTCAATCTAAACGGTTTCAAAGCGATCGACACCTCAGGGTAGTTTAGAAAAATTTGGGTTAACATGTTAATATTCTTGAATACATGGGTAATATCCATTTGGTTTACTTGGAGCAACGAAATTTTCCAAATTGTATGCTGAATGTCTCATATTAGATGTTACTATAATATAGAGCATGATTTAAGTATACGATGTATCTAGCTTAGCTTGTACTGAAAATGTAACAAATAAATAACAAATTATATCAGTAAGTTATAACTACACAGAGGAAAGCTACCGCCATCTATAAACGGTTCCGTCACTGTCACGCCCGTCATACTATGTGTAACTAAGGCATGAGTATCGGCGACGTCTAGCGTAGTAGTGGGGTCACCTCGGTCGCTCGCGCTGGCTGACGCTGGGTGTGTTGTAGCTGGAGGCGCTGGCCGGGCTGGGCGGCTGGCTGCGCGCCGAGCCGGGCGCCGGGCTCCTAGACACATGGGTATTGCGCGCTCACTTACTCGCACAGGTCTGACGCCTCTCTGCCACGCTCCTCGCCCATCCCTCCCTCACTAACCGCCGCTTCCTGTGTCGCGCCGAGCCGAGCGCACGCCCTGGTTGCGGGAGCACCCCCTCGACCCCATCCGACCGGTTTCATCCGCGAGGCGGACACAGGAAACGGCATCCGTGTGATTATAATCGAGTAACGGTCATTGCTTCCTCAATGACTCACAATCGACGGCTTTATAATGAAACTTAACCCGAATCATAGCGTCATTGTAGCGTATTCTGCCTGGGATGGATGTCGGGATATGAGTCCAATTATATTCACATAGGGAGGAAGATTCAGAGGAGTGAATGTTATATAACGCTTTGCTTTATACATTTGTTATTAACCGTTTTCGTGAGCGTGCCATACCATAGGTTTGGGGACCACGACATCATTACTCCACAGCCTAACTTCATTGTTTACGTTCTAAATCATCTACATACTGTTTCGTATTTACATCGTTTAAAATGTCAATTGTTAAATGTATTGTCCTAAATAAGAATATAATAACTAAAATTAACACTTCTACTAATAAAAATTACTAATACATTATGATATTTAGTTTTTATTTTATTATATTGAAGTAATGATGGTTTTTAATGTAACGTGTATAGTGAATTTGTACATATAACTGATAGCATGTTGTATTTAGTTTCGGATTTGCACCGATTGTTGAAGTTTTCTCTATTTGAATAGGGTATTAGTAGAAGGGGCATTGTTTTACGTGAGCATTGAGTGTATGCGCGTGCACAGGTGGGGCGCGCGCTGTCGTTCAACAAGACGCCGTCGAAGCTGAAGCGCGCCGTGTCGTCGATGATCTCGCCCTTCGGCTCCACCACCAACCTGCCCGCGGCGCAGCTCGCGCAGATGAGGCTCGCCAGTTGCAATAACATCAACGTAAGTTTATAGCCTTAATTGACTGTTTCGCGGAATAGATTTGTTATATTGTTATAAGTACCTAATCTTTAAATATCATTCTGCTATACAAGACGTACACACGTACGTCTTTGAATTCCTAAACGGCTTGGCCGATTTAGATGAATTTTTCTGTATGCGTTTGAGTGGCGCACTGGATGGTTGAGATTCACAAATCAGCCCGGCAGATGGCGCTGAATGCTTTAAAAAGTTTCTATGTATAAATTACCCGAAGCGAAGCGAGGGCAGGTCACTAGTAAAATGTAAAATTGTAACCGATACAATTTTACGTCATATTGCAATCTGGCGAAATATACTGTTCGACTGTGCTGTGATGTTGTCTTATTTGTTATACTTTTATTTGAATGCTGTGTACGTTTGTTTAGGAGATGGGTTCGGTGGGGTGCAGCGCGGGCGGCGTGCTGGTGGCGCCGCTGTCGGTGCAGCCCACGCGCAAGGCGACGGGCGGCGGCGCGGCGGCGGCGCTGCGCCGGTTCTGACGCCGCGGCCGCCGCGCCTGACCGCGCCCGCGCCGCACGGACCCCAGTGACAGTGAGCCCCGAGGCCGTAGAGGCCCCGAGGCCGCCTATGTTATATAATTATGTGTGTCTCTGGTCTGCCGGTAGATAGACGCTCGGCCCGGGCCGCCTTCGCGACGCGCGGACCGCGGCCGCGGGTCGATTTTGCGTAATTTATTTTATTCTCCACTGAAAGTCGGCGCCCCGCGGGGCGTCGCTCCGAAATCGAATAACGCCGGGTCGCGCCGGGATATTTTATTGATATTATTTGAGATAGTCTCCCGAGAGTAATATGTACATATTGTGATATTTTAATTTAATCGTGAAATAGGCATTGTAGGTTTAAAGTAGTGATGTAATCGATACCTACCTTATCATTCTGCTGTTGATTGGAAGCGTTCCTAGTAATTACATTGTCGGTTTGTGAACTGAGCGCTGTTCCGAACAGCGCGGCGCGCGCCGCGGACGCGTGCGGGCGGCGCGGGCGCGGGGCCGTCGCCCTGAGAGCGGAGGCGCGCTCGCGACGGCTCCGCCCACAGCGAACAAAGCCGCCTCCACGCGTCACACACTTTCGCGCGTAGATTTTATGAGTCTCATCACGGCTATTATCATGTATCGGCAATCATTATGTGTACGCATGTCTAATGCATTGTACAAAGATCTATATTTATAAATATTTTAAATGATTGATACAATAAACATTTATTTTCAGTCAATAGTCTTTTTATTTATTATCACATGTTACCATACGCCACATGACTTTACAATTACTATCATCATATAGAAAACTAACATCGACACTTCATAACCATGTTTATTCATGGTGCAGAAACTTGTAGGCATTGAAGCAGGCGCGGATCGGGACCGAGACCACGACGGCCACTAGTGGCGCGAACGCAATATACAAGGATACCACGGGCAGCTCACATTGTAGTAGAACAGACAGCTTCATTATAAAAGCGGCCTAAAATTATATATATTATTTATACATATTTTCCAAAAAGGTAAAAATATAATAGCAGAAATGACTCGTCCCACAAATACTTCCTATCCAAACAAAACAATCTGTTTATATAGCAGGAAGTTAGTATTCTTATTCTTAATCTGACCCTTTTTTTATTATTACTAAACACTGATTCCTGTCTCCATTTGAAATTTTTTTCAACATCTGGCCGTACGCGCCTAGTCAAATGGTCTGTGTATAAGTTGATAGTTATACAAAACAGATCAAATACATACCAACGTGATGAACGGAATGATCTGCCACTGCGTGCCAATGCGCGTGGAGCAGGTGTTCTCGTCGGTGGCGAGGTTCATGTCGGAGACGAAGTCGCGGCTGCGGTACACGCACAGCATGCCCACCAGCTCCAGTAAGCAGATCAGCGGCATCGCCAGCCCCGTCATCACCGACTCCACGCTCTCCAGCAGCGCTATGCCGCCCTGGTACCCAACACGTGTCAATATTTAGTAAACCTTTGTCGTCTTTAACGAATCATAATAAATTCTAAAGTGTTGAAACATACGTGCGTTGAAAATAGTACACTTAAACCCATGCAGATTGACATTAAAAGTCCGACCACCACTTGCTCAATAAATCTGCAATAACGAATGTTGAGCAAACATAATAAATAATACACTCACAGGCACAATTAACCGCCCACCTCTAAAATTCGCCTCCCTGATAGTTTTGGTTTACTATGGCTTATCAAGTGTTTTGTTTTTTGTTAAGTGGGTAGTCTTGCATTAGATTAAACACCTATACCCTTATTTGGTTTCGTTAATTTGTGACAATGACGGGTTTTTGGAACTTAGTCGTTGTTTGACATTATTGCAGTTGTGTTACTGTGTGTTCATTTCCTGTTCTTTTCTGCCGTAGTGTGTGATTATTGTTTAATTCGGGTTTGTAGTGTTAGCTTGTTGTTTGTGACTGCAAAAATGCCACCCGATGCAACTGGTATAGCCAGGGCAGTTGCCTTTGCTGACGCTGAGTACAGCCAACGTCGCATCCCTCGTGCACTCGGTGTACCACGAACTGCCATACGGGATGCCATCAGACGATTTCGGGAGACGGGTTCATACACCCTCAGGCCAGTTCAAGGTCGACAGCGATGCACTTCGGCTCGAGAAGACCGCTTCGCTGTCGACAACGTGTTAAGAAATCGCTTTTCCACCGCCACTGAAGCCCAAATTCGTCTTTTTGAAGTACGAAACCTTAGTGTTAGTGAACGTACGATAAGAAGAAGACTGGCAAAAGGATATCTGAATGAGTTTTGTCCAGCTCGCGCCCCAGAACTGCTCCCACAACACCGTAGAGCTAAACTTGCTTTTGCGCGAGAATATGCTGAGTGGACTGTACAAGAATGGAAGGTCATACTGTTCTCAGATAAGAGCAGAATAGCCTTAAAAGGTCCAGATGGATGCCAGCCTGTCTACAGACGCCCAAATGAAAGGTTTGCTCCTTGCGCTATATCGGAAACAGTGGGTTACAAGGAAGGGTCTATTGTGGTTTGGGGAGGCATCACTTACGAGGCTCGTACCGACCTTGTATTGTTTGACAGAGGCAGTGTAAATGCTTAAAGATACGTGGAAGAAGTTCTCCAAGGACATGTCATACCGTTCGCACCATTTATTGGTGACAACTTTAGATTAATGCATAACATGCACGTTGCCATACCGCAAAATTGGTTACTGAGTACATTAATGAGACCGGAATTCAAGTTTTGCCATGGTCAGCACGCAGTCCCGACCTCAACCCAATTAAAAACATATGAGACAACTTCAAAAGACGTATTTGAGCAAGATTACCAGCCCCAACGTCTATTGGAGAGCTCAAAACGGCTGCGGTAGAGGAGTGGCACATTATTCCCCAATCAGATATCCAAGATGTCATGGATGGACTATCATACCGCCTCCTAGAAGTCGTAAGGACTAGGGGAAGCAACACCCATTATTAAATTTTAATATTGTTTTACTTTGACCTTCTTTTTTCTCAAAATTCGAAATTTACATTTCTCGTCGATACTTCGAAAATATCGATTTTTGTAATAATGCCCTATTAAATGACTTTTTTAAATCAAACCTTTGTTTTATTTTTTGCCTTAAATAAAGTTTATAACGGATCATTCATAAAATGTGGTCTATGTTTGGACATTTCCGAAAATTCAAGCAAATACAAGGTGGGCGGTTAATTGTGCCTGTGAGTGTAGTTAATTCTACTTTTTTTCTTTCATTTAACTGTGTTGCTACATATGTGAAAGAAAAACTTACACCAGCTGCACTCTATACTCAAAAATCGTATGTAATGCAGTTTTTAACAGTACATAAGCAACCACTATATACGAAAATGTTAATCCTCCGAAAGTCAAAGTTGATCTGGAAAATAAAACACTTCATCTATTCGTCAGGTTTCAAAATATGCAGGTACCGACTGGTAGTTGAATCAGATAACTTACAAAAGATGCGAATGAGTCCCAGAGGACGTACACTTTGAATACATTGGTATAATCCACATGGCACCTGTAACGTTACAAATATCGTTACTGAAGCAAGCAAGCATACTACTTTGCGCGGGCGAAAAGCAAATCAGCAATAAGTTGAACTATGTAGGCTTTTAGGGGTGAGTCATCCGCTCCCCCGCAAGTTTGGTGATGATGACAAGTCTACTCCAAGCAATCATCGTAGTTAGTTAGGAAAGAGAACTAGGTAGGCTATCGTTGTGCCCGACTCACTCTCATGCTGCTTATGGTCCTCCTGCAGCGCGACCTGCGTGTAGTCGATGAGCGCGCACACGCCGGCGCTGCTCGAGTTCAGCGCCGCCAGCAGCAGCACCAGGCTCGAGTGCCACACGTTCTCCGCGTTCAGGTGCGAGTCGATGTGACCCGACGCTGGAGACAAATGCACAAGTTGGTTGGCAAAATCGGTGAGGATAGGTCAACCAAGAAATAAAAAAAGTAAAAATAAATTATAGTATTTTAAGTTAAACTGTTTTGAAAGGTATATTATAATTTAGTGTGACATAGCTTTAGTCAGTCATTCTACGACTCTTCTCAAACCATTTAAATAAATGTACCTATGTTTAAAAATTAAAATTGCCGCTTTATCTACTAAAATAAAGCTGCATTTATATAAGCGTCCATGCAAGGTTGATATCCCGAACGATGTTAATTAATTCGTAAGTTTACCATAATGATTCAATCCTTTTCCATGTATAAGTTCCGTGCCCGTACTTGCCGAATGAATATACATAGCAACTTGAACAGCGTCAGATACAGACTGCAATAAACAATATTGAGGATACATTTAAACAATATTAAAATACATATCACATTTGTAAAACAATCATACAACGTGATAGGACGTTTACTTACACTAATTATTTCCATGGTATCAAGTCGAAACGCTTTGCGTAGTATTCTTTTCAGGGCAGTCAAATTTGATGCAGCCGTTATGACCTGCAGTACTGTCCATAAACACGGAATCACAAAAAACCACGTTATCATATTATTCCATATCAACTGCAAAGTAACGATGAGTAGGTATACTTTATTGGTTACCTAGATAAAATTGAGACAATTTGAAAGAACTTACCCTACCGTAAGAGATTCGTTCGCCCACCATCACAGCCCAAATTAAAAGCCAAGCCACCATAACGCTTATCAGTAATGGGACGTTAAAATGTTTCAAACTTAAGTCGTCTCTCAGCCGCACTACTTCCACGCTGCAATATACTTATGGTACTTACTAATGGTTTACTCCAAAGTAGGTGTAGTACCTACTACATATTATTATGTACCCAAATTTTTGGTGAAATACACCTTAGAATTGTGCTGTCTAGTGGACTGACTACTATTTAACATCTGTTCTGAAATTTTCACTTACTAGAAAAAGTTGTAAGCAGGAGTGTTAAACAATGGAGGG
Source organism: Maruca vitrata (assembly GCA_039566165.1). NCBI lineage: Eukaryota > Metazoa > Arthropoda > Insecta > Lepidoptera > Crambidae > Maruca > Maruca vitrata. Next base: position 10,416,142 of record CM076912.1, on the reverse strand, counting down.
TATGTTCCAGAGTATGTCTCCTTACAAACTTCTATTTGACGTGGTTTTCCCATTCGCCTCATTTTTCTTCCACTCCTATAATTGGTTGTTCGAATTTGACATTATGCACTCGATAACACATTTGCATGTTTATAGGTAAGACTTTGGTATGGTGTCCCTACTAGCAGCTGAACTTACTTATTCAAAGAAGCATTTCTCCAAGCATGGGGATTTAGTCCAACAGTTGATGGAGTTATAGTTGTCATCATTTCTTTATTTTCCCGAAACAATTCAAACTGTAATATCAACGATAATAGGCAATAAATGTTTATATAGTACAGTAAATGCATATTTTACAATAAACCTTTAAATCACCTGTCTACGTCTAAAAATCCTCAAGTCTTTCATGGTAGGTTCATAGGATTTCAAATCAAAATCTCTGAAAGTATAAACAGAAGCTTTTAAAGCAGAAGAAATTAATTTATTATACAGATTTACTACTTACAGATGTACCTACTAAGTAAGTACTCAGTGTAGTTTAAAAACACCGGACAACATGGTTTGTTCCAACACCAGTCCAGGACGCACCTACCTGTTGGTTTTTAGGGAGGCAGATTTCATCGGAACATTCAAGTTCCATCATTAGGCATATTACCTACCTGCAGTAGGTGAACGGCAACCTCGCATCAGACACTGAATGCCAAATGTATATAGCCGTGATAGCCGCCATGGTACAGCAGCTGATGGCCCGCACTATTGCATTGATACATATCGCTATGCCGATGCCTGCCAAAAATGTATTTATTATAAAGTACCTACCTAATATTAGGTCTAACTTGTGTAGTATAAATAAAATCTTTACCCAAAGTATAGCAAACCCTCCGCCACCGGAAGCAATAAGGATAGTTTAGGTAGTATACTCTATTGTATCTATTGACTATAATGCCCTGCATACATCCGAGTATTGTAAAGAAAATCACGTACAAGTGTGTGCTAGTAAGAAAAAATTAACGTTGGCCTCTTACAAAATAGGGAGCGTTCAAGTATTACGTAACGCAAAAGATTTTGACTACGTGACTACTACTAATAAAAAAATAAATTTATAATAAATTACACCGTCTCTCACCATCGAACATTGGTATAATCCGGAAAGCGCGTCCCGGTCCACTTATGCTCCATTGCCCGAGGTATATTTCGAAGTGGCGTAAGGGATTAGCGAGTAACGCCACAGCCATGACCAGGGATGCTATGAATATAACTAAACAAAGAATTGTTAGTTGGTAAGTACATATCATCTTTCATTGATATCACCTGTAGGTATGATCGAAGCCCAAAATTACTTTTGTATAATAATATCTACTGATTACTGATATCAAGGTTAAATAATAATTCAAGAGACAAACAAAACGGTAAATAAGAGTAGGGTAGTAGGTTTGTACATAAGAGCCTTTTTTCAGATTAGCGACAGTTTTGCCGGATATTGGATAGTTCATAACAGGCGAGCGCGTGGGACGGAAATATGGGATGTCCATTTCACCTCACATGCATGTGAGCTTTACATACCTACTAAACATTCGGGCGCATCTCAAAACTACCCCTAGTATGAAAAAGCTCCAAACTAATAGTGTCCGAGATCACTCACAGAATCCCCCGGAGAGCGCCGAAGCGGTGACCCGACAGTGCATTGTAAGCAGGGCTCCCAGCACGAAGGTGCCGAGGCGCAGGCGGCGGCGGCCCGCCTCCCGCCGCCCCAGAGCGCCGCCCGTCGCCGTGTCCATGTCCGGGATGTGCGCCGTCGACCATACGCGCGACCACTCGCTCTTATCGCCAGTCAGTAATGCACACGTGGGTTATAAAGTGCAAGCATAATCACTACATTCTATAAAACAATTCGCTTCAGGATGTCTGTCCATCAGTACCTACCATTTAGGGTAGGTAGGGCAATAAGTCTTAGTCAACTACGCTGGCCAAGTGCGGATTGGTCGACTACACCACAACCTAAGAATTTCTTCGTAGGAGTGCAGGTTTCCTCACAATGTTTTACTTCACCACTAAAGCGTCGAATAATCGAACATATGAATTTCAAATTTGAAAAACTCTGTGGTACGTGGCAGGGTTTGAACTGGCGACCCGGCCATCGGCGCTTTTCGCTCATTATTGACGTCTGTCTGTCTGTCCCTATATGCTGAAATCTTTATAACTTTAGAAAACTGAATATGTCCGGGACATTTACCATGTTTTCTTAAATTATCGAAATCCCTATATTTATGCACTGTTGCAAGCGCCATGATCACGGGTTAGTAACTATGTGACTATTCAGTTTTCTAATGTGTGTTTAAAACTACCCAGCAAAATTTCATGCCTTTTCTACATAGATAGTGAATCATGTTACATCTAGTTACAGATATAAAATATAATACAATAAACTATGCTTTATGATAAATAGAAAGTACTCAATACTTACTACATTTCTGTTTTCAAACGTAAGGATTGTTTCCATAGAATTAGCGTTCGGATTGCTTCCCATTTTGGATACATATAATTTTCCTTCTAGGATGAAATTAACTTGAATTTTGATTAATTTATTAAAAACAAGTTTAAGAAATCAGCATTTTTGATCGATATAATAATGATGTTGAATGATAATGTCATAAATCGTCCATAAAGTGACGTTTAAATATTTATGGTCTATATGTCATGTTTTTATAGAAAACTATGCTTAGTATTGTCTATTTTTATTTGCGCGAGCACTACACATTTGAAATAAAACTAATTTTACGGATTAAACTCGCGTGTATTGGTATTCTAAACATTATTTAGAGATCCGACGTTTCGAGCTCTTTACAGCGCTCGTAGTTTAAAATTAATTTTATTTCAAAACTATGCTTATCACAGTATCTTGATGGGTCAAAGTGGAGTGACATGCTACCTCCAAAATTCAGGATCCAAAAGTCAGGAAGGATGCATTGGGTGCGTTTAGCCGATAGACAGACTGGTCAGAATCTGAGAGTGCTGAACAGCATTTGACAATTCTGACTACAGTATCGGCCAGAACCATGCTGAGTGGAAATGAGAGAAGTGAAGTTAGCTGTTATTCCGCCATATGACGAATCTATCAATCAATCTGAATACCGCCACTTAGCATTCCTCAGCCGCGTCAGCCTATGCTACTCAGCAATCGCCATTTTTAGGGTTCCGTAGCCAAAATGGCAAAAACGGAACCCTTATAGTTTCGTCATGTCCGTCTGTCCGTCTGTCCGTCTGTCCGTCTGTCCGTCTGTCACAGCCGATTTACTCGGAAACTATAAGTACTACAGTGATGAAATTTGATGGGAATATGTGTTGTATGAACCGCTACAAAAATATGACACTAAATAGTAAAAAGAATTGGGGTGGGCCCCCCATACATGTAACTGAGGGATGAAATTTTTTTTTTCGATGTACATACCCGTGTGGGGTATCAATGGAAAGGTCTTTTAAAATGATATAAAGTTTTCTAAAACACATTTTTCTTAAAGTGAACGGTTTTTGAGATATCAGCTCTCAAAGTCGTAAAAAGTATGTCCCCCCCCCTCTATTTTTATAACTACGGGGTATAAAATTCTAAAAAAAATAGAGGTGATGCATGCTACTTAACTCTTTCAACGATTTTTGGTTTGATCAAAGTATCTCTTATAGTTTTTGAGATAGGTTGATTTAACTGTAATTTTGGTTAAGTTATTGTGCTTACACTGAAAACGATGGCTGAACCTTATAAGATTTATTATATTTGCTGCTACGGAACCCTTTGTGCGCGAGCCCGACTCGCACTTGGCCGGTTTTTTCTTTCTGTGCTGACAAGATTGTGTGTCGGCTAAACGCACCCATTGGGTGCGTTTAGCCGAGAGACAGACTGGTCAGAATCTGAGAGTGCTGAACAGCATTCGACAATTCTGACTACAGTATCGGCCAGAACCATGCTGAGTGGAAATGAGAGAAGTGAAGTTAGCTGTTAACGTTTGAATATTCCGCCATATGACGAATCAATCAATCAATCTGAATATCGCCACTTAGCATTCCTCAGCCGCGTCAGCCTATGCTACTCAGCAATCGCCATTTTTCTTTCTGTGCTGCCAAGATTGTGTGTCGGCTAAACGCACCCATTGTGATTCAAGAAGTATATATTTAAAAAAAAGAAAAAATGTTGGTACGAAAAGTTTATTCATTATAAATTAAATTTACAGTTTAGAAAAGAACAGAAATTATCTTCAGTATCAAAGGCTTTTGAGCTTATTGCCGAGACATACTTCTTCTTAACTCATAATAGATTCATTTTACATGTCTAAAGAAGAAAAACCATTTTAATTTTATATACTACGCTGTTACGTATTTTATTTACAACACTGAATAAATTCAGTACATCTGGTTCAGAAAACATTGATAGTGACATATACATTGATTCCGAAACCGACCGCTTAGAAAATATTATCCCTTCATGATCAATTTTATCACAATGAAAAATGTACAACTACATAAATACGTGATATAAAAGTGTTCCCAACATTTCCGCAAGGAATGGGCGGCGGACAAGAAAATTTATATTTTCGGTTTGACATTCATTCACTTAAAATGTTGTCTTTTGTTTGAGTGTAGTTTTTCATCAAGTCACATAATTTAAGCTCTACAGTCCACGCTACAAGCGCCTGGCTTCGCTTTCCCTCTTGCACTAGTGCCACTGACCAATAAAAGTACTATTCTACTGAATGGATTTCAGCAAATATTATTGTACAATTGATAAACAAATTGCACGAAATTTATGTTCACATTTAATGTGGTGACAAACACCGACAACACAGACTTAAAAAACATATCGATAGTTATTGCCAGCATTACACGATTACTTTACACGTACATCGATACTTTATAACATTGCGTATTGCCATGAATGGACGATTATTCAATTAATTTTATGATTATTTAATTGAATCGGCAATCGTCTTTAACATTTATTGTAAATCACGTGGTGTGTAATGTGCTTGGTTCAGACCTGTTGTCATCACCGTGTATGCCGATATAATATGTGTATGGTTCAGTGGGTACTGCGTGTAAGTAGTCGTAGTTAGAGGTAGGCGGCGGGCAGGCGCGCGTGCGGCGCGGGCTAGGGCGGCTGCGGCGCGGGCGGCGCCTGCTCCTGCGGCAGCGAGAAGTTCGTGAGCAGGTCCCGCACCGCCGGCCACAGCGTGCACTCCGCGTGCGACTGGTTGAACTCGTTGAACCTGCGCACACGCAATCCAATATTATAATTACCTATTTTGTGGAGGGGGGCCTTAAGTCGATTAACACGGCGCCGCGCACAGCGGCGGTTGGCGGTTCAGCGGATCTCAAGTTGCATTAGCATCTATTAAATCCGTTGATTCCAAACACACGAGTATCGCACGACCGCGCGGTCGAGTGGTGCTCTCGCCTTTTCGGCCGAGACGGCGCGCGGTGCCGTGTGTTAATCGCCTAACGGTTCACTTCGACTCATATATTTACACACACTTGTAACAATAAAACAAAATATCTTGAATTTATCTTGTTTCTCAAATTGTGTTTAATATGTCTTTCTAACTCCTTATCACTATTGTAGAGCACGAAATCTGCCTATACTGTTATTAGCTTTTTAAGATTTTCTGTTAGACTAACCAAAGTTTACATATTACAATGACCGTTAGGCAGACAGTTTAAAAATAACCTGCTTGTAATATCATCAAGCAGTGACGTTAGCTACCTATTAAGAATAAACAAAATAATAGGCTCACCGCTTAAGATGTAAGCTGACGGCGATGAGATGTGGCTGCGAGTCGCGCTTGTCGGCGAGCTGCGTCACGTTGGACTGCATGTCGTACACCAGCGGCAGCACCAGCTGGGTGTCGCCGCGCGTCAGGCAGATCTGTAACGAAACAATAATCAGTAAATAGTATAAAGCAAAGTCGCTTCCCGCATTTGTCTGTCCCTGTGTATGATTAAATCTTTAAAACTACACAACGGATTTTGATAGAGTTTAGAACAGGGTTTTAATAGATAGAGTGATTCAAGAGGAAGGTTTAATATACTCGAAGCGAAGCGAGCACGGCACACTAGTATTAAATAATTGCAAGGAAAACATGAGTTTAATTTATTTTTCTGAAACAAATTTTTGCTAGGTGACTATCGATAAAAGTTCTAGATAAGATAATTAGTAGCGACGACACATCGGTATCCAGCGGGGTGAGGGCTGCTGCTCCATCTCCCTACACGCCTATTGATTACAAGGGGAAGAGACTCACAAAGAACAGTATCTTGTGCTTAGCCAGCAGCACGGCGGGCTGTCCGGCGGGCACGATCTGCGGCGCGGCGGGCGGGATGCGCAGCGCCCAGTGCAGCTGCCAGGCGGGCGCGGGCGCGGGCGGCTGCAGGTCGGCGCGCATGAGCGCCACGAGCGCGGGCAGCGCGGCGCCCGGCGCGCCCCACACGCGCGCCCAGCCCTGCAGCGCCGTCGCGCGGTACGGCGCCACGCACACGCGCTGCTCGAAGAACTTCTCCATCACCTGCGGGCGACCGACAGTTTAGAGAGTTTACAGAAAAACAAATCTTAACGAATTGTGAACCTCCTGTTTCTGACTCAAGAAAATTAAAAAAAAAGTTAAATTTAACTTGACCCTTTGGTAATGGTAACCATATTGCCACCAGAATTTAAATCTTATTCCGTCAAGATAAGATCCAAAAGAAATTAAATTTTCATAAAGGTTTAATGGCTATAGACTCCTTCTAAGTTAGAAGACTCTTTCCTACAATATTTTAGTGGGATATACTTACATTGACTTTGACTTTTTTAAGGATGTGATTCATATTGGCATAACCATTTGGAAGTATAGTGGTTTGTACAAGCCTATTTATTATGCCACTATTACTATCATACATTTTCGGTGATGCAATTATCTCGCAGCACTGGAATGCTTTAGAATAACTAGAATTCACTATGAGTTTAACTCTTTGACTGGTGATAGCCCTATTGCCACCATAATTTAGACCTAATTCCTCACAATAAGGTCAAAAAGCAATAAAAATTTCAAAATAGTATACTGGTTAAAGGGTACGCACCTGCAGGTCGTCAGCGGACCAGTTGTCCTTGTGGTCGGGCAGCGGCGTGAGCTGCAGGTGCAGCGACTGCATGTGCTGCGGGTGCAGCGCCACGCGCGCCGCCAGCCCGCCCGCGTCGCAGCGGAACGTCATGCTCGTCGCCTCCACGCTCACCATCGTCAACTAGCGAATAAATTTTTTAATAATATAATACTACAATCTGTCCATGAGACATTCAATGTTTTTGTACTTTATATCATAATATTAAAGCAAATAATGAACATGGCCAGTGAAATGTTCTCCAAAACTTATGACAGAAGGGAATAATAAAATGTAATTCTCTAAAATGAAAGCAACTTTATCTGTTGCGCTTACACGCCAAAGCTTCTGAAACGAATTAAGTGAAATTCAGTTCACATATAGACTACAGACTGATATAGGAACAAAGCAAGTATTTTATGCGATACACGAGTCGCGGGCGGAATGCTAGAGAGAAATATTGATAATGTTTGGCACTGCACCAGTTCGCCATGTCACTGGTTTAGATAGCTCATGCTACTTACAAACTCCTCCTGCTGCACGAACCGCTGCAGCGAGCGCTTCATGTAGACGCAGGCGAGGAAGCGCTGCAGCGGCGCGAGCGGCGGGCCGGGCGGCGCGGCCGGCGGCGGCTCGCACGGCGTGCACAGCGTCTCCAGCTTGCACACCGGCAGTGGCGTCGCCGTCGCGCCCGCCCACGCGCGCCCGCCGCGCGCGCACGCTGTCGACCCGGACGGCTGAGGGCCTGGACGGGATGATTCGGTTAGCGTCAAGTTACTATGATGGCAAAGGAACCGCCTCTGTATGTATTAAATAACAAAATATTTACACTAAATATTAGTCTTTATACCTCCTTTTACCCAAGGAGTAGCAAATACTTAACTACTTACTTCTAGACGTTTCGTCTTACACTAATAATGGTTGCGAGAGAACTACACAGAATATTTAGTCCATACGTGTACCTATTACTACAATAACTTTATATAAGTTTAAAAATTAATGAGAAACATCGTCATTCAGTCGTATTAATTTCTTATCGAACTACAAATAAGGTAAAAAGAAGGTAGGCATAGAAAATGAACCGGTGCAGACACAGTCGTACACAGTTATTTGATCTTTCAGTTAATTAGAATCGGTTGGATATCATTATATTAGAAGGAGAATTATGATTTTGTATTTCCTGTCTATAAAATAGCAGTATTAAAGTAACGCAACCATAATAACATTTAAAAAAAAAAAAAAATCATGAGAATATTATTATCTGTCGTGTGCATTTATTTTAAGTAATACACATATAGTTTTTAAAGGAAAATCAAAGTCAACGTGCATTGCATATTACCCAAAAAAAGATCTCGGCAATGTCCAAGATATCTGTAAACACTTACCTTTATGTTCAAGATGATGCCGCGGCGAGGGGTGATGTCCGGGTGAGGGCCGGGGCAGCGAGGGCGAGCCGGGCCAGGCGGTGAAGGGCGAGGTGGGCGGCGGGTGCGGCGAGGCGGCGGGCGCGGCCAGCGGGGACGGCGCCAGCGGGGACGCGGGCGACGCGCCCACCCCCGCGCCCACGCCGCCGCCCACGCCCGCGCCGCCGCCGCCGCCCGGCGGGGACGTCAGGTTGAACGACCCGCCGCCCATCTGGACAACGATTAACGATAAATAATACAGAAATCGGTTACTATCTAGACTGGATAGTTACTGACTGCCCAAAATTTCGATGGACATGGTCGCGAATTAACTCAGCCGTACAATAAGCAGTTATTTATTTGCTACTGTCCTATTATCAATTGAAGTCCTATTGCATATAATTAGATATTTTAGCAAATCGATTGTTCAAAAACTTTTAACTCATATTCCTACTCAAACACGCATAGTCACATCCATGCCCATATATTTATTTCTCCCTTTCAAGAATAATTTAATTAATATTCGATTATAGTACAAGATATATCTTTTTCTTTAAATATACTTCAATAAAGCGGTACCTCGAGTGTAATTTAATGCATTCTTAGAGCTTATTAAGACAGAGGACAAGATATTAAAATTGTGTTTGGATATGAAAATGTTAGTAAGACAACTGACCTGGTGCTGCGCAGGGGAGGCGGGGTGCGGCGTGACGGGCGCGGAGTGCGGCGTGTGCGGCTGCGGCGGCGTCAGCGGCGCGGGGAAGCGCAGGCCACCTGCACACGACCATGTTCAAATAAACGTCACTGAACTTGTCGCTTTTGTCTCGTAAACAACTAACTATGCGGCGAAGTCAACTTTTCATTCGCAATTATGCATAGCGAGACATTTCTGATTAGACTATGTTGCACTTTTATTTCTTTATTTAGAATACATACTTCCTTAATGTAGAAATTACTATAAGAGACTGTGTAAGAACCAGTGATGTGCCGGATCATCAAAAATGTATATCCGCGGATACGGATCTGAATACGGATATTTATTATCAAGATCCGCGGATACGGATACGGATCTTATAACTTTCTATTGTATTAGTCTCATAATTGTAAAAAAGGAGGTTAGTTTTTTTTTTCATTGACATAAAAGTGATCAAGATTTTATAACTTACTATGATATTCCTGTAATCAAGATAAAAAAGGATTTAAGTTTTAGTTATTTCACTGGCTTAAAAGTAATGTAAGTTATAACTTTCTCTCATTATAAAGTTCTATCTTTCTATCTATCTAATGTTTGCAATATAAAGATGTCCAATATTTGATTACAAGTAATAAAAATACTCTAAATGCACTTTTAAAGTTTTATATTCTAATAATCACCTGAAAAAGATCCGTAAAAGATCCGCGTAAAAAGTAACGGACCAGGATACGGATACGGATTTTTCTTTTCCCTCGGATATCCGCGGATACGGATACGGATACGGATATTCGGAACACCACTGGTAAGAACACAACAAAACATAAAAACACAGACAGCGTAATTGGAGTCTTACCAGGTGGCATTGGAGACATAGGAGAAGGCGGGTTATCGTCTTCAGCAAGCAGTCTCGAACTTATACTCTCCTCCACGTAACGGGATAAAAAGGCCTGTTAACAAAACATAACTTTTTGAGACAATCCTTCAATATAGCCGTTACAGTTGGTTGATCTCTAGTAAGATCGGCCGCTGGCAAACATTGGTAACTGCTATTCAAACTAAACTTCTATGAATATGACGATTTATCAGTGCTTTATGGCGGCTATTTTAGTAAATATATCGTACACACCTTAAGGCCTTGTGCGGGTGCAAACTCGTCGACGACCGAACTCCGGTCGAACTTGGAGTAGGAGCCGTCGCGGATGGTGACCACGCCGCCGCCGCGGATTCCCACCTCCAGCGAGTACGCACCGGCGTAAATGATGCGAATCTGATGGATCATAAGCATAGTAGTATTTAGTTATTTGAACACAAACAGGTTATTCTGTTAGGGCCATTAGGCTGCAAACTGGACGCACGTGGGCGAAGTGGCGCACGCTACACGCTAGAAATACTTGAGTTTGTAATAGCCTAGCCACTAATTTAGTGATAGTAGTAGTAATGAAGTGCAACACTAGAGCAAGACAAAAAACTTTCCCAACACGGGTCTTTTGTAAACGAGCACGCCTTTGAGAAATGAGCTCGCACCTTTTACGTCACAACCTGTTTATCGCCGTCGACCACAGAAACAAATTATCATTGTCATTTGTGGGAGTGAAACTGCTCATCGCGGCTCAGCACCACGCCAGCGACATCAGGGTCTACTGACCTTCCGCCAGGAGTGCGCGAGCAGCGTGAAGGTGGGCGTGGGCATCTGCGTGCGCACGTGGTGCAGCCCCAGCTGCGGCAGCGCGGGCAGCCGGCTCAGCGCCAGCAGCGGCGCGTACGTCTCGCGCAGCACCACGCCCAGCGACATCAGGTCTTTGTGACTGGAAAACATACACTCGTTAAGAAAAAAAATTTTGAACCGTAGTTGGTAAATGGCATTAAATAACATGCTTCAATGATTTGATGTGAAGTATACCTACACATCAACACCTATTTTTTACGAAAATCTATCTTATTTAAGCGCTTCGCTCCTGTCAATCTTCGCAGTTTTCTCTAGATTCTGCTAGCAATATAATAACCTAGAATCACTTTACGGGTAAAATCTATAGCTAGATTTCAGTAGTATTCAAGATAATGGTATTCACCAGTTGATGTAGTGGTCGAGGTGGTGATGCAGCAGGTGATGCGCGTTGGCGGCGGGCTGGTGCGCGGGCGTGGCCACGGTGTAGCGCTGCGTCGCCGCGTCCCACTGCAGCAGTTGCACTCACCAGTTGATGTAGTGGTCGAGGTGGTGATGCAGCAGGTGGTGCGCGTTGGCGGCGGGCTGGTGCGCGGGCGTGGCCACGGTGTAGCGCTGCGTCGCCGCGTCCCACTGCAGCAGCTGCACTCACCAGTTGATGTAGTGGTCGAGGTGGTGATGCAGCAGGTGGTGCGCGTTGGCGGCGGGCTGGTGCGCGGGCGTGGCCACGGTGTAGCGCTGCGTCGCCGCGTCCCACTGCAGCAGCTGCACTCACCAGTTGATGTAGTGGTCGAGGTGGTGATGCAGCAGGTGGTGCGCGTTGGCGGCGGGCTGGTGCGCGGGCGTGGCCACGGTGTAGCGCTGCGTCGCCGCGTCCCACTGCAGCAGCTGCACTCACCAGTTGATGTAGTGGTCGAGGTGGTGATGCAGCAGGTGGTGCGCGTTGGCGGCGGGCTGGTGCGCGGGCGTGGCCACGGTGTAGCGCTGCGTCGCCGCGTCCCACTGCAGCAGCTGCACTCACCAGTTGATGTAGTGGTCGAGGTGGTGATGCAGCAGGTGGTGCGCGTTGGCGGCGGGCTGGTGCGCGGGCGTGGCCACGGTGTAGCGCTGCGTCGCCGCGTTCCACTGCAGCACGGCCGTCGCGCGCTGCGACGCGCCGAACCCGATCACCAGCGAGCGGTACGTGTACGACCGAATGCACACGCCTTGCCATAAACTCTCTCGCTCTGCGCAAATTATGTTAACAGAATAATGGTATGAATATTATGAAAACAGACGGCAGATTCGGCGAATGCTCGAGGAAATTGTTTTAATTTTTTTTTACTGTGAATTAATTTATCTCTTTATACTTTCAAGCTCCCAAAATAAATGTACACAAAAACAACGATAAAAACATATATTTAACTTAGCCATTTAACTACAAACTTTCTATGATATCGAACACATTCACGCCTATGTTTTTGCAGATTATTCTCGTAGCACAAACTCCGTACCTTGCTGCGGACGCAGCATGAAGTCGTGCAGCAACGTGTGCAGATGCACGATGGCGGCCCAGTCCGCGAGCAGCGCGTCGGCCGTGCGGCCCGCGTCCGTGCCTAGCTCGTACTGCAGGTACACGCAACGCCGCTCGCCTGTTACACGAAAAATACACCTTAACTTGCTTTGCTTATGATTGGAATTTCATTGGTTTAGGTACTTGACTGTTAAGGCAAGTTTAATATTAGTCAGATATTCGAATAGGCTGAATTGACTGAACAAGTTCTAAAAAATACTATTCAAGAAAACTCTATTTTAGCAGCTTAAGTTAAACATAAATTACTAATTAGTCTTTTAAGACTAGAATGTAATTTTAATGGCGTATTTATCCATAAGGAAATACATCATGAGGGGAAAAAAGAAGACAACTCTGATCGAAAACTGTACCAAATACTAATCTGCAACATTAGTGTCAAAGTGACAAAGTGTATCAATTATCCGTAATAGGTAGTGCAACCAGGATAATAAAAGGAATATGTTTTTTCAAGATGAAGCACTACAAAAACTAATATAAATTCCAGGTGACATTTCTGTAGACATGATATTAGCCGGACACCACAGATGACTTACAACATTTTTTTATAATAATGCACAAATTCGTGCCCGTCGTTCATCAAGCGGCAGCAGCTACCTTGCTCCTTAGGATTGGGCGTGCGCACGGGCGACCCGTGGAACACGATCTCGGCGGTCCAGACGCGCGCCTGGTTCTTGGTGGTGAGGCGCACGGTGGCGGCGAGCAGGCGGTCGCGCAGCGCGGCGGCGGCGGCGGCGGCGGCGCCGGCCGGCCGCGGCAGCGCCACCACGCGCATGCCCAGCGCCGAGCCGCACCACTCCGGCTGCACGCCGCCGTGCGTCACGCCGCGGGCCGCCAGCTGAAGTAAAAGTACACGGTTAGAGTCGTCGATTACAGTAAGCTGGGCAGACATGTGCCAAGCCAGCTTTCATGTGTGAGAGCCATCCGCTCCCCCGCAAGTCCAGTGACGATCACAAGGCGACTCTTAAGCCAGCGTCGTAATCAGTTAGGAGAATAAAAATCATGGATACATAATTTTAATTAAATTCACAAAACTAACTTTTCATCACTTCCAATGAGCACTAAACTTCATCGATTATTAGCTGTACAAATTTTGAGAGAATTCATGGTATTTAGTTTGAATTAGTTTACACCAGGATCTGTTGTGCAAAGAAATGTGTCAAAGTATTTAAATTAATATAAGGATTTTTGACACAGTTATATGAACCGAATAATGTACAATGATAACCCGTCCTATCTTAACCACAATCATCACCGATCGCCCTTACCTCCTGCGCCAGGTTGACGAAGGGCACGCGCTCGTCGGCGGCGGCGACCACGTGCGCGAGCTCGGGCAGGAAGTACGCCGGCTGCCGCACGCGCACGGCGCGCGCCGCGCTGCCCGCCAGCTTGCGCTTGCCCGGCTGCATGCCTAATCAAACAACACCAACATTACAATGTCGAGTAAGATTTAAGACTTCCAAGTTCCATTACTTTAAATATTAGTCCTTATTGTCTACATGCGACCATGATTTAGCTGTGCCAGCGACTTTTTCCGCGTTTCTCCCTGTTTTTTACACATTTTTATTTTTTCCTCCTATTGGTCGCAGCGTGATATGATATAGCCTAAAGCCTTCTCGATAAATGGTCTATCTAACTCTTCCGCTTTATAATAGTACAGATACCGTTCTACCTACACATCGGTCACATAAATAATAAATCGCGTCGTTTTGCTTCTCTGTTCAGCTGGTCACGTAGGAGGATGCAGACATGTATGAATCGCCACACCTAGATTAGGAATAATTGGCTCGAACACTACCAAAATAACATGTAAGGTCAGACATAGTCTCCCCAGAAAAAGTAGGCCCTATTTTTCAAAACGATTATTTAACTTCTTATTAGGTTATCAGGATTTTCTCAAGACAAAGTGAATTAAAGGGATGTTACCTGGTGTATCAAGCGGAGTGAACGGCCCATGTGTAAGGGTGAACGTGTCGAGCTCGACCAGCGAGTGAATCTTGAAGAAGGCGCGCGCTGCGCTCGGAGGGCCGCCCACGGCCACCGCTGAACTCTGCTGTTTTAAACAAAAGGTACTTTTAAAAACTGTCTGTTGTCGACTTAAAGCGATGTGGACAGGCTGATTGAAAAAGCGAAGGCGCGTAAAAAACTAAACGAGCTCAGACAGAGATAACAAGTCGTCAGACAGAGACAACAACTTCCGCGAGCATTAAGTCGTCTATGGTATTCTTTAAACGAATTGAAGTTCACTAGAGTTCAGTTATACAGTTTTTTATTTAAAGTTTTGATCGTGTTGCCATAATTTCTATCCCACCGACGCACATGCTTGGCGTGTCCTTCCTTCATAGTTGTGACGTCATCTCCTGCAGTATCTCACCTCGTCCTCGCACTCGTCGGGCGTGCAGCGGCGCGCGCCGGCCAGGTGGAAGGAGAGCGCGACGGAGCACGCGCTGCCGCTGTTGGCGCTGTTGCTGGTCGTGGCCGCGCTGCCGGCGTGTCCTTCCTTCATAGTTGTGACGTCATCTCCTGCAGTATCTCACCTCGTCCTCGCACTCGTCGGGCGTGCAGCGGCGCGCGCCGGCCAGGTGGAAGGAGAGCGCGACGGAGCACGCGCTGCCGCTGTTGGCGCTGTTGCTGGTCGTGGCCGCGCTGCCGGCGTGTCCTTCCTTCATAGTTGTGACGTCATCTCCTGCAGTATCTCACCTCGTCCTCGCACTCGTCGGGCGTGCAGCGGCGCGCGCCGGCCAGGTGGAAGGAGAGCGCGACGGAGCACGCGCTGCCGCTGTTGGCGCTGTTGCTGGTCGTGGCCGCGCTGCCGGCGTGTCCTTCCTTCATAGTTGTGACGTCATCTCCTGCAGTATCTCACCTCGTCCTCGCACTCGTCGGGCGTGCAGCGGCGCGCGCCGGCCAGGTGGAAGGAGAGCGCGACGGAGCACGCGCTGCCGCTGTTGGCGCTGTTGCTGGTCGTGGCCGCGCTGCCGGCGTGTCCTTCCTTCATAGTTGTGACGTCATCTCCTGCAGTATCTCACCTCGTCCTCGCACTCGTCGGGCGTGCAGCGGCGCGCGCCGGCCAGGTGGAAGGAGAGCGCGACGGAGCACGCGCTGCCGCTGTTGGCGCTGTTGCTGGTCGTGGCCGTGCTGCCGGCGGCCACTTCCTTCATTTCTACTATCTGTTGAAGAGTAGAGCTATTTGTAACTATTCTTAACCACTAGAACGTTCTATCACTCGCAGGTCATGCATGTCCACTATATCGGAGCGAAACGACAGAGCGGAGAATCTGAAAAATATTATCCAGTAGAACAGCACAATGTAACGGATCCGATATTTCTTCCGCTCCGTAACCTTTATTCTCTCTGATCGACAGGGAGACTAATTCACGACTTTTCTGAAGTTCTAATTAGAAAGAAAGTTTTTAGAAAGTTTTAGTAGAAGTAGTTAATTTGTATTAATACAAGCCGCCATTTTGACAGCATGCTGAAACATTTAATACGATATTCTCACCAGTATATGGTCGGTGTGTCGGTGCAGGGTGACGTAGAGGCGGTCGGGCGAGAGCTTGTTGAGCGGGTGGTCGGGCCCGTGCAGGAACGGCAGGTGCTCGCACACGCTCGCCGGCAGGTGCTGCAGGGTCTTCTCGCAACGACGGGCCACCAGCCAAAACCTGCAATCATTACCAGATATTAAAATAGTCGGCTCGGTGTTTTGGGTACATTAAGTACTTGTGATATTTTTTAAATATTTAACTCGTGTTTAATTTATACACACTTCGTTAAAGTTATTCTTTTATGGCTATGCAATATCTCTGCAATTTACTTCGGTTTTTGTTAGTCAGAATGTTATTAATGTATGGTAACGTCCATTAAACACGTTCCAACCGCATTAACAATGAGGCGCTCTCTAAGAATGAGTTATTTTAAAAGATTCAGATTCTTGCATGTTTTGTATTTTGTACATATAATTGATTGGCGATGGTTGTAAAAACGGTCACTCGTTCAATAGCGTCAAATTCGATCGATTTCATTCTTCGTCTATCGTTCCAACAGTTCCAACGTCATAATACCTGAGCTGAGTCAACAGCGCCTTGATCTGCGGCAGGTCGGGCACGGACAGCGCGTGCGCCAGGTCCGGCATGCGCGGCGAGGCGGGGTAGGCGGGCACGCGCGCGCGCAGCCGGCCGCCGTGCGCGCCCACGCACACCAGCAGCTGCTCCGCGCGCAGGCACGGCCACACCACCGAGCACGCCAGCACGCACGGCCAGCCGCCCACCGTGCACTCCACCTGGAGACATTCAACGTTTTTTTTTCTTCTTTACCGACTCACGATGATGGCTTGGAGTAGCCTTGTCATCATCACCGGACTTGCGGATGGCTTTCACCCCTAAAACATTCAACGTTTATTCGTCATCTAAATGTATAGAATTCAAAGGTGACTGACATATCAATGCACAGCCCAAACCACTGGACGGATCGGGCTGAAATTTGGCGTGCAGATGTTATGACGTAGGCATCCGCTAAGAAATGATTACCCGGGTCACTATCAGCCTATAACTTCGTCTGCGTCTTCGAATGCGTAAATTACCTACTCTTTAAAACATTTTTTAAGTTGAGTTTCTGACAATTTAATTTACTAATTAATTATCATTGCCAGCTCACAATACCAAAACAATCACGATGCCAACACATCTGATTATATCCATGAGAGGCTAATGGCAGATGGAAGAGAAACTCACTTGAGGCCGTCTCACACTACCTACGTGTGCGTGCGTGCGTGGTGCATTTTTACTCGCGCGATTGTGCAATACTAGCAAGAACCCCTAGTACCTTACCATCGCGCGATTCCATCGGTTGGCTAGCGCTAATAAACGGGTACTGTGGCGACTCACCCCGAGCTCGTTGAGCAGCACCTTGAGGTCGGCGAGGCGCTGGCGCGAGCGCACGTGCACGGTGTGCGCCAGCAGCCGCTCCATGGACGGCGCGTGCGGCGTGAGCGCGGCGCACACGCGCTCGCCGCCCGCCAGCGCCGGCACGTGCCACACGCACAGCGACGCGCCCTCCGCGCCGATGATGAGCCGGTAGCCTAGCTCGCAGCCCAGCTCCCTGGTGGAGAACACAAAAAATACTCAACTTTAGCTTTAGAGCATCCTTCAAGGTGTGTGGCATGGCCTAGGAGGGCTCAGGGCAAGAACCATTGGTAAAGAGATATCCTAAGTCTTCCTTTTGAATACCATTAACCATAATGGACAATTTACAAAACAAACCACATAGAAAATAAATAAAAGACGATTTACCCATATTTCGATAAGATAAACATATTTTTTATTAATTGTATTCTGTAGTTATGCCATAAATAAATAAATAAACCACCCTCACCTCCAATATGAAACTTGCAGTTTCTGTCCGGGAATATATCTGTCGACCTGCAAGTGTTTCGCGAGCCGATCGCGACACAGCCTCAACGTCTGAGTGTACAGTAGCTCCAAGGACAGAGAGCGGCAGAAGAAGCGCAGGGCGGTGAGCGCGCCGCCCAGCCCGGCCGCCGCGAGCCGCGCCTGCGCCACGCCGCGCAGCCAATTCAGCTGAGATGTGTGCACTAGCGGCTTGCCCTCTGTTTAACATTGCACATAAGTTCTAAGATTTCATACTTATGAATTTGATAATGCTGAATACTTTTTTTTAAAGTCAATAATGAACATACAATAGCATCACCCAAAAATGGATAAGATTTGAATAGTCCCCCAAATTAGTTGCAGTCGCGCAGCGGCCGTGCGGCACTATGCGGCTACATGATACAATGATAATACAGTTTTGGATATGAATGATTAGTTACAAAATATTCCTTAAATGCTTGTAAAACCACCTACCTCCTGTTTCACTGTCTTGAATGAGAATAGCAATATCTAATAAGCGCCAAGGCAAGTTGGGAGCGTCACCCATCACAGTTAATGAGACACTGAATTCTTGGCCTACTGAGAAAGTTGCTCTGCCATTTTCCACCTGAAAAACAAAATCACTTTAGTCTCACAACTGAGTAACTAACAAACAGTTTGATACTATGTATTGTGGTTTTGGTTATAACCAACAAAAGTAAAGTTAGAAGTCATTAAGAAAAAGGAATTCAATGTGTAGCACGTACCTTTAAGTTGCGAACATCACTTGGCAAAGATGCGGTAGTGAGCCGTTGTCGCACGACATGCGCAAGCGCACGCAGCGTAGTGCGACGCTCCGCCGCCGTCAGCGTAGGCGGGGGAACCAGTCGCTCGCGGATGACCGCCGGGAGCCGACTATATGTGCCCAATGTCAGCACCTCCACTGCAGCTGCCATGTGAAATGTTGGCAGGCTAGAATTTTAACATAAAATTATTTTCTTTATTTTTACACTCATTTATAGATGTACAGCAGGACCTGTTTAATCCGAACTCCTCTGTAATCCGAACGCCCCGAACCTCTTACTGACTATGAAGTTACACGGCAAGTTACACAGGAGGGTGGTGATGAAAGTGAAGAGATTTCACACGCTATACTAGTGACAAGTGTTTCCAATTAAAGCACCATGTCTGCCTTAAATACTTGTCTTGAATGGGTTGATCAAGTGGATAATCCTTTGCCAGAAAAAATGCTTTTACGTAAATTATGACAAACCAAAATACTGGATTTCTTCAAAAAAGTTGAATGACATAATATGTCATGTTTATCCACCGTGAAATTTTGGTGGTTGTTTTCCCGTGGCAGAACGATTTGCCTTTAGTAATACTATCGAATCATGCAAATTATTCCACGAAAAAAAAAATTTTTTTTTACGATTTTTAAGAATAATAATTTTCCAACTCGAAAACTGTCGTTGTTTTTGAAGATGTGACGTATTCAGATACTGCTTGCCGTATGATATCGATGCTTAAAGCTAAAGAAGCTCTACACCCTAAGTCATAAAGAGGTTCGAAAGTGCTTTCGAGTGACGGTTAATAAATCTTTCGTAAAACCGGCATTTATTGATTTTACCAAAAAAGAACTGCACACATCTTTTGTACTACTAAGATAGAATAATTTTTCTGCGGGAAAACAACCACTAAAATTTCATGGTGTATATGAATACAGACTTTGTATTATTTATGTACCTATTAAGTAGTTTTATTCACAAAAATACCCTTCGAACCGAAACCTTCGAATTAATCCGAACGCTCCACTGATCTGAACAGGGGTAAAATTTACAGAGTTCAGATTAAAGAGGTCCTGCTGTATTGTGGAAGAGGGATGCTTTCTGTTATGGATGCATTCCACACTCAAAAGAAGAAGTCCATCATGGTTTATAAAGTGTAAGAATTTGTTTTTTGAATAGAAATATTTTCATTTTCATATTTAATTATAATGGCCAACTTATATCTGTAGATATCATGTGTCTAAACAAATAATATAGTTAGTCTAACACTACCACTAGAACTAGAATTTACTATTTGTATCTGTGATATTGTATAATATTTTTTATTTATTCAAATTTGATTTTTTTATTATTATTTCATTAAATTTATAAATTCAATCATTTGAAATACCCACATGGTGTTGATGCAAATCTCTTTATCAAGGTCTGTTTTTAGATTTATCATAGATCTATGTGTTACAAAATATTATTTGTGCAAGTAAAGAATTTGGAGGAACACCATCCCACACAGTCTAGGACATACATATTGCACATAGAAAGGTTGAGTAGATACAATTACTTGCAGAATAATAAACCAATCAATATCAACAAAGAGCTGAAATAAGATTCTTACCGTGCATGTACAAGGGTCTCTCTTGCTACTCTAGCAAGCACATCAGCCGTCTCCACAAACAACAAAGCTTGTTTGTCTAAGAAGGCCATAATATGTGCTGAGCGATCCACTTTAGTAGCACTACTGGCCCATTTAACAAGGGCCAGAAGGCGGACGAATAGCTGGCGTGTGCGAGCACTAAACTTGTATATTTCAATTTTCCTCTCCATATCCGTCTTGCGGGGCAACCTATAAGAAAAGAATCAATTAAATTTCTCAGTATACAACATTTTCTACAAATAAATACAGTATATTTACGGAATACTTACAGCTCAGCCAAGACTGTGAGTTCATCATAGGTTCTTTGTACGATGAAATCTATGAGCAATGCGAGAGATATTGAACCACCTCGAGCTCCACCACCTTCCGCTCCCTGGTTACATCCCTCTATTGCAACTGGTACCATGATTGCAAGTGTTTCTCCAAGCTCAAATTAATTATCCTTAGATATAGTTCGACAACGGTTCTTTCATTTTCTTGAGTTCGATCTTACAATAAATGAAACCTTATTTACAATTATTATATTCAGCACACGAATTGTTAGGACGCTGATCTACGCTGAGAAATCATGGATTTTGTGATGTCAATTGTCACTGTCAGTATGACAGTAAAAAAAATTAAATAGGTACAGAGACTCGGAGTATTATGCAGACCCTGCTTAAAGGGTCTCATTCCAGCAATATCTTTGCTAAAATGTACAATATCATAAACATTACTAATTAATGTATATTGCGTTTTAATTTAATATATTCGATAATGTTATAGACGTGTGAAATTTCTTGAAGAATGAGTTGACCAATACAGTAAACTAATATCTATGCCTGTTATCAATTTAAAAAAAAACAAGTGAGACTGAGAATGTTTTTTGACAGTTCTTGTCAGAATAAATGAGTGCAGTTTGGCGACTGATTGTGTTTGTTCACTCACAAAAAATAATTTAGTCAGAAATTGGTGAATGTGTATTGTAAATTATTAAAATTTTAAAAAAGTCGTGTTACGTGTTTGTAAACGAATATTAATAGCATTAAATACTTATCCCGTTCACTGTTACATTCGCCGCTGTTGGTTAGGCAGTAAATGAACATTTATTTTCAATTCAGAAGAATTTATAACAAAGTTACCGCTGTTTATAGTGTGTGTAAGCCGAGTTCGTGGTTTCGTTTCAATCAAATCGCCAGAATGGGATTGCTGTCTGAAGGTAGCCCGCTGACCTGGGAGGAGACCAAGGCGCTCGCAGAGCATGTTCGGCAGCACGGTGTGGAGCAGTTTATCAACTTGTACAGCAAACTGCGCGACCGGACAGGAGATGTCCTCAAGTGGGGCGACGAGGTATGTCCAATAAGACCAGTTCAATTTTATTTCTGCCCAAGTATATTTATTGATTAAACTAATAAATGATCAATAACATTAATAACTTTGTAATTTGAGGAAAAACTTACATTTTTTGTTCTTAGTTATGATTACTGACACCTACATTATTTTTCTACATTTTATTTAAACCATTTTGTTTTTATAAAGGTGGAATACATAATAGTTAAATTTGATGATGAAAATCAGAGAGCAACAGTGAGCCTGAGGGCAGAAGAGTTGCTCCCTATATTACAAGAGAAAGAAATGGAAAACCCACAAAGTAAGTACTTTATAACTCTAAAGTTGCTTAAACTATATAGTTACTAACAGATTAATGTGGATTTTGAAATCTGGATTGTACAGTTCAGTTCATTTGGTTATTAAGTACAGTTTACTATTATTGATAAAGGAATCAAATTAAATTCTTTAATACTTACTAATCAATGTAAATAAGTTTTCTTGATTATCACATGTTTTTAAAGTTAAGTATTTTAAACAGCAAGGGGAAGTAAATAATGTCAGTTACTGTACCTTCTTACCCATAATTTTTTATAATTGTTAAAAGTTCATGTAAGTATGGTCAGGGACACTGATTGTATTTTGACATTTTAAGTTGAGAATATTGATTTTATTAAAGTAGACAAGTCCAAGTTCTTATCTTTGTGATAATAACACTGATACAAATTACATAGTTATAATATTATCTTTCAATGTAATTTTGATCAAACAGCTTTTTTCATCCAGGTTTATATAGGGACATTCTAAAATAAAACTTTAAAAAATTTTAAAATTAAGATTGTTACAAAATATTGTGCAATAGTTTTCAGCACTGAAAGTGACTCATGTTCTAGTAGGCAAAAAAAATCACAATAGGTACTAGTCAAAATATGTCTAGTCATAGTGAGGTACTTTAACATTCAAGGTCAGTTAGTATTTTATTTGCATCATGATCCAACACCATTCTTAAAAACAATTAAAATTGTTTTATACCACATATAAAATGTTTGATTGTGAAATTGAACTATTTCTTTTTGTTAGCTTTATACTAAACAAACACAGTTATTAGTTTACAATATGGCTATTCATATGATTTTACACAACTATTAGCAAGACCATTTTTTTTTTTCCTAACTGACTAACGATGATGGCTTGGAGGAGCCTTGTCATCATCACCGGGCTTGCGGGGGAGCGGATGGCTCTCACCCCTAACAAGATGATAACTAGATTTTTCTATACTAATATTATAAAGCTGAAGAGTTTGTTTGTTTGTTTGAACACGCTAATCTCAGGAACCGCTGGTCCGATTTCAAAAAATCTTTCACTGTTGGATAGTCCATTTATCGAGGAAGGTTATAGGCTATATTAAATTTTCAAAAAAAGTAGGGATCCGTACGAAAAACCTAAATATGTCACCCAAGATGTAAAAAAAAAATCCTTATATTGCATGCGCTGCGAAAATTATTCAATTTAGAAATATATTATGTACTACAATTTTTTAGAACACATTAACATCTACAAAAAATGTTGCGACAGCATATATCTTACTATTATAGTTATGTCACAATAAGTGTTTTGATATTCAATATAATTAATTTGTTTGCCGCTGCTAAGAAAAGCTTCTATATTTGTATTTTTAAATAAAACTTTATCAAAATAAATTACATTGTAATTACGAGAATTTCAATATCTCTATAAAACTTTTTAAATTATCAAATTCGGACATTCCATTCGAAAGATACCAGAGTTTAAAAACGTAAGTACCGAAATAAACCAGCCCGTTCAGTAAGTAAGGCATCATGTTTTGGTACGTAGCTTAGGTACCGTAGAGGTGCACTAAGAAAGGAATTCCCGAAATTCCCTCGGGAACAGGAATTAGCGAAAACCTAAACCGCATAAGTGAGACTCTTGAAACTTGGCATGGTACCTTAGTAAACTTAAAGCTTAGTTGCAACAGGATATCGCAAAATTTCCACGCGAACGGTAGTTAGCGGGGAAAAATTTTGTATGTAAAATCCTGTAGTCCACGCGAACGAAGTCGCGGGCACAGCTAGTAATATTATAAAGAGGAAAGGTTGATTTTTAGTTTGTTTCAAATAGGCCATTTCATCAATTTCACCAATTCGAAAAATTGTTTCAATGTTGAAAAGCTATGTCCCTGAGTGTCATAGGCTTTATTAAGTTTTAAAAAAATAGGTTTCTGTATAATATATTATATACAGATAGAGTAATACCTGTGAGGGTGGGTCGCTGGTCTTTTATATATCAAAAACTTTACTGGATGCCATCCAATTTTATCCTTACATATACAAAAACAACAATTTTCAAAAGCTAGCATGTTTACCATACCTATAATCAAATTAGATTATAGATACACCAATCTACAGTACTTATGTATTTTTTTCCTATACAAATACATACTATATCATTTACACATATATGAGTGGTTTAATGAGGAAACTTTTCAAGGTTTCGTTGATTACAAACTCTAAACAGGCTAAAACATTTTTGAGCATTTATTATTTAAAAGTAATCACATTTCTGTGTTTCAAACCTAAGGGGTATAAACTGTTTCAAATGTGATAGCACTCTTCCGGATTGCATCTGATCATTTTTATTTTACCAACTAGTTAAAACTAGATAGTAGTTTTTCTTGTTCATTCACTTTGCGGAAAAAGCACAAAATGTATTGGCTTATTCCGTTTATCCACCCTAAGGCGGATACTCGGAAACTCGTGTCCATCTATTCACCCTGAACAGGGTGGATAACCGTAATTCATATAATATGGGAGGTTGGAGACATTTTGTTCAGGTGGGAGACATTTTGTCGACCGGTTGCTGTTACCACCATACAGTTGCGTAAAACCTGCCAAGTGACTCTGACCTATCTCGGTCAGGTCGCGTTCCGGGATCAGCACTGTACGAACCGGAGCCAGGGGGGACCATTGAGTGCGATCAATAAATAAATAATTTATCTGTTATTGTGTGTCAAATATTAAATTAAAACTTCCCGCCAAAATAATTTTATTCAAACTGTACTTGGGGTCAAAAATCGGAAGAAAAATATTATTATGAATAACGATTATCCACCCGGTTCAGGGTGGAGAGAAGGACACGCGTTTCCGAGTATCCGACTTAGAGTGGCTGTTTTAGGGTGGATAAACGGAATAAGCCAATGTATTGCAATCGAACTCAAAAGAATTTGAGGAAATTAATGAGGAAATGACCTGTACCAAACATTCCTAATAGATAATACAATACATAAATTAAATAAATTCAACTTTTCCACGCTAGGAGTGCTGGCTGGTACTACATAATTTTAATACGAGCAGATGTAGTTGATATGTTAGATCAGCCATAATAACAGAACTAATTGGTAAGAGAATATTATTAGTAGCGATGTTGTGCCGGCGACATTCATTAAACAGACATGGATATGGTTAAAGGAAGGTCAAGGCCTCCTATTTTCAAACGCGGGATTATAAATAAAGTAAAACTTGTCATCTTCCTTATAACAGTCCTGCGATCATATTTTCGGCGTAATAGAGATGTGGTTTAAATCGTGCATATCGGTCCATCACCAACCATCATGGTTATAATTTTATATTTTTTAAACAAAAGCGACCGTGTAACTCGCCCAAGTGTAAGGAAATCTCATGTTGCATGTTGTACAAACTGTAATAGGTACTTCCACTCGCGCTCGTTCTAAGATTTGTAAATTGTGTTGATAACATTTTATCCATATTATCACAACAATCAATTTGCATTTACAAATTTATTAAGATAAAAAATTATCTGATTAGATAGAATACAATAATTTCTCTACAACCAAAATGGGATGTTACTTTATCATTTCAGACGCGTTTATCTATAGATCATATTAAAAGCTAATTAGCAGGATCTATTCACATATCTTAAGCATGCCGTCTCCAAAATAATCTGTATATTATACTCGGTTCCTTTGCACTAATCTCTGACATAAACTCTTACTTTCTCTGTAATTATTAGAAGAAATTTTGCAATTTCGAATGCGACTGCTCTGTAGTACCCATCCTTGCAGGATTGCAATTTGGGTAGAATGTATATAAAAACACTAGAAACCCCGCTTTTATTAGTGCACGACTAAATTACGAGTCGTTCATGTTGTCTCTGTTCTGGGTTGAAGTGTAAACTATGCGCTTTTAATTATAATATTTGATTGTAAAAGCATGGGGCGCTGGAACAGTAAATATTTTTTGTCCAAACACGGCTATGATACGATCATCCATCATGAAGTTCCAGTTCATATCTTCCGGCTCCATCATCAGCTCAGCTGGACAGTACCATATTATTGTTCTGTCATCAAAACACATTCAACTGCCCATTTTCATGACGATACGATCTTTAGAAGATGGTTTGATTAGTTTTCTTAGATTTCATTACATTGTTACATAAATAAATACAGGTCATTAGGTCGACCTAAGGGTGTTCAAAGTGTATCTTTTTCAGGTGTGAAGTCGCTGTGGCGACCGGAATATGGTGCTTACATGGTTGAGGGCACACCAGGGAAGCCGTACGGAGGGCTACTGGCACACTTCAACATTGTGGAGGCGAACATGCAGTACCGCAGGGCGGAGGCTAGCACTTTGTTAAAGGACGGCGAAGTTATTATGAGCATTACGAATTTCCCGAGGTATAACTAATTTACTGTGCGCATTAAAAAAATATGTTTGCCTGAGCTTCTAACATAGAATCTATAAAAAAAAGCTTCATTGCCATGTTTTTTTTCTCAGCTGGATTAACCAGCTTTTAACAAATGTAATATTGTTTTAGATTAGGGTGTCCAAACTTCACAAGTCCACCGTATAAGCCCACGCCAGGTAGTGGAGTTACAAGGTCACTTTATTTCCCGGACGAAGGTATCTTTCCCGGTCATCCACGCTTTAAAACACTCACTGCAAATATTCGGCAGAGAAGAGGAGAAAAAGTAGCAATAAATTTACCAGGTAAGTCTCATCAATCAATGTCGAGTTAGTTATATACTAAGGTGCCTGCCTTGTCTTGCTCCTTTAATACGGCGTACTATTGATTATGAAACGTGAATTTACTAAGTTGGGTTCTATTATAGTGGACAGCAAATCGATATCTTTTTATTAGTTAACGCCTAGCAATCCTATCACTCAAGTCAAGTTACGCCCATCATATCGGTATAGTAAATTCACCAGTTCCATCGTATTCATAGCACTTGTACTTTGTAGTGTATAAGGACGTGAACACAAAGATTCCGGTGGACGAGTCTCACTCTAAGGAGCCGACGGCGGCGCTGCCCGACTGTGTGTACATGGACGCGATGGGCTTCGGCATGGGCTGCTGCTGCCTGCAGCTCACCTTCCAGGCCTGCTGCATCACGGAGGCGCGCACGCTCTACGACCAGCTTGCGCCCCTATGCCCCATCATGGTAAGTTTTAACTCAGACGGATTTACGCTACAACTTAGTATTAGAGGAGCGACCCGCCCCGACTTTGAACGGGTGCAATGCTTATAATATCAATGATTTTCTTGTGCAATTACACATATAAACCATTCTATTAATAATATTAATAACTGCAAATAATCTTAATTTTAAGTGCCAGTGTGTATAAATGTTGGTAGACCTAATAAATAAAATAAAAAAAAAAAAAATTAAATCACTCTTTATTACTGTTGTTAACAACAACCGCATCAAAATCGGTTGTGAGGATATTAGAATACTTTGGGATAGATGGACGAGAGGAGCGAGAAACGATTTTGTTTTTTACCATGAACCTGAGGATGAATGATCGTATCAGTTAAGGTTCCACTGGATCTATAATGGGAAGGACGAGGGTGTGTACATATTGTCTTTGTTCGAACATATGTGCAATGTGCACTTTAATGTCTCCTGCGCGTACACACACCACATACCTGACATACCCAACATTACAAGATTTACAAGCACGATTTGCCATCATGTTCGATTTCTGATTAATTCGCTTTTTATGATAAAATCTATAAAACTTCTTAGGTAAAGATTATTAATCTTAATGACATCATCTTACAGTTAAGTATCGCTCGTCGCCTAATCTAAGTAAAATCAGTTTATTATGTGCACTGAAGGTCGATTTGGCTGCAGATTCCATATATGTACCTTATTGTATTCTGAATAGGATCTATTTTACGTGATTTAATCCACAACGAATGTACAATGTCTACTATGAATGACTTTGTTGTTGGATAATACGAATTTATCTTTCTGTTCGTATTCTATACTTTACGAGTGTACAATTGAGTACAAGACATGCGACAAAGTAACTATTTAAGTTATGATTTCATGATTCATATATACAAATTAGTTTTTTGCAAACAGCTGTCGGTAAGTATAATAGATTCGTTATACAACGACCATTTAAAACAGGTTTAATAAAACCTCTATAAGAGCACGTTAATAAATCATGCCCGCAAGAACATTTATCGCTCTTTTACTTGTTGACTTTTGGATTTAACTTAGCCGGCTAGTAAGACTGTTATTTATAGTTCTATTAATATACTCCATTTCTTTTGGCATGATCTTACAGTTAACTACGTTTTCACACCATTCATTTAAATTCGTCAAATACATTTCAGCTGAATAACGACGTTCAATAAATTACTTGCATAAATATAGTATATTTTGTTTTCTAACGAATAATTACCAATAAGTCATTTAAATCTCCACAGTCATCATTAGTTAAGGTTTTTGATAGAATGAGACACGACATCATAACCCATAACACAGCGTTCTTTACTTTTATTATCATAGATTTCTTGCCTAATCACGTATGTCGTACTAATTTTCAGGGTTATTTGCATAATGATAGAATTGTTCAGCGGCAAGGCTAGATTTTCTGTGCGCATTCTTTATCATTTTGCTTGACCACGAATGATAACGGCGTGGGGAGCACACCACGCTGGCGTGGGCCAACGATAAGTACGGACAAGTAGAAATGTCTCTGTGTACCTTATCTGAATGTCTGTCTTACTTAAATTTAAATGGTAAAGTAATTACTTTTAAGCATTTTCTGTAGTAGAAATACTCATATTTGACTTTGAAGAACTATGCGATAGCTCTAGCTAGACACAACACACCAAAGAAATCAGTTATCAGTTAGTCTTTCAAAAGTTCGTTGATCCTAAGATCAACTACATATATTGCGTCAATTTCAAGATGTCCGCTGGATTTCAGCCATGGTGGCCGATCGGCGAACTGTGCCGGACATATATAAGTGCATAAGTGTGCACACTACTGCACTCGGTACTCTGATAATTCGGTAATCCGACAAAATCTAAGATAGATTTGGCGCAATACAGCCATAGTTAGGCCTATTACGGGCTGAGTAGTTTCTTAACAGAAAAACTCACGCAAATTAACCCCGGACCAGGGTCCTCTCGGTGCATCGTATTTTATGCAGCGCTTGCTACCACTTATCTTATAGGGAAAATTTATTGCGATGCTAAGGTTTCCTACAATTTGGCCCCAGCATCAGATGAACGTTTTGTTGTCCAGCTGGCTCTGTCGGCGGCGTCGCCGGTGTACCGCGGCTTCCTCACAGATGTGGATTGCCGCTGGAACGTGATCTCGGCGTCGGTGGACTGCCGCACGCGCGAGGAGCGCGGCCTCGACCCGCTCAGCGAGAACAAGTTCCGCATACAGAAGTCGCGGTACGACTCCATCGACTCCTACCTGTCGCCGGAGCATGAGAAGTGAGTACCGACTCCACCAGCAACTTACTTACTAAAATAAACTTGTATCGCGTCAACATTTGGTATCACAATACCAATTGCATTGCATCCAAGTGTTGCGCAAAACTTTAGCTATAAATTAATTGAAAAAAAATAATTTTCTTCTTAAATGTGTTAACTTTTAAGCATTATCCAAATTATAGACAAACATTTCTGATCTAAGCGAATCAGACATGAATGAGACTTTTCTTGTGTTTGTATTTATTAATTACATTGTTCTGCTAAGGAGTTTCAAAGTATAATTCGACTACTTGAAAAATTCAACCATTACGTTTTCTGCCAACTTATAAAGGCACCTTGCGAAATTGCAGTAAGTCCTACGCACTGGATCAACATACGCCGACCCAGGGGAGTTTGTATTTACTCACCAATTAATATGATAGGTAGAGTTCGTCTTCTTGAGTCCATGGCAAAATCAAACGTAACCGGCCACTCGAATCGCGTTATCTGAGGCACCTATCAAGTCGCTCAGCCAGCAGGTTTGTGGACTGTGGCAAGAAACCGCATACGCAGGCCATATATAATGCGTCAGTGAATGGGTACGAATTCTGTTTAATGACTTCCAGATTGGCCATGGCAAATTGTAGATAGGGAGAGTTAGCTGTACTTTATATAATCGGTGTTTGTCGTCAGATACAACGACATTCCGATAGTGCACGACCCGGCCATCTACCGGCGGCTGCGCGAGGGCGGCATCGACCACCCGCTGGCGCTGCACGTGGCGCACCTCTTCATCCGCGACTCCGTCTCGCTCTTCTCCGAGAAGGTGCACCAGGACGACAAGAACGACACGGATCACTTTGAGGTTTGTAACAAAACTCATTTACAAGCTTTTATAAGCTTTTATTGATGAAACTATTAGCATGATTCAATAGTAGATACTCATCATCATCATCATCAGCCCATATACGTCCCCAGTGCTGGGGCACGGGCCTATCCTAAACTACGGCGATATGACCTTAGTCAACCACGCTGGCCAGGTATAGTAGGTACTACTAAAGGTAAATCGTTCTGCTTCGGGAAAACAACTACTAAAATTTCACGGTGTATATTAAAAAATGTAACGGATCACTTTGTGAGTCTGTACATGGATAATATATGATAGAGAAGTAATTATTTGGTCGGCAATAATTAAAATAGGTGAGCCACAAAATAGCAGCATTTAAATAGTTTGGTCAGCTAACAAATATTTTGTAAGCTATAAAAAATATCGAGCAGCAATCCTTGATCAGCAAATAATTTTAAAATTGGTCAGAAATTAAATCATGAATAAGCAGCTTAAAATAACATGTGTTGGTATAATAAATATTCTGCCAGCAAAATAATTATTTGGTCAGCAAGATATCATTATTGATCAGCAGAAAAAATATTTTATTTGGCAAAATTAACTTGGTATCATTTTCTTTCCATGAGCGTATTAGGCTCATAGCACATAATATCATAAAATGGTAAATAGGAAGAGCCGGAGCCGTGATAGGAACCATGCAATTTGCATGCTGCATCGTCCTAGTTTAGGGTAGGCCCGTGCCCCAGCAGTGGGGACGTATATGGGCTAACGATGGTGATGATTCTTGACACATGTTATGATAGAGAGTACTAAAATAAACAATCATTTTAACTAATTGCCCTTTGAAGTGAAAGAAATGACAAGTAAGGTTTTATTGCAGCACTTATACACATATTCTTTACTTACCCACTGAGTGCTTACCAAAATTGAATAAATTTGAGCAGCATATTGCAGCTCATATAATTAATTTGCTCATCAGAGATAATTATTACTATCCAGAATGACATAAAGTGCTGATTGATTAAGATTTTTTTGCTGTCCATTAGTTGCTGACCAATCAGCCATTTCTGCTGACAAATTATATATTTCTGCTGACCAAAGAACGATTATTATGCGAACCCGTTAAATAACACCCTATATGATAATAGCAAGCTGGCATAATAAACAAATAAATATCATACAACATCACATTAAGCACAGCGTGATAACAGACTTTTTGTGAGCATCGGTTAGGTACACTTCGCACTTGTATCAGTGTCATTAATTAACCAAGCAAGCATCTATAGATGTATTTATATTTATTAATGTACAGAAAATATTTCACATATTAATGTGAACCTGTGTACTTGAAACCCAAAATAAAGTATAAACAAAGTTAGCATGACCAGACAATAGGTAATACCTACGTAAAAGGTGATCTTATCTCTATTTGTTATTACCTGATTATCAACATTTCCGGTAATGTAATTGCATTTTATGTGGAATAAATATGCCTACACAATGACTTTCATTATAGATTTATTTATTTATTCGCGCGAATACCACAAGATGGAAATGTTAACTTACAGAATACTGCGTGTAACAAAGTTTACTGTGGGTTATGTGTTCCAAATCAGAACGTGTAGTTTGTATTTAAATCCGCATATTAAAATATACAAGATTTATCGATAAAGGTTAAGTGGAACATACTTAATGTTTAAAATCCTCACCAATATTAAGTTTGTGATATTTTTATGAATTAACGACTCGAAGATATTTTATCAATATTCAGTACCGCATCCAAGGTCATCGTTTGTTGTGATACGCAATACTTCAACGGTATCTTGCAAGATGTAATAGTCACGCCCACACCTACGCATTTGTCATGATGACGATGATAATTAATCGTAAATTCGCGACTTCGAGCGAGTTTTTAATTCAACTTGATGAAGATTTTCTCAGATTTTTATTAGAATAGTCTTGAAAGAGGTCAAGTTCACAAGTGCATTATTTAGTTGTACTGAATAATTCGTTATTAATTTTCTATTTTGCGGTTGCGACGTTGCGACGAGTTTTTTTTTACCAGTCACGGTGTAGTAACTATTTTGAATGGATTACATAGATACCTGTTTCGCTAGTTGCTCGAATTCAACATTGACATAGTTTGATAAGAAAACTGAAAGTGTCCGGGATATTTACCATGTTGTACACATTAGAAAACTGAAAGTGTCCGGGATATTTACCATGTTGTACACATTAGAAAACTGAAAGTGTCCGGGATATTTACCATGTTGTACAACATGGTAAATATCCCGGACACTTTCAGTTTTCTAATGTGTGTAACCATGACAGTTTAAAATTGTATATAGTTTGATAAGGTTAATTTTCTATTGACGACCTCAACACATTCTTACTGTTATCTTAGCTTACGAAAGCTATTGTACTGTCTCCTTTTCAACTAGTTTGTTGTTTTATCAGTAGAGGTCATTGGCGAGGTGCAAGTTCTTTAACACCATTATCGTCTTAAAATTCTCCATGACCTCTCGCTGACATGATGACTAATGCGATAGATATTGGAGCTAGTAACTGTCGCCGAGAGTTTACAAACCCCGAAAGATTGACCAAAATACAGCGTTAATTTCAAAATTTTAACTGTTATTGCCATGATTCTCCTAGGAATGAATATCTAAAACACAGCGCGGCTTTGTATAACGGGCATGAATCTTATTTTTATTAAACTGTGGGTTAACTGATATTTCTAACTCTAAAAATTACCTGTTTTTAAATTAGTTTTGAATAATAGTCCAAACTCACTCTGTAATTAAAAGTCTTAGCGCTCCTGCATACGATGCCGCCACCGCGTGTGCAAGAGATTGAGCGCTTAAGCATAAACACAACTCATGTATTAAAAGCGTTCGTTTCGCTTTTATGTACAGTAATAAAGATCATCTCTCCATATCATCATCATCAGCCCATTTCTATTTACTGCTGGACATAGCCCTCCCCAAATACACGCCACAAATGTAACTATGATTATTTTTACTATTTTCCTCACATTATTTATATAAAACATGCACAGAACATCCAGTCGACGAACTGGCAGACGATGCGGTTCAAGCCGCCGCCGCCCAACTCGCCGATCGGGTGGCGCGTGGAGTTCCGCCCGTGCGAGGCGCAGCTCACCGACTTCGAGAACGCGGCATACGTCTGCTTCGTGGTGCTGCTGACCCGAGTGATACTGTCCTACCAACTGAACTTCGTCATGCCGATTAGCAAGGTCAGTTTTTGAAATAAAGAAAACATATTCGGATCGTTCTTACAGATACGCAAATAAAAATACAAAAATTTAACTTAAAACTAGACTACAATGTGCCTTGAAGAGTGGAAAGGCTTATCCTTACCACTCTTCATTGTATAGGCACGTTTGTTCTATATTAACTGAGTTTTTGATCTCGATCTCTCGATTGTCCCTGTGTCACAATTTATAGATAGAAAATATTACATGTGATCTGAATTTAATAACAAAGATCGATTCCGTTTTCTAAGCATAGTTTACTTCATACTTACCTAAATTCATGAACATTACGCTTATGTCTCCGTTGGCTAGTTGTAACACAGTAGTGTTTGCTGATAGGTGGACGAGAACATGCAGCGCGCGCAGCGGCGGAACGCGTGCCTGCAGCAGCGCTTCTGGTGGCGCCGCGACGTGGGCGCGCCGCGGGACGTCGCGCCGCACGCGCCCGACGCGCACGACACCTACGCCGAGATGACCATCGATGAGATTGTCAACGGAAAGGTACGTGGATATGCATCTAGCTATTTGACTGACTCGCCCGGTGGACCAGTGGTTAGTGACTTAGGCTCACTAACTATGGTTCCATGAGTCGTGGGTTCGTTTCCTACCCGAGACAAATATTTGTGTGACGAACATCGGTGTCAAGTCCGTGTTTGGGTGTTTTTATTAAGTATATTTGTGTATCCACTGTTGATTTTGATATCTGTAACACAAGTGCTTAAGCTACTAACCACGCTATCAGAACAATTATGTGATGTTGTGTGATATTTGTTGATTTCTGGAACCATATAATGTTCTAATTTATGGTTCCAGAAATCAACAAATATCACTGGCTCGGTGGAACAGTGGTTAGTGACCCTGGCTGGCGGTTCCGAGAGTCGTGGGTTCGATTCCCACTCGGGACAAATATTTGTGTGATGAACATCGGTGTTTGTTCCGTGTCTGGGTGTGATTTTGTATTTATAAATATATATGTATGTATGTATATCAGTCTCTGACGCCCATAGTACAAGCTTTGCTTAGTTTAGGGTTAGATGACCGTGTGTGGAAATGTCCCAGATATTTTTGTTGTAGATCACAAAACTCTTGGAACTGTAGCGGGTTACAAACCGACCACAGATTCACCGAGCCATTCAACACTATGATAATACTCTTCCAGGACGGCGTGTTCCCGGGGCTGGTGCCGCTGATCGAGTCGTACCTGTCGGGCATGGACGTGGACGCGGACACGCACTGCTCCGTGCAGCAGTACCTCAAGCTGATCCAGCGGCGCGCCTCCGGGGAGATCTCCACCATGGCCTCGTGGATGAGGAACTTCGTCACCACGCATCCCGACTACAAGTGAGTGATTAGGGGTGAGAGTAGGGTTGCCAACCGTACTCTAAAATAGAGTATTGTACTCTATTTCATGTGGTTGTACTCTATAATCTATAACACTAATAGAGTACGCTAAAATACTCTTTTTTACAAAATGTTTAGTGCACGTCTGTAATAAAAGATAAAAATAAATGATACTCTTTTTTAAAAGTGTATACTCTTTATTTACCTCCTTTAAAATCAGAAATACTTTATTTCTGCTAAAAAAAGTTGGCAACCCTAGGTGAGAGCCATTCGCAACCCCGCCAGTCCGGTGATGATGACAAGGCTACTCCAAGCCTTTATCGTAAGTCAGTTAGGAAAATAAATGCTAGTGAGTGCGAGCTCAATATACTTATTCGAACACTAGTGGTCTGCCATAGCACATTTTGAGATGTTCTAAAATATTGTTTGTAAGAAATATTTAATTTTTTATTTATTTGTCCATATTAGGTATATAGGTTTCGAAATGGCATAACCGATTGAGATGTAATTTGATTTTGAGATAATCTGTCTTGAATAACAGATTCAATTACCTTTTCATCGACTACTCTTAAGAACTAATGCTCAGTCGCGGGTAAATAGTTTTTTAAGCTAGTTTTCGGCGTAAATACCTCTAATCTTACAGTTTTATTATTGACAAACGTCATAATTTCATCATTTATAGTTCTAAAAATAATCATAATTTTCGTCGTTACAGAAAAGACTCGGTGGTGTCGGAGAAGATAAACTACGACCTGCTGAAGACGGCGCACGCGATCCAGACCGGCGCCGCGCCCGCGCCCGCGCTGCTGGGCGGCAGCACCGTGTCCAAGACCAACGAGGACATCCCCAAGGCCTTCACCAAGATGATGAGCAAGGACTGCCCCTAGCCGCGCCGCGCCCCAAGCCCCAGTGCCTTGCCCTGCCGCCAACTCGACTATACCCCCAAGCTACAGCTCCTAGAATCGCCTTATATATGTAGTTCAAACATACCAGTGTACTAGTTTTACCGTATCCGCCGTGTAATCGGGAATTTGTATAGCATTTAATCAGCGTAGCGGCTAGCGTGAACGACCCGTTCGATCCCGTACAAATTCCCATTTACACCCTCGAGTAAATTTCATTACCTACGATACGAGCGTTTCATCGAGTAAAAAATGTTCGACCATGACACTGGCCGCCATTCTTAAAACACCTATACCTATATCATCTGACCAGTTCTTACTACGTCGTGAATATATTCGTTCACGATTTGTGTTACAGATACAGCCCGAATTAATACTATTTGTTAACCTTTCTAACGGACAATCGATTTCACACCGCCTTACTTTAAATCTATTAGTTTAGATATAATGTATGATAAATATATAATTATAACCTATCTTTAGTGATATTAATACAAGAAATAGGGGACTTTAGACTTGTCGTGCAAGGCATATTTATAGCGTCGTATTCAAACCTGAATGCCTAGTTTTTATTCTATTTTACTGGGATTGTTTTAAGATAGAGTTATCGTAGCTTTCGTTTACGTTAGCGCACTAAATGGCTACCGAAAACCGAAAGAAATATCCATTACTTTAGTACAAATTATCTATCTCAAATATACTAATAGAAGTTAAACATATACAACACACTTGTCTATAGATGCAATATTAATGATGAAAGATAATTGTGTACAGGAAATACATACAAATCAGAAGCATTTTATTATAATTGTTAAACAGTATTATGATGTATGGCCAGCATCTAAGGACTGAATATTTCATCTATTACATTTTTCTCACGGGATGGAGTTTGTTGAATTTTGAGATTTGTTATTGTTGTTTACAATAGGTAGGCAAAATAAAGACTGGTACCTGAATTAGTTGCTGACTGTACATCAAATCAAAACGCGAGTAGTTCCTGGCGCATAAAGCCGTTAATGCGGAGTGGTTGTGACTAGTGGAATGAACTAAGAGGATGGGGGTTTACCAGAATAAAAAATCCGCTATGGCATGACGTACTACAGGGTCGATCTGGTATGTGATAAGTTTATTTGATACTCACGATATTTAGACACCTCGTGCAATAACAGGGCATACTATATGCCTACGTCCACGATTTAGTAATTTTGCAGGAATTTTATCCGGGAAAGCCCTCATTGCAATATTATTGTATGACTGTCTACATGTGGCTGTTGACTTGAGACTATATTGTTTGTATACGATTGTTATGCACAATGAGACGGGGTTTTTATTTGATTCAAGTTACCATTCTCATTACTGACAAACATTCTCTAATAGCGATTTTGTTGTGCATATACTTTTATAAGTTCGGACCAAATATTTTTTATTTTTTATAGCAGTAACAACTGGAATGGAGATTATGTGAATTGTTGCACGAATTTATGTACTTACGATATCACAATTAATGATTAATATGGTAATGTGAACTTTTGGGCCAGTTGCTTTTACAAACGTAACATTATATTTTTATTATATTGTCATTAAAGATTTTAAAGGTGAAGTTATGTAATCTGCTTTTACAGTTTATTATAGGAACATGGATGTATTTGATTGTTATAGGCACAAATTATTATATGTTTATTATTATTATTTGAGAATAAATCTGTGTGCATTTTTCACTCAGCATTATAAGTATGTTGTTATAATTTGTTCACTGTTAGCATTACACATGTAAACAAAAATAATACACATTGAATAAAGTTATCTAAATTGTTTATTTTGTTTTTTCATGGCCTTCGAACACGGAGGCCGTTACACCAATACAAAATTCAGTTACATTATGTTATAATGATAAATCTTGGAAATTTCAACTCGGCAATTACATGGTGACACAGTCCTACTAGTGCAGTCATTGAAGCGTAAAATACGGTCAAACCTCCGAATTTTTTTACTGTGCACCGATTTGCATGATTTTTTTTTATTTAGGCTCATATTACCCTTAATTTCAAAAGTGAAAATGATCTGAACCCCGCCAATTATTTTTAAAGGGTAAAAACGAACCCTTAATGAAAAATTTACATTGTGCAAATTTATCGCTAGAAAACATGTCTAATAATAATTGGTAAAATTATAAAGTGTTTTCTAACACAATGACCTCATATTAAAATAATTTTCAACCCCTTGAATATCTTACAGCCCTTGCAAACAACCCTTAAATGGAAAATCACAACGAAATACTTTGGTATGACATGAAAAGATGTAAGTATATAGTAAGTAATATTTTATATTCTCTAGAATAATGATGACACTTTAAGCCCCTTTCAACCCATGTAACAATCCCTTGAAACCTTGAAAAATCTTTGTATGAAAAAATTTAAACCGCCTAAGTTATATGATTGAAATTTTGCATGCAGGTACTCTAATGAACGTAAAGCTTACTTGCAACGCGATATTGCAAAATTCATACGAGAACGAGAGTTATTGGGAAAAAACTTTTGGATGTAAAATCCAATAGTTCACGCGAATAAAGCCGCGGGCACAGCTAGTTATGTATATTTATACACATAACAGTAGTTTTTGGTCTCTATTATACTGTATATACTGCGTATTTTCACGTTGCTCCAAATATTCACACCCCGAAAATGTTCAGTAGAAAAAGAAAACTGAGTAGAAAAATATATGATACGTTTTTGGACTATAACTCCTTAAATTTGTTTGCTATCATAATTTGTAAATTACCATTGTAAAGGTAATTAAGAGAGCTACAACATCCTGTATTGCAATATGTAGTAAAAAACACTTTACACAAACGGGGAAGGGTTAAAGGGCTTCAGAGATGTTGTGATTGCGCTGCCACGCGCTCTTTAAACAATCATATCTCCGTCAATTTTTGTTCAATACAAAAAACAAAAAAACCAAATTGTTTGTTAGAAAAATACCTATTTTTTTTATGTCAACATTTTTATACGTATCTATCGTAATTTTTGAGATATTATGAAAGAAAGGAGGGATTTTTAAAAAATTTAAATTTTTATTATTTTTTTTATCGAGCCGTTTTTGAACAATATGTGTCCTGAAACATCCAAACTGATACAATCTATTAAACTTTTTGTAATAAAGATAATTCTAGACGGAATACGATTAATTTTAATTTGGCTGGAAATGACACTTATGAAACCCATTGATTTCGGAGAAAAAATCTT
Organism: Maruca vitrata; assembly: GCA_039566165.1. Taxonomy (NCBI): domain Eukaryota; kingdom Metazoa; phylum Arthropoda; class Insecta; order Lepidoptera; family Crambidae; genus Maruca; species Maruca vitrata. The sequence goes on along the minus strand of CM076912.1, from coordinate 10,377,243 downwards.
AGATGCTCCGCTTATTTGCAATACAGCTCACTTATTTTAGGTGCAAAAGACTTAAAATAGTACTCATTTTAAAGCTTATTTTATGGACTACAAAACCCTTTTTTATAAGAACGCATAAAATGCATTTCCTCGTCGCTAGATGGCATTGACTACATCGATAAAAGTTCAGACAAAGTGAAAAACGACTTTGAGCTTTAATATCTAGCTTAATATTGCACTTAGAATATTTTATAAATATTCAAATTGTTCATTTTTTTACCTGCTCCAATTTGGTTTTAGGAAAATTTTCGATAGATCGTATATTTTTGGAGATATTTGCTAAAAACCGATGAAAAACGTGCAAAAATTGCGAATTTTCAATGGCCAATTACTTGAAAATTATTGGATTTTTCGAAAAATTTTTCAAATGATTTTTGCTTAAGATTAGGCTTTCTATCAATATCTGAGGTTATTTAAAAAAAAAACCATCCACCGCCGAGAAGGGTCACCAACCACCCCCAGGGTGGTTGCGGGGTCCAAATCATTTTCACTTTTGATATTAAGGGTAATATGGACCTAAATCCAAAATTTCATTCCAATCGGATCACAGTAAAAAAATTCGGACCTAAAATGCTTCATTGACTGCACTATACTTTGATTATAAATATGAAATTATACACACCATACACAGTCTTACTTTGGGTACAGAATAATAAAATAATCGTAATTGTAGTCAACAATCTTATATAGTCTTTTGCATCATCACATCTAAAACTCGAAACTTGTATTGCTGCAACATAACCTAGTGTAAAGTGTCCAGATACTCTGTAAGCCATAAACAGAGCTAGCGGTCGGCGCGGCGTCGCTCAGAACTTGTCCACGAGCTGCAGGATGTGCTGCTGCTCCTGCTGGCGCCAGTCCTCGCTGCCCGCGTCGCCCAGGTTGCCCGCGTACTCTGCGCACAGAAAATATGATTCAAACGAACACTATTTAGGACCTTCTGTCAAGCAGTTAAGGTTCAAATTATGGCGAAAATATTGCTTCAGGGTACGACATAACTAAATTAAATTGTTATGTTATCGCTAGAAAAATAATTTTCTTGTTAGTAATGTAACTTGGAACGGAACATATATTCCCCTTCAGTGGGGCGGCTTGATGAGGAAATGTGGCAAAACCTACTTGGAAAAAATAGTAAAAACATAAAACAATTGAAAAAACGTATCTGCTTTACCTCTCATAACGTGTCGAATAATTTTCAAAGAGCCGCCTCGCAGGGACAGCACTCGTTGCACACGCTGCTTTATGGACGCCGGACCAGCAGTACACACCTGAGATTTATTGTTATTTTAAAATGACTGATTGTCCAATCTAATGTGTGGTTGAAAAGGCAGAAACCTTGAAAGTTCTAAAAGGAAGTTCAAACAATTGATTTACCTCTAAAATTATTCTGTCGATCAGTTGTAATGTAAACAAGCCACCCGACAAACGTTTCAAATATTGAGCGTCATCGTCTAATTCTTCCGCTTCTTGCTGAAAAATAACACAAGAAGATAAATACACTGCTACAAGTCAACATTAGAATAATCATGGATATAAATAAAAATACGGTGAAGTACCTCCATTTCTTTTTCTGCTCTATCCACTTTGTCCATGTATTTGAAATGTAACTCCAGCAGTCGATCCACCTTTTCCAGGTCATTTTCAGTAAACTTCGCTAGTAACCTCTGTCTTTGACTTCCTTGGCAATTCCTCAACATTGACGCAATTATTGATACAACATGTTCTGTGGATAAAAAGGAAATCACAAATAAGGCAAACATAAAATAATATACATTAAATCTGGCGGATGAGAGGGAGGAGCGAAATGGATTATATTATCATACATAAACATCTACCTATAACACCATACAGTTATGCGCACAGTAACCGAGTGAGAGCCATTCGCTCCCCCGCAACTTCAAGGCATCGTAAGTCAGTTAGAAAAAAAAAACCGTTTCAACTATTCTTGTTGCTCATTTAAACACGATGCATACCTTCATGCTGGTCGACGGTGAGCAGCCTCTTGCGCTTGGGCGTCTTCATGAAGAGCGGGAACACGGTGCGCAGCCCGAGGATGTCCACGAACTTGTTGCAGTTGTCGCGGCCGTCGGGCCCGGCCAGCGCGTGGTCCAGCACCTTCAGCGAACCGTTGCGGGACATCTTCTTCTCCCTGTGATCAATATAATCATAATCATTTATTGCATAATGTGGTTACATAGGGTCTTACAAAATATATAGAGTTCTCACATTAACCTGCAAGGGCACAGCAATTTTTACCTTAAACCTAAAAACAGAACATTTTGACAGGGTAACAATTATATAAATAAAGTCTTACCAGTAATAAAATACGAAAAACCAAAACGATCTTAAAAATTGTAATTTTTTACCTACTTAATCGAATAGGCAAAATATTCATGTATTACAGCGTGTTCACACCTAGCGATTTTTGGGCGATTTCGATCGCGGCGATATCGCCGCGAGCCGCCGCGATTTCGCGCGGTTACGCCTCATCCAACCTACCCGCATAGCGCATGCGCCGCATTCTACCGCGCAGGTCCGTTCATGTTGGAAATATGATCCCAGTACGCGGCGAAATCGCGGCGTGCACGCTGCGAGCACGAGCCGCGATCGAAATCTCTAGGTGTGAACAGGCACTTAGAATAAGACAAATATTTTACCTAGTCAAAGCTACTTAGCTACTGATGCATTCCTGACCTTTACAAATTGCGAGAGTAGCCGATAGTATGCAGCAATTAAAGAACGAGACATCTGGTAAAGGTAGTTGTCAGTGGCGGCGTAAGGCGTGGGCGACGTGGGCCACCGCCTACGGCCTCGCGGTACAAGGGGCCTCGCGCATCAAAAAATTTATGCATTGCTTAAAATACATGGTTCTAAGCGAGAATTAAATAAAAAATATATAAATTACTTCTGTTGTGAAATATGTTTTTATTTATTTAAGAAATACAATGGGCCAGGAAAGACTTTCAGCATTGGCTGTATTATCAATTGAATCAGATATGGCATATAGGCTGAATTACGATAAAATCATTAAAGAATTTAGTAAAGTTAAAAGCAGGAAATTTCTGCTTCTTTAATAAAGAGCTATAAATATTTTTATATTCTATTTATTGGTATTGTTGTCATTGCCATCTTATTTACGATATGTAATTTTTCATGAATTCTAATCTAATTTGTATTTATGTTACGGTTAAAGTCGGTTATTATGTAAGTATTATTACCGGTAACTATGCATAAGTGCTCGTGGTAAAGGTGGTAAAAACTATCGAATTAATCACATTTACCGCTAATTATATAAAATTACCTACCACACCATTTGTGCGAATGTGGTAAATAATAAAATCAAACTGATTTGACTGACTCTGTGAAACAATGGTTTTTTTAGTGACCCTGGCTAGCGGTTCCAAGAGTCCTGGGTTCCATTCCCACTCGGGGCAAATATTTGTGTGATGTACATTGGTGTTTGTTTCGTGTCTAGATGTGATTATGTGTTTGTTAATGTCCCAAATATTTATTTATTTATGTAAACATCTGAATGAAATGTTTACTAGAATAAAAACAATTCTAGTCCTAATTATAATAAAAATTGTTTACAAACATCGGACAAACAAATATATTCTTCAAACAAAAATGTTCGGTTATTAAGCAAAACATAAAAAATATTCTCATTATATTAACAAATAAAATATAGGTGTAAGTTTGTATGAAACTCCGTCAATTTTGAACGCTGGCACGTAAAATTTTGATAATAAGAAAGGAATTCCCGAAATTCTAACAGGAAACAGGAATTAGCGGGAAAATATTAAACCTGCTTAAGTTAGATATCTAATTGCAAAATTTCCACGGGAACGGGAATTAGCGGGTAAAAACTTTTGTATGAAAACATCTAAACCGCGTAAGATAGATGATTGAAATTTGGCATGCAGGTACCCTAACAGACGTAAAGCTTACTTGCAACGCGATATTGCAAAATTCTTACGGGATCGGGAGTTACTGGAAAAAAGCTTTTATATGTAAAATCCTGTAGACCAAGCGAACGAAGTCGCGGGCACAGCTAGTTATAAAATAAACAAGTCAAGTATCTAGAAACCAAACTTCATGTTTGGTTTTTAAAAAATATAATCTTATACACCGTGAAATTTTAGTGGTTGTTTTCCCGTGGCAGAACGATTTGCCTTTAGTAATACTATCAAATAATGCAAATTATTCCTCGAAAAAAAAAAATTTTATTTTCGATTTTTCAGAATAATAATTTTCCAACTCGAAAACGAGAGAAGCTATCGTTGTTTTTGAAGATGTGACGTATTCAGGTACTGCTTGCCGTATGAAATCGATGCTTAAAGCTAAAAAAGCTCTACACCCTAAGTCATAAAGCGGTTCGAACGTGCTTTCGAGTTACGGTTAAACCTTTCGTAAAACCTGCATTTATTGATTTTACCAAAAAATAACTGCACACATCTTTTGTACTAATAAGATAGAATCATTTTACTGCGGGAAAACAACCACTAAAATTTCACGGTGTATAAAAATAAAGTTAAATAAAATTAACAAATTAGCAGGCAATTATCAGTGGAACTCTTAAAATTCTTTTTCGTTAATATATTTTTGCAGGTTTGAGATTTGTGACATTTGGAATTACAGAGTAATTGTGATTTTTGTCAGCAATGTATTAATTTACCTCAGTATATAATTACCGGTAAATTTGAATAATTCACTACATTTATCATGTGCGTCGGTATTTATCTATAGTTACCGGTGATTATAGATAATTACCGATTGCTCACATTTACCGTAACATTTTTATGAAAAAAAAACTTGCAATGGTAATTTCTTTTCTCATAAAATCCGTCTTCAGGTCGCCACAGAACAGGGCCTCGCGAAATCTGCTTTGCCCACATTAAATTTAGGTCTTGCCCCGCCACTGGTAGTTGTGATATAATAATAATAAAAAGCCCTACTCATGGAATATCCTTATTGGTCGTGCACTCCCTAGATCCACAAATCACCCCCTTCTAGAGTCCAGTAGGTGATGGTGCTTAAGTCGGCGAAATTATGGTTCATGGACCTTATGCACTGGTTATTATTTCGGTGTGATTTCCTAAGTAAGCTTCCTTTTACGACGGGCCAGCGTTTATGAACTAAACGTCTAACAAGTGAAGTTTGACAGGGTAATAATTTCGCGGCTTTGATACTTCAACCAGCATAGTAAGTATTGTCTATTATTTACTCGAACATTACACATTTGGAATAGAACCAATTTCACCTTGGATCTCGAAGATCGCTCAGCAAGGCTGCCCGCAGCGTAAAGAAGATGCTGGCCTTCCTCAATGAGCTGGGATGGTTCAAGTGATTCCCACCCCACGCAATCAGCCCGTTGCACCATTACCATTACCATTAGAACCAATTTTACGGATCGCGTGTATTGTTATTCTAAACGTATTATTAAGAGACCCGACATGGTCACGGGCAAGACCACGAGTCTTGAAAGCGCTGTAAAGAGCTCTAATCGTCAGGTCTCTAAATAAATGTTTAGAATAACAAAACACGTGAGTTTAATCTGTAAAATTAGTTATATTTGTACCTGCGTACCTGAGCATAAGGTTCATGAGCTGCAGGCCCTCGCCGCGCAGGAAGCGGTCGCGGTTGGCGGGCTCCATGAGCGCGCAGCACAGCGCGTCGAACATGTTCTCCATCGCCTCCTGCTCCTCCGCGCCGCTCGGGTCGTGCCGCTTGTAGAACTGGACAAAGTATTGTTAAGGGTGAGAGCCATTCGGTTCCTTGCAAGTACCGTGATGATATCAAAGCTAGTCTGAGCCATTGTCGTCGTCGTTTAGGGAAAAATAATGGACAAAGTATACATATGTACATAGTTACACACACTACATTAAAATTACTATCACTGAAAAGGTCCAGAAATGGGTTAACTGTTGACTGTTCATAACATAGATATAGACAAACAATGTACTTCACAAACTAATTTTAAAAAACTGCAAAATGCCTCATAAATTTTTAAGCACATAGAAATACATGCATTTTCTCAAGTATTTTCAAAAATAATCATTGTATATAAGTTTTTGGTCTTTAAAGATATAAGCTAGTTACCGCCAGTTGTTGCAATAGGACATCTATCCCATCCAGTTCTCCTAAAAGCTTTCTATTCTCTGGTGTGTTCTGTAGCAAAATTGATAAGATTTCAGTGGCATACAACTTGTTGCCATCAAAGGGTGCTTTCATCTGAAACAACATAAATTCAATGCTGTAACTTTTTTTTATCTAAAAAAACAGTAGATATACTTATTTGACAGCAACTATAAAAAAAACATTTCAAAAAAAGTCAGGTGGAGTGAGGTAATCCTCAGATTCTTTCAATTAAAAAAAATGTTGCCTTACTTTTAGCCTCTTGAGGATCCATTGTAAAAATCCTTGTTTAGCCACTTCTGAACACATCTCTGGTCGGAATTCTGTGATGTTTTCAATAATACCTGGAAAATAAACAAAATATGAGCTTTTTATGATAAAAAATCATATTAAAATGTCATAAAATAATCAAGATTCCTTGTTTATACTTTACCAAGTGTATTATGTACAGCATCTCTTTCATCGGGGACATGCTCGTCTAGCCTGGCAAGGTTGTGTAGGAGCAGTGCAGGACACTCTGCTTCGGCCAAGGCATTGATTAACTCCTCAGCTCCTTCCTCACTCTCATTCAAAATGTCTACATCAGTGAGCTCCTGTAGGAAAATATTAATCATCAAACAAAATCATACATGATACAACAAAAGGAAAATAAAAAAACCTATAAATCTTATGATTATAGCATTCCAAACATTTAGTTTAGAATGTCTCCCAAATGTAATTTCTACATATTACCCTTATATATAAAACAAATTTTTGGTATGCCTTACCAAAACATTGTGAATAAAACCGATTTCTATTTTTTATTTTGATGATGGCTTGGGCTTATCATCATCACCAAAAAAGAGAGAGGATCTTCTAAGAATGTATCAATACTTTTATAATAAATATAAGGACATAGGACAAACCTGAAGTAGATGAACAACTTTGGTGGATATATCAGTGTTGTCATGTGACAGCAACTCGAGCAGGGAGTTGACACATTTCAAATCTACCAGCAAGGGATACTGGTCTGGGACAGTGGCCACTGCACTTAATTCCTAAAAATAAAAAAATCATCTATTTTCTTTTGGTTTCTTTTATAATCATCCATTCTATGAAACAAAAGTGTTTACTATTATTGCAGAGGTGTTAATAAAGCTGAATTTATACCTGTAATGCTTCATGTAAGTCAATTTCACTGTCCATAAACTTCTCTGGCTGGTCGGGAAACTTTATTCTCATTTCTCGGTTTTTAAGGGCCTTTTTCTCAAAATTAAGAACCAACTTCTTCACAGCTGTTTCATCCAGAACCTCACCCTAAAATAGGTTCAACTTAACATTAGTTTTTAAGATAATTCAAAATAATTTTAAAGAAAGGCGAGGAAGAGGAAATAATAATAAACATAATCCTATAGCTTATCATTATTATCATCAATGTGCTTTGTGTGTTATATTCCTCTATCTATAAAATATCCAAGAAACATTTCATACCTCAGTAACTTCATTTTCGACAAATCGAAGGATGTCTTCCCTTTCTTTATCCGTAATTGTAGGTTCAATGGGAAGACCTTTACTCAGCGGTTGAACAAACTGATCGGGCCGCGGCTTTGCCAATCGACGAATCTTGGCAGTCCTTATGTTTTCATCGTCAGAATCTCCACTATCATCTTCGTTTGGTCTCTTAGGTGTAGGCACAGGCTGGCAAAGAAACAAATTGTTTATTGCAGTAGAAAATTACAAACTTACTGAACGATTTATTTACTTTTATTATACAATGTATTCAGTAAATGGTTTATCCACAGTTCTCTCACCTTAAACGAAAGCAATTCCCCAACATCCATCTCGTAGAAAACTTACTGAAGGACTCTAATTACAAGTTACCAAGCTTGTTATAATAACATTTCCAATATTTATAAAACAAATCCTATTCACTTAACCTAACTTTCAAAGAGTGGCGTCTTATAGTGATGTGACGTTGCGCTACGTCAAATCATTGAGTTAAATTTTTTGTATGTGCCAGACAAACAGATAGATGAATATAAATAATAATATAGACTTTACTCTATAGTCACGTTGAACGCAACATGTTGACGCAATATTGAGTTAACTAATGGAACTGGGTGTGGTGCACGCGCACATTACAATAATGCATTTGAGTTACTGAGTAAACTCAAGAAAAATCACTGCCTTGCACATCTCTAGCCCAAAGCAACTAAAAATTTGACGTTGACATTGACATTTTGTTTAAAATAATTAATGGCTTTGGACTTAACCTATTCCAACAATGTTACCATTTCAACTATGAAAAGCTGTATATTATAGTATTCCTTAACCCGTAAACAAAATGGTCAGATAATAGCAAAGACTACATGTAAGGCGGGATTTATTAGTGGCGGCAAAATTAAAATTATTTTAGTGGTTGCGCACATACGGTTACCGAAGTTTTCTTTCAATACGAGTAACATTAGTAATGATAAACATACAAATGGATTTAAATGTAAGTGTGAGATTCTACAAATCAATGTAAATCGGAATTCATAATTTAAAGAAATTTTGTTTTTAGGATAATAAGGATCTCAATAGAGATGAGAAACAAGATGTAAGAAAATTTATGCAATTGCTACATGTAACGGAAGATATTGAATTACAAGTGAAATTGTTCTCCATTCTGGCTGTTTATGTTGTAAGAAATGTGCGTTAAAACATTTTTTAACATCATTATTTGCGTGTTGATAAAAATATCTTTATTAGTGTACCTACAAAATATCGAATAAATTCCACATGTACCTACACAATAGCTCACACAGCTTAGTCACTTTATATAATATGGTCTTTTAGTAGAAAACAGAACCTAAAAAGAAGTTAAGAAACTCCTATTTCCTTTGAAAGTTAACTTACTAGCCCATATAATTTTGCAGAGTTCATGCAAAGCCGAGATAATTACAAGCACCTCGATATACGATAAAATACAAAATATGCTTAGTAGTGGTTTACAAACTAAGATGACGAGGACATTGAACTTCGTGTCTGCGCTGGTGTACTTGGAGGAGGGGGAGGAGGGGACGCCGACGCGCGCGCGCAGCCTGGCGCTGCACGCGCAGACTCGGCTGCGGGCCAGCGGCTGTCTCGCTGTTATGGTCAACTTGTTCACTGGTGCCATGTTGGTAAGTCTGTGGGTAATTATGACGGTCTGTCCAGCAAAGCGACCGGGACAAGGGTTAGTGTTCAAGAACGATTATTTTGTAGTCGTGTACCTATTTAATTGAAAATACTGATTTCAACACTGTATTTTCAATAGTGTAATTATGTGGGTATTTATGACGGTCTGTCTAGCAAAGCGACTGAGACTAAAGAGATGGTTATTAAGAACAATAAATGTATAGCCGTGGACCTTACTCTTGAAAATACTGATTTAAACACTAAAATGCCAACTTATTTAAGTAGGGGAACTAGGGGCATGATGGGGACGCTAAGGGAAAACTACAAAAATACTCAGAACTAAATAATATATTGTTTTCATTTATTTATGGCACATTAGTTATTTCATCAACTACAAATTGGCATAATCTTTGGACGGACATGTCATCACAACTTTTTATTATTAATTATTTTTTAACAACACATAAAAAAACCATCTTGCCCCGCATGTGGGGTAAGATGGGGTACGATAAATGGGGCATGATGGGGTCTAGGGGCAAGATGAAAGTATTATTTATCTTCACAGAACATGCATATGAGCATTTCTTCTGAATCTTCGTCATTCACCCCAGCACATGCAGTATGGGCCCATCGACTACAGAGCTGACAGTGAACCCAGTTTTCTGGTATAAGTTTGGTTGGAGGCTGATTTCAGATATGACTGGTTTAAATCGTTACAATAAAAAACAAATGGAATCTTCTTGATAGCTTGAATTTGATGACTGGACAATATTTTTCTTTTGCTGTTTAATATTTTTAGCAGTTCTTTGATAATTTTAAATCTTTAAGTTCTTTCTTGTAAGGAGTTGATATTAATACAGCCGTTTTACTTCTCCGATACTGTTTTATTTTTTCATTTATTTGTACTGCACAAATTGGCATAATATCTTCAGGTGAAACATTGTTAAAGCAAGAAGTTAAATCACGGCACACTGCTCGGTTGGAAGAACGAACATCCGAAAAACTTCCTGATTGCCTTTCAAAAACCTGTGAACAACATTGTTCAAGAGAACAAGCCTCAGAGAGAGATCTCTGAAGCTGGGAAGAGTGTAAATTTTATGATTCGTAATCTGTATCTTGATTGTCACAGTTTGGTAGTTTAGCTGGCCTGCATTGATGTTCGAAAGGAAGAGGTGCAAGGAGATCTTCAAGAATTGGTTTAGCTTGTGCAGGTGCATTGTGCTCAAACTCAAGACTGACAACACTTGACGATTTTAATATTTGATGTCCTGGATGAGGTGCTGTCTCTGTTGATATTTGGGATGCAGATCAATTTGCTTATTTGACGCAGATGGTGCATCAGGTCCGGTATGAGGTTCTATCTCCATTGACTGAACATTTGATTGATTGATTTGACTAATTTGGATTGTTGTGACCACTCCCTTCCTTTTGTCTGCTTTTTGTAGGATCTTTCTTGTTTATGTATGTAATTAGGTCAGTATTTTAGGTTGCAATGATAAATATCCATTGGTGAATCAATCTAGCTGTAAACTTCAGAAAAAAACACTATCTAGAAAGGTAATCTAGTAAATGTTAAAGAATTAATTTCTTTGAAAATCATAGGGGTATGATGGGGTAGTACCCCATTATGCCCCGTAGGACCTGCACCATCTTGCCCCTGTCACTGCTTTTAAAAATAATCCAATTCATAAAATAAGTGCTTGAAACTAGAATGATTTTGGATGTGCATATCAACAGCAAGTAAAATTTAAAAAGAAAGTGCATAAACACAATCAGTTTAACTGTTTTTTTTACCTTTTTCTGGTGTTGGTCACAAACACAAAATACTTTATCCAGTATGCACTGTCGCAGAAATTTCTTTATAAACAAAGAACGCACACACTCTCCCCGACTGTCATAGCCGCACTTAGTATTGTTCGAAAGCGGCTTCTGATTGGCTAAAGCGCCGTGTCATAAGAACGTTGGGTTTTTCGTATATGTGCGTGACCCCGTCTTACCTCACTACCCCATCATGCCCCTAGTTCCCCTACTTACACGGGCGAACATTCAAGCAAGTTCGCCCATAGGTACAACAAGATATATAGTGTTACTTCTAAACTAGGGCTTTTATTTCTGTAAGCGAACAAGACGACTATTGGGGTTACTGCTAAACACTAGTTTGTCTAAGTATTTTAGAAAAGTATTTTCCGGTGTGGAGAACACTGTTCATATTTTACTATTTCAGCACCAGGAAACTTGGAGAGCTCTGTGTCGCTGCCTGGCGGAATGTTGCCGCGGCTCTTTCGAGAACCAATCGTACTGCTCTCATATAGTCCCAGTGGTAAGTTGCTAAGACGTTAAACATTTTCTCCTTCAATTTAGCAACTTAACTTCTTCTAATTTATCTTTCTATAGTCATTAATTGGTTTTTGTAACTTAGTTAAATATATATTTAATAAAAAGTAATTCAATGCTTAACCAAATGTGTACCTATAAAGGTAGGTCCTGAAATCAACTGACAATGTTAGAAGTTTATTATAATAATGATCAACTAACCATATATTTACTTACAGTGTGTGGAAAAATGTATTCACGGCAATGTTGATGCATTACCAATGTTAAAAAGTTTATTGACTAACCACAAGCACAACATCGAACTATTCTTCGAATCAAATGGAATACGCATTTTCAATAGGTACGTTATCAAGGTAGACGACTAACTCACTTTATTAATAAGTTACAGCTACTTACATCTACTTATGGGGAATGAATAGTACCTATTAATGTGTAAGATACGATACGATGATAATGATTTAAACCTAATTTTTCATTATTTTTAGGGAGGAGTCACTGCAATATGACTTTACAATGCAACTTTTAAATTTGATAATTGAACAGGCACCCAGCAATATGTTGGAGCTACTGTATAATGCGGTGTATCAATATTTAGAACATTTCAAGACATCATATGGAACTCAATCAACGGTATTTATTAAAAATATATAACTAGCTTTCTGCCCGTTCATCAGTAGTTTCGGCGTGAAAGCGCGACTGACAGGAGTTAATATATCGAATTGATAATATAAATGTTTATTGATTATATTATTCATTATGAAATATTTCCTAATATTGAATCGATATCCATGGGCGTACCGAGGTAGGGAAGCTGCCCCCTCCCCCCTGGATACCGGAATTATGTAAGCTTTTTAATAAAATTTCAAACATTTATTTGTAGATTGGCCAATGGGCAGTATTAAATTTGCACTTTTTAAACTCTCGAATTCAAAATTCTGAAGGTAAGTCCAATTTAGTACATGGGTTGATCAACTTTTATTTGTCATGTCAGTATTATGTTGTGTCCCTGACCAATAATCGCAGCTCTAAATAAAATTCATTGGTTTTTGACATACGTAGCGTTTCGTATGTTATTGAGCAAATAAACCAGTAAATAATTTTTAAAAAAATCACTATTATGCTTGATTTTTTATGGTTGTCCGGACGAAAAACCATCTGATAAAGTGATTTATTGTGTGTCCCCCAGTAGGTTAGTAAAATGAAACATTACTTTATACAAAAAAAATATATGGGGCGATTTATTGCGCTTGTGCATAATTATTTATTGCAGTGTCTATAATGTCTCTAGCATATAGATTTTTGTCTAATTAACAATTTTATCCATTTTTAGGCATGTTCATTTTTGTCCCTCATATATTTGAATATCCTTATGTCCACCGGACAACGGCAAAAAAGTCCCGAAAACAAAACACAGGTGGTGTGATCAGTGCCTTGACAACAAGTCGATTAATTCATTGACAGCACTCACCCAACCGTCATTTCGAATTCATCTTTTCCGCGTCGCCAGTCGGCCGAGTGTGTCTTGAAGAAGTGGGTGGCTTTATTGTGTGTCTACCGGACAACCGGCATAAAAACTTAAGTATTTGACATATCTCAGTAAATTAAAGTGGAAAATATTCTATTTAGTCTATATTTTTACTGCGCGTAGGACCTAAATCAAAATATTGTTGCGGGAACGGGGTACGTTAAATTCAAGATACGCCAAAAGTCACCAAAAGACAATTAATTTATTTATCGATTAACAATTACACAATTAAACACTTAAAAACACAATTAAAAACACTTAATAAAAACACCAAACACGGAACACTAAATTACACTAAAGCACTGAATCACACTAAAACACTGAATTTCACTGAAACTATTCGCAGGTAACGCACTCGATCACTCTTAGTTCGCAGGATAAGTACAATTTCACAACAAGTACATCATTGTGGTCCAAGATTACTTCACTAAGTGGCCTGAAGTCTTCGCTACGCCTAATCAAGAAGCAAAGACGGTCGCCAAGAAGTTAGTCCACGAGGTAATTTGCCGATTTGGTGTGCCTCTTGAGATACATTCTGACCAAGGAAGAAACTTTGAGTCAGCACTGTTCCAGGAGGTCTGTCAACTGTTGGGTATGCATAATACCCGTACTACACCAGCACACCCGCAATCCGATGGCATGGTCGAGAGATTCAACCAAACGTTGGAAAACCACTTGGCCAAAGTTGTGGACGAGCATCAACGAGACTGGGACCAGTACATACCGCTTTTCTTGCTGTCCTACCGATCTGCGATCCACGATAGCACCAGCGCAACCCCAGCAATGGTAAACTTCGGTAGAGAAATGCGGCTTCCGGTAGACGCGTTGACTGGGACACCGCCAGAAGCTCCGAAACCAGTAACCGAATATGCGGCTGACCTACAGAAGCGCCTGGATGAAGTACATGCTCTCGTCAGAGACTGCAGTCTAAAATCCAGCGAAAGAATGAAAACCCGTTACGACCGCAAAGCCAACACCGACGGTTTCGATGAAGGGAGTCTGGTTTGGTTACACAACCCACTCAGGAAGAAGGGCAAATCATCGAAGTTCCAGCCAAGGTGGGAAGGACCATACAAGATCATCACTAGGCTGAACGACTTAACCTATCGGATCAAACAAGGGACAAGAGGCAAGCCGAAAATTGTTCACATTGATCGATTGGCTCGTTACCATGGGTCAAATGATGCTCGGGACGAGCATGACTAAGAGGGGGATAATGTTACGACCACGAGAGACCGTGCAAGCGGAATTAGTCTTATCGTCGTATGGATAAGGTCTATACTCGCTTGCACGATACTACGCTACACACTCTGGTAGGTTGTAGCGAGCTCTAGAGTATTCTAAAGTAATAATAATATTACGACCTTGAGAGACCGTGCAAGCGAAATTAGTCTTATCGTCGTATGGATAAGGTCTATATTCGCTTGCACGATACTACGTCACACACTCTGGTCGGTCGGAGCGAGCTCCAGCGAGTTCTAGAAATTTCGATCCCCGCGAGAAGATTCTCGACGCCACGCGAAGAGCTGCGTCCTCACTGGGTATAAAAGCGGGATGTACGACGCGACGGGACAGTTCCGATTTGGAAAGCGAAGCGAATCAGTCTCCTGCGAACTAGAAGTGATCGAGTGCGAATAGTTTCAGTGAAATTCAGTGTTTTAGTGTGATTCAGTGTTTTAGTGTAATTTAGTGTTCCGTGTTTAGTGTTGTAATTAAGTGTTTTTAATTGTGTTTTTAAGTGTTTAATTGTGTAATTGTTAGTCGATAAATAAATTAATTGTCTTTTGGTGACTTTTGGCGTATCTTGAATTAAACGTACCCCGTTCCCGCAACAATATCATTATTTATTACCAGGGTGCTCAAATACTGATGAATATCACTCGGACAACCGGTCACTTGGACAACCAAAACCGTTGTCCATGGGAAATTTTGGTTGTCCTTAGGACAATTTTAATAGAATTGGCATAAAAAAATACTTTATCTTCCATTTATTAGTCACGTCATTGAAGACTCATTCACATTGTAGTTATGTTTTACATAAAAAAACAAATACAGGCGATTTCTATCCTAGCATTTCCTTCGGATTCCCGAGTATGTCCTATGGACAACCGTATATGTCCACTGGACAATCACATTGTCCCTGACTCTGAGAGATACATTATTGTCATAAATACTTAAAAAAAAACAGATAGCTTTACAAAATTTTCAAATATGAATGAAAATATAAACAGTGAATTCATAGACTGTTAAATATTACTCTATAAATTATTATTTTATTAGTTAAATGACAAGTTTGTTACATTTGAAGGTCATCGTTGCCCAGGGGACAATATTATTGGGAATAACTTATTTATTAAGAGCCATGTCATTTATTTGTTGATAATAAATTAAAATATGTCCTCTATTTAATGAGAATAAAGTGACGATTTGCAATTTGACTGAATTTTTAAGGTTCAGAAGCCCATTTAGTTCTGTTGTCCAAGGGACTACTTTAGGTAGAGTCATGTGGCTTTCGGAGTCAAATTTACTATTTTATTTTAATAAATTGCACTGCTCCATGTGAATTCTTAAAATATAAATAATAATCTAGTGCAAATGTGTAAAAGAAACTTAATTGACGAATAAAATTTAAAAATGAAAAATTTTTACTGATGTACACTTAAAAGTTGATCGACCCACATACGTAACTATGTATGCCAATTACACATCAGCAATACTTAACTACCGACATATGAAGTCTTAATGATAATCAACCCCTTAATTATATTTATCATAGGATGTAATGCTGATTTTTTAAAAGATACGAGCCGAAGAAACAAAACAAAAAGTAATGAGTCTATGTTTGATGTCGAGTTCAAGAGGCCCGATGACACGATGATATTAATGCGGAATGTTATCAGTGAAATACAGCAGTTCCAGGCTAATGCAACTTCAAATAAAAACAATATGTTTTTTAGCAAAGAACTGAAGACCTTGAAGCAAAGAAAAAATAAAGAAATACCATTGGGAGTGATGCGACATAGTATAACAAAAACATTCGATAAGCAATCCACGCGTAATGATTTATCGTTTTCATTCTTATTGAATAAACCGACACAAACATCACGTATGAAAAGTTTAAAAAGCAATGACACCTTACGAACCATGTCTAAAACAATCACCAAACAAAATTCTCTCTACACGAGAAAAACAGCAAAAACGAATATTGAAACAACAGAAACGCAAAATACTTTTTATTCAAATAATGTATTACTGGACACGACGGCGACACGAGATGATCCCAGTTTACTTGAATTTAGACCCATATTTGTATCCACTCCAAAACACGCTAAGGCTAGTGATACAATTGTGAGCGTAAGAAAGAGTACTCTATTAAACAGGTCTAGGAGCAAGTCATCACAAAACACAGGGAATAATAAGCGTTCAAATCAAACCAAGCAGATTTTAAACTCCAACATTCAGATTAAACAAAGATCTATGAGTACAAAATTATTTGATGTTATAAACGAGTCGTGTACAACATTTGTCAAAACATTTAAAAATATATTTAAAACTAAAAGAGAAAATGAAAACGTTGCCGAACAAGACAGCACTGTTGACGCAGGAGCCGGCAGGGAGTCTTCTTGTAGCTTCAGTTTTACTAACTACATGCGCAAACGTGAAATTCTTCTGCCCAAGGAGAACCATAATATCAATGAAACTCTGATTTCTGATCAGAACCCAATGTTCTGTAAAACTTGTGACGATACCGGAAGTTTAAAGCGGAAATTTATAAATGATAGTTATCTGAAAGAAACTGTAACTAAACTCAAGTTAGGAATAAATCTTTACGGGTGCGACTTCCGGGTAACTTGAAGGCCAATATAATACTTTTCACCATTTATTGATTAAACTTTGACATTGTGTTGATCGTTTCTTATATTGCAGAAAATATCAAGGACTATGTGGCCACGAAACAAATACATGACACCTGAGGTGCTCTATAATCTATACCGTAAACTAGTACTGAAATAAATTTCATGATGTATTTGCCGAAAGGATAGAATAATACATAGGTAATGTAGTTAATAATAATTTAATAAGAACCAACAACCCAATAAGTATTTCATTTTATTTTAATATAACGAAAACTTCACCTAATTATAACTTGCTATATGTAGTTTCATGACGCACCATATCTCTCGTAATGTCGTCAATGGTGGGAGTTCCTGTAAACCATAAATCATATTTTAATTGAACTGCATTCCATGACTTAGGCAGTAAGTGGTTTTGTGGCCGTCTCTCTATGGGTTAACTTAATTCGTCTAAGCGGATATTGCAAGTACACAAGAGGATAGATACAGAACAGTTTTTGATGACTTAGCAAGGGAAGGTAGGCAAGAAATTCCTATTTAATTGATTCCTTACCAGCGATCTGGAATGCATATTCGAGTTCCGTGCGGAATATTGAGAGCATTCTTTGAACGCCAGCCTGCCCGCCGACAGCCAGGCCCCACAGCGCCGGCCGACCCACAAATACCTGAAATTTATATCAATAGATAAGGTTCGGAAAACACATTTGACTAAATCTTACACCTTATAATTTGATCTGTTTACCATTTTAGCCCCAAGAGCTAAAGCTTTGTAAACGTCTGTACCCGTCGTCACGCCTCCGTCTAAGTACACCTCCACGTTGCTATTTTTTACCGCTTCTACTATTTCTGGCAAAGCCTCAATCTGAAATAATAGTAATAAATAATTTTACAGTAGGTATTATCTGTGTCTAATATTATATTGATTGGTGTTACCAATCAATATATAAATGAACATAGATATAGATTGGTGTTGGTGGTAAGTAAATATCGTAGAAAATTACAAACTATTATGTGTCTAAAACATCTTACCAAACATTGTGCATTCATTAACATTATAAGTATATTATATGAGTCCATTTAATGTTAGCAAATTATTTAATTGTAATTTTATGCAATAATTAAAAACTACCGTCGCTGGCACTCCATCCAACTGCCTCGCCCCATGGTTAGACACTAAAATCGCGTCGCAGCCGGCCTCGACCGCCTTCTTCGCATCGTCTCCACGGAGAATACCCTTTGCTATGATAGGCAATTTCGTAATACTGTAAATCAAGAAAAACCAATAATATAGATGAATAGATAATAATTTCACACAAGTTTAAAGTCGCTCGGCGGGCTATGGAAAGGATCTATGCTCGGTGTTTCTCTGCGGGATCGAATCAGAAATGAGGCGATCCGTCAGAGAACCAAAGTCATCGACATAGCTCATCGCATTAGCAAGCTGAAGTGGCAGTGGGCTGGTCACATCAGCCGTAGAACCGACGACCGATGGGGTAGACGAGTTCTGGATTGGATACCGCGTCTCTGTAAACGTAGTGTAGGACGCCCGCAGGCCAGGTGGTGTGACGATCTGCGCGGGACGGCTGGTAGGAAATGGATGCGAGTGGCCGAGGAGAGAGAGAAGTGGCGTGCGTTTGGGGAGGCCTATGTCCAGCAGTGGACAGGAATCGGCTGATGATGATAATAATTAATAAAATGTCCTATCGATTTTGACTATGGCACTGATGTCAAAGGAACTTGAGTTCATATGCACAACACATCCGCAACTGGCGCAGGCCACCACCGGCTTAACGTGCATTCCGTGGCACGGGCATCTCTCCTGCCAGCTGCTTACAGAAAATCTCACACAAATTTGTATCGACCCTGGATCCGAACCAGGGACTTCTCGGTCCTTACCAAAAAATAAATAATAAGAATAACTAATAGGTACCAAATTCATTATCAAAAAATGCCTCATATGCCTAATAGAGATGTAAACCTATGAGTCTCCTGATGAGTTTATATTATAGAAGTGGTCGGATAGTCGATAGTCGGTATAAAAGAATTGTATTTTTTTATTGTTTCTTACCTCTTCAACCATTTAATGTCATCCCACTTCAACGATTTATCGAATAAGTTTTGTACATAGTTATTCAATCCACTTCCTTGACCTGTTTCATGAATTTTAGTTGACAGGTGACCATCGAAATTTGCTAATCTGCAAAAATTCACATTTTATTGTCTTAATGGAATCACTAACTTATTGTATAACTTTATCCGCCAAATTAAGCAAAACATTGGCACGGCTGAACCATCATTTCCTCGAAGCGGTTCAGGCCAGTAACATACTATTACACTCACTTCAAATGTTGTGGCAAAGTAAATTTGTTTCGAATATCTGCCCGACGAAGTCCAAATAATGGAGTATCGACAGTCAGAGCAATCGCTTTGAAGCCCGCCTTTTCTGCCCTCAATACTAGATTTTTTGTAATCTCCCTGTAATTAGCAAAATAGGTATGTATTACAATTTGAATATGCTCAAAAAAAAATTTTTAAATCAGAATCAGACCAACATACCTATCAGTGTAAATGTAAAGCTGAAACCATTTCACTGCTTTTGGCGCAGCCTGGGCTACTTCTTCTATCGAGCTTGTTGATATGGTACTTAGTGTAAAAATAGTTCCTTCTGCTTCTGCAGCTACAATAACAATTTTAAATGTTTTAAATATGGTTTTGAACAAGAAAGGGAGTTTGATTAATAAACTGTTCATTTATTGAAATATTTGAACCTTTTGCATTAGCTAATTCACCATCTGGATGCGCCATTCTCTGCATTGCCGTAGGAGATATACCTACGGGCATCGAAACTTCTTGTTGCAGAACCGTGGTTCGTAAGTCGCAACCAGTTAAGCCGACTAGACATTTCGGGCGAATTCGAAATCTGCAACAATGATACTAGCAGAATGATAGGTAGCGCATAGCACTTACTTACATTTTTATAAATAGTGAACTACTTAGTACCTAAACATGAGAGTAAGCAAGAAAACTTAATTTACCTTCGAAATGCTTGTTTATTATCTGCTAAAGTTTGTTCGTCTGTAGCTCCGCTCTTATAATAGTCGCGAGCTGTTTTTGGCAAAAGGGAAACAGCTGCTTCTTCAAGTTCTTTTACACTTATATACTTCTCCATTATTACGTAATAATGGAGAACACTTGGATCTTGAAATGGACATAAGACGATTAAACAGAGTGTATGATAAACATCGTTTTATAAGTAACATTTTATCAGCAACTGGCTACAGAGCATAGGTCAAACAATGTTTGATATCAATACAACGTGATGAGCAAAAAATATTACGTGGACAACAATACCAATCAGTAGGAATACCTAAGTAAAAGATATCCAGTGTTCGTGCGCTACTACTCTACTGTCATAATGTGCATACAACAGTTTGCAGATATTATGTAATTCAGGTAATACCTACATAATATTTTGTGTAAATACATGAAAGTTCCTACCCAATTTCTTGGCACAATTGTGTGAAAATCTCATTAACATCGTTATCATTATCTACTCTTCATGTACATTTTGACATCGAGTTTTGCCAAATAGTCTTTCAAAAAGACGTTTTAACGATTCTGCTACCGCGACGGAATGCGTTCAGTGTTCAGCAGTTTCAATTTACTATTTATTTATTAGACAAATGCGATGACTAACAACTAACATAATATTTTCATACCTAAACTCTGTTCAAGAAGGTGACGTGCGTCAAATTATTATACGCGCGTTGGCGAGATACTAGCACCCCATATTATCATCACCCATAACACTGCTTCCACATGACGCGCGCAAGTTGAGAGAGATGACAGCTTATATAGACAGAGAAGATTCTACGCCCGTATCGTCTTCCAAGATAGTCTCATTATCCACTTTGCCCCACCTGAAAGAAAACTATTGTTTTGCTTTCAGTAGGACGACTTGGTGAGGCGAAGTAGAATAACCCCCTTGATTGTGCATTTCAAAATTTTCATTACCTACTCTTCGTTTGAGACCTATCGTTGGGAACTTGGGACTCAAACATATTTTAGATATTTTACAAATTATTTATATTTGCGACAGCCCTAATGCTAACAGGTTATTACTAAAAAAATAAAACGCAAAGAAAAATTTTTGAATTTATTTCTTGATTTTAATATTATAATATCTGCACGAATGCTATTTCGTGAGCATTCTTGTATAATGTCAAATGCCATTCGTTATATATTTGCCATAGAAATGTTATACAAAACTCAACTGACCTTATAATATTTATTAATTAGACATTTTACACTTTGAGATGAAACTTGCATGCGGTTCGGTCGGATATTGAACAGTCTCAATGGTGGTATATGCCGAATTAATATTACATAAACTGATGTATTCAAAACCACGCAGACTTGAACTATGTACTGAATTTTAAGTTTTGGGACCCCTTTTTGTGTATGTTGTTGAATGTTGCATACTTTTAAACATGTTTTTACAAAATTTATTTCCCAAACACGTAAATTAGAAATTGTTTAGATCACCTTAATATTTGGTAGTTTTTAATTGTCATCACTATTTTTGATGACCATTACTATTTGTCCTATCTAAGCCTAAGATCAATCACATTTTAACTCCATTCAACGAAATATTGACTCTTGCATTTTACAAAAGATACAAAACATTTCAATTACTAAGCTATTAAGAAAAAGGGTCACCACGCATCCCTCATTCTATAACTTCTTTGGTAATAAAGTTACTAGTATAATCAGCCGCTA
This sequence comes from Maruca vitrata, assembly GCA_039566165.1. Taxonomy (NCBI): domain Eukaryota; kingdom Metazoa; phylum Arthropoda; class Insecta; order Lepidoptera; family Crambidae; genus Maruca; species Maruca vitrata. The sequence goes on along the minus strand of CM076912.1, from coordinate 10,355,439 downwards.
ACCAATCAGATTTCTAATTGTTCACTATTCTGTCTCTTTCAAGCTTTACATCAAATGGTTTTTCGTCACCAAAATCCAAATGACGGAAGCTTGCAAGTACAAAGATATAATTAATTTATAAAGCCTTAATAAAACCAAGTTACAAAACGTTTCGACATTGTTTAAAATAAAATTTGTCAATAGATCAATATGCAGACTATCAGGAGCAAGCAAAATTGAGCAAATCAAAGTAAAATAAGGCACAAGGTCTGCACGACCAGTATTTAGTATTATTTTAGTGCTACATGAATAATAGTTAGTGTTAAATTAATAGTAAGATGCTAAACAGGAAATAGATAGAAATGCATAACTAAATGTCGGTGTTTACAAGTACTGAAGTGACAGTTGTGGTTCGATATGAGTCCACTTATGCGTCGCCTGATAGCCTGAATGGTGCAACGATTTAATTACTAGAAAGAAGGAAAGTATCATACAACCATTAAGACATATAAAAATAAATAACATATATTACAAAGCAGAATATTGACATAGTGGCAACATTTTCCTGTTAGACTAGTCGTTAATACCTATATCTACATTTTTGTTGAATTAAAAACTAAGATCATATGTGTTAATACATCTATGGAGATAAGCCAAAATATTAAAGTTTGTTATGCTTAGTCAGTTTAGGCCAATTTGGTATCTGGCCTACCATCGTATATTCTATAATATGTACAGTCAATTTGTAATGAGTTCATTAACTACTATTTCGCGATTCTAGTGCAGAGCAGGTTTTGAATAAAATGCTCGTTTATAGGTTACAGATAATAAAAAACGTATGACGTCATGATGGATAGTCATCATAACTTATCACAATTCGCTATCGGACATTCCTATAGTGCGTAAAATAGAGCTCCGTGGAACCAGACTACAGCTGACATTGCATTTATCTATATTGCTTCATCGCTATTATAATGAAGTTTCCACTTGTTGAGTTTAATTTAAGTATGTCTATAAGGCGTATGTATATAATCTGTACGTAATACTGTCGTCCTTAATCAGTTTAACCTCATGTGTCAGTTTTATAATATGTATACATCATGATTTTAAGTATGAGTAAATTACTAAGGATATTTAACAAATAGAAACATTGAAAATCCAGTAGGACTAGCAATATTATGATATTATAATTTTCAAGAAAAAACTGTAAAACTGCTTTTCTTTGTGAATTTATCAACATTGCTAATCCCCCTGAAATTATCTAAGTACATTTACTTTATTATCGTTAGGTATTTATTCGTAAATGCAAAATGTATTGTAATTGCGTATAAGGGTTCAAACATAACAACAATGGGAAAACGAGAATTAAACATTGGTAATAAATTATTAAGACCCATGACTAGAACGACGAATCAAATCGCTCTAGCCTCATATATTCGGAATATAATTTTATATCGCGGCCAATAATTTATAAAACCAATTCGAATGGTTATTTCGTTTTTAAGTCAGTACAAATTGTTAAAATGACAACGTCCAGATAGCACCCTCTTAGCATTAGCTTCTATAATAAATAGATAGATCTATAACAATCGTCACTGCTTTACAATATGACTTCATGCCAATTCAATGAATTATAAAATCAACGACTCTTAACTAGCTGTTATGAAATGCACATAGCAAAACACACTTTGTAATATTTTCATTCCCTGTAGTTTATAAAATTTCAATGTAAAACGATTTCATTGTATTCCGTCGGTAAAACAATCTAGAACACACGCAACGGCCATCCGTCCTCGAGTGCCGCAACGACACGTCTACATACTCAACGGCGACATAACGTAATATGCGTGTACAATAAGAGCGCGACTAGTCTTAGATATAAACAATCGTCAACGATCGACGTAATACCGTTATAAACATTTAAAATCCATTAGCTATCGCTCACTAACGCAGTATCACTAAAAGCATAGCGAATCAACGCCGCAAAGCGAAGTATATAATTATCGATCCGACTACCGGCGTAGGCTCGAACGGACAAAGTCTCATTACGTCGCGCACCCCGGGCGGCCGCGCGGGACCGCTCCGACCCGATTCGGCCGTCGCGGCACGCGCGACGACGGCGGGGCGCGACTCGCAACGATCAACAGTAAATACGCGAAAACGACAAACAAAAACTAAGAACGCGAAATATGAATAAATCTTAATTACAAAAAAAATAAATATTATGGTACTTTTAAAGCGGAACATTAAGTTAATAAATAACCGAACGCGAGGCCGGCTCGACGCCGCGGGGGGCGGGGTCGGGCCGACATCGGCGCTTATCGTTAACATCACAGAACAAAACTACGGCCGGCGCGGCCGCGGGCTCGCGCGGCGGCGGCTGCGGCGGCGGCGGCGCGGCGAGCGGGCGGGCGGCGGCGCGGCCGGGGCGAAAACGCTCAGATAAAAAATGTGGCAGTCGACTCGCTCGGAGCCGCGGCCGGCGGCGACGCGGGCGCGGGCGGCGCGGCCTAGGTCTCGGGGCGCGGCCAGGGGTAGCGCGCGCGCAGGCGGCGGGCGCGGCGGTGCTCGCGCGCGGGCTCGCCGGGCGCGGGCTCGGGCAGGTCGGGGTCGGGCTCGGTGTCGTCGGCGCTGTCGTCGCCCGACCCCGCGCCCTCCGCGCCGCCCGAGCCCGCGCCGGAGCCCGAGCCGGAGCCGGAGCCGCCGCCCGCTTCCGGCGCGGGGCGCGCCTCCTCCTCCTCGTCCTCCTCCTCCGGGCACAGCTGGTACGCCCTGCGGAGCGGTCGTCGTGTTAGATCAGATCGGATAGGATAGGCTCCGAGGAAAAGCGCGACTCGATCGGATCTCGATTAAAAATAGTGTGCGTCTCGGAACCGGCTGACGCAATTTATGTTTTATGAAGTGATAACTTAAAATTTTCTAAAAGGTTAATCCGTCTGTCCGAAATACGGCTAGTGCTGCGGTTTAAAGCGAGATAGAAGCATTCCCACCGAAGAATAGCCAGACTAGCCGCCGTAAAGCGTTAATGACAAAGCGGTCTATCCTCTCATAAGAAGTTATCACTGTATAACACTATCTATAATTATCACTATAAAAATATCTAACGATACATACTTCTCGAGAGTTTTCCTAGCTGAATTGCTGCGCTCCAGGAAATAGCCGCTGGACGTTTCGTTGGATGTGCTGCCGTACGATCCGTAACCTCCCGGCCCATACTGTAACGAAGAAGCTCACTATGTAAAAGTTGTAGATGCAGGTGTTCGATATTGACTCGTTAAAAATGGTTTTTATGTTGCAACTTTCGCACACATGCTCAAAGTTTGTTCTGCACCGTATTTAGTCTGATACTAAAAAAAATAGGTTGTTTGTAAAGTAGGTTTACGATCGAGATGTTTCTCGTGCGGTTAAGTTTATGTTTACGTGTGATAACGTAACTTAAACTTAACCGCACGAGAAAATCTCCATTCATTTATTTATTTATTTATTGCATTTGTATGCCGCTAGAGTGAGAGAGACGGAAGATCGGTCCACTCACTCGAACGCTATGCAAGCCTCCGCTCGTGAGATCGTCGATTCCGCGTGACAAGTTTAACGGAATGACTGGCAGCGCTCGAGATGAGACGGGAGATCGGTCCGTCTCTCTCTCGTTATACCTGCGATCGCGCTCGTGAGGTTTTGGTGTGACACAAGTTTCTGAACATGTCACCCGACTAAAACGATTTTAAAGACGTTATCACGTCAAAAACCTTTGTTGATTGTAACCTCAAACTTTTTCTGTAGCGCTACCATGAGTTTAAAAGTAACATACTCGATATCGCCGATGTAAATATGTCTATGAAAAACTTGTACAGAACCCCTAGCGGTTACGCTAAGAACTAAAATCGGTAGTAAGAAAAGAAAACAATTCGATATAGTCCAGACAATTTAGACATTCGAAGTTACATAAATTCCCACCAAGCTGAAAATCGGTAAGATTGCTTAAAATATCATTAAAAACAAAATTTGAAAGTTCCCCATCTTTCCCCTGTAAGGAAAAAATGTTATTCAAGGTCAAAGGTAAAAAAAATGAGTTTTTCGCGATTTTTAGCAAAACGGTAAGTTTTATCATAAAAATATGTATGACAAAATTACTTATCATCTAATTATCTATAAAAATTGTCTTTACACTTTCTTCCTAAGATTCACCATTTCAGAGATACAGCGATGCACAAAGTTGAAATGTTGTATTTTCAAATGCTTCCAGGCCCCCGTGCTATTGTGCTAGACAGATAAAAATTTTACGAATGATGGATTTCAGTTGCCTCTATTATCGCTAATACTAAATACAACATAAAACCATCACTTAAGGTGGGCTCTCATACTAACGCTTTTTTTTATTTGCTCGCACTTGGACGGTTTTTATCGTGGTTACCCTAGTAAACCTATTCCACATTAACGTGGTGACCATGGCTTAACGTGGTTACCACGTTAAAAACCGACCAAGTGCGAGCAAATAAAAAAAAGGTTTCGTAGAGAAAAGAAAAAGACCCCACCTTGAGTGATAGATTAATGTTGTATTTAGTATTAGATGTTATAGAGCCAACTGAAATACATCATTCGTGAAAATTTTAACTGTCTAACACAATCGCACGGGGCCTAACATTTGAAAATACAACTTTTTCAACTTTGTGCATCGCTTTATCTCTGAAATGGTGAATCTTAGGAATAAAGTGTAAGACAATTTTTATAGATAATTAGATGATAAGTAATTTTGTCATACATACTTTTATGATAAAACTTACCGTTTCGCTCAAAAGTGCATAAAACTGATATTTGTGACATTTGACCATGAATATTTTTTTTTGCACACGTCGGATCGATGGGGACTTTTGACATATCATTTGTAATGACGTATTCAAGGCCTGCACAAAAATCCAGCTTGTTGGGAATTAATGCAACCTTACCCATAATTTAGATGCTAATTTGACTGGACTAATAGGTTTTTAACGTACGTAAGTTTCGATAGCTAACTCATGGTACCGCTATTGTAGAGAGAGAAAAAAAAACCAAAGTTTGACTGTTTCACTCACGCGATCGAGCTCGTCCTGCAGCCAGGCGAGCAGCTGGCGCCAGCGGCGGCGCGCGTCCGGCTGCGCGTGCACGGCGCGCGCGGCGGCCGGCGCGCGGCACATCACGCCCACCAGCAGCTTCACGCACGCGTACGCGCGCTTCTGGTAGTGCCCGCGCGCGCGCGCCGCCGTCTCCAGCAGCCCGGGCCGCTCCTCCGACACGCCCTGCGCGATACACACACCGGTATAATTAAGTTCCTATAGCGAAAGTTTGTACGTTCGTTTGACGGTGCTATTATTCATAAGGGAAAAAAACAATTTTATATTTTAAAACACTTATAAACAGTTATTGCGATAAAACCTATAAAAAATCGGAAGAAGCACCAAGTTTTACAGAATTCTAGTAGGTACAGCCAAGTATCAGAAGATATCCTTACGAACATTAAAAATTCTAAAGTTACATGTGCTTTTACGCCAAAACACGAGTTTAATAATATTTTACACGATTAACGACTTTATGCAGTTGGGTCAAGGGCGGAACAGTAATGCCTTTGTTATAACAACACCTTATTCTTATTTGTACAACAACGGCAACTCGTCGACAGTACGCCTATTTTGCGATAGGCACACCCTATTGAGCCTATCGATCTCACCCTGAAGGCCTGCTTTGACGCCTTTTCACACGTTTCACACCCCGCCTGAAGGGCCCAGGATTCTGGTACAACCAAGTAACTGTGGTCGTATTACAACAATACCTTGATGGCGTTGTGTATGCGATGGTGCTGCCAGCTGTCCTCGAGCAGCAGCAGCGCGCTGAGCGCGTCGGCGTGGCGCCGCAGCTCGTGGCAGTAGGCGTACGCCATCTGCCACAGCAGCTCGGCCAGCGCCGCGCGCGACCACTCCGCCTGCTCCCAGCACAGGAACTGCATGAGTCGCACGCCCTCCTCGCAGCCGCAGCACTCCTCGGTCAGCTTCTTCATGTACGTGCTGGAAGCGATACAGTTCAGTTTAAGTTGCCGATCATGCCACTGGAATAGGAAACAAGTAAGAGATGTGTCTCTTAACTCGTTAAAAAACCAAAAATATTATTATATCAGCCGAAATCTCTATATATATATATATATATATATATATATATATCAGTTTCATATCAATATCAATCCTCGTATGATAATACCCTTGTTGTCATATCCAGATGAGTGGGACCTAGTATACTGCCTCCTTGTATCGCGTTCTTCCGGTACACAGTCAGCACTCTAAAAACACTTTCTGCCCTGACATTTTTAGAGTTTAAGTTCGGTATTCCCATCGTATCTACTTATTTACGATTCGATCCCACAGATAAATTAAAAGCGATTTTTGGCTACTCATCAATGCCAGCACAGCTACGGCCAACTCACCCGCTAAGGGGTTAGATCAATGCGCTTTTCCGCAAGTCTGGTGACGATAAGGTCACTTATAGTTAGGAAAAAACTTTGTTGTCTGTAATATCGGTTTACTGACAATAACGAATGACGGAATAGTCTCATTTTTCAATTTTATTTGTTTGATAGATATTTTGTATGGAAATACAAAAGCCAAGAGACAGATGTCGAACGCCGCCGAACGAGACAGATTATGCCCCTTGGTCGCTCTTTGCGCGCTCTCGCTTGCACTTCAAGGGTTAATGGAATGCCTCAGAGCGAGGTAACGCCGCATGAGTCATGTTTTTTCGTTCGTGCAGCCGGCTCCATCGAGTTAGAAGACGTCGCCACGTCAATAACGAATAAGAACTCACCCGGTTCGGTTGTAGAGTATGTCGGCGGCGTGCGCGGAGAGCGGCGGGCGCGCGACGGCGGGCGCGGGCGCGGGCGCGGGCGGCGGGTCGGCGTGCGGGTTGGGCAGCGGCGCCGCCTCGCCCGCCGCCGCCACGCGCGCGCTCACGTCGCAGCACCGCACCAGCACGTACACCACCTGATAGCGATCACGATACTTATTTTATATTAAATATTGATAAGGCCCCGACCGCTGAATTTATGACTACATTAACTTGAACTAAAATATCTTGAATATTAAACACAATATTTGTTGATATTTGGATCTGAGACAAGAACTAGTTCAAATTGTGAAAATATTAAACTCATCAACGTCAACATATTAGTAATCGATACAAAGTGAATGTATACAAGTTTTATTTTAATAGAAATCGTATAATCACCTGATGTATTTTAGCCGACTCTGGGTACTGATACTTGACAAGAGAAGCCGACGAGTCATCCATGCAGACGTTCAATACGACATCCAATACTTTCAACTGCAAAAACAAAATACGATATTTTTATTGGATACAAAATCATGTTCCTCTTCGATTCGGAAACATTATGTTCTCGTTCTTATTTTAAAAGAGCGAAAGTAACCGATTATAGTGTTTCTGTATGCAAGACGTCTAGAGAGAAACCGTTGCAAGATTCTCACCCTGATCAGCTGATGGCGCTCGCTGAGGCCGAGCATGGCGTAAGTGTGGAACAGGTTGAAGAGCAGCGGCAGATGGCGCTGCACGTGCGCGTCGGCGTAGGGCGGGTCGGCCAGCGCGCGCGCGCAGCACAGCACCTGGTCCGACAGCGACGCGGCCTCCTCGCGCGACGCCCACGAGCCCTGCCCGCCGGTCACTGCACACAAAACACGCTATAGTTCGTTTTCTTTTTTTAAATAATATACTGGCTAGTTTGTGACAGTTGTGAAGATGATCTTCGCAACGCGTGAAATCGTATTGGAAAACTATGCTTTAACTATGCTTAAATTTTGATAATATAAGCGGTTGATAGGGGTAAGGAAATCGACATTGACAAGTGTAAGAGTAAGTAACATAAATGGGACCCAAAAAGAAATATTTTGCCAGATATCTCATAATTTTTGAAAAATTAAAAAAACATAAAAACTAACGACTCACCTGGTGGATCTTTCACAGAGAAATGTGCTAAGAAAACGATGATCTTCATAAAAACTACTCGCACTTCAGCAGAAGGACAGGATAGTAAATAGTCGCATAACCTGAAACGACATAAATACAGTAAAGAATGCGTAACAATATAATAAATACCCAATACTGTTATAAATTAATGAATTGTAAGTGAAAAGCATACCTATGTGGATGTTTGAAGAGATCAGTAGCAAACCAAGCGCGCACAGCCTGAGAGCACCTTAAATGCTGACATAAAATATCGTGCCTAAAATACAAAAAAAAACTTACAAACTGACAACGAAAACCTTAAAATTATGTAAATTTTTGGTAAACAAAGGAATAAATACCAGTCAGCCGCTGGCCCACGTAAAGTTTTCTTTGTATGAAAACCAACTTGGAATAAAAATTTTGTTGCTAATTGCACAGTCAACATAGACATTTCTTCATGTTCCTGGCTCTGAAATAATACATTGCAATGAGAATATAGTAACAATAAATATCAAACAATTACTAAATTATTGAAGGACTAACACATACCCAAACAGCACTTTGTGAACCAGGAAGGACTTGCAGTCGCATACAACAAAGTTTCTTCATGAAATTAAAATGTTCGAGGCTAAATTGATCTTGATTATGCGAGAACGCTATGTTGCCGCGACGAACCGAAAGCCAAATGGGCCTGGGGATGGAACTTTCCCTAAAAATAAATAAAACATTTGAATATCTCACATTTAAAAGTTATAACAATGTGGCAAAGTTTTAGTACAAAACTTACTTGAGAGTCAAGTTCCTCATGGATTGTTCAAGTCCAGATGTTTCGATCGTGTCCTTTCTTGTGTAAAACAGCATGTAAGCATTCCACCATCTCTTTTGGCGCTTATACAGTACCCTCTTTAGCATCGGATCGAACACCTAGAACATCATTAGAAATTACCACTTCACGAATAAACAAAACCATTGCGACTACCGCACTGCAAGGGAACTAATATTTTTGTGCTTAGCGGTCTACATCCGACGATTATCGTACCATGCAATCACGTCTCGCAGTCAATCGACCATCCTACGTAGTAAGACTTCACAAAATGCCCATTATACTCCCGCGCACCAATCCGGTCCCCCCCCCCCTTATCTACTAAGTCTTTATATCATTGATGCACCGCAACGAACTCATCCTACTAATATTATAAACGTGAAAGTTTGTATGTGTGGATGGATGTTTGTTACTCTTTGTTTGTTGTTAGCAAATACTACTGAACCGATAACGATGAAATTTGGTAAGCAGGTTGCTGAAGACCCAGAATAACACATAGGCTACTTTTTATCCCGGAGTTCCCGCGGGAATAGGGTTTCCACGCGGACGAAGTCGCGGGCGGAAAGCTAGTGTAGAATAAGTAGTTCCCCGCAACGACTGTCTCACCTCGCCCATGTACTCGCCGCCGAAGCACTGCGCCTTCATCTCCTCGTCGTCGTGCATGGCGCACTCCGACACGTCGCCGTCGTCCAGCTTCACCCAGCGCCCCGTCTCGCTGCCGTTGTCTCTGTGGCAACAATGATTTTGTTTTTTAAATTATCATTGTGAAGGGTGTGCTGCGCTACGATGAAAGTTATAGAACACGTATATAGCATCTGATTATATTTAATTGGTATATCATTTGAGTTGACTATACTGTTGTACGTTTGCTACTGTCATTACATAATTTGTTTGTATTCAATTCTGTTCACTGGCCATGGTATGTATTACTAAGAAACTAATAACTTTGATCCGCGAATTGATGTGTGTTGATGTTGTTTCGAATGCGATGTGTGTGAGTTATTTATTGACAACTTCAAATAGGAATGAGGCTAAGAAAGTCCTTCCATGACTAAATAGGTAAAATTTCAAAGAGGGGTTAAATCAAAAGTACCCGTAATTGAATAGAATGCATGAAGAGATTGATGGATGGGAAAGAAGCAAAAGTGGTGTGCCAGAATCGTAGCACATGGCAGGAAGTGATCTCTGCCTACCCCTCTGGGGAAAAAGGCGTGATTTTATGTATGTATGTATGTCTAATAGGAGTTGGTTATAATATTATATTCGAAAGTACGCAATTCTTTCCATTGTTAATTACCTGAGCAAGACGTAAGAGTAGTAGTGTCCGCCGGACGCCTGCCCCGAGTGCACGACGATCCCGCTGAGCTGGTAGTGCGTGTCGGCGCGCTGCTCGCCGCCCTCCCACAGCGTCGAATCGCCTTCCGCGCGCGCCAGGCCCCATGCTGCGTTCAATAGACTGCTATAGTACGCCCCACAAAGGAATAGATTAGGGAACATGCAACTAGACCAAATTATTTCATATAATTTACTCAAACAATTTAAAGCTTTTTACTGTGTTGCTGTCTAGTTTACTAATTTACATAGTTTGTTTAACTACATAGCACAAACAAACAAAAAAATAAAGACAACGAAATTGTGCATTTCTTATTAATGATATGTTACAGTTACTAAAACATACAGTGAAACTTGGGAACCGGGTCGTAAATCAAAAGCTAAAACCATTTCAAATACCTGTATACGGTTCTACGTCGAGCTCTCGCGGGAACTCGAAGTAGTCGTTAAATTTTATTGCACACACTTTCTCAAAGTCATACTCGAACCTTTTTAACTGTATAACTAATACTGGAGGTAGTTTGTTCAGACATAAGCGTTTCACAGTCACGACCTGAAATGGACAATGGATTACATTAGCTTTATTTATAAGACCATGAGGTTAATTACAATTGAATATTGTTTTTGTTTATTTACCTTTTTATTGCACTTATCACAGTGGTAGGCATCAGCGCCTTCTAAAAGCTCTCCCCTAACGTACGCCTCGAGAGATTCCTGTAGACGCGACATGTTTCGAATGTCCAACGACACTACACTGAAAGGTTCTTCCTTACAATATCTGAAAAGTAAATAAATAAAAGATACATACATGAAGAAACCTCCATATTAGTATAATAAAAAAACATGATATAACCGAATGACATGACAAACCAGCATTAAATTGTATATTACCTGTGTGGGCAACCTTTGCAAATTTTTTGATCTGAATATGTGCCACCCATCGTCTTGGCCATCAACTGTTCTTGGCCTAACGATTTTAGAGCTTCATCTAGCGACTCTACGAGAGACATAAAAAACTCGACGGCATCTTGCTGCTCCCTCAAATTTACTGGCTCACCTTGCAGTCTGAAATATAAGTATCGTTAGTATAATGTGTATAGTCAAACCTATTCAAATATAAAGCACATAAAATAGTAATGGTTAACCTGAAATGGGCCCACAATCCTCTGGGAACGTAATACTGAAGTTTACTATAGTGTAAGTGTGCGAATATGGCCTGAACTTGTTTTAATATTGTGATGTTGTAGTCAGTGCTTCCCTAAAAATAAAAACATTTTAGTAGTAGACAAGAAAGATAAGACTTCAACCAGACAAATTCGTATCAAATTTTGAAAATACCTCTGTATTATTTTCGACAATAGTGTGATGATGAGATTCGCCAGAAAAATCTTCGTTTGGATCGGTAGCGGCCCCTGTTGAAAGAAATAAAAATATTTTAACCACATAATATTGCAAAGAATCATAACTTCTTTCGTCTTTTGCTGAATTGCGGGCAAACATAGTTACCCAGCTAAAATTATTTGGCTCAGATAAATCTAAACACAAAGCAATTATGAAGAGACGGCCTAAGATACTGTGATTCCTGACTAGGCCCTGACATGGTCACGTCAACATCCTTAGTAGGCATGTGACCTCATGTCAACACTACACATTTTGAATAAAACAAATTTTACGGATTAAACTCACGTGTAATAGGATTCTTAACATATTATTTAAGAAAACAGACGCTTGGAGTTCATCAAAGCGCTCGTGGTCACAGGCAAAGTTGAAGATGACAGTTGTTCTTATCGTAATACACGCGAGTTGAAAACTTAAAAATTATTTGTAAAGGTAGGAAGTCCGCAGCATCGTCGACGCGTACCCTGCACAGTGAGTTGAATCCGTATTTTTATCCGTATTGTAAGTTTAGGTGGTCCCTAGCTTCGTCGAAACATACCCTGCACAGTGAGCAGCGCCAGGCGCACGGCGCGCACGCAGTAGAGCTGCTGCAGCACGGAGTTCATGTAGCACGTGGCGCCGGCGTTCTTCAGCCCCACCAGCCCGGCCGGCGGCCGCGGGCCCACGCACGGCATGTACTCCCACTCCGACAGCGGCATGCTCTTCTCTGAATACGACAATTGCATTGTATTGTTAATATTTATACTAATCCAAACGACAAAGCAGGCGTAAAGATATCCTGAAAATCTATCAATTGTCACTATAGACTATTTACAATGGTCCTTTTACGAGAGTCAAATCAAAAATCAAAGTGTGCATCACATTTTGATGTAGCTTTGGAATAGAATACAATAAAACAAAATATAATTACTGTTTATTCATAGATATCTTAAAATATTTACATAAGTATTCTCTATGCCATATCTAACGTCTGGCTAATGTTTAATTTAAAAATATGTATGTATAAAGAGAGTATTCGTAACGTTTTCATCTATTGAAGATGTGCTTTAGAAATAATATACAAAGAAACACGATCAGAAGGCAAAGGTCTAAGATTAATTCTATTTGAACAGGTGTTATCTCCACTGACCGCTATAAAACATCTCCTCCAGCAGCTGCGCCAGCTCGGCCATGTTGGGCACGCAGCCGTGCACGAGCGCGAGCAGCAGGTCGGCGGCGGCGGCCGCGGCGCCCGGCGTGCGGCACAGCGGCGCGCCCGGCTCGCGCGCCTCCGCGCCGCCGCCGCGGCACCACGCCCACGAGTACGGCCAGAGGAACTCCGTCGTCACCTCCTGGGAGATGACATAACGCGTTCTACTTAGTGTCGCTGCACACTGGCCATACGCGACAGACACAAAAGTCGCCACGATGTGTAAGAAAAGGCCACAAAAGTAGTTGTGTCCGATGGTCGACACTTGCAATATATGAAAACTACAGAAAATAATATGCCGGTGGGGGCGTTTTGTGGTTGTGACCGGTGGCCCGTGAATGGGGACACTTATTGAGATTGGAAACTTATCTGTCAATTTTAAATTTGCAAACTTTTTTACAGAAAAACTCACTCAAGTTTGTAAGGGATTAAAACTTCTCTCTAAAACCACGAAAATTATTGACGTGTCAAAGAATAAGATAGATTTTCCCATAAAAAAAAATATTCTAGAAGCTTCGAATGCACTCTTTACTTAACATGACCTTGAGATTATTGGATTTGGATGAGATGTATTTATAAATATTTACACCTATTAACTAGTAAACAAAAACTGCATACCTTTATCAACCCGGCATCCTTGTGGTCCGGATGCGCGCCGTACTGGTACTTGACCTGCGCCGGCACGTGCGCGAACAGCTCTTTGGTAAGATTGAGGTGGCCCTCCAGAAGCGTATCGTCTACTTTCTCCGGATTGGCCTTCACGCTTCGGAGCCATGCGACCTACGCAATTAAAACCACAATGAGAGCCCGAAATAAACGCTCGGGATAAACCAGTAAGTACGTCGATATTTTATTACGAGAATTAGATTTGATAATCTAAAGATATAATTTTTAATTCGTATCAACGAATTTAATTTTAAAACAAAATGGACAGGCGCGGGATCCAACTGCAGGGACCTCTGAAAAACATGGCGTATTACAGCGGTCTGTTCCTTGCTGGTTATTACAAAAGGCTGATGATGACAATCATGGGCATACTGAGAGGGTACGGGCAGGGCAGCCGCCTAAACGCCTGGATAATATTGTCATGCCTACTAAGTAACTTATCTAGTAATTTTATCGATAGTCACCTAGCAAAAACCTCAGAACCTACAAACCTGATTTGCCCGCCACTCGCCCAGAACCTGGATCCGTCCATGATGATGATGATGATGATTGGTGAAGGCAAAATAGGTCCCGATATCAAGTTCTATCCCTAAGACCTTGTCCAGATGGCGTGTTATACTCGCGCTTATTGGAATTGCGCGATGGTGAGTACCTCACTAGAGGTTCATATATTTTATCCACATACAGCCGCGCGACTTGCTAGCATCTCAAAATCGCGCGAGTCAAAACGCGCGAGGTAGCTAAAAATAAAGAAGGGTTTAGTTACCTCAATGGCGAGGTCCTGGGGCGTGGTGGCGGTGGGCCCGGCGAGCGCGACGAGCCGGCACAGCAGCTGCAGGAACTGGTGCGCGTGGTGCGCGTGCCGCGCCAGGCTGGCGGCCAGCACGCCCGCGCCCGCCGCCGCGCCGCCCAGCGCCCGCAGCGCCGCGCGCGCGCCGCCGCCGCCGCCCCACGCGCACATGCCCAGCAGCTGCTCCGCGCACGCCACCCGCGCCGCCGCCGCGCGGCACGCCACCAGCAGGAACAGGGCCGTGTCCCGCCACCACGCCTCCGCCAGCAGCGCCTCCAGCCGCCCGCCGCCCAGCGCCATGCAGATGCTCACCACCTCCATGCACTCGCGGACCACTGCCGGCGACACGAAAGTTATCATTTAGCTCTATATCAGCCCTTCTCTTCTGGTAGAAGTGAGAAATCAAATCATCGCCTGCCCTCCTATCCAGGCCGAAGTGGTTCAATACACAGATTAACACCGATCGACAACTAAAATCGCAAATTCAGTAGATAAGAAAAAATTCGAATACCACTGCAACTAGACCAGTCTTACCTATCCTAAAATTAGTCACAACTAAAATTTGATCTTTTGGTCAGTTAAAACGAAAGCTTCTTGACTTATAGTGGCATTACAATCGATGTGTATTATAATGATAACATAGGTCATTTCAATTTGAACTAGTATTTGAAAGGTGTATTTTAATTTTTATTTTTTATTCTATCTTATGTAAACATTGCCTTGAAAAATTCAGAAAGTATGGAAGTAAATTTAACTCGTCAATATAACGCAAATCAATCGCAACTCACACGTAACATCATCGGGATGCACGGCGCCGGTGACGTCGTGCGGCTGCGCGACGGCGTACGCGAGCGCGTACAGCGCGCGCACCGTCGCCGTGGTGGGCACGCGCCACCACACCAGCGACGACACCGACTCGCTGTCCTCGCTGCTTGTCACCACCTGCGAGCGAACACAGACGTAACAGACGTTACGAACATAGACGTCGACACGACGACGTTAACATGAATAGAATCAATTTCAAATGACGAAAATACATTTGTCCAAGTCCTGACTTAGGATCTCATTACACTGACGAATTGAGACATAAAATAGAAATTATTGCCAAGCTTTGTTTGCACCAAGTGGAAAAAAGCATTGTCTAGTTACTTGTCTACTAACCCCAAAGACTAAAGTATTAGCATTTTTATTTAAATAATAACTATTACTTCCTCTAAACCATGTGAATGGTGCTGCTTTGTATATTCAAGAGTCAGTATGTTGTACCTGTTCACCAAGCGCATTGGCCAATTTTTCTGATATTGCTTTCACAATAAGTTCACAGCTGTGATTGGGGACTGTTTGCAGAGCTTCTCTTAAAATTGTTACATCCATTCTGAAAAGAAAATACAATTATTGCTACAATTATGTAATGATTTAGGATTTCCCCAACTCTTTTAAAATGGTATTGAATTTACCTGAACTCTTTATCTACGTTAGTATCTGATCCATCTGGAGCGAGTATCTCGAACAGATGACCCAGCGTGTACAGAGTCAGTTTAGCTAATCTGACTAGAGCTAAATAGCCGACTCTGAAATAAATTAAGGAATATTTGATTAACACTAATTTCAATACATTCATATAAACTTATTTTAGGAAAATATCGTAGCACATGGTTTTATTCTGATATCGTTACCTTCTAGTATGTGGTGCCGCCCCTTGAAGGAATTCTTTATCAGACAGACATTGAACTAGCAAAGGTGCTTTCTTTACACAAGCTAACTGGAAACTACGACTTCGCTCGAGCCTTGCGTCTGACGAAGGCATCACCATGCTATAAAGGACCTGTGGACAATAATAAATAATCATTAGAACATTGCATCAGAACACAAGTAAAAACCTAAACGAAAATTTATGTTCAGTTCCCTTTGGAATCTGTATGTACATAGTGTGCTGACCTCTATGTTGTAAGCTACAGTAGGCGGCGCTGGTCCATACAACATGTCCCGTAATTTAGTGTCCTCGCGGCTGAGCAATGCTTCTGTCAACTTGTCAACCTAAAAGAAAAAATTAAATTAAAATATTTGTTTACTGTAATATCTTTCAAGTATTTGTATTTTAAATATAACATCAATCATCAATACATACAGTAAGTTTATGAGCTGGGCAAATCTGCGATAATAGATGTGCAGCCTCAGTTAGTTGTGCATGTCCTTTGGTGATGCCAACATGTTCTAACTCCAAAATGAATGGTAGATACCACGAGCCCTGCGAGAAAAGCTGCAACGAACACACATTAAATGTTAAAATAACACAAATAACACTTTTTTTCATAACTGACTAACAATGATGGCTTGGAGTAGCCTTGTCATCATTACCGGACTTGCGGGGCAGCCGATGGCTCTCACCCCTAGAATAACACTTGTACTTCTTACAAGCTTATTTATAAGATCAATAATGCTGGTAAATGGTTCACTTTTGTTTAATCTCGCGCCTAACTCTAAGTAGGCATTTGGAGCATCGGCACTCGTTCGTCAAAACATACGTAGATTCAGTAAGTTTCGCGTTAAAAGCGTACAACAAGAAAAATATTAATATCGACTTTTTTTTTTCCTAATGGACTAACGATGATGGCTTGGAGGAGCCTTGTCATCATCACCGGGCTTGCGGGGGAGAGGATGGCTCTCACCCCTAAATTAATATCGACTTAAGCAAGTAGTTAACTTGAAAGGTAAATGATTATTTCTAGTAGAGTGTTACTTACGACTCCGGGCAGCGCGTGCTCGGGCGTGGGCGGGAGCGGCGGCGACGACGTGCTGGAGTCGCTGCTGGACTCGTTCGACGAGCCGCCCCAGCCGCCGCTGCCGCACACCTGCCCGTCGTACACCTGTCGACAACACATCGTGTTATACATACTCCATAGCTTAACTCCTGATCATGTTCAGCCATAGGCAGTTGTTAACCATTATTCACAAACTATTACAGTTCACTTGCTTTTACACACACAAGCGAAGGTATCCTGTTTCTTAAGCCTGTTGAAATCCAACATGAAATGAGACAGTTCTAGCAGGATCAACGATATAGCATCAATAAGATAGTGTTGGTCATTTCGTTACAAGAAAAATTAGCCCTTTTCGATTACACAAAGTAGTCCAGTCAAAATAGACAAAAATAAGTGCTAACTTAGACAAAATTCGCATAGAGCTGAAAATTGCCAGAGACGTTAAATACATCATAATAAACGAAATATCAAAAATCCCCATCAATCCTACTTCTGCAAAAATTTTTATTCAAGGTCAAAAGTATAAAATTAAGGATTTTTCCATTTTTCTCGAAAACAGTAAGTATTATCGTAAAAAAAGGTCAAACAAAAGTTGTAGATCATACAATTTTCTACAAAAATGGTCCAGTCACTTTTTCTTTTCCGACTCACCATTCGCGAGATATCGTGGTTTTAATCATTAGAAAATTCATATTTTACATAATATGCATTCATCTGTTGATATCGTTTTTGATCGATATATGACCTGGAATAGGTTCACTAGGGTAACCACGTTAAAAACCGCCCAAGTGTGAGAAAAAAAAAAACATAGGTTTTGTATGAGAACCCACTTTACACGTTGGTTTCATGTTGTTTCTAGTATTAGATGTTATAGAGGCATCTGAGATACATCATTCGTTAAAATTTTAACTGTCTAGCACAATCGCATGGGGGCCTGGAAGCGTTTGAAAATACAACTTTTTCAACTTTGTGCATCGCTATATCTCTGAAATGGTGAATCTTAGGAACAAAGTGTTTAGACATTTTTATAGATAATTACGTGATAAGTAATTTTGTCATACATACTTTTATGATTAAACTTACCGTTTCGCTCAAAAGTGCATAAAACTGATATTTGTGACATTTGACCTTGATTATTTTTTTTTGCAGACGTGGGATCGATGGGGACTTTTGACAGATTATTTGTAATAGTGTTCCCAACATTCATGCCAATTTTCAGCTCTATGCGAATTTTTCCTAGGTTAAATGTCTATTTTGACTGGACTAAAGCCCTGTCCTGCCATGTGAAATGTTTGTACCGTATCATTGGGCTGTACACTTCAACTAAACATTGCTAGCATAATAATGAAATAAACATACCTTTGCAACAATCACAGTTTTGTCCCGAAGCGGTATTTGTGAAAGTATTTTTCGATCATGACTCGAATCCAGAAGCTCACCATTTACATACAACTCTAACTTATTAACGTAAAGTTCTATTTTAATATTACTATCTGTAGCACATTTGAGTCTGAAATACAAAATACAATGTCAATGATTTAGATCACAAAAACATATAAAATAAACAAAATTAATGTAAAGTGGTTTACCTTCTTTGGATTGCTGCTCGCAATGAATGCAGTGTTTCATTAGAGTGTGAGAATAGTTCAATGTCATCAATTTGTCTTTGGCCAGTTTGAAAATTAAATCTGACTATAATAGTACACTGTCGTCCCCGTCCTGATCTATAAATTGGCAGGATCTGTCTTTCGGCGGAAAATCGTCTATCACATTCGTTAACATATTCCTGTATGGCACGTAAAACCCTGCACATTCTTGTACAACTTTCTGTAGTATCTGAAAATTAAAATATTTTTATTAATCATAAACTGCATGCCGTAATGGGCAGCGTAACGCAGCTGGAGTTTTCTTTACGTAGTCACATACGGTACCCCATACCCTGGCCACGAAAGCATCGAATGACCTATGTCGCTAATGCGAATCGCGGATACGTAACACGGGGGATCTTAACATTATGCTGTATATTAACTTGAGAGGAGCGAGAGTGAATTGCGATCCTAGATATTCCGGAATCCTATAGTTCTCCGCTCCACAGCGTCGTTTCGTTTCGTTAGACCAGCAACCAACATTACATAATAGGGTATTTGACTGTGGTTGTTGTACTTGCCATTTTTAAGATAAGCAGTAAGATTTAAGTTAATCAAAATTCACATCATAATTTTTTGGCGAAATGAGACAGTAAAAGACATTTAAAAATGGGTGGACAAGTCCATTTCAAAAGTGCGAAAATCATTTAAAATGTCAATAGTAACAGAATTAGTAGTAGTAGTAATTATGAAAACATATTATCCATAAACACAACTTTTGATGAACCTGCCGATCAAACTTCCTAGGCGCTGCATACAAAATACTTGCGTGTGACGTCACACGCCAGTACACTACACACACACACCACATTTTATGGAGCGTTTCTAAGCTCGCCGAAATAATGTGCTATTAAAACTACTACTATCTCTTCGAGTTATCCAGATATCAATGTGATACATTCAACAGTGCTATTGTGTTCGAATGATCCACCCAACAATATCAAAATAAATAATAAAAAGTTAAAAACTAAAACCCAACTACGACAAAAAACGACGCTGAAAAAGTATAAAACAAGACTTTTAGAACATACAATACTATTTTTTTGAAGTATGCAATATTTACTATGTAGAGATAAGTTTTCATGTTTGGAAAACCGCAGTCACACGTTGTCAAAGTGCTACGGTAGGTAGGTACTTGTGTATGGAACGTGTGACTACGCCTTTCCAAACATGAAAACTTATCTCTACATAGTAAATATTGCATACTTCAAAAAAATAGTATTGTATGTTCTAAAAGTCTTGTTTTATACTTTTTCAGCGTCGTTTTTTGTCGTAGTTGGGTTTTAGTTTTTAACTTTTTATTATTTGTACTATTTTGGTGTTAGTAAGTAGTAAAGAAGCTATGAACGAAAAGATGTGAACTATATGCAATCAGTCCATGAATATACGTAAAGTCACATGCAAATGCTAGTAATATATATATATTTAAAATGTACAAGTAAAGCGCTTTCCAATGATACCAAACACGGCGTATTTATCTTAACTTTATTTTTTTACTCTGTATGTTTTGTCCGCTAGTGGGCGCCACATTAGATTTTGTGAAACCCTATATAGCCTATAACCAGCGGACAATTAAGACGCTTCTAATGATATGTCATTTGTCGAATTCTGACAAGCAATTTAGAAGTTATGTGGAAACAGATGAACATACATACATACATACATACATACAAACATACATACAAACATACATACATACATACATACATACATACATAGCCTGTCAAAATCATAACCCTCCTTTTGCTTTGCCGTAGTCGGGTAAAAAGAAAAATCAAGTACTCTATTATAACACTCACCCTCCATCTGGTCCATGTCCTTCTGTATGCGCTGCGTGCGCGCGCAGCACTGCGTGAGGAACGCCTCGTGGTGGTGCGCCGGCGCGAACTGCGGGCCCACGCACGCGCTCACCTCGCGCAGCAGCTCCGTCGCGCGCGCGCTTATCTCGTCCGAGCACTCCGTTATCACCTGCCGGGGAGGATGAGTTACCCTCAAATACCTAGTAAACCTAGATAATCCCTTGCGCAGGGGATTCGTTGATTTTGTGCCGTAAAAATGCCCTTTCCATCGCCGCTAATCTGATATACGCATCTGAATGCGTATGGGCATTCGTAGACCTAACTTACAAATACCCTTATATTTAAATTTTGTACAATTTTTCATCAAACACAATGAATTAAATAATTTGTGGACTTCAGTCCAGGTATGCGATATTTCGCAGATAGAAAGGGGATCTATGTGCAAAAAATCCACAAATCCCCTAAGCCGGGGATTGTTTCAAGTGATTTGTGCATGTCCTAAATGTACACCAAAATTTGGGATGCATAATGAACACCGAAAGTATGATCTCCGTCGCAAATAAGTAGAATCTACTTAATGCGATTATGGTGTATGCTGTCACCATATCATATCATAAATAGCTGACAAAACGTAAAGAACGCTCAATACCAGTAGGTTTCAATTATACAGTTAACAGAAATAACGAATAAATTAATTGAGCAATCCGATTCATACTCACTCTCCACAAATAATCTAATCCTATGAGATCAGCATCGTTGAGTAAAAAACTTCGTCGTTTGATTTTTAGTTTGCCTTCTTTGGCATTGACAGCCTTGAAAAATCTGTAAAATAATGTTAAAAAATAAGACTTATCTCATTTGCAAAGTTGTGAATTATTATATTGAAAGATATTAAACAGCAACTGACCTTTCGAAGCATTTGATGCCCGCGTGCGTGAGTAAATTTGGCGGTAAGGTCATAATATTTCTCCGAAAAAAATGTAAATTAATATTAGGATCAAGATCTGGTTCCTCGCCCATCAGCTTGCTAAACCAGCGAAAGCACGCCTCGCGGTCACCGAGGTGGGCAGGACGCTCCGCCAGACACACCCATATCTGTTTTGCCTAAAAATAATAATACACAGAACTCAACAAATTCAATGTTTACACTGGAATTGAAAAAGTCAGTTTTTACCTGCTCCGCGCATAGCCACAACTGTCCGTCCTTCAAGAGGAATCTTAAAAAACTCAATCGCTCATGCACTTGTGCTGCATGTGGATATCTCCCGTCGGGTTGCCAGTTATCCCAGTCAATCTGTCCTTCTTCTGAAAAAACAAAAATGTTTAGTGAGTATCGAGAGTTTATAATTGATAACTCGCGTTACTGACTTAGTTAAGAGGAGATTCTTATTAGATTACTATGTTCAAGTATGTTCGAAATAACTACATTTTCTTAAAAGAGGCCTCAACAACAAACAAACAACATCAGCTCATACACGTCCCCACTGCTGGGGCATGGGCCTACCCTAAACTAGGGCGATAAGACCTTAGTAAAAAAAAGACCTTAATACGTCGTTTCTAATTCAAATTTAAACTAAACTAAAATCAACAGCGTCATAACTCACCGGTAAGCTTAGCCCGCACCCTGTCCATGTAGTCGGTGAGCGAGTCGGTGACGAGTATGACGAGCGAGTGCTGTGTCTGCAGGCGGTCGATCAGCTCCTGGCGCGTGACGTGCGGCCGCACGCCGGTGCCGCCGCCCGCTTCGTACAGGCAACAGATCTCGCGCATCATCTTCAGCGCGGGCAACACCCACTTGTCGTTCGTCTTCAGTTCCTCGACGCATCTAGAAATTTATGACGATTAGAATGTTATGGGCAGCATATCAAATTTTAGAATTTATGTCGTCATCAACCCATAAACATCCCCACTTGATGGGGCTCTGACCCTACCTACCATAAACTTGGGCGATCAGGCGTTATAATATACCTGAGCCAAATTGAAGTACTTAATATGAAATTACTTAATCTAACAAATACTAGTATAGTTGATCAATATCTACTATCCCTATAGGTCACTGTAAACGATTTTTATTCTTATTCTGAAGTGGTCGAAAACACGAGTACCCGAATTCCATCTTTAAAGGATTTTTCATTTAATTTCTAAATACTGCTTCATGACAAGTTTCATAACTAATAAATAATGTTCGTGATATTACGTTATTAGAAGTATTTGATGTGACCTTCCTTATCTCTGTTGAGCCGCTGCTAACATCAATTCAGCAGAACTTGACGATGTCTTATTTACAAACATTATTCTAGCTAATTAGACTCAAATCTAATGAAGAACTTACTTGTCCAACCAGAGTGTCTTTTGCGCGTCGCGATCTTGACTACAGCTATAATCTAAAATTTTAATAAGATTCGCCAACGCGACATCCAATATCTCTGTGCAAACTTCGTCTGAATGCGCCAAATTCCAGAAGAGAACCAGTACCTGTAATTAATTATGTATGTGTTAAGAAACGAAATCATTGGGTTGTGATATCATTACTAGCAATATAGGAATTACCTTATTTGCCATTACGCCATCCTTATCATCCTCTGCAAGCCTCCTTATAACTTCTAATAATTTATCGCTTTGCTTTTTGCTTGAAGTCGCCCAGCTTGCCTATTAAAAAAGGACATGTTTTTCATGTGTCTGGCATGAGCAAAAGTGGTGTTTAAAACCAGGTGGATATCATAAGAACACTAAAGTTACCTTGAAGCAATCGAAGAGATGATCCAGTTGATCAGGCGTGAAGTCCCATGCCAGTTTCGCCAACAAGTCGTGAAGGTTCTTGACGATGGCCTCGTGCTTACCATGCTGGGCTTTCCATATGGCGTCCAAGTCGTCTCTGGTCAGCGAGTTTTCCTTTATCATGAACCTCAGCATTTTCTCTAATCTGTCCACATATTGCGGCTGGTGAAGAGAGTCGCGCAACACTATATCTACTACCTTATTTTCTCTAATCCAGTTCTGAAAAATAAACAACAGATGATACAACCCATCTCAGCAGAGAGTTGTCTCTGCTCAAGTCATTACAATCGCGTTGTTAAATAGATACTTACTGTGATGACAGCGGGCGTAAGCCATTCCGGTTTTGGTTGTTGAGATATTGTACTGATAAGCTGATTGATTTCATTCAGTGCAGACATTTTGCCGTTAAAAGAGGACATTTGTAATAACCGCAGTATCATTTTCAATCTAAACATTTCCAAAGCTGAAAGAAATTAATGAATATTCATAACGTTATTAAAATATTTCGTTTGTAGGTAACACAGTGAAGTATTAATACAGATATATGTAATTTAAACGAAACATAGACCACATAAATGCAACAATAATGAAACAATACCACAAGGAACCACTGGAGTAATGAAATGCAGAAGGACAATCATGCAAACGTCACATGTGATGAGTCAAAGAGTGCAGCGATGGGCGGAAAGGGACGCGGCTACATACGATGTAGCGACGTAGGGGAGGGATTGACACCGCCCCTAAGCAGCTACAGGGTATGCAGCCGCCCCAGCGAGCGGCGGGCCGGGGCAGCCTGGTGTCCATTCCAATGCTATGTGATCGTAAACAACGACATAACAACACTAGGTACTACGACAGGTGCTCATTATTACAATTCAATAGTGAACATCGACAATTTACTGTTTCTGTAAAAATATCATTAGTAACAATTTGTATCAATCAATTTCGTATTTAACTCTATTATTATATTTGTTCTACTATCTTTCTTATATCATCGCTTTATACAGCTCTAATCATCAAAATTTTAATCATAATAACTTCAAACTAAAGGCTCAGCAATGAAAAACCAACATCCTCTGCTGTATAAAGGGTTCAAATATACATCAATAAGGCATACAGATGCTAGCATACTAACATATGTTTGACTTTAATTTTCTTCATCCCTAAAGACATGGTGGCTTTGAAGTATGTAAGTTGAACAAGAATGTAACATAGGTGCTATGTAACATCAAAAAACAAATTAGGCTTCTATCAATCATACCAGAAATGCAGCAACTGTCAACATTCTTATTATAATAAAATAACATTTATATTTTGATACATTTATAACTAATAATACTGTGTATTTTTAATAAATGACGCTTTCCACAACATTTCAAGCTTCAAGCATTATAATTACTATAATATTAAAGCAACCAAGATACTTACATTTTAATAGACTATGATGTTGAGGAGTCTTTACTGAAACATATTTGCAAGCCCGGATCAAACAAGATACAGTATCAGTCTTATTTTCACTACCACGGGCTTCTCTTTTCAATTCTTCGTCTGTTAGACTTTCTAATAGAGTTGGTATGCATTCCTGCAAAATAGGAGATTTTTTTATTATTATACTCTTTTCTCGTAAAATTTCTTCATACAGTCAACAATTATTTGGCAGAATACATACTAGTACAGGTAGCAGATAGGTGGTGACAGTGTTAGGAGTAAGAAGATCATGGCAGAGGCCAAGAGGTCGCAGCAGTTGCCAAACAGCTGCAACACGTGTCTCGCCACTGATGGATTGTTCTAAAGAAGAGGGCTGCTCATTTCTTGAAGGGGTTGAAAGCTAAAAAGATTTCATCATTAGTTAATGTTCAATACCTGTAAGTTACCAAAACAGCTCAACAATAAAGACACATACTTCACTACTCTCTGAAATAACTGGTGCATTCTCTGTTTCCTCAACTTTGACACTTTTGCTTTCATCACATTCCTTTTCTGTTGTCTCTGTGGAAATTTTTTCTTCTGAATTGACAGATGATGTGAGATCAGGTTTTTGAAAACCCATTATAGTTTCAAATCTCTCCCTCAGTTTAACAAAACCACCTGCTTGCCCAAACCTGTCAGAATATGATTTAAATTATTACAAACTAAATAAAAAGTAATTAAAACATAATTAGGTGCATTAATAATGAAAAAACAACATACACATTAATTAGATGTACCAGCCATCCCCTTGGTGTACGGTGATCCTGTGACCTGGCAAATATTTCCGGTTCTTGTGTGGAACCCTGCCCTATTGGAGCTGTACCATTTATAGTGGTGGTGACTGACAGACCCTCAGAAGTTCGTGATGCATTAAATGTGTGAAACCTAAGACATTTATTAAAATTTATTGTACAATAATACATTGTATAATTATGTTGTTTCAGGACCAAATAATTTTAGGATCTAGGACTTTACATAAATGATTTAATTTCACAAACAATAGTTACTGTAGCCAAATTACTAAAACAATTATAACATCTAGAAGTAGTATTGTTAGAAATGTGTAATACTTATCTGTCTAGCTAGGCAATAAAAATGTACAAAAATAATTTCTTACTTATTATTGGGATTGAATGCCATTGACAATAAATGCAGAAATCTTGGATCATCCAACTTCATTGCACAGAGCTTGACCAATTTCTCACAGTTGGATCTAACACATTGCTGGATATTATTTTTCCATGATGAAACTGCATCATCAGTAAGGATCTTTGTAAATGACACAGTGAGAGCATCATTATAGAAACGTTGGCAGACTGGATTATTGATATCTTCTCCTGTGGAAAGTTATGTTGTTAGTAGTTATTTCCCATGAAACATCAGTAATGTTTGAGTATACTTGGAAATATTGAATTACCTTTTCCTGCAAGTTCTGTGGCTGCAATTAGAAGTGCCTCTAGTTCTTGTTCAGGTAAGACAGGTACAACCCAGCGGGAATGTGAGATTTTTTCTTCTAATGCTTTTAATTTGGCCTCGGGGAATGCCAACTGCTTCAAGTAAACATTTTTTCAATAAACATACATAATAAGAATACACAATCATTACATTTGACTTTCATTTACAACAATCAGTTCATGCTTTTAATATTTCAGTAAATAAATTAATTTAAATTATTTATTTTTCATCTGCACATCCTTGTGCATGTTAGTTAATCATACATTTCACAAATTTTAACAAAGATGAACAATTAAATATTGTCTGATTTTCTTATAGAAGATTAGTTAATATAAAGTATAATAAATATCAATTAATGCCTGCAATAATATGGTAACCTAATTCATCTGCCATTATACTTCAATTAAGATAACTTACCTCCCCGGGCATTTGGTCTTGTTCCTTCATTGATATTGTCATTATTTTATTGTGTAATTATTCATTGCCCCCCTAAAACAAGTATGACATTAAGTTATTGGGTCTTCAACCATAAAAATGAATATAGTAACATTGTTACAGCTAATAATTTCTATCGAAAATTGTTTTTATTAGAACTTGAATAGTATAACAAGATCATCCACCAATTTCAGTATGTGAATGTCATAGACTAAAGAACAAAATATTGATCAAAAAAGTGCTTGTATCATTAAATTTAAATGACGTGCCGATAGAAATTATAAGGATAGTTCAAATAGGAACATTGATGCATATTTAGTACAAGTATTTAGCTAATAAACAAGGCAAAATCCAGGTACTTCGGAATCTGTTGTTTGATAGAAGATTTGGTGGGTACTTCTTATGTAATTTTGTAATTATGTTGATGATACCTCACAAATATGACGGTTCAATAAATTAGCATACTAACAATCAATACTATTACAAATGGTCCGACTCAACGAAGGCATAAAAATATTAATTCATAGTGATCAGCCGGCGCGACAAAATGGCGTCATTATCCTAAACAAGACAAAGTTTATTACAATGTAATTATTGACGGAGGCGCAATATAAACTGTACAATTTAGAGCTAGATAATTGACTGTACCTTTGACTTCCACATAGATTCAAATTACAGATAAATCTTGGAACAAAATCACAAATAGAAATCACTACACCTTTTTGACGTAAAGAACGAAAATAGATGAAAAATACCGACACACACAGCCACACACACACAGACATACAGAACTGACACACACTGATACTGATATAGTGATTTTTTTAAATGTCCACACAAAAAATCTATTCTTATTTTACCCAAAGCCATAACACACTAAAAAAGTTTAATATAGGGTAGCATGCTATATAGTCATCATACTTCTTGATATTTATCTATATCGCTGTTCACTCGTAATAGCACTAGTATTTTATTAGTTCGTATAACTTGGTATTGTTGATTAAGTCTATTAATTAAATTGTTTACTATGATTTACTAAGGTAAATGCACCTATTATGGACGCGGACCCTATTATGGACAGTTTTCAAAAATGCCTCCAATAATAAGAAACCGGTAGGTATTTTTTTTCCAACAGCAACATTAATCGGTTGTACCAAAATTCTAGATTTGATGTAAACAACATTTGACAGCTCTCCGCTATATTATTTTCGACTATAACGATTCTTACTAGTGCGGTGCGTTTTGGTGTCGAGATTTGAAATTTCTTATAAGGAGCGCAATGCATGTAAGTAAATTTATTAGCTTTTTTTATGACAAGTGTAATATTGTTGTTAAAAATGATATTATTTATTGAATTACTGATAATAAAAGGTTAATTATATATTCTAATCTAAAACCTCATAGTAATTTTAGCCTCGGAATTTATCGATGTTCATAATTGGATATTTTTGTAAGCCTGTACCCAAATATGGACATTTTGTCCATAAAGGATATTTTACAAATATAATTACGTTTTTCATACATCTTATAGTTGTACAATCGTTTACCTATATCTTTATTTTTAGATCGGTCGCAAATTAAGACTTTAAATTTAATAATTCAATTATGAACATTGTGTCCATAAATGGATGTCCAAAATAGGTTCAAATTTTTTAAATAAATAAATTTTGTTTCACTTTAGATATGGCGACTAGAAAAGCTTATACTAAAGAACAAATGGCAAATGCAATTAAAGAAGTGAGAAAAGGACAGAAATTATCCACTATTTAGAAAATAATAACTAGAATAACTTTTCTAAAAAAAATTTTTTATTGAGTTGTTTGTGTTTTTTATGTCATGTTACATTTATAATTTAAGACAGGGTAATATACATAATAATTATATTACAGTCAGGGGATTAATTATACCAGTCACAACTATCTGTCCGGTGGGTGGCGAACGGTATACGGGTAAGCGACCCCGGGTCCTCGAGCTACTATCGACTCAGTCCAAATCATCCGAGGCGATAGTATCCTTCCTCCCCTTTCTTCCCCCGTCATATATTCTTGCTACTCGTGGGAACGCAATAACCTTGTAAAAACAATGCACAAGGCAGAATGGCAGCGACGTGGTCCACAACCAGTCACGTCACGTTTCCCACAGAGGTGAAAAGTGGATCGCTGGAAGTGATTTCTGCCTACCCCTCTGGGAAAAAGGCGTGATTTTATGTATAAGTAATTGTTGAGACTGATTATAGCTGTATTTTGATAGGTATGAAACTAGTAAGAAGACATTTGATTTTTGATTATTGTTGGCAAAGTGAATAGAAAAGAGTGAAGGTTTTTTTAATTTTTTATTTAACCTCTAAACCAATTTGCTTAAAGATCGAGAATTGAAGGAGATGATTATATTGAAATGTTATTTAAATAATAAGGCGTACGACCGATTTCAGCCATGGCGGCCGATCTCAATTGAAATCAGCCAAGTGCGCAGGACATATTATAGTGCACCAATGCGCGCGCAAACACAAGTGCACTCTTTATTCCCTAGCTCTCATAACTCGGTGAGACGGCAATCCGACATGAGCGATGAGAGATCGGGGCAGGACCACCGGCTTAACGTGCTTTTCGAGGCACGGGCGTTCAACCGCCAGCTTCCTAACTACGGGCTGAGAAATTTCATCACAGAAAAACTCACACAAATTTTGCCCGACCCCGGACTCGAACCGGGGCCCTCTCGGACCTTACGCAGCGCTTGCTACCAAAAGACCAACGAAGGGGTCTCCTATTTAAATAATACTAGTTAAGAGGACATTTTCATTTGGTTTTTCTTGGCTTAAAGGCTTTGGCCTTTGCCGATTACTTTTTGATAACTGTTTGTTGATTGATATTTGAGTTACCTATTACATTATTTTATTATTTAATTTAAATGGTTTTTATTTCATTATACTAACTTACTCAACCCTAATACTCTTGAGTTATAGATTTAAGCATTCAATTGAAGAATGTCCATAAATGGGTGTCCATAATTGGATAACGTCCATAATTGGGTGTTCATAACTGGATCTTCCCTGTCCATAAATGGAGATTGGCAAAGGTTATTTTTCCTAAATTATATTTTATTGAAGTTAGCTTATAACTGATTTTAAACATCGAATACTTATTAAGAAAAGGACTTCTTATCAACCTCCAAATCCCTGCGAACGTATATTGCAAAGCACACAAACTATGAAGAAAAAACGAAAAACAAATCCTTAAACCGTCCATAATTGGTGCATTTACTTTAGTATACAAATCCATACATAATCCTGAACGCATCAGTTTTTAAAACATTGGCCATCCTATGGCAGCACTATTTTGTAAAATGTAATTTAAAAACTGTCAAATAACTTCAATAAATTAAAAAATATCCGGTTTCTTAAAAGTATTAAAGTGGGTAGTTCCGAAAACTTTGAAAGTCTAGGTTGGTCTTTATTCTAGTTGACGCTTGGTTGATCTGTTTGAATACTACAAACACTTTTAGCGTTATCGTGTGTAAAATTAGTGTCATTGATTACTAACGCATTAAATAGAGTTACAGATTAATACTTAATACTCAATACTTTATTGCTTCTATAAAAATATTGATGTAGATCTAATGACATTATAATGACTCATCTCTCATCATTCTCTCAACACACACAAGTTACTCTAGTTACTTTTAAACCTTTTTGTTGATTTTGTAAAATGATGTAGCATTTAGTATAGGGGTGAGAGCCATCCGCTCCCCCGCAAGCCCGGTGATGATGACAAGGCTCCTCCAAGCCATCATCGTTAGTCAATTAGGAAAAAAAAAAAAGCATTTAGTATAAATATTGTATATAAATTGATGTTATTCCACAAGTTTTTAACCGACTTCAAAAAGAGGAGGAGGTTCTCAATTCGTCTGTATGTATAATATTTTTTGATTATCTATAATTTATAAAGAAGCTGCATTAGGTATTATGGTAATCCAGCTACTAATAAATAATATGCTAATAAATAAAAGAAAGAGATAGGCGACAAATCATTTAATTTCATTTCCTTCTGATATCAGTTACTAAAACTAATTTAAATATGAATGCAGTATTTCAATGTTTTATGTCTTAATGGCTTAGTAGCCAATGGGGTTATACTATTACTTAAAAAAAAAAAATCAAAACAAATGAATAACCTAAAATTCAATGATGAAACATTATTATTGTATTTAATTTAATTTATTATTTAACTGCCTATATAAGTAATAGATAACGTTAATATAATACAATATTTGAAAAAATGAACCCTAAAAGCCAAGAAGCCAGGATTCGAGACGAAAAGCCATTTGAAGGCATGAACATAGCTAATACAGAATGTCTTAATGATTTACAATGTCGTAGTGCTTGCCCGAATTGTGGGAAGTCCCGAATGTATTTTTGCTATACATGTTTTGTTCCTGTGACTCAATTAAAGGATCGTTTGCCACTATGTAAAGTAAGAACTTTCATTGTTTCTTATGCTGTCTGTACATTCTCGCTGAAAACCACTCGCTGTGTCTAGCGTAAAAAACGGAGGCCAGCAGAGCCAAGCGAGTGGTATCATCAACACTCTTGTCCTCGCCAAATTGTCGAGGCGAGAATGTACAACCTATACAACAATAATACAATTACATCCTCATAAACACTAATGTCTAATGACAACTTTTTCCATTTTAGTTACCTGTAAAAGTGGATATCATTAAACATCGGCGTGAAATAGACGGAAAAAGTACAGCTGCGCATGCTGCCGTTTTAGCCCCTGATGATGTAAATATTTATACTTATCCAGAAGTACCAGAATATGAAGATGATGGTCGGACAGTTTTATTATTCCCAGGCACTGATGCAAAAACTGTTAGAGAACTGTTCACAGGTGTATGTAAAGATCTATCTTATACAGAATGTTTACTTGCCGAATTACCACATGGATATAATGTAGGTACTCTCATGACTAAAATTGTTGGTGATGAAAAAGCTAACAGTGACATTTACCATGTAGAAAATTTGCCGGTGAACAGAGTAGTTTTGATAGACAGTACATGGAACCAAAGTCGTGGCATATTTCAGGACAAGAAGTTGCAGAAATTGCCAAAAATTGTTTTGCAAAATAGAGCTTCTCAGTTTTGGCGTCATCAGAAAGGAAGTCCACGTTGGTACTTATCTACTATAGAAGCACTTCACCAATTATTACTGGAATTACATTTATGTGCCTGGGGGCGTGATGAGAATTACCGCAGCTACCTTACTTCACACTACCCTGTACATGGTCCAATAAATGACCATCCTCAATGTGCGCCATATAATGGCCAATATGATGACATGTTGTACTTTTTTAAATATATGTATGAAAAACTTCACACCCTTTATAAGCATGAAGATATGATGGCTTATAAGAGACCAATGTTATGATAAAATCTATATTGTTAAATGCATTAAAACAATAAAATACACTAAAATTATTTATTTCTTTTACATATAAAATATTGTATTTATCATCTGTTTTTGCTTATTTATTACTACTTGTTACACTTGCAGCAGTTTAGCTAGATCCACCTTATTTATATAATGTATTTAAATTATTTACTAGATTCTGAAGAAATTGATACTAAAAGTACATTTTCTTATTGCTTTGCAAAATTACAACTGCTACTAAAGTTTTGTACAAAATCACAATGCCTATATTTGGGAATGTGGGATATATCTTTTTATAGATACTTTGCAGCCAACCTAAATTTATTTTTTTACCTATTTGAATACCAGGTCTTTAGAATATGTTATACTTGACATTTAGTAAAAAATATTATTGTAAACCATTTATGTTGCTCATTTATATCAATAGTCCATTCATTATCATTAACTATTCTTAATAAATCTAATACATAGAAATGTAATACAAGCAGGGTGACAAATGAAAATTCAAGGTCACATAACAAAGTTATAAATATTATTTTGAATTATGTCCACTAATAATCTTGTCCATCTTTTGGGGTTAGTGTTTCAATGAACACTATAAGTTATTACTACAATTTGCGTAAATCTAAAACAAATACACTGCCGTCACTAGCACTAGCGCCGACTTTAGTACCGCGGGAATTCCAGCATACTTCAAAAATACCACCAGTACCCTTGTAAGAGTGTACTAATCCACCAGTCTGTGTTGACCATATGTGGACGCACTTGTCAAATGAACCGCTGGCAAGGAATTTACCATCAGGCGAAAAGGCGACACTGTAAACAGGTTCAGTGTGCTTAGTTAGAGTATGAATACATGCGCCCCTTTCCACATCCCATAAGCGCACAGTAGAATCAAAAGATGCACTGGCCAATATCAGATTCATATTTGGATTCTGTGTGCCTGGTCCTGTAGGTGACCATTTTATAGTATAGATCTCCTTTGAATGTGCTTGTAAGTCATGGACACAGGTGTCTTGCTTCATAGACCAAATTTTTAATGTCATGTCATCAGAACATGATGCAAGTAATTGTCCTTGAGGATCCCATTTGATGGCATTTACTTCATTCTGGAAATGAATAACCAGCACTTGTTAGTACATCCTAATAATTATCAATATTGAAACTATAAAAGGAATTTTTATTATGATAAATAGGTACATACAGTATGTCCTTGGAAGCTCTTGATTGGTTTATCAGCATTCAGCTTGCAGACATGAATGCACTGATCAGTGGAACATGATGCAAATGAAGTATTAGTCTGCCAGTCCACATCAAGTGCTGGGGCCAAGTGGAAGGAGAATTGCTGAGTGCATTGACCTGTTGCAGCATCCCAAATAATAGTAGTTTTATCAACCTGAGAAAAAAAAGACAATGTTAGTATCAATGTACACTAATATTTGCAACAATCTTGTCTAATTCTTTGGTATTTACTTACCCCTGCACTTAAAATATAGTTTCCTCTTTTATTCCATTTAAGAGCAAAAATAGGTCCTTTATGTTGACCTAATGTAGATGCTAAAGTTCCATCAGTGGTCCAAATGCGTGCATAACCATCATATGATCCTGTGGCTAATAGGTTACCATCACACTGCAAAATAAAGAGTTTGTTTGTTTGAACACACTTTTCTTAGTAACTACTGGTTCGTTTTGAAAAATTATTGGATAGAGTCTATCCGATAGACCATTTATTGAGGAAGGCTTTAGGCTATATAACATCATGCTGCCACCAATAGGAACAAAGAGTAAAATGTGGGGGGAAATGCGAATGAAGTCACTGGCACAGATAGTTATATTATACAGATGAGATTATGGCACATGAAAAAGGTTCCATTCATCCCATTAAATAAAAATCTGTGTTCTGTGTCTTTAAGACACTTAAAAAAAATAACCCTTTCTGCTTGCTTGCTCGGGAAAAGTAAAAGCTAGTGTTGCAATATAAGCATTACTTACATTCCAGTCCAAAGATGTAACATCTTTGTTGCTAGGCACTTCAGCTCCTCCTTTCTGAATGCAGTGCCGTAACACTAGCTGGTTGGGGGTGGTAGCTGGGTTATCAGACATATCCCAAATTCTGAAACAATTTATACAATTGACCATGCAAGTTCTCACATTATAATACATAGTGAACATCTGAAATAAATGGAATCATAAGTAAGTTTTATTAGGAGCAATTTGTGGTTGTGATACTTTTATGTAATAATTTACCTAGCAGTGCTGTCACCAGATCCACTAGCCAGCAAGTCCGTACTGGGGTTCCAAGCACAAATGAAGACCTCTGACTCATGCCCTCTCAGAACTGTAGCTTTGCTGGCTGGTATTTCAATGGACTGATCCACATCCATGTTCTCAGGAGCACTTGGGGTAGCTGCACCCCCAGTTGTTGTTGCTGGTGTGCATGTAGTACCCTGGAGATCGAAATATTATTTACACATTGAAAGCCACATGAATAATTGTATAATTCTATATAGACATGGGTCTCACCGGTGAGCCTTTACAGATTTCATGATTTTTGCTTGACTGGAATTGAAAAGAATGCTAGGCTTACTATTATCATGTTGCATCATGTTAATTACAAATGTAATTATGTTACAAAAAGAAATACATACATCAACCCCATTCTGCTCTCCTCCAGATCCTGGCTCTGTTCTGATAGCTTGTTTTTGAGCATTGTGAGCATTCTGGCGAGCAGCGACAATGTCTGGTGTGACTGCATCAATTAGACTCAGACTTTCTGTGAGTCGTATTTCAGTGCCTTGAAATAGTAACAATAAACAAATCATAAAATATGTTTTCATACACATATACTCACGTGTTTGAATATATTTATTAGTGTATTACCATCTTCTCCTCCAATTGTGATTTCCGCTTCGGTATACTGAAGTCCTTTCTGAAGTATATTTAACAATGCCGCAGGCGGCACTAAAGCACCGTTGATGTTGCTTTGAGAAATGTGAGATTCAATTCCAAACGTGTAGGCAGAGTGGTGGAAACCTGCAAAATCCCAATATTACAATGGACGAACACATTATATTTGTTTGGGATAGTAATGCATTGATGGATGTCTCATTCATTGAGAGCGTCTGCAGTTCAATGAACCTCACCTGATTCCTGTAGGTATCGGTAAACCAAAAAATTTACTTCATCACTAGAAAAACTCATCTTTGAATCGTTATGATACTCATGTGAATGTTATTTTATTGCAGATTTGACGATTTTACCCCAAAAGGAAAGTCAGAAGATAAAGCGCAGCGCATTCCTGCCTCAAATTGACAGTATACAAAACGTTCACGAAGATTGATTTTTTTCGTTAGATATGTCAAAATATAACTGCATCTACAAAGATAGTTTATTTAAAAAATGCAAAGTAGCGGGGAAGTTTATAAAAATAAGCATAGAAACAAAGTAAAAATAATATAAATAATCCTCTCCAATATTTTCGTGTGGTGTAGAGAAAACTTGAAAGAAAACATTCAATAAGCAGTGTATTTGTAGGGCTGGTACTGATATGAGTGGATCAGTGGAACGCAGCTTATCAAACTGTCAATTTTCAACTGTCGTCTGTCAAATAGACCGTAACGAAAACGAGCGATAAATTGTAAATTGAATTTATTTGACGCCAAATTATACGCAACGTTTTTAAATTCATGAAATCCTCAATTTTAAAGTACTATATTGGCTTCTGTTGCTATCTGCCTAGATATAATGCCATCTGAATTAAGATAATCTACAAAGTGTTTCGAAAGGTATTTGTTTTGCCATAATACTGATCTGTTCGGCGGAATGGATGGATCATCTGGAAATCTTGCTGCATTACTTCATAAATTATGTGTTGGATTGTCATCTGATCCAGGTAATATTCGAAATTTGAATATTGGAATGGGATTTGATATCTGTCAATAATATAAAGTAATTTCGCATGCTTAAAGATTTTGTGTAGAATATTTTATGAACAACTTACAAGATTATTTCAAAGACTTGATAAATAAGTTTACTAAAGGTAGGCTGACACTGTGTGGTCTTGATAACTCTCTTGATATATGGTTTTCTTACTATTTATTGCATGTAGATGGTGCATATGAGCTGGCTATTTCCTATCTATCTTCAACAAGTGAAAAGGCAAGGAGTAACCAAGATGAGCGACTTCTTTGCCAGAAGATCCAGTCTAGACTCACTAATTCATCTGCCAGAGATGCAGATAAATTTAATGAGTGCTATGCTAAACTGAAAAACTCTGTAAGTACTAAAAATATTATAACAATTGGAGGGACAACAGTCTTGGTGAAAAATTGTCAGTCAGTTGCCAGTCTTTATGTTGACTGGCTTGGTGGAACAGTGATTTTTTTTACCTAGAATCACTACTTACGGTTCCTAGAGTTGTGGGTTTGATTCTCACCCGGGACAAATAATTGTGTTACAAACATCAGTTTTTTCTGTGTCTGGATACACACACACTATAAAATATTTTTAAGTATATTTGTTAATCTAATAAATTAAAGATATTTGTGTATCTGTTACGGCTAATACCCGAAGTGCGGCTACACCTAGGTTTAGCCGGCTAGAACTAGGTGTAGCCACTTACTCTTGGCTAAACCTAGGTGTAGCCGATTGTTTTCGGCTAAAACTAGGTCTAGCCTTCATCATGCCGGCTACAACTAGGTCCAGCCATTCCATGTCGGCTAATACTAGGTTCAGAGAATCCCTGTTGGATAAAACTTAGATGCGAGTCCCGCCAAGCCTTCCGTCCTTCCCCGCGTCCCACTCAGGACTCACAGCATCTGCAGCTGCAGCGCGGGGTGGAGGGCGTAGCGAGACACGCGCCTCTGCAGGTTGTGAGCACCAAGTGCTGCAGATCTACTGCAGGTCTACTAGCGAGTGTGACTCATAGCGTCTGTACATAGTTGTAACTGCCTCGTTGGTTTATTGGCAGCAAGCGCTGCGTAAGGACCGAGAGGTCCCCGGTTCGTGTTTGCGGTCGGTGAAAATTTGTGTGAGTTTTTCTGTAATAAAATTACTTAGCCCGGAGTTAGGAAGTTGGCGGTTGAACGCCCGTGCCTCGGAAAGCACGTTAAGCCGGTGGTCCAGCGCCCGATCTCTCATCGGTCATGTCGGATTGCCGACTCACCAAATTATGAGAGTAGGGGAAAAGAGAGTGCACTTGTGTTTGCGCACACACTTGTGCACTATAATATGACCTACGCACTTGGCTGATCTTAATTGAGATCGGCTGCCATGGCTGAAATCGGTCGGACGCCTTATCTTACATACTTAGTTATAGCCGGCATGCTTTCGGCAGAGCTTTTTTAGATATTACAAAAACATCCAATAATTAGAAACCAAGGTAGTTTTTCATTCTTTTAAATCAAATTGTAATAAATAACACATATTGTAAGGAGTAAATTGTTAAGTACAATAGGAACAATCGGGAACATTTTTTTTAACAACAGACTATAGTTGCATATTATAATTTTAAAGAATATAATTATAAATCACAGGTTTATAAAGTAACATAAACTATTTAGAACAATCTTTACTTGAGTGACATTTTGAGTTGCACATAATACCAACAGCTTTGCAGAGGCACTTTATGTTGCCACATTTGGTTTTGTAGTTGCATGTTTTCTAATTAATGGATGTTTTTGTAATATCTAAAAAAGCTCTGCCGATAGCATGCCGGCTATAACTATGTAAGATAAGGCGTCCGACCGATTTCAGCCATGGCAGCCGATCTCAATTGAGATCAGCCAAGTGCGCAGGACATATTATAGTGCACAAATGTGCGCAAACACAAGTGCGCTCTCTTTTCCCCTACTCTCATAATTTGGTGAGTCGGCAATCCGACATGACCGTTGAGAGATCGGGCGCAGGACCACCGGCTTATCGTGCTTTCCGTGGCACGGGCGTTCAACCGCCAACTTCCTAACTCCGGGCTAAGTAATTTCATTACAGAAAAACTCACACAAATTTTCACCGACCGCAGACTCGAACCGGGGACCTCTCGGTCCTTACGCAGCGCTTGCTGCCAATAAACCAACGAGGCAGTTACAACTATGTACAGACGCTATGAGTCACACTCGCTAGTAGACCTGCAGTAGATCAGCAGCACTTGGTGCTCACAACCTGCAGAGGCGCGTGTCTCGCTACGCCCTCCACCCCGCGCTGCTGCTGCAGATGCTGTGAGTCCTGAGTGTGACGCGGGGAAGGACGGAAGGCTTGGCGGGACTCGCATCTAAGTTTTATCCAACAGGGATTCTCTGAACCTAGTATTAGCCGACATGGAATGGCTGGACCTAGTTGTAGCCGGCATGATGAAGGCTAGACCTAGTTTTAGCCGAAAACAATCGGCTACACCTAGGTTTAGCCAAGAGTAAGTGGCTACACCTAGTTCTAGCCGGCTAAACCTAGGTGTAGCCGCACTTCGGGTATTAGCCGTAACATATCTACTGTTGATTCTGATATCTGTAACACAAGTGCTTCAGCTACTTACCACAGGATCAGATCAATGTATGTGATGTTGTTCAATATTTATTTGTTGGTTGTGATATTTTTATGGGTGGACCCAGCTCCTGGCCTAGTGGAAGAAAAGTCTGATTTTCTATGTCTAGATTATTTAGGTTAGATCATGTTCTTCCTTTGCATTTATACTTTATACTATGTATATGTCACCGGAAAATAACAAGAACCGTAAATTTATAACTTTCCTAGGAAAATTATAAACTTTCGTAGGATTCTACACTAGAGATAAAATGTATTATTTTACGCCTAAATTCTAGGAAGTTTATCAATTTGCGACGTCGTGTGGTAAATTTATAAACTTACGGATATTCATTCGTAAGATTCTAAGCGGTTCGGCCAATCACAGAAGAGTGTTTAATTTTACGCTTCTTATGAAATGGAAAATAACACACAGCTCTCTGATTGGTTGACGCAAGCAGTGGAAGGCAATGCTTATGTCCATAGACTTAGGTAATCTTTGACATGTTGCAATAAGTAGACAAATTCAGGAATCTACTTATTACGTTTGATCTGTTAAATGTTTGTGTATTTTAGAACTAGAGGACGCCCGCGACTTCGTCTGCGTAAAATCTGATGTAAGATGTATTTTGATTGTAGAACCTGATCGTGTATTCCCGCTGCCCTCGCAAACGTAATCCTCCCTCCATACCACGTTTTATAAAAATCAATAAACACGTAAAAATACTCCCATACTAATTTTCAAACCAAATTTCATGAAAATCGGTTGAGACATTTGAGCGTGAAAGAGTAACAAACATCCATCCATTCATCCATACATCCATACTCACAAAATTTCACGTTTATATTAGTAAGGATACGATTTCTGTTCTTCTATTTTGTAGAGTATTAGTTTAGTAACCGATAAAATTTTTTTAAAAATAAAAACACATTTTAGGACCCTAATAGTTCTCTGTTTTTTTTCCTAATTTGGCATGTCTGATTTTACCTAAGTCTATGGACTGAAGCATTGCCACTGCTAGCGTCAACCAATCAGAGAGCTGTGTGTTATTTTCCGTTTCATAAGAAGCGTAAAATTAAACACTCTTCTGTGATTGGCCGAACTGCTTAGAGTCTTACGAATAAATATCCGTAAGTTTATAAATTTACCACACGACGTCGCAAATTGATAAACTTCCTAGAATTTAGGCGTAAAATAATACATTTTATCTATCGTGTAGAATCCTACGAAAGTTTATAATTTTCCTAGGAAAGTTATAAATTTACGGTTCTTGTTATTTTCCGGTGACATATACATGAAACATAAATATTAACTAGTATGATAAGGAAAAACTTAATAGACCCTATTGAATGGTAAAAGAAAATGATGAAAATGTCCTTGGGGAAAATATTACATATAACAATTATTCCTCCCAGGGAAGCCTATGATTATTGTTATGATAAATATGATTACATAGTTCATAATGTTCATAATGGAGCAGGACCACAACAACATGGCAGGAAGTGATCTCTGCCTACCCCTCTGGGAAAAAAGCATGATTTTATGTATGTATAATGTTATATAAATTGGTGTTTTTCAGTTTATTTTGAAGCAGCGTGTATCTGTTTTGGCACTTTTGCTTGCTCTATCAGAATCGCCTCAACAGACAGAGTCCACTCACCAGCTATTCCCTATTCCTCAGTTGGCTACTGTAAGTAATTTTTATTACCAGTACATAAGTAAACAAGCAATGTTTAAGTACAATGAGAATACAAAAATTTCAAATTATATAGCTTGTTTGCTTACTAGCACAACATACTTATATTTGTTGCAGAAATCCAATATGGGGTTGTCTGGACCAGCTTCAAGCTCCAGTAAGAGCACTATAGGTTCAGTAAGCTGGGGAAGCCAGGGTGCACCTAAAAATCAAGGGTCCAATCAGAGTCTTCCTTCCAATAACAGCAACATGGCCTTAGTTATACAAACAGAAGGTAAGTTGAAATAATGGTAATATTAACTCCTTTTTTGGTTTCTTGCCATTAATTTGAAGCCCAAATTCAAAATTGAATATTTTAAAAAATAAGTTAACTTTGTTTAAATTGATGATAGAATTGACTTACCAACATTGGTACCGGATCCGATAACCGTCAAATGGTGCCGGTTCCGTCGTATTGCAATCCCTAATCCTTGCCATGAATATAGAGCAGTAGATAGGTTTGTAGGAGGCCCTTGTATAGCAGTGGGATTCAAAATTAACCTTCAAGGATTCAAGGTTATACAAAAAAAATAACAAATATTGTCTCGTAAACTTTATGATATTAGTATGAAGTTTAGTGATTACGCAAATAATAAAGAACCAAATTGTCAAAAGATCTTTAGGGGGTTGGTTATCTCATCAGTTTTATGCCTTGCAGGGCAGCACAAGGAGCGCGCTTGCGTGCGCGACGCGGTCCTAGCCGCGACGGGCGTGCGCGCGCGCGGCGCCGGCGGCTCCTCGCGCCCGGCGCAGGCGCTGCACGCACGCATTGCGCACCTCGGCTTCCTGCACGACAGGCTTAAAGAGTTCATTGACCCCAACTCGGGGATCATGCCGCAAGGTATGATTTTAAGCTTTCGCGTTCCATTACACTAAATATTAGTCTTTATGGGTACACCTACCTATGGGTCGCTCGCGACCATGATTGGTGTAACCCAGTCGAAACATCGGGCAGTAAGTAGCTAAGTATTTGCTACTCCTAATATCACATGTAGACCCATAAAGACTAATATTCAATGCCGCAAGGTTATTTTTTCTAGTCTGTGATGCCAATAGGTATAGATACTCTCGTCGCAACAAACGAAGCAGTTGACCCTTCTATTGTTTGTACCAACAGGTTGGATACGCAAATAAATCATTTGTTTCTTGAAACTCACACATTTTCTACATTAATATTATTATGTATTATGCAATGAATAGGTTCTAGTTTTGACATTATTACATTTCAGAGGCAATAAACACATTAACTTAACTGCTTAATATAGACAAAACAAATTAAATAAGTAATTGATTAATTCGACAAGTAGTTAAATCAAATATAGATACTATTTTTAATTAAATGTACTGAATTATAATTCCTCATTAGTGAGTCATAGTTTTTGTAGGAAGAAACAGCAAACTCTTGGCATTAAGATATTTTTGTGGTTCTTTTCAATATCTGTGAAACTTTTCAGGTCTTATGGGAGAAGGACTGGTGTCTTCAATAAGGGATGAACTGACTGAATATTATCGGAGTGT
The DNA here is from genome assembly GCA_039566165.1 of Maruca vitrata. NCBI lineage: Eukaryota > Metazoa > Arthropoda > Insecta > Lepidoptera > Crambidae > Maruca > Maruca vitrata. Next base: position 10,313,748 of record CM076912.1, on the reverse strand, counting down.
TGCCCTTCTTCAATCTCAGGTATCAAAGCTCACACTACACATTTATTTAATTTATTCTTAACTAGGGACCCACCCTGGTGTCGGTTGAATGATACGTAAAAATGTTCCACTTGAATCCGTACATATAAAAAAACCGCATCAAAATCCGTAGCATAGTTTTAAAGATTAAAGCACACAGGGTTATAGGGACAGAGAAAGCGGCTATGTATCATACTATGTAGTGACTATTAACCCTAAAATTTAATTGCATTTTTCATTGGTTTTGGACCTTATGTCAAGAGAATTGGGGTGGATGTGGATGAAGCGAGAGTGGTGTGCTAGCACCATTTAAATAAATTATGGTGTCAACATATAAAACAGTGCCCTATAAAGGGCTTAAACTGTATTTATTTATATTTTTTAATGTATAATGTCATCAAACTTATTTAGGCTTGTGAGGGGGACGGCGGCGGCGGCACGCTGCGGCGCGTGTGCGTGTGGGCGCAGGAGCCGCTGCACCGGCTGACCTGGTTGGCCAACATCGCTCACACGGCACAGCACAAAAAAGGTAATGCATCGGTCATACTCATAACAGTGATCATTAAAATGATAATTTGTGACCTGAATATAACACATAAATTTACATTATATTATTATCAGTCATTTCCAAATTCTCGGGACTACAGAGTCCCGGATTTTTGGGAGGAGTGAGTCCTTTAATGACTCGTATGATATTAAATGTAATGTGGTGCCAACCGACGATTATCCCTGTATACACTATAAAATGCAAGATTTTAAACTTTCGCGTTCCAATACACTGAAATAAGTCTTTATGGGTCTTCACGCGATATTAGGAGTAGCAAAATTACATAGCTACTTACTGCCCGACGATTTGAAATTTCTCGAAATAGGGAAGATGGATTCAAGTTATCATCGGCATGGAACCCAGTGATTAGTAAGTGCATACCGCGGAAAGTTACGTCTAATATAAACCCGGATTCAGTAAGTGTTGTGTGTCGGACAGATGTGGGTAGCTGTACAAATGACATTAGTGCTGGTTCGGGGGTGGATCAAGAAATTCACAACCGCTATGGCAGTCGAAGACGGGCGGCGCCAGTTCGCTCGCGACCACGATTGGTGTAACCCAGTCGAAACGTCGGGCAGTAAGTAGCTATGTAATTTTGCTACTCCTAATATCGCGTGAAGACCCATAAAGACTTATTTCACTATAAAATGCAGCCAAGGACAACCCCCGGTCAGTGCAGGACTCAAGAGGTGAGAGACCCGCGACCCCCGTGGGGTCCGCTCCTACCGGCCAACTAAGGCCTTAAATAATATCCTTTTAATGTTGATGGTTTGTAAGGCAGGTGGCAGGGACTATAGATATTCGTCGTTACTAGTTATTAAATATCGTTACTGGTGTTGTATTGCACACTATTAACATTCCTCACAAATTGTTTTTTGGTAGGGGGAGAACTCGCGACATGTGTGCACCGCTTCGTGAGGCACGGGGACGAGCGCGTTGCGATGTTGGCGCGGCGTCTTCTCACTGCGCTAACTTACCCACTGCTACTTATGTTGACCCGGTGGCTACTACATGGTCAGTATAAAATTGATTAGGGCCAAATTACAAAAGTGGTGTATACTGTTTGATAAACATTGACAGCTATCAGAACACGATAATATATACGTACAACAAGAACTTTCATATAATTTGGTTTGTATATTCAGTGAGACTATTTTTATTACAGGCGAAATTGATGATCCTTACAATGAATTCTTCATCGAAAGTAGAAGTGGCGTGCCGATAGATCGAATGTGGCACGACAAATATAGAGTCAGGTAAGTTATGAATTGTCATCAATTTATTGGATGCTTTTTTTAAAATTTGTTTTTCTACAAACTGAGCTAAAGTAGATTAGCATGGGTAATAGTCTTATAAATGTAATAATGGCTTTCTCCAACAGGCATCACAATTGTTTGATGATAAAAGTTTTGTTGATGTAAACAAAAATAAAGGTTTCATCAGATCTGTCTCTCTCTACCGAAATCTGTTCTCTCACTCCTCATTGTCCGGTGAACCCTACCAATGAGACTGATGAGAGATCAGGCGCAGTAACACATCGGCTAGACGTCTTTAATGTAATGTAAGATTTATCAGACGTTCGCGTTCCATTACCCTTTATATTTAGTCTTTACGGGTCCACACGCGATATTAAAAGTAGCAAATACATAGCTACCTCCTGATGCTAGATGTATGTGTGCAGGGAGTGGATGGTGCCGTCGTTCATGTCGCGCGAGCAGGCGGCGCAGATCCTGGCCACGGGCAAGAGCGTGGTGTTCATGCGCGAGGCGTGCGCCGACGAGCCGGGGCCCAGCGACCACGCGCACCACCTGCAGCCGCTGCTCAAGGCGCACACCGGTGAGGATCAGTTAATATTGTTATGGGAAGCTAGATATTTATAAGGTGTTTTGTTTATTGTGTGAAGCCAAAAATTTGATTTGTTTTTTTTTGTTAATAAACATTACCTCTGAAGTTAACACATTTGACAGACTTAAATGTAGTTGGTAGTTTGCATACATAACATATCTTCGAAGCTAACTCAGCTTTTTTTATCAGTTTAGTTAAGAGAATATAAAGGGTTAAAATTTATAATCGCATACTCAGCACCGGCGGGATTCCTTGCCAATGGAGACTGAGTGTTATCACCCCGGTCTTCAAGGGCAAGGGATCAATGCAAGAGTGCGGTAGTTATCGCGGTATAAAGGTCATGTCCCACACCATGAAACTATTCGAGCGGATAGTAGACTCTCGAATCCGTCAGGAGTGCACTGTCTCTGGATGTCAATATGGTTTCCGCCCCGGTCACGGGACTATGGACCCCGTTTTTGCCCTAAGAATCATCATGGAGAAATACAGGACGAAGAACACGCCTCTCCACTTCCTATTTCTGGACATGGAAAAGGCCTTCGACTGTGTTCCGCGTGCGATGATTTGGTGGGCCCTGAGGTCCAAGGGAGTGCCAGAAACGTATGTTGATATCATTAGAGACATGTACTGTGATTCCGATTCTGTAGTTAGGACCGCTGTTGGCGACACTTTGCCCTTCCGTATAACCGTCGGAGTACACCAAGGCTCCGTCCTGAGTCCGTTCCTCTTCAGCCTGATATTAGACGTATTGTCAGACAGCATCAGAGACCACCATGAGCAGCCACCATGGCTACTTATGTATGCTGATGATATCGCGCTGGTGGACTCGGACAGGGGACGGCTGGTGAGACGTGTTAACACATGGAAGGAATCGCTTGAGAACGGGGTCTGAAACTCAACGTGGCGAAGACTGAGTACTTGGCCTGCAACACTACAGATCCCATGTCCGTCCGCATAGGCGAAAACACGGTCGAGCGCACGGACCGGTTCAAGTATCTGGGATCTGTACTCCACGCGAACGGCGACATCGACTCCGACGTCAAGGCACGCATTGCTGCTGCGTGGGATAAATGGCGGGAGGTGAGCGGCGTCACTTGCGACCCTAAAATGCCGGTTAAGCTGAAGGGACAGGTCTATAAATCCATCATTAGGCCTGTTCTCTTATATGGCAGTGAAGCATGGCCAGTACTTGAGCGGCACAAGCAGGAACTGCGGGTCACGGAGATGAAGATGCTGCGCTGGATGTCGGGAGTTACGCGAGCAGATCGCGTAAAGAACTCCCGTATTCGCGGCAGCCTTCATGTTCGAGACATCGCTGACAAATTGCAAGAGTGCCGCCTACGTTGGTACGGTCATGTTTTACGGAAACCGGCAAACTACGTAGGGAACAAGTGTCTAGCTATGTCGCTACCGCCAGGTCCCGGCAGAAGGGGAAGGCCCAAGAAGGCCTGGCTTGACGTCGTAGTGGATGACATGCGTGCCAACAAACTCTCCGTGAAGGATGCCGAAGACCGTGCGAAGTGGAGAGATAGAAGTAGGAAAGCGGACCCCGGGCTCCGCAAGGATGCAACCGGGAAAACGCGGAGATGATGATGATGATGATGATGATGAATATAAAGGGTTAAAATTTACTCATTTTATAATTTTATAGTGTCTACTAATATAAGGTTTCTTAATTTTAGTGGTAATCGTTATGTAGGCTTGATAGGCTCAGACCATTTAATCCAAGGTTTGCAACCTTGCAACGGACAAGGACAAACAAGGTCGTCCGCTTAATTAACATTCTTTGTTATTTAAGGCGGAATTAACGCTTTACGCATCGGCAAACTGACGGCTCTTTTAGGCGCTAACGCTAATCGGACCACTGTTTACTTGAGTTCGGTTGCTAGGCAACCAAAGTTGCACTGTCTACATTATTTGTTTACATCAGGCAGCGGCTCGGAGCCGGGCGCGGGCGCGGGCGCGGGCGCGGGCTGGTGGGAGGCGGCGGGGCTGCGCGCGGGCGTGGCGCACGCGCACGCGGCCGCCTCGCAGCGCCTGCTCGCCGCGCTCACCACGCACCACCACCTGCTCGACCACCTCGCCGCGCACCGCCGCTACCTGCTGCTGGCGCAGGGGGACTTCGTGCACCATCTCATGACGCTGCTGCAGTAAGTCGCTCCATCCCTAGTGCGTGGCGCACGCGCACGCGGCCGCCTCGCAGCGCCTGCTCGCCGCGCTCACCACGCACCACCACCTGCTCGACCACCTCGCCGCGCACCGCCGCTACCTGCTGCTGGCGCAGGGGACTTCGTGCACCATCTCATGACGCTGCTGCAGTAAGTCGCTCCATCCCTAGTGCGTGGCGCACGCGCACGCGGCCGCCTCGCAGCGCCTGCTCGCCGCGCTCACCACGCACCACCACCTGCTCGACCACCTCGCCGCGCACCGCCGCTACCTGCTGCTGGCGCAGGGGGACTTCGTGCACCATCTCATGACGCTGCTGCAGTAAGTCGCTCCATCCCTAGTGCGTGGCGCACGCGCACGCGGCCGCCTCGCAGCGCCTGCTCGCCGCGCTCACCACGCACCACCACCTGCTCGACCACCTTCGCCGCGCACCGCCGCTACCTGCTGCTGGCGCAGGGGACTTCGTGCACCATCTCATGACGCTGCTGCAGTAAGTCGCTCCATCCCTAGTGCGTGGCGCACGCGCACGCGGCCGCCTCGCAGCGCCTGCTCGCCGCGCTCACCACGCACCACCACCTGCTCGACCACCTCGCCGCGCACCGCCGCTACCTGCTGCTGGCGCAGGGGACTTCGTGCACCATCTCATGACGCTGCTGCAGTAAGTCGCTCCATCCCTAGTGCGTGGCGCACGCGCACGCGGCCGCCTCGCAGCGCCTGCTCGCCGCGCTCACCACGCACCACCACCTGCTCGACCACCTCGCCGCGCACCGCCGCTACCTGCTGCTGGCGCAGGGGACTTCGTGCACCATCTCATGACGCTGCTGCAGTAAGTCGCTCCATCCCTAGTGCGTGGCGCACGCGCACGCGGCCGCCTCGCAGCGCCTGCTCGCCGCGCTCACCACGCACCACCACCTGCTCGACCACCTCGCCGCGCACCGCCGCTACCTGCTGCTGGCGCAGGGGGACTTCGTGCACCATCTCATGACGCTGCTGCAGTAAGTCGCTCCATCCCTAGTGCGTGGCGCACGCGCACGCGGCCGCCTCGCAGCGCCTGCTCGCCGCGCTCACCACGCACCACCACCTGCTCGACCACCTCGCCGCGCACCGCCGCTACCTGCTGCTGGCGCAGGGGGACTTCGTGCACCATCTCATGACGCTGCTGCAGTAAGTCGCTCCATCCCGCGTGCGTGTGTGGGGTTTGGGATACCTATCCGACAGCGAAGCCAGTGATAGGATTTTTTTATTTTTACAATAAGCTAACAAGATCATGATATTGAGCCTATAAAGGATATTATAACATGAGTTATATAGATCCGGAACGTATTTATAAAATAACTGAACTGACTATGCTATTAATAAAAAAGTGTATATTCTATTTCGGATGCAAGACGCACTTTTCATCCTCATTTATGCAGTTGCGAGCATAGGAACTCTTTAATTTTGCTACACTTCTTCTTACTGTCATTCAGAATATGCTCACTCACTATAAAACATTTAGGTTATAAAGAGACGAGCATACATTTCTAAAATCCGAATGTCAGAGACGTTGTGAAAGAGCCTAAAGAATAGGTGATTTGATTTCTTTTGATCGCTTAGAGGTACAAACAGCATGGCGAACTCTATTGTTGAGTACGTTATTAACGGAAAAACGAACACTATAATGTTCATAATCGTTTCCTAATTAATCACTCTCGTTAGGGACGAGCTCAGCAAGCCGGCGACGTCGTTGTACGTGCACAACCTGACGTGCACGCTGGAGGCGGCCGTGCGCGCGACCAACGCGCAGTTCGAGCCGCCCCACGTGCTGGCGCGACTGCACGTCAACCTCTATCCGAACTGTGAGTTAACCTGGAAGGTTTTAATTTTCGAGATTATTAGTCTATGGTCATTTAAGAGCTAAATTAGAAAGCCAGGCACCTTAAGAGCGCCATAGTAGTGTGAAACAGCAAATATTAAGTATACACCGTGAAGTTTGAGTGGTTGTGTGGCAGAACGATTGGCCTTTAGTAATACAATCGAACCATGCAAATTTGTAGTTGAAAAAAAAATATTTTTTTTTCCAGTTTTCTAAAGAAGCTATCGTTATTTTCTAAGATGTGACCTAATCAGGTACAGTTTGCCGCATGAATTCTAAAGAAAGAAAGCTAAAGAAGCTCTACGCCCTAAGTAATAAAGCGGTTCAAACATGCTTTAGAGTTACGGTTAAACCGTTCGTTAAACCGGCATTTATTGATTTTAATAAAAAAGTACTGCACAAATCTATTGTGTAAGATAGCATCATTTTACTGCGGGAAAACAACCACTAAGATTTCACAGTGTAGATAGTTCAATCAAAGTCAAAGTCAAAATTCCTTTATTTAAATAGGCATTTACACGCAATAAAATTGACTGTGAGCTTTAATAGCATTAAAAACAACAAATAAAATAAAACACATCTGTTGCTAGGCGACGGGCGGGACGACAGCGGATGGGACGTGTTCGCGCTGCAGTACCGCGTGGACGGCCCCTTGGGCACGCTGTTCCCGGCGGCGTGCGCGGCGCGGTACCGCGCGCTCTTCACGCAGCTGTGGCGCGTCAAGCGCATCGAGCACGCGCTGCACGACGCGTGGCGCGAGCACACCATACTGCAGAAGAGGCTCAAGTACATGCCCGGTGAGTTGACGACGCCATAGCCTTCTGATGTTGGTGATTGGTGAATGACTGACTGATGATATGCGCGGTGCATCGCTCGTCGCAAAGCTCTACGTAGTGGAGTTTGGCACTGCTGATTTTGCAGAGTCGATTTGAGTTTCGTAGTATAAAGTGGGTTAGCCGAGTTAACTCAAACTCCTCCAACCTCAACAAAAAAACATTAGAAAACCTGCCAAGTGCGAGTCGGACTCGCGCGCGAGTGGTTCTGTACTATCCTATACATATTCCTAGCTATCACGGTTTATGAGATCATGGAGACAGACAGACAGACGGACGGCGGAGGCTTAGTATAGGATAGTTTCCCGTTTTTAACACGCTTTTATTAGGTCGACCTGTATGTATGAAAGTACGTAATAACCTCTTAGGTATGAAACCCGAAAAACGTGATTTGTAATGTTAGTGTTGTGGTCATCGGCCAGAGGTGTGGAGCGTGATGCGGCGCGTGTCGTGCCTGCGCATGGAGGCGCTGCGGCTGTGCGGCGCGCTGCAGGAGGCGAGCTGCGTGGGCGCCGAGCCGGCCTGGGCCGAGCTGCTGGCGGCGGCCGGCGAGCGCCGCGACCTCGACCAGCTGCTGCAGCTGCACCACAACGCGCTCGAGCGGCACTCCATACACGCGATGATACACCACTCCACCCAGGTACCGGCCGGCCTAGAATGTTATCTACCTGTGTCTGCTGGCGGCGGCCGGCGAGCGCCGCGACCTCGACCAGCTGCTGCAGCTGCACCACAACGCGCTCGAGCGGCACTCCATGCACGCGATGATACACCACTCCACGCAGGTACCGGCCGGCCTAGAATGTTATCTACCTGTTTCTGCTGGAAGCGGCCGGGGAGCGATGCGACCTCGACCAGCTGCTGCAGCTGCACCACAACGCGCTAGAGCGGCTCTCCATATACGCGATGATACACCACTGTTCATGTATAGTATGTAAGTAAGTAACGATAAGGTAGAAGCTATCACAATTATAACACTTTACCGACTGTAACGGGAAGCAGCTGCATGATCAGCTGTTTGAGACTAGACTTCTCACTTTGCCGCTACTTAATGCTACTACTATAAACATCAATATCTAAAGCTAAAAGTAACGCTGGCTGATTTTAGTCGGCACCAACTTTTTGTATCGTGTGTCGACGCTGACCGGTTAGCGTAACTTAAAACGGTTCCTATATCTACATATATGAATACTGAACCGTCGCCGATAGTAAGCGCCGGTTAGCGTGAATCTAAAACCAGCCTTAAGACGAAAGCCGAACGGACATACCATTTCACACACATCGTTAGCTAAATAAATTCCAGAAGTACCCAAAACAATCTTCCATAAAATAATTAACTAAATTAAGCTAAAACTGTTAAAACCAACAATTTTTTTCTAGGAATTACAATCGTACTTGGGTAACGTGCTAAACGAAACGTTGGCGCTGCGTAGCTTCGAGTCGACGTTACACAACGGGATAAACGCGGAGCTAGAGCGACGGCACCGCATCGAGCAGATGAAAGCGGAACGAGTGGCCAGAGGTTAGAAGACAACTCACTACCCTTGTGTTCATTGTCCAAAATCATCATCATCATCCGCCTTTAATTACATACCACTGCAGTGTATAAGCCTCCTCCGTAGAACGCCATGCACTTCGGTCTTGCGCCAGTCTTGTCCAGAGACCTCCCGTCCAAATAAGTTTAATTTTTAAATAGACATTGTAATCAAACATGGCTACAATAGGCAAATAATGATAATGAGTTTAATAATATTAATTGGATTTCAGGAGAATACGCTTTCACGTCAGCGGATGAAGCACAAGACAAAGAAAAAAGAAGAATTTTCCTGGCTTTCTTAACCAGCAGGAAAGCTGATCTTAACGTCTGGATCCGCACTTACAGGTATACAAAATATCAATATCATATTATTCCCGATTACGAAAAGTATATATCTAAGGATAGTAAGTTACATGAGGTATTATCCCCTAACCCATGAAACGCCATGGTGTACGTAAGTACATGATGGTCGTACACGTATGTCGTATATATCGGTGACCTTTGTAAACCGTGAACGAACACACCGAGTTTTTAATCCAACCTATTTATTATTTTATAAGTATTATTACTGGACAAAGGAAATTATTGTCACCAGTGGCCTGGCTTTATTACCTAACCAACACATATGTATGTACCCCGACAGAGGTCACGTGACAACGTTGATCCTGAAGCTGGCGCTGCACGCGGAGCTGTCGCTGCAGACGCTGGCGTTCCGGCTCGACTACAGCGACTTCTACAAGCGCGGCGACGCCAAGCTGCACCAGCCGCTCACCTACCAGCACAAGCGGCTCAGCGAGATCGGCCTCAACCTGGCCAAGGTAACGAACAGTGTTACCGATTGATCGATAGCGAAGAAAGAGATTGCATAGCTCAATTGTTAGGATAATCGATATCGGAGCGATAGGGAACCATATCCTTATCTCTATTCAAGACAAAAAGTTCAGCAACCTTAAAGAAATGTAAACCTCCTTTCTTTAAGACAAATTGGTCGCATTAAAAACATTATGTTTTTTTCTTTAGTTGATCAAAAAGAGATAAAACATGATCCGATTATACTTATACCGGAGCCGCTCTTAGATGACTGATTTGACACTTTTTATTTTTTATTTTTTGCAATTATCGTCATTAAGAGGAACATATTTAGCGAATCATAAAGAACAACTTTAAAAAATAAGACGTTATTTCAAAATGTCAAATGCATGTAATTATTACTAATTATTCGGCTTTTATTACCTAAAATAATTGAATTATAAAAAGAAAACGTAAAATTTCCACTCTGTATTACGCTTTTAGAAGGTTACGCCGTTTGACAGGTTTTCATAGTGACGTAGTGGGTAATACTCACCAGGTATTTTTTAAAAATAGGATGAGGGATTTAATAAGTATTGTATTTTAAAAATAAATACATTTTAAAATAAGAAACTTCAATTCAATCTTCTGGATGTGAATAAGTGTTTTTAATAAAAAAAAATATAATTAGACCTTGCTTGGTTATAAAGTGGAAATAACTGTTACTTATATGCTGCGGCAATTTTACCGTTGTCCCTCACTAGTGCAGTCAGTCTGACATACAGTGTCAAATCAGTCAACTTAGAGCGGCTCCGGTATAATTTTTTTTACATACATACATACAATCACGCCTTTTTCCCAGAGGGGTAGGCAGAGATCACTTCCAGCGATCCACTTTTCACCTCTGTGGGAAACGTGACGTGACGGGTTGTGGACCACGTCGCCGCCATTCTGCCTTGTGCATAATTAATTAATAATTTAATTAATTAGTAATTAATTTAATTAGTATTTTTGTTATATTTTAGAAATACGTTTAATTTTTATTTCAGAAATCTTCATCTAATAATTATTATAACAGAAATCTGTTTGTTCACCATTTATAATTTATTGAAATGTTCAAACAAAATGTATCATTTATTATTCCAGAGCAAAATGTTGGATCGAACGAAAAAGAAGTGACAAGTTGAGTGCGCGGAGCCCGAGGCGGCGAGCTGCGCGCGCTGGCTGGGCCTCGTCTGCGCCCGCGCCTCGTGAACCACGAACTCTTCGTGTTTGCCATACAAAATAAGTGCCCCAATTATAATAAATAATGTACAAATTATACTAACTGAATAATTCTGATATTTCGAGTGTTAATACCTTGGAAATCTCATTTTTATAAGCTCTCTATTAATAGTGCCATTGTTTGTTCACTATGATGTATTACTATATTAGGCTCCTATGGTCGAATAAACATAATTCGCAAAATATTTTTGTTTCACTTCACAAAATTGTACGTACTACATAAATAATGTTACACAAATTTCATGACCTTGTCCCTCACTAGTGCAGTCAGTCTGACATGTGTCAAATCAGTCAACTTAGAGCGGCTCCGGTATAATTTTGTTTTATAATTTTTTAATTGTAGAGTCAGCCAAAAATGTGGTCGTCTACCACGCTACGGTTGAGATTCGTCTGAACGTCATGTAACAACAAGGTCAATTTTCCCTGGCAATAAGATTGTGTCAGTGACCATTGTCATCGTCACATATTGCAGAAACTTTTGTCAAAAGTGGTAGACCACTTTCTTTGCTGACTGCACACTTGAGACTCCCGCTTTTGTAATGTGACATAAAACATATTTTACAATTTCATGCTGAGGCTGTAAGCTAAATTGGCGTGGAAGCACAGAGCGGGGGCTCGTTAGACCCTGTCCAGATCCAGCGGTGCCTAGGCACAGGGTGCACACCCTGAAGGTGCGCAGAAATGACCAGACCAGTATCTACTTTTATCTCTCAAGGGCGCAGATTTGAAAGGTCTCACTTGAGTGCATAAAAGGCACGACACTGCATATGAACCTCGGACAGGGTCTGAATGTCGTCCTAGGCGTCCCGGGCTGCACGAACGTTCGCCCGGTTGCGTGTGCGCCCGTTCACTGTGCCGCTATTAGTAAAGACAGTTGCCGACAAAAGTATTTTAATGTTTAATCCTTACTCCTTACTAATTTTATAAATGCGAAAGTAACTCTCGTCTTTCACGCATAGAATACCGAACCGATTTAAATGAAATTTGGTACAGATATAGTCCAGAGCCTGAGAAAGGACATAGGCTACTTTTTACCCAAGTACGCTATAAGGAAGTAATGTTTTACCGATTAAACGTCTCGTCGCGGGCGGAAAGCTAGTATTATAGATAAATTTGCAAATGTTTTTACAAATTGTTTTTGAAATGTAACCACACGAATATTAGGGCCCATACCTTGTCCCACTTCGTCCAGTCACGCGGTCCTCCTTATTGTGTGACGTAGTAAATGAGGGCCTACCACGAGTTGGCTATCGAAAACTTACTTACGTTAAAAACCTATCGAGTTGTTTTTTTCATACGGCCGATTTTATTTCTTCGCGTAACCACTAGCGGCGCTGTACAAGTTTTTCATAGACATATTTACGTAGGCGATATCGAGTGCGTAAGTTTTAAACTCGTGGTAACCCCACAGGACCCTATCCGTTTTATCAGTTCCTTACTTTAAAAATAAGTTTAATACGTATGCGAACTGATAGCGGTCATGAACTCGAAAATATATTTAAGTATGAATGAATGCTAACCATTATTAATTATATAATTTCTACCCCCTCCCCGCAGCAAGTCCTGTGATGATGAGAAGGTTACTCCAAGACATCATCGTAGTCAGTTAACAAAAAATATCGTTTTAAAAGAAATAAAAAACTAAAATAGTATATTTATTTGTTTTTCTTGTGTATATTGCCATTTTCGGCGTTGAGGAACGGTTTGAAAGTGGCATTGGGTCTGAGGGAGATTGGTAGAGGGCTGTGTGGGAGCCGCCCTGTCGGCTAGGGCTTTCCCGCGCTTCCCTTGACCGGAACAAAATATAAAAGACTTGACTCCGGCCTTGAAAACATTACTCATCAAAACAAATCAAACAAGACTTGGCACCGCTCACCTAAGAAATTACCGAAGACAAGGCTGTACGGGCTAGATCCCTCTGCCTTTCCCTGATGGGACATAAATTTGACATTTAGTATTGGCAAGGACACTGACAATTGACGCATCTTCTTTTCACATTTTTGACATTTCAAAATCAAAACATTTGAATTGAGGAAGTTGCCGTTGTCAGTTCTTTTGTTTGTTTGAGTTTAAATTTGCTTTTTGTTTTGTTCTGTAAGCCAATATCCTAATAATTAATGAAAATAGGAGACAGCATTACTAGAAGTGTTGCGAACAGTTAAAAGTTTTACATTAAGAGATGGCATCGTCTACTGAATTTGAAGATTTGGATGCTGAAGTACGGGAACTTTTGCAAAACTATAAACATAAAAGAGCGACTGTATACGAACCGTGTACATTAAAAAATATAAGCGAATGCTTGATCGGTCTGCATGAGGTAACCTAATGTTAATATCTAAATGATTAATATAATATTATGATCATGGTCTGATCCAGACCAGATTATTTTAAAGTTATATTAACAAATTAAAAACTAAAAAATTGTTTCAGGAATTAAGCCTTTTCGATATAAACTACATTTTCAACCCACATATAGACATTGAAAATCAAACTTTAAATCCGGAAGCTCTTGTGAAGCTAATAAACTCAATGTGGACATTATTACATTATCACAAAAATTTAAAAGAAAAAGCAGATTTGCTGTCTGAACAAAATCATATTTTGGAATATAACAACAAACAGCTCAATGTAAGTATATGAACTGTTTTTTATGTGACTTGTATTTTTTTTTCAAGTTGGGCAATGCATTGTTAATAATTACTTTATACTTTTACTTACTTATTTAAATTATTATATTATATGTATAGGTGACATTGGGTAAGCTGAAGGAAAAGTTAAGTTCAGGAAAGAATGAAGTAAGGACATGTGTGGCATCAGCTCAGAGAGTCTCAGACCGCTCTGAAGAACTTGTACAATCCTTGACATATGAAAAAGCTAAACTTTTAAAAATTACTAAACAGAAAGAAACAATAGAAAAATCTTTGCGTAATGAAATTTCAAGACTTAAACTTGAAAATAATAAGTTGACTGACAGACTCCGAAACAAAGCAAGTAAGTAAAAACATTTGGGCCTTTAGTACAAATGTGTAACTTATTCAATATAATATTTATATGAACTATTTTCTTTGAATATTTGTGAAAATCACAAATAGAGATATATAGAATATGTGTGTATCCTATGGTAAATTTTTAATTTGAGATATTTTCTTTGTTCTCTAGATGTACATGTGTCATGCAGTGAAGTATGTGATTCAACAATGACACGGTTGAAAGAGCGCGAGCGAAAACACCTGGCAGTGATATCACAGTTACAGAATAACAACCAGGAGCTACTTCGGGAAGTATTGACTCTCAAAGAGGACATCATTTTGGGTGGCATTGATAACTTTGACATAGGTAGTAGGAAAAAATAGTACAATGATTTACCTACTTGCCTTGGCACAAACTAGTTACCTCAGCTGTTAACTATTTTTAATATTTTTTGTACCTAATTTTTAATAAGGCTGTGTACCCATTATGCTCACATCAGCTAGTGAGTATTAACTAAAAGCCTAAAGTGGCTTGAATTTAAAATTTAACTTCTCTCACAATTTTAACTGACAAAATTTAAGATAACTTAAAGGTTATTATTGTCATACATATTTCACTAATGATTAAAATTTCTTAATGCTGGTGATTAACAGATCTCATGTGATCAGTATTAATAATTTAATGAAGATTAACATTTTTAAGTCTCATTGAATAATGTGCCTTATATGTTTAATTATTCTAAGGATAACAAAACAAAATGTTGCTAAATTATATTATTACTAAAAATAAATATAAAATTAGTTTTGTGATCAAACAATAACTCTTTTTATTTATCAAAACCAAATAAGTACTATAAATGCATTTTTGGCATTAAGCTCTAAGTATTAGCATTAAAATCTAAACATTTAAAATCTGTGACATTGGTACCCTTTGATTCTCTCTCATAGAACATGGAATACAATATTACATTATCTATACAATTTATTAACGACATCATTTAGTAATCACATTTAAATTGACCAAGGGTAACTTCCTTGATTTACAAAAACGAATCTAATAGTAAACAAGACGTGCGACGTTAAATATTCGCTACCGCTGTTTGGACGGAGTACGTTCGTAGAATTAATTACGGTTCGGAGGCTCTCCGGGCGTCGGCGATGCCGGCTGGCAGCGCCGCTAGCCACTAGACTACACATTACGCTACGCTACAAGCACAGTGCTAATCGTGCGCCTCTACTGAATCATTCTGCATTCGGCCGTGAGTGCGCGCGCGCGCGTTTTGTTTCAATTGAAATTGTCGCATTATCGCGAGTGTGTGATAAGATCATTACATCACAGTGATAACAATCGTCAAGGACTGGCATTTCTTAGAGAAAAAATACTTGAGCTCAGTGTAATGCAGTGTATGTGAGTGGTAGTGTATGAGACACAGCTGGATTGGTGAATTGTAAATAAGCTATTGGATGTGGCGGCTCGCACCATGGGCACGAAGAAAACTATAAAGATTACCGTGGTCGGTGACGGTATGGTCGGCAAGACCTGCATGCTCTATGTGTACACGAAGAACGAGTTCCCGGAGGAGTACGTACCTACAGTGTAAGTACCTACTTTATGGTATACCAGATAAGGTCAGGGGTGTAGGAGTGGTGGCGGCGGGAAACTGGGTACGCGCGGAGTGTCGCGACATCATACGTACCTGCTAAATTAACAGGTAGATGCGGTAACATCGTTATCACGTCGTAGGCAGCGAGTGACGTTGCACTACATACAACATTATTCAGCATTGAGTAGTCGATGTGGATTTACCATGCTTTTATTATATCAACGATGACACATAATATTAGTCAGTTGTCCTGATCAACTAAGTAGGTAAAGTTGGTTTATTTATTTGTAAAGTTCACTTTATGATTTCCTTACTCTTCTAGTAACTTGTTCTTCGGAACTTTTTATCAAAATTGATTAAAATATGTCTAGCTATTCTAAAATCCGATACAATTATCATGACCCGATGTCCCGACGGAGTAGTAACTACTCGTATAAAAGTAACTAGAGAATTCGATTCCCGGGTCGACACGGACATCGACTACACCGACTATATAAATTCAATATTTTGTGACCATTGTAAGTAAATTTTTAATATTTTAATATTATCTTCTCTTAATTAGACAATTACGTCATATAAGTATAACACTGGTCGACAAATTTCGACTTTTTTTTCATCTCTGGTACCAAAGTAAAGTTTTTCGAAAGTTTTCGATGCGCCAAACATTGTTTTCTTATACAAGTTTTCTCTATCACGTCAAGTTTATAAGATATCTCATCCTAAAAATCCAAAAAATGTGTTTTTGGGTCACTTTCTGGTACTTGCAGCAAACCTAATATATTTATTAACTAACATTTACAAACATGTCATTTAAGAATAAATATTGCTTCTATAAATACTGTTGGGTTTTTTTTTTTTTTTTTTTATAATGAGCTAACAAGATGACCTCACTCCACCTGATGGTAAGCGGTAGTGAGATCCAAATATGAGGTCAACAGGCACAATATACCATATTTAGCCTGTCGCACTCACCCTGAAAGCCGTTTCACCCCTCCCCCCCGGAACATCGATATTAGAGGGAAAGGGGGACGTGAAAGAGGAGACCACTGCTGCGGCAACAACGAGACAAGGCGTGGAGTCTTGCATTGGTATTGAGCTGTGCGGGTCAAAGTTGGCCAGTCCGCCGAACGGAAGGCACTCCCATTTCTACGGGACCCCCTGGCCGCCGGGCTGACCCGCTCCACCCGCACAATACCGCCGCTAAGACTCCACTGGTCCGGCGCTTGCCGCAGCAATGGTCCCCCCCTGGCTCCGGTTCGTACAGTGCTGATCCCGGAACGCGACCTGACCGAGAGAGATCAGAGTCACTTGGCGGGTTTTACGCAACTGTATGGTGGTAACAGCAACCGGTCGACAAAATGTCTCCCACCTGGTTTGCTTAGATACCTTTTATCTAAATCAAGATATTCAATTTTGAAATTTTTGAATTTCGCCCCTTACAAACAGGACAATCATAAATGTATGGAAAAAAAATCACAAATTTGAAAGTTGTATATCTTGTAGTAGAAAAATGATATCTGAGCAAATTCACCGGTATCTAAAGGCTCAAGAGTTATATTTAAATGACTATCTTTGTAAATGTTTGTCAGAAAATATATCAGGTTTCCTACACTTCACAGAAAGTGACCCGAAAACGCATTTTTTGGATTTTTAGGCTCATGATACTCGAAAACCTGATGTGGTAGAACTATACTGCTAAAGAGAATTATATTTAGCACATTAAAATCCTTCAGAATAAAGTAAATTGGTATCTTTTACAAAATCCTGTCGACCAGTGTAATCAAATCGTTGATAATTCGGATTTATGCTAATACTTAGTTTACGTCATCTATAAACTTCGCTACTATTTGTTTATTTGTTGAGTAGGTATGACTATGATGACGATGACTAACGACAGATCAGTCGTATTATTTGCGATTCGTAAAACTGATCGATCGCTTGAATTCGTCATCAAATATTTACTCCAAGAGCTATGTTTTATTTAGCATCCCATCTTCATAACCAGTGCCATATACATAAGTAACAAACAAAATAAAGGATTTGTTTAGATTTAGTATACAGATGTTAATTAGGAACTGGATGTCAAGGTAAGGCGGTGAGCACAATGTTAACAATGTTTATGTTTACATTGGTTTACATGTGTATTGGTAGTAGGTAAGTTAAAGATGGCACATTTTAATTTGAAACAGTATTAGGTATATAGAGAATATATTTAGAAGATTACTTCTATGAAAATAAGTTAATAATAATGGTAGAGTATTAGATTGGTTAGAGCCTTAATTAATTTTCGTACTTACTTAGAAGGTGGGTAACACAAACAGATAGATCGATGCTGGAAATTGGCACTTAACTAATTATCTTATCGTTGAAAGGCTGCAATTTAGTAATGGGGTGAGTAACGATAGTTAATAAATTGTTATTCTGTCAATATTTGCTAGCGGGAGCGCGCGGACGCGCTAGCCAGGCTAATGTTATTTAACAGGTACCTATCTACTCAGCATTGCGGGCTGCACTATTTATAAAGTCAAATACGTCGCGGCATTGTTGTATTGTGCACGGTCGCCGCTTCCTCCTTATGAAACTGGACGCACGCCTACAGTCCGGCCGACTTCCTCGCAATCCGTCTCTGTGACAAATACCACGGTCCCACGCGGTTCTTTTGCACAGTCAATGACCCAAATGGATGCGGTTAAAATGGTTTATCTAGCGTAGCCCGACTGCACTAGAAGACATGCTTTCGAAGTACCTACCTATCACTAAAACGTGACGAGATGAAGATGAAGAGCGTAGCGAATTTGCTTCGTGTATAATAAGTAAGAGGACTGTTGCGAATTAAGGGAAAGGTTTAATGTTGACTTGTGACCTTTAATTAGTGTCGGTTCGAGAAATAAGTAGATGCATACTTTTATCTAACTGAAGGCTTTCCGAACAAAATTTCACCGAATGCTAATCTATGCCATACATGGGTAATATGAATTAAATTGTATTTTCTATTTACAAATTCCTTAAATCATCCTACCAGTAGACCGAACTGTGCAACCTAGTTTCCTATTAGATAATCACTGGATGTTTCAGCTTAAAGTCTATTTATGCATTTACTGCACGTCGGAATAAGGTTTAGGAAGCGTGCAAGTTGCCATGCCGTGCTCCAGTGCAAACTAACTTTGATTAAATAATTGCTTGTAGTTAGTTACCTATGTACTTCAACCAATGGACTTCTAGAACAATACAGCCTCTCCCACGATTATACCAAGCGTAAGTTGATAGAAGGTACGTAGAGGCTATCTTCTAATCCAATCAAATCGGATTGTTAAATTACAAATACTGAGTATCTATTAATTTTATTATGCCAGCAACCCGCCCGTGCGCCCCCGGCTTCGCAAAGGTGCAAATTTGTTAAAATCATCAATGTTTTTCTACTATATTATGCAGGTATTATACAAATAAACCCTTCACTTCAATCATTCAACGTGCCCCTTTGAAGTAACCGCATCAAAATCCGATGCATTTTAAATATTTATGCATGAAAACAGAGGGAAAACTTTGTTGTATACTAAGTATGTAGTGATTTTTTTAATAATTCACAGATTCGACAATTATGTGGGTTACATCACAGTAGATGAAGAAGAAATCGAAATGGCATTATGGGACACGGCGGGGCAAGAGGACTACGAGCGATTGCGGCCGCTATCGTATAACCAAGTGAGTTAACTTATCCACAAACCTTCACCTACTTATTTAAAGGGACCTATAAAACCTCGCGTTTTGCTAAGTGAGAGCGAATAGTTCACCCAGCTTATAATTGTGTTAGTCACTTACTTTCAACAGTAAACGGACATGATATTTAACACAGTTTAAAACATAAATATATATATTACTAGCTTTCCGGACCGCGACTCCGTCCGCGGAAAGATTACTTCCTTATAGCACAGTCGGTTAAAAAGTAGCCTATGTCCTTTCTCAGGCTCTGGACTATATCTGTACCAAAATTCATTTAAATCGGTTCAGTACTCTATGCGTGAAAGCTTGACAGACAGACAGACAGAGTTACTTTCGCATTTATAATATTAGTAATTATCATGACCCAATGTCCCGACGGAGTAGTAACTATAAAAGTAACTAGAGAATTCGATTCCCGGGTCGATACGGACATCGACTACACCGACTATATAAATTCAATATTTTGTGACCATTGTAAGACAGAGTTACTTTCGCATTTATAATATTAGTAAGGATTTAAATTTAAAATTTGAAAAAAATCGCATTCAGGACCCCGCCTGAACGGGGACTTGAACTGTCTACCGGTCTATCTGTCCAAGCTGTTGACTTTTTTCACAAATTTTAAATTTACATTAGAGCTTTAAATAGTGTCAAAAAAAAAATATTTATTTCGTAATTATAATGATGTCCTTTATTGTAATTTTTAATGTGTGAATTGTTGGAAGTGTTTAGGATTTAATCGGTTAGCCTGCAAGTTTTTGTATCAATAAATAGATAAACATTTAACAACAGACGATTTTTTATTTCGGTTCCAGTCTGCCTTCTACAGGGATCTGAATGTCATCGCCTGTTATCTACCTAAAGGTGTGCTTATTCAAGTGTATTACGCAATTTTATCTTGCCCTTATCCTTTGATCAATGTCCGAAGATTATAATATACAACGGACAGTCAAAAGATTTTCTCGGAATCCGAAATCAAAAATACTATCTTAGACACGTGGCTACCGATAACAAATTATACCTACTTAAGTGTGAAAAGATTAACAAGATAGGTATTAGGTAGAGATCGGGTCAGGCATTAAAGGTTTATATTCTTTATATTAACTTCTCTTGCAGACGGGGTGCTTCTTGGTGTGCTACTCAGTGGGCAGCAGGTCTTCCTTTGAAAATGTCATACACAAATGGTATCCAGAATTAAACCACTTCAGTAGCTCTGTGCCCATCGTGCTAGTTGGTGAGTAACTTCTCATTTCGTTCGTATTCGTTTCAGCTAATGATGACTAATAAATAAATGACGATCATAGGTGCACATACACCTAAGTGGGAACTTACGCATTTATTTTCATTGTTGACGTATTAACTGTGACTATATGCGTTACTAATATTAAGGATATGAGGATAACTACTGTATCCAACTAAGTACAATTGCGTCAATAATGTAGGTAGATATAATATTTTTGTACTTTCAGCCGAAACAATGTAATAATAAATTCAATAATAATGACCCATCTTAGTTACTCAACCACGCATATATTTCCTACTTTACATTCAGCGTGAAATTAATTATGTGCTTAGGTATAAATATTCTGATCACAATTTGAAAATGTGCCATAAAAATACCTACTCGCTGTTATTCGCCTATACTTATAATGGAGCATAATAGGAAGGTAAATACTGCCCGCTACATAATGCTCCTTACCCAAGTACATAGCTACACATACCAACGTAACAATTTCACTAACATGCCAATAATGTTTAATTAACATTATTCACGCATAACCAGCACATGGTGCTGTTTCTTGATAACTATGAATTGTTCAGTGTTTTCCTCGTGACCAATTAAATCATCTGTCTGTAGTGTCGATATTTTAATAGGAAGCCGTGAACCTACCTAACGACGATCATGAACTTCGTGGTGTATCGAGAAATCATTACGTTAATAAGGACTGTTAGTTCAGTAGATTCGTAAATTCTTAGAAATATATGGGTATTTAAATGTTTTTTTTTATCGTTGTACCTAAGTATTATCTAATGACCCTCCTATCCTATTAGCATAGAATTGCTCTAATTTTGCTTATATTCCAATTAAGATTTTATTTATTTGACAGATACAGTTCCAATTTAGCTCTAATTTGTTCAGTTCGTATTGCTTTAGTTTATTAAAATGAACAGTAAACACGCATAATTAAGATTCATGATTAAATATGTTCTCAATCGATTATTGGTTGTGTGCATCCGGAGTTGACATTTAGAGTTACCTATCATTGTTTGAGCTACATACTTATATCAATTCATTGTATTCTTAATTCGGCAAACCTAAAGGTCAATTTTAATAAGCATTGTTCTGTTTATTCACAATACATTTCTATCATTTCAGCGACGAAAACAGATTTGCGGGCAGCGGGCAAAGCAGTCATCACGACACAAGAAGGAAAAAAGTTAAAAAAGAAAATTAAGTGAGTAATCAGTATTATTTCTATAGGTAGGAAAGTACTTGTTAGTATTCGCATGACAACAATACTACCAAAATATTATCGTATAACAAAACCCACTGAAACAAGATGCGGGTCCCAAACAACGTATTTATCAATGTCAGCGAAATAAACTATTAGCTAGGAAATCCTAATCATCGCGATAATGTATTGTGTATTTTGTTCTGAAAACAACGAAATTTAAGTGAAATTGACGAGGGTTATCAGCGCGGACCGGCGGCCGCTATCGGCCTTATCGCCGCCGCTGCGATGTGTGACGACAAAACACCAATTGTAAAACATTTAATGTTATTAACTTGTGATACATTCAATAGACAATATTTACATTCCGACAAAAATGACCCATAATACGTTTATTGATGTATATCTGTATGTTCGCTAATCACGTTAGAACTCTGATAACTGTTGCGGTTTGCACCAAATTAGTATCGTGCTTCATTGAGATGAGCTTTAGAAACGAAGGATTATAAGCTAATAAAGAGGCACATTTATTTAAATGGATTAATATTTAAGGAAATAACAACACAGGTACTCTAGACTTACCATATCTATCTAGGTATCTAAAGGTTCATCCGTTTCTCTGACGTCGTGTGCCTTAGTGGCTGAACTGACTTCAGAGGGCCTACCATGAGTTGGCTATCGTAAACAAAAACCTATCGAGTTGTTTTTTTCATATGGCCGATTGTAGTTCTTCGCGTAACCACCAGGCGGCGCTGTACATGTTTTTCATAGACATATTTACGTAGTCGATATCGAGCGCGTAAGTTTTAAACTCATGGTAGCCCCACAGGTTACGAAACTTACTTGTTTGCACTACTGAAGTTTACCATCTTAGGTTAAGAGCTCTTAAAGATAACCGCTCAAATTGTAGCAAGTGACAGTAATGCCTATTTCTGTAAATTTTATTATTTGATAAACTAAATGTTGTCTCAGTGGATTTAGATAAAAGCCTTTACCTATTTGTAATTTACAATTTGGTTGGCGTTAGTGGCTGAAGATAAATAAATATAAAGGGGGAATAACTATATTATTAATACTCCTCTTACACCTCTATCATTAATCAGTGTTATTTGCAAAGAGAACAATTAAGATAATAATAATTGGAATGTTCATGTGCAAGCAAGATTCATTTTATACAAATTAACAATATAAGAAACCTACTTACTTGTATTTATTTCTGTAGGCATGTTTAGCTACCTATCTACCTACTGGTAGACATGATACGGAAAAAAGTGTTCGTGATCTTAATGCATATTCTTGGAAGAGATCGCTATTAATGTACCTATTAATACTAATGTATCTAAAATAATTTTCAGACCCGCATCTTGTATACAAAGAGCCGGTTTCCTTTTCCAATATTGTTGTGCTAGTTATTTTGTTACTTTTATGATTGTGATGTGACTTCGAATTATGTAGTTATTTTTTTTGTTTTATCTACATTATGTGCAACAAATAATACTGGTAAAGTCGTTTTTTTACTCTTAGGGGTAACATTGTCTACCCACAAAAAATATTTTAGTTTTAAAAAGTAGTTTTTTTTTATTTACAGAAGTTTAATACTGAATTTGTTCAATCAACTGTTTGAATAAGACGGTGTTTCATTGCGTCAATGTTACCCTATAGGGCTAAAGTAACCCGGCTATACGGTCTCTATTAATTTTTAACTACGTATTATCGTGTCCAGGGCCGCCCAGCTGGTGGAGTGTTCGGCGCTAGAGCGCGTCAACATGGACCAGGTGTTCGAGGAGGCCGTCCGCGCCGCGCTGCGCAAGAAGCCCGTCCACAAACGCACGTGCCAGTACCTATGATCGGAACAACACACAGACTTATACATAGGGAGAAGATGCGATAGGCCAGTACCAATATATAGATTCATACACAAACGTGGCGGTGATAATGGCCAGTAACAATGAATCGTGCCGAAAGATAGACTCATGCATAGGGGAGAGGCGCTAGCGGCCAGTAGGTACCTATGACTGTACCGTTATATAGACTCATATAGAGGGCGTTTGAGGGCTGATTTTCCGATTAGTTTCGAAATTCCAAAACAAAAACTCCTAAACAAATTTGCTGCAATTTGATGCAAAGCAGGTAGTCACACAGTAGCCTCATCCGTACCAACATTCGTTGTATATTATACCCATGCATTCCGATAAGCTAACCCCAGGCCGGTCAACTTATTTCGCACATAATTATGCGCTGTAGGCCTTCAGCTTCTTTTGTTTAGACTAAATGTTTAGAACATCGCTTAAAGTTTCTACAGTTCAAAAGGGCGGTAAATCACCCACATTTAAATAAAATAAGAAGTAGTTCTTGATAATAGCTAAGGAGACGTATTTGGTTTAATGTTTACCTATACTTCTATTATTTCACCTGACATTGTAAATACTTAGGTAAAGTCTGTTTAATGAATGTGAAAATAAAAAGCTAGTTTAGAACTCCAATGCAAAGTAGAATAAGGATCTAAAATATATCATAATCTACAGTTCAGTTTCCATAGAAGTTCTGAGCTTAGTCATTATGCAGAAAAACCAAATACCTAATAATATTTATATTTGTACAAAGTTTTATTAGCAGCATTTATTACATGACTTATTAGTCACAAGTTCACAACATTTTATATGATTTTAAACTGTCATGGTCACACACATTAGAAAACTGAAGCTGTCAGGATATTTACCATGTTGTTGTGTTTTAATGAGCTCCGATATTTCGGCACTGTTGCAAGCGCCATGATCACGGATGAACTGTAGGACTGCGAGAATGACGGTAGGACTAAGGGCAGACATATCGGTCTACCCTCTTTCTCAGTCTTTTATTACGCACGACACCACTACCCTCGTTCACATTATTGTCACTCAGAATTCGATCCAGACACACACTACACTCACGGTATCACATCTTTTTTCCTCGAAAGCGGACACATTTTTATTTTTACATAAACGTATCACCGGATGCCATACTTTCGATAGTTGAAACCCGTCTTCACGATTGAAGTTTTTGAATTGTTTTAATTTCAATTGCTTCCCTGACCATTCGTGGTATGTAATGGCGTTCTGTCGAAAGTATCTTAGGGTTATGTAACTCAATCCAGTGGATCGTTCCCGATTCTAAAGATGTTGAGCGATTGCCGATTTTTGTGCTTCGTTGTTTTTGACTGCCCTGATATGCTCTTTCACCCGGCACGAAATAGTCCTTTTCGTTTGCCCTATGTACGAGCTTCCGCAGCTACAGTCAATTTTATAAACGCCTGGTTTTTCTAAAGGAAAGCTATCCTTCGGTGAGCGTAGAAATTGCGATACTTTTTTAAGAGGAGTGAAGATAGTTTTTACGGAGATTTTCCTAAGTATGTTTGAGATCTTATCTGTCACTCCTTTTACATACGGCAAATATGCTGGATGGCGGTCTACACTATAAACCAGGCGTTTATTACGTGTCGGTCTTGATATTCGCCCACTGTATCCATTCCACCGTAGGACGTCACTTACGTGTTTAAGTTCATCATTTATATGTTCCTCGTCACATAGATTATATGCGCGGTCTGTAAGCGACTTCACTACAGAGTTCAGTTGGCGTGGATGATGATGTGACTCTGCATGTAGGTAGCGATCAGTATGAGTAGGCTTCCTGTATACCGAATGGCTGAAAGAACCGTCCTCACGCACTTTAACCAACACATCTAAAAAGGCAATGCTCCTCTTATCTTCCATCTCGTACGTGAAATTCATCTTCCCGTGGATGCTATTTAAGTGAGCCAAGTAGTTTTGCACGGTACTTTCATCACCCTCTAATATACCAAAAATGTCATCAACGTACCTTTTCCAAATCCTAATACTATAGGGGGCAGTGGCAATGGCTCTGTTTTCAAAATGTTCCATCCATAATTTTGCAACTACTGGGGCCACAGGACTGCCCATCGCCACACCGTCTATTTGGAGGTAGTATTCGCCTTGGTATATAAAGTAATTAGTAGAAAGGCAATGTTGCACCAATTTGGCATATTCCATAGGAATATCATTATCTTCCATTCTACGCTTAATGACCTCAATGCAGTCAGTAATGGGAACGTTCGTGAACAGTGATTCCACGTCAAAACTGACCATCACTTCGTTCTTATTGATCTTATTAAGTCGCAGAATGTCTATAAAATACCTGGAATCTTTCACGTACGATGTGGTGCCACCCACCAAAGGCTGTAGGATACCGGCTACATGCTTCGCCAATTCATAAGTCGGAGAATCAATCTGACTCACTATTGGCCGCAAAGGTATATTAGGCTTATGAACCTTTGGTAGTCCGTATAGTTTGGGAGGTTGGAGGTTTCTTGGTCGCAGGAGATACGTAGCCATATCATCACCAATAGCCTCCCTGCATTCCTTAATGAGCTTCTGGGTTGCCCGATACGTCCTACTCGTCGGATTATAGCTCACTTTTTGATAAGTACTAATGTCACTGAGTAAGTCTCTGACTTTCTTGTCATAATCAGTGACATTCAAAAGTACTGTTGCATTTCCCTTGTCCGCTTTCAGCACTATCACGCTCTTGTCATTACGGAGGTCTCTCAGTGCGGAAAGCTCTTCTGAAGAAATATTTGCTTTGGGCGGCTTCTACATAACCCAAAAAATACTTTCGACAGAACGCCATTACATACCACGACTGGTCAGGGAAGCAATTGAAATTAAAAAATTCAAAAACTTCAATCGTGAAGACGGGTTTCAACTAGCGAAAGTATGGCATCCAGTGATACGTTTATGTAAAAATAAAAATGTGTCCGTTTTCGAGGAAAAAAGAAGTGATACCGTGAGTGTAGTGTGTCTGGATCGAATTCTGGTGACAATAATGTGAACGAGGGTAGTGGTGTCGTGCGTAATAAAAGACTGAAAGAGGGTAGACCGATATGTCTGCCCTTAGTCCCTACGTCATTCTCGCAGTCCTACAGTTCATCCGTGATCATGGCGCTTGCAACAGTGCCGAAATATCGGGAGCTCATTAAAACACAACAACATGGTAAATATCCCGGACAGCTTCAGTTTTCACAACATTTATTTATAGGTACATGTATTATTTAACAAACAAACAAAATGAAATTTATATAAATATGAAATACACAAAAATTATATTTATTAAACTACATATAATATTCCTCAAAGTATGTCTTTAAAAATACCCTTTTTAAGTACAGTAATACCCCGCTTTACGCGAGAGATGCGTTCAGAAAAAATCGCGTTAACTGAAATTCGCGTATATCGAGGTTTATGATTAAACATAGCCAAAATTTAATACAAAAAAACACGAATCATTTTAATCAATCACTTTAATTCTAAGAACACTTTATGCATTACATAGTTACTATTAATTATTTTTTACGGAAAAATACATCTATTGTCTTTTTGGGTAGCGTTTTTTACGTTCTTGTAAAATACGTTCATAACACGCAACACTGTTTGTTATTGTTTGACACACGGTCAAGACACGGTCATCATTATTGTCTATACTCTGCAGTATGTCCAAACCTGAATAAATTTTTGAAAGAGCATTTTGTATTTCCCCTGAAGAAAAACTTTGCGAAAATTGAAATTCGCGTTATAGTGAAACCGCGCATAACGGGGTCGCGTAAAGCGGGGTATTACTGTATCTTATGTAATACTGATAAATAAATTATTGTATGTGGTAGTTCACTAGGTGTTTAGTTATCTATTTTGTTTAACAATGTTATTTCAAGTTCTTAGTGTTCTTTGTGTATGAGCCGCGAATTTGAAATTATTAAAATATATTGTAATATATTCTAATATATAATATATTAATATACTTAGAAATATCATAATATATTATATAATGATATTTCTAAGTTATCTACGCTTAAGAAAAGCCAAAAAATATTTATTGTACACTTATTTTGACTATCGAAAGTCATAGTAAAGAAAGTATTAAATTACCTATGCTACCTTGCTCGTAACATAAGTAAAGTGTACTGAAATATAAATAGGTAAATAAGGTGTAGAAATAAAACGAGTATGGTTTGTACACCGATCTACCAATGTTTCTATGATTTTATTTGGTGAGATTAAATAAATAATAAAAAATTCTAATTACTTATTGAGATTACATTATTTTACACACTTAATTAGGTGTATTATATACATAAAAGGATTGTCTTTAGGCATCATGAAGAAATAAAAATATTTCTGTGCTAAAATACCGTATTTTATTATTTATTTCCTAAAACAACCGCATCCTAAAACTTTCATAAATTTTCGACTCAAAAACTCATTTCCATTCCTTGCCATGGTTGCCATCATCCCAATGAGGGTTTTCGCGTATGAGAAATTCACTAGGTGGCAATACGTTGGTGTGAGATCCAACTGCAGCTTGATTACTTATTTTTGACGTGACATTGACAGACATGTCAATATTCACCAATCATGCTGCAGTTGGACCTCACGCCTACCTGTTGCCATCAGTGAATTTCACATACGCGAAAACCCTAATACTTACGTCTGTATGTTTATTGTTTATACTGTCGTTCTTGCAACGATGTCGCGTTGATTACAAACGCCTGATATATCCTCCGCGGCATTTTTCATGAAATGAAATCTTCCAAACGTCCAGGTCCAAACCCTTTGTTCCCAACGAGTAACACTGTAACCGGTAACACTGTGACTCGTTGGGAGAACTTTTTAAAATTAGTCCCAACCAGTTACACTGTGACACGTTGGAGACCTTTCTTAAATCATTCCCAACCAGTCACACTGAGTTATAGGCCAACCTAATCTTACTTAGGTGTATTTTTTGTATGATCTGGGGGTATGATTACTGTTACGTCCCACCATTCTTTTTAATAAGATTGTAATCCTGTCTTTTTTGTTCTGCTGACGTAGACGCGGGTTCCTCCATGATAAGTATATACTCGTAGCGAGGCGTGCACTAATACAATAAGCGTTGATAACTTAACCTACACATATTTGCATCCCTTGAGCCTTAACAGGGATCGTGGATGATTCATACTTACGTTCGTACAGAACGAGCCCACCTGCAAAATTATTCTATTGTATTACCAGACAAAGAAGCGCGAACTATCATACCCTTTTCAACTACATTTTCGGAGACTCCAAAAAACATTTTGCGTAAATAAGTTGAGAGCAATAAAACACCTGTTCTTTTTAACAAAACAATATGATTTATGACAGCGGCAAGACAAAATATTATGTAATAGTGTGACTGGTTGGGAATGATTTATGAAAGGTCTCCCAACGTGTCACAGTGTTACTGGTTGGGACCAATTTTAAAAAGTTCTCCCAACGAGTCACAGTGTTACCGGTTACAGTGTTACTCGTTGGGAACAAAGGTTCCAAACGATCCTTAAAAAATATACAAACGATTACATACATACAATCAATAATGTATACTATTTTAAACTATAAAGTTTATGTGATCTATTCAAAAATAAAATAATTACATATAGCTACTATATGCTGTATAAATTTATATTCCAATGCGGTAGTCTAGAAATAAACAAATGTCAAACTGCTTGTGTCGTCGAAACTGTCATTAAGGACATGATATCGAATAGAAAGTATCGATACTGTACTCATGACTAGAATCAAATGAAAAGTATCATACTCATAAAGGTATCTATCTATCTATCCTTAAAGTATCTACTTAGTACTTTTCTTAGGACTAATGCGCATACATTGGGCCTTAGGGTAGGGTAGTTGCACTTGCATTTTTCTATGCCAAAGATTTGTTTTACTGGGCAGCATTCTTCTAATTCAAAGTAGCGCAAAGTATTGTTTTTTAATTGTAATCCTTACTAATATTATAAATCCGAAAGTAACTCTGTCTGTCTGTCTGTCTGTCTGTCTGTCTGTTACGCTTTCACGCATAGAGTACTGGACCGATTTAAATGAAATTTGGTACAGATATAGTCCAGAGGCTAGAAAAGGTTATAGGCTACTTTTTAACCGACTGCGCTATAAGGAAGTAATGTTTTACCCGTTAAACGTCTCTACGCGGACGAAGTCGTCACAGCCCAAACTATTGGACAGATCCAGATGAAATTTGGCATGCAGGTAGATGTTATGACATAGGCATTCGTTAAAAAGGATTTCCCGAAATTCCCACGGGAACAGGAATTAACGGGAAAATCCTTTTGTATTAGACGCTTGAAATTTGGCATGCAGGTACTTTAATAAAATTAAAGCTTAGTCGAACAGGATATTGTAAAATTCCCACGGGAACGGGGGTAACAGAAAAAAAAAAACTTTGTATCAAAAAATCTAAACCGCGCAAGATAGATGATTGAGATTTGGCATGCAGGTACCTTAATGGACGTAAAGCTTACTTGCAACGCGATATTACAAAATTCCCAGGGAACGGGCGTTATTGGGAAACAACTTCTGTATGTTAAATCCTGTAGGACACGCGAACGAAGTCGCGGGCACAGCTAGTAGGTGTATAAAGCCATTTTTTGTTTACTTGTTAGAGGTAAGATTTCGTCTTTTGTATGGTAACTGTTTTATGAAAATGGCCGCCATACAGCTTGGAGTATATTAAATATTTGTCTTTATGGGTCTTCACGCGTTAATAGGAGTAGCAAATTACATAGCTACTTATACTTATACTTGGAGTATATTGCCACAAAGTGGTAATGGCAAACATAAACAATCGATGTCTTTTACATAGGTAATTTCTGAGCTTTATTTGATACGATACGTATTGAAAAATACTCATTGTGTAAAAGTATATGCCATGTATACAGTAATAAAGTATCGGTATCGAAAGGTAAGTTACTCGATACCTAGTATCGATACTTTTTTCGTGTCTCACACAAAAAAAAAACACTGTCATCAATCAAGCTGTGTGGTGTCGTCGTCGTCGTTGTTCCACTTTTTTGTTATAATTATTCATTTCAGTGGTTCAGTGTTTTCATTTCGATTGTAAGTAATATAAATCCAGGCACGGAGGATATTTCAAAACGCTACAATGAAGAGGAGTTATGATTCAATGAATTCTTCTATTGATATAAGCTCATATCGAGACCAGCATTTCAAGGTATTTACTTGCGTTTACAGACAGAACACCATATTTTGTTTAAATTTAAATGTTGAGCATAAATATTTTTAGAATTCACTATATAGTTATATATTACTAATTAAATTCCTTTCATTCCAGGGATCGCGCAGTGAACAAGAGCGTCTTCTCCGAACAACGTCCACTCTTTATATTGGAAACTTGTCCTTTTACACCACTGAGGAGCAGATATACGAATTATTTTCAAAATGCGGTGATATTCGAAGAGTTATTATGGGTTTAGATAAGTACAAAAAAACTCCTTGTGGATTTTGCTTCATGGAGTATTATACAAGATTAGATGCAGAAAACTGTATGAGGTAAGATTTGATACGAAGTATAAGCATGTAACCATGTTTGACAGGTTAAATTGAAGAAAAAAATTTAAAATTTAATTACAATGTGTAAGGACCGGGAGGTCCCCAGTTCAAGTCTGGGGTCAGGCAAAATTTGTGTGAGTTTTAGGGTTCCATACCTCAATTCCATTAAACATTTGTTATTATGGTTAACATGTGATAGAAAAGTAGCAAATACATAGCTACTTACTACCCAATGATTTGACTGGTTCGGTGGAACAGTGGTTAGTGACCCAGGTTCACTACCTACGGTTCCAAGAGTTGTAAGTTTGATTCCCACCCGGGACAAATATTTGTGTGACGAACATCGGTGTTTGTTCCGTGTCTGGGTGTGTTATTAAATATATTTAAGTTTATTTGCGTATCCACTGTTGTGTATATCTGTAAAACAAGTGCTTAAGCTACTTACCACGGAATCAAATCAATGTTTGTGAAGTTGTGTAATATTTATTATTATTTATTAATGTTTTGACTGGGTTATGCTAATCAGGGTGGCAAGCAAAATAGCTATGTATTTGCCATAAAATTTTTTTACTTGTATAGACTCATGATAACTAGTTTTTAATCCACATATTTGCTAGTCAAAACAAACACAAAATGCAAGTTAAGTTATGTAGATTTGAAAATTTATTATAATTTTTGTTATCAGCATTGTCTCAAAATTTAATGGTTCTTAGTTTCATTTTAGACACATGATTTGTGATTATGAAGTAATGAAGAAAAAAATGTATATATTTCCACTTTTTTTTTGTAGATACATTAATGGTACAAGATTAGATGACCGTATAATAAGATGCGACTGGGATGCCGGCTTCATAGAAGGGAGACAATACGGGCGCGGCAAGACTGGTGGGCAGGTGTGTAACAGTATTATTTTCTAGACATCAATGGCATTATATTTATTATTAAACTCATTTCAAAGCTTTTCATTAAGCTGTGGTGCAGATTATTATTGCTAGGGGGTTTTTATTTTAACTAGTAGTCCTGGCTTTCCACCATTCAATTACATACTTCTTAATTTTTTTATCTTTCTTCCCAATTTTCTAAGCTTATCATTCATTTAATGCTTAAAAATAACAAGGATATATTCTCTAATCCATTCAGCTGATGTCAATATTTGAGCATATCAACACACAATACTCAAGTAATTGATTTTTATATTGAAGATAAATAAATTGCCCTTTAAATAAATAAATTGCTGATTGATATCAATAGTCACCACAAAAGATTTTATGGTTTCTGTGGATCACAAGTTTTATTCTTGGGGCCCAATGTTTAGTTGAATTAATATCAACCATAAATAACCACTGTCTTTTAATTTTAACAGGTTCGAGACGAATACAGAACTGATTATGATGGTGGCCGTGGTGGTTACGGAAAAATTATTGCTCAGAAGATAACTCCAAACACTTTAGAACGTTGATGTGTGTTTTATGTGAGTCTCAAGTTGATCAAGTGAAAATAAAGTGTTCATAAATGAAGTAACTATAACTCATGAAAGACTGTATTATAAGAAAGATGTGCATTTGGTAAATGTCAGGTCTATTAAATTTTTGCAAATTAATCCACTGACTTTCTTTTTAGCTGTTGTACAGCTTTAAAGGTCTATATTTAACAGATTATTTCCTCT
The DNA here is from genome assembly GCA_039566165.1 of Maruca vitrata. Lineage (NCBI taxonomy): Eukaryota > Metazoa > Arthropoda > Insecta > Lepidoptera > Crambidae > Maruca > Maruca vitrata. Next base: position 10,281,037 of record CM076912.1, on the reverse strand, counting down.
AAGATTGGTGTGTCATGTACTGATTAATTATGATTATGTACAATAATATTTTGGTAATAATTGTTGTATTTACTATTTAAAATATAATTTGTCTGCTGCTCCTGGTACATTTTATAATAGGGTATGTGTTAAATAATATTAAACATTACATTTAAATAATTTATTATTACAACATCATTTATAAAAGCTTAGCATTCATAATATAATGGACAATAATCTCTTGTAAGTAAAATAAAAAATCATAATCCTTACATAAATAAAGACTCCTTACAAGCTAAATGAATCATTAACATTCGAGTGTTTTAAAAACATCATTAAACAAAGCTTCCAACAAGTGTATAGAACTATGAACTGTACAAATGTAAATTTGAATTTTTTAACAAAAAATATTGTGCCATTGTTATGGTCTCACTTCACATTTCTAAAAATGCAAGTAGCTACTATGCTATTACTAAACAAAGACATCACATACATTGCATATTTAGAATAAGTGCTTTTCTTAGACATCTCATAATATGTTAAATGCATCAACAATACATACTACAAACAGGTGACTAAATTTAACCAATTCATTTTATTCGACTGGCTTGGTGGAACAGTGGCTAGTGACTCAGGTTCATAACCTACGGTTCCAAGAGTCGTGGGTTCGATTCCCACTCGGGACAAATATTTGTGTGACGAACATCGGTGTTTGTTCCGTGTCTGGGTGTATTATTAAATATATTTAAGTTTATTTGTGTATCCACTGTTGATTCTGATATCTGTAACACAAGTGCTTAAGCTACTTACCACGGGATCAGATCAATGTATGTGATGTTGTGCAATATTTATTTATTTATTTATTTATTTATTAAACCCAAGATTCACTTCAAGATTCATAATTATGTTTAGTCAGATCTTGCATCATGGCAATCTTACAAATGCAATTATTAGTACCAAAAATAATAAAATTAAAAAATAAAATCTTCATAAGCACAATCATAATGGTATTACCAAATGGCAGTTTAGTCTTTAGGCGTAGTTTCAGGCATAAGATCAAACCATAAGGTTTTGGCTTCGCGGAAATCGTACTGGTTGAGATGCACAATCACCTGCAACAATAAATAATAAGGACTTTAGTACTTACTTACTACAACAGTTATGGGAAGGTACTGTTTGTACAGTAATATGAGCTCAGATTAGATTGTGTGTTTGCAAGCTGAAATGACTCTTTTAATTTAAAATTACCTAGCCTAAGATCAAGCCAGCCGATGGGTCAATTGAGCAATAAAAATTATAATGTTACATTATAAGATGATTCGGTTCATTCCCACTAGTTCTACTACGTAGTAGTACTAGTCCTACTTCAGTAGATTTAGTTCCATGGTCCACCTAAAGTATTGCAGTAGAACTGCGTAGTAGAAATGAACCAATTCATTAGGTATGAAAATGATAATGTATGTAACTTTATTGCTCCATTTACCATTTATCCAGTAAGTATATCACCATCCTAATAACGCGTAAACCCTTTATAAAGTAGACTATGTTAAAGAAATAAAACCGGCCAAGTGCGAGTCAGAATCGCGCACGAAGGGCTCTGTGCTAATTTTGTAAAAAAAAAAACACATTGTTGTATGCGAACCCCCTGAGTCCCATAGAAATACAACATCTGTGAAAAAATCAACTGTCTATTTAAACCTATTAACTTGATAACGTCAGAACCTAAATTGTGAATCTCGGTGCACAGTATGTGATTTAACGGCAAGAGCCATTCGCTCCCGCGCAAGTCCGGTGACGATGACGAGGCTACTCCAAGCTATCATCTTATGTCAGTTACGAAAAAAAGGTGTCTCTTCTCGGTCCGGGGCGGCGTACCTGTCCGATGACGGGGCTGCCGGCGAGGAAGCCCTTGTGCGTGGCGACCGTCACCTCCACCTGCCGCGCCGGCACCTCCGCCGCGGGGATCACCCACTCGAACTGCTCGTCGTACTCCGGCATGCAGTTGTCCTTCACCACCTGCACGAAATCAAATAGCCTATAGAAGCACTTCCTTCTAAGCCATGCTGCCTTGGTAGGTTCTGAGAGGTGTATTTTCTATAGTGGGGTTACTTACCATAATAGGGTAAACATTCAAGTAGCCAATAGAACTACTTCCTTCTAAGCCATGCTACCCTGGTACTCCGAAAGGCGTATTGTATTAATTGCAAAAGCAATTAGAAAAAATATCTAATGTATTTCAGCTCAAATATACTACTTACTTCTTAGAAAAATTCGATTATGGGGGGGACAGCCGACATGTTTTTATATATTTGATCAAAATCATCAGGACTCATACAATATCTATTTTTGGTATGTCTGTAAACTCCGAGGTCTATGTGTTATTGTTTCTTTTTACAGTAGTACTACTGGGAAAAATCGGCCCTAATATGACAACCGCGAAGTCTTACTATAAGTAAGTCTATTGGGAAGAAAATTCCCATTATAGTCCAGTCAAAATAGACAAAAATAAGTGCTAACTTAGACAAAATTCGCATAGAGCTGAAAATTGCCAGAGACGTTAAATACATCATAATAAACGAAATATCAAAAATCCCCATTAATCCTACTTCTGCAAAAAAAATTATTCAAGGTCAAAAGTATAAAATTAAGGTTTTTTCCATTTTTCTCGAAAACAGTAAGTATTATCGTAAAAATAGGTTAAACAAAAGTTGTAGATTATACAATTTTCTACAAAAATGGTCCAGTCACTTTTTCTTTTCCGACTCACCATTCGCGAGATATCGTGGTTTTAATCATTAGAAAAATCATATTTTACATAATATGCATTCATCTGTTGATACCGTTTTTGGTCAATATATGACCTGGAATAGGTTCACTAGGGTAACCACGTTAAAAACCGCCCAAGTGTGAGAAAAAAAAACATAGGTTTTGTATGAAAACCCACTTCACACGTTGGTTTCATGTTGTTTCTAGTATTAAATGTTATAGAGACAACTGAGATACATCATTCGTTAAAATTAACTGTCTAGCACAATCGCATGGGGGCCTGGAAGCGTTTGAAAATACAACTTTTTCAACTTTGTGCATCGCTATATCTCTGAAATGGTGAATCTTAGGAACAAAGTGTTAAGACATTTTTTATAGATAATTACGTGATAAGTAATTTTGTCATACATACTTTTATGATTAAACTTACCGTTTCGCTCAAAAGTGCATAAAACTGATATTTGTGACATTTGACCTTGATTGATGACATTTTTTTTTTGCAGACGTGGGATCGATGGGGACTTTTGACAGATTATTTGTAATAGTGTTCCCAACATTTATGGCAATTTTCAGCTCTATGCGAATTTTTCCTAGGTTAAATGTCTATTTTGACTGGACTATTAGTACTACTGGTAAGACTACTGGGTAAGACTACTGGGAACAGGGGCATAAAGCTATGATTTAGAGGGAGTTTAACCAGTGAAGTAATATATTTCTATCATTATACATCAACTTCGTTTAACTTCGTCCACTTTTCGATGTAGGCCTCCCCAAGTGCACGAAACTCTTCGCCTATCCTTAGCTACTTGCATCCAGCTGTCCCCCCAGCCTTCCTGCGCACCCGTCCCACACAACGTTTGCAGAGATACGGATAAAGGGTGTATTTTTGAACACAAAAATAAGAACTGGGTACGCTTCCGTCTTCACCTTTCCCATCGACAAGAGCAGGACAGATCCACACATTTTAAAAAAAGACAAGGTAATATTCTTTCATAACTTACAATAGTTTTTCTTTTGGAGTCCTTAGAGCGCCCCGGCAGTAAGTACAGTTTGACATAGGGGTCAGGCACATTGGTAGGATCTTTGAGTGGAATATTCCTGTGAAGAGAAAGTGTTACTTTTATGAAGATATCCCGATACAGAGCATGCTTTATGGAACCGTCATATTTAGATATGTACTTACGCTATCTTATGAACCACCACATACAGCGTTTGGTTCTGAGTGCTGTATCGGAGTGATAAAAGGATGCGTCCTAATCCCGCCTCTCCCGCAGAGCTGCAAAACAATAGAAAATCATTGTATGATCTTTCATAGAGGCTATGGATGTCTTTGTAAAGAAGTGTGACATCGGGTTAGCTAAACTTACGTCGTCAAAGATGACGTCCTGTGAATTAGTTTAGGAGAAGTTCTACCGGAGGGCGCTTCTTCGTTTTGAGCAACTTCTGAAAACAAAGCAATTCTTCAGTAGAAAAATACTTATAGTAAACAGATATGTGCAATCACACGCCAATGGCGCGATTATCTTTTCAAATTCGAACACTAAACATCCTCAAAAATTAAATTCAACTTTACTAGGTTTATACCAAACGAGGCCATATTTAATTAAACTTCATTTCAAAACATGTACACACCAACACTCTTCACGATCTGCTCCACAGGCACCGACTTCTGTGACGAGGAGTCCGTAGCGTTATCTTCTATATTCTTCAATTCGATATCTGCCGTTTCTGAAATAACGTTTATAAAGTTAGGGCCGCGCACTGGGCACCTGGCTGCCAACGCCCTGCCCGTAGCAACCATATTGCCACCATAATTTCAACCTTATTCCTTCAAAATAAGGTCCAAAAGCAATGTAATTTTCAAAATAGTATACTGGTTAAAGGGTTAAGATGCAACTGGAATGCGCGGTTGAACGCACGAAACTCCAGTGGCGTGCTGCGCGACAAGGCGAATGTATGACGCTACCACTATTAACCGCGGACTTGTCCTAGCAGTAGCAAGACGTGTTTTAACAATGAGTTCCGACAATATTATCAAACTGGACATTTGTTGCTCTCTCAATTGGCTGATCAATATTTTTGGCTGCAGCGGCCAGGTCCAATGCGCGGCCCGCTTTAGAGTATCATTACGAACTAACGAAGCAAGAACGAAGCGTTGAGTACTAAGAGGAGGGCAAAACCTGTTTGCTGTGTAGGTTCTCCGGCGGGCGGCGCCGGACGGCCGTCGACGCTGTCCACCAAGGGAGCAGGCGACGGCGCGGGGCTAGGTTCCGTCGGCGACTCCGGAACGGATTCCTCTTCTACGTCTTCTTCTTTAATAGCTTCCTTCAATATCTGTGAAATAGATATTTAAATTATAAACATGATCATAAAATCGACTATTTTTATATCGCCTATCTACCTAGCTACATGAACATAACTGATAATGCAAGGTTGAGGTGTCTTACTGATATCAATCAGACAAAAAATATTTTCACGGAATATTCTTATAGCTTGCACACTGCAAGTCAAAACAATCTTTGACTTACCTACTAAGCATCATCATCATCATCAGCAGCCCACTTACGTCCCCACTGCTGGGGCACGGGCCTACCCTAAACTAGGGCGATAAGGCCTTAGTCGACCACGCTGGCCAAATGCGGGTTGGTCGACTACACAACCTTAGAATTTCTTCGTAGGTGTGCAGGTTTCCTCACGATGTTTTCCTTCACCGTTAAAGCGTCGAACCCTACCTACTAAGCGTTTTTTGAATAACATTTTGCAGCGTCTGAAATTTGGCTATAAAGTGTCAAGTATATGTGAGTCTGTAGCCAGTAGGGGAAGCGTCTCTCCGTTGAGAAAGCGCGCGGCCCTCGTTAGTCATCTCGGCAGGACTATATCAAAGCTAAGCAGGTAATAACATCGTCACACGTGCAATCATGTAATTGCTCAATAAACTCACTCTCAGTTGTAGAGACAAGATGATCTTGGACTCGGGTCCCGAGCGCTGCAGGTTGAGCGGCTGCGTGAGCAGGCTGAGGTCTTTCTCCTTGAGCAGCGCCGACAGCCCGTACACCAGCTGCCCGAGCTGGCTGCCCGTCTTCTGGTCGAGGACCTGGAACGGAGGTAATGGCTCATAAATATGCCGTATGGTGTTGTAGTTCTGTCGGTGCGAACGTCTGGTCGTAATAACTTGTAAATTATCTTGAGCGAGATAATATAAAACTATGTTCTAGGCGGCGCTAATTGTAAGGTCAGTTAGCTACAGGCAGATATGGCGTATATTTACTACGTAAGTATATATTTTTTTGTTTGTACTTTACTCGAAGACAGCCATAAGATAATTATTATAATGTGCCACTAAAAAGGTGTGCCCTCAGCATATGTCTTGGAATCGCAGACTCCACGACGCTGATATTCCGGACATGCCTCCAAAGTGTACGCGGATGTGGCGCACCAAATTGAAGAATCTTTTCTATTTTCGATTTCTTTAAAATCTTGTAATGCATGCTCACCTTGATGTCGAGCACGTCGATCTCAGGGTTCTGCACGAGGAACGAGTAGCCGATCTCGTAGACGGGGCTGTCGGTGCGCATCTGCACCGCCGTGTTCTCCGTCTTGCGGCCCACCGCCACCGCCAGGTACGGGTCCGGCCGGGACTGCACGCGGGCGTTCTGTAAGTAGCACGTAAAAGTTAAAATTTCCTTCCAATCCAATCCGTTATCTGTCCCCAGTGCCGTAAATATATTTTTCTGTGCCCTGTGCGAGCTTCTATAACTGCGCCTTTGTTTTTTTTAGATATTTTATTTAGGTACCCTATTCGGCCTGGCCATTCTAGCGCCCCCCAGTCTACGCCCTGTGCCTGGGCACTGGTGGCACCGCCCATTTTACGGCACTGTCTGTACCTTCTTACACATATTGCTTGGATTTTTATTTTATAGTTTGTTAATTTTAGATATGTTTCTTACAGGACATAAATGATTTTCACATTTTTGTAAAATATTGATCATGATATTCTAAAAATATAGACAATAATAAATATTGTATTTACAAAAAAATATAATATTGACGTTGTCCTGACTTATACATTTATCACTTTAAGACAGTGTTACTAACCGGCAGGTTTTTGCAGGAGTCGATGTACACGGAAACAACGGCTGCACTCAGATCGCCTGTTTTGATCAGTTGAGTCTCTGTGATGGCCTGCAAAATGTGGGTTTGACTTTAGAAAAAAACCTTACAAAAGCTTTATTTTATAAACACAAAATCTTTATTTTGGTTTTTCTTACGTGACTCAAGTCAAGCAAATCAGCAGAAAGACGATGCCAGGAGAGTCGCAAGTGCACTTTTCCATGCTTTGCTTGTTGAAGAGTTTGCCACTGTGAACAAATTTTACTTCTTCATTATGATGAATATTCATAGGTCTTAAAAACGCTCAACGCCTGCATTCTGTTGTGAGAAATAAATGACTCGAAATTTGCAACAAAGAGCTTTGTTTGCTATTTATAAAAAAACTTACAGTATCCAGGCGACCGGCCTTCACCACTTGAGATATATCTAGCGAGCACCTGCCAAACAGAATATAGAATGTTAGTTTGAGAGTCAACAATACAGAACAAGAAATGTAAATGATTTTATTGTTCAATGCATTTTGCAAGAAGTATTTCATGAAATATACAAGTAGTACGTATAATGTGAAATAAAATAAAAGAAGCCAAATCATGTGAAAACAAATCATCAAAGTGAAAAAAATCAAAATTAGTAATTAAAAACAAAACGTTGGTGTGGTAGGTTCATAACAATCAAATTTAGTTATTAGTGTTTGTTAGTACTTTTTCAGTATTTTAAAAAGCCTATTGTGAGCATTAATTCACTGTGCATTATCAAAAGCACACATGTTATGTGAAGCTGTGCTGTATAGTTTGTTTAATTGAAATGTGCACATTAGCAGCACACCTAAAGCAAATATGTGATATTTGTGTTACAAATGTATTTTCTCGCTGCATTGCGGTAGGGCTCTGTTTGGTGTAGCGTAGATACTGCCGAGTGTGTACGTAACAGTCGATTCCAAGCGTAGTGCATTCATGTTTTCTACGTTCCGGTGGGCGTGTTGTTGTTACTTATGTAGGTACCAATTTAGCGTCGCTAGGAAAAACATTGACACCTATCTATTTACAATATATGGGCAATGTTATAAAGTGTATATTTGTATTTACAGTTCGAAATTTCAGTAGTGAATATTACTTTTTTACAATGGTGCTTCAGAGAGAGTTTCAGAAAGTTTAAATTTAAATATGGAATATCGTTAATTGACTGAAATTTGTTTTTGTCATGAATCATTAGGGCCTACGCTGCCGTGTGGGAGAGCCAAAATAGCATTTACTGTGCAGTCTTTTGTAACAGTTTTAAGACTACGAATAATTTTATATATACAAGTGTGGGACGAACCCCCAGGGTCGAACCCTGCTCTAGCCCTTCTCCAATATTGATCCTAGCGACGCCTTTGGCACCCCATACTATGCAGTCAGCGCATTCAGTAGTCAGATGATACTAGGGTTGCCAGGTCGCCAAACTTTATAGCTGGATATAGACCAGTGAGTAGGTAAGGCTCTTTTCAAGGAATTAAAAGACACAAACTCGGCAGTAATAGAGGAACACAGGAAAAATGCGCGTAAAATATAGACTTTTTCATTGTGAGCATAAAAAGCCACTTTAAGGAATTTACTAGTGTGCGGGTTATCCAGACCTTATTCTTGTTTCATCCGGACAACCGGGACCTAATGCCCAGAATGAAATAGCCTAAATTCCAACCTATCCGGACGCCGGGCAACCCTACCCGTGAGCCTGGTTTAAGTGTGGTACTGACCATCGGTGCGGATTGCTCCGTACGGACCCATAACTTCAAGGAGCGTGTATTTTGTGTGGCACTGACTATCGCTGCGGAACAAATCCGCGCGTATGTGATCCGTTCCATACAATATTTTAGTCGGTACCGATGGTGGTCAGTGCTATACTAAAACCAGCCTGACTTGTCTATTATTAGCGTGAACTCTACACATTTAAAATAAAACTTATTTTACGGATTCAACTCGCGTGTATTGTAATTCTTAACATATAATTTAGAGTTCCGATGTTTCGAGCTCTTTACAGCGCTCGTGGTCACGGACAGTCTTGCCCGAAAAAGGAAGTAAAGATCTCGAAACATCGGATCTCTACATAATGTGATTTGAATAACAATGCACGCTAGTTTAATCCGAAAAATTAGTTTTATTTCAAACCAGCCTGACTGTTGGCTGGCACAGACCTGCCGAGCTTCTCGTCCCTCCCCGCGCGGTCCCAGTCGAATAGCCTGACGCACAGCGCCGCGGCCCGCGCCGCGCCGGACGCTTGCAGTATTGACTGTCACAACCCACACACATCAAGCTCAGCCGAACACATCGACTACCTACACCTCGCATTTGAATAATAACGCACGACTTTAAAAAGAAAAATCATCTCAAAATTTTAAAATATACACCACACATAAGTTTGTCTTAATTTTCGTATTCATTTGTTTTGTGATAAGATCGCAAAATATATCTATCTCGATCTCGAAAGCCTTAACTGTATTGAAGACACAAGTGAGACGTTGTATTTAAGCGATTGACTCTAATATTCTAGTCGTTATTATTCTGAATAGGTCTAGGTACTGAGCTCGTTTTAAAATGCGCAAAGCTGTAATTGTTGGGTGTTAAATATTTAGTTAGTATTGTACATCAAATACATTTTACAGCGGTTAATCTTGTATATTACAGACCTTTTCAAGTCCACTTCCCCAGTTACCCTACCAGTGACTCGATGTATGAAATAAAACATTAGGTTATTAAAAATCAATAAAAACAAAATTAAAAACCCAAATCTGTTAAAAAATATTAAACGAAATAATTTTCATTGTCACTTCTAAAAATAATATAGAGATATGTATAAATAAAGTTAGTATATTTATTTAGATTTTTATATTTCATTAAAAATCTTTAGAAGACTAGATATTTTTAGAAGTGATCACCACTGTGTGAATCGATCACATAGGTATATTAGTACGTTTTTTAATTACTTATTTCATGGATCAATTAGCACATTACTAACCTGCATGAATTGTTTGCCAGCTTCTTAACAGTGACAATGAAAATTACTAATAAAACACACATAATAAAAAAAACACGGCAAAGTAACATCGCTACCGTGACGTCACGCATAGCGGGCACGGACCTGCCGAGAAAGTCATCGTTCTGAATGCCCATCCCCGGGTCCCAGTCCCACAGCTCGAACTCCACCACTTGGCTCTTCCTTGAGCTTATAATAGCCTTGGGACAAACCACATCGACATATTAGAACAACCGATACAACATATTATGCAGTTGGCGACACTATATTATATACCACCTAGTGTACCTAGTGTCCTGTCAGGTCGCGCAACCGCCATTTTGGAAAAATAACTGTTCATCCGGAATCAGACGACAGTAGGAATCTGTGTACCAATATTCAAGTAGGTAATAGGTACCTACACAATTAATACTATGAGTACCTATTTCATCTAATACACATTTCAGGTAAAAAAGTTTTTGGATTTGGAATTTTGACAATGACTCGCTCAGTCGTGCCACATGAGGTGACTGTATGGTACTGATACCGGCTCTGTGTTCTGCTACGCAGGTATTTCAGTACCGCGCATGCTAAAAAGCGCCTGCATGCTTCCTCGTCTTCACTAAAACTAAATTGACATTATAACATACTGTCAAGCTTTAATATTATTCCATATAAATACAAGACATTACCGAGTTACGTATTACATTGTATTAGAATTCATTCATCTACTTACTTACCACCATCACCACTACGTACAAACTACCGCTTCTAAACCCCGTGCAGATTGCATAGCAACTACATAAATACGTGATAAAATATATAAAAAGGCATAATATAACGTGATAAAGCTGCGAAATACATTCGTAAAAAACGCGATACAAAATGCATATCTTACGAATGATAATGAATAACACTGCTGCTTCTACATATAGGTACAAGCTATTAAGTGAATTGGAACGAACTCGTATGAATTGCTAACACCGGTGCCAGACAATTAAAACGAATATAAGACAGAGTGAATGTTTTGCGAAGCGTTCTAGTATTCTTACAGCATCAATTGGCGCCTTGCAAATGTTCTATCCAATCACTCAATACTTAGTTAAATACCTAATAATCGCAATCAACTGGGGTGAATGAATAGATGTAATTTATGGGAATAGCAGATTAGTACTCCGATAAAATGTATAATTCCTCACGCACACTCTGTCATGTTGACTTGACAGCGTCATAGCCAGTATACAAATCCATTGACCCCGATCGAGTGTCCTTTGTCTGTGATGCGTATTTCGGCTTGATCGTGCGAAAAATAACCCTACTGTTTGCACGCAGCCAGATCACTGTGTGCGTGTATTTTGGCAGCCAATCCGCACGTCGGCCGTAATCCGCATCACAGTAAAAGCGGACCGAGTCCCAGCATACAGGAAGCGCACCCAATATACCAGCGTCCAACCAGTCCCGGCCCTGTCTCACCTGCCCAGCTTGTCGTCCGTGGAGCCCTCGTCCTTGTCGAAGACTTCCACCTCCAGCGCTTGCCCCACCGATTGCATAACGCGGGCCTGTACTCCGGACGCGCACAACACACATTCGGGAAAACAAAATCATAATGACCACTACGAAGATTACTCAACATCGGCCCGGAATAAGCGCGCAGCCGTTATTATTAAGCCGAAAATTAAATGTGAGTAACAAAACATAAAGTTTAAAAAAATATACCCATGTACAGGGATTCCCAGGCTCATGTTATAAATGTTTAGAAAATAAAAAAATCTATTCATCTCTAAGTTATGTTTAATAATTGTGCCAAAGAGAGTTTAACTTTTTACAATTATTGAGTTGAGTTTACTATTTCTAATTGCCTACATAAAATATCTTTGATTTTATTCATTAACTTTGTCAAATATAGAATTAGTATAGAGTGACAAAATAATGCATACAAATAAAAACTCATACTACTTATAAATAAAGTTTCCGATTGAAATTATCATATTTTCTTTAGTACTAATTGCGTGTTCTAGATTCTTATATAGCCATAGGAAGCACTGTACATTGTATTATTAGTAAGTACTCAAAAGGAAATTTATCGTTCCACTTTCAAATAAAATTAAATCTTCAAAAAATATAATCCATGAATTTTAATTGGATAATTATGGAATTATGAATGGATATCCATAACTCCATAATTATTTGTATCTATCTGCCTTTGTCCACCATGCTCATGCGAGTACAGTGTATGACCCTATGTGAAAGTGTATTGAGGCAATAATGTAAATCTTGAAAAAAAAATAAAAAAATTGTTCATGCTCATTCCTGATGTAATGTGGGCGCAATATTGTAACAGCAGACTCAAAATAAAGTTGAAAGTTCTAATCAAACAATTATATGTTATAGAAAGGGAAGAAAAGTTAAGAAAATACCATAAAAACCAGAATTCTTTTAGATTTTAGAAAATTAAACAGCTGTTTTAAATCCGAGGCTATACACGACTACCAACCACACATATTTTCTTTAAGCCTTCTGTTACAAAATTCGCCTTTGAAAATAATTTTGTGATGACCAATGTCTCGTCATATTGAGATTTCTGATTCAAAAAAATGACCAATGATCAATGTAAATACCATAACAAATCCAAAAACTTACATCAATATCAGAAATGAGCCGAATATTCGGGCGTCACCACTACAAAACGGTTACCATATAATCTACTAACTAGACCCGGTTAATATTAATTAAATCCCAAAATAGAGTAGAAAGAGGAGAAAGAATTAAAATTAAGCCCACTAAGAAAGCTGCAGTAGGTAGTATTAAGAAATCAGAGAATATAAGTGGTAATAAAATACCTAAGTTACGTCATAGTAAGAAAGATAGAGTTAAAGTAAAGTGGATGGTGTTCTCACCTCGCACCAGAACTCCCAGCGCGGGTTGACGTTGTTGTCAATGTGCTTCGTCTTCCACTGCTGCGCGCCCACCGTGATGATCGCGTACGGATCCGACTTACCCTTACCTGCTCACGCGAAAATCATTTTATGTACATTATATTTATTGCTATAGATGACAATCAAGCCACTGTGCGAGGGTCATAAGTGTCAAGGATGAGTAGTTTTTTTTTTACGTATAGAGGCATAGAGTAATTATTTCGTTTATCAGCTCTTGCTTTGGCACTGGATAGCAGAGACTGTTAATTAAACTTTCTGCAGATTATGGTGAAACTAACTAACAATAAAAAAATTGGAGATTTTGTAAGAACAAAATATATATATGGTATTGTTTTTTTTTACTCTGTGCTGAGGAATTGGTTTACTTCAATAAACACAAAAGAAAATAATTTACTAAGTGTTAGAAATCGATCCTTACCCAACATAGAAACATCTTTCTTCATAAGATTTTGTGCTTGGACGAGGTGGATACGAAGGACGCCCTAAAAATAAAAAATAATATATTATTATTATTTATTTATTGATACAATATGCACAAACGATAAAATGTATAAGTGACAATATCGGCGCTCAATATCTCGTTGTTATTGTCCATAGTACAAATAAGCACTCGAACGATATCAGTTCACAGTTACATTGATTAACATAAAGCTGTATTTTTGCCTGTGGACTGCGGCATCCGTTTCGATATGAAGTCACTTTAACGTCTTATCAGAATGTATTTGTTTGTATTGGTGTGGAGATATCTCGGTAAAACCGCAGTTGTGTTTAACACATAATTAGCTACTTCCTATGTATGCCAAATTGAAAATAGTCTATTATTGCGAATGCTCAAATATCACGTTAAAATTAAAATCATTAGAAACAATTATTTGTTATTAATTATTATTAATGCTATGTTTTAATTTAAGTAAACTTAATTGGAAAGTCATTGGTTATCCAAGCCTTATGTTTGTTATTTTTTGGTCACAGCAATAAATAATAGATCCTAAGCAGTCCGAGTTGGTGGGAGCCTGATGACCTGTAATACAGATATAATATTATATCTAGCATAGGCATCAGTCTCATACAAAAATACCATCTAATCTACGCCTATTGTATCTTGATTATTGTATTGTTGTTTTTGTGTTGAGAAATAAACTTCATTCATTTATACTTAATACCAACTTAAAAAAGAGGCTCTTTTCTATATTATAGTCTATGTTTTCTTTCATTGTGACTATAAAATAAACTACTACTAACATATATTTGAGCTGGAAACGCGTTAATAATATTTTATTAACGCGTTTCCAGCTCAAATATTGGTTCTTTCCCCATTATGATAACTATTCTACTGACCTCAGGTTCGGGCATGCGCAGGTCGACTGTGGGTATCTCGTCGCTGAGCTTGATGGGCAGTTTGTTGGGCAGCACCATCATCTTGGCCACTTGCTCTACGATGCAGCGACGTAATATGTCACTGCAACAAAGGGCAACTCTTTAAGTATCCCGTACCATTATGAAGGAAGTGTAATCTAAAAATCTTCTCTACTGTATGCTTAATTGAAGTCAAAACTCGAGTGTGTGATCGGGGAATCTACATACAGCGCTCACTAGCTAACCCCTAACAACTACAACCAATTTGGTTGTTGTTGTTAGGAGATAACTAGTAACCGAACGAAACCATATGTCAATTGGTTTAAAGAAATGTTGTTTTTTAACTTAAAAACCATTATGCTCATAATCTTGTAACCAAAACATTAAAGAGAAGAAAAAGTGAATAAATTATTCCTACTAACTTATTCAGATAGTTAGGCGTCCAGTTCAAAACAATCAAATTCGAAAGATTCCATTAATTCATGTGAAGTCTCACCTGAATCCGGGCATGTCGAGCACGTCCGCGGCGCCGACGAGGTTGAAGTCGATGGACGGGTTGTTGAGGAAGAACACCTGCAGCCCGCCCACCAGCGGGATCTTGGTGATCAGCGGCTTCATCACCACGCGCACCATGCCGTGGATCTGGAGGCAACCGACGTCATATTGAGACTTCAGAGGGCCTACCATGAGTTGGCTATCGTAAACTTACGTACGTTAAAAACCTATCGAGTTGTTTTTTTCATATGGCCGATTGTAGTTCTTCGCGTAACCACCAGGCGGCGCTGTACAAGTTTTTCATAGACATATTTACGTAGGCGATATCGAGCGCGTAAGTTTTAAACTCATGGTAGCCCCACTGTTTTACTTAGTATTAGGTCTCCAGTCTTACTTAGTATTAGGGAGGTCCTCGATCAAATGCATCGATGGAGGGCGTAAACGAGAAAATGTATGGGATTGATCGAGTAAGATGTTTGCGAACTCCTACAGAAGTATGATCAGGATGATTCGACACATATACCTAATTTTGTTAACGGAATGCGATTGATGCGTTTGGTCGAGTAAATCTCACAATTATCAATCAAGCACACATTTTGTCCGCAGTTGGTAACTGCTACTGGAGCTTGTTGCAGTGTTTGAATGCACTTTTTGTATGGTTTGGTTGGGAACGCGTCGATGGTCGAGTGGTTAAGGTCGTTGCTTACCATGCGAGAGGTCGCCAGTTCAAACCCCGCCAGGCACCAATGTGTTTTTCAAATTTGAAATTCATATGTACCATCATTCGACGCTTTAACGTGAGGAAACCAGCACACCTGAGAATTTTTTCAACGGTGTGTGAAGCCATGTCAGAGGCCTAGGGGCGGTTTAAAAACTCTGACACCAGGTTGTTCATCAACCATACGATAAGAAGAAGAAGTTTACAGAACACAAAATGTTTTAAGTGTTCCGGGAATTTTGTTAACTGTTTATCCTCTTTCGGGATCTGGCTATAGCGATTGTGTTAGATATAATTAACATTTTTTGTTTTATTACGAACACTATACCTACAGGCGGAAGTTTGCTTATAGAAAAGAACAGGAAATATAGTTAACCAAGGACACTATAAGGATAACCGAAAATGAATATTACTCAATATAAGAGCTCATCGAATAACAAATAGGTCAGTATTATATTAAATTTAAATATTCTATCATTACTCAAAAAAATATGACAAATTATGATGTAAGTATTTAATTTACAGTAGGTACAAAACACTATCGAATGAACGGAAAATGGTAACCATGCAAAAACGGAAGGTGTGTATGTCATGAAATCACACTAGATTTGATTGCAAAATATTTGACATCCGCTGCTTGCGCGATGATAAAGTGCAAATAAAACGATGTAGGCGTATTTGGCAGACTTGTTCATGAGATCTGAATTTAAAAAGACTATTACAAAAACCACTTAAATATTATTTTCACAGATTCTTAACCGGTTCACTGTACGAGATTTAGACACAATAGTTTATTTTTTTGCAGAGCACACTTTAGTCTGTGTGACTGTGAACCTGTAAAATTATGAGGTAGCTTTTAAACCTAGAACCTGCGTACCTAAGTATTGTTTTCAAGAACAGCTTAAAGATTTAGTATATAGTATTGGCGATTCAATATTTGACCATATGTTCAACGCATAAAAAAACCTGCAAGATTAAGTAGTCCTCTGCCTAATATCAGCGAGTTTGTAAGTTTTCAAAAAAGAAAACGAAACCAATGCAGCACATAGGTAGGTACTGCATTCGTTGGTATAATACAAACACATTATTAAAACTTAAATGTGATTATCGAAACTTTTTTCATTGACGCTTACCTGAAGGTCCTTGATGCCTCCGCGAATGCCTTGCAACACAAACGATATGTCGCAATCGCCCGCATAACTGTAAAGTTATCAAGATATTGGAATATTTGCAAATAAACAGATAGGTCTCAACATCTAACATACTATGTTTACGCAAAGCACTACACAAAATAAATAACTTTTATGGTTAATCTTAATACATTATAGCAATCGTTTTTTTAAAAAAAAACTAATTTTACTGATTCAACTCGCGTGTATTGTTATTCCAAACATATTATTTAGCAATCGTTATGTCGAGAGACATAATGTTAGTTTAACAACAGTTTATAATAATAATTTGAATTGATACGTATTTCCATAGGACACTTACAATAAGTCAACGTCCATGATGATTTCATCCCTTGAGAGGTTTTTATCGTACACTTTGACGCCGCCGACGCGTGGAGCCTGGAAACATGAGAATATTTAATCTTATTTGTTTCGTTTAGAAGGTAGATTAATAACATCAAATTAAAATAAACTGCAGCGCTCACATTATGACTAGGATTTAATATTAAATTGCCTAATATCACAAAAGTGTGTGTAATAAAACCAATTCACTATTTTGATAATAACCATATTGTGATAGCATTGTGATTTCAATTGCATTCTTTTCCCATAAACTTTCAAATGTAAAACACGTGTATATGAGTTCGTTTATTTATATCCAGAATACCATTAAGATATGCTATCTACGCGATACCTGTGGGCCTACCTGATTTATTCAATTGTAAGTGACCTACCTATTTACAGCTGTGCAATATAAATACGTATGCCAAATAACCCAATACTTACGATAGTGCCCAGGATCATGCGTTCAAACTTGAAACCATTAAGTTTGAAATTAGCCAGACTTTCGGCAACGGCCGGTCCTATGGAATCCCTTAAAAGGTTGCGGGCATAGTGGTTCACGTTGGGCCACACTTGCAGCAGTATCTGAGGATATGAAAAAAAAATTTGAGAGACGTCAAGAGGTCCTTCACATTTGACCTTTAAATGAAGTCAACAGCAGAGTGCTAAACGCGACTAGCACTAAACAGACGCCACATTATAAAAAAATATTAGTTCAAGATTTGAAACCTAATAAAAAGTAACTATGACTCACCCTGTTTAGCCATTCCGCGCGCTCTACGTCCGGAAAGAAGACCTATTGTAAGATAATTCATTTTATGAGTGGACATTTGAGAACAAACAATGGAATAAACATATTTTATACTTTTTTATTTTGTACCAACCCATGACGGCAGGTCGTCCAGTCGCGCCAACACGACCTCTTTTTCTGAGGAGAGGGCGGCGGCTTTGGCGATGTTGCGACGGTATTCGCTCTCCTTGCGCCACTGGTCCCGCATCACGGACAGCACCACCGGCCCGATGAGCCAGGCGACACTCCATTGCATGTAGCCAACCAGGTATACTGCGCCAACTACTGCTACCTGAGATGGAAGTACGATATTTCAGATGACGTAAGGGTCTTCTTACGTCCTGTCTCGTGTGTCCGTCCGGACAACAGCGGAGTGATTTAATGTAAGCAACGGGCAACACGATTCGCGTGATCGCATACTAGGTCAATACAGTACGTTTTTGTCGTAGATGCGCAAAGAAAAATTGTCTGGTTGCCTTTATTTAATGATAATGGTTGAAGACTTTGATTATAATGTTTTGTCTAGGTCACAAACAATAATGCCCGAAAGTCAAAAGTTTCATGGAAAGCATGTCGCCAGAAGCGACTGTTTGAGATAGCATGTGCAAATTATTTGGCCACTCGTCATGATTTTATTTTGAGTTATTATCGTAAAGATCGTGTTAAAGTTATTTTCAAGAATTGCCTTTTATATGTTTATGTTTTTCACCATTTTAAATAAAGTGATTGAAAAAACTGGTTGAGAAAAATATATATATTTCGTATGTACTAACAATTATATGTTTATCAGGGTTTGAAATTACTTTGTAAAGTTTAATGGTGAACCAGCAAACACAATGGCGCATACTAATTTCTCACTTAACAGGCCTCAAAAGGCACATTAGGCTACCTTATGTATGTGGGAATGTTTCCAGCAAAGGTGATGTCATCCTATCCATTATCAACACTCTTTACTTACATACATATGTACTTCACAGTTTACATATAACTGGTGGCTCATGGTTACACCATTAGTCAACTCAATCAATGTATCTGATAACAGTCATGAACTTCTTGTTCCACAATATGATCATTAAAAAGTAATCAACCATTTAACAAAGTAAGTACAGATTTATGTTTTAAAGCATTTGCTACAATTTTAAAATCGAGGTGTGTTTCACAAATAATAAAACAAAAGGTTGCTTTAATAAAATAATAAATACCTTTAAATATTTAGGTATTAATCTGTGTCATAATAGGGTGATTGTGCATAATATATAACACAAAAAAAAATCTATATTTTAATTGAAATTTAACTTATTACTAACTAATTTATTTATACCCAATAAACACAACACTATAATTATATTTTAAGAAAAAATTAGAATGCAATTAAAAAAGTAACCATTCAATGTGTAATATGGGCCATAATTGAATACAAAATCTAACTGAAAACAACAATAATGTATGGGCACCTTTTATTAAAGTAATCATAATGAAGGTCAAATGCCCATCTTGTGATTCAGAGAGCATTGATAGCAGCAAGGCCACAGCTGACTCAGCTCATGCCTTGCTCATAAGGAACCAGTTTTTTTTTGTAACTTACTTAATTGGATTCATGTATTTAATTTTATTTATAGAATATTTTGTTTGATGTGTAAATAAATCAATTTCTGATATTACACCATAATAAGTTGTTATAATTAATTCAAGTTAGAAAACAAATTCTGTAAGTGGTAATTAGTAGCTCATTTAACAAAAAATAAATCTACATAACCAGATTACTTCGCTTATTAGAAATAATTTAATAAGACCTTACCTTTTTGAAGAATTTGTATATCATAGATAAAACACTGACTCCATCATCACTGCTTGGTGGCAAAGCCAGCTTGCTTGATGTAACCATGTTGTTTTTACTTGCCTAAAAACAACAGTTTCATTTAAACTATAATTTTAAAAATCAAGGGTCTAAACTAAGAAACTAACAAAGTGAGCTGCGAAAAAAAAGTTAACTGAGTAGGATTTGTAACGGGTTAAACAATTTATGCATATTTCTTATCATCATCTAAACATGCTAATCTGCTCATAAGTAACAGTTTTAGATTTCAGCACGCAAACCAACTGACTCAGTTTTATTTATAGACCATTAAAAATTATGTTGATTCCTGTATTTATATCTGAGAGGCAAAATGAAATGGACAAAAAATTACAAGGACACATACCATTTTAGACACCGGCTACTGGGGGTGAACGAAAAATTTAAAAACATTAATCACAAACATCACAACACGACTAACCCTGAGTGCCGCTCACAAGGCAATAACAAATTCAAAGCGTGGCGCAATGAAGTAACTCCATACATACACACATTTAATTTTCCAATATGAATTATATGTTATACTTTTATGATGCTGAAAATTAAAATACAATTCCAAGGGGATAAATATTGATTTTTAATGAAGCAAATAAGGTAGACATAAATTAACTTATATAGATATTGACAATAAATACAGTACAATATTTTTTACAGATATTGACGTTGACAGCAATGACATCTGTGATGGTGACCTATATTTTGACAGTTTGTGCTTGACTGACAGTTTGCACTCTGAATAGCAATGATATTGAATAATATTCAGACTCAAAATATTTATTGCTTTTTTCAGGAAGATCACCACTCGATATAAAGATCGTAGTGATGATGTTATAAGAACAGTTCAAAATGTTAACCTTGAACGAATACTTGAGTGGACCACCAATAAATGAACATGTAATTATTGTTAATTTTTGGTGGTCCACTCAAGTTTCGAGGCACGTGACTCGAATCTGAATCAAAACTAATCAAGTCTCGATTCAGTCAGTACCCATATAGTTTAAACTTTATGTGCTGCATTGCTGCATATCAGTAGGTAGATAAATACAACATTTTCTTTCGGGAAGATTTTTTAGTCTACTAAATAGTTTACCTACGAACATTAAAATGAAACTAATAAATAACACCTGTAACAAAACTTCTTTAAAGTTCTTTAATCATTATAGCAATGATGACAAACAGAACTTAAAGTCATTGTATTTTATTGATTGTCTAAATTGAAAGTGAAAATTGTCGTTTAATTTTACATACAATGCAAAACAAAAGTAATAAACATAATGCTGACCACAAGAAGATCCATAAAGTTGTAAGTCCCATTATTAAAAGTAGGATTCTGTTCACACACCATTCTCAATACAATGAAAATACAAGGGAGAGCTCCAGTCACAATCTGGTTGTTCCTTTCGTAGAAGGGAATGAAAGTAAAGCTTATAAAGATGCAGAGGAGGAGGAGAAACTGCTGCGATGGCATAAGATGATGGTGCAGACCTTCGAGAGATTCCTTCTTCAACTTGATGAATTGTTCATGAATTTAAGAGCCGAGGAGAGATTCAAATCATTTTATGGAGTTCCAATAATTAACAACTATAAAGATATTTGTGAGAAACTTCGTCTCGAGATTCTCATAGCCTTTGATAAATTAGAACTAGCAACTATGAAATGTAATAGATCAGCAAGAGACATTGAATTCCTTGATAAAATGAATAGATTGAAATCACAACTGTCGCAGGTTCGATGGCAATATCACCAAGCTATCCAAGAGTGGAATTTGACGAATAAGTAGATAGCTATCTATTGTTAGTTCTTATCCAAAGGTATTGTGATATTGATATTTAATGTAAAAAAAAACAAGTTTTATAAAATGCGCATTTATTTTTCAAATTACAATAAAATCCACTTAATTAACCAGACTTAATAAAAGATTATCGTAAATTCTTATAATAAAACAGATTTGAAATAACAAAATTCAATTACGTAAAAGCTTGACACATTATTTTGATGCTTATGAATACCTTTCTAGCGATCTCGACTACTTATTATAAAACATAATAAATATGGAATGATATTGCTCTAATACAGTTTAAAGAAGCACCTGGATTAGTTACTTTTTTTACAAAGTCATTCAAGAATAATCACTTATAAAGTGACGCAAGTTTTATTTTTCAAAAAAATTATAGCAACGGAATGTCAAAGGGTGTGCATTATAATGATGTGCACTGGTGAATTTTTAAAAGGTGTTTGTGATATTGACGAGGTCAAGTAGAAAGAGTACAACTAGGATCTTAACGATTTAATATTATAATGTGCGACCCATCAATCCCCAAGCGACACCCGGGTGTCGCGCCATTTGTAACGAATTGCTCTGTCGAACCCCAAGCGGATTTATCTTTTTTAATAATTACTTATTTAACTATTTATAATTATACTTATCAATCTTATTCTTTAAAGATCTAACACGTAAATTAAAATTTTGAATTATTTTTAAAAAACTTATTCGATATTTATCGCTAACAGACTAGCTGTCATGAGTCTCAATAGTTATTCCACTTGAAGAAGTGATGAAGGCACATGATTAAAGTTTTCAAGAGTTACATTTATCTAACATTAATAAAACCAATTTCATTTCAAAAATAAAAAATATATAAATTCGTTATATACGTAGGTAAATATTTTTTACACAATAGAAATTAATAATGCACCTATCTGTCAATGTTTTATAAATAAAAAGTACACTTTAAAATATTTTCACATCGACACCATAAGATTGCAGTTTATTGCACTATCAGAAACGGTACCTAGGTACATAGGGACTTATCTAATCGTGCCGGGTTGTTTGTAGTTTAACGGGTTAATTACTGTCAATTCGGTTCAAGTCTTTTATGGTTGCCGGTTATTACTGGCAATTTTACAATTAAGAATTGAAAGTGGTCTATAATCCTATACCTAAGGAAGTATAGATTTATGTAAGTATAGTATCAGAAGATGCCCAGGATAAAAGTAGGTAGGTACTATTTAGTGTAGAATATTGCAATGTTAAGCATTTACGGATGACTGAACTACTGTGCGCTCACAACTTGTGTCGGCAAAAGATTTTTAGATACATACCTAGTCCGTAGCATTAGTCAGATTAGGTACTTGACTATTTGACCATTTTTCGTGTTAGATTCACCGGGAATTTCCCCACTTGGCCAAGTAAAGGATGCCGTAATTTTTTTCTGTGTGTAGTCGATGGCAGTGCTACCTACTGTGTACCTAATGCTACAATTTGTAGCTAACTACACTATAGATCTTTCTTATGAGACATAAGCGCTCTACCTTCTACTCGCCGCTTACCGTTTGCCTAATACCTATGCTGAACTTTATCCAAACCCGTTGGCAAGTTCAGTTGCAGTTGTTATTTGTGCGTCAATGATTTTCTAAGAGGCCAAGTGCTTGACTTTGTCGAGGAGCGCGTCACAGGTCTTCTTGGCGTCGCCTAACAACATGGCAGTGTTGGGGTTGTAGAAGATAGGGTTGTCAACCGCAGCGTACCCGACGCCCATGGATCTCTTCATCACGACCACCTGGTGAAAGAAGTTGCATTTTGTAGCACTTTTTAGGAATTTGCCGAAGTGATTCCCAAATGTTGTTTATTTAACTAAGCATCGTTATTTATTTAAATACAGCATTTTATCATCGCTTTCCAACGCATTGCGTCATGACTATCTTTTTTGCACATACCTACGGATAAACACGTCTATGACTACCTATTCTCAAGGTGTAATTAGCACTCGTTAAATCGCAGATCATGTTAGTAAGCTGCACCTGCGTGAACTGAACCTAAGTAATAATTGATGACGGTAGTTATAGCATCGAGCCCAGCTCGAAAGTGTTTACTTTTAATGACGCCATCTCGCTCGAGTACCTAATGATGATAACATTAATGGATGATTGATTGATTTGATGGATGACATACCTGGTTAGCCTTCCATACTTTGAGGACGGGCATGCCTGCAATGGGTGAGTTGGGGTCGTCTTCAGCGGCGCTGTTCACTGTATCGTTAGCACCTGTAATAATATTGTTAGTTTAAAAAAGATATTTGTACGGCTAACATCACCTGATTTTGGTTATAAACAAACAACAGACTAAACACGGCGATATCGCTTTCTCTCGTAGGTACCTAAGGGGAGAACATATGATTTTGATTGATACAATCTTATCTAATCTAAGCTTCAGCCACACTTATTAGCCTTTTCACACATGCTCGTCGGTTCAGCATGAACTACAAATCTTTTCATTACTCATAATAACCATGACACATTCGTCACGTCAGCACAGGGCTACGTGCCCACTACGAAAACAATCACTTAGCTATCAAATACCCTTGTTACAATCT
Organism: Maruca vitrata; assembly: GCA_039566165.1. Taxonomy (NCBI): domain Eukaryota; kingdom Metazoa; phylum Arthropoda; class Insecta; order Lepidoptera; family Crambidae; genus Maruca; species Maruca vitrata. The sequence goes on along the minus strand of CM076912.1, from coordinate 10,257,157 downwards.
GAATCTACATATAAATTTTACAGTAGGTACGTATTGCCTGGGCACTTTAGACCTAAGTATATACCTAATTATAAATAATAGCATATAACATAAACTGTATGAGGCGTTGATTCGAATCCGTACCAATTCACGTCAACCTACGTGCTCCATACGGAGTACGAAAAGTTATGCGTGCTCACTGCTCAGACATAAAAAGTACGATATATATACTCGTAGTTACCAAATAAAACCTACTGCCGCCGTGACTACACTTCCTACATCGGTAGGTACATTTAAATCGTTAAATGACGAAAATCGCAACTCACCAATGACCAACACGAGGTCGGTGTCAGGGAACTCGTCGTTGATCTCCTCCATCTCGAACACGTCGTCGTAGGGCACGCCCGCCTCGGCCAGCAGCACGTTCAGCTGGCCCGGCATGCGACCTGGGGGCCGTAATCAGTTAACAGGTACCTACGGCTTAGCTTTGCTTTTAACAAGCATAGTAAGAGAGTGAGAGAGATAGATAGAGAGAGAGAGAGAGAGAGAGAGAGAGGAGGGGATGGAGAGAGAGAGAGTAAGTAGAGAGTTAATCATTGTCATATTTTAAGATATCTGTAGGTACCGAATAAACGATATTTTAATCAGTAGGTATGTAAACGTGCTAAAAACAAGGAGAGAGAGATAGCTAAGTCTCAATGTAGGAAAAGTTTTATTTTTTCATTTAAAAATATTTTATACAGAACCTATTGGACTTAATAATAATCGTTTTTTTATTTAACTACTAGCTGTGCCCGCGACTTCGTTCGCGTGACCTACAGGATTTTGAATTTTTTTAACTTAAAAATAGTCTTAGTTACTCCTTAACATCAGCTACCTGCCAATAAAAGTCCCGTCAAAATCTTTTCTGCCATATAAAAAGTTAGTCAACCGGAAGAAACATCTAAACTCCCCTCCCGCACTCGCACCCCCGCCTTGGTGACGCCCACTTCGCAACGCAGAAATAGTAATATTTTAATTTCGCCATAACTTCAAAACCAAACGTCCAATTTTAATCTTTTAAATACCAAATACTATCTACATAAACTGTACTTAGTGATGAAATAATTTATTTTGATAAGGATTAATAGCATGAGTAAAATAAATGCGTTTAAATGTAGTCCAAAAAAAAATTAAGATTCTTAAATAAAAAAATGGTTGTTGTGCCTCACTCGACATAGATAGGTATAGTGTGTCGCGGACTTTTTTGTAGATATTTATAAGATCTCCAATTAATTAGAACATTTTATGCTTCTATCTTTTATAGTTTAGGCAGCGTACGCAAAATAAGTAACTTTTCTGGTTGATTTTTTACACTTTGTGTCCGAAAAACTCAAATATTTTAAGGAACCCTATTTTTTTCCAAAATAAAATTTTGCCTATGTTACTCGTGGATAATGTAGCTTTCGAATGGTGAAAGAATTTTTAAAAACGGTCCAGTAGTTTTTGAGCCTATTCATTACAACCAAACAAACAAAGTTTTCCTCTTTATAATATTATATATTATTATATTATTATATTATATATTATATATTATATATTATATATTATATATTATATATTATATATTATATATTATATATTATATTATATTATTATTATTATTATAGTGTAGATTGGTACTTTACTAATGATGTAGGTAGTTGAGTACTTATCCAATTTTACAAACAAGAAAGAGTCCCTATTTTAAAAGAACACACTAACTTATAAATGAGTAGGTACAGATTATTTAACTTACCAGCTACTGGATGGATCGCGAACCGCACCTTCTTGCCGATACCTTTGAGCAGGTCCACTAGTTCAGCGATCGGGTACTGCGCCTTGGCCACGCAAAGGCCGTAACCTGTTATGTAATTAGTGCTCGTTACAGTTTGTAAACACAAATGAGGCTAATTGGATTGCTAACTAGGCGCTATGGAAACAAATAGTCATTAACGACTCACCTAAGTAGATTAAACTGTCTGTGCTGTGACCTAGTAGTAGGCATAATATCTCTACGTAAGTTTAAAAATGTTCAGTTAAAACTCTAAGTTTTAACTGAAAATTTTTAGCGTGAATTGAACATATTTAAGACGAATTCTACATAAACTGTCAAAATTCCCACACAAATAAACGTTGCATGAAATGCTTAATTAGAATAAGATTTTTGGTAAATTCTTGGCCCATATATTGCCATTATTGCCTCTGGATCATTAGAAAGAAACAAACATCAGAAAAACGCACCAAATTATCAATTCGCATTTCACTAAAAATACTTCGGTACACAAAATTAGGTAGTCCGTTTATGATAACTTTTTTTTCCGCTGCTTACCCGGAGTGATGATAATGTTGGAGGCGCGATGGATCAGATCGGCTACCGAGTCCACATTCATCTCGGTGTGCGTCAGGTCGGTGGGCCGGGCCGAGCCGCTGCTCACCACGCCGTAGCCGCCCAGGATCACGTTGGGCAGGGAGCGGTTCATGGCCTGAGGCAAATGGGATTGGTTTGAGATGTTTATTTTTGAAGCTCGAGTAATGTTCGAGCCGTGAACTTACTTTAACAGAAGGTTTTAATTTTTTTTTATATGGGAGTAGTGATTTAGTCACGGATCTCAGTGGGGTTTGTTACAGACACTGATCCGCCCTGTCAATTCCGGCATGTGATAGGGAAGATGAAAAGTGACGTCATAGTTCCTCATTAGCCCGCGACCACCAAATGTGAAGAACAGAAAAAGACAGATAGTTTCATCGCTTGCGACTGAATAGTGATTATGTAGGTATTCGAGCGCAAATAGCTAGCTTCCGCATCTAAACAAAAATACAAAGTGTGCCTTGGTGACGTCACGGCTTTCTTAGCTACATCGACTCACCTTGCACATAATGTAGGAGAGGATGGCGCCGGAGCTGCCGATGAGCGCGCCCACGATGGTCATGAGCGAGTTGTTGAGCATGAAGCCCTCCGCGCACAGCGCCCAGCCCGAGTAGCTGTTCAGCACGGTGATCACCACCGGCATGTCGGCGCCTGCGGGAACGTTTAGGTATTTAATTTTTTTTAATATGATGGTGTTGTTGTTGACTTCAATCTGATTTGATGTTCAAGTGGTGATGAAGTCGATAGTGGGTCATGCTTGCCTAAAAATGCCCCCGTATTGTTACGTCTATTGAAAAACCTGAAATTTGGAAACAATCTCATGTGATACGAATAAGCCCATTTGGATGAGGGAAAAAGAGATGCCTGTACTCAAGAGTACTTGATGATAAATAGCGCAGCATGCCAGCAGTGTCCAGCGTTGCCCAGCCATTTTTTTTTATAAAAGACACCCAGCGTTACCTCCCTCCACCTGATAATAAGAGGTCATCAGATCCCTATAAGAGGTCGACAGGCACAATAGACCCTGTCGCCCTGAGGGCTTTCACGTCCCGCCTGATGAGCCCGGCATTACAGGAGGGAGGGAAAACATGAACTAGATATGGAATCCAAGCCTTAAAGTCACGGGGCCGGAAAGAGGAACTGAGCCTCTAGACCAGGCATCGTTCTCAACGTTCAGTCAATAAGTTCACTGACCCCCGATGGCGGCGGTGAGCGTGAGGCCCTGCACGCCGCTAAGCGCGGCGGCGGCGGCCAGCAGCGGCAGGCCGGGCGCGTCGTGCAGCGCGAGCAGCGCGCCAGCACGGGGCCGAAAAGAGAAACTGAGCCTCTAGACCAGCCATGGTTCCCAATGTTCAGTCACCAAGTTCACTGACCCCCGATGGCGGCGGTGAGCGTGACGCCCTGCACGCCGCTGAGCGCGGCGGCGGCGGCCAGCAGCGGCAGGCCGGGCGCGTCGTGTAGCGCCAGCAGCGCGCCAGTACGGGCCCGAAAAGAGGAACTGAGCCTCTAGACCAGGCATCGTTCTCAACGTTCAGTCACTAAGTTCACTGACCCCCGATGGCGGCGGTGAGCGTGAGGCCCTGCACGCCGCTAAGCGCGGCGGCGGCGGCCAGCAGCGGCAGGCCGGGCGCGTCGTGCAGCGCGAGCAGCGCGCCAGCACGGGGCCGAAAAGAGAAACTGAGCCTCTAGACCAGCCATGGTTCCCAATGTTCAGTCACCAAGTTCACTGACCCCCGATGGCGGCGGTGAGCGTGACGCCCTGCACGCCGCTGAGCGCGGCGGCGGCGGCCAGCAGCGGCAGGCCGGGCGCGTCGTGTAGCGCCAGCAGCGCGCCAGTACGGGCCCGAAAAGAGGAACTGAGCCTCTAGACCAGGCATGGTTCTCAACGTTCAGTCACCAAGTTCACTGACCCCCGATGGCGGCGGTGAGCGTGAGGCCCTGCACGCCGCTGAGCGCGGCGGCGGCGGCCAGCAGCGGCAGGCCGGGCGCGTCGGGCAGCGCCAGCAGCGCGCCAGCACGGGGCTGAAAAGAGGAACTGAGCCTCTACACCAGCCATAGTTCCCAATGTTCAGTCACCAAGTTCACTGACCCCCAATGGCGGCGGTGAGCGTGAGGCCCTGCACGCCGCTGAGCGCGGCGGCGGCGGCCAGCAGCGGCAGGCCGGGCGCGTCAGGCAGGGCCAGCAGCGCGCCGCCGCAGCCCAGCGCGCCAGCGAGCAGGCCCGCGTTGATGGCGTGCCGCCCGGGTAGCAGCAGCGGCGCGGATGACAGCGAGCCCTGCAGCTTGCCGTACGCTACCAGCGACCCGCTAGGAAAGAGGACTATGTTATTTAAAAAAAATATTCGGCGTTGTTAGAGTAGTTCTGGTGAAAAAGAGAATAGTAAGCAAATAAAAAGCATACTTACATACGATCGAATTGAGAAACCACCTCCTTTTTGAAGTCGGTCAATAAGTACTTACACAATATTAGGAGTCGCAAGTAAGTATTAAAGAAAATATGTGCGGCTACTCAAAATAGCAAATGCTCGAACATGTTTTGGATCATCGTATTAATTACCATTGGAGATAATGAAATCCTGAAAAATCGACTTCTTTACCTAAGTGCTATTTTTTAAAAATTTTTTGTTACTTAGTCCTAGTCCTTAGTATCTAACTCGATTATCGAAAGAGTAGTGTGTGTGTAGTAGGTAGGTAAGGGATAAGTGTAAGTTCCAAAATCACTCATAGGTAGGTAGGTAAGTTACACAATGTCTTAATTAACATAAAAAAGAAAGTAATTCGCCCAACCCATGTATAGCAGCTAGTTAAACTCACGTGAAAGTGATGCCACCGATGTAAGTGCCGAGGAAGAGCGAGGTCTTGAGCGTGGCCGCGGTGGGGTCGAGCGCCATCGCGGGGAAGTCGTGCATGTACGTCGCCAGGCACGTCAGCACCGCCGCCATGCCCACCAAGCTGACGAGGTAAGATCGTTGGAACATGGTGTTTTAGTAAAGATGGCAGTGTCCAATCAAGTGGGCCAGTAGATTAGACAATGCCCGTATGTTTATTATTCGTGCATGTACGTCGCCAGGCACGTTAGCACCGCCGCCATGCCCACCAAGCTGACGAGGTAAGATCGTTGGATCATGGTGTTTTAGTAAAGATGGCAGTGTCCAATCAAGTGGGCTGCTAGATAAGACAATGCCCGTCTTTGGAAACTAATTATGCGTTTATTATAGGTATATATAATAAAAATACTTAAATAACACATACCAAATAATACAACCGAAGAAGTTACGGCTTACTTCTGCTGGAATTTCATCGTACCTATATCCCTTAAAACATTACGCTCTCATGCGCAGTCGGCAAAAAGGTTTTGACTGCTACTAACCAGGTAGCTAGTAGCTACCTGTTTTTCGACTTCATATCGCAACCAGTATACTCTTCCAGATGTGTCAATTCGACCCATGGAATAAATACCAAAATAAGTAAATACAAGAAGTCAGTTGCGAGAACAGTTGTCGGAGTAAGTACTTGCGATTGACTGGAACTATATAAGGTGTCCGACCGATTTGGGCCATAGCGGCCGATCTTAATGGAGATCAGCCAACTGCGTAGAACATATTATAGTGCACAAGTGTACGCAAAAACACGTGCACTCTCTTTTTCGTTAGCCTCATAGTTCGGTGAGACAATCCCACATGACCGATGAGAGATCAGACGCAGAACCACCGGCTTGACGTGCTTTCCGAGGCACGGGGGTGCATCCACCACCTTCCTGACTCTGGGCTGAGTAATTTCTTAACAGTAAAACTAACACAAATTTTGCTCTAGGTCCTAATGCAGCACTTGCTTCCTAGACCAACGAAGCAGACTGGAACTACTGACCTATGGAAACCAGCCACCAGCTGCGGCAGGTCAGTGATCTCGATCTTCTTGGCGATGACCGCGCCGAGCACGCCGCCCAGCCCCGCCACGCCCGCCATCTGCGCGAGCACCTCCGCGCTCGGCGTCAGCATGCCCAGGGTCGCTGCGATGCCGCCCGACACGCCGATCTGCAGGGGGATTTAGACTCTATTACTATGGTACCCAACGGTGGTAATTACGCGATAAGTTTTAGGAATTGCTTCTTGAGGCTATGATTGCTTCTGGGTTATTGATTGAAAGCTAAACTAATTTAGAATATCACTACGCTCACAACGCGTTTGATTACGTAAAATGTACATACATACATACATAAAATCACGTCTTTTTCCCAAAGGGGTAGGCAGAGATCACTTCCAGCGATCCATTTTTCACCTCTGTGGGAAACGTGACGTGACGGGCACTCTGCCTTGTGCATTGTTTTAACGTTAAATGTATGAAGTCAAAATCATTTAAATAATGCGATGAATTGATGCCCACACCAAGGTAGGTGCAACCTTCTTCGGATATTGTAAAAAGCTACTAGGGTAATTAGTTATACTCCATTCATTTTGGCGAGCGACAAAATGTAAACAATGAACCTACTGCTCTCAAACTTTTAAATGATGAAACGAGTAGATACCTACAATACAAAAAAAAACACAACACATTTTAGCCACGAATAACAATTCCATAACAAAAGAAAACAATTAAAATACTACTTTTAACTTAACAGTAACAATTAAAAGAAGGAATCTGAATAAGAAATTAACAAAATCAGGGAAATGCACACTCGCGTCAACAGCTTTATCGGCTGAGTAAAAATGGCCGCCTGAAGTTTGAGAATTGTTTTTTATTTAGGTCTTTTTTTATGTCAACTTACGTTATCAAAATACTTTTGACAGAAATAAACGAAAATGTACAAAAAAATATCATATAAATTGAGCATTAAAATATAAGATTTAATTTTCTTATTAGTACATACAAGCTTGGTTTTTGAAATATTTTTTACATAATGGTTCATGGCTATTCATGAAAAAAAATTAATTATTTATACTCTTTCCAAAGACGACCTATAAAAATATCATTTTTTGACTTGTTTACATTTTGTCGCTCGCGAAAGTGAATGGAGTATAGGTACCCACAAGCAGTGCAATAGACTTACTGCAATATCTAGTAGCTTGAATTGCTGAATATTAATTTGTTATTAGATCTATGCTTACCATCCCGAGATAGTTTCCTTTCCTGGCAGTGGTCTGTGAGCTGAGGCCGGCCAGCGCGCCTACGCAGCAGAGCGATGACGCCAAGTACGCCATCTGGTGGACTTCGGGGTAACCCTGTAAAAGGAGTTAAAAAAAAGGTAAGGCATGATGCTTGCTTGCTCCATGAAACTAAATATGTACCTACTAGTTCCCTGTCGGTAGGGGCGCTACCGGCTAGTAGGTAAAGTACTTCGAGAAGCAGGTAAAGTAAATTTAATGGCAAAATTTAATGGAAGTAAATTTAGTGTTGGGTAGCTCAACGCTCCACGCTTTCGCGGACAGTACGTAATAGATGTCTCTTTTAATTTTAAAAGAAAGTTCCATATACAACACATACCTGCATAGCAGTTGTGATGTACCCAGCTAGAAGGGCGGCGGCCGGAATGCCGTACAAGTATCCGTATTCCGGCGGGTCTCCAGGCCTGTGGGTTAAGAACATTATTTTTCATGTGTAATTCAATGTTGGATATGATTGATTACCAATTAAAATACATTCTTCAATATATAAGTAAACCTATTTAAGACAAACCTTTTGAACATATCCAACATGCGCTGTGTGACCATGAAGCCACCGAAGACGTTTACGAACGAGATCAGAGCGGCAGTGCTCGCTAGCCACTGGGAACACAAAAAATACAGAATGCAGGGTTCATTTTAATAGGAAATGCAAGAGTTCATGGTTAGTTTAGAAACTTGTAGAACTTTACAATTTCATTACTTTACAATAGCATCATATCATCACGTACCTACTTTTAAACTATAACACGGCAATAAAACTGTTAAAGAAAGAAGGAATAATAGGTATGGTAGAATAGGAAAACCATTATTAGGCGGCATCTGACATGAGCGGTGAGGGCGAGAGAGTAATGTGGAGTGAGGCTGTAGAACGGCGAAGCGGAAAGAGACCTTTAGATAACCAATAGGATTGCACTAGATGACGAATCCGTTATTTTGTAAAATCCTCTCGCTCCGCTCCGGTGGAAAGGTATAGTAAGTGTGGGAGCCGACCACGCCTGGTCGCTAGAGGACACATTACCTGCACAGGCGTCTCGGGCACGTACCCGCCGCCCATGAGCAGCAGCCCGCCGACCGCGGTGATGCCGGACACGGCGTTGGTGACCGACATGAGCGGCGAGTGCAGCGCCGGGACCACGCCCCACACTGTGTGGTAGCCGACCACACCTGAAAATAGAGACCACAGGTCAATGATTTAGAGATGTAAAAAAATTGTACCAGAAACCTGAAAGTGTCCGGGATATTTACCATGTTGTTTTGTTTTAATGAGCTCCCGATATATGTAGAATATGTAGAATTTAGTGAGTGGATCTGGTTTCGTCGCCAAACCAAACCAAACCAGAAACAACAATAATCAAGAACTCAACATTTTCTATCAGAATGTAAGGGGACTCAGAACAAAGACTACCAAATTTCTGTCACTTTTGGAATCCTCGGAGGCTGATCTGTTCGCAATTACGGAAACGGGCCTGTGCGAGGCAATAACTGATGCTGAATTTGTGCTGCCGGGATATCACGTACGAAGATGTGACAGGACAGACGGTCGTAAACACGGAGGCGTATGTTTAGTGGCCACACCGCGGTTCGAGATAAGACAAGTGCCATTACCGGATGACTTTCATATAAACAATTACAACTTTGAATTGGTCTGTGTTACTATACATCTTCAAAATAGGTTTTTATTTACATGTTGTGTCGTATATATTCCACCCAAAACAGAGGAGAATGAATATTTAACTATGTTTAGTATATTAGAGAAAATTAGTGTCAGATATAAAAACAATGTAATATTCTTAGGAGATTTTAATCTCCATTCATGTAATGTGAACATATGTAACTATTTCGAATATTTCATGGCATTCTGTGAGCTCACTCAATACAACTCAATACCGAATTGTGACAATAGACAGCTAGATCTGGTGCTGGGCGCGCGAGGCGCGGGCTCGGTGCGCGTGGGGCGCGCGGACGAGGCGCTGCTGCCCGCGGACGCCTACCACCCGCCGCTCGCGGTGCGCTGCGGGGCCCGCCGCGCGCCGCCCGCGCCCGCGCCCGCGCCCTCCAGCGCTCCGCCTCAGCCCGCGCGAGCTAACATTCCACAGGTTTCTCTTGCGCACGAGCGTTCTCGGGCCCCGATAGTTTCGAAAAGATGGAATTTCAATAAAGCCTATAGCCTAATAAAATTTTGATCAATTATACTATGCAATAGCGCTGATAGACTGGAGTGAAATGTACACCTTAAATGATCTCGATGATATATTAGAGTTATTTTACGAAAAAATCTACGAAAGTTTCGACGTATGTGTCCCTCTGAAAATACTTAATTCTAGCCACAGGCGCACTTATCCACCTTGGTATACTGCTGATATTATTAGATACATAAAACATAAACATGCATTACATAAACGTTTTAAAGCTAGTAATTCACACACGGACAATGAAGAATTCTCACGATATAGGGCCATAATTAAAATTGAAACTCAGAGGGCTCATGACTGGTACTGTGACCGTGTACAGGGACATTTGGCAACGAACCCTAAAGCCTTTTGGGAATATTTAAGATCTAGGAAGAACAATACGTGTAGTAAGAAATTGGTAAGGGATGACAAAGTATTGACAGAAGATGAATGTGCAAGTGAATTTGCCACTTTTTTCCAGTCTGTGTACAATCCGGAGTCGCCGTTGTTAGACACTGAAGCAGCGAGCGCAGCGGCGGCAGCCGACGCGAGCGCCTGGGTACACCTCGGACCCCTGTGTCTAGCGGATGTCCAGCGGGCGCTGGCTCGCCTTCCTGCTAAACGTTCAGCTGGACCTGATGGTATACCAGCCTATGTCTTCAGGGATTGTCGGGCTGTGTTGGAGGAACCGTTGTTATACATTTTTAATGTATGTATTCGACGATGCAACGTTTCCAAGTCGGTGGAAACTCACTAGAGTTGTACCTGTACCCTAAAGGCAGTGGAGGCTCAACCAGCGCCGACTTTAGACCGGTGGCAGTGTTATGTACCCCAGCTAAAGTGTTCGAGGCAGCTATACACGATTGTATATATCCGCAGATAAACGCTCGTTTGGTTGACGCGCAGCATGGCTTCCGTCCGGGGAGAGGAACAACTGGCAATTTGTTGGAGTTAATGACGCACGTGGTACCCGCAGTAGACGCTGGGCAGCAAGTGGATGTAGCCTACTTTGACTTTAGGAAGGCTTTCGATACCGTCGATAATGACGTCCTTCTTTCTAAGTTGGCGGTCGTAGGCTTCACCCAACACACGTTGTTGTTTTTCGCTGCTTATCTCCGAGATCGAGAACAGTTCGTAGACTGTACTGGACACTACTCAATGCCTTATCCAACTAGATCGGGCGTGAGTCAAGGCAGTAATTTGGGACCGTTACTTTTTATTTTAATGATAAATGATTTGCCAAATGTCATCAACAGCTGCAAAACTTTATTATTCGCTGATGATTTAAAATTAATTTGTGTCATTAAAGATGAGGGTGATTGTGATTTACTACAACAAGACATTGACAGGGTTTCACAATGGAGCAAGCTTAATAAACTTTATTTTAATATTGCTAAATGTTCAGTCTTGTCCTTTAGCCGATCTCGCGCTCCGATCCATCATCAGTACCAGATGAATGGGGAACTGTTGCAGCGTATTACGGAGGTTAGGGATTTGGGGGTCCGTTTCGCTGCTGACTTGAACTTCAGAGTTCATATAATTAATATTTGTAAGAAAGCTTTTCGGAATCTTGGACTCATATTGAGAATTGGAAATAACTTTACGAATGTCGGGGCTCTGAGAGCGCTTTATGATGCGCTTGTTAGAAGTCACCTGGAATGTAACGCCGTTATTTGGTCTCCCTACGAGGCTAAATATAAATTTATGTTGGAACGCATACAAAATAAATTTGTTAGGTTCATGTATTTGAAGCAGTTCGGAGTATACCCGGGATATCCCTTGTTGTATCCCACTTTGTTCTTGCTAGGCATGGTGGGATACCACAAGTTAGAAGTTAGAAGGGAAGTGGCTCTCGCTGTCTACTTGGTGAAGGTATGGAGGGGTACTATACACAACCCTCGGTTATTAGAGAGCATGAGCATCTGTGTGCCGGACGAGTACTCGTCGCGCCGGCGGCGGCCCCCGCTGCTGCAGGAGCCGCGCGCGCGCACCGCGCTGCTGCAGCGGGCGCCGCTCGTGCGGGCGCTTCGACTGCTCAATGCCATGGCGGAGAAATTAGACCTGTTTTGTGAGTGGCCAAGTGAGGTCGTAAGATTGGCTATTGATATAGCATCAAAAACTACATAATTGTATTAGGTTAGCCTGTAAGGATTATGTATGTATGTTTTAAATAAATAAAAAATAAAAAAAAAAAATAAAAAAAAATATTTCGGCACTTTTGCAAGCGCCATGATCACGGGTAAACTTTGAAAATTGTACTAAGTTCAATTTTCATTATGATTGAAAAAAAAAATACATTTCTTACCGGAAAGAGCTAATGTGGTCGTCATGGTGGTGAATGCCGGGTTCGGCGACACTATGCCGAGACCGATCAAGCTGGCCAAACCTGTGAAACAAAAACGATAATTTTGAGATTATCTAGTCGCAAATTATGTTCCGTATAAACTCGTATTAAAAATTTAATATTTTTTATCTTTATAGACAAAGAATCCACCATCAAGGATTCGGGGATACCGGATTATTGCAATTGTCTTATCTGATCTAATTATATCTGATCTGATGGATCTCTCCGCATTTACACACAAATCACAAGGTAGGTATATTTCTAAATAAATTATCGACGCAAACAAGGAAGCTCTCTTAAGCGCATACCAGTGGAATACAAGAAGGTGTCCTTAAGCGTCTCGTTGAAGGGACTGGGCGGGTCGGGCTTGGCGACCGCGGCGGGCGCGGCGGGCTGCGCGGCGAGCGCCATGCTGGGCGGCGGCGGCGGCGGCCATAGAAGCTCGCCCGCTTTCAGCACTACCGCGCCGCGGGTCACCTCGTCCTCCAGGTTGATGTGGAAGTGGTCTTGTGTGCCTGGGGAACAATTGAGATAGTTCGTGACTTTAGGTATACTTAATAAACAACCTAGAAGTTCTTTTTTATTTCTTGTTTGAAGTACTAATTTAAATTCAAACTTTGAAAAAAGTCGCATTCATGACCCTGCCTGAACGGGGACCTAGAAGAACTAGAAGTAGAATGGGGAACTAGAAGTTTTAATTAAATCGATCTGTATGACTAGTTTTCTCATACATACATCCATATTTTTTTAAGTTAAGTGTTTGCAGTTGGCACCTTTCGTACAATACGAATGTCGAAATATGATGTCGTCATATTAACACATGCAGCATAAAAGCTCAAAATAATTACTTTAGTACATTGAGTTTAGATTAACATATTTACCATGTCAATACAATTAATAGAAGTTGATACACATTATATATGTACAATATTATTATCGTACTTAATTTTTCTAATTATTAGTTTACAAGTACACAGGTACCTACTTATATTTTATACAGCATCATCATCAGCCCATTTCTGTCCACTGCTGGACGCAGGCCTCCCCAAATTCACGCACGCCACGTCAGTAGTTCTTCGGCTACTCGCACCAGCCGTCCTGTGCAGATCGTCACTCCACCTGGCCTGAGGTTGTCCTAAACTACGTATGCCAGACGTGGTCTCCACTCTAGATCCCGTCTACCTTGGGGTAAACATCGACAACCGTTGGGGGTTGTCGATTCTACGGCTGATGCCCACTGCCAATTCAGCTTCCTGATGCGATGAACTATTTCTCTATAAATCGTATAGCGTTCTCACCCAAACTAAGCAGGAACCCAGAGATATTGTTCGCGTAGAGCGTTGATGCATGAGCGGGCATCCGGCTGGGCAGGTCCGTGAGCCCGACGTGCGTGACGCCGTGCACTTTAGCCACCTCGCCCTTCACTGTGGTCTGCACGTTGCCGCCCATCTCCGCCGCCAGGTCCACTATCACGCTGCCTGGCGCCATGTCGCGGACCGCGTCCTGGAGTGTTGAGGGTGGTAGGGATTTATATTAATAAACTGTGCCAGAGAGTTCGATCGCGTAGAGAAGACACTTGAGGTAGTATTTTTTAATATTCCCGCGCCCACAAACGCGGATTAGCGCGTGGTCAGGGACAGGGATCCTACAAAATGCGCCATCGAGTTAGTTAAATTCCTAAGATAATCGAGGCCACAAGAATGCGAGAATACCTATAAATGAATAAGTTTGTAGTGAAAAGTTACAAACCTAGGACTTTATTTATTTAACCCACCTTTTCATCAAACAAATAAAAATCATATATGTTATGTTATTTTCAATTGTTTGAATTGTTACCTAACTAAAAGGTGAGATTTTTTTTTTGTGAGAGTTCGAATTTAGACTGGTGTGATTCAGATCGGTTAACGTTCTCTGCTCAATAACAATATGGCCCTTATCGTCTGGCCTACAAATGACCCTAGGAATTTAACTCCGCTATTTTATGTGTGCACTAAAGATTAATAAATGGTAAACTCTAAACTTTTCAATTACAGTTTCCTTCTATCGCATAGTGCTATTAACACAAATTGGCACTTGTATTTTTGTTCACTTGCATTTGCAGAAATAAAAGTAACTGCCAAAGGCATATACCTACCTACTTATTTGAGTATTCTATATTCCCATCCCATTTTTGAATGCTCTACATTAGCTTTAAATAGAAGTGAAAAATGTATTTATAACTCTGTAGAGAGATGTCTGTAACTAAGCGGCCCGTCTAATATATACCTAGGAACATTATGTTGGTATAATGCACTTAAATGTTATTATTTTGTTATCTTAGCAATATTATAGGCGGTATCCGCATTAAACGATTATCAGTATCAGTATTAAAACGTGTAATCTGCCATTCAATGCAATCGTTTACCGACATACTTTTCACAGGTTTCTTGATTGAGGAAAAATACTGATTCTCATATCTTACCTATATTCACAGGTACCTATAGGATATTAACATTAGGTATTTAATAACTTTACGTCTTACGTTATGTGAGTGTATAGAAATGTGCTAGACGTGCTCTTCTAGACGGTAGAGATAAGAAGTTCATTATCATTCATCTAGGTAAAAGCAAAGGTTAACAGACACGATATAGACGCGAACTTTGACCAAACATAACACGAGTCTAAACGAGCGTAGGCACGTGTGGAAAATATGAGTTCCAGATATCCGAATACTTAAGACGATAGTTTGGATAAGTTTAGTTTCATATATGAAAATAGGTAAATTTTTTTCACAATCATGTAATTACACAATCACTTGATTGTTACTGCAAAATCAATCGATGAATTATGTAACTACTTAATTATATATAATTGTTTTGAATAATATTTGTTTTGATCTTTGCTGCAAGATTGTGCAAATTGTGTCATACCGTAACCGACCGAACATCATGTCATGCAAACTTGCATATGTGCCGCCTGATCAGTTATTGATATTAAAATGATAATTTCAATGCTGATTACGTTATTTTTGAATTGTAGTTTGGAAATAGGTAATACCTACTTACAGTAGATTCTCCTTTCAATTTCAAAATGATAAGAGAATGTTTATACAATGGCTAATTAGTTACTAAAAAATCAGGTTTCTTGTTTAATCCACAACGAAATTATAGGGGGCAGTCGAAAATTGCCTGAATTGCTTCGAGAAAAGGATGGTACGGCAGTGCCGGTTTTTTACTCGACTTGGCGGGGGCTCTGCCGTGCCTCCAGATAAAAACGCTCTCAAATCACTTCATGGACCAAATTTTGGGTTCATTCTCTGCTACGCTGTTCCATTGCAATATATTTAGTGGAAGTAAATAGACTGAAACTGCAGAGTACTAGAACTAGTGGAAATAAACCAAATTTTTCGGGTAAAGTTCCTTCGCAGACGTAGCGTTGTGTAATCGTATCGTGCCCGTTGCGTTGGATGGAATGTATGAGCTCGTTTTTGCATTGTCCTCAACTAAATGATTACTACTGAATGCCTATTTTTCGTAACTGACTTACAATGATGGTTTGGAGTAGCCTCGTCATCATCACCGGACTTGTGGGGGAGCTGGGCTGGTGGGAGGGATGGCTCTCACCCCTAAATGGATTCCTATCTTACCTCTAAAATAAGAAGTGGCGCAGGCTTGCCAGGTATAAGGGCGGTACTGATGACGACGTCTGACGCCCGCGCCTCCTTCCCGAGCAGCGCCCTCTCGGCGTCCAGGAACTCCTGGCTCATCTCCTTGGCATATCCCCCTTCGCCGGCACCTTCTTCCTGCATTAGGCAAAATGTAATTAATTACTTAATATATGATTTTAAGACATTCGCGTATAATTACATTAAAACACACGTGATGAAAAGAGTAGCAAATACATTTTCGTGTAGACCCATAGTACCTACTTATTATTAGGGTTTCGTAGCCAAAATGGCAAAAACGGAACCCTTATAGTTTCGTCATGTCCGTCTGTCCGTCTGTCCGTCTGTCACAGCCGATTTACTCGGAAACTATAAGTACTACAGTGATGAAATTTGATGGGAATATGTGTTGTATGAACCGCTACAAAAATATGACACTAAATAGTAAAAAAAAGAATTGGGGGTGGGGCCCCCCATACATGTAACTGAGGGATGAAATTTTTTTTTTCGATGTACATACACATAAAGTTTTCTAAAAAACATTTTTCTTAAAGTGAACGGTTTTTGAGATATCAGCTCTCAAAGTCGTAAAAAGTATGTCCCCCCCCCCTCTATTTTTATAACTACGGGGTATAAAATTCTAAAAAAAATAGAGGTGATGCATGCTAATTAACTCTTTCAACGATTTTTGGTTTGATCAAAGTATCTCTTATAGTTTTTGAGATAGGTTGATTTTTATTATATTTGCTGCTACGGAACCCTTTGTGCGCGAGCCCGACTCGCACTTGGCCGGTTTTTTTAAAAGTTATTTTTACTTCACGATATATGTAAACAACCTCGTTACCTATCGAATAGACCGAAGTGGAAAATAATAACATAAAATAGAATTTACGATTTTTTTTCTCAGTTACATTGTAGGTAATCTCTTCATCTTAGGCAGGTCCCACTGCAGAATGCTCTCTTTTGATGAATTATAATTTTCAGTGTAAAGAGCCTAAATACGCTCTCGATTATTTGCATATGATTATCTATGTATAGGTACGATATGTATCGCCAGCTACAGTTACTAAGTAAAAACTGGTAAGGTGTTTCGAAGATACCTTCATGTACATCAGTACATCATCAGACTCATGAACTGCACCGCCGCCCACCGTCAGCAGCGACCGTCATCACGACGTGACGACAGCCAATGTATATGAGAAAGGTGATGATACCTTCATCTCCATAGTGATGAACTGCGCGCCAAGACTTTCAATCTGCTCGCGCACGGCGGGGCGCGTGTCGAAGGCGCGCACGGCGGCGCCCATGCAGCGCGCCTGCGCCGCCGCCGCCAGCCCGGCCACGCCGCCGCCCACCACCAGCACGCGGCACGGGGGCACCCGCCCGGCGGCCGTCATCTGACCTGCACGACCATGTTGGTTATAAGGAATATCGTACGGAAGCGAGACTTAGTAGGTAGGTACAGCTATGTACAGGGTAGATGAAGGACAGCTACGCATTGCATACCTAAGTCAGTGTCTTTTTATATCAATGGCGTTAAGGCGATTTCAGAATCGGGCTGCCGTCCTGCCCCCGTCGGAACTCTTTTGGGAGCGGCAGTCTTTAGTTATATTCTTATTGGAATTGAAATTAAACTTTTAATCCCCCACAATTTTCCACGACTCGTTGTGAAGGATTTTATAGTTACGCCATAAATTGGCTCTTCATGGTGTCTCCATTTTATACAAGAATTGAGTAGTAGACGTGTTGAGTTAGTGCTACTTTCATAGGTATACATTATACTTCAATACCTGGAAATTCAATAATTCTTCAGAATCCGGAGCAGCATTTATCGGACGCCACGATTTTCACTACAATACAGACACATACCTGAGAAGAACCTAGGGAAATTAGCGGCCGCTTCGATGACCGCCCTGTAGCCGGCGACGTTCGCCATCGAGCTGAGCGCGTCGAACGCCTGCGCGCGGCTTATGCGCGGGATGCAGTCCATTGCTGAGGGAATGATGACGAGTTATCTTCTGCATGATGTTATCACACACACCAAATACATAAACTAACCTGATTCTGACCCGTGTTGCCTAAGAATTTGTGTTACGGATACCAGAAATAATAACATTGATATTCTTAGGGGAGCAAGAGATCACAAATAATGCTCCAATGCAAATAGGCTACCTAGTTCCTTATCCAGAATTATTTTGTTACATTTATTTTGTCAATGACATCTTCTTTCTTTATTCCGATGTTTTCATGCCACCCGTAAACTTCCAGTATGTGTACCTATACTAGACTTTACTAGATATAAGATGTTTGCTAATAGATTGAGATCATGGCTTATCTACTAAGTAATAGTACACGAATCGTTACATTTTAGGTACACTTGTTCACATAACGCAAATATTACTTAAGAAATGCAGGCAAAAGTTACTATTCTACGCAGACGAAGTTGCGGGCACAGCTAGTATTACTTAAGAATCTAAACTCACCAAATGCATTGACCTTTTTGGCAGCCAGCTGCTTAATCAGGTCTTGGTTTTGTGCAGGGTAGAGGAAGGAAATGAGAGTTCCTTCTTCTTGCACATTTTGAAGTTCAGTATTTACTAATGGCCTTACTTTAAGAACAATATCTAGAAAAGAAAATTTAAATTTAGTTCCAAGCATGTAAATAAAAAAAGAAATATTATAAATTATAAACATTAGTGAATAAATGTTTACTTGATTGGAATGTTTCCTTTAGACTGGTGATTTTGGCGCCTGCTTCCTCGTAAGTTTTGTTTGGAAAATTCGAAGTAGCACCAGCATTTTCCTCAACGTTCACACTAAAACCTTTTTTGACTAATTTGCTAACTACAGCTGGTACTATGGCAACTCTGGAATAAAATATAGAAATGAGAGTAAAGTACCAAATTTAAGAAAATGTTGCGAATAAGTAGGTTCAGCTTCAAATTTACTTAAAAATTATGCGCGTTAGATGTTTTTGCATAATATATTTTAAAATGTTTTTACTAATCCTATCTATTTTTAACAATATTTTACTACCTACTTTAGGAAGTTGGTAAATAGGTAAATGCATTGAACACGATAAGACTATTATATAGCAAAGACTAATTAGAAATCATATCAATACTACATTGCTTGGTAACATATTATTGTTTGTTTTCGTTTGGGATAAGTAAGTGTAAAAGGGAAGAATATACACAATTTACTCAGATTCTATACGAGAAATGAGAGTAAAGTACCAAATTTAAGAAAATGTTGCGAATAAGTAGGTTCAGCTTCAAATTTACTTAAAAATTATGCGCGTTAGATGTTTTTGCATAATATTATTTTAAAATGTTTTTACTAATCCTATCTATTTTTAACAATATTTTACGACCTACTTTAGGAAGTTGGTAAGTAGGTAAATGCAACGAACACGATAAGACTATAGCAAAGACTAATTAGAAATCATATCAATACTACATTGCTTGGTAACATCTTATTGTTTGTTTTTGTTTGGGATAAGTAAGTGTAAAAGGGAAGAATATACACAATTTCCTCAGATTCTATACGTAAGTATATAAACAGCTTTAGTACCTAAGTTCATTCATGAAATAATAGAAAGTAGGCTTTTTCTAATAAGTATTTTTTAAAAGTATCTAGCTGTGTTAGGGGGGTCTTTCGTTATATTTTTAGAACGCAGGTAAAGCGCCCGAAAATGTCGAGACCATTTTTTGTCAGCACACACCGTTTTTTGTCGGCGTCTGTTATCATAATATTATTATCTGATGTTTGTGGGAGGTGTTAAGGTTTTTTCACCTTCCTATCATTTCTAGAAACACATTAGGTAGGTATATTTATTACGCAAGTTATCATAATATTATTACAAGTGAGAGTAGTGGAGGTTACTGGTAAGTATTATGAAATCAAAAGACGATCTAATCTTCCGATGTAAATTTCTTATAAGCTTTTCAAGTAAGTACCTGCGTTCATCCTGCCATATTTCTTTAGGGACTCCTATAGATAGTTTAGTATAGGGCACTCCAGGCACTTGCGGCGGCGCCGAGGAGCTGGAGAGCCTACAGTGGAGCGTCCTGGGTAAGGGTTTGTAGATGCGCAACACCTTCAGGCAACCGCACATCTTGCTTGATTTTTATTCAGGCTGCAACAATGAAACAGCTGGTTAGAAATAGCAGTAACGTCAGAAAAGTAATGAGAGGAAAGGATAAATGTGAGAAAAATATTAAAAAGGTAAAACCTTAGTGCCGACATACACGAAGCGAAGACGAGACGAAGCTGCGACTGCATAGGTATGCAGTCGCAGCTTCGTCTCGTCTTCGCTTGCGTCGACTATGCATAGTAAACTACAGATACAGACACATACACGGAACCGCTCGGGAAGTCGTAACTGCTCTGAGCAGTTAGCAGCACGATGAAATCTCAAGTAGTCGCCAGGCATAAGCTGTTGACTATGACTGCAAGAGCGGTCCGTGTATGTTTATCACTGGCTAACTGTTCTAGCGCTCCGTGTACGGCAGGCTTTAGGCTGCAAACAAGACGCAGGCGGTGGCGACCGCGGTGCGGGCAGCTCGTACACACTGGAGCATTTCTACCGTGTCGTGCAAGCCGTCTGATCTATCTCGGTCGCTACCGCCCTCCATCCATCATCCAGTTTGCAGCCTTATTAGAGCTCTCCGCATTTCCAATGTTCGGAAAAAAAAATCCGAAGGAACATTATTGTAATTATCACACATTCCGTACCTATTCGACCACGTTTGTTGTTTTACCGGGAATGCCAAAAATGACCGCGCGCTAAGGCCAGCGCTACACTTAGTAGAAATTTCGTTGTGGATATTCCGAGACGGAACGCACATAGATCTTCCACATAGTGTGACCCAGTTTACAGCCTTATTAGAGCTCTCCACATTTCCAATGTTCGCTTAACAATTTCCAAAGAAACATATTGTAATTATAACACGTTCCGTGTTCGACAATGTTGTTTTACCGGGAATCCAAAAAATTATCGCGCGCTAAGGCCAGCGCCACACTTAATAGAAACTCCGTTGCGGACATTCCGCGGCGGAACATACATACAACTTCTTGTTTTTATCTTATAGCAATAATGTGTTGGGGGATCAAATCGATGAAGCCTCTGTCATGTGTTTATGTGTGCCGCTGGCCTTTTGGTCGCTGACCGCTGGTTTACGGCTAGGGGCGGCACGAGCACTAAACGCAAGGTTACGTTTCCAATATTAGTGTAAAATGCAGTAACCACTCGAGTTATTATGTGTACTCTGATAGTAAGCGATGAACATTTTGATTTATTTGGTCCCAAGCACTGCGTACTATGATCGCTCTTAAGTCTCATATTGTGGGAGTCGGACGAATGACAGGATTGGAAGGTGAATGCAAAATATTAAACTATTATAAAATAGTTTTCAAAAGACCGCAAAATAGGTATTTTCGTACTTTAAAAAAACATTGAACAAGAGATAGTATGCAAATAAACACTGGGATTGTGGTGAGATAGGTACAATACAATCATCTCTTTGAGATACGAAAGGCAACACGGCTTTCAGAGATAATATGGCGTTGGCTGTGACCTTTAAATATGTTCACCTCATCTTTTACCTAGTAGGCGCCAGAGCAAGCTGAGGCATGAATATTTCAATTAAAACAAAAAGGTTCTCAACAGCTGCAACGAAAATGTTCACATAGGTTCATTATACATTACAAAGTCGGCTTTAACTCTGTGCCAATAAAGTTTATCTTCACACAAAGTTTAGTCTGTCACTGTCATTCATTAATCATCCATCGTCAGAACAATGCAAACCTACAGTGCAGAAAATGCAGATGCACAAAAAAAAATTGTAAAAGAACTTGTTAAAAGTTCGTTGCATTTAAACCGGCGCGAGAGACCTTGACATAATTATGCACTCTCCCAGAGATGCATGCACAAGATATTTTAGTTCTAGTCGTGGAAAATCTTTCTAGTTCATTTCAGTGCGATAATTACGACAGTTATATGAATAAAATAGTAAGTTCAAAAGCAACAGGGACGTGGGTACACAAAATAAAATAAAATATTTTATGATAACAATTTAAAGCTGGCCTAGGTGCAAGTAAGTAATTTGAAACCACTCAGCAGCATCAGAATATAAATTAAATCAGAAAAATGTACTCACCTCACAATGTCTTGACCTCTAACTTTGTTATCTCCAGTAATACCTATCTTAGCCGTAAAGTTGGTTCGTAATTAATTTAAAAAATTTGGAACTTGTTAAAATATCGCGAATGCCTAAACAAAGAGTGCGAAGCCAGACCAGGTCGGTCGGCACACTCGCTTTATACTCTTTACAGATCTATTCCGTATTTTATTAATTTTATTGACAGGAAAATATCTGAATGTATTTAAACTCGACACGGAATAAAATTAGTACGGGTAATAATTCTGCTTCGCCCGTATCACCGCTACGGCCTGCCGGCTCCCAGCTGGCGATAGCTGCTGGCGAGACGATAGTGAGGCGACAAACAGTTTCCGAAATAATCGATTTTAAAAATTGATCGCTTATCGTTTAGTGTAAAGATATTTGCGAATAAACTGGATATTTGTGGAAAATCCTGGCCTTATCTCAATGATTACTTTTTTTAACTACACAATATAGAATAAAGTTTTTGTACTTACATTTGGTTACCACATCTAAATAAAAAAAAATAACGGTTACCTACCTACATTTATTATTTCATATACATATACGATACGATACGATACGACACACCTCACCCAGCGGTGGCATTACGCCACGAGTCCGGTCCAACCGGCAAACCAGGGGGCGCAAATTTTTGTAAGGAAAGATGCATGCTTTAGGATGAGAAAGGAAGATCGGCAAGCCGAAGCCGGACCGTAACCAGGCCGGTATTCACCGTAGCAACCAGTATAGGTAATTGGATTAAGGAGGTTGTTAGCTTAATATATACGTATTTTTATAATAATGATAATTGGTCAGGTTGTATAAAATGGATAAATAATAATATAAAGATAGCGGGGAAATTATATAGTTTAAAGTATTAATGCAACATAATATTTATTTTAAGTATCCATCTATTGATTTAGTAAAATAATCCTATTTCCTCAAAGTACATTTTCATAATACTTAATTACCTACTAAAAATCACATTTCTGAATACACATTTAACGAACGAAAAATCGATACTACTACAAATTTGACAGTTGTGCGTACGAACATCACTATAGCATTTGAGAGTGCACGACATATAAACACACATGCATAAAACAGTATCTAAAGCCGCATAGTCGTTGTGTGAACTGTGTGGGTGCGATCAAGATACTCGCTTTATAACGCCACGTAAAAGTAAATTGTAATAATTTACCACAATGGCCACAAACAACACAAAAAAATTGTTCAAATACGTCACTGAAGCTTCAGTACAATCCACTAGAAATTGTAAGTTTAGTGCATTATTTTTTTGTTGGTTAGGTAACTTTAGATTAAAGTCTAATTTGTCTTCTAGATTAGTATTATGAAATAATATGCCTCCTTGTAACAAATAAAGTAAATTCTATTAATACCGATATGATTCAATAAAACCATTTTTTATCTATAAGTGGTATAAATCCTCTAAAAACAGCTTTTTTATTTATAAGAAATTACTCTCTATAGAAATGTATTTTCTTATTAGAACTGAACATGCTAAATTAAAAAACACAAGAAAATCTTATTCATAAGTTTCTGTACTAATGAATCTAGTAATAAATGTACCACTCAATTGTTATTCCTTAGCAGTATCTATAGTCTTTCTAATGTTTTAGTACTATTTTAAAAAATTTAACTTTCTTATCAGAAACTAAGAAGAAAATTAGTTTGAATTTATAATTGTTATTAGATGGTTCGGCCAAGAGGGTGGTTGCATCGAAGCCGGTTGTGGACATGGACGGAGATGAGATGACTCGCATCATCTGGGCCAAAATTAAGGAGAGACTTATCTTCCCATATGTCAAGGTAAGGTTAATTTTATTGATAAATGTTCAATGCAAATAACAAAAACTTGCAGGTGTGGAACATAAAAATTGGTGTTAAAAATTATTGTTAGTTCTCTAAAAATCCATTTTTTATTTGTCAAAGTGGTTTTGCTTAAAGTGCTTATTGAACCGACTGTTTATCCCATAGGGAGGTCACAAGAATTTTTTGTTCGATGTTTGTACCTATTTGATATTTAAAAAAATTAAAATCTTACTGTATTTAATTGATGTTGTCCGATGGGAAATGCAAGGAATATCCTAAACTGCTAGCTTTAGGGGTGAGAGCCATCCGCTTCCCCGCAAGCCCGATGATGACAAGGCTCCTCCAAGCCATCATCGTTAGTTAGGAAGAAAAAAAAAGAAAAAAAAACTGCTAGCTTGGCTTACACAAGTGGCTTGTTAATAATAAGTTTACCCATGTAATCAACATTAGCTCAAAATGTTTTTGAATACCTATTGTTGTGCCAAATGTGGTGGTTGCTTGGTTCTTCTGACTAAGGTGCACATGTTTGTTTTATCACAGTGATATCATCAGTTCTCTGGTTTCGATATAACGCCGCATTTGTAGGGTTGCAGATAATTAAGGCCAACGCTTCAATTGAGGGGATAATGCCCTGTATCTTGTGTCAGTATATTGTAAGTATCCTTTATATCTATACAATAACTATAAAGGATATATCTTTTATATCTGCAATGATGTATGAAAGTAATACATATTCTGAAGTTTATTGGTTACTAGTTGACCCGACAGACTTCGTCCTGTCAAAAAAATAGGAAAAAGAAAAAGGCTGTTTTTAGGGTTTTCCCGGCAATTATTCGATTTTTTCTCGCCGTAAGAACCATCCTTGGACTTCAACGAACATTTTAAAAAAAGAATTGGCCAAATGGGTTTAGGCGTTGTTGAGGCACTGAAAATTTTATAATGCCACTGTCGTGCTATGCGGACCGACCGACTGACACAACGACGGAACGCAGCCGCCGCCGCCATCTCTGCCCTCGGCATTGTAAATGCATCTTGTGTATTAATATTAATATTAACATAAAAGTGTTATGATATGTATATGTCGCAGTCATCTGGTTAAATCAGCGATTTGATTGAATCACTAGCGCGTTCATTGAATGACGACGTTCAATTGAATGACTAAAGGACAACTCGTGAAGTTGTTGAATATAACGTTCAACATCTTGACTGAACGTCATTTAGCATAGTCGTTGAATGGGATGTAGCTGACTTTGTAATGTTTGATTAGGGTGACCATAAGTTCGCAACTTAAAAGATAACTAACTTTAGATTTAAAAAATGAGGACATGTCATAACACATCTTAATAAGAATTTTAACAATTTTAAGTCTTAAGATACTTCTTAATATGTGCTTCTAGCGTTAGGCGAATAAATTAGAGCGGTCCACCGACGCGACAAAATTTAATGAAAAAATTCATACCTTCGGTCAACAGCAGGCCAAGATAACCATGTGCAGTTCAAAATGAGCGGTTATGCCTCGCTTTAGTTGGTACTTACGTAGTGTAAAAAAAAGATTTTGTGCTTTTTATAGGGTTTAGCATTTTTAATCTTTTGTCAAAATAATTACGTACTTTTTTTGGGTCGGGGGTTTTTAAATATTAAAAAAACTTCGTTAGCTATAACCATTATATCGTACTTTGATATCCAGTTATAATCCATAGATCCTGGCTTCCTTAGAAATCATGGAAACCCTAGATTTTCGAACATTATTTATAACCTCCAATATTCTTTCGGTAGTCCAAGGTTTTCTTTGGGATCCTGAAAAGGTAACAACATGATAAATAGTAATTGTGACATCCATAATCGGTACATCCATGCTGTCTCAATTTTTTTACGAATAAGTCACTTTAAATCTCAATTTCACTCAAAAAATATCAACACAGTTCTATTCGATTAGATCTGTACCAGCTGTTTGACGCCATTTTTGTTTTGATGAGCAATAACGCCGCAGTGGAAAAAAAATGAACTAAATTACAATCACCTGACTGATTTTACGTCCGCTATATTCAAAGGGCTATGTTTCAATCCGCTAACTTGTTGGACGTTGAGTGAGGATTGTTCATTCAACGTTCGACCTAGTCATTCAATTGAATGTCGTCATTTAATGAACGCGCTAGTGATCCAATCAAATCGCTGATTCAACCAGATGACTGCGACATATATATTCGGAATCCTTATTTCATCAGCTTTAATTTGATATGCATTTTGTTTTATGTTTATTGGTCTATGTCGGTAGGAACATCGAGTAATTGAAAAATAAGATATTTCGTAAATTAAACTTGAACACCACTAAAATCGTTATTGTGGCTAAGCCTTAAAGGATAGACATATGCTATCGCAGACTTTTTTATAGAACTTTTTGAGAAGAATAATTTCCCCATACATTGCTATTCTGTATTTTGAGTTATTTCAGCAGCGCACGCAATGCAAGCCTCCAAAAAGCTCGTTTTTCTTCCGTCCGTCTGATAACTGTTACGATTACTCTAATAATTTCTTAAGTAGGTACACCTAAATTATACACCTATAGAATCCCTGGAATGTCTTCTTTCCATTATTGAAAACCGCATAGCTATTGATATAGTAATTTTTGAGATCCTAGGTAACAAACACATTTTGGGCGCCCCTCGCAACTTCATTTTATACTATGTATAGATTATATGGAAAGCATTTCCTGTATGATTGACGGTCTGCCTAATTTCATAGTTTGTCTCAACTTTTGAAACGTCGCCAAAAAGAAATACTACGCGTCGGTATTCTTCATATTTTTGTATTCGGGCATTAAGTAATAAATCTGGAGCTAGTCTGTTCAAAAATTGTATCCTCATTTTAAAATAAATGTTCAGTGAGTACTTGAATTATCATTGCAGGTTATCACTGCTGTGTCACGCCTTATCAGTAAATTACTGGGCCAATGTTATTTTGATTCTAGTGGAAAGTGTGTTGAACATATACGCTATTATTTAAACTATGGGCTTGTATTTACTACCTATAACACTCAGTATCATTCATAATAATCATAGTGATTCAGGATGACCTTGCAGTGACTTGTTTGTTTTATTTATACTGAGGATACATTAGGAATTATAATATTTATAGAATTTTCCGATACATTAACTGAACATACATATACCTACGATCTAGATTCGCAAGTGGGTTACTAAAACGTCGCTACTGTCTGGGAAATTAATAATTATACTTGAATTTCGGGACTGATCACTTTAATGTTAAATGCGATATAATATAGCGCGTATAGACGTCACTAGAACATTAAATCAAGGTATTCTAACTACGAATAAGTATATTTTGTCTTTCCTTGTAGTCACATCGTAAACATTTATAGTTTATAAGGTAGCATGGTTTTCATTGAATTTATGAAGCTGGCAAGTAGCTACAGATGCATAAGCACAAAGAGCATTCGTTGCATTTAATCGCCTCGAACCCAGACATGTAGTGCCCAAAACCTGTCGTACAGGTTTACACAGTAACAAGTTTATAACTGAAAATAAACTTAACATGGGTGAAAATATCGGCACGGATCAACTTTTGAACGTCCTATATCCATAATGTAGGGTGGAGCCCGTTAGTGAGGTCCTTTATACGACATATACGTTAACTTTTGGATATAGCACATATTATTATGGCTTCGTCCATCTGGAAATGTGTCTTTTCGTTGTTTTGGCTCCCACGTGAGAGGGTCGTTGACATGTGGACTCGCATTCGAGACCGTGAGGCATGAGCCACGGTTTAAAATGAAAACACCTTCAATATAAGTGATTTGATATTCGACATCACGATACAGATTGAAAGAAAAAAAAAATGCATTTTAAGATTAATTTGTGTGATGAACATCGGTGTTTATTCCGTGTCTGGGTGTGAATATGTATTTATAAATATCAATCTATGTATATCAGTCTCGGACGCCCATAGTACAAGCTCTGCTTAGGTTGGGGTCAGATGCCCCTGAGTGGTAATGTCCCAGATTTCCCAGATGTCCGATGAATCTAAAATTGCATTTAGGTAGGTACTCTGACTCTATTAAAACATCTTTTACTCCGACAACAGAATAAGAAATAGGTAATTGAGATTTTGATAACATTTCAATTAACATGGTTGGATCGATGAACCTGGAATCCCTGTAGGTTATTGCTATTAGGTAGGTACCGTACACGTAGTTCCAATGACATTGCTGTAGCTAGCTCTACCTGTATTTGTAGTACCTAACGATTTAAAAATTCGGTAAATGATAGCACTTTCATTTAACACACGGAGTTTTACAAGAATCAATATAATAATTAGAATAATAAAATTTGCAGATTCCACAAAGCTCTTTAAATTAGTTTAGCATAGAAAAAAAAAACATGTTTAGAAATTTTCTTGATTGGCTAGCCCGTCGCAAAACCTCACATCTAACATAATTATACTTTTAGTAGGTATTTAGTCCTATCACTTAATACAGTAGCATTTAACTCATTTTATTAATTAATTAATGATATAATAAATGTATAAAAAAGATAACAGAATTAAACTTCTCAGATCAATGAACAGGGATGTTATTACATTATAATGTAGCTTAATGTTCGTGGGGCATAAAGCTATTAATTCCAGCATAGGGATAAAACAAGTTTATTAAAGGTCTTCGACGTCTCTATACTATTTTATCTTAACTAGTTGTTACTGGTTAAAAGTAAAAAGCTCATATTTATACGAGTACGCAAGTGAACCCGCCGATAAGTCCGATAGCAGGATGTCTGCGGCGCCTCACGTACTAACTTGCTAATATAATTCGCGTTGTCAAGCCATTGACCGTGTGTAAATATTTTGGTATGGAACAAACTGGTATATTGGGACGAGTTAGATAAGTGCACATGTTGGGAACAATAATAATAAAATCATTTTCCCACAGCGCCAGAGGGCTTTCATAATGAGAATGCAATTTTGTTAATCATGCGTTCTAACATTGGTAATTTAGCCTAGGTAGTTATATTTAGCCTATATGCCTAGAAATTTGAATGTTCACAAACGAAATACATATAACTTAAACGCTTATGCATAATCTTTGGAAGGGTAAAACATTCTCAATTTAGTTTTAGAAGGGTATACATTAATAATAAACATAATATTGACATGTCTCTACAAGTACTGATCGGGACGATGAATATAACGACCTTTGCAACGATGTCAATTGAATGGCTTGTCAGCATCAATTAATTGCAGTCTAGGTATTTAATATTCTAACTTCACTCTGCGACTCCAGCATCAAAACAAAACAGGAAAGTTTTAAGTACATTTAGTAGGCGAAATATGCGAATGAATAATGTTTAAATGACATATTAAATCTAGTTTAGCTATGTCCCTGCCGAATGGTCTAATAATAAGCTATTATTCGAACGACAACGCACTTTTAATATTAATGCGAACTATAGCGAAGTAATTAAAATCTAGGGGGCAGGATCTTTACTTATTAATATAATCAACCAGGCTTTAGGGTATACTGAGAAAGAAAAAAAATAACATTATAATTTTCATATATCCTTATAAAAAAACTTGTTAGGACTTTCTGTTGGACAGAATCGCTGTTGAAATAAAAAATATCAACAAAATCAGAATACAACTATTTCACATGAATAACTATATAGCGTGCAATCAACTGATTCAGTCTAGACTCAAAGTCAAGACTCAAAAAACAAAGGAAGTATAACATAAAAGAGCTGACATGTCCTTACGAAGTGCAAGCAATGTCTCAATAAAGAAATGGTTGTCAACTTGACACCTCTGTTAACAGGTGGAGAGTCTATACTTCGACCTGGGCCTGCCGCACCGCGACGCCACCAACGACCAGGTGACCATCGACGCGGCCCAGGCGGTGCTCAAGCACAACGTCGGCATCAAGTGCGCCACCATTACGCCTGATGAGCAAAGAGTCGAAGGTAAGGTTATTTATCGTATTGTGTGGGTACGACGAACGACACGTGCTGGACAGCGCTGCCATCCACATACAATGCAGAAGTTAACTAAGAGGTTTAGTTCCTCTTTTCGGCCACGTGTCATTAAGTCATGGAATGCCCTTCAAGCTCCAGTGTTTTCCCTCCCTCCTATGATCCCGGGCTCTTCAGGCGGAGCGTGAAACAGCATTAAGCAGACCTTCAAGGTGAGTGCGACAGGCTCTATTATCTAATATGGTCTATTGTGCCTGTCGACCTCATATTTTTTTTTTTTTTTTTTTGTCACTGGTCTAACAGGCGCTCTTTGTCTGTAGGCCACTCAACCTTTTTTCGAACAGGAGGGAGAACAGGGTGAATTTTGAATTTTGAACTTTCTTCGTCTGAAACAGATATGAATTAAATGGTGTGTGCCAGTTCGTTTCTAAAATGTTGTTGTTTTCTTAGGTTTTATATCAGGTAATTCTTAGTTAAGCGATTTAATGCTTTGGCTCAGTTTTATACGAGGCACATGATACAAAAATCGCTACAACAAACTACTCGTACTATAGACGTATGATATGGATTTTGCATAAATGCTAATACATTGGCCAGCAAATCACGTTTGTTTACGTTCAATTATTGGCATAACTAACTGTACAAATACGTTCATGGAAATACGTCTTACCTTCTTTCTAACTGAATATACCTATTAGGTGATTACTTTCTATACTACGTAATTATCTGAATAGGAAAACAAGAGTAAATTTAACAATAGCTTTGTTGTTCGGAGTCACGATGCCAGTTATCTGTCCATACATAAATAATAATATAGATGTGCAATGGACCGTCACACACATTTTTTCATTCTAATGCCTTTGCAGAGCACGAATGTGTTTTAATCCTGGTTTTCAAGACAAGACTATTTCAGGTTGAACATCAGTCAGATAACGCTCATAATAATATATGCTATCGCATATAATATTAACGACCTTGATCTAAAATAAATACGTAACGAGTTGCGAATGAAAACATGTTGTAAGTCCATATGGTGCGAATTTTCTTTGCCTATCTTCTTATGTATTTTATTTACATGCTCATAATTTTATATAATAAAAGTATTTAAACTTGAAATGCAGTAGGTATCATGATATCTCATTCCATTACAATGTCGTAGTAATGATAAACAGACGTTCGCAAAATGTGCAAAAGCATACACCGTGAAATTTTAGTGGTTGTTTTCCCGCAGTAATATGATTCTATCTTAGTAGTACAATCGATGTGTGCAGTTCTTTTTTGGTAAAATCAATTAATGCCGGTTTTACGAAAGGTTTAACCATGACTCGAAAGCACGTTCGAACCGCTTTATGACTTAGGGTGTAGAGCTTCTTTAGCTTTAAGCATCGATTTTATGCGGCAAGCAGTACCTGAATACGTCACATCTTCAAAAACAACGATAGCTTCTCTCGTTTTCGAGTTGGAAAATTATTATTTTGAAAAATAAGAGAATAATTTGCATGATTTGATAGTATTACTAAAGGCAAATCGTTCTGCCACGGGAAAACAACCACTAAAATTTCACGGTGTATATACCTACCTACATACTTGCCTACCAGCGTGCATTTATGTGCACCTAAATTATTTCAGGCTTTGTATTTGATTTGTCAAAGAAAGTAAGGACAAAATGTTATGTGCGTTTAATTTCATTTAATGGATAATCAGTTTTCAAAGTTATACCTAAATATCCTTTTTACAAAACTAAAGGAGTATACTTATAATACGTAAAATTTAATGCCCATTTAAAGCTCCAGCTAATAAGTAGCAAGAGCATGTCCATGTCATATGTTTAGGACAAGGTATATGCGTATAAAATTAGAATAATTTTGAAGACTATAATTTGCTGCTGTGAATCTAAGTGTAACATTATGTAAACTAAAATACATTAATGCATAACTGATATTTAAAAAAAAAATATAACACAGTCAAGCTAATACGATTGAACCGCTCTAAAAGAAATTTGGTGCACACATGTCCTACAGTCTGAGAAAGGTCATTGGAAAACCGACTGCCCTAAAGGCCGCGTTAAATAAGTTGACAGTGAAAAGTTGGTTCAATAAAAATGCACACTAATTTTTTTTACTGTGTCGCGTAGAATTCAAGTTGAAGAAGATGTGGCTGAGCCCGAACGGCACGATCCGTAACATCCTGGGCGGCACGGTGTTCCGGGAGCCGATCCTGTGCAAGAGCATCCCGCGGCTGGTGCCCGGCTGGACGCAGCCCATCGTCATCGGCCGCCACGCCCACGGGGACCAGTACAAGGCCCAGGATATGGTCATATCTAAGCCTGGCAAGGTTTGTTACATAAGTCTCCATTTGTTAGGAACAGGGAGCGCAGTTGTCTTGAACAATCTTTGGCACGATCCGTAACATCCTGGGCGGCACATCGTGTTCCGGGGGCCAATTTAATAGTATATGCTCTTCCACGGGAGCATATACTTTTAAATACGTAGATGACCTTGGTTTATTTTCTCCGCAAAATGTTTCGGTGCAACATTTAATTGCTTTCAACCATATGTTTACGTTGAATTTTTATTATGCATAAGTCATTTCATTTCACTTACTTATAGATAGCGTTCGTGAAATTAACAATTTGTTGAAACGATGATATAAAAAGCAAATATCTCTGTTAATATCAAACTTTAATGTACTTATACATTGTAACCAACATCATTAAACTAGTATTCAGAGCTGCTGAAGTCCTAAACCAATCAAAACAAGGGTTTATCGGCTTCTCATTGATCTGGATGATAAGTGTATGTATCGCCTGTAGGTGGAGTTAGTGTACACTGCGGCAGACGGCACGGTGACCAAGCAGCAGCTGTTCGACTTCAAGACGCCCGGCGTGACCCTGGGCATGTACAACACCGACGAGTCGATCAGGAGCTTCGCTCATTCCAGTTTCCAGGTAAGCTGACATTTACCGAGCTGAACAAAACTATCCACAGTGATTAATCAACCCGGTCCTATCCTACTAATGCTTAATTGTTTCTAGTATCTTTTTGGTCCAATAAAGAAAATGCACTTTTTAAATATCTTGCCCAGGACCTTATTTCTTGAGGATCTTATTGGCCTACATACGGCAATGACAAGCACGGTATCTAATCGCGTATTACAGTTGTAAAGTAAGTTATCCACACAACATTAATCTTAATGTGTTTATTTGCCTTATCTGAATTACCTCTCTCTTCTGTAACTTTATCGGTCGGATTTAGATAATTGGGAAAATCGAATTGTTTGGGTATCGAATTCGGCCCTTTTATGCTTTAAAGCTTTTAATGAAAAAGTGTGTACATGAAAAGTCTTTTCTGTTAAGTCGGGCCACAGGGTTTCTTGCACTATAATTTAATAAAAAGATTCCTACAGATAGTGTTTTTTTTTTAATTTTCAATTCTTCTTCTTTTTCTATGTGGACTTTAGTGGTAAATAAATGTGGATATTTAAAAAAAATCTTTCGTTACTCATGTTTTAAAGAATTATTTATCAACAGTTAGGTATACCTAAAGAAGTGTATTTTTTTACTGTAAACCAAAAATAATTGTTCAGGTGGCGTTGCAAAAGAAATGGCCGCTGTATCTGTCAACAAAGAATACTATACTTAAACGCTACGACGGGCGTTTCAAGGACATCTTCGAAGAAATCTATCAGAGGTACACGTTCACACATTTTTTAAAAAGGAAAACAAACAATAATAAATAGGTACCTAATTATTTTCAATCTTATTAGAAATCATGAAAAGTAGGTATTTGCTACGTTTGTTTAAATTAGTTATTTAGTTACTGTACTCTCTAATCTCGTATTTCTCTTGCTGAATTTAAAAGACTTATATATAGAATTATTTATTTTATTCGAAAGATATTTATTTGTTTCGAACATCCTGTCAAAAAATCACCAGAACTGTTATAAAAACTACCCAACATGCGATAGTTGCTAACAACAAATACTTATACTTCACTAGTGACTACAAGAAGCAGTTCGAAGACGCCAAGATCTGGTACGAGCACCGTCTTATCGACGACATGGTGGCACAGGCCATGAAGAGCTCGGGCGGGTTCGTGTGGGCCTGCAAGAACTACGACGGAGACGTGCAGTCTGACGTCGTTGCTCAGGTGAGGAGATAGCGTTGCTAGGCAACCGATGGAGAGGCCTGTTTGGTGACCAAAGGCGTTGCGTTGCCAGGAAAGTCAATGCCTACGCGCATTCAGGAGGGTCGCTGGCCGCTGGCCAACACTTTGGTGGTAGATGTATCGCGGAGTTCAGTTAATATAACCCTGAAGATGGATTCGCTCGGAGCTGAATTCGGTTCTTACTACCATATCTATCTATGCCGGCCGCCAGGAGCACCACAAGCCACCTCGGGCAGTTTTTTAATTGATAAACTTTAAAATGGAGGAGGTTCTCAATTCGTTGAAATACTTTCACCGTTTCCATGTATCAATATTATATCTTTTTTTAACTGCCTCGTTGGTCTATTGGTATACTCTATTCCAATTATGAAGTCCTTTTTGACAGATGTCAATAGTTCAGTAATAGGGAAGTACCCTTAGAAATCGATATTCAGCGGCAACGATTCTCAATATGTAACAAATTTAAATCGAATTAACTTTCAAAAACTAAGGTTTATAAAAATTGTCGAAAGAACAATTTTAGACATGCAAAACTTCCAATCTTGTTTTTTGTCGAAAAAAGAAATACACGATTGGATGTTCAGTATAATAATTATATAGATAATATAAATATAGAATGACCTGAATAATGAAATTATTTAAAAATTACACTGAGTTTAAAGGATCATCATCATCATCATAACAGTTAGTCTCGTGACGTGTCAAAGACTCGTTAATTAATGGCACCGAATGTTTGACACCGTTTGCTGCCAGGAGTGTTTGCACCGAGTACCTATAGTTGCAACACTAAATTAATTATACGAATTGTATCGCGTAATGGAGTAACTCAACAGTTTCTATGAGCATCAGATTAAAATAAAAAACAAACAATTCATTTAAGTTTTAATATTTGATTATTATAGTTATTAATCATCACTGCTTGATTTATTAATTTATTTTGTTATTTAATCAGTTTACATATTACCTGCAAATGACTGCACTTTTTATTACGTGTTATTGTAAAATGCATTAAAGTTATAAGCAATCCCATTGCCGCCTGATTAATTTTCATTCGCGAATGATCGGTTTAACTAACCGAATACTTGAGGCACGTCCCTATGTTTAAAAGTAAAACATAAACCATACTACGTAACTGCATTCGCGCAAAAAAATATTATTTTATTTTGAAGTTCAGATATAGAAACAATAGTTAGATCAAAAACAATAAGTTAATTTTGCTTGTAAATTAATTGTAGGGTGTTTTTGCATAATTGTATATTTTTTTAATTACGATTTACTACTAAACACAAAAAGAGATATTATATTATTTGATTTATTTGAAACGTGCAGAGTTACGTTCTACGAAATGTCAAAAAGGACTTCATAATTGGAATGGAGTATAGCAAGCGCTCCGTTATAGGACCGATAGGTCCCCGGTTCGAGTCCGGGGTCGGGCAAAATTTGTGTGAGTTTTTCTGTAATGAAATTACTCAGCCCGGAGTTAGGAAGTTGGCGGTTGAACGCCCGTGCCTCGGAAAGCACGTTAAGCTGGTGGTCCTGCGCCCGATCTCTCATCGGTCATGTCGGATTGCCGTCTCACCGAATTATAAGAGTAAGGGAATAGAGAGTGCACTTGTGTTTGCGCGCACACTTGTGCACTATAATATGTCCTGCGCACTTGGCTGATCTCAATTGAGATCGGCCGCCATGGCTGAAATCGGTCGGACGCCTTTTTTATTATATCTTTGTTAAGTTATGATTTCATATGTTATTTTGTTGTATTCATATGGTTAGGTTACAATAAATAAGCAATTTTAGGTACATTATTCACAACACAATATCTTTGGCACATGTTCCTAGCATTTCGTCGCGCTGATCTTTTCTAACTTACTTGTAAGAAACTTAGGGAGTAAGTATCCCAGACGTAATCCGTTTTCTAATGTGCGTGACCATGACAGTGTAAACTTATGAGTTATATTGCTTGAAATAAAACTCGCGTGTATTGTTAATCTAAACATATTATTTAGAGCACCGACTTTTCGAGCTCTTTACAGCGCTCGTGTTCACGGGGAAGACTGTCAACAACAACGTCACAAGTCATGCCCGTGACCACGAACGCTGTGAAGCGCCCGAAACGTCAGATTAAGAATACGCGCGAGTTGTAATCCGTAAAATTTGTTTTATTTCAAATGTGTAGTGCTCGCGCAAATAATAGACAATAGTAATATCGTTACCAGGGCTACGGCTCGCTGGGTATGATGACGTCGGTGCTGATGTGCCCGGACGGGCGCACGGTGGAGGCGGAGGCGGCGCACGGCACGGTGACGCGCCACTACCGCCAGCACCAGCAGGGCAAGCCCACCTCCACCAACCCCGTCGCCTCCATCTACGCCTGGACGCGCGGCCTCATCCACCGCGCCAAGCTGGACGGCACGCCGGAGCTGGAGCGGTTCGCGCTTTCCCTTGAAGAGGTATGCCCTATGTCA
This sequence comes from Maruca vitrata, assembly GCA_039566165.1. NCBI lineage: Eukaryota > Metazoa > Arthropoda > Insecta > Lepidoptera > Crambidae > Maruca > Maruca vitrata. The sequence goes on along the minus strand of CM076912.1, from coordinate 10,220,863 downwards.
CTAGGTTCATTTACCCTAGGTTCTAAACATCTCTACACCAAACTGGCAAAGTTTGGCAAGCCGTAGTCACTACATAGTACGAAGCAAAGTCGCTTCCCGCGTCTCTCTGTACCTGTGTATGCTGAAATCTTTAAAACTACACAACGAATTTTGATGTGTTTTGTTTAAAAGATAGAGGGATTTAAGAGGAAGGTTTTTATGTATAATGTATCCGAAAGGAAGCGAGGGCGAGTCACTAGTATTATAATATAGTATTTACCTACTAAATAGCTCAATCTCAATGCCTTTACAAAAACCCTTGCCCTAATTCTGTATAGTTTCCTTTATTGTTATAACCCAAGATTCTTCTGTATTATTAATACCGATAATTGCCTGATTTAAAATCTGAAAGTGACATTGCGCGAGTGAAAATTATAGAAAGATCTGATATTTGTTCATCCGTATCAGTATCGGCGCTATGAGCGCATTATAGTTTGTTAAAATCTTAAGTAACTTCTGCCTTGATAATTTTGTGACGTACGTAGTATACTTACATATGTTACATGATGTTTACTTAAATATTTTTTTATCTAAAAAGGTAAATAATTATGCGAAATACAACAATACCTAATCTTTAAGCTGACATTGTGCATAGGTAATCTTTGACAGAACGTTTTGGGTTTAACCTTGTGTAACGAAGTTTTTAGGAATAGAAACCGGAGGGAATGTTCATAATTTCGGCAAGTTTTGATGTTACATTTATAATTAACAATAAACACTTTGTAAGTAGGTAAACATGTGAAAGTAGTATGATTGACTCTAATAAAAATATAACGTCGTACGTGTGACTTTTTACCTGGAAACGTGATTTCCATCTTTTACGATGCTATATCTATCAATTGAGTACCTACATAAATTTATACATTACCTCTTCATTGTTTCCACTCATGTGTATCACGTTGTTAACAGGCGTGTGTAGAGTGTATCGACGGCGGCAAAATGACGAAGGACCTGGTGATCTGCATCCACGGGCTGGCCAACACCAAGGAGGGCATGTACTTGCACACCGAGGACTTCCTTGAAGCCATCGCAGACCAGCTCGAGCGCAAACTCTCCAAGTAACCTGCGCAGTGACACCCGTATTTCAAGAGCCATAGAGTTGAATCTGCTACGGCAAAGTTATTTCCAGTGTTTTTAAATCGGATGACAGCAGGACTGCTATGCTGTGAATGTGAATACTAGTAGATATTTTAAGCTAGGTGTCCACCTATCCACATTGCGCTCATCGAAGACGTTGTCGTTCATACATAACGTTCACTCGCTCCCTATTCAAAGAATACTTACGATTAAAGCCATACATCTAATACCGGCCGTTAGATACTTAGCTTAAGTTTCCAATATTGAGCCAGTGTGTCTAAGACTCGGACAAATAAAACGTAACCAAAATACAATCAAACACTGAAAGTAGACTTTCAAAACAATGTTCCTGTATTTAATAATTGTCTTGGGTTTATAAAGCAACAAGAATTGCACATTTATGCAATATGATTTTAAATAAATATTACCATTGTCTTTCCCTACAATATCTCAATACAATACAAATTGGCACATTATGTATATGTAATAATACTAACTTTTTTAAAGTGTCATACAGTGACTAAGTATCTACCAATTTGAATGAATAAATAAGCACAAATGCAATGTATGTATGCAAGTAGGTATTATGTACAGTCGTGTAATTTATAATAGACCCATCATAAAAAATTAAAGATTTAGTCACTAAGTAAATAGGTACCAGGAAGTTTCTGAATTTGATACACACAGAGTAGAATATATTAGCATTTTGAGCTTGCATTTCATCTTTATTTTGACTAAAATAATTTAAGATTCTAATGCAGTGGGTTTTTTTTTCTTAAATTTCACGATTGTGCAACTTGTTCATAATTAGAAGTAAAAATGTTGGAAGACTGAAATTTTTAAATGAACTGGGTAATGGCGACACAATAAAATTGTGCTTGAATTTGTATGAAAGAAAAAATGTGGTTTACTAGCTTTAGTTAAATGTAAGCTTGAAAACCCTATCTAATGATTTACATAAATATATTAAAATATTGAGATTGTAATAACGTACTTTTAAAGGTTATTTCTGTATGTATGTTTTATTTGTATAAATATTTTATTTTCATAAATTTTGTTTTATTTCCTTATACATTCAGTCATGTATAAAGGTTCGATTCCACGACCATGTATGGAGATGTCCCAAATATGTATTTCTTCTAAATCCAAACATGGTCGTCTGAGCCAAAACTAAGCAGAGCTTGTATGCGCGTCAGAGATTGATCTACATCATCAAATCGAAATTTCTAGCTAGATCAAGCTAGCGCTTCGACAGAAACGTTGTTGTGGTCAGGAGTCTTAAAAACTTTGATTTTGGGGTCGTGCTAAACAGTCCAGTTGTCTGTAAAATAGGATATATAATAAAAAAGATAAACAAAAAAAAGAAGTCTTTAATTTTTTTGCCTTATCCCAAGAAGTGCATGCATATCAAAGAATATCTATGAAAGAAGACTGCTCCAGCCGCAATACTTATGAAACTACATAAGACTAGGCTGTACGGGCAAAGATCCCTTTGCTTTTCCCTGATGGGATAAATTGGATTTAAAAAAAACATTGTCAGTCAGTGTCGCTCAATCTGTCATTCATTCGTCTATACCAGAGCCGCTCTAAGTTGGCCGATTTGCTACATGTCAGACTGACTGCACTAGTCTTTGAGTATAAAGCCACTGGAGATGCCTTACACGGGCGACCCCCTCCGGCAAAGTACATTGGTCAACTGTTCAAACACGTTTAATAAAACTACTTGTCGCTGCACCACCGCCATTTTGCATTGATCCCTGTCGCGTGACGTTACTCTTGAAAAATGGTTAGTTGTGCAGTATTCTCATGTAAAAGGCGATCGAGAGCTCAAATTCGCAACAAGAGCGCGTTTAGTATCATATCTAAGTGTTTTTATTAACTTTTAAACGTGTATTTAAGAAGAATTGCCATTTAAATAAAAAGTCGTTGCGATAGGTAAACGACAGAAAAAAATAAACAAGAATACAGTGGTACGGGGGCTAGTGATGTCACAAAGTCAAAAAAGCGACTCGACATTTGAATGAATCATTCACTCCCTGCAGTTAGTTGTATAATCCGTTTTTTACTTTAATTTTGAATTAAATAAAAGGTCTAAACATATGTTATATTTAAATCTTGTAAGATGAATTAGAAAAATTACTTTTCTTTCCTCTGGTCATACGATATTGAAATTTAGTCTGAAAATGAAAAGAAATTCTGTGACTCCCTTAGAGATATTTTTAAAGACATAGATATTTTAACCGTATCCTCTCAGTACATTTTGGACTGTATCTTATATGTTTACAAGAACATACAATCATTTAATATCGGATCGGTGTGCGTGTATTGTTTGAAGTGTTGAACATTTTTGTAGTGTGCGTTTATCGTTACAGCAAAATTTGTGTCTGTTGAGTTATTAATTTTTTGGTGGTGTGCTGTACGTGTTTACCTCGCCCCCCGCTAAAAGTGGCGAAAAAATTTGTTAGAAGCGTTGACGTTATGGCATCTCCAGTGGCTTTATACTCAAAGGCACTAGTGAGGGACAACGGTAAAATTGCCGAAGTATATAAGTAACAGTTATTTCCACTTTATAACCAAGCAAGGTCTAATTATAACAAATTTTTATTAAAAACATTAATTCACATCCAAAAGATTGAATTTCAGTTCCTTATTTATAAATATATTTATTTTTAAAATACAATACTTATTAAATCCTTCATCCTATTTTTAAAAATACCTGGTGAGTATTACCCACTACGTCACTATGAAAACGTGTAAAACGGCGTAACCTTGTAAAAGCGTAATACAGAGTGGAAATTTTACGTTTTCTTTTTATAATTCAATTATTTTAGGTAATAAAAGACAAATAACTAGATAATTATACCGGAGCCGTTCTTAGAAGACTGATTTGACACTTTTTATTTTTTAATTTGCATTTATCCTTGTTAAGAGGAACATATTTACGCGAATCATAAAGAACAACTTTTAAAAATAATACGTTATTTCAAAATTTCAAATGCACATAATTATATAATTACTAGCTGTGCCCGCGACTTCGTTCGCGTGGACTACAGGATTTAACATATAAAAGTTTATCCTGCTAACTCTCGTTCCCGTAAGAATTTTTCAATATCCTGTTCCAACTAAGCTTTAAGTTTACTATGGTACCTGCATGCCAAATTTACAGCATCTAACTTCAGCGGTTTAGATTTTTCATACAAAAGTATTTTCCCGATTATTCCCGTTCCCGTGAGAATTTCGAGAATTCCTTTCTTAGTGCACCTCTACGGTACCTAAGCTACGTCCAGTCCAAATTTCAAGTGCCTACGTTTAGCCGTTTAGGCTGTGCGTCGATATGTCAGTCAGTCAGTCAGTCAGTTTCTCCTTTTATATATTTAGATAAGAACCCGGCTTGGCTCGGGTAAGATGTGATTCATAATAAACATCGAGGAGCAAAATATAGGTAAATATTTCCGTAGTCATCGGTTCTTCAAGGAATACTAAAGGATTAAACAGGACATAGATTCTTTCATTGAGTTTAATAAATCTAGTGAATAAAAATTGCAAAAGTTTTTATACAATAAATTTTTAACATTTAAAATTAAGGAACATCAATCAACAAAACAAATTGCAATGAGTACTAATCCTAGAATTTGGCAAAGGTCCTTATAAAATTATATTATCTATTCTTCATCAGTATCTGTTATCGCCCTGAAAGAGTATATCATAAAAAATGTGTCAAAAACAATGTTTCCGCGAAACGTCAATGACTGAAGAAAAATAGTTTTGATAATATTCACTCAATTCCGGCAAGATGGTGACTGTGATTCGTCTGTCAACACATTTTGAATTTAGCAAAATACTCGACAATCCGAATTTTGCGGATATATGTTGTCGACTCGAAATCATTATTTTTTGATGTTTTATTATTCATGTAAGGTTTTAATCGAGTCTACCGTACCCCTTGACGAAATTATTAATATAGAAGATTACTTTGGAGCAAACATCTAAATCATTAAAACGATTGTTATGGGTAAACTATAAAAGGTAGACATATGCTCTCGCGGACATTTTTAAAGATAATGTTAAGATGAACAATTCATCCATAGAGCATTTTTGTATAACTTTAACTATATGCTCAGCGCACGCCACGGAAGGCCTCAGAAACGATACTTTCCCCCGTTTTTGAAACATTTTTGGTTACTGCTCCACAACTATAGGACCTAGCGTGATATTATATAGCCTATGTAACTTCTGAATAATGCAGCTTTCTAATGGTGAAAAAAATATTGCAGTCGGTCCAGTAGTTTTTGAGTTTATTCATTACAAACATACAAATCTTTCCTCTTTATAATATTAGTATAGATTTGTCTTTTATTACCTAAAATAATTGAATTATAAAAAGAAAACGTAAAATTTCCACTCTGTATTACGCTTTTACAAGGTTACGCCGTTTGACACGTTTTCATAGTGACGTAGTGGGTAATACTCACCAGGTATTTTTTTAAAATAGGATGAAGGATTTAATAAGTATTGTATTTTAAAAATAAATATATTTATAAATAAGGAACTTAAATTCAATCTTTTGGATGTGAATTAATGTTTTTAATAAAAATTTGTTATAATTAGACCTTGCTTGGTTATAAAGTGGAAATAACTGTTACTTATATACTTCGGCAATTTTACCGTTGTCCCTCACTAGTGCAGTCAGTCTGACATGTAGCAAATCGGCCAACTTAGAGCGGCTTTGGTATAAAATAACCTGGAAATGTTGAGTTTGTTTACAAGCAAATAAATAAAACATAATGCTAGCAAACACGTAATTTAAAACGAATTTAAATGTTTAGATACACTCAAATTCTTTAAACATGTCTGTTTTGATTTATTTTTTATTGGGTGCAGTGGTGGCATCCCAAACCGAAGAAAACTTTTGTACAAAAGGTACCAAGTGTTCTGAAGAGGATAATCATTACATAAAAGGTATTTTAATTGACTTCAGGCATTCATGAAAAAAGTTGTTTAAATTTATTTTTCGATCTGATTTAAAACAGTCATCCTATGTTCTCTGGGATTTGGCAAATTAGCTGCATGATTCACAACCATCTCTTTGTTTCAAACATAGTCCGTTTCTTATTAAAAATAAATAAATATACAATAAAAGTCCTGAGTTTTGTATAAGTTAAGTTATGTTACTCAGTTGACAAACATATTAACCGACTTCGACAAAGCGAAATGGAGTGTTATGATGATTACATAAATTGAACTTCAGCTATGCAATTTTTATACTTACCAAGTAGTTTATAAAAATTCCCATAATATATATTTCAACTTTTTAGAAAATTATGACTGGGATGCAAAAATTACTGAGGAAATAAAACTTGCTTTACAAAGTTATATCACATGTGAGACAACTGATTGTTCATGCCACAAAGCTGTAATTGATCAGGATCTCAAGCCTTTTAGTAATGGGATCACTAAAGAACAATTTGCATTAGCCCGAGTAAAGGGCACTAAGTACCAGGTATATTTACATCTATTTTAATTATGTACAGTTTTTAACCTGATAATATCTCATTATTATAAAATGAAAATCACTGTCATGAAATTAAGTAATTCTTTAGACTTTAGCTGACAGACCTTGGAACTACTCTAGATATTTTTAAAATATTAAAATCACTCTTCATGTTTCAGATCATAAATGGCATGTTATATAGAGAGACAAACTGCCACTTCCCAGCAAGATGTGCTGGTGTGGAACATTATTTATCAGCGTTGGCACCTAAGTTGCCCAATTTGGAGATAGCATTGAACACCCGTGACTGGCCACAAGTCAACCAGGCCTGGGGGCATCCTAAAGCACCAGTATTCTCATTTAGTAAGGTTATACCAAAGCTATTTATATTCAGTATATAATAAAAAAAAATCTATCAATTGGGCAAAGCCAAAATGTTAAGTTATTTTTCATTCCATACAGATTTTCAGACTCTTCTTTATTATTAAAGATCTTTTTGTATTATTTTCAGACCAAGGACTATTATGATATAATGTATCCTACATGGAGTTTCTGGGAAGGTGGACCTGCTATTTCATTATACCCTACAGGCATTGGACGATGGGACAAGCATAGGGTGTCCATATCTGCTGCTGCTGACAAGTTTGTATTTTAACTAAAACATTATGCCTATTTGTGAGTTTGGTTTAAACAAAAAGATATTTCACATTTAATTCGTCATTTCTTTCAGGTGGCCATGGGCAGAAAAAGAAAATAAGGCATTCTTTCGAGGATCTAGAACCAGTGAAGAGAGAGATGCTTTGGTATTGCTGTCTCGAAGCAAGCCTGATCTTGTTGATGCACAGTATACAAAGAACCAAGCATGGAAATCAGATGCGGTAATTAGTTGTGGTTCTATTAGACAGGTTCAATAAGTAGGTTATAACCTACTACCCATATAAGATGTATACTAGTTTTACTTGATATGTCAACCATAAAAATATAAAAGACTTTGTTATGGTTTCATACTCACACTCATCATACAAAAACGTTTTTGCATTTCATAAAAAAAATGTTATATTGAGAAATTCTCTAGGAGTAATAGTAGGATAACAACAGCCTAATACTGCAACAAGGTGTAATTTTAATTTAAAGTTAAAGATATTGCAAGTTAATGAACAAAGTCTGGAAATTAATTTCTCATTTTTGTTTTGCAGGACACATTATATGCTACACCAGCATCAGAAGTATCATTTGAGGAGCACTGTAAATATAAATATCTCTTCAACTACAGGGGAGTGGCTGCTAGCTTCCGCTTTAAGCACTTATTTCTATGCAAATCTCTTGTGTTTCATGTTGGCAATGAGTGGCTCGAATTTTTTTATCCATCAATCAAACCTTGGGTACATTATATACCTATTTCACCAAAAGCCTCACAGGAAGAAATTAGACAATACATAGAATATTTTAAGGAACATGATAATTTGGCTCAAGAAATTGCGCTCCGGGGTTACCAACATATTTGGGATCATTTAACTGATAAAGATGTAAAATGCTATTGGAGAAAATTGTTAAAAAAATATGCGAAGCTAGTAAAATATGACGTAGTTAAGGATAATGATCTGATTAAAATAAACAGATAGATATGTAAGGTATCAATGCATGGTGTGATATTTTGAAATATATGTTTCTTAATTTCCTAAACTCTTTTTTTAATTATTATATCTTTTTGTTTGGGAACAGAAAGTAGGGAGGTAATCAGTCAAACTCGATTGTAGTGAGAGGGTAGAATAATATTTAATTCAGTAATGATCATGACTACACAATTAAAGCTGATGAATTACTATTCCTAATATTCCATTTTCACTTAACAAAAAATGGTTGAAACAAATCTCGGGTTAAATGATTTCTTAATAAAATATATTGATCTGTGACATTAACTTAGTAAACCATATTACTATAGATAAAAAAAAATTATAACATAAAAGCCTGTGTAAAAACTTGAGATCGGAATTTTCCTTTAGAATTTTGAGCTCGCAGATTTAAGTAACAGTCTTATGTAGAACCAGAGGTTGTTATTTCATTATAGAAAGGCAACGGTAGCGAGCTGATCTGTTTTCTTACAAATTCTTAACTACACCCAGGATACTAGGATGGGTGGGCGATTAACGATAACGTCACCTCAACTAGCAGTACGTACGGTCTAATCCTATATGATTAGTGGCACCTAAGGGTATTAAGATGATTTAGGTTTGGGCCGTCCGCCTAGTTGAATTCGCGGTTAGGGAATATGGCGGGCGCGACGAGGGTCCAAACGTAGAGCCCAACGCAGAGCCACGACGAGGTGATCTTGATCCACATGGAAGCCGCGTTCTCCTTTGACAACACTGAACTGGGGCTGTAAAGGAGAGCTATATGTTATACAGGTTCATAAGGCTGCATGTCCACTCCACCGGAGAGGAGCGAGGAAAAATTAAGAAATAGTGATCCATAGAATACAAAGGGGTTTGGTGAAAACCTATTGATTACAAGTCTCTCCATTTTCTGCTGCCTCACTCCGTACCGGTGAACAGGCAGCCTAATAGGGCTATTCGTAAGTTCAAATCTTAAACATCTATTTGATAAAGTTAGTAAGTATTATTCGAAAGTACCTCTGCTTGGTATGAATTAGATAAAATTGGGCGTACGTACATCTTGATAGCCGAGCCAAAGGTCTGTTACTTTCTGCTGAGTTTGGGGTCAGATAACCGTGTGTGGAAATGTTGAACAAAAAAAAATACACAATGCGACTCACTTGAACCAGTTGGTGAGCGTCATCATGATGTAGAGCGTGGCGAGCGCGAACACCACGTGGAAGAAGGTCCAGGAGTACGCCACGCCGTCGCCCTCGTTGTCGAACACCTTGGTCTCCTCGGCGCGGCCCGCCTCGCCGCCGTCGCCCTCTATGGAATTATACCCTGCTCGGTGAGCACGCCACACAAGAGCCATTAGCATGGTCAACTTGGGATGGAGCCTAACCTCGCCGTGAGAAGGCGTCAATGAGGGTGTTCGCGTATAAGAACTTCACTAGATGACAATACGTAGGCGTGAGGTCTAACTGCTTCGTGATTGGTGAATATTGACATGTCTGTCAATGTCACGTCAAAAATAACCAATCACGCTGCAGTTGGACCTCACGCCTACGTATTGCCATCTAATGAAGTTCTTATACGCGAACACCCTCATTAAACAGCTTTGCGTTTTCGCGACAATGTAGAATTTCGAAGAAAATCTGTAGTGGCGCCACTACCTATTTTAATGTTTTTATAAAAATCCATATACTCATTTATCTATACCTACTCTTTTAAAACGTACAAGAGTTATATAAAATACCAATACATGTTATTATGTTACAGTAGGACTTAAATAGCTACGTACGACTATCAACGATGCAATGTGCAGTTAGAATGTAGGCACACCATAGTACTACAATTTTATGAATGTTATTTTAAGATGATACTAATAATTACACTGATTTACGTTATTCGATATATGAAAAGATTCAATTGTCTTGCCTTTTTTGGGTTGCGGGCTTTTATCTGTAGAAACATTTAAAATGATTGCAATCATGCAGTTAATCAGAAAAAAATGATATACCATGGGCCAATAATTATGGGAAGTTAGGGAAATACCTATGAAAAGCACTTATTGAAGTTTGATCATTACTTTCTTTCTAGATATATTCAAGGCAAGCACCGATAGCAGAAATAGGAACATAGGTTACTTGCGTCTCACGACTACCATAACCCCGAAACCATTTGATCCCAACATAAATTTTATTCATAGAAGCTTAGAAGCTTAATTACTACTACTTATTTCTTACCTGTAAAATCGCATGGGACAATGTAAAAACATTAAATGAAACATATAAAATGCTGTTTTAGGTACATATTGACACAAATGATTCTCGCCGTTAGCATCGGAATAATGTTAGGAGGTACAGGTACTACGAAGCTTACAGAGATTTGCATTCGTGGTAACGTCATAGCACAGATAACATAGTACTATAGTCATAGTAAATGGTCCCATTTTGTAAGCACTACTGACGACAATGTCATGATGTGAGGGAAGCTAATGTAGTCGTGTTACCTTCGTTAGCAATGAGCCCGCCTTGCCCTTAGCCGCGACCGCCGCGACGCGCCGAACGAATGCACAAAGTTAGTTTCACCAAAATAATCATAATTCAAACAAAGGTCACAAAGAGAAGAAAATAAGACAAGAAAATATATAGAATGAGAATTGTATATTTGGGCAAGTGTAGTGCTTGTCTTTGTTTGTATAAAAAAATAATTAAATGTTAGCACATTTTGCGCACAGTTAGATGTACATTTGTGGTGCAAGATTCGCTTTTTTACAAAGATTAACTGAGTACATTTCAATATCAAATTCTACAAGTCAATAACTCCACACGCAAAAATATTATTTCCCATATCTAAAACAGGTACTTTTATTAAATGAACCGTAATCTTTGTATAACAGCGAATTTCAGTGGCCAGCACATCAAACTATCAATTTTATAGGAAGTTATAAGTATTACTCTAATTAAAAGGATATTTTCATGCAAGGCTTTACTCAGCATGACGTTTGTACGTCGGTGCATCCTAGATGCTCCGCGTACCGAGCAGAAAAGCCGTATTGATGGAGGAAGTACTGTTAATATTGTATAGGGTCCATCCATTCCCCCAAAAGTCCAGCAATGATGACAAGGCTTTTCCAAGGCATCATCATTTTTTTCCTTACTGACGATGGCTTGGAGTAGCCTCGTCATCATCATCGGACTTGCGGGGGAGCGGATGGCTCTCACGCAAATCTATCATCATATCATCATTGCCAACTAAAAAAATATAACATTTTAGTATTTCCTTAGTCTGATGTGCTGTTTACTGTTGAGAAAATGGCCACCAAGGCAAATCGAACAAATATTGAAAAGTGTAATCACCTCCGTTCCCTTCCTTGGCGAGGATGTGCTCCGACATGGTGATCTTGGACGAGGAGGAGGCGGTGCGGATGCTGGAGTACAGCATGCTGCACACCCAGATCACCAGCCCGATCACCGACTGCTTGTCGAACGACGACTGCCAACATACATACATAGGTATTAAGGTCGCAGCACGCATATCAACTGGGAAAGGAATCGTCACCGAATTGCCTCACATCTCGAAGCGAGGCGATTACGTTACGATTCCGATTACTGTGCGTTGCAGTAGAGAGTTTCATACAAAGAATAGTGGAAGCCAGAGTTGATAAAGTTACGAGTTGATGTGTGTGAGTGCTACAACCAACTGTGCAGGACAATGAATGAGAATGCACACAGCAACACTACTTCCTTTTATATTGTGCCTGTCGACCTCATATTTGGATCTCACTACCGCTTACCATCAGGTGGAGTGAGGTCATCTTGTTAGCTAATTATAAAAAAAAAAACACTCTTTTGCTAGCAAACACGAATGCACACTCTTTTCTCTCACTATCATAGTTAGGCTAAACGGCAAGCCCACATGACCGACGAGAGATTAGCGGCGCCGGACCACCGGCTTAACGTGCTTTCAGAGGCACTGGCGTGCATCCTCCTACCTTCTTAATCCGGTCTGAATTGTTATTCAGACCGGATTAAGAATCAGTGTGGGGTTTTTTTGTTAAAAAACCCCACACTTTCGAACCAGGGATCTCCCAAAGCTGTAATTGGAAATAATATCGCTACGATATGCGCAAAATATCTCTAGACGGATTCTTTGGCATTGGAGTGACTAAAGGAAAATGATTATTCAGGCAATCTAATGTTGAAAATATGAGACAATGTTCTAAAAAGAAAAGAGTATAGGTTTTGATGGGGATTTGATCGGATGTGTGTTGACTAAAAATGTAACAAGACCTAAAAGTAAAAAACTAATGTCAAAAGACACAAGACGTTGGTTGCAGAAAATATGATAGAACTCTACTTACTGCTATTATACCATTTGAATATGATATAATATACTACATACTTGACAAATTACATGAAAAGTAAAATTATGTGGTTTTTAATCGTTTTGTGGGTCTATGGAGGAAAGAAATATGATGTGTGTAGAAAAGTTGAACCAAATAAATATGTACATTTGACAACAATCTGTATAATTTAGGTATTCTATACAATTACTGGGCTACCTATGAATTGTATTTTATATTATTGTCCTGTCTATAATATTATGTAATGTAAATCTATTAATTATGTATTAGTCTCGGCAATGGCCGACGATCACCAGGACCAATGATGATGACGATGTGTATATTTATTCTTACAAAAACTAGTAAGGATAAATATACACATCGCAGAAAATAAGAAATTCGCCTAAGAATTAAGTCATAGAGAACGGCAAACGGTTGTGTGGTCGTGATGCTGAACACTAATCCAAATTATTTACATTTTAATGTATTTCAAGCAAAAAAAAGGGATGCTGTACATACTACTCCCTAGGGATTATATAGAATACCGGATTATAGTTATACAGATTGTTAGTAACTTATACCCCTTGAATACATACCCAATATGTTGGCTTAGTGTCCTGGTTGCGCATTTACAAACAGACTTGTTATACATACATGTTAGCAATAAATATAATACATAAAATAATATTATAAGATAATTTTCAATAAAAGAGCGTTGTTTAAGCTGTTGATATTGACTGTAGGAATGTGTGTCACCAGTTTGGCTGATATTGGCCCTATCTAAGTACATTTGCTTTGTATGTATATTTACATACCGTTAAAGTTTTCTTTGTTTTTGGACCTTACAAAAATTAGGTTAAAGGTGACATTATAAGTCCAAGTCGCTATAAGAAGAAGTCATATTATAGACCATCGGCCTGCTCTGGGGTTTCGCACGGGCGCAATTTATAATACCAACTGCATTGCCTCCGAATCGAAGCCGAACTTACGCCCGTCCGAAGTTCGGCTGTGCGTTATAACGCGACGTAATTTCGGCATGGTGTCATCAGTAATTTGAAATACATTGCAGGCGTAGTCACTTTTCACCATACACTAGACACTAAGAAGTCTCAGGTTCAGGTGGGAGACATTTCGTCGACCGGTTGCTGTTACCACCATACAGTTGCGTAAAACTCGCCAAGTGACTCTGACGTCTCTCGGTCAGGTCGCGTTCCGGGATCGGCATTGTGCGAACCGGAGCCGGGGAGGACCATTGTTGGGGCAAGTGGAGTCTGGAAAAAAAATGTCTCGTTACCTCGTTGGAGCCGCTGAGCGCGTTGCACTCGGCGGGCGCGTTGGCGAGCGCGGACCACGTGAGGTACACCACGTACAGCGCCAGCACGCCCGACTGCAGCAGCCCCGAGCGCGGCTGCAGCTCCTGCACGCTCGGCAGCACCGAGACGCCGCTCGCCAGCACGATCAGGATCAGGTTGAACGAGATGAAGAACTTGGAGAGGGCGCAGCCGCTCGACTGGGGATAGAAGTGACGGGATTTTAGAAGATCGATAATTTAAAAAAAAGCAATGCAGATTGCACTCGTGCACGAAAGATTCCGTACTATACCAGAGCCGCTCTAAGTTGGCCGATTTGCTACATGTCAGACTGACTGCACTAGTGATGGACAACGGTAAAATTGCCGAAGTATATAAGTAACAGTTATTTCCACTTTATAACCAAGCAAGGTCTAATTATAACAAATTTTTATTGAAAACATTAATTCACATCCAAAAGATTGAATTTAAGTTCCTTATTTATAGATATATTTATTTTTAAAATACAAAACTTATTAAATCCTTCATCATATTTTTAAAAAAATACCTAGTGAGTATTACTCACTACGTCACTTTGAAAACGTGTCAAACGGCGTAACCTTGTAAAAGCGTAACACAGAGTGGAAATTTTACGTTTTCTTTTTATAATTCAATTATTTTAGGTAATAAAAGACAAATAATTAGATAATTAGGTGCATTTGACATTTTGAAATAACGTCTTATTTTTAAAAGTTGTTCTTTATGATTCGCTAAATATGTTCCTCTTAACAAGGATAAATGCAAAATATAAAATAAAAAGTGTCAAATCAGTCTTCTAAGAACGGCTCCGGTATAATACTGCAAAATAATAAGTTACGGATTTTTTTTTTCTTTGGGAAGAATATGCACACTGTGATACCGTTCGATAAGCTCAAGTTGGTCTTAGGCCGAAGTAGAACATCAAGGATCTATCCACAAAAAGACCATGGTCCACGTCATCGGTTAATAATCCGAGGTTAAAAACCATTTGCAGTTATCAATTTCTAATATTAACTTTTTTTTTCCTATTTAGGTAACTACATATGAAAAAAAAATTAATAACAAACAAAACACTAAGTAGTGAAATATAGAACATAGGTACTATAGATACCAATATCCACTGTACCATTACTAGACTTTGGCAAATAAACTCACCTTAGTATAGAAGACATAGAGCAAGACGATGCCGGTGAGCGCCAGCGCGAAGCAGGACAGCATGGCCAGCAGCAGCGCAGAGTACCACCCGCGCGACTGACTCTCTTCGTAATTAGCTGCAACATACAATCCGTACATATAAACTCTGTAATTGGTTGTATGTACAGTGGTTAAGGAGTGAGGGCCACCCGCTCCCCAGCAAATCCGGTAATGATGACGAGGCTACTCCAAGCCATCATCGTAGGTATCTCAGTTAGGAAAAAAAGGTTGTAACTATGTACATAAGAAAAGCTATTATTGTATTTTATATATTTTACAATCACTCGTACTTGTGATCGTAATCGATCGATCTAAGTAAGCATTATGAGATAGTATTACAAGAAGAACGTAAATATAAATTAAACTTCGATAAACAAAGCTTTGTTTAATCGATTTCACCAAATAGCTGACAAATTATACGTTAAAAAAAACTTCACCACATAGGGCGACACAGGAAACCAGTGAACAATAAAAATATTAGGTATTTTACTACGGTGCTTTTTTACAAAGTTAAGCAGGAAAAGTCACGACAACAACAACGTCACTTTAAAAATCTTCTATATAATATGTTCCATTCGTTATACAAATGTTGGTTGTACTCACAAACCCATCTCTCGGCCCAGCTATGCGCGAAGTCTATTATAAGAATGAGCTGGATGACAATGAAGCAGAAGCCGCCGATCATGCCGAAGACCATCCACGTGGACGCGAACTGCCCCTCCGGTATGAAGAACGCTCCAATGATACCACCGATCACCAGCAGATACTTTATGCCCCAGAACCTGATGACATACAATGATGCAAATATTGAGATCTGTTTTTATTAACATAAAGGTATTCGACATTATTTAGTTTTTGTTAGATGCTATGTAAGGAGTATTAAGTCGAACAGACAGGAAATTGAAATTGAATTGCATGTAGACAATTTACACTTAAATGAGATTAAAAATTTTTGGCATGCTTACAGATCTAAAGAAGAATTAGTAAGAAATTAAAATAATTCTAGTCTATCGTGTATTATAAAATACCAGTTTAAATTCAAATATAAAGTTTTATACATGAGTCATTGTTATGCTTAAACTTACCCATTCTGTATGCCCGCGCGAGGATCTTTTGAAGATCTCACTCCAATCATTACCAGAGCCATTAATACAAAGAAGAGACATGTTGCGAAGCAAATTCTGTAACAAAGATGATGTAATATGTCAGTATCCTTCCTAATACTTTGTAATTATGCCTTGTTATGGCTGCTAATTCTAAGGCTTCTGCTAGGCTAGGTGGGATACCTGTAATACTAATATTATTTAGAATTTTTTACGTGTTTTATTTAGATACATATTTTTTCCGACGTCTAGGATGACTTCGCTTATCTGATAGTAAGCGACAATGAAGTCCACATATTATAATGTGGATAGGCACAATGGAACCTATTGGGCTTGTTGCCTTCGCCCTGAAGGCCTGCTGAAATGCAGATTAATTTCGTCTAAAGAACCAAAGGTTGTAGGAGCCATTCCACGATTTAATGGCAAGGAGGAGGAATTTAACCTCTTGGTCCGGGCAACCAGTTTCGTCTTGGTAAGTAACGCTATTCATCACCTGTTGTTTGGTGTGTGGAAGGAGGGTGGGGCTCGTTGGAATAGCGCTACAAAACATTCCCGTCATTGAGCTGGTAGACAACACTGGCGAAGTAACTGCAGGGGTACAAGGGTCTTGGTCATCTCTTGATCTCCAACGATACTGATAGCACATTGATACAATCTATCGAGGGCATCTAACAAGTACTTGGCGGAACCATAGACATAGACCACAAATGGACGAACCAGTGTTTTATACAATAGTTTGATTTATTTAGATATAGTTAAGGCCTTTTTTTACCTATACACAGCCAAGTAGCCGACAGCTTGATCACAGTCCACTTTTAAATTCCCCGGTACCAGTGCGCCGCTACCTGTAGAATTTGCACAAAATGGTACCTGGAAAAAAGAAGTGGTAGTATTAGTTTAAGAGCCGTGGAAGATTGACCTTCATTGGTCATATAACTCAATAACTCATAGGTATTTTATAACAATTATAATTTACAAACTTATATACCTATATTCATTCCCATAGTAAAGCGTTCCTAGCTATTTTGTAGTTAATTAAATAATTTATTTTCTATCACACCTTTCATTTATTGACTCTTAATAAACGAATGAGTTTTATCTCATGAGTTATCAGATTGGTGAAGGTCGATCTTCCACGTCTCGTGACGTTAACGTCAAAGTCGTGGGTTCGATCCCACCTGGGACAAATATTTGTGTGATAAACATTGGTGTGACAATACTATGTTAGGGTGTGATGTTTACCTTTCGATTTAAGTATATTTAGTTGTTTATGTTATTCATAACACAAGTTATGAATTTCAGAATCATAAAATGTATGTGTTTGCAATTTATTTTTTGTGTGAAATAAATAAATTTATATTGATCTATTATAAATGAAAAAGTAACTCTGTCTGTCGCTTTTACACACCATATAAATTAACCAATTTATATGAAATTTAGTGTACAAACAGTAATGGAAGGATTACTCTACTTGGATCATCCTATGAATTATGTTTAGATTTGTCATACTCATATACAGGAGGAAAAAATTAATAACTTTACACACATTTGAAATAAAACTAATTTTACAAATTCAATAAAACTCGTTTTATTTCAAATGTGTGCAGAGTTATTTATATTTTGTAAATACCTTGCGCAATTCGCCCTGCAGACCAGGGGCGAGGGTGACGCAGGCTGCCACCATAACTAGCAGCAGCATCAGGGTGTACATGAGCCGGGTGGAGGTAGAGTTGGCGCAGGACGGGCACGCCGAGCAGCACAGCGAGCACGCCGCGCTCCCACAGCAGCATGCCATCTATTGACAATAGTGGGAAACATTAGGTACAACAGTCAACAACTGAATATTGACAGATTTTAGACTTTCGCATTCCATTACACGAAATATTAGTCTTTATGGGCCTACACGCGTTATTAGGAGTAGCAAATACATAGCTACTTACTGCCCGATCGCGACCATGATTGGTGTAACCCAGTTGAAATGTCGGGCAGTAAGTAGCTATTCATAAAGACTAATATTTAGTTGAATATTGACAGTCTCTTAATTTTTTTATTGCCAATGGCTGTAAACATAAAGTCCAAGAAATGAATATCAATAAAGACATTTAATTTTGTTTAAACCTTTAAGGTCCAAAACCAAGGAAAAATTCTAAGTTCTGCTGTAAGTAAGTTCTGCTGCTGTGCAAGTTTCAATGTATGAGAATTTAAAGGCTTGATAGGGGCCTTTATAAATTATTTAAAACAAAAAGTATGCAGTATGAATCAACTACTAGATTAGAATGCTGTTTATACTACAAAGATACATGCAAGAAACTAATATGTTTTAATAATAACAATTTCAATATGCTATGCGATATATTGTTGGGTTTAACAGAATTAAAATTCATATTATTTTTTTTCATTTTAGATTTACACAATCTAATATTAGGTAGGTATCATGTGCTTTCTATAAATATTTAGAGCATTATTTGATCTATTGTCTAATATTTCATTAAATGCTCAATACAAAGGCATGATTGCCATTTGATTTTCTGTACCTTTGCAAATCTAAAGTTTTCATATCGATACTTTAAATCTCAAATGGCGTAACCACCAAAACACTACTTTTCAGGAGAGCAGAAAAACAAAAAAAAAATGTTTTTTTCATTCATAACTTTATCAATTTTAATACAATGAAAATGTTTTATACATCAAATTTCTTAGAATTTTGAGATAAAGGCTTCAGTAGGAACTCTTTGTACCTAAATCTTATATTTAAGAAACTAGAAGTCGGTTACGACTTGTGAAAATATTACAAAAAGGCGTTACGCCCCATAAAAATCACGATTTTTAAGAGGTGAAGGTCGTATCTCCAATAAAAAAATGTTTTTTGTGCTTTAAACTCATTTAATAATAAAAGAAAACGTAAAATATTCACTCTGTATTACGCTTTTACAAAGTTACGCCGTTTGACACTTTTTCATAGTGACTCAACGCGTAATTTTTAGAATTGGATGAAAAATTTTGGAATATGGGAAACTTCACTAAGATTTTTACGTATCTAAATCGATTAATTTTGTCATTTGAAACCCCCGCTGATCTGTATTCACCATACATTTATCTATGTATTCAGCCATTTGCGTACTTGTGCGCATAGATTACGTTCCTCGGTGTATTTATTATTTTTTGTGACCGTTACGTTGACTTTGGCGCGTTATTGGTCTTTGATTCTGATTTGTGTTTGGACATTGATTTAAAATGCCGAAACAAGGAAAAGCAATAAATAGCCAATGTCTCCGCAATCTTAATCCCCCCGCGCATCAATACTAACAATAATAATGACAATCATGTGTTCAGCGACGTTAGGTGTAAACGCCTTTCTTTTGTATTGCAATTTCGAAAAATAGCGTGTCTTACGAGTTACGCCAGAAAATTATGTCACTTACACCCTTTTTTTTTGACATTTTTTTCACGTCACAATAATTTCTAGGGGCGTAAACACCAAGTAAATTAGACTAAGCCTTTTACAACCTGTTTACCTTATGAAAAGTGTTCAAATCTATAAAAAACATTGGGTCGTAATAACCTTTTTTTTGCGAATTTGAGGATTTTAAATATACAGATCGATAGAGAAAAAAAAACTGAATAAAACTGCATTAAAAAGTCATTTTGACCAAATTGGCGGTTACGCCATTTGAGATTTAAGGTAGCGATATGTGTGTTTATTAAAATAGAGCAGATAACAACTTGAATGATAGATAACAATTACAGTGCTCACAATTAATTTCCTTTTCATACTAATCCCCCAAGTAAATAGAACAATATTAAACATCCACTTAACATAATAATGCATGCTTCATTAAAATCTTGCATAGGTACAACATTTATATTTTTTTAACCATTTGAGTGTTAATGCTTTACTGGATGACAATAACATGACCTTGCAGCTGATTTGCGACCATGATAGCTTGAAGTGTCACAAGGCAGTGTAATTGAGAAACTTGTAAATAATTTATATCACAATTGAGTAGTAATTGATGTAGGTAAATCTATTATGTATGAATTTGCTAATTTCAGGAAATGTCAGCAAATCCCATTAAAAATTGGCCCACTTAATAATACTTTTTTTTTCTTTACTCAATGATGTATCATCATTTCGCGATGAGTCAGTGGGACTTACCTATGCTTTTTATAAGGAAATAATTTTAGGTGGTAGGCCAAGGTATTTGCACCAATTTTTTAAACATGATTATATTGAGTTCTCAATTATATTGAGGGTATTTCGCATGTTTTTTATCATGGTCACGTTCTTAGTTCAGTTTAACTATCCAACTACGAATCTAATCAATGATAATTATATTACGTGTAAACAACATGATCTCAAATTGAATTTAACCCGTACTTTAGCATTTATCTAATATCGGGTTTTAATTACGATTTACAATGACTCTTGCTATGTAGAAAAGGTCAATAAACCTTATATTTTTGATAAACAAATAATTGGAGTACGAGAATACATTTGAGAATTTTTTTACCTGAGCAGCTGAACAAAGGCCTAGAACAGCACCCATGGCTGCAAGCTTCTGTTACACTAGAATTAAAAATTATTCAGCACGCAGAACTAATTTTGTATTTAATCACTAAAGAAAATCAATATTCTTTGTGTAACTCTGAAGATGATACGAAATGAGTTTCACGAAAATTTCAGTGAGTGAGTGACAAACATCATATTTTGACGTTTATAGTTTTTTTTAAGTAAGTGTATTTGTAACGACATTGGCTACAGGGCTAAATATCATAAATCTTAAGTAGCACTATTTTATAAAAAAAAAGAAAGGATATAATCCATTTGATGTGAAATTAATGAAATATTCGCTTACACCTTTTTAAAAAAACCTTAATCTTACTTTGTTTTGACTTGAACTATACCGATATTGATACAGCCTTGTCAGAAAAAAAAGACATCCGGTTGGTAAACCTACGCCGCCAGTTTTTAATTTAAAACTTTCTGTATTCTGTATCATATTGTTTTTGGAATCAATCTTTATTTTATATAGGGGATTGGGTAAAATTGGCATCGTTTTGTTTTTTTTTGGCAAGTTATAAATTTTAAGGAGCCTAGACAGTGTCATCATTTAATAGCAATTTAAAAAAATAATAATTATCTTTAATCGATGGATAATAACTACTTATTTTAGGCAAGATAAACACCTTGGGACATTATTTGACCAACGCATAACGTAAAGTTCTTCTTAAGGTATATTCACGCTGTTCGCCCCCTGAATGCTTACATAATTTTTTAATAAATTAATTAAATCTCACTTCCCACAGGTATGGACACCGATACGTTTTTGAGACATTTGTGTTTGTCCACCCGCTGTGGTCAAGCAGGGTTTGGACAGCGGGAATAACCCTTATTAAGACGGCATAATCATTAACATCGCATTTAAAGTGGTTATCGTGACGACGTGCTGTTGAGCGTAAATATTTTTTTCAGAAAGCGGTCTAATTAATCCATTAGAGTTAGATACACGCAAAATCATGTCAGATGTTACACTTTGCACTTTGCGCCGCTCTTATCACGACGGCATACCTAAATACTAATTTCGAACTCCATTGTGATTAATCAATAGTTTTCATAGGGCCGTACACATTAAGTTATTACTTATATTTTAGTTGGTACAATGCGACATTGTCAACAAGTATTTGTTCTTATAGTAGGTACCTACCTCCTTAATATTGTAGTTGATAGTCTCCAGTTCAGTGGGTGGGTGTGCTGATAGTGGTTTGTGTTCTATTGCTAATTACTATTCTTATTTATACTTCGGGTCTATCTTCTTTTCTCAGACTAAGTCATACAATAGAAGAAGATATTATAGAAGTTAGGGACGGGCTATGCTATGTACTATGTTGAGATAAGTGAAAAAGCGGCGTACTATGTTGCATGTGTCCTATTCCTACTATTATTTAAATGTGGTTATTATTTCTCACCATTCATGATTTCTATTTAAACTAAGCTTCTTGTATACAAATTAGTACCGATATAATAACTGAGTATAGAAGTTCTTGTATACGATTACTAGTTGACCCGACAGACTTCGTCCTGTCAAAGATATAGGAAAAAGAAAAGGGCTGTTTTTAGGGTTTTCCCGGCTATTATTCGATTTTTTCTCGCCGTAAGAACTATCCTTGGACTTCAACGAACATTTTAAAAAAGGATTGGCCAAATTGGTTCAGGCGTTGTTGAGGCACTGAACATTTTATAATTCGACACAACCATCAACGTTTTCTGCCCTCACGTGTCTGGGGGTTCTGGTCGCGCACCTCAACATAAGCCCACCCCCACCACCGCCGTCGCCGCCGCGCGCCGCCACTCGCCGCCACTGTCGTGCTATGCGGACCGACCGACTGACACCACGACGGAACGCCGCCGCCGCGCCATCTCTGCCCTCGGCATTGTAAATGCATCTTGTGTATTAAATAAAAAGTGTTATGATATGTATATGTTATGGACCAAGTGATTAATGCGAGCATTATTAATAATGCCCGAGCATTTTTAATAATGCCCGAGCATTATGTATAATGTCTAGCCCTATCGGGCCAAGTGATTAATTATTATTTCAACTTCATTATTTGTCATTATGCGCGGTCATTATTATATGGCTATGGGATAATTGGGCAATATGATAATTGTGCGTAATTTGAGAAAAATAATTTACTTTTGTGCTTTAAAATAATTTAATAATAAAAGAAAACGTAAAATTTCCACTCCGTATAACGCTTTTTACAAAGTTACGCTGTTTGACACGTTTTCATAGTGTCGTAATGGGCAATACTCACTGCGTAATTTTTAGAATAGGATGAATATTTTTTGTATATGGGAAACTTCACTTATATTTTTACGTAATTCGATTATTTTATCATTCGTGACCCCCCGCTGCTGTGTATTGACCATACATTTATCTATGTATTCAGCCATTTTCGTACATGTGTGCATAGATTAAGTTCCTCCGTGTATTTATTATTTTATGTGACCGTTACGTTTGTCGCGTTATTGGACGTTGATTTTGCTTTGTGTTTGGACTTTGATTTAAAATGCCGAAACGAGGAAAAACAATAAATAGCCAATGTCTCCGTAATCTTAATCACCCCGCGCATCAATACTAAAATAATGACAGTCATGTGTTCAGCGATTTTGGGTCTAAACGCCTTTATTTATATTGCAATTTTGAATAATAGCGTGTCTTACGAGTTACGCCGCCAAATTATGTCCATTACCCCCTTTTGTTATGACATTTTTTTCACACCACATTATTTTTAGAGGCTAACTACTTTTTATATTAAACTATTGTATATCAAATGATAAGATTAATTAAAGTTTTTTCTACATAATAAGTTTGTATTACTTTGCCCAAAAGGTGATAAACATTATGTATAATGCCCGGTCAAAGTGATTATTTGAATAATTATTATTGAATTGCACTCTCATATTGGGCATTTTTCATATGGACCGGGCAGTACAGGTCGGTTCATGGAAGTTGACCACAAATGGCGGCCGATGCGCATGTGGGCATTCATGAAGAAAATACTTAATACAAAAAAATATTTTATTATAATTGAAATAGTATAATTAATTGTCTAAACTTATAATATACTTAATATACTCGTAATTATTGTGGGTACACTTATTTAACTTATTAACTTTAACAAAAACAACGATAACTTAACAAAACAACGAAAACTTAACATGTCACAAAAAATATGAAACAAATATCTTAAAGCAAAACACTTTTCTTTTCAATTGCACTTGACTGCGCTGACAGCGTGTCGATGCCGCAATTGACGAATAGCGATTGAGCGGCCTGCTGCAGTCTATTACGCGGCGCGCACGCACCAATAGCGTCGCTCCAGTCTTGACGCATTCCGCCCGCCCCTCACCTCGCACCTCAACAGGGACCTAAAAATCGCTTTCTGCGCATTGGTCATCTTTCGTGAACCAAACTGTATGAATAATGCCCAATTTATCATTTGGTCCATAACATATATATTCGGAATCCTCATTTCATCAGCTTTAATTTGATATGCATTTTGTTTTATGTTTATTGGTCTATGACGGTAGGAACATCGAGTAATTGAAAAATAAGATATTTCGTAAATTAAACTTGAACACCACTAAAATCGTTATTGTGGCTAAACCTTAAAGGATAGACATATGCTATCGCAGACTTTTTTATAGAACTTTTTGAGAAAAATAATTCCCCCATACATTGTAATTCTGTATTTTGAGTTATTTCAGCAGCGCATGCAAGCCTCCAAAAAGCTCGTTTTTCTTCCGTCCGTCTGATAACTGTTACGATTACTCTAATAATTTCTTAACTAGGTACACCTAAATTATACACCTATAGAATCCCTGGAATGTCTTCTTTCCATTATTGAAAACCGCATAGCTATTGATATAGTACTTTTTGAGATCCTAGGTAAAAAACACATTTTGGGCGCCCCTCGCAACTTCATTTTATACTATGTATAGATGATTGACTCCCTCGGTGGAATAGTGGTTAGGGATTGCCCACGGCCTGCCAGTCTCACTGCCTACGGTTCAAAGAGTCGTGGGTTCGATTCGATCGGTGTTTGTTTTTGTGTCTAGGTGTTTTATTTAATATATGTATTTAGGTTTTTGCACTGTTAATTCTGGTATCTGTAACACAAGTGCTTAAGCTACTTACCATGGGATCAGATCAATGTATGTGATGTTGTGCAACATTAATTTATATTAGAAAATAATTATTTGCATTTTTACTGAAGTGTTGGTATTCTAATCACACATCAATTAGAAGTGTATACTTGTTTCCTAATTTTGAATAATCATTTGTGATTTCATTTTTAGTAATTGGACCATAAATTAGGCAAAGGGTGAGAAAAGAAAACAGAATTTATTAAAATCTAATGTTTATATTTGTAAATATATATAATCAATGAATAAAATAACACGATTTGAAATAAATTAATTTAGGTCTAGAGTTGTTCCATTTAACATACTTCATTTCTGTATATATCTAAAGAGTTATGTTATAAAATAGTTAATCTGTATTTGATTTTATATGATTTAGTACCTTTTAAATAATGTTAGGTACTTTGATACATCTTTACAATTTCTTTTAGAGTATTTGTGATAAAAATGGGTACAAGATAGCGGGATTCTCTAAGTAATGTTTAGAAAATCTTAAAGGGGAATGAAAAATAATGCCACCGTGATTCTAATAATCGAAATATATTTTAAGACACACAATATATTCATTCTAAACTTATTGAGGTATAATATATCAGGCAAATAGTGTACTACAAGTAGCACGTAATAAAATAATAACATTTCCTTTAAGGTTCCCTCGCGATATAACATATTGAGTAGGTACACAGGTTCGCAGTCAAATTTCGTTCGCTTTGAAATGCATTATAACACTATAGAGAGCTCAGTGTGCGATTGCGCTACAACACTTTAAAATTTTGTGATGCTCATATGATATTTATTTTCTTTTGTATAATACTAACAACTTTACTTTATAAGTTTTACTTTTCACCAACATTTTCTTTTCAACACATTAACATAAACATTTCAATATGTAATATAATTGTAATATCTATACTTCATAAAATCAATCATTTGGAACACATTCTGGACCTTCTCGCATTAGGTACATTATAAAATAACAGTGCCTAATCTAATATGATATCAGTAAAATATTAACACACGCTCACGTTCAACATTAAGATAAATAATAATCTAGAAAATAATAAATAGAATTATTAATATCACAGTAGAGTAACTGCCAGCTAGCCTACCACAAACAGTTTATAGATGAACTAATATCGTAATGATAAATTATGCACGAGAAAATCTGATAAGTGTAAGTGGTAGGTGCGTACTTAAGATGTAAGGCAACGGGCACTACAGCTGACAGTCGCGGTAAGAACTGCTGTGATATTGACAACTAAACAATCAAGTATCAGAACGAAGAACAACGTCTCCAAACAACATTCTTTGATCTCAATGTTGCTTGCAACCTTATAACTACTG
This sequence comes from Maruca vitrata, assembly GCA_039566165.1. Classification (NCBI taxonomy): domain Eukaryota; kingdom Metazoa; phylum Arthropoda; class Insecta; order Lepidoptera; family Crambidae; genus Maruca; species Maruca vitrata. The sequence continues at coordinate 10,194,637 of CM076912.1, read as the reverse complement.
GTAACCATAAAATGATGGATGACGCATCGTTTATCCCGGCCGTGAAGCCAACTATGACACTATACATTCTATTGAACAGAAATAATTTCATTTGACACAAGGACACAGTACACAAAAATATAAGTATTTGCTGTCTACAATGGTCTACAGGTGACATGTCGTCTAAATAAAATGCTGTATATGTATGTAGGAATTGCAACAAGACAAGTACATAATTAAACCAAAATTTCGTCGTCTATAACAAATCAATGCGTTGAAACCACTTACAATATCACCGTAATACAAACTTAACATTAGGGTCCATCAATTACACAATACGGTGGGGCACAGTGTACGATGTTGAGATGGCGTTACGTTAGCGTATTAGATAAGAAATAATAACAGTTCATTATCTATTACTTCGTTAAATCACTGTGCTTCCAGACCGCAGTATGCTGTGAGAGGAGGTCTACTTATCTAAAGCAGGAGACATATTTTCATAAATAATGATTGCCCACATACAATTCAGTATGTAATAAGAAGGTAAAACTATTACAATTTATTTACAATTTATGTAATGAAATCATATGAACCAAATTACAATTAAATTATTATAACGTTATATTTTCATATAGATATAAGTAACATGAAACAATAGTGCCGTAAATCTATATAAGTAATGTAGAGAAAAATACATGCTAGTTTAGGTACTAACGATAACTTCAAATTATTCATTAACATACTAAACATACTGAAAGAGATTGTAGTGATACTAATTGCACAATTTGTTTGAGGATTATATTTATACATATTTGAGAAAATATGCTAACTTACAACGGTATGATGTTCATATTGTTCGTCATATTGAGTGGCCGCGTAGGGCTGCAAGAGCCCGCACTGTGGCGATATTTAATCATGTCCAGCTTGTAAATACCTTAATTATTGTGAATTTACATATTTACATGAATGGAGTTTTTATACAGAAACCGATAAAAATAGTGTGAGAGGCACAATTTACATACACATACATATAAAAAATCAAAATCTTTCAGAACAAAGATTAACCTCATGAGTAAGCTTGTATTCTCTAGAGGTTAATTTAAACCTAAACAGAGTTTATTTTTTCTTGTTATTGTGATGCTAGAAATCACACTTTGTTCAAGTACATAGTTCAGAGCACTTTTAGAAATAAAAGAATTGTATATAATAAAATTGTACAGGATGTTAATACTACATAATATATAGGTAATTTGTTTACAATCTAAGTACGAAGACGAGACTCGTGTGTCCTAAAACTCATTTGTCTAAAAAATATTGCAGGCATTCAACCGGTTATTAATAAATTATGAACTGCAACTTAAAAATAATATAATTTAAAACACTATTCAGTATAAAATGATTCAATAATGCAGTAAGGATATCGAACGAACCACATACGAATAAGACTTAGAGGTCGACTAGCGGCCGGTGCGGGAGGCGCCCGGCGCAGGCGCCGCGCGCGCGCTCGCGGAGTTTCGAACTGTCTCTATCCATACATCAAAATTAATAACATACGAATCCTGAATCAAAAATTTGGCGGTTGAGGGATTGACCATAATCAAATTTCTTTCAATTATGCTCTTTGTACTGATATGTTTACATTTTACTTTTGTTTAATATTATGACTTTGGTGTTGAGTGCATATAAATTGAGCAAAATTTTGGCTAAATAAATTAATACGTAAAAATATTTACAAGTGGCTTAATAAAAATAAAGTGTCTTTATTCAAAATAATAATAAAAAAATTCTTCTAAGTTCTAATATAAGTTACATAAAATAAGAAAAACTATGATTTATGATACGTAACTCTAATAGCTTCGAATATAAACTGAGATCGGTATACTTATTACGTTGAATCTACAATGCACCCTAGCATCATAGGCTGCACTTTATTCGACGGATATTTGCCAAGGTATTTATATGCGACATTGAACTAAATGTATAATTGATGTATTCAAACCCAGTATATTGGATAAAAAAAACGTTACAATTTGAAATTAATATTAGGTATTATAGTATTACCGAATGTGTATTAACTATTAAGTGATATAATTCTTAGCATTACAAAATATGCCACGGCAGAAGCTTCGAGGGCGATTGAAGCTTTCAAAGGTTAACGAGATCTTATCATTATCTGCTAGAGTGACAACGACACGATTCAAATCAACAGCAAGCAAAAGCAATGTATTTTCAGCTTCACTGATAGACACATATTTGTAAAAATAACTAAAAACATAACAAAATGAACTATTGTATTGTATCTAATATTATCTATTAAATACTATTATTATGACTTCAACTTAAAAATATCTATTTCTATATTACAATCTAAGCCGCTGTTATATCTAGATCCTTACAATATGGCAGTTGTCAAATCGCTAGCTGAGTTGTTGCTAAACATATACGAACTAACTTTAGTGATCATTTTGGTTTTTAGAGCGCGGTGTTTCGTTGCTTCAAACACAAGTAGGTAAGATAGAATTGGCTAAAATGACAACTTTCATGATGTTTTATCACAACCATTATTGCAATGAAAATGTATATTTGGTAATATTCGCAGGTACGTCACGTAAAATAATACAATATACATATTTTGATAGCACTTGGTTATGAATTTTAAACTCTGATATTAGCGGTAAAGCACCCTGTAACTGTTCAAATAATTTTGGCAAGAAAATATTTCATAAAAATATTTTCGATGTGTTTGAGATTATTAAGTTATCCAAAATATGGCTGAGTCGAAGCACAGCATTAAAATATAGTCCTCATTTTAATGGGCAGATTTATTATACAATTCAAATACGATTTAGACGAACTGTAATCTTGTCAGATCTAACTTAATATTCTTGTGAGATCTAAATGGTTATGAACATAAACTTAATTCGTTCAAAAGTGTTAATACACCTTTTACTTTTGGTGAGTTTGTCACATTTATATGCGTTTTTATAAACATTTATTTATGGATAGTCGAACTTTCCTGAGTGCAAATTACTAATAAGAAGACAATCATGTTACGTATATTTGTTTTTACTTTAGAAAGGAATTGAGACAGTGGACTAGCATGGATTTGCTTAAACTGTGTTAAGTTGTAAGTATATGTTTTGGTTTGTCCACTGTCTTTGACCGATCCAATCACTAGAGTACATGAGTAGAGTACAAGAGTAAGCAAAGTTTATGGTAGTTGTGCGTTAAGTATTTTATGTGTGAGCACCGATATCGATAGGCCTAGTGGCGGTGCCATTGGTCATTGACTACGCAAGCCCGGATTCTGAATTCAGGGCGCGTGAGTGCTAATATAATACTAATCACAAATGTCGATGCATTCATTGTATGAAGAAAAAAACGGATGAATAAAAACAAACACTAATCTGACCCGAACTTTTCCCAAAAACATTTACAGATATATTTCTGATTGAATAAAAGATACTTGATTGGCACATATCCATTTTGTAAACGTAACTGTTAATTTTGTAGAATTTTGCATTTATTAAAAATATTTCAATTTATTATAATCACTTATTATTACGCAAGACATTAAATATAACAACAAACCTTGGTAACTGCTGATAGATTTGAAATACCGCGCTGTGATGTGTTCAACGCAAACAGGATTTCTACGTGTTTTAACTATGTTAGATGCTCGACATCTCATAATATATTAAATTCAAAACACGTATTTTGCCATCGTACAAAACTTTTTGATTTAAACGATCACGTAATTAAGTAACAATACTATTATAGTAATATAATTAATATTTTATGTACACATCCCAAACATTGCTTTCATTTTTGAATAAGATATAGTATAATATATTCATAATTCATAGTATAATTTTAATAATTATTATTTACAAATTTAATCTTCCCTTTATAATACTTAAAATATAATATTGCAGCTCGCATCGCCTTCACCTTTCATTTTGCTCGTACAAGCCTTTCCTTTCCGTTCCTTATCACATGTCTCTACATTCCCATTATATTAAAAGGAGGTTTTGAAGCATTTATGTACAGTAGGCGGTATTGGACGCGAAACTCGAAGGTCGTAAGACTCTAAGACAGATGTCCAATATGTACATGAAGCCCTCCCTCTAATCACAGCGATCCTATTCCACGTGATGTATTTTGTTCTTCCCTTGACGGGGTTCCTTTTCGTGATGTTATCGTCAATCCATTTCCTTGATCCTTCGTCCAGTGGTCGATGACGCCGACGAGTCGGTGCGACGGCATTGCGATTGCAAGTGCTGCCGTGCGCGGATGCCGTCTGGCGTCTCGTCATTCCGTAGCGGCGAGTCGCAGGGACTCCCACCGCCTGCCAACGCGCGACCGATGCTGAGTATTGTCTTATTGTTGAAGACCACATTTGTATACCACATAGATATGTTCATAAAAATTTAAGTCTAAAACATGATTTGTAGTCTTTTCGTCGAACCTGAGATAGCTTATAAGACTAATTCATATAACATAGTTTTGTTTTATTATTATCTAATAATTCAGTCAATATACATTTCATATAGTGATTAATATCACTGAAGGGTTTTCGACTGGAATATTATACAGTCGAGTATAATTTTGACCGGGGAGCAGGCGTCCCCGGCAGTCGGCGTGCCGCGGCTCGCACTCGTGTGGAAACATTTACGTGCACTCAATACGTAGGTACTTTCTAAAGCACATTCGAAAATGTGGACGGAATACTCTGACTTCAACACATTTGTAACGTTTTCTCTACTAAGCGACGAAGCCAAGGACAGTTTACAAAAATATATCTGATTTAGTAAAGTAGCAAGTAAGTATATCGAGACCGATCTGTCGTTTATGCGTTATATAAAAATAATATCTATTCTTTGGGGAAAAAATCACCATTATCCGGCTGAAAATATTATTTTGTGATCAAATATTTATGAGGTGGTACAGATTACAAAAACTTGAGTTGAGAATGTAAGTCAGCTGTCACAAAATCATATGTGTGTTACAAACATATTACGATGTTTTTCATGTAAATGATGATTTTTGCGAACTGTTTGCAGGCGCTCCGCGTCGCGTGCCCGCGAATGCTTCCACACTGAGTTACGTCAGTCTAACCTTAAACATAATATTCTTACACCTAATATTCACAGTCTGCAGCTGAGAGCGACACGCGACTCCGCATACATGTTACAGTAAAGGCGAATCTACTGCGCTACAAAAATACGTGGGCAATGTCCATATTATGCAGTCAAAATACGAGCCACATTTGAAGAGCAAAAATATGTCTCCTTCGCGATTCATATCCAATATAATTATTTATATTAATAATTAATTTTCTCTGTTTATATTAAATAAAAACATTTTATAATATAATCTTCTTAGCTTAATCACGTGTCGACCACTAGTTCTCGCGCACGCTTTGTGAAAGTCAGTACCGTCGAGTGTCTAGCGTCAGTTTCTGAGATGTGAGGTGGGCGCGCGCGTACGCACGGCGCGCGCGCTAGTCGCCGAAGCGGGTGCAAGCCTTCTTCCACTTGCACTGGGTGCACCAGAGGTCGCGCTGGTCCATGCCGTACACCTTGCGGCACTTCTTGTTGTCGGAGCGCGGCCGCCGGCCCGGGCTGCTCGGGGACCCGCTCGCGCTCGATAGCCTCATGTGCTTCTGTTGACAACAATACAACACTGGTTTACTATCAATTTTATCATTACCTATTCGTCCTAAGTTCGTAAATAGCTTTCGTTGCAGAATAAGATCCAGCTGTCCAGAATTTGTGTAAAAGTTGAATTTCATTTGAGGGATGTGGTGGTGTCACTGGTACACAACTGTATTACTTATTCCTGAATAACCAGTTGACTACGTTTAAAAGCCACCACAAAGCGTAGTAGCAGTATTACAGGAACTAGCGAGCTCATTTAGAGTCCCACTGTGTAGAGTGCGTAGGTTGACCATTGCAGGCGTGGGAATGTGTACTACTAGAATAACAACAAGTATTTTTGTAAAACAACGTCGACTGTCGAGTCGATGATTTACATTTAATACTTAGATTTACTTACCGGTGAGTGTGAGCTGGACCAGGAATGCGTTACGGGAATGCTTATAGGTCTAGCTGACCCATTCTGCATGGTTGAGAGTACTTGCCTGAAAAAAATAATGTTACACTTATAATACCTAACTTTAATGAGGGCCAACAAAGTTTCAGCTGACGTATATCAGATAATTGCAGTCGACTGTGGTAGCTGGCTTACAATTTAATCGGCTTATTTAGTGACCTTGTTTGTGGCTACGAGTTGGTTCCAACTTGTTGATAAATAAAAAACAACCTATTGGATAGAATTTAGCAACGATATTTTTTGATCCATTGGACCCCACGTTGGGCGCCATAATTAAAATTACATTTAATCATCATCATCATCATTCTCCTGCCCTTGTCCCACACTAAGTCGGGGTCGGCGCAACATGTACATTTCTTACACTCGGGCCTGTCATTCGTCATCTCTGTGTGTACTCCTTTCACTCCCATATCATCTCTCACGCAATCCATCCATGTCTTCTTCGGCCTTCCTCTACTATAACATCCATTGACATTCATACTCATCACTCTTCTAGTCACATGGCTTTCTTCCCTCTTCATAAAATGCCCGTATAAAGCTACCTTGCACTTCTTACCTTTTCTAAAATTGGTGCAACTTTCAGGCTTCGGGCTTCCCCTTATATATTAATTCCTAAAAAAAATATATATTCATAAAATTACATTTAATATGTGACGTAAATCTTCCAAGGCTACCCTCAGATATTCAATGCAATATTTTTTTAAAAACGGTTTTAAGTATATATGGTTAATATATACTTAAACTTGCGATGATGGCTTGGAGTACCCTGGTCATCATCACTGTACTTGCGGGGGAGCGGATGGCTCCCACCCCTAAATGTCAAAACAGTCCATGCCCATTGACCTAGAGACGACCCAATTTGAAGACATGAAGTTGCCATACTGATGTCAAAGCAGTATGGTAGCCAAGACCTTGTGTTTAGCCCATTAACCTAGAGATGACCCAAGTTGAAGACATGAAGTTGCCATACTGATGTCAAAACAGTATGGTAGCCTTACCTGTAGGAGCCCACGAGCTGTCGCTGGTACTCGGGGTCCTCGTGCGGGGGCCGGCACATGTCTCGGTGGGACAGTGTGGGCGGGGGCGCGGGCGTGGGCACCTCGCGCTCGGTATAATAGAACTCCTCTTCATGGTCACTCTCCCCCTCTTTCTTTGGCCTGCAAATTGTATTAGGAAATTAGTGGCTTTGTAACGAAGTAGTTACTTGTTGTTTAGATACTGACAAAATTAACAATGTAGAATTTTTCAGTATGAAGAAAAACCTTCATGTGCTCATTTAAATAACACTAAGCGTGTAACCATTGTAGACTATATGCAAATGAGTTGTTTGTGGAGGTCAGGCAACAATAATTTCATTATATTTCAGTATACGTGTTCATCAAACAATGTATAAAATTTAAGAGAAAGCTTTTAAACCTTTTCTAAAGCCCTTGAATAGTTGATAAGCGTATTGTATTTTACTATGCATCTTGGGTAACGTACTAATTGCCTAAGAATTTAATTGCGATTGCTAATGAACTCATGTAATGTATGCAACAGTCGTACGAAAAGTAGAATATGAGAACGTTTTCCAAGGATTTAATAAGCATAAAGGCCGATGTCGTTTTTCATTCTGGAAAGGTTGAGTCAAAAGTAACAGTTTTTTTGTAGACTGAATGTCAGTCAGAGTGTGTTACGAGTACGAGGCGCGTATACGTAGATATATTGTCGTCATTTAGCAGGGCAGGGTTACGTAACCGGCGACGGGCGGCAGGCGGCCTTGCGCGCGCGGTACTTGCAACCTTGTCGCCAAGCATCGGCGCTTCCGGGTCACTAAGGGACGGCCTTTCAGTCTCTACCCGCCAGTACTTACGACTAGTTGCTACCGAACAAAGGTCGCTCTATTTTTCCTCAGATAAAGTTGAAAATATAAGGAGTTTCGCCTTCGAAAGTTGTAGGAAATATACCGAGTGTGCATGTCAGCCAGCTGGCTAGTTGTGCAATTTTATTGCACTACACGTGTTATCAGCGCGCACGTGACCCCGCCGCACGTGCCAGTTAAATACGTTATTTGTCTCTCATCCAATCACATTCAGCGTAGCACGTTATGCCGATATTGCATAATAACTTACGGCTGTTAAAACCTTGAATTCCAGTCAAGAGCTGCAGTTGCATAGATTAAACAATTCATGCAGCGGAGTAAAATACTCAAGTTATATCTTTTGTTCACAATAACGCTGTAAAATATTATTTTATCAGATTTGGCCTCATTCTATGTTCCCAATTTTACATTCTTACTTTTCTTCAAGTAGTTTGTAGCCTAAGTATTATTTGTTGACCTATTTTGTATGATCGATTCACTCAAAAACTACAAAAATATGGATAAAAGATGCGTACCCCAAATGTGAGTGTCTTATGTGAGCTTCGATGGCAGCACAGGTGTTGATGGAGAATCCGCATCCTCGCCATGTGCATTGATACACTACACTGTTCATCTGAAACAAGAAAAAAATAATATAAAATTTTCATTCAAAGACTTTTAATAAACGGCACACTAATCTACTATACAGCCTTGAAATGAATTACGATAGTAATTGTATTTTCCAGTCAAGATTTTTATGAATACCGTGGTCAATGTTAGTGATTTGCAACACTTTTTACCTAATATCAGCTCGGATTGGTAATTTTACACAAGGACTTATGGAACGTATTTGAAGGGATTGTAGACAATACACATACGTATTGAATATCGTTAGATAACGAGCGAACAGAGACGGAAATGGTTCTAGGTCGCAAGTGCGGCCTTGCTGATGCCGCAGCGCGCCCTCCTGCGCCACACCCGCATGCCGTGACCATCGCTGCATCTACATAGTAACGTGCACTAATAAAGCGGCACACGATATAAATCGACGATGATTCTCAGGAAATACAATGGCTTTGTTGGGAGTCAATGTAAACGCATTTGTAGGCGGTTTCTGCGTGTTGCTCATGCATTTTACGTAGTCATATTGCATAAAGTTACGCTTTATTTATATTGAATGTGTATTACAGTGAAACCTGACTAAGTGGGACCTGGCTAAGTGAGAAACCTCCATATCTAGTACTCAATCGGGGGTCCCAACACCTAGGCACTGCATTACCTCTGTTAGTGAGACGAAGCAAACCTCTATATCTGGGATTCATTCTTTCGATTATTTTTTCTTATTTGCCTCTGTTACCGAGACAGCGAGTATATTTCATATCTACAAACCTATGTTACTGAGATAAAATCGTATTACTTGTTTGCATAGTTATTCTTATTCTACCCACAAATTCCGCACTTAAAGACGAAATTTCATAATTTCAATGACCTCGTTTTAGTTTCGCTTTATTATCATAAGATGTTTGTTTGAAAAATGTCAAAACGTAAAATAAAATGTTTATCATTTCGTGAAAAACTGAAGTTGATATCCGTTTATGAAGTATTACGAAAACTGAAACGATTACGTTCACTAGAATATTTTGAACTTGAACAGTGTTTGCTAGCTTGAGTTAAGCATGTTCGTAACATTTAACAGATTGATGATGATTAAAGTTGATTTAGAATGTTAACGTAACATATTTTTTAATAATCGCACCTCTATATCTGAAATAACCTGCTTTCTGACCTCTGTTAATGGGACCCTCTGTTATTGAGACAGATATTTATTTATACCTGGATATCTGAGACACCGGGTAAGTGGAATACCTCTATAAGTTAAACAATATTGCTGGTCCCTGGATGTCTTACTTAACCAGGTTTTACTGTATAAGTTCGGCCGGGTGTTCAATTGATCCGAAGTGCAATTGAAATATTTGAAGGTGCGAACGAGACGCGCAAGCGCTCGCAGCCGCAGTTGTGTGGCTTGCCAAAGATTCTGCATCGACCTTCTGTCCAATGCCACATTATTTTGGCCACCCGGGCTGAGCTGCCACTGACAACCGTCCTGTTGCCATGCCACACGTCTTATAATTAGATTCCAGTGACGTATTCATACTTCAAATCCTCTCTTTCCTTTAGATTATTTGCTCGTAATTTATTTCCAGATGCGAGTCCCGTTTCATGGAAACGTAAAAGCCGACATTCGTTTAAATAACAAGAGACATTCTCGTGAATGAGTCAATGCAATTTGTAATGGAAGCTGGAATGGGTACCTAGAACGGTCCATAAATAGGTCGAACCTTGGCTGCACATCGCCGCTGTGTCAGGGACTTTTAGTGAATTAGGTTGCGCGAGCAATGTGGGTGCTGTTCTGCGCCTGGAAACGGAGGCTATATCAAGTGCAGTGGGATAAGTAGGTCAGGTCGGGGGCAGCCCGGCGGGGCGGGCGGGCGGCAGGTCGCATCTAGGTCGCAGCACCACGGCCAAGGGTGGTCTGCGAAGGTTGCGTTCCTTTGTCATATTTGAGGGCACATCTAAATGCAAACTGCATATAGCATTAAACACTTCGCTTTAATTGAGAGTTTTGCTCATGCCAAATAATGAACAAACATTATCAAACAAAAGGGAATGCACCGCTTTGTGTGCCAGATAAAATCAATGATTCCAAGTACGGGTTGATGACGTTCAACATATTTGTTAGTCATTACCCTATGACGCATATTACGGGAATTACAAAGGTTTGTTGTAACTTTGTGTTCCAGCTAGTTTCGTTGAAAACGTATGGATAACGTTATTTAGGATGCACGTCATCGGCAGTTCGTCTCATGTTGCCATTCGACAAAAGCTCTTTGATCATTGTGTTTATATTCCTGTGGCAAACCATTGTAATCAGGTTGACTTTACGTTTACCGGTCCTATGAGTGTGTCCTTCGAACACCGGCAAAACTTCGATCGATACTGCGTCACCCATCAAGGTTCGTACTCTGTTCAAGGGAAATCTACGCACCATGGTTTATGGGGAAAAATGAGAATTTTAATATTCTTAAAGGAATAAGTTGATTTATTTATACGTTCAACACAACTTCCAGTACATAATGATTAATTTAATTATTATCCAATCGTAGATACTACCTACGTATGCATCCGTTATGCTGAGTGTTACTATCATCTGGTACTTGATTATTAATCCAAGTTACAAATCTTTTTTTTACAAATACCTTTAAGGCAGGTGAAATCAAGTAACTTTGAATTAAAACCATCAATTATCAGTTAGAATACCATTCATCTCTGTGATTTATGGGAGGATACACGAAAATAGGTCACTCAGACTGGAAGATCTCGAATAAGGTGAATTTGTGGCCGATATACGGGCTCGAGATTTTGTTTGACTGCTCGGCTATTTTAATATTGGATGCCTTCCCTTCCAAAGAGGAGGGAAGCGGGAGGGGGGGGGTCGTGACGCGGGCTGCTGCCGCTACAGGGGAGCCACCTACCGCTGCACCACTGACCTACTTTTGACTTTCAATAAACTTGTAATAGGTAGATAAATATGTTTTGCCTACGGATACTTCAGAAAAAAAATGATCCGAATGCTCGCGTTCACTCAGGTCATTTGCATAACCAAGATAAAGACAATGTAGAGGTAGTTAATATAAAATAATATTGATATCCTGTAAGTTGACGTCAGTACCCACACTTATAGATTGTGATGTATTATGCCTTTTCTAACAATGAACTATAACTCCTCCTGACACCAGAGCTGTAATATTTACTTATTGTTAATGGATTTTTTAGTATCAATAACTATAGGAACAACCTCAATGAAAACAGTTTATTCGATTGTTTAGAACTATTGAAGTATTTACTGCTAACCCATTGCATTTGCTTGAAAGCGTTTTGTAGTGATGACATTTGGTCTCTTGCAGGAGTCAACCGTTTTCGAGTTTTCTCATTAAATATTATTAGTCCCCATCAAAAGTTACGAAAAGCGTTTTAAGCTTAAGTTGCATACTTTTGTATTAGTGAAATAGCATGAATCACGAATATTAATCAGTGTAGCTATTCCGCCTACGAATTCAGCGGTTCCCCCTTTTAGTTTCAGGGGCGTTTTTCTTTGTGTTGGCTCGCGCGGTGTGTATCGAGCGGGCGGGTGTGTGGGTAGGCCGGTTGCACCGGCGCGCGGCTGTGTGCCGTACGGACGGGTTACACGCGCCGCCCGATGCGATTGTGTGCAACGCTGCCGGTGCATCGCATCTAGTTCTAGGCACGGCCGCCTCGTGGACGCCCAGACAGATTTAACTGTCCATATTTGAGGTTGGTGCCAGTAAACCTTGAACTGTGAATTGATTGTGCGGAATATTTTCTCGGTTTTGCATTCTGTTTTTCAATTGAGGTATCGTATTTGATTTGTTCCTATTTAATAGCGTTGCTATTGATCTTCCTGATTGCTCTCATTAAAATTGTTTACACAAAACTGCGTCAAGTATACCTATCTATGAATAAAAAAAAATAAAAAAAAAAAAAAAATAAAAAAAAAAAAAAAGAGTTTATTGACCAAGTACAATTGTTATAAAATATATACATCATAAATACCTAAACTAGGTCTAACCTTTTCTTATAGGCATCTATGCTCCTTATCCTATAGGCTGTGTCTAATACATGGTAATAATTTTAATTTTGCTAGTAAGGAAAACAAACAGAAGTTACATTGCAAGTAGTAAATATTGGTGTGCGTACCTGTATTTCTCTACACTTTATATTTAATTTAGGTTTGAGTTACTAGTATATAAACATCTAACTTATCTCTTTGTTTATCAAGTGACGTCATTACAGCAGTTGAATAGGAACAATAATATCACCACAAGAAATAGACCAAAACCTACAAAAATAAGGGTAATAAGCTATGGTAACAACGAGGTGCGATATAAAACATTTGCAAAAAAAATCAGGCTATGAACAACGATTTCATTGGATAAGAAAAGCCGTTGGGTTAAAGTTCCCGCGTTTTTGACTATCGAACCCAAACTGGTAACGCTTTGTTTAGGCGGCCAAGCGCTGATTGGTCGGCTCCACTCGGTCGTGTTTGAACGAAGAGACGGATGATGCCTTCTGCGGTTAGCGTGTTCGCATCAAAAGTTAATGCGTGAATGTTTATCCGTATTTAGGACAACAGAAAACGCTTTGTGCGTTATAGACTTGTTTATTAAAGTTCTTCTAAAGGTTTAGAGAGTTTTGTTTTAAATTATTTAAAACATTTTAATGTAAGTAGAGCTAGCTGTAAGTAAAGTTGTTAAAACTACAGGAATAAAGAGATATTTAATTTTATATTGTGTGAAATATCACAAATTCATATATGGTGTTATTAAGGAAGTCATTGAAATGAAAAACACAATTTCGTTGGCAACATAAAAACCTTTAACATTGTATTTATGTAAATGTAATAGAGTTTTTGTATTAGTTCGCGTGAGACGCGGAGCTTGCACGTGTCGGCGCGGGGAGGCACGGGGCGGGAAATGGAAATGCTATCGAACCCAAGACTAGATTGTTAAATTATACCTCGTATACCTTGCACTCAAGACAGTGGTACCTACGAACCACTGGATTGATAATTGAACCACAAATCCACCTAACGATTTGTTGATTGAGACCGGCTTATAAATAATAGAGCACATAATTTGACAGAGATATGTAATAATAGCCTAACGTTTTGTACAAACACGAATAATACAGTCGTAACACGTGTAATGATGCGAGACCACACGACTAACAATGAGCAGTAGTTTCATTCGAACACAATATCGATGAATTTAATATGTAGGGGAACTGTAAACGTTATTGAAATGTTCGACGATTTTCACTTTTGTTTATGACAGCTATAATATTTTCCATAATCAATGTAAAAATTCGTTTGCGACTGGGAAAATACTCCGTGTAATAAACCCATAAAATTTCACAACGGTACCATCAAGAAAATAATTACGTTCTTGTTTCTAAGACCGTAAACAAGTTGAGGGCTACTGTAAACTATATTCAAGCACGCGGCGCCAAGGCACATATTCGTATAACTGTATAGTATGAATAACGAACCGGCATAAAATGCCGGTTTGTTGTTGCGCCGTCTCTTTCTACTGCGAAACGCCGAGATGATATTGATTTGTTTTCATTGCGTCTCCTTTCCGCTGGCAGCGCCGCATAAGTCTGTCTCGCAGGCGTGACCTTCCTTATTTATACTTCAAGTACGCGGTCAGATAAGTTGTTTTCGTGTCATCTCGCTCTAGCGTTAGAAACGAATGAGGAAGACGCCATTTAAAGGCTGATGTGTTGCGTTGCTGCGTGGTGCCGGCCGGTACTTTTGGCCTAGTGTGCGTGTCCCCGCGGGAGCGCTGCGGCACCGAGCACACGGGCGATGGCGCGGCGGTGTTGCCACAACATAAACAACACACATCTCATAGGTATCCATTCTTAACCAGCCCGATATTAGCCCTGTTACTAAGTCCTGTTACACCTAGCAAAATCAAAAACTTTAGTTGTAGCACTATGCGTATGGAGTGCTACGAAAAAGCTCCAATGCTACGAACTGCTACGTAATTCCCTACAACAGTTTTGTAAGACCGGGAGTAAAATATGTAAAAAGTTTACATCTATATGCGCGTATGTTATGTTACACATATGTATTAATATGTATGTCTTATAAATATTATATTGCGTCACGTTGCTACACAAGTTTCGATTAGAAACTTCTAACTCTAAGTGAAAATAATAATTCCATCTTTCAGCGCTTGCGCAACTCGTATAAGATGTATAATCGTAATCTCACGTGATTTGTAATAATCATCATCTTATTCGTGTGCCAATATTTGAGTAATGCCTGGTTTATGTTGGTATTACTTAGGAACGCCCGTCTGCATTTACAGTCCTAGTTGGATAAAGAAATCATTTACTACATCGTTACAAAGAGAATTGAAATAATTTACTAAATAAGATCTAAGAGTGAGTGGGCATAGAAGTCCGTTTCGAATACCTACAGGTCTCAGTTCACGCATAACCGATTTACGCTGTTTCACGACCGACAGATAACCAGCTGCGAACTATGTTGTTTACACACGCTCAATTATCAATTTGCATGCGAATATAATAAATTGCGCGCAAATGATATGCTAGTGTATTCTGTAGGTACAGATGGCAGCTCAGGAGATATTCCACGATGGACGTCACGTGGCCGACCCAGTGCCGAGGCCTTGTTTCAAAATAATCATTGTCCCGCAACGTGTTTACAAACAAACTTTTCTTGGTGCTGTTTAAAAAGTGACCATTACAAGCGGCCGTTTCCGCTCAAGAATAAAGTTCCTGCCTAACTACAAAAGTTGTCGCTTTTGTGCTAAATTTCACAGTAAATATTAAAACATACACGTTTGGAATACCACCTCATTCATAAGTGTAATTCTTAAAGCACACTTCTTAACGGTCAGATAAGCTTGAATGAACGAATAACTGACTGTATTTGGAGTTAGTTTATCTACCGGCGGCGTAGCATACTAGGTTGATAAACACCGAAACTTGTCACACAAAGGAGTTAGATGAGATAGCGGCATGACTGAGCGAGAGGGCGCAAAATGTGCCATGCAGTGGCACCGGCACCCCATGGAGCTAAGGGACTAAAAGCATTGCAGGTCACTGAACCTGCGATGGCTTTACCCCTACTACGTACTTCCCATTCTTACTGTGACCCCCTGTGAGCCTTAAAATTGGTTTGACACAATCAGTGGAAAACTAAGAAATGTCTACATGCAGTAGAGGGCCCATAAAAATGTAATTAACCGTTGTTTTATTGCTTTATCGTACAGAGGCGAGGTGTAACGGCAATTGAAAAATAATTATAATGGCTTGAATAAAAAAGGTGCGCGTTATACATTGTTGTTATAGGGCAATATACGGTTATAACAGTTGGATGGAAGAACCAATACGCGGTTGAGTGTGACTACACAAAGAATATTCTACAGGTGGCGTCGCGGATGCATTGAACTCGGATCCAAAACATTCCCCTCGGCCGCACGCCCCCCGCCGGCTCTACCCCTCGTCACTTCATGTTTTTCACTTCACTCTGTGCCGGCACGCACACTTACACACATCACACATACAAAGCTTGCACATTACATACCAAAACGCTACTCTACTTATCTGTTGAGAACCGCAATGAGCTTCGAATTTTTTCGATATCCCGTGGCTCTACGAGATTTGCCCGAATTTGACCGTTCCTAGCAGAGCAAGAAATTTATTACATATAATGTTAGCCTGCCATTTAAGATTTTTACATAATAAAGTTACCTACAAATAAATGAGATGAGTGTTGTTTCCAAAAATGATTCACCGGAATATAATTATTGTATTATTGAATATGCTAACTAACCTACTATGATTTTCAAGGTAAATTAGTAGTTTTTTTTTCAATAAGTAGTTGTAACAATGTCGCAAAACTGTAATCCGGTGCACGTGAGAGTCAGAGGTGAAGCGCGTCACTTGACGGAGCGTGAAAGTGCGTCATCGGCTCTACGTAGCGCTGTCTTTTCGTTATCCGTTTATGAGACGATTAGCCTATTACCAGAGTGCACAGTGGCCGGGCGATCGTGCAGAAAGCGCACATAACGTGATTCACGCTCGCGAGGTAACCAGGAGTGATGAATCAGCCGAGTGGGGCAGTCGCCAATAGCGGAGGAGGACCGCCTCCTGGTCACCGACCCCTGCAGGTTCTGACTTGTTACAATTTCACTTTTTCCTCTTTAAGTTGCGGTGCCGCCGATGCCGGTTTAATGACTCGCAGCGCCTAATCATCCGAGCAGGCGCGCAGATTCCAACTGCTATACACCCGTGCGAATAGCGAACCGAATCGCGGTGACATAATCATTTTGGCAAACGCCCCGGCCCATTTATATTCGAAAAAATCCGTGTTACGCACACGATATCGCATAAACACGATTTTACTTGTAAAATGGGAAGTTTGTTGAACCCGCGGGACTACTCATTATCGCGTCTGATGAACTCGTCGCTCCATTGTTCCAGCCGGCGATACCCGCTGCCGCATATAGCTATGTAATTTTGTCATTACGAATCCACTTACAAACAATACCTCAACTTTTAAAGCCCTGACACATTAAAACTAAAACGACGGAATATTTTTTGTTCACCTTTATCTCTAAGTTATTTTAATAGAAAACGTTTGACGTCATCGCGCTAACGGTAGCTGGGTATTAAAATTATTGGGAATACACGTAGAAAATTATATTCGTAGATTAGACGCGTAAGTGATCGCCCTATCCTTTGAGATGCGAAGTGTAAACATTTGAACTGTCAAGAACGGACAGTGCCCCGGCTCCGATGTCATTGCCCTGTCGATGCGGGTTAAAAAAACGCATTGCTCCCCATCTATCTGCCGACGCAACTACACGCGTTTTGCCTCAAGAAATACTCATCTCGCTCGACGCTTTGAACCAGAGGTAATCCATAATAGAAAGTAAGTATTCTGTGGTTATTTTTAGTAAAAAACTTGCTTAGAGTTGATCTCGCAGGTCGTGACAGATGACTTGGATTATGATTTTTCATTAGCGATGGAAGATGAATCTTTTATCATTGCGATATCGCAATCATTGACGAATACCGCATATCCATTAATTATAAAACTACCACCCGCAAAGTGTCGTGTAGCACGCAAACAGTAACCGTAGCACTTCCTTTGTTCAGTTTAATTGTGCAAGGTAGCAGAAGTAATTGCCCAATGTGGCTACACACCCATAATGGCCGCAGCCGCAGCTGGTAGACGGACCCGCCGAATACTGGTCAATGTCTTCGGCGACGGGGTGCTTGACCGTACCAAGGTCGCAGGATAGGGTACATGAACCTTATGGCGCCCACTCCGCGTCCGCGCTTAGATGTGATAGCCGATTAATTTGCGACGTGCGTATCGACGACACTGGTTGGGTTTACGCGAAACGATAATTTGAAAGATATGAGTGGGGTTATTAGAACGAGGGAGCCGTGTGGGGCGATGACCCGCAGAGCGAGATAGAGCGACAACAACATTGAAGTTCGCGCGGGCCTCGTGACGCCGGCCGCCATTGCCCATAAAACATTGCTTCGATTCAAATTTAAAAGTTTAGAAATGACTGCACGCCTCCGATGTTTTAGCCACGCTAATCTGTATTAAGTATACTCAACCATCCGATGCGGTTACGAAATTAATCCAAACGGCATTCTACTTAAGTGGCTGGATACGATCATAAGAATGTGCATGCTAGCATGGCCCAACCGCATGGCTACTACATTATTTCGAATATAGCTTTCTAAATATAAGCACGTAATGCAATCATTCCCCAAGGAAAACCATAACAAGCTCTATCGTCCGATAGGCACTGTTTGATTGAGTTTTTGTAGGCACTTGTTTAAAAATAGATGGCAATCGTGTTAATTTGCAGGATATTTTTATAATTTATAGTAAAATTATACAAATTATCTAACTAAAACTATCGCGATATTGTGTAATTTATTCATTTCTATGAATCGAATGAAGACGAAAGAAATGTGATCAACAGTGATTCAAAAATGGTTTACTACGTCGACATGTATTTTACATTTTATAAATACTTGCGCAACCTGAAAATTAGGTACGAAGAAAACGCATTGAGTCAGTTCGATTCCTTTGTGTCTACATTGTTGTGAGCGAAATGCACATAACTGCATTAACAATCAAATGAGTCGAAGTAAACGAAATCGCTTATTTAGAGTTAGCGTTGTATCACACACAAAGGAGTGGGTACCTAATGTAATAGTGGCAAGTGGGTCACTCACTCGTGGATCGCTGTAACCCATTTTCGCTATTGCACAACTCGATCTCGGCAAGTACTCGAATAAGCCATTATAGCTGCCGTTCTAGTTACTCACTGGATCGATAATTTATTGAACATGTATGCTGCATCTGATATTGACTCTACACGGATTTACGAGGAGAACCTTTGTGTCATCGCTTGAATCTGCTTTTGGTTTCGTTTTTAAGCTCATTCATTATTATATACCTAAACGATTAATACCCTAATTTGATAAATGATTAAATTTTACAACACATATACGAAGTAGAAAGATAACGAAAGCGATTTGTTATTGAAAGGAAGATCGCAATTATTGCCATCATTAATATCGAATGAAGCATTAACACACATATGGATGCTATGATATTGGAGGTTATTACAACGAATAATGAATATTTGGAGCGATCGAGTGTGTATGTGTGCACTGCGGCCTACATTCGCGCCCCACATCGATACCGCAATCGGCGCGCGCGTCTCCGATGTTCTTATTTCACTGTCAGATTGTTAACTCTGCAAAAACAGGTGACACGTTCATGTATCTTTCTCTTTTTTTTGCCTTAACATACGATCTACTCAATCAAACTAAGTAACATTATAATTGTAGGTATAACTGAGTAATTATTACCCAAGATTCAATTAAAATAAAAATAACTTCAAATTCTGTTCTTTAGGTAATATTTCTAAGTAATGTTATGTTTTACTACAATCACGAAGTATAATTTTCTATAGATGCTAGACTTAAGTGATTTTTAATGACTAGGTTTATTTTATGGTCGTCATATAAATTGCACGTGTCTATTAATGAGTAGCTAGATCCCGGAACTAAATATATATCAAACAAATAGAAAGTATATGTAATTAAAATCAGCAACTCATATCAACGAACATTATTAAAATCATCAAGTAATCCCTCAAGGAATAGCGTGTGTTCGAGGTTGTTCATTTGGTTACGTAATTTAACGTTTGTTTCCGTTTAAAGCTGTGGAAAATATATGATATCCGACGGAAAATAAACAGTCACGTGGTGCGTTTCAGCTATCTTTAAAGGTTATAAGATAGTCAAGCGTGTTCTCTATCATCAACACATGAAAGCAATACACATATGTACATATTTCAAGAATTGATTTGGTTTAGATTCTTTTATATTGCTTATAATGTTTATTACACAATGAGGAAGTGCGGGATGACGCGCGTGGCAACACAAATGAAGACCGATTTTGTATTTTGGACTGATCTTGACACCAAGGACAGAATTGACGCGTCAACAATGCCCTCGGCAATGTTAATAATGTATTGAGCACGGCAGCTCTTATCGCCTATTATCTGGCTGTTATGTAATGCGTTCTAAATTGCTCGGTAATTGGTTGACAAAGGCGTAGCCCCGCAGGGCAGCCAGGGCCCGGGTCGCCGCTTGCCCCTGCGCACCGGACGTCCTATACCATACATTAGCACATTAAAAAGACCATATTGGGTACTCGCCCGCTAAATTATTTAACTTTATGTAGATTATGCACGCCATTGTTAAAAACGTAATCGCTACTACCATCTTTACTACGAGGTAATGACACCAAAATGTCGTGCCACGTTATGTAATGAAGTGTTTCCTTGTTTTATTCAATAATTCGAATTTTGTTAATCAAATCTATCTGGCTCGAAGGACTATATAGACGTTCTGCAATATTTACCTATTTTATTGGTGTTATCAAGTCGTTAGTTGATGTTATTAGTCAGTGGCCTATTTGGGCGTGTGGTATACCGTATGGAGGTCGTGGTACAAAGTAAACGGGCGCTGGGCATGTGCGCGGTGCGTGACGGTCCCCGCCGGGCCAGTTCCGCCATTACTATACTATGCCAGTGTTGCCATCACATTTACACTCCTAATATAACTGTTTACCGAGCGAGCGATCCGCGCGCTTCTAGTACCGCAATGTCTTCCGCGTTTTAAATATAACGCGCGAAGGCCGTCGCTATTCGGTCGCGCTCAACACAATGTGTGCGCGAACCTTGGGCTTACGTCAAAACTAGTACCCGTTGTTTACTGTTAGCTGTGTGAGATAAATTATCAGCGATGGCAAAAAAATAGCGCTAGTGCGGTAGGTTTGTTTAGCCGCTAAAGGCCGGCAATGATCCGGTGACATACTCCTACCTATTGTGCGCCGGCGGTTTTGTGGTTAACACTTTCAAAACAATACGATAAACAAGGCCAAAGCTTCGGTACGATGTTTTTAACATTTATGACAGAAACATAAAATATTTTGTTATTCAAGCATGTTTTTTTCTACTGTATTACTTGTAAATGATTTTCATAAAATCCTGACATTTTCTTGTTTCTTATAATGTCGACGTGGTTGATTCTGTCAAGTATTCAGGACACCGATATGCTGAACGGAGGTGCTGATATTATTTTGATTTATGTCACGTTTCCGGACTCAGCTGTAGGTTGCGAAGCGCTTTTGCTCTGAATTTGTCATTAAATTTCAACTGCATTTCGCTACCCAGTTACACAGTGTTTAGGTCAAAACATGTAGGGGTATTACTTTAAAATATGCGTTTAATTATTTTTTAATGCGCACTTCGTTTTTCATCATTAATAGTCGTTTCATTAATATTCAGTATAAATTGAGTTGCTATCTCTCACGTGCGGAATTCAACTTACTACGTGTGGAGGTATAATACATGTGGCGTCTGCTACACGCCTCAGCAAACACTCAACTTGCTGCCAAGGCCTGGCAAAGGCTAAGCAAACAAATTGTCGTGATCGCGGTTAGCGGTCACGTTGCGCACGCGCACAGCTTCTGCGCTCACGTGAGCGCCGGCAGCGCCCGCGCCGGTAATCGATAAGTGTATCGATAACGATTCGTGTATCGATAGCATAACATTTATCGCGTCGTCTTGATACACTCCGACAGATACAACACGCTCCCGGACAAACAACGACTTCATATTTGGTTTTCTCAGGCGTGCGTGCTTTGTTTTACTGATCCATAATCGTTATCAACTTAACACCAATCTATATGTAAAGCGATGTCGGTAATTTCCATAAAATAAATATTTTAATTAACCAATTGTATACAATAATATGTATAAAATTAAAATGTATAAAAGTTGATGTTTTGAAAACATAAATACGTACTTATCTATGTAAAACAAGATCACCGTTTGTAATTAGAACTAGCGCTGATATTTGAAGTGTGGCCCAATTGAATTATCTAAACTAAAGATATTTAGGATACTCTTAAAAAAAGAGTACGTACTACATATACGTAGTAACAAACCTTCAGGTCGATGCCAGAACAAACGTAAAGGATGTTCGTTCATCCACAGATTGTCTCTAACGGGCAAGGATAAGAGGAAGCGTATTATTAACACAAAGAGAGTCTTTCCTGGCGAAGCGACGACGAATGACAATTCTAATTAACAAAGTAATTACAGTGGCCGTGAGAGGCACACGGAAGTCACCTCGACGCCTATACAGATAACAATTGGCGTATTTTATCAGTGGAGGCGATAATGTGGCCTTCGCATCGCGTGTTGCCACAGTCGACGGATTCAGGAGCCTTTCTTGTAGCGCTCCTTCATATCACATATTAATAACATTTTGTTCCAATTAACCTTTGGTATTTATTTTAAATCAAAGATTTTGCAAGTCATTGGCATTTAATTAACTGTAATATATCAACATCTTGAAGTATTTAACTGTTAATGCAGATAAATTAATGTGTTATTATGGTATTTGCACTTATCGACAATCGTCATCATTGTGGAATATTCAAGAGAAATGCGTACAATACAATTAGTATTGTAGCAACGAAGCTGGGTACTGGACTTGTTACGAATAACGAGTTAATCTCATGGTGGTTTTTAACAACTGACGTTGTGAGTAAGTGACATTGGCTTACCTAATGGCAGAGTGAGTTCTATATTTTTATTTATAGGAAAGGGCCACGCAACATCCGTGGAAAGGTCATTGTGACATTGATTGTTACGTAATTCCTTACTCAAGTTCATTTTCAGTTCTATTTTACAAATGCGAACTTTGTTTTCGTAACTTCGTTGCGTTGTTACAGAGATTACGTTGGCTTTCATCCGAGTAACAAAAGCGTAAAATAGTATGTTTTGCTGTTTACCGGTTGGTTCCGAATTACGTAATATTGTTTAAATTGTGTTGGATAATAGCAAATTGCGAGTTGCAGATTAAGACGGGTGCTACTGCCAAATATGTAGTATATTTGTTTACATGTACTACATACTTCACTCACATTAAGTCTTATGTTAATGTAACATGTTTAAAAATATATATTTACACTATTTCAATACAATGTGTATACATACATTGTGACCTGTAAGTGACACAGTGATTGCCGTGACCTATTTCTCCATGATCCGAATTAAGCCTTCAGAACGCAACTGTTACGTGGCCTTCTACAAATTAGCTTCCGTACTGCTCTACATTAAAATAGAACTACTGAAAGAAACAAAACACTTGCTTTAGAACTTTAAGCGAGTAAAACTTATTAAGTTGTCCGTCTGTTACCTTGTCTCAATAAAGGTGATAATGAACGCTTTAGTCAGGCTCAGAAATTGTATACAGATGACCTAGAATCTTCAGCAAAAACTTGTAACATCCTTATGAGTAAATGGTGCCTTATTAAGATGTTACCTTTATAATTAGTCTTCCAAGTTGGACGTTTTGCTTATTTAGCTTGAAGTTAGCATTTTATTCCAAGTTGAGTGTTTCGTTACTTCTCGGTTTATTTTAATCGCGTGGTTCGTCCCAAGGCGAGGCTACACGTGCCGGCTATAAAATTAAACATAGAACAATAATTTTCATCAAGTGTTTAATGCACTTGGAGCATTCTCAGGTTGTTATTGCACAAGTGCTAGGTGCAATTGGTGTGGGATCCCGTTTACCGGAAGACGTGTTTCCACGTGCAAAAAATATGTCGTAGGTCGGATAGTTGTTTGTAAACCTTCATAGCATCTGTAGCTTTTGTTTTGAATATTTCATAGTAAACAAATGTCAAAACAAACCTACAATGTTATGTGGTCTTTGAATAATGCATTAGTATAATTATAATAATATTTTAATACTACTTTCTTAATGAAGTATCAAAAACACTAAAGTGCATATTAATGAAAAGGTGTAGCAAGCATAAAAAGATTTTAGCACGACTACGTTATGTTATGGTAAACGTTCACGTGAGGTCATTTAAACGAAAGATAAGAATTACCTACATTAAATGCCAACCATTATGTAAAACTGATATTGAAGTGAAAAGTCCTTACAAGTTTAGTTTAAGTTTATAATTGGCTAGGAATACCATTCCGTGATTAAACAAAATAAAATCAAATCAAAATTTATTTTGCTACTTAAAATTAGTTAATTATGATTGAACCTATTTCGAACATAACCGGGTTGTTCCACAAGTGTACTATCGCCCCCTGTTCAGATTACGAGTCGTTCTGATAAGCAGGTCTGTTATCAGTGACCCACGTGTGTAATGTTCAATGTCACTTTGTCAAATGACGCCCGCAACTCTACCTGACTTTTGGTATCAGTTTACCACAAAATTGGCTACATGATGTGTGTTATTTGTGTTCAATTTTGGGTATTCGCATTGAATTTGAAGGTTTGTGCAGTGTCACTTATTATATTGCTAAGTGAGGAAATGTAACTAATGCAAAAATAATTGTGTCCAGTTTGTTATTTTGCGCAAATATGTTTTATTTACACATACGTATGTGCTAATATAAAGATGATTGCAGTGAAACGACGTTGTTTCTATTACTGCAAATGACAATGGTTTGAAGTAACAAACGCAATAGGAGCTTGGAAATTTCATAGTTTATCTCGCTGCGTTGTTGTGTGCCCGATATGAGCTCTCCGCAGCCACTTATTACAGTCGAGTTGCAATAGTTTCGCCGGCAATTCGTTCTTGGAAAGGAATAATGAAGCAAGGAACTGGTAGGCGGCTCGTATCACGACAGCCGGTCGACATTAGCACCGTGCATTGCGAAGAACAAAGCCAGCCCATGGGAACCGATGTATAACACATATTGCACTATTCTATTCTTCGAGTACTTTAAAGTCCGTTGGGTAGAAACAGAAAACTCTAAACTGAACCCTCAGAGATTTATAGAACAATTCGGAATGCATTGTTTCGCGTCTCATGTTAAAAATATCCACAGAATGTAGCATCTGCAACGTTGCGGAATGGCTAGTGCAGTTTGAGAGGAGTACACAATAATGTTTGCATCGCATGCAGAAAGCTGGCGAGACCTTGCTTCGCTCTAATAGCTGTGTCCTTGTCCAAGGTCTGCTCGCTGACGTCACACTCCTACACTCAGTAACAAGAGATTTCGCATACAGCGCTACCTAACGAGCAGCGAATGGGTTTGCATGATATAAAGTGAGTAGGTACCGATGTTTTATGCCGACATTAATCTTACGCCTACACGTGCCGTCACTTCATCAATTATTTATTATTTTCAATTATTATTGAATTTTTGTGTGCCATTGTCAACAGCCCTGTACTTGTGGATTGACAAAGCATTGATAATTTATTTCTAGTTGAGTTCTTTCGATCTTTGTTTCTAAATAAAGGGTAGAAGAGGTCCAGTAGTATACTGTTCATAATTTTATTAGGCAATCTAAGAAATACAATGAAGAGTGAAGTGTTACTCCGGATCCTTGATGCAAATTGAAGCAACATAGCAAATGAATTATGCGCCTATTCATTGGTAGAGTTCATCCACTTCTTTAGAAATAGGCTTCAGTAGCTGCAAGTGCTGTTAAAACTGGTCTGGGACTGCCACGGGAATAGTCAGGCGAGGTGGGTGCCACGGGCGCAGTAATAATGAGTTTTTTTTCCCGACTAGAGCATCGGTGGGCACTGGCCGCGTGGAACTGGTTCCGCGCGGATCACATGTGCAGGTCGCCGACCCCGATGATCCCGGCACCGGCTGGTGACACCGAAACGAGGATACCTTAGCGCGAAACGCAACGTTTGGTCACCCTCTGTGTCTAATGCTTTTGTGTAAGTATTTTTTGGGTGATTGAACGCGATTCCTGATATGTTTGTTTCGCCGCGTGGCGGCTGCAATTGCCACCACAAGTCGCCACGCGGCTCACACCATGTGAAGTAAGTATTTATTTAGCAGATTTATTTCGTTAAATGCAAATATTATTATAATAACAATAGTCAAAATTAGTGTAACAAATACCAAAGTATTATTCAAGTAAAGAATATGATGATAATTGAATAATACAATCTGTATTTAAAACGTATCTGCATATTCTTCTTCTAGGTTTACCAACTCAATGCAATTCTTAAATAAACTTCTATTCGTCAACTATAAATCGATGTTTCATTCTCTTTCTGCGGATGTTGCCTTGAACGCAGGTTTTTTGCCTGGGTTCGGGGCTTCGACCTATTACTGAACCCTTGGGAGTTCACTAGTAGACTGTTGAACTTGTAGTTTATCCAGTTTCGTGGATTTACGTTGAAGATAAAGTAAAGAACGAATAAAATTTCTGAATTGATGTCTTTGCGGATAGACGTTAATCTTAAGATGTATTTCAATATTTCGTTTAGAAAGACGCTTTAAAAAGTGAAGTGTACCTAACAAATACTTTGAGAATAGTTGTCGGCAAAAATAAACATTTTATAATTTATCATTGGCTGTCACCCACCGTTTCGTAGTAAAGTTACCAATCGTATGTAAATAAGCATTTGGGGGTGCTCACTACCTGTGAATCTTATGCGATGTGATGAGAGATAGTGACCTCCAGTGACCACAGCACTGAAATAAAGACGGAGTGCGTTGTGCAGTAGTGCTGGCAGCTAGCCGTCGTTGGCAAATGTGATAATTCAGTGCGGCGACGCCGCGTCTGGGGCACGCCATTGTGTCGAGTTGCATCGATAATAGCGCATAGCACCGGCCGCGACGCAAACAAGCTCGCCGCAAAAGGACAGATTAACCGAACCCAGATAACACCACCAATGAATCTTATCGAACGCATGACGTCACAGTGCACTGCGTAATTCATCAACCCGTCTTGCAGAACCATGACCCTTCACTTGAAACCGGCGATTTCCTTAACAGGCAGATTGAGCTCGTATTTTTAAGACGCGCGTCATCGCTCTTGGAGAGCGCTCATTCGCATTAATAAACAATTAAAGACAACCGGTGGTGTAACATAGATGTTATTGTTGCGGTTGTAAATAGGTGTTACGTAAACGATGTATGTAATAGCAACACGCGCGTCCCCAGTCCGCCCACGAGGAGCATTCGGCCGCCAAGAGTATATACAAGGTTACCGGGCGTGGGCCTAAAAATATTGCTCGCCAATACGACACATAACACCTATTGTAATTACGAACTATGGCATCTCAGGAGACCGGCGCGGACGGGATATGCAAAACCGCGCAGCCTTAGGATCATGTAATCATCTGTCAACGTCGCCACGGCGAACGGAATGCATAAAATTCTTGTCACCTTGATCGGATCGAGCGCTGCCGTTTTTGCTTATTAATGCAGACTACACAATGCACCTTACATAATAATTGTGCGTAATATTTATTGCAAAAAATATTACGCACAATTATTATGCGCTGGTAAAGCGATAAGGAAATAATTTATTTAGTCTAGTGCTTCCATTTGAAGCAGACCTTTAACACAATGAGTGCTTATTGCACTGGGATTGTTCTTGACCTATATTATTTATGTATGAGAATGTTCATGACAGACAGCTATTAAGATTTTGTCACACATTTAGATCGTTAAATGCAATTGTAAAAATAAAATCTATGTATTGTACCAAGCTAGCATTTATACCTCTTTATATGTAAATTTGGTTGAATTTGAAATTAAATTGGCCACTTGCATAAGAATCATCAATAGATTTTGTATTTGGTAAAGCTAAATTCTTAGTACTACAGATATTCGATCTGGCACAGAATCGTTTGTACAATAAACCGTAATAAAATGAAGTATAGAGCTAGCAACTACAGCGAACCAAGTCGGAAACGATATACTTATGAGTGATCGTGCCGGTTGCCACGCGGCGGCCGGCGCATACTGCACGGGCCGCGATGAGTTCATCAGGCCGATTGCAGTGGCTGCGCTCACGCACTCATAAACGTATTTATGACAATTTTACAATGGGTTGCATAACCACGGCCGCGCCACCGCGCCTTGACATTGTACGACACACTGAACTGTGCACGTGGATCGTAAATCATATATATGAGCTGCGTACATGTGCATGCGAACTGCACACGCGTTCCAACCGAATAATCTCTCGAGAACCGATCGATTATGCAAGGTCACAATTCCAACATCATACAAATACGACTTTATGCTCTCGGATTGTCCACGGAGACACATTTTTATGGCTCTCAAATTAGAAATACTTTTATGACCGCCCGGTAAATTTAATGTCGTTACTATTCAACGTTTAGAATCGAAAATTTCGTAGGTATATGGGACTAGGTATCAGATGTTTTACATAAAGAAAATGTCGATTTTATACACCTATACAAATAATACCTAGAGAAGGTCACCCGGTTAGAAGTGGTCGTAATGGTTTTCTTAAACGATCCATGATTGGTATCAGTATTAAAATGAACTTTGCGGTTGCAGAACACTAACACAGTGAACCACAAAATGGCAGCAATCGTTCGGAAGATAAAAATATCACAAGAAAAAATATTTACTTATTGCTCCTATCAACAAACTTTCAAGTAGGTTTTACATTTTTCAATAATATTTACTCTGTTTTTAACTTGGTTTAACCAGAATGAGGAACGTAAATAGCCATTTATAATGTATTTTCTAAGGCAATATTGATTGATATGTAATGGGCACTGAATCGGTGCTCATAAGAGTAGCTTGTTTGCAACACGTGTGCACAATACTTTATAAATAGGCAAGTAAATATATGCATTGTATGTCACTGACTCCTTATCTTCGACACGACTTTGTAAACTGATAGGTAATTACATTTTATGGGTCATTACTACAAGCTTGCACCGAACAACAACACTGTACTTTGTTCACAAGCGTATTGTTTAAAGTATTATTGTATTTTCTGTCAATTACATGTGTTAGGTACATAGGTGCAAGTGACTACAAGCGTGCATGCAAATTATAATATAAGTAATCATTTTTATAAAAAAATAATATTAATAAAATATATTATGCAGAAAATAAATGGAAATATGAAATGACTACTCTTTTAATTATGAAGGTATATTATTACGTCTGAAATTAGTTCTGGTTTAGTATTCAACGGAAGCACATGATTAAATCTTATATTAATCCAATGTAGAGCCGTTTCTGTAATCATCGTAATGAATCTACACTTGCACATTTATAGAATCAACTTCATCTGTTATTTCAAATTTGAAGTAGTTACCGTTAATTTCTCGGACACCTCGAAGCATAATCGCTATTTGCAAAATATGGCCGACGTCTGCGCAGGACTTACGAAACCAGGAACAGATATTGCAGATACCTACAGAGACGTGATATAATGGCATTTACTGACGGCAAACAGGTGTCTTGTTAGGTGAAAGTGGGGTTCGCAATCAGGCAATATACAAAACAGCTACGGCGGATAAAGGAAATTAGATAACAAAGGAAACGACGTCATGACACAGGATCCCCGAATGCAAGTCGTCATTTGTATGCATTACTGATTCATATATGAATCATAAAACACATGGGCGAACTGCATACTGATACTAAACGCTTAATTTTGATATTGTCCTAATCTTAATAATCTAAGTTTCAGATAACTATCAGTTTACACATGTGGAAGATTGAACCGGATATAACAATCTTACTGCGATTGGGACAAACAACTGAACCACACGTCACTCGTCTAGAGTTCCGGAAAAGAATAGGTTAGGGTGTTTGAGTAAGTAAATCTACATGTGGGCTGCGACAAGCTATTTCAGTCCTAGTAGCTGTGACTTCCGTCCGGATGTCGGTAAACCCTTTCCATACACTTAAGTGGCTGTAGGTATGCTGTGAAGAATTTGAAGAGAACTTATTGGCTTTTAAGATACTGTGACGGAGAAAATGCGAATTGGAATATGTGTCAAAAATAAATTGCATTTGGCGAGCATTGTCTAGTGCCAACCTACTGCCGCTATTATTACGTGCTATGCTAGTATACTTAGGTACACAGGTTTGCAAGCTTGGGCTAATCTTAGATCCTTGATCGCAACAAAGCTAGGCCCACACCTCAGGCAGTCTTTATGAAAGCGAGCACGAAGTGTGTCACGGTCTAATTGAAGCCCGCGCTGGTGACTGGGCACGTTCCACACGACATATCTGTGTAATTTAGAGTTTAGACTCCACGACGGACCGTTACGCTTCTTTGTGATGCGCAACTTCATGAAATGGGATCGTAACTAATTGCAACAATGCTGATTTTCCATGTTCACGGATGTCTCACCGGGGCACCCTAAGGATGTTGTACACAAACTTTCTTCCAAGTTAAACATCAGCAACGTAGATAGATTTACAGGTGTACTGTAAGACGTGCTGACTACGCAACTAGAAATATATTGAGTGCCTAATGGAAGTCGTGCTTTTTTGTATTTACTTTTTCTTTCTTACGATCGCCAAAGCCTGTATTTTTATTTGTTGGCGTTGTATTATCGTCATTGAACTTCGATCGGCACGAAATGCGGGAAGACAAAGGGACAAAACAAACCAATAGGACACAAAAGACAAATTTCGTCAAAAATTTTGCTGAATCAGCGTCATTAATATCGTAACGGCATCTCAGAGAGATAGCGCCCTTAACTGCCTAGCGATGTTATTCGGAACTAATTACTAGAGCCCGACTTTAATTGGACATCGAAACTATGTCTCGACGACGATGTAAAAAATGAATTTTTATACTGAGACGTCATTACAGAGTAAGTAATAGAAATTTAGAAATAACTGCTTCGGTTTGTAGTTTTTTGAAAACAGCTTCAATCCAAAACCATTAATTAACTGACTGAAGTTTTAAGGATGAAGTTTATTTCATCCGAAAGCAATTTAAAGTTACAACTACATCTACTTAATGGCACCAAAATATGAGCTTGACCAATGCTGCATTTCAGTTACGTCCGTAACGTTAAAAGTTTGGAAGCTTGGAGTACGAAGAAGAAATTTTATTTCAATAGTCTAAAGAGTTTAAGATAACTTACCCTCTTCTTGCGCGGGTGCAGATCTTCGTAGTCCATTGCGATGCCCTCGTCGCTGAAGGAGGACGAGGCCGGCGGCGGGGACGGCGTCCCGGAGCGCCATGAGGAGCCCGAGCTGCTGCTGGCTCCCGGAGACACTGATGAACGGCCGCCCCATGCGCCTGGACATAACAAGACTTTTTTTAAAAATAAATACAATGGCACTGAACATAGGCAGAGTAAGTGGCTATGTCTTTGCAAATGTAGCATATACTTATTGTCTACGTTTTTTTCTATGGGTGTCAGAAGTAACCCCAGATAACAACGTCAACAGCCATAATTATCATATTACTGGCCACTTTAAAAGTATTTGAAGGGATTGTAAAATTAAACAGTAGGGTAGGGGTAGTTTATGAATAACAGATACGATGTGTATTACGCAAAAGTACAAACTTGTATAATATGGTTTTAAAAAGTTCACACATAATGCATGCGGAATCTATGTCAAGATTGCCTATGCGAAACGTATACATAGTAAGAGAAATCCAACTCTGCATACGTACACAGAAGAAGATTACGTAACTGGACGGCAGGTACCGCTACGTGGTTTCTCGAAACCGCCGTCCACAGATAATGCAATGTAAACGCAGGCATGTTTAATCATAAATCATTTGCCGGCCGAATCGAGATGGTGTGCTATTACTATCGCGGTAACGGTATAAAGAAACTAAATACAATAAATTACGAAACGGAAATGCGGACAGTCACTTTCACTGGCAGTGGCTGCGCGGGCGCAGTCGCCGGCAGCGTTAGATGGCTCGGAAGATGAGTCGTTAAGTTTTACGACGTGCTGCGAACTGTGCTTCGGCATTGCATAATACGTCTACTGTCAGATGAAAAGATGTCAGATTTTACACCTGTCTCTCTATTCGTGTGAACAAATTTGTAAAATATAGGATTTTTGATACTCCATACTTTATGATATTTATTTTGCTTAATAAATCATTAGGTACGGTATCTACTTAATTGAGGCTGCACAATCTCTACAAAAAAATGCGAACTGCTTGGTGTCTAGATTTCTAAATGTTATGTTTAAATGTATGTTGTCTTATTAATGATTGCGGAAATAAACCGAAAAGATCTATTTATATGCGTTCCAGTGCTAGAGTTGGTGCATATTATCTACATTGTCGAATGCGAAAAAATACTACCCGAACAAATTGTGTTCTTTGCCCGAATGAAAGTAAAAAATGACATTGCACGACCTTTAGCACGTATATGCACTTCCTCGTGCAAATCGTAAATGGTAAAGGGTAAATTTGATCGACTATAACACGTTTCACCGATCGTTATTAATGTGACTATGCCCATATAAACTATGCAGTTTGATTGCTTTTTGCGTAACTTGTTACTCGTAGAAAAACGCATACTGCACGGGTCGGCTTCGCGGATATCACCATTTATGTACATCAACATTTAGCAATAATGGCTTTGTGATGGCAGTGCCTTTTAGGTAAGTAATAACTTTTAGCAAGACCAGTTTACTCAACTTCAATAAACATTGCAACGTAAGTACTTAATCTGATCAGAATTTCATCCGGTCATTAGTTTTGACAACTGAATTCAATCTGTTGCTTTACTCTATTTAAGTGCTTATCAGCTTAATTACGAAAATTCTTAAAAATCTGCATCTAGTTATAAAGTGCAAACATATCGAATTACATTTGATATTACCTAATGTAAGTAATATAATACTTTGGCGCGACTTAGGTTTATAATAAAGGCACTGGAGGAGAAACGCTTAAGTTAAGTAAGGAGGGCCATTCGGTGGGAACTCATCACGAGAGAGACGTACACCGAATACCTGTCTAGACACTGTCTAGACGCCCAGTCTAGACGTTTTCATACATTTTGCCCTGAACACAACCTGGACCAAGTGTCACAATACTGTTTTATTTTGCAACATTAAACTACAAGTACCCACTCCCTACGTGAAATTTGCATATAAGACCCTTCTGTTTATTTTCCAGGTTATTCGTTTTCTAGAATGTTCGCTCAGTTTTATTACATTCCATAACGTAATAGACAAGCAGAGAATGCATAGTGCATTATGTAAATGGTCATCGTCTAACTAACGTATCCCCGTGGCTTGCGTCCGCTTAGCACAGCCTATGATGCAACTTATAAAATGTACGGTGTGCAACATAATAATATTATAGATCCGTTTTTTTTAATAATATATCGGTTGGTTTCGGCTTAATCCATGCGAGCAGGTAAGTAAAAAAGCTAAAAAATAGTTTGAAAGTTAAATCATGTATACTTTATAGAGTACACTTACGCGAAGGTCAATGTGGTGCAGTGCGAAAACTCAGTACCACCTACAAGCAACACCGCTACGCGTCCGCGGGCCGTTCCAGCATCATCGTCTACGTCATAGGCGTGACGTCACGCGGGTGCACTTACTGGGCCGCGGCGAGTTGGGCGAGCAGCTGAGCGACATGAGCACGAGGGCGGCGTTGCACTCGTTCATCTGCTCGTCGCGCTCCCCGTAGCCGAGGTCGCAGGAACTGCTGGGGCCTCGCTTGCGGGACCTGCAAACAAAAAGAAAAACAAATGACTATCGCATTCTACCACAGCTATAGGTAGGTATTAATAATAGGCGGGACCTGCAATCAAATAACAAATGACTATCGTATCCTATCAAAGATTAGGGGTGTGAGCCATTCAACCGCTACCCTGCAAGTCCAGTGATGATGACGAGTCTGCTCTTACTCTTCATCGGAGTCTGTTAGGAAAAACCAAGCTTTCTATTAGAGCTATAATAATAATATTGTGTCTGATTGATTTCGGCCATGGCCAGATATATTATAGTGCACTAATGTGTAAGCGAACACATGTGCACTCCATGTTCCATCACTCTTATAGTTCGTCAACGCTATAACAAGCACATGCCTGCATTACATCGGACTTGTGTCGGAACCGCGATCAATTTCTGTGTGTGCCGATTGGAGACGTCCAATTTCCGGAAGGAGCGTGTCCAATTCCGAGCGTTTGAATGTGTTTTTTTCTCTATCCACATTTTTCGGCACGTATTGTACTAAATGAGTCACATATAACCATCCTTAAACAGGAACTAAGGGTACCTGCAAGTTGATTGCTTACTTGAACTCACTCCATTCCATCCCGTGCTGTGTAATAGCTTTTTCCATTAGCGTGCGTACCCGGCACTCGACATTTTGTTCGAAAACGATTCCGATATCGAATCGCGATGGGGTCCACGCTCGCAAATTGCTCCACTGTCGCTTACGTGTGGCCCAGACTAGGCCAACGAATCGATAATTCTGCGAAAGCCGAACGTTCCCGGAAAAATCAATAGCAATATGCAAGAGTCATTGCTAGTCTGCACGGTAAACCTATTAAAGTAAGATCCTTAAAAGTTCGTCCTTATTCAAATTAGCGAATCGTATCGGCCTTTCACAATCAAATCAACAAGTCTAGACTGGTTTGTTGACCTCTCGTATTGAGTTCACGAGATGGCATCGGTCGGATGGGGCCCAGCGCCCCGGCTCCCGGGGTGGGTTGCGTAACCGTCGGCGACCCACAATCACGTGCAGACATTTCGCGTGAGCGAGCCAATGATCGCGGCCGGTCTTATCACCCTGCATCACCTTCACAAGGAGAGCCATTCACCTCGCGCGTCACCGCCCGAGCCGCGCTCCGCCCGCCGTCACACGGACCAACTCGGCCTTCGTTTTCGCAAGTGTACCAATATTTGCGCATTATCAATAAGATTATTACGCTCTTTGAAATGGTTAACCTACATTTTTCCACGCAAACTGGCGCTTGTGTGTACATAATTTGGCACCGCTACAATACATACATCATTTGCAGATAAATTGACATGGAAATCAAGGTTAAATCAGATAAGTGTGGCCAAATGTTGAAATGACGAAGTGTCATTCACGGCCATGTAGGTTACACAACAATAGGTTTAATGTTGCAAAAACTATCCATTTTTACGTAGGTTCAGCTCAATGCTCAATGTCAGGTTGAATGGAACACTCGCAATGTTATGCTGCCAATGACTGAGCTGATGACGCAGATGCCTAATCACAAATAAACAGTTGAGTACCCATGCAAATAAAAAGACAAATGGACGATGTTTGCGCTGTTTTACGTAATGACTACAGTTGTATTCGGTGTTGTGACGATCGAATAAACGTGGTGAGTACATGTGAATCAGACCCAATTGATAAAAGTTTCGTACATACCTAAAAGTAACCGTACCTACTACTGAAATGCAATTAAAATGAAACAAGTTAATATTATGTGTCTATTAGATTCAAACACGCCACGTGTGTCTGGTCATGACCATCCTAATAATTATAAAAACATATTATTATAGCTACAACTCGCAAAGCAGATTTTGAAATTTATGTGCGTAAACCTTGGCCCTTCGCGCAAGGGCTTCCGAGTATTGATAAAAACTTGAACAATTCCTTTTTTTATGTCAGAATAAAAACCGCGTTTACTTTTTTATCGATTTTACAATCGTATTTTGTTGTTTATAGCGTAATTACATTTGATTACCGAATCAATTGCCTTCAGAAAGGATATATTTCAAAATAAAACTTGCTATGTGAGTCGGAATTATAGCGCTCACATTGGAATCTTTCAGCAGACAGCGCAACAGTTGGAAAGTTCAAAGGCGCAACGAACTTTCCTCCAAAAAATGTTGGTACAGACTACCTAGTTCAGACGAGGTGAAGGGTCGGAGGCTGGAGCGGCGTCCTTGCGGCGGGCGGCGGACCGTTGACTCGCGCGGCGCGACGCCCCGCTGTTGTCACGTCATTCGTCAAAAATATATTTATTGTTCGCCTCGTTCATACTCTTAAAAGTACCAAAATAACAAAATTTGAGACCGAAAACAAAATGTTTGCTCAATTTTATGTTGCAAGTTCAATATCCTTTTTTCAATAGCGGGAAAACCCGCTCCCGCAAATCATGACTGATTTAATTGCACCAAAATTTCGTTTCTGTATAAGTGCTATATAATTCCCAGAAGCTTTTATCGATGTAAATGTCTGGCAATACTGGTGAAGGTTGGAGCTAACTTCGGTCACAGCCGCACAGATTAAGATCAGTCCCCAGAACTGGATTTATTAAATTCTACAAGTCCTAGTCGACGCGACGTGACCCTTAGTACATTGTTGGCCCGGAGTCTGGAGGGCGCTAGACGTTCTGACGAATTTTGATGTCAAGATGACTAATTTATTGAATCATATAAATTTAAGAGTTGGTAAAAGCTTGTGTACGGGTTTACGCACATATTTTATGAAATTATTTTTTTCATTTTATTTAGTTTGGATTACAAAGCTATACATTTACGTTGAGAAAAATATAAAACTATATCTTTTGCTCACACAGAAAAAAAAATTAGGATAAAAAAACCTTCTAGAAATCAAGACGTATCTACTATCTACGTAAGAGCCCTGAATGAAAATATTTCGGAGTAGTTAGTAGGGTACCATTGTCGCCCCATACACCCACCCTAGATACAAGGGGTATTCACCCGAGACAAGTCGCGACCTACGCTCCCGCCATACCCGAAATAGCTACAAGCACTGTAGGTCATTTCTATCACCCACTCACGTTTCAACTAGATTAACTATCACGCAGACACTAACAAGATTCTAAAACTCGATACAGAAGGGTAAAAGGTTCGAGTGTTTTGAAATTGCAAGCTGTAGATTAATATCATTAATTTTCGAGGTAGGTCATATAAATTATTGAAAGTCGGTAATGAAGCTATCGATTCATTCACCTCCGCTAAGGCTGTCTAGGTTAACCGGCACGGGGGTCGTTATCGGTTAACGACGTCGGCCATGAGGTGACATTGCCGACGAATATGGGGATGCTCGCGAGCCGAAAACTATCGCAAAAATAAACAGATGACGTAAGGTCGTCAACGAGTCGAGAAGAAAAATAGTAACAAACAGAAGTCGCAGCGGTTAGTCATGCAGACAATTCTGGAGAGTTGACAGGAAGTTCTCGGAAGTTTTGCTTGACATTCTTGGCGTCACGAAATTCGTCCGCGGACAGAGTCGTGTTATTGACGTCAAGGTGTCACGCGCATCACTGGTGTCGTGAAAGCGGTGCATGTGTGCCCGTGTAGGTGGGACGGGCGCATTTAGCGGCTGCGGGCCGGGCGACGGGCGTCCTGGCGGCGAGACCGGCGACCTTGCGGCCTGTTGCCGGCTCAGACATCACTCGCTACTTTTGTTTATTAAATAACTTACACACCCAAATAACATATTGGCGTTGTTGTATTTGTGAAACATAGATGCTGGTATTATTATTTTTGGTATCATTATGATTCAAGATTCAAGATGTGTACTCATGTTAGGTAGAAGGTATAAAAACAAATACATAGTTGAGGACAATTCTTCAATTGGAAAGAAAATTTGTTCCATAACTGGCAGACTAATAAATAATATACTCGTAATGATATGTATAAGTTTGCTGAATTTGGCACATACAATGTAATGACAATCGCGTAAATTGAAAAGTAAATCGAGAGTCGGCACTGAGTCTGTTTGAATATCGTAACATTTATTTCGGTGCGATCGAAAGCAGCGGATTTTTTTGCATGCATTGATGTAGGTCGGGGCGCGTTTTTTTGTGTTATAAAAACAAGGTCCGGTGTGATTGAGCTAGCGCCCCGCCCCGCCCGCGCTGCGCAGTGAGGTCATCACTGAACTTGGCCGCTCTGCCTAGCACCTCTAATGATAGCTCATCTATACATTGTCCGGCCATTCTTAACCGCTGGAACAATGCCGATTAACGCCTTCATTATCCATTTTAAGCCATACAGGATCATCGCCCTCTGATGGAAACCAGATAACACCGGGATAAATTATTCATTGTATAGCATTGAATTCGATACGAAAACATAACACGTTATGTCAAACGAGGGAACACGTTGAACTTGAGCGTTTGTATAAAAACAATAATAAGTGGTTACGTTTGTGCGTTGTCCGGTCAAAATGGAGGTGACCTTTGGCAGTGACGGCGTGGCAACATTAGTTCTTGTCATGCTATTGAACTGATTCTGCCGGGCTACAACCGCGAGCTATTAGCAGCTCCGACCACAGTATTTTTTACCCTATTAATTTCCAAGAATCGTCGATGGTTTTTGTTCCCTGCTCAGTGGAATAACCTGGGGGTCGGTTGAAGGAAAGTCAAAGCCGATGTGAGTAATCGCCCCCGGCACGGAGTTCCTGGCAGCGTGCTGACGTCACGCACTCTCTTTGTGCGTGTATCACGTCACATACAATTTGTATGCATAATATACCCCGATCTACTGGATGGAGATGTTAAATTGAAATAGTTTGCATAATATTGAATACAATTATTGCAGTAACACTTTCTCTAGACGAAGGCGGCATACCAGCACCTGCCAAATGAGATAACGGAGCGCAACTTCAACGAAAGCAAACGCATGGGCACGAGAAAGTGCGGCCCCTCCACCGAGCCGCCTTCTCTTTGCATGTTACGCAAACGCCGGCGGAATGCGCCGCGCGGCTCCAGCCCGGGAGGGCGCAGCGACGTCCTTATATTTGCTTAGCGATAAATCAACGGCCTATTGTGAAACCAATACTCGAGACAGACCTAGATTTCCATAACTTATCAGTTTGCTGTAACGTTTGCGTTTGCCGCACATAATGGGACACAATGATCTTCTAATCGTATCATACAAATATGAAGCAACTGTTTCCATTCGAACTGGTTTATAATAAAGCGTGGATTTTGTCACAACATTTAGATAACGCTCATAAGAAATGACATTGAGTCGGCACGGAGCAGCCGGCAAGGCAAATCAGCGTCTGTGTGACAGAGCGAAGGCTTTTTGACTTGCGACATCAGAATGCGGGTCGCGACGCCGGCCTACTGCCCGACTAAGGATGCTGGCTGCCGAGGCGACGCCTAGACACGATAATTTCTAGATACTTAACGTCTCTCTAAATAAGTCACACCATGAATTATTTACTCAAGTGTCTTCAGTAAGTCGGTGGCCACGACTCCTGCTGTGATAGAAACGAAAGTCAAAGTCATTAGCAAGTATAAAATCATTACATTGATTATTTTGGTCTCGCTTCATGGCGTCGCGTCGGCACATTGTTCGATATCACTTCAGCTAGTGTGTGTGGCATTCCATTTTGAAACTAGGTCACTGTGTCAGGTGGTGCCCGCGCCAAGTATCAGTTGTACGTATGTAAGCGTAGCATTTTGAATTTCGTTGATTTATTCTTTACAGAATAATATATAAGCTATGAAACTTCCAAGATAGATACTAGAGATAGTTAGAGCGGCGGTACTATCTATTTGAAAAGTGATGAGTGTTTGCCTTCTAAAGAAGTTGTTATAAATGGAAACTGTTATATCTTCACTTCCAAGTCAGACAGATCAAAAGAAAACGAATGTTGGCAAACTTTCACTTCGTGGTCCGTGATTGCAAAATTTGTTCCAATCACGAATAGGATTTCAATCTTATCTATGATACAATAAATGAGACTGTGCAACAATTTATATCCATGACTTTGTAGTACCCGATCAATCACAGCATGTCTATTGTATCTCTGTTTCTAAATCAGATTGGTTCACTCTTCATCCCCAAACGAGGCTACGAAACCAGTTTGCAGCAATTTAAACACAAATTCATTGTATCTGCTTTAAATATCAACAACTGGCTTTTAAGATGTTGTTTATAAATATTCACCTTTTCGATAAGCATATTTTTCCGGAATCGTATTGACCTCAGCTGTCATAGGATCCGTTTTACCAGATCAACTTTCGTGCATTCCCTTGAGAAAACTTCCGTGTAAAGGCGCATGAGATTTGGTCAAACTAAGATTCCACATTTGCATATTGCCGTACTAAAGCCAAACCTGTTTACAATGAGCTGTGATTCTCCCAAGATTGTAACGGTATGTAATTAATTGGTGGAGATAAATGCTAGTAGCGATTCAAGTACAGATTACCCCCCCGCGTCGTTTTGGCTGGTGTTGTGAAATTTGGACCGCGGCCTGAGGTCTCGCCTCTCACCGCGATCATGATGAAAAGTGAAACTGCGGCGTCGGCGAGCGTCACGTCGCCACAGCCATTTGATGCCGTTTGTTCCGGTTCTATTGCAATACATTATACAGTTCTCCCGCCGACCCTAACAATAGCGTCTCAAGAAAGCATCGCTTCAGTTTGTATTCGGCGTAAAGTCATTGAATAGTTTCGATGACGAAATTTTGACACGTTATCTTTTTCTGAATTTGTAAGTCGTAATTGTGTTTATGTAATCTGGTGGTATTTTTTAATCGTTCTCACAATGTTGCATTGTGCGTCCCAGTGTGCGCGCGGGGCTGCGCGGGGGCAGCGGGCGGCGGGATCCGGCCGCTGAATGTAGGCAAGTGTGACAAGGACACGCCCGTACTCCGCGCTAACACTTCCATCCAGTTTCTAACGTGCTCGGTGCGCGTTTCGCAACGCCTGCGCCCGCGCCCGGCCCGCTTCGGCGGCGATGCACGCTCGCGACCGATTACACCTACCTGCAAGGCAGCCCGCCACAATACGACGCACACAGCCGCAAATACATTTGGAAAGTGTGATGCAAAACGGCCAAGATTTGACGTGTGCAAATTCGTCTACACCTCAATGAGATTTCACAGCTAGGACAATACGTGAACTGGCCTTTATAAAGTTCACTTCGCCCAGAGACAGAAGAAGTCATTGTATTGGTATCGCTTGCATTTGTTGAGTGGATTTCTCGCGAAAATCAGATATGGCATGTAACGAGGCTACTGCGAGCTGCGGGTATTAGAAATGAGATGGCCTTCCTTGCAGTTGGCGAGGCGAGGCGAGCAGCCGCTCAAGGCAACAGCATCGATATTTGTTAATTACACAAACCCGTAACACGCAGTACTGAGCTATAAAGACAGAAGTCGTGACTGTGTTGCCCCTCATTCAGTATTAGCTGATTTTGTAAGCGCCCAAGATGTACCGTTAAATCGGTTGTGATCAAGCTTTGCACACGAAGTGCAGATAGAAACTGCACGGTTAAATATCATGAACGATGCAATCATATATTGAATGTCAATTTCGTCATTTCAAAAACAGTCTCATTAATGTTTTTATCTGATTTACGATTTATATTCATACCGAATGTATTGATTTACTTTAAACACAGTGGACTATTTATAGGAATGAATTGCAGGCTTTGGTAATGGTTTTTTTTTTTCTTTCCATCGAAAGACTACACTCTAGGGCCAATAGTAGGGCCCTCAGAGGTTAGTGGTAAGGCTTACCCTTGCATGTGATGAGCAGGCACTTCGATGGTGGCGGAGGCGCGGCGGCGGTCCCCGGCCATGTCCGCGAGGCGGGCGAAGTCTGTGTCCACGTCCGCCAGCCGAGCCGACTTGCGAGACTCCAGCAGTCTTATCTCATCTAGCCTCTTTTTCAGCTCAATAGGCGCCTGTGAACAATAAAAAAAACCTTTTAGAATAATGAGAACTTCTTGCATTTTGACATAATACTTTCCATTTAGACTTAGAGAAACGCTCCTAAAACAAACACTTAGCAACAAACTCTGTTCATCATGTAGGTAATGTAATTTTTTTCGTCACAGCAATCTCAAACTGGATCGTATCAAATGAATTAGACCATACAAAATGTTCATAATGTGCATAGTTACATCGCATACGTAAGTGATATAAGATTGCATGCATGCACCAGTAAGTGGGTGTGAGCACGAGATCAATATGGCGACCTTCGCGCCCGCCCGCTGACGTCACCGCTGCACTGCCCGAGATGAGCTCTGTGTCACGAGCCCATATGACGACATACCTACATTGTATTTATACGTGCACCTTGAAATTGACCGTATTCATAAACTCTTAATTTTACTGCTGCGTTTTCGAGAAATACCGCATTGCAAAATTTAGTAGCGGTGGCAAAATCGTATCTCGCCTCGCCTGACCTATAAAAACAATGTTGTGCATTTAACTGTGATTATGCTGTTCGTTTGGAAATCGGTGCGTTTCAACCTTCGCTTCAGGATATCACTGTCAGTGCACTAATTTACAACTTCTCAATGTGGCAACGGTTACGCCGCGCGTGTGACATTCTTCATGTGTAATACATTCTAACATGGCCGTGGAGACTCAACCGCGGGCTGATACACACATGATTCAGATCAGGAAATAGCAGAATGTGCGGTTATGTAGAGGTGAACCAGTCGGTATCAGTGCGGCGGCCGCTTGTTGCATGTGCACGTGTGACATTGCCTTTCCGCATAACACTCTCGGAAAGGTTAACTTTTCTTAGACACATAGTGTAGTGTACAAACCTACTTAGGTAAATACTAACAGCAATCAGAATTAATGAAGTAAATGACGCAGATTTGAGCCTAGAAACTTGAAATATTAAATCGAAGGCCAATCGAAATGTAAAGGTTTTACCTTTCACAAACAGACAGATATACAAAGGTACTAACTAATATTCAGAATTATTCACACGCTTCACGCACGTAGGAAGAGTAGGTACCGCCACCTATGCGTGTATCACTGTCGCTCTCTGTTGACGTCATTTTACGTGAAACATTGACGTTGGCCTATTGTATAATTATAATATAACTAGCTGAAGTAACTATGTAGGAAGTAGTTAAATTAACTGTAAATGTATAGGACGCCTCTTGAAAATAGTAAAAATCACTTGCGTATCATTAGTCGCATTTTATTAAGCGATTAACGCTCATAATGCTTATTGAATGGCGATAATATTAACGTCAATTGACGACAAACGCATTTAGCCTCGTTAGTAAATGGTTTCGGCGACCTATTCCAAAAATCGTTAACCTCAATGTAGCACTTTAGTGTGCAAGCAAGTTTACTCAATGTGTATGAGTGCGTATTCCAAGTATAGCTGCAAGTAAGGATTGGTGATGGCCTGTTATTTGAGCAAATCGGAGTCATCATTTTAAAATTACAACGTCTGAAATGCATTTTAGATTTGCTAAAATAACTATCGGTACAATAAAGTGGAAACATGATGTATAGAATTGAATTGTTAGTGAATTCTTTAGTCGGCTTTCACTCAAACGGTAAATTCATTCATATACCAACTTATAGAGATGTCTAAATAAGGCCATGATTAAAAATGTTCCACGTACCTATGATGGGTGAATAATATTCCATTAATGATGAAGTCTAAATAATATACTGTCTTGTTAGTAAGCAACAAGACTTTTGAAGCATCATCGAAATTAATGGTGCCGGCGTAAAAGGTGTATGTGTAAGCTTTTTTGAAGTTACAATAGATTACAAGTGAAATGAAGGTAATGTAGAGTTACCTACAGTTCGAATTTTCTGTAAAGCAAGATCGTATAATTTGAATAATTGCGATTTTTCTCTTTTGGCTACACAATGCAGCGTAAACGTTACGTCGGCAGGGTGAGGTGTTTACGGGCCAACATAAATCGTCTTTAATAGACGCGAAGTCCCATAAATTTATTGCGTGTAATTCTAAATGGCCGCGTTGCCTGCGCTTGCGCCGTGGCGAGTGCTGATCACATCATACTTTCACTTTTAAGCGATTTCGTGCGAGTGGACGCGTAGACGGTACAGACGCGCACCGGAACAATGAAAGTTGTTTTAATAAGTACCTCTAAACGGGCACCACGACATACATTACTCGCGAACCTGACGGCTGAAGCAGAGCATTCTGGTTTTACCGCCAGTTTCAATGTCATATCAACCAAGTTGTTAGATGTGCAATATATCAGCGTTTTTATGGGCAAAGAGCAGTGTCGATAATGATTTTGTACAAAATGAAACCGGATCTATTAGCAAATTCATTACCAGAGATATTACTTAACTATTACTGAAACAATGTCGATGCATTTGCTAATTACAACTTAGTCTTTATTACAATCTAAATATTGTGACATATTGTTTAGGCAAACAAGATAAGACTATTTCAGAATCGTTGTAATAGGTAAAGAAATTAATACTAGATATCATCAACGCATTTTTTTTTCTGGTATCGGTTTTATAGTTTGATGATGTTCAGACGACGGACCCGAAAATTCTGTTACAGTCTCTATTGATTGTTACTTTTTCGTCGGCTCCGATCCGACGTTATGTAAAAAGTGACAACTAACTATTGCACAATTGCTCTATCGGATAGCGAAACTGCTAGATGCTTGTGAAAGTCACCGAGTGACTTTGACATGATAACACTGGTTACAGCTGATTATGCAGTCGACTTATAACTTCCGATACAACTAATATGTAGCAGCCGCTGTGACGAAACCCATTCAGATTTCGTTTTAACCTACAAACAGTATTTCAAGATCAGAGCGCGCGATGTCGCAACTGTCGGGCAAATTGATTGGTTCAGGACATATGCAAATGTGTATAAAAATAATTTAATTCATTGTATCTCATTACAAGATATTTTCACACATGCACAAGTTCGGCATTCTCTCATTGTAACGTTCGTTTTCTATTTTTTTTGGCGAGTAGTGAAACGGACTTTCACTGTGGAAACTAAGAGACCCATGTCAGAGAGAGGCGAAAAAACTAACGCTTTTTATACGGCTACATTCGGACCTCCTTTACAATGTCTATGGCC
Organism: Maruca vitrata; assembly: GCA_039566165.1. Taxonomy (NCBI): domain Eukaryota; kingdom Metazoa; phylum Arthropoda; class Insecta; order Lepidoptera; family Crambidae; genus Maruca; species Maruca vitrata. Next base: position 10,149,941 of record CM076912.1, on the reverse strand, counting down.
CAATCAAATGAAATGAAAGTGTTTGCAATTTTAAGACCTTTCGAATGTGCATTTTGTGCTGACGACTGTTTTTGCTCCTGTTTTTCTTTTTCGAGTCCAGTCTAGAAATATCGATTTGGAAGTTTTTGGTATGTGTTTTTAGTTTTTATTGCTTCGTTATTACGACCGTAGAGCACCAAAGAACAAAAGAAAGCGGTGCTCCAAATTAAACTGGATCAAGTTGAACAATTGAAGGTTAGGAAGCAGTGAATGCTGAGGTGTTGGTGCTCATGTTGCGCCACTCGGGCCGGTCTACTGCGCACCGGTGTTGCCACCGCGCAAAACGGATTACCTACACCCGTAACGTTCGTGTCGAAACGCGCCTATAGGCGTTCAAGTATCAAACATCATTTAAAATCGATTACAGACTAATTCGACGGGTCATTTGACTCAATAATGTTTTTTCTGTATTCATTTTACATTAATATTGTGTGAGTATACGAGTATTTTGTAGTAGGTAAATAATTAAAAGTCATCTCATTATTATTGGTATCAGAAGTAAGCACATATTCTCTATTATCTAGTATTTGCTAAGAACGAATCAAGAGAGAACCCGAAATAAATTACGCTTTGAAAAACATTAGATCTCGTCTCTATTGATAGGTTCGCATGAGACATATGCAATCTTGACACACGCGTGGCGAAAGTCGATGCAGTTATCAAACAAGTGGCATTGACTGCGTCGGCGTGTCATTGGCTGAGCGGCCGGCCGGCGCCGCGTGCGTGACGACAAACGCCGGCCGGCGAACTTAGTTTCTTTCTACCTACTCCCGACATAACTTCACACCCGACTACTACTTCTATTATTACACTCACAAGACTCACATTCCGCTACACACGCTGTTACGCACCATATGTAACAAATGATCCGGGATCATCGGTAACGTTACTTGCGTAATTTTTTTTCTAACTGGCCAGTCACTTTCGTCTTTACTAATCGATTCTTTTTTCCTTTATTCCGATTGAACACGATTTTATCATTACGCGGTTTAAAATCAGAAAAAACAATTGCGACGTTTTACTCGTATATGCCGACCTCTGACAGAGGACGAGGGTTGACAACATGATAAAAATTGTACGTTGTTTGTTCGTGGGTATCGATTTATCATCGCTGCATCAGTCACTTTGGGATGGTTTGTTGAACTTTACCTGCGAGTACAATGCGAGTTTATCGAATGGCAGGATACTTCTTCGTTGCAGGACAATGCACTTTCAATTCATCGCCTTGAGGTGGGAAAACAATAGATCGGATCGGCCGCGCCGACCGATAAAACTGGGGCTATGAATGCATTATCGTGATTCATATGTGAAAGATTCGAATGACATGTTCATGCAGTAGTTGTCTGTAATCGATTTTCATTCTAAAATGCCTACAAATACGTTAGATATTCGATCCGTATAAGATAATCTGTATGTATCAGCAAGTAAAAAGGGTAAATGTGTTACTAATGATGGTCGACTCTTATGTGGGTTAAGTAATATTGCTGTTTTTCTATTTTCATATAAGTCTTTATTTCATATTAATTTTAGTTTCTCTAATGGTGAAGATTTAAAAAATACGTCATCAAATCACTTGGATCTACGAGTGGGGTCTAAAGGCAAATAATATCTGACGGAAATGATCAGTGATTGATGGACAGTGATTATTCTTTTATTAGATATTCAGTGAGACTGCAGTCGGAGTCACGTAGACACGCATGCATAAGCAATTCGGTTGTCGAGTGGCGTTCGTGCACCGATAAATAGGCCAATAGCTATGGGTACCGACCGACAATATAGCCGTTGTCCTCACAGAGTACAATCCTAGCGACCAATTAGGCGTGCACCTTATTCCGGCGCCTTAAAGTTGAACTAGCATACCCTCACCTAATTATTTGTGTCACTACTAAGCTTTTGGGCAGCGATTATTACTCAACGCAAACCTTATTTGAAGTCGTACATTTTCGGGCGTGACTGTACAAAGTAGGCCAATGCCTTTTCGACTACACAAACAAAATTAGAAGCTTTTTACGTTATTGAATTAAAAGATTTATCGTTTCATACTGAAAGTGGATACCTGCAAGTAATAATGTACGTAAAGATATTGGTTTGCGTTTGGCGTTGAAGCGTAGAATAGAAACTCTTGCGTGGGCGAAAAGTAGCTACCAGCTCTACGCACCGCGTTCGCGACTACAAAGATAAATAAAGCACGCCCCTGGTCTGCAGTGGGCTTTACCTACTTGACATTTAAATGTCTCACTTTCTTAAAATAATTCGTGAAAGTCAGTATTTCTTTGTCTCATGGGTCATCATACATTATACTCGAGCATCGAACTCTACATTACAATATACAATGTTGCTCGAGTATAAACACATAAAATGAAATACCTAAGTAAATATTTTTTAAAACAGTGGATTTTATTATTACTCGTACAAATTGCTTTTATTTATTTGAATACCATTACAGACAACACAATATGTGCATGTGTGTAGGTAAACATTACGTGTCTAGGTACTCTGTACTAAAATGGAGAATAAAATGACGTTACGACACATAATGGTTTACTAAGTATGATTTCTAAAACAGGTGTGCACGTTTCATCATGAACTGAGAATGCAGCAATAAATAAATAATTTATATTGGCAACATTAACAAAGCTGAATGGTTGCGTAGGCGTCACTTGTTCTTCAGAAACTAGAAGCAATCTTAGCTCGAAAATCTTATTGTTCAAGTAAAAGTCATTCAACAGACAATGTACTCCGTATCAAAATGCTATTGACAAATCGTGAAGTTTGCAAACATCGTGTGACCTAGTTTGCTCCTGAGCTATAATATGATCTAATGAGCTAACATTTCGTAATTGCGGAAGCTCTCTGAACGTTTGCATTGCGCGGAATTCAAGACCAATCGGTCTGTGAAACTCGACGAGATTCGCGATGAGTTTTTTAATGAGGCGTATTGACACGTCACGTACGAATTGATTGTTGTGGAATTCGATATTCCGATCGGATATGTACAGTTAGGGCGGGCAGCCAATCGGCACGGGCGGCCTTCGCGATCAGCGAGTACGAATCGAGCCGAGCGGATATCGAGAGCCGGGCCGCACGCGAGAGCCGCCGGCAGCGCTGCAACCCAACCTTGCCCCAAAAATCCGTGACCTACATTTCAAACGTCAAAATGCAGCCAGCGTTTTATTACAACCATTCTCCTTGAAACAACCATTTCATTTGCTGTTCACAAGCTCTGTTTAGAACCAAAAAAACTGCCTCTTACGGTAACGTGTTTAGAAATCGCCGGAACGTGATCGATTTGGATGTTGCACAAGCGAAGTTGAGGTAACAATGGGAGTGATGCACGGGGTTGGTGGAGAGTGCGGAATGGGCGCATTAGGTCAGCGTGATCGATTGCACAGGACGAACCAGGCGGCCTAGTTGGCGCGGGGGCCGCCCAGGTCGCGATCCTAGCGTCTAGGCGCCCTGTATTCGAGCCCGGCTAACCTACATGCTCTATTTCTGAACATTATTCGCCACTACACGCCTACTTTGCGGCGAGGCGAAGACCGTGACTCGCATTGTTACTACATTGTAATTATGTCATCTGCAGTCTTTATTTCCTTAACAAATTCATCCAGACGTGGCGCAATGTCGTTGCATACTCATTACGATTACCAGTTCGTCCACAGATATGAATCTATGTGTAACTTACAGTCTCATATGATAATGACCGTTAGGTGTTGCAACTAAGCATTCCATTTAAAAGTACAATAAAGCCAATCGACGATGTGGGTCAACGTCAGTCGTCGTCAGAAAACTGATATTGCGTAGCGCTGACAATGATGCAAGATGTGTGTACGTTAACGTTTTATCTATGCTCGCCCCAGATAGTGGGCGTTCGGAGGTTTAATCAAACGGTGACGTCACAGCCGGCTCTGAGCGGAATTAATCTGGAAACGACGTCATATTGCGTCGGCGGAGCTATTCGCGTAGGTGCGACGCGGGCGTGACGTCACGGGTAAAATGCTACCGCGCGTCCCTCTCTCCTTGGCGCGTGGGCGGCGCGTAACAGAGCCGGCTTGCACGTAAATAAAGTCGCAAGCCGGCGCCCGTCTTACGTAATTGAACGTGAAATTTGCAAGGACGTATGCGAATCTTTCGACACTACGGCTGCCGTGATGCCATAATTCACTGTTGACGCGCTTAGAAAAGTGAGCGTTTCACCTTGAGATGATTGTCAGCGTAGCCGCCTCTCTATTCTTAGCTATCGAAATAGCAGTGAATATATTTGGGGGGACGGGTGCGAGCACGCAGGCGTCGTGACCCAGCCTGACCCAAAAACAGAGTCCGACCCACCGCGCCCGAGCTACCAGTTGATAACGGATAGGGGAACCTGTTCGGGCGACACACGCACCGCTACTCGCTGACCCGACACGCCTGCAGCTTTCCATTGCGAGCCAATCGCATTCATTATTAGGAAAATCTTTTCCATTTGCAAACGTCTCATCTGCATTCAATGCCCAATTTATTTGAACTCAACGAACACGCATGATTGATGTGCATTCATATGCTATGGTCAATAGACGCCACTAAAAATCATACATACAATGAATTGCTATTCTGTCTCGCCATCGAATCAGGTCACACAGAGAAGCTTGTAAGCGTCAATCTTTCATCGACATTGACGTTGAGGAACTGATCCGCAAGGAGTACGTCTTAGACATCTCATGACCTTAATTGGCGTGATACAAATTGTTTAGCAAATAATAATACAAGGAAAACGCGAGTGGAGGTCGAGTTTCGTATACGGGCTGTGCGTCGCTGGTTCAATATCAGCGATTCTGGGTCAGTGGGTCACTGTGCCGCCCGCGGCCCCGCCGCCGCCGCACTTGCAATTAAACAACTCTTCACTTACACAAAAACATCCCGGCTACCTCAGTTAGTGCCTTAGTCACTGCGCTGGATCTAGAGCGGCCAAGGTCCAGCGCTATTCGTGTTACACTTTGAGCACGCTCGAATTGTGTGACGGCGACGACTCTCTCTGCATTTTGTAAATTGCCTTCTAAGAGGTTCTTACAGTTACTACTACTAGCTTACTTCAATGTAATGCCCAGGGTTAACGAGGACCATATGCAACAAGGATGAGGACAATTTCTGAGGGCGCAGTAAAAGTATTGAAAAGCGTTCGCGATGATATTTCACTATCCCTCAACAATGTTTCTAAATAAAATTAGATTCGCGTGCAAGTGCCGCTGAATGAACACGTTTCGGCACCGATTCATGAGAGCGGCGTAGTACTTGACCCTTCGAAATCTGCATAGCTCATGGTCATGTTGAATAAACAAAACCGTCGGCTGAATAACCTTCGCTTCTAAGTCAATGAGTGGCTGCTTCGTTTGGAAGCGAACGCTGAATAAACGTCTCATGAATAGGAAGGATGCTAATGGCGTCGTAAGTGTTGTAATTCGCGAGTGTCGCCCACGTGGTAACGGTTGTGGTGTGTTACTGTTAGCTCGAGCCCGAAAAAGAGTAATTTCGTTCGCTGAGTCAGCCGTGCAGTGCGTGACGCCAGCACCCCGCTTCGAACCACTTAGCTGGTTGCAGCCAATGCCAAATTAAGAATCGAACATAATCATGGCGTCCTACATAGTCTCACGCCGATCGTGGCGAATAAAAGTGCAAATTGCCCCGATTGAGATTCACACTTTGTTCTGTTGCTTAGATAAGAGTATACGTATATCGTGTAACTATTTCAAGGCGAGAGCAATGAGGTCACCCACAAAGGGCCGACCTTGCCTTCGCCGCTGCTAGTGGGAGGACCATTACCGAGCTCTACGAAAATATATCAAGGCCTATTAGAAAATTTCACGTTTTTAACCTATTAATAGAAGGATACAGCGTTCTCCTTGTCGTCGGAAGATAAGACTGTTGACGCAAATCTTATCTTGCACATATTTTTGTAGGTTATCAACGTCGTCGCCTGGAACTAGCAATAGGAATTCGTGGCTAGTAACAATGGTTTTTCTTGTTAAATTCTTGGACTTACACAAGTATGTACTTGTACTGCTTTGGACAAGTTCCAGAACTTAAAATCGTGGCTTATGTGTAATAATATTAATGTAACTTAATGTAGTAATAGATTAGTTTTAACATGATGATAAAAAAAATATAATAATGTCGTCTTGTATTTAAATAAACGTGCAAATTTTATGGTAACAAAACGATCAGAGCTTGTAAAATGTATTCACAAGTCACAACGGTTTTTTGACATCATTAAATGGTCAATCATCCAAGTCGCGAGGAATTAGGTCGAATACATTTAACTATCTACTACGTTGTACGATAAATGTAATTTAAAACGTGAAGTATGAGATACATGTGTGTACACATACATAGCGTCACGAATTCATTTAAATTACATATTATTAGTCTTGAAGTCGTTTGACATAAGAACATGCCGATTTCGAAATCATTCATGTTTTGGAAAACTTACGGTGTTTATTCAAATTATGTTTACAATTGGTAATGATGGGCTTAAACATTCGTCTGCCTCTTCGCCTGCGGTGAGGGCAAACTAATCTTATAGTACCGTTACGAAACTTTTGGGAGCATCAGCGACGCAAAAAATCTAATATTTATTAAGCAATTTGCGTTCTGTTGGTTAACTCTTTTTACTGTTTGAACTTGTTCACAGTCATGTACTTGTTTGTCTCCGCAAATGTGATCTTCAAGGTTTTGGATATAATTGCTGAATTTAATTAAGTAATAGTTTGTTGAGGTTAAATAAGGAGAAAAATATGTAGTTATCGCAGCTTTTATATAGATACTTATGACTTATAACTTTAATGTAGTGCTGATATTTTGCACATTGGCTTGGCTACCGAAAAGGTATACAAACACTTTTTTAATTAAATCTCTTTATCCTCCTCCCATAACACATTCCTTCAAACAAGCGTTGTGTTTTCCTTTATCAAACATAAGTTAATTAATGTTCGTTTCGGTTATAATTAAAATTTTTGTAATGACACATGTTCTTTTTTTGTAACATTAACATGCGAGTGCGGCTTCAATTTATAATTATGCTTGATAAGATTAATCTAACGTAAAAATGGAGCTTATAATTGCGTTGTTTGAGCTCGGTGTGTGGACTCAACTGGTGTCTGATTGCACCATGCATTAGCCCGCTCGCTCGCGGTTCGCGCCTGCGCCCGCGCAAGAGGCGGTGCGTTTTCTCTTCCCATGCTTTTCTTCACCAATGGCCGATGCTCGCCGGTTCCGTAACACATTCACACGTCGGCAAAAACGCCAGTAGCTGGAAACTATCGAGGGAGAAACTTGTAAATCGCTGCGGATCCGCCGGCACACTTGCTCGCGATAGATCACAACTCGTGACGACAGGTAAATGTAAAAAGTTATGTTACTCATATTGTATCAGGTATACTTTTTGAAAAAAGTAAACTCCCTCTCACTCACTTAACGTGGAAACTATTTTGGTGCGTCTTCTTAACGAACGTTTCACGTAATTTGATTTGAGGTTTTTCCTAATCGTGTTTCCTGGAGCTAAGATTCCATTAGCCGGCTAATTACGAAACCGATTTGTCGCTTTTGGTGGAACATGAGCTAAGCACAGTACAACAAGTGAAATTTGCCGGTGGCACGCGATCGCTCCACGCAACGCTAGTCGCCATGAGCGTAAGTGTCTTTCGTTCCATCGAAAAAACTCTTAACTGGACTGGAAAATCTGGAAAACGCATCTATAATTTACTTTTAAGTCGTAACTGCTTTCGCCTGCTATTCAAGTAATGTGATATTAATTACAGCGTTGGTCAGTTCAGACCACTCGGCACCGCCACTCGGATTGTTGAACCACGCGTGAAAAGAAAACCAATAAATTACGATACTAATTCATGTTGAGACCATGTTGTGAATTTGTAAAACATTTAGTTTAGCTTTCCAAAATATTTCGGATTCAGTACGCATAATGATACGTTTGCAATGCATTTCTTTACAGCTTCGGTAAATTTGTTTTCTCGTTTTCGAAAGACAATCACTTTTCATTGTGCAGAACAACATTGTTCAGGTGTTACAATGTAGTATTGTTTTAAAATAAGTGAATCTGAAACGGAGTGTGCACGGTTACACAGGTGCACTTTCACGCTCGCAGCGGCTGGTGACAGCAGTGGGGCCGTCGACGTCCAGCCGGCAAGCAAGGATCGACCATCACAGACCTACTGCTGCGTGAGACTTGACCTCCCCCAACGGCAAGTCTCGAAAACGGACTGAAACGCGTCCGTTTGCGTGTGTGAGTTGTCATGGGCATTAGCGGCTTCTTGTTCCACTTAGCGCGAGGTGGGTTAGCCGATGTTAGCCGTCGCGGCTAACGGTCCGCCGACCGGCGCTGCGCACGTGAAAATAATTCTTGACGCGATTTTGTAACGAATACCGTTAGTCGGTTCCGGGCCTGCCGGTGACCTTATTTCTCGGCCGCGCACTCTTTATTTTTATATCTTATTGCCTGACACATTATAGCCGGTGCGAGTCGCGGGTTATGTTATTTTGAGTGTTATTTAAATTAAGCAAAGCACTGCTGCTCTGAGATCGGTTACGAGTTAAGCTGAGTAGGACAGGTATTGTTTGCGACCGGGCAAAAATAATCTCTCAATCGTGACTTGTTAGGTATTGGTAGTTAATGGAACTAGTTTGACAATGCCTGACATTTAAAAGTAGTGTATTTTTTGCGTTGTGTAGAATTAACGATCGCTTTCATAGTCGGTGTAGGCAGAGTTGTTGTTTACGGCGTTTGCCGGCCGGCGCGGTGACTCAGCCCGGCTCAGGTTGAGCGCTGCCGCGGCCGGGGCCGGGTCCGAGCCGCCGCGCCGTGACGCGTGCGCGCGCGCACACATGGGGATACCGCGTCACCGCCTCGATAACAACCGATCTACAGAAATTCCCCGCATCCTAAATTCCATATCCTCAATGCAGGTCGCATCGGTGGTTTTCCGCGGAAATTGTGCGCACAACATTTTGTCTTGATCTGTTTGTTTTGTTCATTATCTTTAACTTGTTTTGTAGCACGCTCTATCTAAGCATGACGCAGGCACACAATAATATAGACGATTAACCGGCATATTCGCGGTATAAACAAGCGTTATTTGCGATTTATTTATTCATACTACCTTAGTGATGCCGGTGCATTAATTAACGCATGGCTAAACTACATGGATACTGCGTCGCCGTTATGTAAAAGTGATCGGCGTATTGGAATGATGAAAGTCAATTACCCGGTGGAATGGGTGTTTTTAATGCGGCATTGTTATTTATTGTTGAATAAAATTAAAAGTGATGGAGAAATGGATTGGTAACATGTGAACTTCGAAGTGTATGGCTGCGTGTATGAAGGCATGCGCTGTAATGTGTTGATATTTCACGAGTGGAGCGGCGTGTGCGCAGGCGCGTCATGCTAATATCGCGTGCTACGTCATGTATCTACGCAGCGCGCCGGCTTCCTCATTGTGTCATATATAATGTATACATAGTAAAACTACTGCGCCGTATATTTTATCAAACCTGTACGTAATTTATACAACACCAACCATTGTTTGGAGCTTTGACTCAAAATCGTAAATTGCTCGCACGTGTTTTCATCTAATTTTTGTAAAATACAATGCGTGTAAACACAAAAAAGTAACCAAATAAGTATTGAACTTTACTGATTATTACAGTAACTTATTTTACAATCACTAACATTGGCATCTTTACAATGTAATTTTATAGTAAAATTAACATTCATATCTTCGAATCGGCCTTGTTAACGCACTTTACGTGCATTACCGTAAAAGTTTTTACTCAACAGTAAAACAGCGTCCGGGTAATAAAGTCGGAATCAGAGTCTCGAGAGGCGAGCGAGGCGCGCCAGGTCAAACGGGTAATTACGATTTATCGTTTATAATGTTGTACAAATAGTTGGGCTAATTGTTGTCCAATTCGTGGGCGATACAGACGTGACGCACACACACCGGCCGGCAAATAAAGCCGGCGTAGATACCTATTTACTATCAAAACAAACACATGTTTATTATATCTTTATCTGAGCTGTATTCTGTATTTTAAGTTAATGAAAAACACGTTATTTCGTTACGTTTAGTAAATACACATACTTGATTATGTATGCTGAAAAGATTTTAGATAAATAGAATACCGACTCGACTTTACTCCTAAAATAAGACTTAGGAAAAGATACGCGTCAACAGAAATACGCAGAAGGAATCCCGGTGGAATTAACAGCTCTCTAAATAGAATGGAGTGGAATTGAAATGACTAAATTGGTCGGAACAGACAATGGTGATTAGCGTAACGCGACTCCGACAGGTAGACGTCGTAGCTTGGTGCGTAGTCGTGTAACGGTGTGTCCGAATTTGAGAATTTAGCGCACGATGCCCATTAGCAATGCAGGGTTGCCAAGAGTCGTAGCTATTCACGTAATGCTACGGCTACATTAGCGGGCTTAGGTGGAGATTTTTATTTGCGTCTCTGTCAGTCTGCGTGGTTTGGAGCAGGATAGTAGCTCGTCTGGTAGTAGACATTGTCTTAGATTAGGATTTTTCTCTATAGTTAGTTATCGTGTAGGTAAGCTTTTATCTCACTATGATGATCTGAATATTGTGATGGTAAGGGAAAATAAATGAATTGGTTACTTTTAAAACGGATAACTTCAATAACTGAGATATCATGCTGATGTTACTGAGTTTAATAAGCTCAGAATAAAATATTACATCTAGTTTACGAGGTACCCTTTCTTCATCAATAATTGAATTTAAACTATCACACTTACATAAAAATAAACAATTTCAAGTACGTGTCCTATTTATTATATCTGTAAGTATTGACAAAGAAAGGACGATTAGGCATATAAACAAATGAAGCATTTATAAACTTCGTGTTTAAATTGACACAAATGATTAGCGTTGAATGATATCCATTTTCTCTAGTATAAAATAATTAATCTATTTCGCCTTGTAAACGATGTTTATGCCTACGTATTAATTATGTTTTATCGCCAAAATAGGCATGTTTACGTATTATTGGCGTGACGGAAGCTAAGAGTACTTAATCGTATCTTATCTACAAATTCTTAATGCATTAAAGGAGGTGTTAAACGTTTATATATTACCTATACTCAATTATACTACATAAAAGTAGATTGTGTTTTGTTATAGGTATGACTTTGGATACCGATAAAACAATGATATCGTTAACCTTGGTAATTGAGTACATAAATGTGGTTATTACACAATTCGTGTACAATTTTAAGAGTATATTTTATTTTGAGGTTATCTCGTAAATCTCACTTCGAAAGAAATAATAAATAACTGCTACGATATCGAATATTTAACTAAGCCAGCGTAAAAAATACAAAATAATGGTCATAAAATGCCAGAACCAGCTAAACATTGGCAGGCAGCATAGATGCAACGGGTATCTCTTCAAAGATTAGTTAAATCACAAACATTATTAATTTCATAAATACTTTTGTAATATTTCGTGCTTAATCTTTTTAAAAAAATCTGCATCTGTAGCTCACGTGCTTCGCTATGTACTACGCAATCAACTACGCACTGCACAAGATAACCAACTTCACGTGAATGCTTTACAAATTATACAATGTAGGTATTATTTTTGGTTCTCATAGTTCAATATCAGCGTTGTGTTCATTACCGAGTGTATTGCGATAACTTTATCTACCGATTTCACCAACAAATATGTTTAGTGGTCAGATAGACTGTTACGATGTCAAAATAACCACAAGCAGGCAATGTGATTGTTGACTGTATGGTCAATATGTACTAATTAGTTATCAATACAACGTAAAATAAATTACATTGGATGCAAGAACATAATTTTATATTTATGTATCGTTTGCATATGTGTCTTGCCTGATTAAACGGACTTTTTGGATTTAAACACAAAATAAATCAAATTTTCCATGCTAATTTCAGTAATGTGTCGATTAGCTGCTTCGGGGAAAATTGATTCACAACATTAATTGTTTTTGTTCGACCTAAATTACCATCAGCGAGCCACTGACAGACAGGCGCTGACGATTTGTACAAAAATAGACTTTACCTGTAAAATCGTTTGAAGTGAATGCTGTTTTTACTGTCAATTGATACTTGCATATATATTGTTTTTAAGTACCTGAATTGAAAGGTAAGAGAACCCTGTTACGCAATAAATATAAAAGGCAAACTTAATAAAGGCATTTAATCCATCTATAAACTTGGTAATAAATGCAAGTGCAGTTAAGTGTAATGTCTCATCGCAGTATGATTTATTATATACTAGCGACCCGCCCTCGCTTCGCTTCGGGTATATCTCTATCTCTATATAATATATTTCAACCCCGTAAGGGATTTTACATACTGAAGTTATTTCCCAATAACTCCCGTTCCCATGGGAATTTTGTAATATCGCGTTGGAAGTAAGCTTAACGTTCATTAGGGTACCTGCATGCCAAATCTCAATCGTCTATCTATATCGCGGTTTAGATTTTTTCATACAAAAGTTTTTTTCCTATTACTCCCGTTCCCGTGGGAATTTTACAATATCCTGTTGCAACTAAGCTTTTAATTTATTAAGGTACCTGCATGTCAAATTTCAAGCGTCTAACTTATGCGGTTAGTATTTTTCATACAAAAGGATTTTTCCGTTATTTCCCGTTCCCGTGGGAATTTCGGGAAATCCTGTCCTAACGGATGCCTACGTCATAACATCTACCTGCATGCTAAATTTCATCTCGATCCGTCCAGTGGCTGTGACGAATTCGTCCGCGTAGAGATGTTTAACGGCTAAAACATTACTTCTTTATAGCGCAGTCGGTTAAAAAGTAGCCTATAACCGTTTCTAGGCTCTGGACTATATCTGTACCAAATTTCGTTTAAATCGGTTCAGTACTTTATGCGTGAAAGCGTAACAGACAGACAGACAGACAGACAGACAGACAGACAGACAGAGTTACTTTCGCATTTATAATATTAGTAAGGATTATTACATAATAAAAAAAATTACATTATCTAACAGAAATACTAATATGAAAAAAGTGAGGTAGCTCGGAAGCAATAAAAAGTGAATAAGAGTATATTTCTTTATCGAACTAATTAAACAATAATAGCCGTAACGTTACGTCACCCACTTACATCATACAAAAAAAACAAACAGAGATAAAGGACAGCAGCGTAAATAGCAAAATAAGACGAACAAAGGTATCCATGATTCACGAACCAGTAGTACGGAATAGTCCTAAAACTCGTAAGTAGGTAGATGCACCGCCCCCCCTCCCCGGCGAGTGCACGTGTAGAAGGGTCAATAGCAGCGCTTTGTCCACGCACGCTGCGCTTGCGCCTTTGTTTGCCCGCACCTACTTGCCGGCTTCGCTCCCTCAATTATGGCGGATAACGTGAGATTAGAGCCTCAGGTCTTGATAGATTATAGATAGACGATCATGGAAAGATGACGGGAGGCGCCATCAATCTAAATTATTCATGTACGAAAGTGGGTACTACCAGTTATTGTTTTGTAATCAAGATCTAAACCCGAAACATCTTGAAGCAGTGGACAAAAACTTGAAGTTTTACTAATATTTAATAATCGCAAAATTATTAATGCATTTCCTTATAGAACCAGATACATATTTCAAATTAATATAAATTACCAAACCGTATTGATAATAATTTAAAAACTTGATCTAGTTATATCAACGTAACCGAGTTATACCTACATTGCAAAAATCCGGTTCGTATTCAGAACAGGTAGGTACAGGTATTTAAACGTAACAAGCCATCATAGTGATAACAACAGATTATTAAGTAATAAATAATCAAATTCTTTGCGCATTTCAACTGGATTGAAACGCATTTGACTTCTGGGCGAGTTTAGATCAAGGACAGAATTCTTATTTGTTTTTATGTAAATTAACGTGACAATTTAGTAGCACTTACAAATTGTAAAAGTATGCTGAGCTTAGTTAAACAACATACATATACCGTGATCCTCTATGGTTTAAATTGTTGAATTGTTGCTCAAAGAAAATCTTATAGAATAGGATAAATCCAATCAAAAAATACGTAATAAGACCTAGCGATACGAGGACTACAGCGAATTGCAAAAAAATAAGCGTTGATGTCTTTTCTAGGAGCGCATTAGCTAAGTCGTGAGACCTAAGGCTTAAAGGTCCGACGTGGTATTATTCCCTTAATTATGAAATAATTGTGCGCTTGGGGAAAATGCCATACGAATCGCCGTGCATTACATCATAATATAAAATCATTTGTAAGTTGGTAATGAATCATCGGCCATTTTACACGGTATCCTTGAGCCCTGCAGTTTGCGGAGACGGCATTTCCAAATTCGTAAATAACAATTGCATTAAAGTCATAGTTAATTCCCAAGAGCTGAAATTAAGTTTACTTTATGTCGTGTGACGGGTAATCCCACCTCAATCAATATGAAGAAATGTACAAAATACTGCAAACAAAGGGATATCGTGACGCAATGTTACAAAAGTTATGCTCTAAAAGTAACATCATTGTTATAATATGATTTAATTAATCTTCTAAGTCCACAAAATATTAATTAGGTATCACATTTAAGGTCTAAATAACTAAAATTAACGTCGTTTTTATAAACAACAATTCTGTAAAGCTTCAATTTCAACGGAATGTAATATTGCAGTGCAATCGGTAATTTGGTTCCGGGTATTTCATTCATAACGATTCCACGAAAGCTAGGAAATATTACTTTAGTGAGCACTTCATGACCTGGTTGAAATTGCTGACGTTATGAATGAAATCGTAGCCTTTTTCTGTTCCATCAATTCCTCGAAGCATTGCAAGATGTTGATACAGTTTCTTGAACTATGCTCGTTGATCTTCATTTTCTTTGCTGAGTAGTGTAAAGCAGCAAAACATGACTCAAAGCCGATTTCGTATGTGTGAATTCGTTCTATGAGCAGTCACTTATAATGAGAGTAGTATAAAATATGGTGTACTGACCTCCGCGCCGGGCTGCGCGACGGTGAGGCGCAGCTCGTTGGAGTCGTGGTCGTGGCTGACGAGCTCGGCGCGCACCTCGCGCCCGTTGTGCGTGAGGAACACGCGCTGGCCCGGCCGCAGGCGCACGCCGCCCATGCCGCGGAACCCGGGCCCGATCAGCTCCGCGTCCCGGTATTCCCGGCTGCTCTTCCCACCGTCAAAACGCACTGTGTACCGAGTATTCGGCGTCAAGTTTATACAATTGTTGTTCTCCGGGAACGGCGCCGGCGTCTTCACCGCCTGGATCATGCCCGAGTAGTACAACCCGTCCTCGCCCAGCGCCGCCACACGCGTCCCGATGATGGACCGCTTGGCCAGCCGCTTGCCCGTCGACATCGTTAAGTCCACAAACACTGTCCAACACTAACTTCAAACCGCCCGGCGCACGCGTTTCGCGGGGTAACCGTCGCAGAATTTCAGATTCCTACGCTCGCGATGCACTTCCGGCTCTTCGGTCCGGGGCTGGTCGCGGGTCTCGCGCGGAAACATAATACGAGGGCGGCTCCTCGATCGGACAAAGGGGGATCCTTTCGCGATAGTTAACTTCGCACGCGAGCTCACAGCGAACGACCTCAACTGGCGCGGTTCGGATGGGAACTGGCGTGCGTGCGGCGCGGCCGGCCGGCCGGCGAGCGGGACCGGCGACACCGCCTCTCGCTCATTTGTTTTGATACTCAGCTGTTCGCGCGAGAGTGACGCGGTGCGCGCGGCCGGGCGCGTGCGAGGAGGACGGCGGCGGCCGCGCCGGCGCTCGGCGGCGCTCGAGGCCGCTCGGGCGCACTCGGAAGCGCTCGGCCGATATTTAGAGCGGGCGGCGGGGCGGGCTTTCCGCCCACGGGCGACATTGAGGCGCTTTGCTCGCACGTGGAGCGCTAACGGGATTGCACAACGCACCTCGGTGCCCGCTCGCTGCTAATTCGTGACACAGTTTCTATTAGGATTCGGGGTCGATTCAAATGTCAAGCAGATGCACCCACTTATGCAACTTGCGTGACCCCGGCTACGCACAGACCGGCACTATGTGCATGTAACATCTATAACCCTTGCTGCTGCATGCATTCACTCTCCCTCATGCACCCACTATTTTAACAGTGCATGATTGACAAATATGTTTCCCAACTTAGATCTTTACGTAGAGCAAGAAAACTGAGTGGAAAAACTGGAACAATAGGCAATTAACATGGAAATTATGGTTACCTAGGTATACTTGGTCATTGCACAAACTGCAGACGCTAGCATACTTGTTGTAGTTGTTAACATGATAATGATAAACCTATTACCCTCACGGTGAAATGAGTTGATGATAAATTTAATGACACCGTTTATGATGCGCCGGTGATTAAAATAACTTAGTTAACTATACCGGAATTTACTACTCCGCACGAATGTAGAGACCGGCAGTAAATACCACGCTCAACTGGGTCACATAAGTGTGATTTAAATTTTAAATGTTTACTCATTCAAGTTTACGGCTAAAATTGTAAATATAGACAGGTTATTATGGGGTTTGTTGTGTAAATTGACGGTTTTATTTAAACAGTGTCTAACGAAACGATCTTTACATAGCACTTTTGTGACGGCCCTTGAGCGCTGTTGTGAAAGCATTCCTGTGTGGCAATTATTATCTCCACTATTGTCATTTTGTTCTATTACCACATTACATTAATTAAAGACCGGGAAGGCATATCCGCTTTGGAATATCGTGGTACTTTTGTAACATTAGCTGATGGATAACAATTAGGTAACCATTCATAGAACATGATATTTTAAAAAGCGTCTCTAATTTTAACATTAACTAATTAAGTATCTGATGCCTACCTAATGTATTTCCTCTTGTCATACATTTTGTAGGGTATTGTTTCTTACTATGGGCCCTTCTGGTTGGTACATACTTATTGGGCACATTCTAGAACAAAATTATCTTCTACCCATAACTCGATTGGAGGCTGAACAGTTGGCAAATCAGAGATAACCAACCGGTTGTCTCGCAAAGCCACCGCCGCGCCCGCTTGCTCTATCCTTTCACCGTAATTGCAAAGATAAATTACACCTATCTTTATCCATATGCAGATATGTGTTTCAAATTGAGGCCTACCGTTTCCTCTCACTCGTTATGGAAAGTACGGATTACTATTTGCAAGCTCGGTTAACCTTTGCGCCACAATTGAAGGTTGGAGCCGGCTTTTTAGATCCTTATCGGAATGCCTAGATGACAATCATAAATGAATCGATGTCAGCAATATGCGCGAATGATTGGTTGAATCAAGAATATTAATTTGTTTTAGACTGGTACTCGTAATACTATAATTTTTCCGTTAATACTAATAACAGCAGTACTTAATACTTCTGTTATGATTTATAGAAAATTAAAAACTAAAAAGTCTTATTATTAAAAGGAAATCAATATCAAACACATTTATAAATCCCTCAGCATATGTCGTTAAGTCTCTACTACGAATTTTATTGCCAATGCACAATTAAAACATCTGCCAATACAAATTTTATTCACCTTTCGTTCCATACGAATGTATCCCCCCCCCCTCTCCCCCTTTCATTTCATCGTTGGATTCACTATAGCTATGATTGACGGCGAAATACGATGGGCCTCTAACCTTCCCCGTGGACGTTTCGTAACTAATTGTAGTTGCATAGGTGTGCGATTAACTAGCGAAAGCATACGAATGTACAGTCACGCCTCCGTGAGACAATGAAATGTCAAGGCTGGTGGATGATGACGCAACGCGCTTAAGATGCGGCTTATGACGTGGAAGATGGAAGCGACAGGGTCGGACTGGGCAGAAAATTAGTAAGGGCTTATAACTGGGACAATCACTCGGATGGTTTACAAATGTAAACGTAAGGTAAGCCCTGCCAGCCAGCCTCGTGGAGAATCTGAGCTGAAGCAATAGCCACGTCAACTACTCGTATATAGTTTATACAACGCTGGGAATCAAAGAACCTAAGCAATATATTGGTACCTACTTGTACCATGTTGGGGGCTTTCACTAGTAAACCAACCATTAATGACCTTTTACGTGGGGAAAGATTGACGCATTGTCACCCTATCTAAAAGGGTGGTATGTGGGCCCTTCCGGTGCTAATGAAACATCGCTCCTGGTACAGCGATGAAAGATCACGATATAGGGGTAGCCAAGAGGGGTCTCAGTACAAGCGTATGGAAGAATCGCCAACAACGAAGCAAATGCTGACTTAATGCAGTTTTGTTTCTCTAGTGAAGTAAATACAATATTCTAAATTCTTCGTTAAGCACCTACGCCACATACTCGTATGATGGCCCTAGTGACCTCTACCGCGATAACTACGTTCTGTGGTAGTGGGTCAAGTTGGCTCGCTGAAGGTTGCTGAAGGAAAACAGTTAGAGGAACTAGCGTTTTGATACGTTGTACCTAATACGCAAATCGAATTGCTTGTTGTTTTTATTTTGCTAGATCTGATTTGTTTCATAAACACCCAAGGTAGGCGATACGTTATGTTATCTGTGGCGATACTATTCAGATATACCCCAGTATATGTATATAATGTAGAAGGTAGGTAGACCGTTAAAGATAGATACGATCACTTTAATGGCATTTATGTGCGTTAAGTCTAAAACTATAACATTATGATAATTCCTAATGAATGCATCATATTTTTAGAAAACGTAAGTGACGATACCACCAGAAATATTCTGATAGCGAACGTATGATGCCTTTAATCTGGAAACAATAAATAATAAATAAATAATAAATAAATCTTTATTCAGTACCATATTTACAATAGAGTTTTATATGATTGGAATCTCCTTTTAAGCGCATAGGCACTTGTGTTAGGAGATCCCGCTCTTCCACAGTAAATTCAATACAATACAATTCATTACAATAAGATTCAATACAAATAATATAATTAAAACAATTCAATAAAATACAATTCATTACTACATTTGTGTTACAATATGACTGAAATACAAGCCGCAATTACATAAATTTAATTATTTATTTTAACATGTTAAAATTTATTTTCAAACAATTTAAGAATTTATTATTACATATTATTAAAATAGGGAATATTAGAGACGGTGAAGATTATGTTCATGTGTTACTTAATGACTGTATGCATGTGTTTGTATGTGAGTGAGTGTATGTATGTTTGTGTGTGTGCGTGTGTGTGCATGAGAGAGAGAGAGAGAGAGAGAGTTTGTGTGTTTTAGTATCTACTCTTTATGCAGGTTACACATGGCCTCAGTTTCAGCATAGCTCCAAGTTTTGAGAGCGTCTGAGAGTATCTTTTTACATTCAAATTTCGTCTTAGTGTAAATGTTAAGATTCTTGTTCATTGTGTTATACAGTTTGGCAGATTGGCTCTGAAACTGTCTTGTTGCAAAAGAGGTTTTAAAGTGATGAATAGGCGCCACTGTATGATTCCGTCTTCTAGTTATTTTGCTGTCATCATATTTTAAAGTTTTATGTAATTTTAACACCGAACAAAGGATGTACAGTTGTCTAACTGAGAGGAGACCACAGGAAGCGTATAATTCGGTGGTTGAGAATCTGTAAGGTTTAAACCACATCACTTTTAGTAAAGACCTTTGAACCCTCTCCAGTTCCAGAAACTTTACTTTAGTTGCACCTCCCCACACAGGGATACAGTACGTCAGAATTGAGTCAAGCCTTCTTTGATCTGAGTGATTGATGAACTATGTTGATTTTTTAAATGGATTAAATAAATATGACTTCCCTAATGGCAAAACAATATTGTGTATATGATCGAATAAAACTATACAAAAGTATGCCATGTTAACAAGCATGTCGGTAGAGTATATATTAGATACACAGATAAATTGGTATATCGTGTTGCGCACTGCACGCACACGGAAGCCATGCATCAGCTCAGTAGGAAAACGTTGAAAAAAAAAACAGCCGTGAACTTGACAAGTTTGCAGGAAAATGCAACTGTTCTATCTGACTTCAATTGATCTCCGTTCCAGAGTATTAACAAGTGTTCCAAGGGTCACCTATCAATGGTTTGATCATAAGGACAACACATTCTAAAGGATTCCGATTTAACAGAATACCCACGTTGAACGTGCGCTTGCACTTAATTGTCATTATGATGAGTGGTCTAAGTAAGTGATAATACAACGGTAAGCGGTAGTGTGCACTGTGCATATAGGATCTCCAAATCAATATTTTGTCACCGATTCATCTATGCAAGTCATCATGGTAAGGCGACAGGCTCAATGGAGTCTATTGTGCCGGTCGACCTCATAGGTCTGTGGACCTTACGACCGCATACCATCAGGTGGAGTGAGGTCATCTTGAACGTCTTTAGTAAAAAAAAAAGAGATGAGCTGTGTCTTGGTGTGTGTGTGTGGCACTTTTAGATAAATCTTGTAACAAAAGATTGATGTTGAATTGATACGTACCTACCTATGCCATAAGATAAATCCACATTTTATTGATACGAACGAGTACGTCAGTATTAGTAGTATTATTAATCTTCAAAATTGAAATTACATAACTGGCTGTCAGCTGTTGCAGACTTTGCACTTTTGACTATGTAAGTAATAAGACTCGGATCATTTTATTTTTAGTAGCTGTTCTTAATTGCCCTTTACAAATCTAAGTAAACAGGTAAACATTTACGCTAGGGAATAAAGTCACAATTCAGTGACAAACAAAATCCTCTTTTATAGCATTAAAGATTTAATCGTCTCTATTAATATATTCTAAAACAATACAGTTGACTAATTAAATAATAACATTTTTAACCGGATTTAGATTAGCTAGCATTGAGATTTTTTGTAATTGTTCTCGGTACATACTTTACGTCCAAGTATTGTTCATAGCAGGGATTACAAATGAATTCTTAGAACTAGCACAGGTTTCTAGGAACCTTTTCTTAATTACAGTATAAGTAACACGTGTTTTTAAACATAATAGGTACGAGTAAAGTATAAATCTATCATCATGTCAACGGTGTGACATTGATGTTATCTTTTTACTGCTTAGCCTCTTGGCAACACAGCTGGTAGGTACTACTGACGGCGTATGTATGGAAATCTTATCATCTTCACTGAATTCAGTAATACATAATCCTACTATACCAGATTGTTTACAAAGGAAGACATACCTATGAATGAAATTGATGTAATATTTCAAGTTATCTTTTGTCATTCGTTTCTTATAACAAAATCTACATAAGGCAAACAAAACCATTACAAGATCACAATATTGTTGTCTGTCTGTTTGTCTATACCCTTTTCTCGGGAATGCGTGTTCGAATACTTATATCAGTTGTTCGTTAAAGCTGTAATAAATAAAGTTCCTATTCCAACGCAAGGCAAAGATACACACGTAAGTACTCAAATCGACTACGTCCGTTCAAGGTAATTAAGATCTTGTTTTAAACAACATCAATGCTGATGTTAACTAGGAAACAGATTTAATGATTCAAGCAATGGACAGTGTGTTAGATAACTGTGTAAGAGAGACAGTAATAGTGATGTTGATAAAACAAACTGCTCGCGAGCTGATTTCCACCTTGCTGTGATGTAATAGGTATATTTATGTCTGACAGCAGTCGATTTTAATAAATTTCCATCTGAGGGAGTCCAAACACAAATGCATCTATAATGTAGGCATTGCAAGGGTTGCAAGTTGGTATACCAAGGTTCAATTGTATTGTTATGTAATACATACATTCAAACAAATCTCGCCTTTTTCTCAGAGGGGTAAGCAGATACCACTTCCTGCCATGTGCTACGATCCTAGCACACCACTTTCACATCCATCAATATTTTCATGCACTCTCGTCGATTACAGGTTTAGGTACATCCTTACCCCTTACTTATACTTATATATATATATATATACTTATCCTTACTAATATTATAAATCAGAAAGTAACTCTGTCTGTCTGTCTGTTACGCTTTCACGCATAGAGTACTGGACCGATTTAAATGAAATTTGGTACAGATATAGTCCAGAGCCTAGGAAAGGTTATAGGCTACTTTTTAGCCGACTGCGCTATAAGGAAGTAATGTTTTACCCATTAAACGTCTCTACGCGGACGAAGTCGCGGGCGGAAAGCTAGTAATACATAATTCTGTAAGGTAGATTCAGATTCAGAAACTGTAGTTGCTAACTTCTTGATAAATAAATAAATAAATAAATATTTCACAACATCACATACATCGATCTGATTCCGTGGTAAGTAGCTTAAGCACTTGTGTTACAGATATCAGAATCAACAGTGGATACACAAATAAACTTAAATATATTTAATAACACACCCAGACACGGAACAATCACCGATGTTCGTCACACAAATATTTGTCCCGAGTGGGAATCGAACCCACGACTCTTGGAACCGTAGGTAGTTAACCTGGGTCACTAACCATTGTTCCACCGAGCCAGTCAATAATTGATACATACAAATAATAACCACCAGGTACAAAAATATAATAGTCAATATATTTACTCGTACTTTTGGTATGCATATAATGTACCTACTGGCCAGACATAAATAACAGAGTGAATGCGTTTATTTACTGAGGAATTTCTGGGCAGTACGTGATTATGAGGATAACATAATAAATCGCCTAGATGTTTATGTTTTTCTCCAACATAAGTATAGTTACATTTAAGATCATTTGTAAAACAATACACTAGTAAACATATAAGTTCATTTTGAACTGAACATTTCACAAAGTAAATAAACCGCTTACCTACTAAAATATTTTTAGAATCTGTTCTCGGCTGCAGATAATCCCTTGTTATTTTTGGTAAACTTCGGTTATGTGTTCATTCGACAATGTTGACACAACACAAGCGTGCTGGCATTGAATTCCGTTTATTGTCGCTAATATTAGATGGATATTTCAGATCCCTTGTAGGTAGAAGATAGAAAACACCACAAAGGTCAAAACCTTAGCTCGTTGCAAGGACGATTTTACAAGATGAGAATATGGCATTCACTAGAAATGTTAACCTTCGCATAGCGTAAAGGTTAAAGATATCAGTGTTCATATCTTTCCTCACGAATGGACATACGAGTAGGTTGAACCAACCTTTATGATTTATCAAGGGTTATAGGCTGAACTACTCAGAGAAGGCTCAAGTAAACATGAGATGCCGTTAGTAACTCTATTTTCATGATAAGTATAGGTGCGTAATGTATTTTATCTCGTATGTTATCTTTGTCAGATGAGATGTGAATAAATATTTGCAGATTTTGTATTATGTATGTATGTATTTGTATTATGTATTAGGTATATTTTTAATTTGCTGAGATCAGCATTTGAACATGTAGATGTAAGTGTAATACTTACCTATATCAAGTCTATCTAAGTCATGGATGCACTTCCCACTCATATGAATCCTTCCTCCTATGAGTATTATCCCGGGTTTTTCAGGTGGGGCGTGAAACAGCATCTATGCAGGCCTTCAAGGTGAATGCGACAGGCCCGTTGGTTTCTATTGTGCCTGTCGACCTCATATATTATGTCATTAGGTGGAGTGACGTCATCTTGAACATGGGATATAAAATGTTTTAGTACCTTGCATGCAAATCAAAGGGTACAAACATAATTATTATAATGAATACTGAAGCTTCAACGTTTACCCACCTAAGATAAAATCCTTATTTAATTCTATATAATAAATATTACGTTGAAGACTTAGACTAAGGCTAATGCGGAGTATGGCAATGGAAGGTTGAAAAGCCGTCTTTGTGTTTCGTTGGTCCTTTGCGAAATGATGTGTACAAATTAGGTCGAGGGCCAGTTAGCGGTGATACGCGGGACCGCGCCAGCTAGGATTAATTAATGTAAATCGAGCGAAAGAGGTTTCCTTCATACTGGTTTTGTGTCTAACACCAGAGTCAGGTAGCAACTTGCATTGGCTGTTGTACTGTTTTATGTTACTGAAGGCCGAATAATAAAACGATAAAATAATACCTATTGGACTTGGAAATACTAAGTACTTAATTATCGAATAATCTAAATTAGGAAAACTGAAAATGTTCGGGATATTTACCATGTTGTGCTTGCAACGGTGCCGTTGCAAGCGCCATGCAGTTCACCCGTGATCATGGCGCTTGCAACAGGGCCTAAATATCGGGACCTCATTAAAAAAAACATGGTAAATATCCCGAACATTTCCAGTTTTCTAATGTGTGGAACCATGACAGTTTTAAGCATTTGTATGTTCGCTTCAGTCATAAGTGGTTCTAGGTTTAGCAAATTGAAACACATATTGGAGTGCAAATGAGAACTGGTTTCTCCATTGGAGTCTGAAGATCAGTCGACAATCCCTCCATTGTAATTACCAGACGTCTTGCTTAATTGAGAACCATGAAAAGATCTCGTGGACGGGGGAAATCAAGAAGAGAACGGATGTGCAAAAAGGCTTATAAATTTTTATTTATCTAATTTTTGAAGGATTTTTATACCAAACAGATTTTTTATTATTTAAGGTAAATGCACCTATTATGGACGCGGACCCCATTATGGACAGTTTTCAAAAATGCCTCCAATAATAAGAAACCGGTAGGTATTTTTTTTCCAACAGCAACATTAATCGGTTGTACCAAAATTCTAGATTTGATGTAAACAACATTTGTCAGCTCTCCGCTATATTATTTTCGACTATAACGATTCTTACTAGTGCGGTGCGTTTTGGTGTCGAGATTTGAAATTTCTTATAAGGAGCGCAATGCATGTAAGTAAATTTATTAGCTTTTTTTTATGACAAGTGTAATATTGTTGTTAAAAATGATATTATTTATTGAATTACTGATAATAAAAGATTAATTATATATTCTAATCTAAAACCTCATAGTAATTTTAGCCTCGGAATTTATCGATGTTCATAATTGGATACTTTTGTAAGCCTGTACCCAAATATGGACATTTTGTCCATGAAGGATATTTTACAAATATACGTTTTTCATACATCTTATAGTTGTACAATCGTTTACCTTTATCTTTATTTTTAAATCGGTCGCAAATTAAGACTTTAAATTTAATAATTCAATTATGAACATTGTGTCCATAAATGGGTGTCCAAAATAGGTTCAAATTTTTTAAATAAATACATTTTATTTCACTTTAGATATGGCGACTAGAAAAGCTTATACTAAAGAACAATGGCAAATGCAATTAAAGAAGTGAGAAAAGGACAGAAAATATCCACTATATAGAAGATAATAACTAGAACAACTTTTCAAAAAAAATTTTTTTATTGATTTGTTTGTGTTTTTTTATGTCATGTTACATTTATAATTTAAGACAGGGTAAATACATAATAATTATATTACAGTCAGGGGATACCAGTCACAACTATCTGTCCGGTGGGTGGCGAACGGTATACGAGTAAGCGACCCCAGGTCCTCGAGCTACTATCGACTCAGTCCAAATCATCCGAGGCGATAGTATCCTTCCTCCCCTTTTCCTTGCCCCGTCATATATTCTTGCTACTCGTGGGAACGCAATAACCTTGTTAAAACAATGCACAAGGCAGAATGGCAGCGACGTGGTCCACAACCAGTCACGTCACGTTTCCCACAGAGGTAAAAAGTGGATCGCTGGAAGTGATCTCTGCCTACCCCTCTGGGAAAAAGGCGTGATTTTATGTATAAGCAATTATTGAGACTGATTATAGCTCTATTTTGATAGGTATGAAACTAGTAATTAGACATTTGATTTTTTATTATTGTTGGCAAAGTTAAGACCTCAACAAATTATTAGGTTTTTTAAAATTTTAAAATTTTTATTTAGCCTCTAAACCAATTTTCTTAAAGATCTCATTAGTTATAATGGAAATTGAGGTGATTGAGAAGTGAAGGGGATGATAATATTTAAATGTTATTTAAATAATACTAGCTAGTTCAGATACATACATACATACATACATAAAATCACGCCTTTTTCCCAGAGGGATAGGCAGAGATCACTTCCAGCGATCCACTTTTCACCTCTGTGGGAAACATGACGTGACGGGTTGTGGACCACGTCGCCGCCATTCTGTCTTGTGCATTGTTTAAACAACGTCATTGCGTTCCCACGAGTAGCAAGGAAATATGACGGGGGAAGGAAAAGGGGAGGAAGGATACTATCGCCTCGGATGATTTGGACTGAGTCGATAGTAGCTCGAGGAGCCGGGGTCGCTTACCCGTATACCGTTCACCAACCACCGGACAGATAGTTGTGACTGGTATCCCCTGACTTAGCTAGTTAAGATGATATTTCTATTTGGTTTTTCTTAGCCTAAAGGCCTTGCCGTTACTTTCGTAAATGATTACTTTTGATAACTGTTTGTTGATTGATTATTTGAGTTACCTATTACATTATTTTATTTCAATGGTTTTTATTTCATTGTACTAACTTACTCAACCCTAATACTCTTGAGTTATAGATTTAAGCATTCAATTGAAGAATGTCCATAAATGGGTGTCCATAATTGGATAACGTCCATAATTGGGTGTCCATAACTGGATCTTCCCTGTCCATAAATGGAGATTGGCAAAGGTTATTTTTCCTAAATTATATTTTATTGAAGCTAGTTTAAAACTGATTTTAAACATCGAATACTTATTAAGAAAAGGACTATTTATTAACCTCCAAATCCCTGCGAACGTATATTGCAAAACACACAAACTATGAAGAAAAAACGAAAAACAAATCCTTAAACCGTCCATAATTGGTGCATTTACTTTACTTGACTTTTCTTTCTTTTTCGATTATTTCAGTGCAATCTACATATGCATAAATGTTTTATAGCAAGGAACCAGTATGGCTGTAATTGTTTGGCAATGTAGTTGTCACACATAGGTAAAAGGCAAAAAAAATATGGTAATCATATTGTTTCATCATCATCGTTTCGTTATCATCATTGTTTGAAATAAAAACTACCTGTAACCTAATATAATCTGAAATTCGGCTCTAGCTCCAGCCCTATAGGCACAGTGACCAAATAAACGGTTCAAAAAGACTCTTCGTTCAAAACTTACATCAAAATGTCTCAACAGAGAAGTTGACAAACAGGTCTATGATGAAAATTTCACAATAACAACAGTGTTTTATGGAAAGGTCACGTATGGGCATATCACGTGCCCACGCTTCGCGGACGAAGCACGTTTGTTCGGCTAATATCGAAATCTATATTCCTGTAAGCACGCGCGACGCGCATTACATGTACTTAGACGCAGCTACTTGAAGCCTGATGATGTACTTTAGCGTTCTTATTGATTTCTAATAGCGAATATAGGGAGTAGAAGTCATATTAAACCAAAACGTTACCACATACTACGTAATCAAAAAGAGACGTCATTATAATCGCCGGAAAAATAGCAACGCGCAATAAACAGCGTTAGCCCTTTAAAACCGGAAATCATATTACCTTAACCACGGATAGCCTTAACTAACTTTAACATTCATCTAGACAAAATAGCAATCTTTTCAGATTGCGATTTCTCAATATTATGTTTTTTAAGACAAAATCTTTTCCATTGAGCTCTAGCGTGCTTTATTGTTTTTACATCATTGGTTTTCCATCACCACCCACCATTTGTTTTCATTTCATGACCATTGATTTTCTTTCTATGGTTGCAAAAGTGAGAAGGCATAAGACAACTCTGTAAGAGAAAGTATCTAAACTTATAACTTAACCCTATAATAATCGACTTGTTTGGCGTTAGGCCATGTTTGATGACAGGTCAATATGTAAGTATTAAGTGCGTCATTCTTTAAATATATCTGTTGGAGATTAGACGGAAAAAATTAATTGTTCCACTGTTAACCGGGGATTTATACCTCATTTATACCATTATTACTTTCCTAGTTTTACTGATTTTTACACAAAAACACCCACACACGGAACAATACATAATATGCGGCGGTTTTGGACCCACTCTACGACTACAAGTGTAAGAGAAAGGGACACTTATAAGGTTATTAGCTGAGCTGAAAATTTTAAACTCTTTTTCGTACAATTTTTACATTTGCAACATGATGGGTTTGTATATTTTGATACGTGGTCAATTACAGAGAAGTTCTAAAAACAACTGCCAATTACCCAAGTCTCAGCCAGGTAGCTACAATGAGTCTGCCGACTATTCGTACAACGTCTTACACATTTTTTGTGAATGGCCTAGCCCGCTATGGGAGATACCTGTTCATTAAACAATAATCAAAGGCTTCCCAGATAACGGGCCGCAGTGAAAGTCAGCGCAGGTACACAGGTACCCATTAGCCGGTGATTTTGAGATTGCCATCTCCGACCATTGATGTTTTATTTGTGAAGATGTCGCGGTGTAAGAATCCTACAGTACAGAGAAACAAGTTACGAGAATTTTCAGGAGGTAGGCAAGTAATTAGGTAGAAACAAACACTAGACGATTAGTTACGTATATTACATATATATTTTTATGTGTATTTGCTTGTTGTGTCTTGTGTGCTTAAAAATTATTTATAGTCTGTCTAAAATCAAATATGTACTGACTTGTACATAAAGTAAGCCCACTTAATCCAATAATAGGTACTAAATTTCAGTCAATAACTCTTACTACACAATGTTTATAATTAATATGTATGTATGAACATACAAGTGAAAATTAACGCACATTTGCTATTGAAAGTGGCGAGGAAACGACTTGTTTGTGCGATTTTAATTACTGTTTCGAGTCAGTGGCTTCCCATACGATCAAAACAAGTGACGACATAGACTACCGTTACCAAAGAACAAGTGGCTAGCTACAAGCTTACGTCATTCTCTAGAATTTTTAGTTAGGTATATTTTTGACAGTTACATCCCCGGTACGTCTATTAAGTTTACTTTTATATGTCAGGGATAAGTTCATTAACACTTCGAATTTACATTTTAGGCACATTGAAAATATTATGCACAGCGCCGCATGAAAAACAATAAGAGAAAAATAACGACAAGTATGTATGAAATCGAAAATTAAAATAAGCGAGTTGAATTATGAATACTTTGTTGTTAAATACCAGCCTACGTTGTACGTACCTAAAGAGTTCGTAATAGTATTTTATTTTTATCACATTTTTGTTACTTCAACAGTAGATAGTTTATTATTGACTAAGTATAAATTCTTAATACGATTAACCAGAAACCTACCTACCTAAAGTTATTATTTACTCTAACTGGTAATTGCTTCTTGCATATTTGTGGAATCAGTATAATAAATTTGCACTTTGAAATGTTTTTAGTATTTAGCAGTGTTTTATAAATTTAAAAAAGTTAGGTAAATCTGTATCATGTAAAGGTGTTTTTAATATTTTACTAGATTTCCCCGTTCTCATCGTTACTCCCTTATTAGCACAGCCGGTTTAGAACTCGGCCCTTTCTCAGACTCCAGACTGACTGTCTACTAAATTTTATTTAAATTGGTTCAGTATTTTTGGCGTGAAAGCGCAACAGAGAGATAGATGGGGGTTACTTTCGCATTTATATCGTTATTAAGGAAATAAGAATCAGTATTTGTAAGTATTAATGCTCAAGCGACTTATTCCATTAAATCTAACGTATGAGCAAATAAGATTATTGGCTAACGTTTAGCGGTTGAGCCACGAGATATCCCGGGAACTGGTTAAGGGTTGGAACAAAAAACGCCCAAGACACCGAGCGCACCTGGCCCGCTCCAGACATGCGAGTCTGGATTTCACTGATTTTTAGGGTTCCACACCACGAACGGGAAAGAAAACGGATTAAACCCTTTGTTGACTGTCTAGACGGAAGTCACCAAGATTGTCAGACATTTTTTCGGGAACGCATGTAGGTATCAAGATTAAATTAACATCGCATCATTAGGTATGAAATATCGGTAATTTGAAGTAATAAATTAAGGTTCAGTCAATTTCATGCATTTAGCAGCGAAATCAAAACATTTTCCGGATACTTAAGTACCTACCTCCTATATTTACACCTAGAATTACGAAATTTAGCTACAAAAAACTTTAGAAACACCAATGTGAAATGAAAATGTTGGTTTTGTCATTGCATCACAAAAGGTTTTTTGCGACGAACCTTATTACATACAAAATTCAACGGAACCCTCGGGAGTCTACCTCCGTTGACCGGTTTTTTCTTCAGATATTTCTAACTGCTTTAGCCCGCAGGTTCGTTTGCGGTTAAAGGTTCTCCGCAAAGTCTGTTACTCGCCGGACTATGAGAGTGAAGGTACCTGTATGTAAGTAGTGTAACAATCTACTTACTTGTGCGCCGACTTATAGATAGCTTTCTCTTATTTTTTTGGGCTCCGTATAGGCTTTTAATCTGATGGTAACACTCACGTTGCTATGATGAAATTTGAAATGGTGCTAGGCATACCTACTGTCAGCGTAGAGGTTTTTTTATGTACGGTCTACTTATTTACTAGTAGGTAGGTTTCTAGTTAGTCGTATTAAGAATCAAACTGCAATAATTAGAAAGTGTACCTAAGATAGGCACCTAATTCATCATCAGCCAATAGTCAAAGTTAAAACATTTTTTTCCTGGATATAACAACCTCTGTAAGAACCGTTTTAAAAATGATTTTTAAGAAAAAGACCCTAATCTAATCTCCGGCATAATTCTGACTGTAGTAACAGGTCTAAACTATTTTTTTGCAAGAGAAACTTAGTAAATGCCTACGCGTATCATAGTTTCTTACTGCACAATAGTGCATTTAATCGTTTCACAGCACGTTGCGTAAATTGCATAATTGCTTATTAATTTGCGGTCGACCTCGATTTTATTGTTACCAACCCGATCAATTCTGTTGCACCTGTCTATACGTGCCTATTACTAATTGAAGTTTCACGAGTTTACATGAAATATTTTTTGCTGAAGTGCTGACTTAGTGCATACTTGTACTTAAATTTGAAGAACTCTTAAGCCGCAATAGTAACGCTTTCCAACTTCTCTATGTACTCTCTATATATTGTTTATCCAGTGTTCCTATTGGAAAAATAATAGGTACCTATGGGGAAACTTACATAGTGTTTTGTCCGTAGGTATAACGAGTAAATTTATATTGCTAATACATACCTAAGGAAAGCGTATGGCGAAATTATGAATAAATAAATGGTATACTGCGTTTCATCTCGTATGGTTTGAACTGTAAGATAAAACAGATGTATTTAAAAAAACAAGTTGGAGTGCCCAGGTTAAAAAATATTTTTAAGTATATTCGGCATGTGACGATGCACAGCATCTGTGAGAGTGCGTCCTCTTCCGGTCAGCGATTTATGGGCGATCAAAGCGCCCTCTATATTGAAATATCTTGATTATTTTAGTAGTTGAATTCACTTACTTCCGTTTGGCGCCATTTTTAGTCACCTTAATGGTTCTCGTGCCGAGGATCCTCATAGCGTCTTCAACTTTCGTGTTAGCAATATCATAAGCAGAAACGCTGCTTAAATCGTTCCCGAAAGTTGTTTTAATTTAAATATAATCCGCTTATCCTTAATTTACTAGTAAGAAGTGTTTGTAAAACGGGAAAAAGTGAATAAAGTGATAGAAAGTGTATTGATGGTGGTCAATGAAGACCACGCCGCCACCGTCTCCCTCTAAGGAGGCATGCGATGACTTGCAGGTAGGTTCTTAAGCTGCGCAACGGTGGCACAAAAATACAAAGTAAGACTCCAAAACAAGGTACGTTCGAGTGTTGAAATTTTAACCTTCTTTTGGATATAATGAGTGATCTCTTTGAATAAAGAATGTTGTTAACAAATTGTTAATGCACGTTTTGAATAAGGTACCCCCAACCAAAAATAACGAATCGTTCACGTTCGAACATTCCGAAATTTATTTTAATTATAATTTTTATAACTACCTTTTGCTATAAACTTAAATAACCAACAACCAAACATTGGGGAAGTTAAAATAGCATCGAAAACCTAAAATGCTCTATAAATTAAGCTAATTGGTTGGAAGAAATACAAAAAGTTATATCATAAAAACTGGAAGGAGGTACGTTATTCATAAATTTGAAACCTTATGTCCACAACCAGATTTTGTGGAACATTGCATTAACGATGAACTACGTCAGTTCATGAGAGGCAACGTCTTCATGATCTCGGCCTACCCTTCGGGGAAAAAGGCGTGATTTTTTGTATGTCTATATATGTACGAGAGGTAACGTCTACGTAGCCGTAAGGTCACTCTCTTTGCTTTATACTTAACTATCACTTCACTTATTTTTACTTTTTGTTAAATGGAGATGCCTCACTAGATAAGAGCTCTCGCATACAAACACAACTAGAATGGATCAGTGGATACAACACCGGTTTAACGTTCCTGTTCTCGGTGAAGAGTATCTTCTAAATCTCACCGTAGCCACATTATGTAATTGTTAATTAATTATGTTTTTTTTTTACCACTCATAAATACCTAAACCAAATCAAAATATACCTCATACCTCGAAACCCATTCCTGGAGGCTGTCTACGAGCGTATCGTGGGCAGTAGCAGGCGTATGAGGCTCCAAAGGTCAACTTAAAAATGATGTCGGGGAAGCGTCTGCCATTCACCTCCAAGCCTGTGCTTGTCTCATCAACCTACACAGAGCTATATGCGGCGGTGCAGAAAAGGGGCTGCCTCGAGCGTATCGGAAGGCAGCGGCAACATATCTGGCACTGAAGGTCAACCTGAAAATGATTCTGGGAAAGCGTCTGCCATTTACCTCCAAGCCTGTGCTTGTCTTACCAACACAGAGCAATCTACAGTGTTTCAGAGAGGGGGCTGCCTCCCGAGCGTATCGGAGGCAGTGGCAGGCATATCTGGCTCCGTAGGCCAATCAGAAAATGATACTGGGGATGTGTCTGCCATTTACCCCCTAGCCTGTGCTTGTCTTACAACACAGAGCTATTTACTACGTCTCAGGACCTGACAATGTACAGAAATGAGCAGACAAATCAAAACCCTCTTAGAACAAAAGGTTCTCGAGAAGCCCTAGGAGAATCAATGAGGTTCTTCTCATTCATGTTATCCGCACAAAGAGCGATGGTTCCGAAAGACCAATATTATTAACTCCACAGTTAATACATTGTAATAAAGAAAGTCGAACTATCTTCGCATCACCAAATTCCGGAAAACCTCTAAGCAAACTATTTGATGGGAAAAATTATAGTTCCACGTGTCGATAACGAAAAGTCATCGCAGGTTTATATCAAAGACGAACCTTCTGGTGAACAGCCTACCCTTTGGCCTATCCTGCGTACCAAAATCATTGCAACAGTTAATAACTGGGTGGCTCGGATACTTTGAAACGAAGGTATGAGGGTATTCATATAATACTATGTGGTCAAGTACATAATTTAATGTCAAAACGGTTCAGTTTAATCGTTAAGCAGGTGAGAACAATATTTTCATATGAATTATGTTGTGTGACTTATGTTCTCCTCCTACAGCAATTAGGTTGAACTATCGATATCGAAAAGTCCTTAATTGTTTCACCCAGGACATAAGAGTACCTAGGTGTTGTATGGAATACGGAAGGAAAGTCATAAGTTCTTCCGCAAACATATATGTGACATGACTCAGTGGACCAGTGGTTAGTGACCAGTGGTTTCAAGAGTCGTGGGTTCGATCCCCACCCGGGACAAACATTTAAGTGAGCTACATTCGAGTTTGATCGAGCGTCTGAAGTATCTGAAGGGTAAATATGCATGCACGTGTATATATGTATTCATAACTAATTGTTTAGTTTGGGGTCAGATGACCGTATGTTTAAATGTCCAATACAATTATTAAAAGATGTACTCGTTTATTAGCGAGGTCCTGCCTACCTTACTAGATGCATATGCAATATCATTGTAATTGCGCCAGCAAATTCTCGCCATACAATTAGTAAATTTTGCCAGCTTTGTAACTCTGAAAGAAAAGGCTGGATTCCATATATCTCATTCTCTTGATGCGATAACAGTCTGTCAAGAATTTGCCTTAATATAAGAAATGAGTGCGCATATCAAACGGTGGCTCAAGACCGCAAGGCAAGGTCTCATAAGGAAACCTCCATACGAGATTCCTGTTTAATATTTTCT
Organism: Maruca vitrata; assembly: GCA_039566165.1. Classification (NCBI taxonomy): domain Eukaryota; kingdom Metazoa; phylum Arthropoda; class Insecta; order Lepidoptera; family Crambidae; genus Maruca; species Maruca vitrata. Next base: position 10,115,802 of record CM076912.1, on the reverse strand, counting down.
GACAAAGGACGCCTTATACGCCCAACTAGACGAATCCGAAGTGTTGCGAAACCAAACCCGAGACCAGACAAGCCGTCATTTTGACATAAAATCATTTCAAAAACTGCGTAAGTAATTTTTAAATCGGTCACCCGTAACTAAGAGGGGGAGGGGATGAATTCGAGCCATCTGCTCGAACTAAAACACCTATTAGCGCCTTCTAAGCATATGGAACATACTTCCCACTTCCCTCCTACAATTTTCTTAATCCGGTCACATACCTGACCGCTTCATTCAGATAGCCGACCGTCTGTTACAAGGCAAATAAGCTGCGGAATGGCGTCTGAAAAGAGAATCTGTGGTGTCCATCATTACACTGTAGAAATACGGTGACCCGGCTATATGTATTTGCTTCTAAAATTGTCGAAATTAGTAGTATAGTAACTTGTGTACTTAAATTAGATTTGAAAATCACCTCTCAGGTTTATTGTAAAGCTTTCGGAAGAATTTGGACATTCAAGCATGGCTATTTCCACCATCGTCCATAATACTCGCTAGTGGTACTGCATTACCTCAATACGGCATAGGACACATCTACATGTAGCACCACCAGAAAAATGAATTCTGGCTTCCCGGCATATGACTGCAGCTCAGCCCATGAGTGAAGTACCTACCTACACACGACATGAAGCTCTTCATATGGTAACTTTGTGGTGGGCAGACACCATCACAGGCTGGACAGAAGCTGAATAATCTCTTCTAAATCGAGGCTGAAGGGACTAGATTTGTACACCAGCTTGGTTGTGTTGGATTCAATGATAAAAATCTCGTAATCATAACCCTAAATACCCTGCCGGTGGTTCTTTCGCACAAAAGATATTGTGTTAAATAGTACATCTCTATTTGGTTATTTTTATTTTTATTTTGTTTTTTTTTTAGTTTCCTGGTTTTAGTACACTCACCTATCATAAGCACACTCATAAGCTTATTGAGGCATGAAGTAAATTGGCAGGTAATTTACTTTTAGCATCGGGTCAAATGATGCAATTTTGACTTGACACTGTTTTGAATTGATCCAAAAACTTAACACTATCTGCGTTACCTATGTACTAACTTTATTGCTCAAAAACTGTTACAGTATAGCCTGAGCAATCTATCTATTCTGGTTGCGTAAAGTATTTGAACTAAGCGAGCAGAGAAGGGCAGCTGGATGTAAAAATGCCGTTGTATATCTATTAATGGTATTCCAAAGATAGCAACTTGAACTCTTTTGCAACTGGGTAAAAGTCGTATTTTAAGACGCCGGCATAATGGCATTTCCAGGTAGTGTGCGCTCCGCTATAACATCATTAAATTGGTGGGATAATATGCTTATCAACCTTGCTTTTCACGAGGTTATTAGTGAAAGTACTTTCAAGATTTTATTTGAAATAAATAAAGAGAAAAGTAATGCCGATATTTCTTCAGATGCTTTATTTACCAAATTTTCTAACCAATAAATTTGAATAAACACCTATAATTATTAGGCATTGTGCTTCATAAGCTTGTGATTAACAAACATTTATTAATTTATGTTGTTTAATTGACTTGGTAATAGTTGTAATGAAGATTTAATTCAACGTTTCAAGACAACATATTACAATAGTTATGTTTCAGGTACTTCTATTTGATTCCTATCACATAGCGTCATCGGGTAAGTCACCAGGAGTTAATAAACACGTCTCTCACAGATGCTGTGCATCGTCACATGCCGAATAATAGTGCAAGTTTTACATAATAATAAAACTTGTATTATTTAGCAGAGACGATGCACAGCATCCCATTGGCGTCTCCTGGTGAGAGACTGCTATGAGGATCCTCGGCACGAGAACCATTAAGGTGACTAAAAATGGCGCCAAACGGAAGTAAGTGAATTCAACTACTAAAATAATCAAGATATTTCAATATAGAGGGCGCTTTGATCGCCCATAAATCGCTGACCGGAAGAGGACGCACTCTCACAGATGCTGTGCATCGTCTCTGCTAAATAATACAAGTTTTATTATTATGTAAAACTTGCACTATATTTAGTTTATATCATCAGCCAGATAGTTTTAGAGTAAAAAGCTACTGTGTTATTGAACTTATCCCAACATTTTAAACTTACCTGACCTTTAAGTAGAAGGACCGCAGCGGATCATAAAATTAGGGTGGATTTCGACCAATGGCAGTGGAGTAAGACTGGTCACGTGGGTTTGTTATGTCGATCAGCTGTTGCAGGAATGTGAACAAAAAAGATCAACAAATCCTGCGTCGGCGCAGGCCCTCGCCAGGTAACAAAAGACAACCAAAATCACGATCAAACTTTCTCCGCAATTTTAGTCTCTATACAGAAATGTAATAAGAACGTATCGATAAAAATTCTGTGGTCACCGCTATAAGTAGGAATAATAATGACTATTGAAATTGAACGGAAGACACGACACAGTCGGATTGGTATTCAAACAAAAGTATCCATAGAATCTAAATCTGTTCTGTCTGAGCGGTTCGTTTTTACTTTTTGCGGATCTTACTTCTTAGTAAAAAGGTGTGTTTTAGTCCCACGAATAAGTACTTACTTGGATTCAAAAGTGGCAAGTTTATTATCATTTTGTTTAAACTTCAACAAAAGCTTTAAGTATAGCCAGGATAAAGGTACTAGTCTTAGCGTATTATTTTTTGTTACCTACGGCAACGCTAATAAAAACATCCTTCAACAAAAAGGGTGATATTTTTTTGTGTATAAGGTATAATGTGTGCGGTGTTTAAAATTACTATGTTTAATTACTAACCCTGAAGGTTAAATAAAAAAACAAACAGTTCTGTTAGTTCGGTTTCTAGATATCAACTTCAATCTCGTCAGTAAACGCAATCACAATCACCAACTTTGCTTCAATAAATCATTCGAATTTCCCGGACAATAAACGGCACAGGAAAACAGAAAAAGGAAAATTATTATCTCGCTATAACAGTTTCCAGTTATCCGATTCACACTGACTCATTCGGCGTTGTTCTTCGCCATAAACTATTATTCCTTACGGTGTCATTACAAATCCTTTTCCTCGTTCATTACGTGGTCATTTCCTGTGTTGGATGACAATGGGCCAATTATCGAGTCAATGTTGCTGTATGTTAATTTTTCTCTTCTGCTTTTGATCTATTGTCCGGCATTATTACATACTACACAACTATTATGCCGGTACAGGGTTGGCTGTAATTTCGCGCTCAAGGCAATATGTTCAACATCCAATGACCAATAATTGAAAAGGTTCTATTACTGTTTATATTAGGTATTTGAAAAATTGAGTACATAGGTAGGTATGTTTATAAAATTATTACCTTTTGACTATACTTAATTAATACGTATCTGTTGCTACGCATTGTGTGCGTCTAATACGACTGCCCTAGCCCTTTACCCAGTTACATTCGCGCGTGTAAACGGGCGGCCCTGATTGCACAGATGTCATAGTCACTGAATAACTAACTGACTAACTAGGTACGTAATGAACGTAACTATTGTCGTGTGCGCGTGTGATTACGTCGCCCGCGTCACTATCGTGCGCATCTGACGCACCCACAGCTCGCTCGTAAAGAAATTATGTCACCTTTTATGTTTTTTAACCGACCGTGAAATGATTGTTTATTTATGAAATCGTCATCAACGTCAGCGGTTTAGAATTTGTTCCACCGCTTGGGAGTTTTCGAATATTTTTGTTTTTTCTATTGAATGTTCAGTTTGATAACATTGCGCGTTGTTTTGAGCGAAACGATAGATAGAACCCGACTCTTTTTTCAGGCAATTTTGAACAATGTAATAATAAGTTGAGGGTCAAACAACAACACACATCCGGCATGGGGTGCCTAACTGCCCATATTTTGTATGTATTGTGGTTTTAAAAGTTCTCTAAAGTAGGCATATCAACGATCCCACAGTAGACTTGTTTGCAGCGTTTGTGATAAAGAAAACGCCACAAAGGGCCTTGATACAAATAGGCACAGTACGCGCGTATCTCCCGCGGTGAGATAACGGAGACAACCACGATTATTTTTGATATCAGCGGTCGCGGTCGCCTACCAACAGAAATAGGCCTACGGGAGATCGAGGCTACCGCATGCTACAAAAGGCGCCAAACAATGTTCCTACCTACCTATTTCTCTAGATCCTCATGCTACGGATGCCGTCCCTATGTCCGTTTTAGTGGAGAGTAAAAATTATTGGGTGTACTAAGGCAATAAAAACTAAAATCTACTAAATTATGAATAATGTTTGTAAGCACATACAATCCATACATAACCTCAAAATATAAAGGTACCAGTGTACCGGACATTGTACAACATAGGTATTGCGACATTTACCTACTTACGATAAGGAGTATTACTTAAGTGTAATATCTAATAATGTCCAAACATGCGACAATTTGTTCACATATACTAAGTATTTCTGCAATTTGACTTTGGTAAATTATATACCTACTAAAGTTAAATATAGGTACAGATAAGTACATGATAATTTTCGCCCCTTTCATCAGTAAATAATAGATAAATATTATTATGAAATACTCACACATTACCGTAAACAACAAATAGACTTTAGTAGATTAGTCTTACTAATATTTATCTCTACAAATTTTATTTTTAAGTATAAAAATATTTTTATTCCATAAAATATAAAAAAATCTGGAACAAAAATACAATTTGGAGGCGCCGGGTATCGATCCCGGTACCTCTCGCATGCTAAGCGAGCGCTCTACCATCTGAGCTACGCCCCCGGTGAGAGAAGCGACGAAATTATGCGTGTTGTAACTAGTCTGGTAGGCACGTAAAAAAACTACTTACATATAACCAGTTTATGTAAATACAAATATACATAATAGCTATGTTATGATCGTACTTAGCGAATACGACGAAATTTTACTTTCACAAAGGTGCCAAGGTAAACGTTATCATCGCTTATCAGCAAGGTGATTGTCGATGAAAGGCCAATGAGTTATTTCCGCTCGATTTTATTTAGTTTAGAGCACAACACTGGCATTTCACAAAGAATTTGTTATTTCATTCAAATATAAACGAAAAAAGCATTAATTTGCTTTTTTTCTTAATATCTATTGTGGATTTGAATATTTCGAAAATGTAGGTAGGTCCAGGTAGGTATTAGGTACCTACCAAATTATTGCCAAACTACTTTGAAGGTAAGCGTTTTTCGGATATCTCAATATGGATGTGAATGTAGGTATCAGAAGATTTGGTAATACATATTTACTTACCAATTTTAAGATTTAATGATACCCACTTACGAGTAGGTACTAAATAAAAATCTTGTAAGGAAATCTGATAAAGCTCAAAGTCAAACTAATAAAATAAATAAATATTACCCAACATCAATAATTAATTTATAAATAACTAGGTATTAGTTTATTGTCGAGTCGAGTGAAAATGTTTGGCTAATAAAGGTAAAAAAAAACAAATTGTAAAAATTTAAAAAAAAACACTGAAAGAACAATTTACCTTGAGTCTTTGTTAAAAGGGATAAAGTTATGAATTTCTTTGTTCAATATTGGCGCTCCGCCATGTTTCCTCTACCCACGTGCGGTTAGACTACTTCAAAGAAAACAAAATACATGCTAACTACTGTAACTTGTACCTAATTATTATTTCCAGGAAGCATTTATAAACTAATTTGTTCTGTACAAAAACATATACAAAGAGATTAAGTTCAGATTAATATTTTAGGTTACAGCGTGAAGCTGTATAAAAGAGTCACTAAAGAGACCGTGTGTATCGTAAATAAACATAACAGTAAGCTTTTTTCCCACTGAACGTGAAAAAGTATCAGGCGAGTTACCTACGCTAGACATTCTACATCTATACTCAACAACATTTTCATCTGATAAAACATGTGTATCAAATACCTACAATACACATGTTTTTTACCAAAAAAACGTGCAATAAGGAATACAAAACGCCAAATTCTTTATAAACATTGTATTACAAAAGATTTACAAAAAAACAATTACATATTTATAACAATTATTACAATAAAACACAACAAGGTAAATATAACTTTGTACTAACAACATCTGGATCAAATGCATCTGATACGATCGTGGCTGATAGAAGCCGTTTGTGTAAATAACTCACAACAAATTGATAAGAACGTTATCATTGTGCGTATGTATTGTTTCTCTTCACCTAGAAACCGGAAAATACGATGGAATGTGCGTAAGCTAGTTTATGTTCTAAAACTATTAAAATAAGGCACACATTAGTATACAATAATCTTAATAACGTCATAAAAATAGTAAGATTAAGGGACTATCATGCCATAGAATCATAGAAACTATTCAGTAGGTATGCCTACGTCATTGTTATTCTAGTTTTCATAATAAGAACGATTTTGTTTATGTATAAATATGCCTACATATTATTATAAGTATATATTTTATATATTCTGAATTCCCTAACACAAGTACATAGGATACTCACTACGGAAACAGATCAAGGTATGTGATGTCTGCTATTTATATTTGTTTGACTACGTGTATATTCTACTTTTACAGATTTTATGACGTGCATTTCGCTATTGCTATCAATAGTTACCTAAGTTTTACATCACGTAATATCGGGTTTTAAATGCATAAGAGTAACATCTTAATATACACGAGTTTTACCCGTGACAACAACTGATATCAAATATACAAATTACTTTATTGTCTTTTTTCATTTCACTAAATAAATACATTATTGGCACTAAGTATTTTTATGGCAGACTAAGTATTACCTGGCGAAGTGAGCAATTATATCAGACCGCAGACCCATATTTAGCCTCTAAGGATTAGTCCGCCATATTCCTCCTACACTTATTCTATTCACTTCTCCTCTTCAAGTAAAATAATCTTGGCTCCCTTCCCCACGGCCTCCCCCAACTTGACAGCGGCTACGTCGGCGACCACGCCATCTCGCGGCGAGCGCACTACATACTCCATCTTCATGGCTATAACTACGAATAGAGGTTGGCCTTTTTGTACCTGAAAATAAAAAAAAAGGTATTTGTAGTGGCGTATCAAACCAGTACTTTTCAGGAAATACTGCGCGTATGAGTGAGTAACAAATTGCGAGACACTTCAAAATGAATCGAAATCGCTACGCTCTTTCTTAGCTTTTAAAACGCTTCATGTCGCAGCCTTCGGTTTGACAACGGCTTAACTTGGGCTAGGAGTGCTATTTTATTTCCTTTATACCTTCGTTTCTGGTTCAAAACAACCTTAACTCAATAATGCCGATCCGGGATTCAAACCCTGTACCCTTGTTGACGAAGGGTTGTTAAAGGAATACACTCTGATAATTCCTAACCTAAACATAGATGATTCCCAAGTAGTTACGGATCTGATTGGGTAAAATTGAGTTTGGATTGTTGTCCAGAAATAGCCAAAGCTCAATATTACCCGATCCGGGATCCAGTATCTTGTCTTCCTTGCTGACGAGCACGATAGGCGTTCATTAAGTATCTAAAGGAATAGACTCTGATGATCCATGTACGGAACCTAGATGATTCCCGATTCTGATTCGAAACAACCCCGCCCACCATAATATTACCCGAACCGGGATCCAAACCCAGTACCTTGTCTCCCTTGTTGACGAGCACGCCTGGCGTTCATTAAGAAGCTAAAGAAATAGACTCTGATGATCCATGTACGGAACGTAGATGGTTCAACACAACCCCGCCCAACACAATATTACCCGACCCGGGATCCAAACCCAGTACCTTGTGTCCCTTGCTGACGAGCACGCCTGGCGTTCATTAAGTATCTAAAGGAATAGACTCTGATGATCCATGTATGGAACGTAGATGATTCGAAACAACCCCGCCCAACACAATATTACCCGACCCGGGATCCAAACCCAGTACCTTGTGTCCCTTGCTGACGAGCACGCCTGGCGTTCATTAAGAAGCTAAAGAAATAGACTCTGATGATGATCCATGTATGGATCCTAAATGATTTCGGATTCTGACTTTTGGTCCATGTACGGAACCTAGACGATTCCGGATTCTGATTCGAAACAACCCCACCCAACACAATATTACCCGACCCGGGATCCAAACCCAGTACTTTGTGTCCCTTGCTGACGAGCACGCCTGGCGTTCATTAAGAAGCTAAAGAAATAGACTCTGATGATCCATGTACGGAACGTAGATGATTCGATACAACTCCACCCAACACAATATTACCCGACCCGGGATCCAAACCCAGTACCTTGTCTCCCTTGCTGACGAGCACGCCTGGCGTTCATTAAGAAGCTAAAGGAATAGACTCTGATGATGATCCATGTATGGATCCTAAATGATTTCGGATTCTGACTTTTGATCCATGTACGGAACCTAGACGATTCCGTATTCTGATTCGAAACAACCCCACCCAACACAATATTACCCGACCCGGGATCCAAACCCAGTACCTTGTCTCCCTTGCTGACGAGCACGCGTTCGAGCACGCCGGGCGTGGGCGAGCTGGCGCTGTCGCCGGCCGCCGCGTCCGCTTGCCCCGCCGACACGTACTTGGGGAGAGGCCTCTCCAGGACCGTTTGACCGTTCTGTGAATCAATTTGAAAGGTTTTAGACTTTCGCGTTCCATTACACTAAATATTTGTCTTTATGGGCCTACGCGCGCTCTATGGGTCGCGAACACAACACATTTGAAATACACCGTGAAATTTTAGTAGTTGTTTTCCCGCAGTAAAATGATTCTATCTTAGTAGTACAAAGTATTATTCTGAAAAAACAAAAAAAAAAATTTTTTTCCGGTGAATAATTTGCATGATTCGATAGTATTACTAAAGGCAAATCGTTCTGAAACGGGAAAACAACCACTAAAATTTCACGGTGTATAACAAATTTTACGGATTAAACTCGAGTGTATTTTTATTCTAAACATATTATTTAGAGACCCGTAGTGTCGAGCTCTTTACAGCTTTCGTGGTCACGGGCTAGACTAATTTAGCGCGCGCTGTAAAAAGCATTGAAGACAATTGCTTTTTTTTCTAACTGGCTACGATGATGGCTTTGAGTAATCTTGTCATTATCACCGGACTTTGCGGGGGAGCAAGGAGTAAGAGGGGATTTTTGAGTTGTGGGATAAAGGCGTAGGAGTTGACTAAAGCAGTTAGGTGACAACCTAAATTTACTAATTTGCAAGCTCAACAGCTATAGCTACTATAAGTTCTAGTAAAGATAGTAGTTAGAAAATAAGATTTAGATCATCTTAATTAACGCATTGTCAGTCGACAATTAAGGGCAAATAGTCATATGCTCTTAATCAGTTGGCTCAGTTTCCAAACCAATGTAAAATTTCAATATTAGACAAAACTAAAAAAATACTGTGCCGATCAGAGCTCACTTCTACGAACGAACTACTTAGATACTTATTGTCCGTTAAACGAGTTTACAGGTGATATACTTACTCTCACTGTACTTTCTACAGAATTGAATATTAGCAGGATGCTTATTACCTCGTCATAGATGTGCACTTGGTTGTCGTAAGTCAGTAGACCGACACGGGTCTCCTTCCCGTCTACGAGGGTGTGCAGCTGCAGCCCCTGCTCCGTGTTGACGAGGGAGGCTTCCACTTGTTTCCACGAGCCCTCGTTGACTTGGACTTTGTATGTGTTGGGAGCGTCGGCGTACTCTATTGTCACTTTTAGGTCTGAAAAAAAAACGTGTAGGTAATATAGAATTAAAATCAACGTCTCAAGTAATATTTCGAGGAAATACATACTCTCTTATTGATATTGTTGGTGTGTATGAGTGTTTTTGTATAAAGTATTTGTGACATCCAACATCGTAAAAAAAATCCTAATACTTGTAGGAAGTAGGTACTATTTATGAACACATGTAATTAGCGATTTAAAAAAATTAAACAGTGGGAAAAGATTTCATTGTTCGTTTATGTGAAATTGAACCTTTTAAAATATAACAAAAATGCAAAGAATCTCTAAATATGTAGGAAGTTACCTTGGTCATCCAACTTCAATGGGATGGTCTTTTTCAATTGGTAGTTTGGTCTCCAACCCGCTTGGCCCACAGAGATTCCTTTCCAGCTGTCGTTAATAGAGTCTTGTCTTTGAGCTTGTAAAACCTGGAATCAAGAGCGTCTTACATTAACTAAATTTCATGGAAATAATCAAAAGTCAATCATGTCAATCTGCCTTATTCTCAACAGTACAAAAACACTGCATATCATGAACAGCGTCACTATACGTAAGTAGGAACATATTTATGTTAATTTTTGGAAACCAAAAGGAATTCTCACACTCAAAATTACTAAGTTTATTCAGAATAAGAATAACAATATAAATAGCATTTCGTGACACATACCAGATAGTATACCACATACATACAGCTAAATCTATGTTACCAATTTTGGCCCGTCTAAATGTTAATACCCATGAATTAGCCCTGTTACTCACATATCCCAACGCTGCCTGCAACGCCTTCTCCTCCTTAGCGGCATCGCTCATTTGAGGGAACAGCTCAGCCTCGTGTTGCGGGATGAAGGCCGTGTGCACGTCGCCGGCCACGAAAGCCTTCGCGCCGCTAAGGGTCAACAGGAAATTGACGTTCGTCTCCAAGCCAGCTACCTGGAAAGTGGTTTAAGATCTTTAGTATTGCCGACAAACGTGCTAGTAAGTCCGAATCGCCGCTAAGAGATGGCGCTTTCAGACAATTTACTATTTTCATAGCAAAAGAAGTATGCCAATCTATATCGTGCAGCTGAAAGAATCACTTACATATCATATTTAGGTCAACTTCTAATAGTACGTAAACAGGCCGACGATATAGTTTGTAAGTATCTGTCTCACTAAATAGTATAAAGCAAAGTCGCTTCCCGCGCGTCTGTCCCTATGTAGGTATGCTTAAATCTTAAAAACTACGGATTTTGATAACGTTTTTAATAATAGATAGAGGGATTTAATAGGAAGGTTTATATGGAAAATATACCCGAAGTGAAGATTATGCGAGTCACTAGTCTTTTACAAACTTCATCTGTAGTGTACTGTAGCTTATACGATACTACTTAAATGTAACTTGCCTTATATTCAGTGAGCTTAGCCCTAGTCTTGGCCAACGCCTGGTTTCGGTCGCGGCCCCACACGACCAGTTTGGCGATCATCGGGTCGTAGTGAACTGACACCTCTTGTCCTTCTCGTACTCCTGTCTCAACCTGCAATAAATAATAAACAAATTACACATTTGTCTATCTTCTGCTCGCGATCGCATACAGACGTTCAACGTGTGAAATATTACTCAGTAGTCAGTTATAGTACTACTAACTACTACCTCTAAGCATTTCCTACATACATTTTCAATGCTAGATTTAGATTCCCCTCGATCTCACCCTGGATGTTCTGTGCATACAAAGATCCGGACCACCAAATCCAGACCCAAAATACAATTTGTATTTTTTATAGTTGACTACCTATGGAAATGTCCCCTATCAAACCCCTTAGTTAATAGCCAGAATGGTTCAAAGGTTATTTTAGTAAACATTCACAAGTGACGTTAAAAAATGATTTAAATTCAATATTAATAGAGTATAGGGGCCCAGATCACGCTCTTACGGCTCATGTCACTTGTTCCACTCTGGTTCTGGTGGCCTCAATATTTCCTAATATTGTAGGCACTGTTTAAGCTACAGTGGTATCTCTACAAGGAGTACCCACCCGGAGCTTAGAATGGTACATCGAAAGACTCTTCATCGATAGATAATTTCTCGCTTCGCTTTCTTTTTTTGCTTTTTGCTTCGCTTAGTTCGCTCGCGACCACGATTGGTGTAACCCAGTCGAAACGTCGGGCAGTAAGTAGCTATGTAATTTTGCTACTCCTAATATCGCGTGAAGGCCCATAAAGACTTATTTCATCGATAGATAATTTCACCGAAATCACCCTTAGTCGACCGTTGGTGTTACGAAAAAATCCTTCATCGATTGTTGTTTTATCGAAGTAATTCTTAGCCGACCCACCCGCACGTTTTCCTCAGCGGTGGGCTGCGTGAGGCGGTGCAGGCGGCCGGCGCGAGGCAGGAAGCCCGCGCGCGGCTCTTCAGCGTACACGCGGCACTCCACCGCGTGCCCCACACGCACTATCTGCTCTTGCGTCAGCGGCAACGGCTCCCCTGCAGCTACGCGAAGCTGCCATTCCACCAGGTCCGTGCCTTGGGTAACATATATAATGCATCTATACTAATATTATAAAGCTGAAGAGTTTGTTTGTTTGTTTGTTTGTTTGTTTGTTTGTTTGTTTGTTTGTTTGAACGCGCCATCTCCAGGAACTATTGGTTCGATTTGAAAAACTTGCGTTGTATAGACCATTTATCGAGGAAGGCTTTAGGATATATAACATCAATGCTGCAAGTCCAATAGGAGCAAAGATACAATGGAAAATATGTAAAAAACGGAAACGCGAACGAAGTCGCTGGCACAGCCAGTTATAAATATGTATTACTAGCTGTGCCAGCGACTTCGTTCGCGTTTCCCCGTTTTTTACACATTTTCCATTGTATATTGCTCTATTGTCGCAGCGTGATGTTATATAGCCTAAAGCCTTCCTCGATAAATGGTCTCATACAACGCAAAAAATTTTTTTCAAATCGAACCAGTAGTTCCTGAGATTAGCGCGTTCAAACAAACAAACAAACAAACTCTTCAGCTTTATAATATTAGTATAGATTGGAGTTATTGTTGTAATATTGAAATTATTGAATTCGTATCATGAGTATTCGACGCTTTAACGGTGAAGGAAAACATCGTAAAAAAATTGTTTGGTTTAGTAGTCAACCAACCCGCACTTGGCCAGCGTGGTTTACTTAAGCCTTATCGCCGTAGTTTAGGGTAGGCCCTGCCCCAGCAGTGGTGACGTATGTGGGCTGATGATGATTATTATTGGAGTAATATGCGGGAGGCGTTTGCTCAGCAGTGGCATCACATACAAGATAAAAAAATACAACATACATAAATTGTATAGAACTTAGGTCCGGTATATTTACTATGATTTATTAGTTACCGACATTTCAGCACAATTGTAAGCGAAAATTAATAAACTTATATATCACATTATTGAATTGATTCCTTGCTAAGTTGCTTAACCCTTGATCAAATACAGCATATAGAATTTTTTCATTGGTTTTTGCCGGTATTACAACTACATAAGGTTCAAAATCTGGTGGGAACTATTTTCCCCGTGTCTTATTAAGGGTTAAAGGCTTTGTTAGGGATATGAGAAAAAACAATGCCATCTTCAACATCACCCCATTTCACAAATCCTCACGAAGTGAATAGAATCTACCATCAGTAGCCTTAATTTATCGCAGATTAGGCCATATATTTATCAGATTTAGATTAGATCAGGCATTTGCAGATTGGCCGACTTTATACAACCGTGGAATTCCTTCACAGGCAGGTTGGTACCCTCAAAAAGTTTACGTTATGTACCTACATAAGATTTACGAAAGGAAACACATCATTATGTGGCGTGTTTTGAGTTGGCTACCTTCTGCATAAAAAGAAACGGGCTTAACCGCTAGGCTATCACTGTCTTGAGATATGAACACTATGGACAGTGATATAATACACGTTCACAAATATATTTAAATGTAAGATCTATTTATAGACATACAAGGGACAAACGCCGGTGTTAAATGTAAATGAAATTACATTATGCTGATTTGTTATTGAAAAATACGATACGTAAAGACAGATCTACGTCATTGCTCCGGGATTTAAATACTTTGTATTTATTTTCTGTTGGCAGAGCTTATAAAATCAATTGATAGCACTTTAACTTCCTTCTATACTCTATCTAAGCTATTGTAGAATGCAGACAATTTCAGACGCAAATGGAGCATAAATATAAATAACGAATTTAACGGCAATTATTAATAATACATCATAATATTCTTGTCCATTGATCAGTACAGTGATCAATTATAGTACATATTTATGAAATTAACTGGCTTCTAAGAGAGCGAAAGACTCTTCTGCTAAAACGGTTCACTGTCCATGAAGTATACGAAATAGAAACGTATTTATCACTTAACAACCAGTTGATATTCTCCAGCCAGACTCTTGCTAATCCAAAATAATTAGATCAATATTTTATCTGTAATAATGTTTAACATCAAGCTCCAATAAATTTTTAATTGAAAAAAGACACTACCTACTGTGCTACCTTGTCAACATAAACTATCCAAGCTTGTCTACGTTTTGAAATTGGAATACTATTTTCTTTTCTATAATAAGTTTTTGACAAATCTCACCAGTGATCATCTCGGTGATCGGATGCTCGACCTGCAGACGAGTGTTCATCTCCATAAAGTGGAACTCGTGCGTCTTCCGGTGCAGGATGAACTCCACCGTGCCCGCGCCCACGTACCCCACCGCCTGGGCCGCGCGCACCGCCGCGGCGCCCAGCGCCTGACGCGTCTCCTCCGATATGCCGGGCTGAGAATGATGAGAAAGGGCAAATATTAGGAACTACACTTTTTGATATAAAAAATGAGGAACTTAACTTTTTGACATCCAAAATGAGGAACTAAACTTCTTGACATCCAAAATGAGGAACTAAACTTTTTGACATTATAAATGAGGAACTAAACTATTTGACATCATAAATGAGGTATAAAATTTTAGATATAAAAAAGTTTAGCTCCTCTTTTTTTCCCCGTGCCATTGGGTTCGATTCCCACACGGGACAAATGTTTGTGTGATGATGAACATCGGTGTTTGTTTCGTGTCTGGGTGTAATTATGTATTTAAGTATGTATGTATTTATAAATGTATGTGTATGTATATCAGTCTCTGACGCCCATAGTATAAGCTCTGCTTAGTTTGGGGTCAAATGACCGTGTGTGGAAATGTTCCAGATATTTAATTTAATTTAATTAATTCGTGGAATGCCCTTGGAGTTCCAGTTCACTTGCCAATCGCTCGACGCTCCCTCCTATAATCCCGGGTTTTTAGGCGGGACGTGAAACGACATCTAAGCGGACCATCAGGGTGAGGAGGTTACTCAATGGGTGTTATTCAACAAATACAACTCTTATCATTAGGTGGAGTGAGGTTATCCTGGGCGTAGGATATAACAACGGGAAAAGTATATCCAAGTTAGTTTACAATCAAACCAACAGTATCCTGAACCGTGGTTCCATATCGCCCCACTGAGGGGCCTACTCTAAACTAGGGCAATAAGGCCTTATTCAATCCTGACCCACAATAAGCTTATTATTATTAAACTAATTCATAAATACAACAAAGTCTAAATTTGCTTGATGTTAATTTCCTCGGTAACGAACTTATTACCATTTTATTTGGCATTGACAGTACCTACATTGTATTGACGTAATTTGTTAGTATTCAAAAGTTTTGAGTGCGTCATACTTTAGAATATTGACAGTTAAATGCGCTTATTAAATCAGGATTCAGTTTGTTTGAATATACTTACATTACATTTAGTAGGTCTAAATAGCAACACAAGTTGAACTTACTTATAGAGGAAGATCCCAGAGCCGCCAGATATCACTTATTTTCTAATGGACAAAATATATACGATAGAGTAGTGGTGAGGTGTACTATCATCATATGACTAGTTGCTACCTTGACCAGACGGCCATTTTTCAGATATCAACCAATCAAGGTACATAGTAACACTGCTCACCTCACTTAAATTCTGATGGCTGATTTTAACATATATTTCACACAATATCATTAAAAATCAGGTTTTATTACTCCCAGACACATGCGGTCGGCGGTTTTACCTTACAGACGCTTTAAAGCTATGAAAAAAATTTTACTTTTACTTAATTTTACTTATTTTGTGATGCTTGATTTTTATATATGTTATTCAAACAACTATTTTAAAACGTTTTGCAAACGGACAGACCGATCCAAGGGGCCAAACATTCACCAGACCCAACTGTTTTAGATTTTTTTTTTAAATTGAATTTAGTTAAGTTTTTCTAATAAAATAGTTTGTAAGGTACAATTCTATAATTATTGCGGTCAGATGAGCACTTTTTAGTTTTTTGAATAACATATATAAAAATCAAGCATCAGAAAATAAGTAAAAGTAAAATTTTTTTCATAGCTTTAAAGCGTCTGTAAGGTAAAACCGCAGACCGCATGTGTCTGGGAGTAATGAATCCTGATTTTTAATGATATTGTGTGAAATATATGTTAAAATCAGCCATCAGAATTTAAGTGAGGTGAGCAGTGTTTCTATGTACCTTGATTGGTTGATATCTGAAAAATGGCCGTCTGGTCAAGGTAGCAACTAGTCATATGATGATAGTACACCCCAACACTACTCAATCGTATATATTTTGTCCATTAGAAAATAAGTGATGTCTGGCAGCTCTGGGATCTTGGACCATTATATTTTGTTGCCTTCGTCAGACAGGCATGTAATATTTTATATCCTATACAAAATAAGGCATCTGACCGATTTCGGCCATGGCGGCCGATCTTAATTGAGATCAGCCAAGTGCGCAGGACATATTAGAATACATAATACAAGTGTGCGCGCAAACACAAGTTCGCAGTACCACCGGCTTAACGTGCTTTCCTAGGCACGGGTGTGCAACCACCAACTTCCTAACTATGGGCTCAATAATTTCTATACAGAAAAACTCACACAAATTTTAGATCGACTCCAGACTCTAACCGGGGACCTCTCAATCATTACGTAGCGCTTGCTACCAATATGCCAACAAGGCAGTTAATAATTATTGGATATTTAATTATATTGTAATATACTTAATATAAACAATATTATTTTATATCTAAAGATTGTGATGTCTTATATTGTCCGAATATGCCTTCATCATCTTCATCATCATCAGCACATATACGTTCCCAATGTTGGGGTACGGGCTTACCCTAAACTATATAGGGCGATAAGGCCTTAGTCGCCATAATATGCCTTGGGCCTCCAATAGTTTAGGACGGCCCTGTACACACCACCTTAGAATTAGGTCACAGGTACTTAATAATTAATCAGAGTTATTATTACTTACAGCTGGCGCCTCTTCAATGATCTTCTGGTGTCGCCTTTGCACAGAACAATCTCTTTCGAATAAGTGGACTGCATTCCCGTGCATGTCAGCAAACACCTAAATACAAATTTATTATTTCATTGATACATATATAAAAACCTTTGTGAAATCATTTGATTCTTTAAAACAAGTAGGTATCTACATATTTGAAAATCAAAATGGTTAGCATTGGAAAAGGTTGTACGATTGTATACTTATTTAAATTGTTAATGATGCAAATGACGTAGTTACCTGCACTTCAACATGTCTGGGGTCGGTGATGTATTGCTCAAGCAGCATGTTGTCGTCGCCGAATGATTTCAAGGATTCTCTTTTAGCAGACTCCAGTTGTGGCAAAAAATCTGCTTCCGTCATAGCTATTCTCATACCCTGAAATGTGTAATTAATTAAATGTGTACTTTAGTACATAATTTAAAATCAACAAATGTGCAAGCTATTGATAACTTTGAATTATGATTATAATCAGTCACGTTGGTCGAATGGACGCCGGGAGATGGGCAAAACTGGTCACCGAATAGCAACCTAACGGTCGTCGGCCAAGGGGAAGGCCTAAAAAGAGATGGCAGCATGATCTCTACACTCAAGACCTAAACTGGCCATCTCTAAGATCATCTCCAAAGATCGGCAGAAATGCAGAGAATTGGGGGAGGCCCAGCATTGAGACACTACAGGCTAGATAAAAAAAAAATATGTAGGTATAATATGTAAGTATGGATCTACTAGGTCTGTGGAACATGTTTAAGCTATGGCAAAACTGGACGGCAAGACTTCCAACGAATTTATCTAACCAAAAGTCAAAGGACCTTTTATGGGTACTAAGATTGTCGCAATATTTTTTTTGTCGCTTACCTTACCACCGCCACCTCGAACAGCCTTAATCATAAGAGGGAATCCGATTTTCTGAGCCTCTGCTTGCAGTTTCTCAATGCTCTGCTCTTCGCCATGATATCCCTTGACTATGGGCACGCCAGCGCTTGACATTATAGCCTTTGATGTGCTACAATATAATAATCATATTCTTACACAAATAAATTGGCAGGATAACAGGAAACAGCATTGTTTATAGGATGGTAGGTGAAATATGTGTTGCGCCTGTTTTGTGATGTGACTCGATCTCAATGGGCGATCGACCAGGATTAAGATAAAATTAAATGGCTCCTCCTTTACTTAACAACTAATGGCTTCATTAAAAAAATATTTTTTAGTGACAACAGTATAACATAACTATTTTTTACTTTTATCTGCAATAATAGGACTCTCATTTGCTTAACACCTACTATGTTTTTATATCCTTACCTTTTGATACCCATATCTCTAATAGCTTTAGTAGGAGGTCCAATGAATATGACGCCCTCGTCGGCACATTTCTCGCAGAACTCAACATTCTCAGAAAGGAAGCCATATCCGGGATGAATGGCTTGGCTGTTTGAGCTCTTGGCCACATCTAGTATCTTCGCGGCATTCAAGTAACTCTGTGCTGACGCCGCCGGTCCAATGTGATATGCTTCATCAGCCTAAAAATAGGTTTAAATAGAGTTAAGAGTATAAAATACTGTATAAATTTATTATTAAAAAAAGTTAATTGTATCACTTACTTACTATGAGAACTATAATAGATTATTTTATAACTTAAACTTGACACTATGTCCCAATATGTGTGTTCGAATAAGAGACAATGGGAAGGAAATTTATATATAGATCCTAAACAATAAGCTCTTTTAGAATAAACACATATTCAGCATCTGACCATCTCCAAAAGAAAATCTCATTAAAATGAATGTATGTAAATGAGCCATGTATCTTACATATTAATTCATGAATAGATGCACAAGTACAACATACCTACTCACTTAGCATTCACTTTCACCTCCCCTTAATTTTAAACCAAATTAACAGATTGATTTTCAGATAAGATTGCAATTTATGGTATCAATCATTAAGCTGTTTGTATTCAAAACATACAGATTAGAGAACTGTAGTAGGTATAATAGATTATCTTTGACTTATTTCTCTTGATATTTGAATGCAGATGAAAAATTCAAAAAATAAATAAATATCTGGGACATTTCCACACACGGTCATTTGACCCCAAACTAAGGCGAGCTTGTACTATGAGCATCAGAGACTGATATACATACATATATATTTTTAAATACATGATGTATACTTAAATACAAAATCACACCCAGACACGGAACAAACACCGATGTTTATCACACAAATATTTGTCCCGAGTGGGAATCGAACCCACAACTCTTGGAACCGACAGCCAGGGTCACTAACTACTGTTCCACCACCAGTTTTTTTTTACATATTTAGCCAGTTTTTACAGTTGCCAGTCAGTAAATAAATACCAATTATTTACCATCTCCACATGCATGGCATGTTTATCAGCATCTGAGTAGACAGCAACAGTCCTGATGCCAAGTTTTTTAGCGGTGCGCATCACACGGCAAGCGATCTCGCCTCGGTTGGCAATGAGCACCTTGCTGATGGGCTGCCTCTGTATGTCTTCTCTGAGCTGCCTGGCATGATTGTACCGTACTGAGTACTGCAGGTTCAAATTGGTGCTGTAAATATTCATATTTTTATGTTGAGTGATAGGTGATATTAAGCATTACTAATTCCTGTTGAATTAGAAATATTCTGTAAACTATTTTACATTTAATCAGAATTTTAAAATTATATTTCGACTTCACTAAGTGTTATCACAATGTATAATCAATATGGTTACTTAGATTTGTTTGTAGTAGCAATTTATTTCAGAAATTTGTAACCCTAAACTGCCTCAAAGTAAAATGTAATGTTATAGAAACATATGGTAATAATAATTCATAAGTTTATAAAATCATAGGAATTCCATATGGCATTGTTATTAAAGACTCGAAGTGGTACTAATATAAAATAATGCTAATTATACAATTTCCATATATATTCTAAAATTAATAACAGTATTAATTGTTTTTGTGTAGAGAGAAGAAAAGCAGCATGCAAGTAAGTACACATAACCAAAAACAACATACAACGAACAAAACAATTCTTACCAAATTTTATTTAACTGTCTTAGGTAAGACATGTTTACAGCGCCAATAATTTAAAAGAATGAAATCACTGTAATTAAACGTTATCTCTGTGATAGAGATATTACGTACGCAGCCCGGCCACAAGCGCGTTACAAACAACAGATATATGCTCAGATAAACGTTTGACAATATTATCAACCGTATCATTCATTATCGTCGTTACGGAGGTCATTGTCTCCCTAATTATATTTGCAAATTATTTACGTAGTAATTGTAGAATAATGTTTACTTATTTTAAAGTTAAAATTTAGGATTAGTCTGGTATCCATTATAAAAGACACTTAGATAATCTGTTGTATACTAAACAACGTTGACCTATGATGGAAAAAGCATATTTTCTTAATAATATTAAGTGATATTGCATCATTATTCGATAAAAGTAAACAAGAAATCGTCCACGAAATTGACAAAGTATATGACATCGACTTGCATGACAAATGACACATGAATGAATGACAGTCAGCTGTGTTTGACAGCTTGCATTTTTTTTATGCAGCCTGAGATCATCACAATATATATAGAATAGAATAGAAATTTAGACGAATCCATACATTTCTTATAATCATCTTTTGTTAATTTCCTCTTGTGGTTTATTATGGATTTGAAAATACACTATAACCATTACGTAAAATATCTTTAATTTTTTTATTTTCGCTTCTTGTTGAGTTTAGTTAAGTTTAATACTTAAATTTCTTCAGTACTATAATAATGACTGATAGGTTTATTAACTATCAACCCATTGACTTAATTTCCTTAGTCATTGTATCAGCCATAAATACACTAAGATAGCTTCATAAACTAGTAATTATATATGTGTCTACTATATTGTGTTTTATGACATGTACAAAATTGGTTTAAAGTTACTAGAAACCAAGCTAGAACATTAAAAAGTATGAACAATAAAAAATTGAAATTGATCCCTAGGGTATTTGACAATTTTTTTATTTTGATATTGTTGGATGGACCACTCGAACACAAATACACTGTTGAAAGTATCACTTTGATATCTCAATAGCTCGACGAGATATTACAATTTCAATTGCACATTATTTGGGCGAGCTCAAAAACGCTCCATACAAACCGCCCCTGGCGTGTGACGTCACACGCAAGTTCTTTGTATGCAGCGCCTAGGAAGTTTGTTCGGCAGGTTAATCAAAAGTTGCGTTTATGGATATGTTTTCATAATGAAAGATGTTACTAATTCTGTTATTTATAAGATGACAGCGAAATTTTAAATGATTTTCGCAATTTTGAAATGGACTTGCCCACCTAACTTTAAATGTCTTTTGCTGTCTCATTTCGCCAAAAATTTAAATTTCGATTTCATTAATAATATTGATTTGCTTAAATCTTACTGATTATCATAAAAATGGCTAGCATATCAACCACTGTCAAATACCCTATGGCACAAAATAACCCCAAAGAAATACTAGGCTGTACGGGCTGTGATCCCTTTGCTCAAAGGGCTTTATATAAATTGGCTTTAAAAAAAAAGGATTCTGACATTGACAGAATGTCGGTTGATTTGATTATTTTATTGTATTGTTTACGATTCAAATTTTTTGAATAAACATTGGGTTAATATTGTTTTCGATGGTTACCTGATTGTATAGAACAAGAACAATGGGTATTAAAGGACTGTGGACTGTTTTGACGCCCTATAGTGAGAAGAAATCATTACACGAGGTTTAATAATTTCTCTTCTTTCTGCGGATATTATAATGAGATTATTCTAATTCTGATATGTATTTTTATTTACCATTACAGATACGAGGAGAAACGCTTGCTGTAGATTTATCATGTTGGGTATGCGACAGTCAAAATGTTGCAGATTATTATGTCCAACCAAAACTATACTTGAGGTAAATAAAAATATTTTATGATCATGTGTGAATACCCTTTATATAAAAGTTATTTAAATTTAAACCGCTGTTATTTTTTTCAGAAATCTTTTCTTCAGGACAATTTATTTAATATTAGCTGATATTGATCCAATTTTCGTATTGGAAGGAGATGCTCCGGAACTCAAACGAGATGTGATGGCTGCACGGAATGCCATCCAGTTCCGAGGAGCTGCGCCACGGTCAGAGACAGCAATCAGCAATAAGCGGCCTGATGTTGGAAGGAAGCGGTTTAAAAATGTTTTAAAAGAAGTGTGTAATACTAATAGTATGATACTTTGTTCCTTATTTAAATTCCAGTTTTAAATATCATATTAAGCAATTAATATTCTTTTACTTATACTTAAAGTTTTATGGAGATTTTTGTTTTTTACAGTGTGAAACCCTTTTAAAATCAATGGGAGTCAGGTGTGTCAAAGGACGGGGTGAAGCAGAAGCCACATGTGCTCAGCTCAATGCACAAGGTGTTTGTATTTATTTAAAGTTTCAAAGAAGTTCATAATTTTAATAAAATTTATTTAAAGCATATTTCATTAAAATTGTCAGTGTGGAGTGCCCAATTAATAAATAAATATTAGCCTTTCATTCTTTAAAAGAAAAACATAGACATAGTTTACCAATGTCAATGGTATTGTAGGCTATTTAAGTTACTAATTATATATGTCGCAGTCATCGGGTTAAATCAGCGATTTGATTGGATCACTAGCGCGTTCATTGAATGACAACATTTAATTGAATGACCAAAAGACAACTCGTGAAGTTGTTGAATATAACGTTCAACATCTTGATTGAACATCATTTAGCGTAGTCGTGGAATGAGATATAGCTGGCTTTGTAATGTTTGATAAGCGTGACCATAAGTTCGCAACTTAAAAGATAACTAACTTTAGTTAAAAAAATGAGGACATAACATAACACACCTTAATAACCAGGCAGTTTTGCCAGATTTTTTTTATTAACACAGTGTTATTCGTTTAGATCTGTACCAGCTGTTTGACGCCATCTTTGTTTTGACGAGCACTAACGCCGCAGTGGAAAAGAAATGAACTAAATTACAATCACCTGACTGATTTTAGGTCCGCTATGTTCAACGGGCTATGTTTCAATCCGCTAACTTGTTGGACATTGAGTGAGGATTGTTCATTCAACGTTCGACCTAGTCATTCAATTAAACGTCGTCATTCAATCAACGCGCTGGTGATCCAATCAAATCGCTGATTTAACCAGATGACTGCGACATATATAATGATTAGGGTTCATTCCCGGGAATTCTCGAGCCGAGAATTCCCGGGAAATCGTTAGGCATTGTTCCCGGGAAATCAAGCTCGAGAAAAGTCGAGAACTCGAGAAATCATTTTTCTATGTAGAACTTACGCGATAATAGGTAATTGTTTTCAGTTTCATTAACACATCATGGCTTTATTATTCATATTATTTTTATCAATAATGTAATCTGAATATGATCTTCAATTTTACTAGGTACGAGTACCTATCATGTTCTTTTCTATAATTTTTTAGTCAAACTTTATCCAAAAAAATAACTAACGATACATTAATTATTCTACATAGTCTAATTATATTTCCTATTTTTCTAAAACAACAATACACAAGCTTAGTTTTAAATTATTCTGATATGTTTTTCTTATGTAGGTAATTTGAAATTAATTAATGTGTCATTTTAAATTTGTGAGATGAATATAGCCAGTTGTGTTGTGTGTGTATCACATATTAATCCTAGTAGTATGAGATCCCGTTATAGAACGACATTCACCGAGATGCTTATTTAATGAAACGTATTTTATATTTAATTTAATATGTCAATAAATATAATCCATATGGGTTGCCTAGCAAATTTCAGTCCAGAGTATGTTTAATTAATAATTTAAAAAAAATATTTTTTTAAACATTTCACCGGTATGATTATTAGATAAATTCTATACCAATCGAAAGTATGAAGCTCATAGAATACACAAACGTTAGGTTGCCTATTCTTTTCCGGTCACAACTATCGGGTTGCCAGGTATAAACAGGTAAATCTGTAGATACTAGCATTTTGCAACGTTCTGTTTATTGGATGAAATTTAAATGAAATTAAAGATTATTTAAACAGCCGCTATGCTGTGTCCTCTTCTATCGCATGGGATGGTTGGTTGGGACCTCTCAGTCGCACACATTCACTCGGAGCAATATTTAACTTTTTGAAATTCGACAACCGCAATTCTGGACTTATTTTTCGCAGGCAACCCTACACCACCGTGTTCAGAAAAAAATAATCTTTAATTTAATTTAAATTTCATCCAATAAACAGAACGTTGCCAAATGCTAGTATCTACAGATTTACATGTTTATACCTGGCAACCCGATAGTTGTGACCGGAAAAGAAAAGGCAACCTAACGTTTGTGTATTCTATGGGCTTCATACTTTCGATTGGTATAGAATTTATCTAATAATCATACCGGTGAAATGTTTTAAAAAATATTTTTTTAAAATTATTAACTAAACATACTCTGGACTGAAATTTGCTAGGCAACCCATATGGATTATATTTATCGACATATTAAATTAAATATAAAATACGTTTTATTAAATAAGCATCTCCGTGAAGGTCGTTCTATAACGGGATCTTAGACTATAGGGCTTATTATCAAATTGAATTGCGTTTGTTATCTATAGATAGATGTTCAAATACTAGCGGGTTGGTAAGACATTTAGCAAATGTGCATAAAATTAATATTACTAAATGCAGGACTCAAGTAAAATCCGAATCTGAAGCATCTACAAGTTCAGGTGAGTGCACCGAAAAAAAGCAGACCTGGGTATGAAAGTATGCAGCAACAAAAACTAAACTTCAAAACCCCACTGATACAATCATTGGGTGAAATATTAGCAAGGCTGACCGCAAAAGACGGCTTCACCTTAAAATGGAACCGTTGTGGAATCACAAAAAGTTTTTTTTTGAAGTGAATTATGTTTTTGAATATAATAAATAAAAGTTTTATTTTAATTAATTTGATACTAATATTTGAGAGAAAGACCACTGAATTCGTTGACGTTATTGGAACCAAAAAATATGAGAAAATGTACGTGAATGTCAATTTCTCGACAACCCGAGAAGACCCGAGAAATTAGCCTCGAGAATTCTCGAGACCCGAGAAATTGAAAAGCTCGAGAAATCATGAACCCTAATAATGATCAATAATAAATTTGATTCAATAATCTCAAACAGGTTTACAAAAATTAAATACATTTACATCATAAATTACATACTTACTTATTGTAGTCATATATTTTAAATTATGTTACAGCTAGTTGATGCCGTGGTATCACAGGACTCTGATTGCTTTGCCTATGGGGCTCGTCGCGTTTACCGCAACTTCAGTGTGTCGAGCGCGGCGGGCGGGGGCGCCATGCAGGGCTCCGTCGATTGCTACGATGCTGACAAAATGTTTCAAGCGAATGGTGAGATTTTGCTTTATTTTTTATAATGAGCTAACAAGATGACCTCACTCCACCTGATGGTAAGCGGTAGTGAGATCCAAATATGAGGTCGACAGGCACATTATACCATATTGAGCCTGTCGCACTCACCCTGAAAGCCGTTTCACCCCTCCCCCCCGGAACATCGATATTGGAGGGAAAGGGGGACGTGAAAGAGGAGATCACTGCTGCGGCAACCACGTGACAAGGCGTGGAGTCTCGCATTGGTATTGAGCTGAGCGGGTCGGAGTTGGTCAGTCCGCCGAGGGAAGGCACCCGCCCGCATAATACCGCCGCTATGACTCCACTGGTCCGGCGCTTGGCGCAACAATGGTCCCTCTTTGCTCCGGTTCGTACAGTGCTGATCCCGGAACGCGACCTGACCGAGAGAGGTCAGAGTTACTTGGCGGGTTTTACGCAACTGTATGGTGGTAACAGCAACCGGTCGACAAAATGTCTCCCACCTGAAAAAAATACTACTTATAAAAAATAGAAAATATCTCAATATTTTATTACCTATTTTATTGCATACATATTACAAAACCTTGCAACATATTACAACAAATAGCAACTACCATGCCTAACTTGAGCAAAAGGCTTGCTTGTGCTAGAAGACTCTGCTCTTGCAACAGTACTCAGCAAGTATTATACAACACAAAGTGTCAGGCATAACCTTGTCTACAAATCAAAATATTTGTGTTCAGGATTTGGCCGCAACAAAATGGTGGCGTTGGCGATACTTTGCGGCTGTGACTACGGTGTCGGCGCTTGCGGGTCATCTATCACGACAGCGGTTTCCTTTATACACACTGTTGCTGAACAGGATATCATACCCAGGTAGCTTTATCCATCTTTATTAATAAATTCATTAATGAAAACTCAGTGATGTCAAATCATTAAAAAAAAGAGGCTAATGGCTTACAATGACACCATAACAGCACTGGTGACACATTAGTCAACTTTGGTAACTAACTAGTACAGTGGCACAGTGGCTACTGTGTTTAGCTCTCATCCCATCTAGCAGTTAAGCCCTCATTGCTTCTTTTTATTAATTATTATAGAAAGCTAACAAGATGACCTCACTCCACCAAAAGGTAAGCAGTAAAAATATCCACATGAGATCGACAGGCACATATTGAGCCTGTCACGCTCACTCTTACCTACCAACTTTACATTTGTACTGGTAATGGTGATGTATGTAAATGTCCTATCTTATCTTATCTTATCGCAGGGACCATATAACCGGTTCACTTCGACCCTCAGGGATATTTTGTGTTACCCCTACCTCTATACACCTACTCCCTGAAGATCAAATGCATTAATGCAATAACATCCTTGGGTCTGAGGTGCCTGTATTCTTCTGGTTTCGGATAAGCCGTTCCCAGAAGTCAGAGCCTGTGTCTGGCCAGTACCTAAGTGACATTCACATAAGATATGTTTCGTGTATTCCATTTCTTCCTTGCAAGCTCTACAATCGCTGTTTGATGACAGCCTCATTTGCATCAGTAATGTCCACGATGTAATTGTCCTAAATATTCCATTGTCCAGGCTAGTTTCCTGGGTGAGTGACCCCCACCGGTTCGAGGAGCTGTCGCGCTGGGCGCTCGCGCCGGGCCGCTGCGACCGCTGCGGGCACGCGGGCCGCAAGCATCTCCGCGGCGGATGCCCCACGTGCGGCACGCACCAGGGCTGCAAGGACCTGGGACACAAGTGAGGGACTATGTTACTATACCTAGTTTGATGGTCGTTTGGAACAGCCTGGAACTATGTGAAATTATGTGTTATTGTAAGAAATTATGAAACTGTCTCAATCTGTTTGGAACTGTGTGAAACTGTATAAAACTGTGTGAATCTGTTTGAAACTGTGTGAAACTGTATGAAATCTGAAAAATCTGAAATGTACAAAATATGTAGGTAGTTTAAATCTGGGTTTAAAACTTAATGTTTCTAATATGAGCACAAACGTTAGTCCTTCAGCTTGTTATAGTATAGGCAAGACAATTCAATGATGCAACTGTTATAGGTAGGTTAATCTAGGTTTTTTATTCCTACATTTTTTATTGTTTGGCAGAGCAAAAGTGGCAGAGGTAAAAAGAGAGGTGTCATTGCGCAGCCGCGCCGTGACCTGCGGGATGCCGTTCCCGGAGCCGAAGATCATGAAGGAGTTCCTGAACACAGCCCCTGAGGTCATTGACCTCGAGAGCCTGAAGCAACCTGTTCCTAGTTTGATACAGTTTGTGGTAAATTCATTGTTTATGCCATCAATTTGTGACCATTTTATGGATTTTGGATGCAAAGCTCAATATATTTATCTTTATTTCATTGTTCCGTTTTAAATTACAATGAAAGCCCAATAAGTATACCTAGGTACTTTTAATTTTACATATTTTCAGTAAAATTATTCTATGGTAAAATAAAGATTTTTTTTACTTACCTGTACTTGATTATTTTGTATGAGCAGCATAACATTTCAATACATATAGTTCATAATCCTTTCATATTTGCAATATGTGCTAACAATTATTGTATTGACAGAAACTGATGAAACACAAACTCGACTGGTCAGAGAAGTATTGCGTCGAGAAATTTCTACCATTGCTTACGAAGTGGCACCTACAAGAAAAAGTACCTCGCAGATCACTTAAACCCGTGGAAATAAAGAAAAAAAGGAATCCCAGAGGTAAGTGTCGTATTACTTGTTAGACCAAAGAGTAACATTTAAAATTTTGAGACTTTAAATAATTATTGATTGTGACAAACATGTAGTTTAAATGTAAACATTGGGATTGAATCTTTAGATAGACAGTAGTAGACTGAACTAGCTATAATATTGGTACATACTCAGATACAAACTTAGTCCGTTTGCTTATATTTTAGTGGGTGTAACATTTTAAATTATTTGATGTGTAGTTTGTATTTATTCTTGTCTTTTCTTTCCAGGAGTTCCGAGTTATGAAGTAGTGTGGAGCGACATCGACGGCGAATATGAGGCTCTGATACCGGACGACCAGTTCAATGGTAATTTGATTTAATTTTATTTAAATGGGTAATGATTTATGTAATAAATGTAAATACATTCAATATAATGAATAAAACCGCAAGTATCTAAAACAAACTTCAAATTAAAAATTTAAAAAACCTTTCTTAATATTCCCAAATAAAAATCAAATATTATAGGTCTATTGTTTAAGTTTTAGTTGGCCATTATTGTTTTGATTGCCCTAAATTGATTTAACTATATAAGACTGTTTAAAATTAAAATTATCGAATGTAAATGTCATCCTGTGATAAATATGATCAACATTTTCTCTACAGAAGATCAGGACCGTTTAGACCCGTGGACGACCACAGAAAGGCAGGACCTGATGAGCCGCTTCTACCCAACAATAGTAGAAGCTTACGAGGAATCAATCAAAAAACCTCCCAAGGAAAAGAAAACAAGGGC
Source organism: Maruca vitrata (assembly GCA_039566165.1). NCBI lineage: Eukaryota > Metazoa > Arthropoda > Insecta > Lepidoptera > Crambidae > Maruca > Maruca vitrata. The sequence continues at coordinate 10,086,799 of CM076912.1, read as the reverse complement.
GAAAAAGAAAAAAGACGACAACCCCGAAAACCCTGACAAACCCAAGAGAAAATACAATAGAAAAGTGAAAAAGCTTATTGATGCCGAAATAGCTAATATCAGCGGAACACTTAAAAATGTGGACACCATGTCGAACAGTCTTAACACTAGCAAAAATAATGTCAGCGTTAGTGTCAATAGACTGAAAAGAAAGTTAAAGAATAACTCGAAGAAGCAAAAGACAATAGACAGCTTCATAGCTAGCAAGCGGAGGAAATCTACCAAGAAAATGATGGATTCTGTAAGATCCAGCTTTAGAAAATTAGCAATTGGAGAAGATAAGTACAGAGAATTTATGAATGCAAATCCATTTGAAATTAATGATAAGGAAAATGACTTTTTTAGTTTGGACGACACAGGAAACGATGTTCCTGAGAGTGATTTATCCGATATCATAGACAAAATGGTTTCCAGGCCTGCACATACTAAAACTGCCAAAGTAAACAATCATATAGTTAAACTGGTATTCAATAACAAATTTTCTACGCCTAAGAAAACGGTTTTAAGGAAAAGTATACTTAGTGAAATACACAATCGCTGTTCTACGCCAACTGGCAGCCCTATTCATAGAAAAAGTTTCAACTTCATACCAGACACCTCTTTGATAAACAAGACGAATGATTCATTTACTAACAAAGTGAATACTAGTTATTTTTATGAAAAATTAACTGAAGATCGGGACGCGTTTGAAATGTCAATAGAGCAGATTAATAATAAGACCGATGTTATAAATGCTGATACGACTGTAGATTATAGTTTGCCTGAGGTGTGTTTTTAAGATTATGTCTCTAAAGTATTACTTTTTGTGAAGTATAAAATAAAAAGTATTGAACAACTATCATTTTATCCTTTTCCATCTAAAGTGCTTGTGACATATTGATCCAGGAACATAATATCTTCTTATACAGGGTGTCCCAAAAAGTAGTGTCAAGCGGAGTGTCCTGAGATAGAACACCCCGTGGGGCATCTGAAACACCCCCATGTATGTTCCGCGATTTTTTATAGTTTTCGAGTTATGATTTATTTTCTAAAATTTTGAAAACAACTGACCTAACCGACTAAAAATATTGTAGAGAAAAAAGTATTTGATTTTTTTGAGTAATTCTTTTTGCAAATCAATTTTCATGAGTTTTTCTTTAATGCCTAAAATATTTGTCTCCATAACTTATATGGAAATTATCAAAATTAGGGTAGGTACAAACTGAATAGTTACGTTCTGTAAATAATGTCTTACAATTTCAACGTTAAATTTTAAATATTAGGAGGTAGCTGCATGGCTCCTAAGTAACTTCAAAAACTGCGCCAGACTCTGAGCTTCCATAATCATCAATAAAAACTGGTACATAATGGGCTACTTTTGCTGAAATCGGTCTACAAAGACACAGAGGTGGAAAAATCATAAAATTTGCCATTTGATGAGCAAGTATTATTTGGACATTTTATTATTTCGAAAGTTAGTCAATTTGTTAACAAACCTAAATTTAATACAGGAGCACTCAGATGCAAACATTTGGATGCTTGTTTTTTGTTTAATTTAAGTTTCATTGCGCTAACACTGTTTTCACATGCAATACGTATACCATTGTTACGACGAACTTAACGAACTTTGCTTTCTTTACGGACTTTAATAAACTTTGACTTATAAAGTTTTTGCAACAAATAATCAAAAACAATAACTTTTTTTTTCAATAAAGTTCCCAATTTTTAAAAAAAATTTTTTTTTAATTATCACAAATTAAACTTTCAAGTGGCTATTTCTTAGCATTTCTGGTATAATTTTGATTGTTAACAATCTTATTAACTTTAGAAATAATGAAATGTCCTAATAATACTTCGGAATCAGATGGAAAATTTTATGATTTTTCCACCTCTCTGTCTTTGAAGTTCGATTTCAGCCAAAAGTAGCCCATTAAGTACCAGTTTTTATTATACTGTATATAAAAATGAATCGCAAAATGTGTTGGTAAGCGCATAACTCAACAACGCCTGAACCAATTTGGCCAATTCTTTTTTTAAAATGTTCGTTGAAGTCCAAGGATGGTTCTTACGGCGAAGAAAGAAAATATCGAATAATTGCCGGGAAAACCCTAAGAACAGCCCTTTTCTTTTTCATATTTTTTTGACAGGACGAAGTCTGTCGGGTCAACTGTATAGTTTAAAAAGACGAAATACATACATACGGACTGAACTTCTGGCATTTGAAAACAATTGTGATTATTCGTGTACCTATAATCCTTGTGTTGTTGAGAATTAATTATCTGAATGATTATTTATGTAATTTTTGTAGGTACAAACAAATACCTAAAACGTCTTTAATACGGACGAACAATTTATACCTACCTGTTTAGAAGCAGTAAAGAATATTACCAGAACGTTTATTTATGCACGTTGCGTAATATAAACATAAACTTCCAGAGAGAATTCGTGTCTTACATCAGAGAAGACGTCCTATAAAAAAGGGACGCTATTTATTTTTGATTTGTAGCGGTCGCGTTCACCGTAAGCGCGGTTCGTATTGGGTCCAAAACGCAAAGCGGTGTTATTTATTATACATGCGAGAGAATTCAAAATATGATTATGCAAAGCGAGCAGGAACAAAAGGAATTAGACGGGACGTTAGTATTTCGGAGTGGCCGGTCGGACCGCTCGGTCGGGGCGGGCGGAACTATGTAGCCTTTAATTAGTTTGTTCCGTGAACTTCGCCGATGTGGGGTGAATTTAATAAACTAGCGTTTTCTTGTTTCGAATGCCTGTTAATGTTGGAGGTTGTGGGAATGAATGTTTTTGTTGTCTGCTAGCAAATATGGCGTGGTTTTGTATGCGGAAATGTTTTGGTTAATGTTGTTGGGATCCGTAGTCTAAGAGTGCTAATGGGAACCTATTACCTAATATTCTTCCGTTGTCTGTTTGTCACAGGGTTTTAACTCATATACGAGGGTAGAAAGAGTGTTGACATTTTCACAGATGTTGTATTTCTATTGCCGTAATGTAGGTAGATGTAATAACTGACGCGAACATTAGAAAAAAAAATGTAGCCTCCATATTATAACAAACGGGTTTTGATAATAATGATAACGAAACCTTCGAATTCACACTTGGCCGGTTTATTGCGGCTACTTAAGGGTAAGTTAGGACTTTCGTCTTGAAAAAATCCGTTGGAAAATCTCTGATCTAAGTAGTTGATGTTTATCATCCCTTCATCTTAGGTACATAAGTAGGTTAATTTTTTTGCCACTCATTGTGTAATTGTATCGTTATCGTTAGACGATATGACTCGTTATGTGTTCGTGAACGAAACAAACCATCGCCATCAAAATCCGTGACGCTCAGCATTAGCTCAGCATCAAATCACCTCTTTGGTGGTGTGATGCAGATAATAGTAAGTTTCATACATTTCATAGGTTTAAGTTATAGGTTTCAATGATTTTTAAAAAAAAACGTCAAATACAAGCCTTGGATCGGAGATCAGTGGACAGGTTTGGACAAAACCTTTGCCCAGCAGTGAGATGATATGACAGGTCAAAAAAAAAATAAAACTCAGACCTTTCTGTTACATAATAAATAGCAGCTTATCGACGTGTCGTTCCGTGCGTGCTTTTGTGGTGTTTCAACTCAATTAACAGACAGCCCATGAAGCATTGTGCTAATAGAGAGTTACATGAAACTACTAGATAATTGATGCATTTAAGTCCGTAATTTGCGAAATATCAGCTTCCTGTGTGGCCCTCGGCATTCACATGCAAAGCTTTGCATACAAATTGGAATTTAATTGCATCAGTTAAATGAATAGTGGATCGTTGTGAGTTTTACGCTACGATTGTTTTCCTCTTGACGGTAAAGCGTTCTAGTTAGCGCACCACTGGTGTCCCTTATTACAAATTGGGTAGTATTTTGTAAGGTCGGTCTGATACGTTGGTTCAAATGGTGGTGGAAACATAGCCTCTTATGTCAGTGCAGTAGCCAGACGATTCTTCCGACGAACGACGAATCGACGAATCCGACGAAAGTTCGAAAATATTTTTGTTTTTTTAATTGAATTATTGCAGCGTGAATGATTTCAGCTAGTCATATTATTTAGAGAGGATAGGTATAAACTTTATAATTTTATTCTTACGATAAAAATTTTTTGACGTCCGTTTCTATGTCTAAAAAGGTATCCTTGTACTTGACTTTCCTTTTTGATGTCATAATTATCAACTGTAGGTATGTGAATTTTTCATTTAATTTTTTTTCAAAAGCGAATAGTTGACAAATGTACGCATTGCGTAAAAAACTAGTAAGGGATGTAGGGGGAGTCCGAAACAGGCGTTGGTTTACCGCACCGGGACTGTGGCGCGCTCTAATTCATGTTTGGAATAGCTTCTGCCCCCTCCTGACCCACCCCTTGCACAACTCTGGTCCTTACCCTAATCCCTACTTATGCAGCATTTTTTTAATCGGTTAAAAGGAGGTCGCTAATAGTGCTGTGATATATTATGCTCTGCTGACATGGCACACTAGTTTTAAGTGGCAGCAAATGAGGCCTGATCTATTGAACATCATTTATACAAAAAGGGATAAGATAATATAAAACTTTACTTGTTTTAAATGTGGTACAAAAGGTCTTATAAATATAAACATAGTTCCATACATGTAATCAGAATCTGGCATGCACAATATTTGACTTGGTCTAACTTAATTACTAGGACATAATATGAATTATCATTCAATTAATCTGTAAAAAATATCATGATAATAACATTATTTTTTTATTTTCATGGGTCGATAATCTCAAAGTATTCTTTGACTGAATAAAAAAGACTATCAGATTATCAGGGAAGGAAAGACAAAAGAAAGCGTGCGATTATTTCATTGGTTAGGTAGCATGTATTATTTATTATTGGTTACGTACATATTTATATTTGTTCAAAAATAAACAAATTATCATGCAAAATCATTTACATAGACAGGCACAAATAAGTTGCAATTAAGGAGATACTCGAATAGGTATCAGGAATGATAACGTGCAATAATTTATGTTCATTCGTAAGTAGGTACTTAAAGACACACTCCAGTACGGAACAAACATGCTCCTGAATGTTTCCTTGAGTACAGATCGAATCAAGAAAGGTACAAGAGACAAGAATTATGAAATGTGCTATCGAGCTAGTAAATAGTCAATGAAGTTGTTTTCCTCACATTTTTCGCGCTTTAACACACGGCTCTCTTTACGCCCCATCTGCCATTTTCATATATTTTATTGTTTTCCATTGTCGAGTGCATAAAGTTTTTCGTGAAAAGCTAGACCGTGTCTAGACGTCTTAATTTACTTGAGAATTCAAACTGGTTTGTTTGAAGTGTCACCCATAATATTCTTTTTATTTCTGTTGAAGCCTTGATCAAGATTCTTAAGTAGGTATTTGTCCATATACGATTCGCAGATGATTTTTTTAGTTGGTTATGCCAATTGAATTGAAAAAATGGATCCAGATAATGAACTTATATGAATTTTGTACAACTCAATATATGTACCAATTATATAGAAAAGCTGTTTATTAAAATATTATTCACACCATTCGAGAAGTCAATATTCATTATTTATTTCTGAACGTATCCAACTAAATAAATAAGTTTAATTCATTTCACAGACAAAATGGGTAGACACAGCACGCTTACATAATGAAACTGCCTTGTTAGTATATTGTTAGCAAGCGTTCCGTTAGGGCCGAGGGGTCCCCGGTTCTAGTCCGGGGTCGGGCAAAATTTGTGTCAGTTTTTCTGTAAGGAAATTACTAGGGCGGAGTTAGGATGTTGGCGGTTGCCCGACGCCTGTGCCTCGGAAAGCACGTTAAGCCGGTGGTCCTGCGCTCGATCTCTGCTCATCGGTCATGTCGGATCTCTATAATATGTCCTGCGCACTTGGGTGATCTCAGTTGAGATCGGCCGTCATGGCCGATATCGTTCGGATGCTTTATTTTGTACATAATGAAAATGGGTATTTCATAATCGATTAACATTAATCGCCTTAAAAGTAGGTATCTGGTTGTATATAAATATTTTGCGTCCCTGATTCCACGGCTTCTGTTGTAATTCTAAATAGGGATAACTTAATCAGAAATCACATTGTGGAAAGTAGGATATTATGTTTATGTATGAGGAAGTATCCACAGTGCCCTGAGGCTCATCACTAATTTGTTTTCATGGAAGGCAGTGATTCGTTAAGGAGATGCATCTTTTAGTTACCAACTTCCATTCATGTATTTCAGGTATCTTTAACAATTAAACAATGAAAACTGGCCAAGTGCGAGTCGGACTCGCGCACAGGTCGTCCTTGTGGATATTTGAATCCCCCTTTGAATATTTGTTTTATTCTGTTTTTATTGTTGTAGGCAATAGAGATACATCATCTGTGAAAATTTTAACTGTCTCGCTTTCAACGTTTTTTATATACAGGCTGGAGAGTTTTCAGTTTTTACTTGTACCTTGGTATTTATGCTTATCAAAATCAACTAAGTACTCATATTCAAGACTGATTACCTATGTGTAACTGTTCTTGCCATAAGTCCTTCTTTATATTGATACAAAGAATTTTAATGTTGTTGTTGAATGTTTAAGGCTTATCAATACATAGTATAAAACAAAGTCGCTTTCGCTGTATGTCCGTATGTATGCGTATATCTTTAAAACTACGCAACGGATTTTGATGCGGTTTTTTTTAATAGATAGAAGAGTAATTCTTAAGAAAGGTTTGTATGTAAAATTTACCCGAAGCGAAGCGAGGGCGGGTCACTAGTGATTTATAAATATCGTCGATTTTCAAGTTTAAATAAAATTGGTTGATGGAATTGCGGTATCCGATAAGTAGACGAAAGCTCTGTGTTATATTCTGATTTATAATTCCAATTATTCAAGTAGTTATTAATTATACCTTATTTAAATAAATAAATGTATATTAAAATTCTTTAAGAATAACAAACAGTTTGGTACGAATATTTAAATACAGCTATTTTACTAATACGATTTCAAATGTAGCAGTAAAATTTAAATTAACATATAGAAATCATTATTTTAAAAGGAAATTTTAGCAGTTTTGTTTCAGACAGATTCAGTGTGCAATAAAACTGTTCCACAGATTTAATGTTAGTTTCAACATAAATTGAAATTTAAGCTACGAATGCTCGTAGCTCGTAGCGCTCGTAGCTCCCAATGCGGTAGCTCCCAGAAGTACGCATGGTATAGTTTGCATTGTATCATTATTCACAGTACTATATTATGAGAGTGTCGACAATTTTAACAAATGTTGATAAAATATGAAAACAAATATTTTTAGTGTTTTGATGTACCACGTCCTAATCCAGATGGCATATTGAATATAAATAAAACCCTTACTTATAAGACAATTCTGAAGAGAAAAGAAGAATATACGGTTGCAATGAAACTATTCCGAAGATTAAGCGTTAGTGCCTACATAAATTGCAATTAGGGTGTGTAGCTACGTGAATGGCTCGTAGCCCGGTGCTCGTAGCCACGGCTACGGTCCGTAGACCCGTAGCTGCTATGTTACTGTAGCGATTTTCCGTAGCACCGTCACCTGCCGCGTTCCCACGAATATCAATTTGCGCCATTTTAATCGTTTTCCATCAGTACTTCGCTTTCTATAAAGAATTTAATTGTTAAAACGGCTACGGCACTTTATCGACTACTTTCTTAATTAGCAGTCATTTGTATGGAGCCCTCCGATGAATGTATTAAATGTCTGGTTGTTAGTAGTTAGTAGTTTTAGCTAATGAATGGTTGGTTACATATAAGATCACAATATGCGAACATTGTTAAAACATTTTAATGCTTAACGTAATAAAATTAAATATGGTTGTGATCTCTAATTAAAAGTTCCTGAATTATACAGGTAGCTAAGTAATTATGCAGATTGGATATCTTGAGGATAATTTAATTCAATGAGATTGCTAAAATAACTGCAATAGGTTATGTATATCTTTATGTATCGCTCGTAGCTATATAACAAATGGCGAACGTCGGTGCTGTTTATTCATGAAAACTGTTTAATCTCGAGAGCGCGGCGCGGGGTTGCCCGGCGGGCCATTGTTGCCGGCCGCCGCAGCCTCGCACCTTCCGCGTCTCGTACACAGACCACTTCCCAGCAGAGTCTAGGCTTTCAAACGTATACGATCGAACCGTAAAATGCTACGAGAAAGTCTAAATCCTTCTTAACCTCATCACTGTGTTAGAAGGAGAAGCGGTGGGTTTGTTCACCCCTGCGTCGGGCGGCGTCGGGCGCGCTCGGGCGGGCTCGGGAGGCTGCGGCGCAGGGCGCGCGCGCGGCCCGGCCGCGTCGTCATTGCGACGGAGGCTGTCGTGTGTCGGCGCTGGCCCGTGCGAGCGCTCGTCCCCGGACCGAACACGCCCTGCCGCTCCGGTTGCCGCCAACCCGCGCTGCCCGCGCCCGACCCGCCGGACCCCGCGCAGTGCAGTGCTATACCCCAGTGACTCGACCGGCGACTCTGGCGCTATGTAAAGAAGCCGCGACCGTGAATCCATGTGTAAGTGCGTTGCGTACATCACCCCGCATGGCGATTGACGTTCGCCGGTAACGATTTTCCGCAAGCTAACTGCTCTGGCGAGTGGCATTCGGAATAAAAATGAATGAATTACTAAGCTCATGCCCGGGAGAGCTGCCGCTGTATTTTAACCTCTACCCGGAGGGGATACGGTCGCGCACGTGCGCCGTTGTCTCCCACCGAAATGAATACGCTCGGCTCTCTCATCAGCTCAAGAAACAATAAATATTTAGAGCCTAATTACCGTTATTACTATTTTCGAGACTATGCCGATAAGGGCCCAAGGATACGTGTCTTGCGAATGTAACAGGTGTCGACTAAACCGATGCCAATGAAGTTGACATTGAATCACGGATTGTTATAAAAATCAATACGATTTTGCACGAACACAACTTTGTAAATTGAAACAGAGTTGAGTTGAGAATACAAATCATTCTGTATTCATTTCAAATGAGATTTCTAATAGATCATAAGGACGACACATTACGCCGATGTCCCAAACGTTTTGTAGGTTATTCTAAAGCATTATAAAGATAATGAAACTGAAATAAGACCACCTTAGGATTTGATATGTATCTCTAAGGAGTATTTCTAAATTTAAAACCTACATTACCACGTGTCCGTCTATGTAAGAGCTTGTGGCACAGATAATATTATACATTTGAGAGACATGTCTACGAATTACCTAAACTAACTTAAGTTCACACTTAACTTCCGGTTAGTATCTAGAAGATTTTTGTGTGAATTTTCCTTATGAACCGTGTTTTGTGACTATATATCAGTTAATCATCGTAAAAGTATGTAAAAATGCGAAATTGTAACATATGGAATTCTCTCACTGAGCTCGGGTACAGCTCTCATAAAAAGGGCATGTTTTAACTCATAAAAATGTATTTAAATGCTCTTTAACCTGAAGAAAGAAAGCTATGAATGTGTTCTTTATTAGGTTTCTATAATATAATTCCATTGTTTTATTAATTGTCAAAAATATTTTATAACAAAACACCGTACCTAAATATTATTAAGTCTTTTGATGGAATGATAATATTATTGTGCCAGATTAACGGTTATTTTTTGTATTCTAAAATTTAGAATAACAAATCGTACTTAGATAGGTTTGTTTTATTGCACAAAAAACCATGACATTTAACAGAATAGGCGTCGCACAAAAGGAACACGATTTAGGTGATCTTATAGCTATTAGCTATTAGATTTAACATTAGCTACCTTAGTGCAGGTAGTTCTTAGTAGGGTTCTCGTCTTTCGCGATATTTCTCGACCGGGATCTATTCATAGCTCGGTGAAAGCCTCCAGTCACAGCAGGCTTGATGAATAGGTCAGGTCTGCCCATCAGGCAGTGCTCGACCACGTGGCTTCTTGCCCCTGACTCAATCTAGAATTATCAGTCGCTCTATAGCTAGGTTTTTGTTAAAGGCAATGTGTCAATACATCGAAGTATTCGTCGTCGTCAAGCGAGGAAAATCTTTGTTGCATACTTTATCTCTTTGAGTATGAAGACTATGTCAGTCATATGAGCTGTTTATTTTAATCCATTCATTCGGCTGAATACCACATTTCTCATCTGAGAGGTGTAAATGTTTTGAGCAACGGAAATAATAACACTTGAAACGATCGAAACACTTTTTTATACAGGTATTGGGATAGTGGAAATTTACCAAGTTGGTTTCCACCAGGTGGAAGTGCAAGAGAGAATTTAATAAACAAGTAATCGCTTCCAAGTTTATGTAATAAACTAGATTCCGCTCGCGGCTCCGCGCGCGTAAAATTAGATTTGCGTCAATTTCTCACGGATAAAACAGCAGATAGCTGTGTAGAGATTTTTGCGAGTCTGTGACAAAAAGTCACTGATACAATACTTGATCATGTAGTTCGATTATTTGTATCATCTAAGTGCAAAGATAAATGTGCTTAATAGCCTTATCGTTTGGATCTAAAAGGATCTTACCTACGCTGATATTTTGGTGATAACTGAGAGCGATGCTTTGAACATCCAAACCCGTAATAATTTAGAGAATTTCTGGTCTATATATACCTATATATAGATCTTTCACTGCGCATCAAAGAATAATTATCACTTACTTACTTAGGTATTTCTACTCTTTTCTGAAGTCAGTTTAAATACTAAATCTGTTTGAAATAGCAGTCTAGGTTTACGGGAGTCGCTCGCTACATTTTGCAACTAAATGTATGATGCAATTTCCTTTGCATTTGACATGTCACAAACATAAAACAGGGTTAGAGTTAAATGCTCGCGGCATCAAAAGATAATAAGGCACTAAACTTTGAATGGGTTGAGAGCTGAAACCGCCTGTGAGTACTTACTAATAAATAGTTGCATTTTGGATTGACTTCAAAAGAGCCGGTTTGAGGTTTGGTTGTATATTTTTTGATACGGTTATTAGAAAACATTCGTAATATTAAGTAGTAGGTTTTGGTATTTAATCGTTTGCTCAATTACTTACAAACATAACTTATTTATCTATATTATAGAATTATATCGATATTATGCATTACCTACCAGCTAAGCATGTATAAATTTTACAGTTTAACCATGTATTCGATTTCGTTGCAACAAATTAGCAAAAACTTTGACCCATGCCTGACCCGGGAATCAAATCTACGTATCTTTTCCTATCAAGGTCCACCACTGCAAAAAAATCCCATTCCACTACTTACGCCTATATTTGTCTACGCTACGTCTGTGGGTACAACAATTGATATACCTACGAACTAAGTGCTTTTCCACTGGTTATCATTAAATGCAATGCATGTACATACATTTTCACAGTTCCAGTTGATTGCACTCGCTGAAACAGTCTATGTATTTCAAAAGTAGACGTTTATTGTGGGAGTCGTTGCACCCATACAGCACTTGACAAGGGTTTAGAAAGCCGCTCCGCTCTGCTAAAAACAAAGACATAGCGGGATGTACGTGTGAGTGAACGAATGACAAGTAAAGAGAATCGGTCATTCGAATGAACGGCACAATTGGTGTCGTTATTAATTCCGGTAGTGAGTTCGAATGTTCCACGTCTGTTTTAATTGATACAAGATGGTTCCTCTGTTCGTATTGTGATAAATTGAGGGTGTTGGCTTTATGTAAAACAAAGAAATAAAATTTATTATTCTTGTTTTTTACTCTGTTCTAAGAATTTATAGATGCACTTGTTCTTATTGTATGTCTAATAGCAATTCTTTAATATCATTCCAATATAATTTGTCAAAAGAACATGTGAAGAATGACATACATAATATGGTACCTACGTGTTTTCTCAAAAACAATTGAAAGCAGTGTAATAATAGATGATGATATCTCATAATGCACATCACACAATAGAGATCGCTGTTACACTCCTGTCGGCTCTAGTCATGATTTTGACAGGCACTCTCGTGTTACGGACGATGCCGACATCGGATACCGGTTTTGCGTAATCAGTGGCCAAGGCTCTGGAATTTAATGAAATAATTAAAAGTCGTTGACGGGTTCCTAATGAAACGTAGCCTTTTTGTGTAATGAGTTTGCGATCGAGCGTATCGCTGAAGACGGCTAATGTCTGTAAAATTGGCTTAAAAATATACAGTGATGTCTTTCCTACATCCGGGTTCTGCCTACCCGGATGTAGGAGACATTACTGGAACCTATTACTATTTTTCACATGCAATGATTGTAGTAAAGAAGTAAGAAATAAAAAGCCTATTCAAAATACATTCTGGTATTGTCTAAAGTAATGATGCATTTAGGTCATGAGTAGACAGTACCCGGTACCTGATAGAGGCATTTGTATATTTGTTCATGTGTCAGATTGTGGCGTTATGGCATCTAGCAGTTAATCCTTTCATATTTTTTAATAAAAAAAACATTTTCTATGGAGGGATTACTTTCACTGTTCAGTGAAGATAATATTCAAAAGTTTGTATTAGAGATCAGAATGTGTCAGCCAAACGTAAATAGGTTTTCGTTTTCGAGTTTCAAAGCCAGCAAGTAGTTGATAACCGTAATAGTAAGCAACTTGTAAGAACTAAATACTCATATAAATGAACCTTATAATGATCTTAAAGGAACATACTTTGTAATTCATACAAAATTAAATTTTAAAGACGAAAGCATAAGGTATAATACATATTATTACTATTAATAGGCCGCTGGACTACTTGTTTGTAGGGCTTCGCTAAAGGGTCGCATGTTTCTCTGTCGACATTAACAATCTTATGTTTACACATAACGTCGGCTTAGAGTGTAAACCTGCTAACTCCATATCAGGTACATTTTCAGGAGAGACGATTAGATTGTGTATTTATTTTCACACTTTCGAATGGTATAAATAACGTATTAAAGTAAAAAAATGGATTTGACAGGTTTACACTCTAAGCCGACGATAAATATGTTACGTAACAAGTCCTGCTTATTTTTTATTTGAATACATTATTACGTTTTTTTTACTTTTATCTATATTTTTATATTAATGAAAATTAGACAATGATGATTGATCACTACGTTCAAGGCACATACAAATTTGATATCATACAAATATGACTCAGAAAAATTTTTTGAATTCCTCTACGATTTAGTACAGATACGGTACGAAATAAAAAAAAAATACATATATATTCAAATGATTTCCTTAGTAACTTTTAATAATATTGATTATAAAACATTTTTCCCAAAGCCACCATGTAACTCGATAAGAGATAATATTTCGACGGTTTCATGTCCTAAAAACGAAAACCGCGTAACTAAATCGCACATCCACATTGGTATCGATTAAATGGAAGAAAGCAATAGAGAAAAAGCCGAGCGAACAAAATGTAGATGAGAACAGCCTTATGAGGCGAAATCAAATGAATTTCCCGAGGAAATGAAAATACATTTTTGAAGAAAGCAGTTGCCGGTGAAGCCGGGTGCCTTTGTTGTCTGTCCTATCCCGTCCCATAGTATAGTGGTTGTCTGGGATAGAGTGGGGCTCAGCCCGCTTTTAGCTTACATATAAAACACATTTTAATTTTCTGTGTCAGCTGTTTGTTGTGATAAGAGAGAGGGTTTACGTCTACTTTCGTTTTAACGGGGTTTCTGATAAGGAGTATCTGAAGCGACTACTTTACTGGAAGACTGGTAGTCACGTAGTGGTATAAGATAAACCTCACTCTGTATTTTATACTTAGAAGTTTAATATTAATTTAATATTCTTAGAAAGGATTAGAGCGCTAATAAACGCAAGAAGAAAGATGAAATTCACTTTCGATGTGATGAAACCAGCACGTTACAACTTAATATATTCTTCATTATAACTTACATACCTGACGAATCTCCGAAGACATTACGAAACTTTGTCGTCGAATGTAAGAAACTTTTTGTAAAGGTAAGTAGGCATTCTATCTGTAGCATTTTTATGATTTGTCTTTTGCATAATTTGAACGATTGTTTGAGTTTTTAGCAGCAAAGCGGCTCGTTTGCGTCATATTGTTTCAAACTCCGGCTTGAAAATTAAGATTTCAATTTGAATTTGTGTTTTTTCTGAAAGTGGAGAGAGCCGAGATAAAAGAGCGCCCTTATACACTCCGTCTTTTATTAAACACTGGGAGACAGTAAAATGCTTTGATGAAAATAAATACGAAGCGTTTGATACCTAAAAGGCTCAGTGATTTGTACGCATATAGACCTTCGTCTTTGTGACTGTCTGTGAAGTATTAATTTGTCTTTTTAATTGAAAAATCTGCATTGGTGCGTTAAATAAACGTCTTTTGTCCATGTATTCGTTTGTGGGGGGTAATATTGTTGTTTCTGTTAAATGAAAGCACTTATAAATTTGTGCTAGATATTTACAGGTCACTCACTACTACTATTTTATGCTTTTAAGACCTATTTTTAGCGCTATCTTTTTCCTTAAAATGTATCCTTATCTTCTATTATGCAGCAACATATAAGATTTTCTTTGTGCTAAAATTCTTATTAATATATTTGCAAGATAACATTTTATTTCATTTTATTTTACTCCATTTCATGAATACATATTAATTTATTTACTTTTAGGAACATAAAATGTGTGATGATGTAATCATTACATGTTTGTTATTGATCAAATATTTTCATATGAATAAAAGATAGGTTTACGAAAAACTAACAAAATAATAATACCTAGTTGAAAGTTAAATACCTAGTATTAGTGGGAAAAAGAAAAAAAAAGTATCTTTTTCAGTAAAATAGTAAAAAAGAGAATATCAAAAATAGTGTACGGTCACTAATTGAAAACTCGCAGTAAAATATGAACAAAAGAGTGCACTCGCCGAATATATTTTTTAATTAAATCACAATAGTGCACAGCGAACTCTCATTTCGTATGAAATATAAACTTTCTTATCCAACCTTTTACAACACAAGCGCGGTTAGTTAGTCTGGATTCGCGGATTGTTCTATGTGTTGATAATATAGAATAGCGTTTTTTTATGTTCTGACTGACAAGCATAAAAATACTAGGATACGACTTTAAGAAAATGTTTTCAACCCGCGAATTCGTCATCGTAAAGTCGCTTATTACGTTACTCCTTTATAACAAACTCGGTCAAAACGATATCTAGGTCCATCCGCAGTTTCTGGACTATCTGCTTATCAAATTTCATTAAAATAGGTTCAGTAATTTGGCTTGAAAGCGCGACAAACAGAATGAATAAATCAGTAAATTTTGCAGTACTTTAATTTAGAATAAATGTTTTGGTATGCAATGTAGCAGCATCATTTTACAGAATCAGCGTGCTTGCCACAATAGCAACTGGTGTAGTCTAGTTTAGTAACAGAATTTGAGCTTTCAATACCCGGATGGCAGACCGGACTGCAAAAAAAGTTTTCGCTACTGTTGAAATGTGTACCTACACCGAGAAAGTTAAGCCGTCCGTTTTTTCCTAAGCGCTGAAAAATATGCGAGTTGTGAGGACAGATAAGCAAAAACTCTGTTGTTGGTTTGCGGAATCGCTTCGGAATTTTAGATAGTAAGTTTACACAGTTAGAGCGAAACTTTGTCTTTCTCCCAGCTGAAAATCAGTTTGCGTTAGGCATATAGGTAGTATGGAAACTGACAAAGTTCCTGAAAGCTAGTTTGACAACTACATAATAGTGGCGCTATTAGTATTCCACTTTTAGCCCAGGCCCAGGTAACGAAATAGACTATTAATCACATTCTATCATCATGAACCCATACACGTCCCCACTGCTGGGGAACGAGTCTACCCTAAACTAGGGCGATAAGGCCTTAGTCAGCCACACTGGTTAAGTGCGGATTGATCGATCACACAACCTAAGATTTTTTTCGTAGAATGTTTTCCTTCACCCCTAAAGCGTACATACCTATGAATTGTAATTTAAAAAACAAAGTGGTACGTGGCGGGTTTTGAATGAATTTGAATGCGCATGGCAAGCAACGACCTTAACCACTCTGCCATCGACGCTTCATCAAATTCCAGGCTATCTCAAATATGATAGGTTGATCCAATCGTTCAACTTAAATTCTGAATGCTGAATTTATTACAAATTACTCCGCTGATTGAAAGTGAACCATAATTTCCTTTCAGTGAATTGCTTTGTTGCAGGCTAAGAATGCAAGTCGTAAACTCTTATGGCAAGTGACTTTGTCATCAAATTTTAGTTTTCTGCGACGCGCCCGAGATATTTTACTCCTTTCCGAGAGAGTGCAATAAAGGGGCCCGGATTTGTAAATTCAACATTCATTCAGGACGTTGCAATAGCGGAGCACTTACCTATAACCATTGTTCGTTTGTGCTAAATTAATAGATATGTCTTGTTTGCGCGGGTATTATTATACCTAGCTTCGTATTACAAAAATATTTATAACAACAGTGGGGCTACCATGAGTTTAAAACTTACGCGCTCGATATCGACTACGTAAATATGTCTATGAAAAACATGTACAGCATGGTGGTTACGCGAAGAACTACAATCGGCCATATGAAAAAAACAACTCGATAGGTTTTTAACGTACGTAAGTTTACGATAGCCAACTCATGGTAGGCCCTCAGTAGGTATTATGCATACTACGCGTTGTGAATTTGTATAGTTACCGTTGCATTATAGGTTAGTAAAAAGTACCCTTCTTGAATTAATTATAAACATTGTAAAAAAAGTATTTTTTGCTGATTAAGCAGAAATGGAACATGAAAGGTTTAATGCCATATCGAATTAATAAAGTAATATAAATACTCGAAACTTTAGTTTAAGTACTCGTCCATTTTGAAAACATCTTCGTTGGTGTTGTCCCCTTACTCTACGGTCATAATAATGACACCAAATAGATTGAATCATGGCGCGAGTTGTTCTCCGAAGCCGTAAAAAGTGATATATGCCATCCCTACTTACAATGTTTAGTGGAAGAATCTCTTTATGCAAACTAGCTCTAGAAATTTATGTTTTTTAAGCATCGCTACCATGAAAATAAAAGTAGAATATGTTTTCGTATCTGCAATTTGTAGAAATATACTATCTGAAACCAATAAGTTTTTAAAATTTTCTTCGTAAAATTAGTTGCATTTATGTGTAGCGCATGTTCAAGTACATCGACAGTCGATTGATCAAAGAAAACATAAATTCAATCTAATAGTATTAACGATAAGATTTAATGTTTTTTCTTTGCAGAGAAAATGTCCTAAGCAACATAGGCAGGCTGTCGGCATTGTACGTGATAAACAAAACGCATCAAACGATGAACCGTTTTCTTTATTATAGAGCTATACCTACCATAGTGCGTCTACCAGTCCGCTCTGACCGACATACAACTATAGCACAACACATCTAATATTCCTATAAAACATGTTGATATGGTGAGAAAACTAAACTCTATTAGGCAATCTTCTTATAGTGCCATAACGTGGGTCCTACGCGTTAACGTCATAATGTTAAAATTCAAATTCAAAATATTAATTGCGTGTCACATAGTTACGTTACGTTAGTTACGTTTTTACATAGTTGTTGTATGTTTCCTATCGTACGTTCAACAGGGCATGCGACCTTCATTATGCCTCCGCCCTGATCAGCTGTAAAACGATGGTATATATTCGAAAATAGTTCTTAGCCCTATGCCATTACCGCACAAAAAGAAAATCTCAAACTTAGAAGATTAGGCTACCCCCCATCGCCATTCAACTTAACAATGTGTTGTGTGACGGTAGCGTACCTTACAGCGTAGTTCGAGTTGAGTAATTTTCTAAGCTAATCATATCTGCAAATTGTACCTTCCAATAGAAA
The DNA here is from genome assembly GCA_039566165.1 of Maruca vitrata. Classification (NCBI taxonomy): domain Eukaryota; kingdom Metazoa; phylum Arthropoda; class Insecta; order Lepidoptera; family Crambidae; genus Maruca; species Maruca vitrata. Next base: position 10,068,937 of record CM076912.1, on the reverse strand, counting down.
ATAAACAATATCTTCACTTATCTACGTTAGAAAAACATTATATCAAAAGATTTTGTGTATTTGCCATCGTCAAATATTCATAGCCTTAGGTATTTTATGTATTCTTTATCCATAATTATACGCCATAAATGAAATAAGCTGACCTTTCAATAGATATAAACTTCGTGATGTTACATACAATAGGATATAAACCGTTTTAGCGTGGGAGAGAGACAGGTAAGCCGTAATGTTGTAGGTGGGGTAATCAATTGCCTCTTTATTTAACCCATTGGCAAGTAGAATATAGATAACGTTTTACCTATACGCCTTATATTCAAAGTTACCGCTTGCGTTTTGACTTGAACAATTTCCTTAAAGGTTTCTAAAATTATTGATGCAAGTGTTTCATTTATTCAGCTGTATTCGGGCTTGTAATGTTTGTAAGATGTAATCAGGCCAGACATTATTTTTTGCAGTGACTTAATGTCATCTGCAACTTACAAGCAATATGTATGTGCAAAAACGATTCATAAATCGGCACCAAATGTCAAACCCCAAAATTTAATGCTCAATAACGTAGCCCATAGACGTAGGCGTATCCTTTGTATCTAGGATAAAAACGTAGTCGTTAGCGTGTTGCAGATATTAATTCTGATCTGCCAATGCTATTAAAAGTTAACAAAAGTCATTTTAACGAGAAAGGTTTGAATATATTTTACTAACCTATTTTCTCTCGAGTATTTTCCTTTGTGTACATTTTGTCACTGGCTGAAAATTGCACCGCGTAATGCTCCGACAGCCATTTAATTAAACGAAGAAAGCGTAAAGTTTTTTATTCCTCCATACACGGTCACGGTTCTTAATTTAAAATTCAGGAAATAGGTGTTGCCGGTATTCCACCTGAAGATTCTAAAAATGAGGTCGCAATTCTTCTAATATAAATGTTATTTTATGGCAGTTCGCTTGCAAGGGTCCGTAAAAAATATCTCGTCTCGGTTATAAACGACAAGGGGACATAAATAGTAAGCTGCAGGGAGACCGTAATAAAACGTTAGAAGTATCTGCGTTGTATTAAATACAATCCTATTATCAAGTTTGATTATGAATTTCGTTTTGTGCTTTTTTCAATTTGGGTGTTAAAAGAATGGTCTTTTAAGGAAAGATAAAATATTCTTCTGTGATCTATTTTTATTGAAATAGATGCAAAGATTTAAAGATCCATAATCAAAACAAATTGGACAGAATGAAATTAAGCGTTTACTTAATTTTTTTAATAGATTGATATGTTTTGTAAGGGATTATTAGAGGTTGTTATCGCAGAGCGACATCTCACGGCAAGTGGCTCTGCCTCCGCCGGTCTCTTTAGAAGTCCCTTGCGCGCACGGAGCGTGTAAACGCGTTAACCGCGCCGCTGGCACGGGAGGCGTGCGCAAATAAACCAGGTCACTCCATGCATCGCTTTCTTGATACAACCAATCGATCAGACGACTAGGGCTATTCAATTGATCTGTGTTGGGGTTTAACGCAATTATACAGCTCTGGCTAATTTGACGGTTTTGTCGGTTACCTAATTAGGACTAGGAAAAAGGTTGGTACTCAAACATAATAGAGCAAGAGAGAGATTTGTCATCATTGTTCATCACAAGGGACATCAATATTTTTAAAGTGTTAAACGACTTTAAATAAAAATAAATTATACATAAATAAATAAAGGTTTTAGTAGCAACTATCTATGTACTAATAGTAGCTTCAGTATCTATCCCTTTGTTACGCCCAAGTATCAAATGGCTGTCAATTGTTACAACATCAAATAATTTTAATTAGCCATAACATTACCCTCCTGTCATCGTCAGTCGGGTTAAACAAGTTATTTATATATTTTTTTCAGATTGTTACTTCGCGTAAAAAGGAAACAATAAAATGCCCTGCTGCGTAGACCGCACCCAAACGGTCCCTTCTGAAGTCCCCGCGCAAAGAGCGTGAAAACGGGTTAACCATCGGGCAGCCACGACAGAGGCCGTCCGCGTAAATAGATTAGGTCACAGCATGCAGGGTTTATTAATACACCTATTGATCTACCGACGGGCTGCGCTAAAATTAAGTGAGCGACTTATTTTTGTTCGAACGACCGGCACGTAAATAGTGTCACACCACACACCTACTGAGCTTTTGTGGGAAAGCTTTTTAGGGTTCCAGACCACCAAAGAGAATATTTATTTATTTTAGGAAGAACAGGATTTACATTTTTAACATAGGATAATAATAATAACAATTAAGCAATCACTTATAGATCCTCACAGATAAAAATTTAGTACATAAAAGAATAACAACAGTTAAGAGCACTATACATTACAGGTCACTTTATTCTCCACCTGTCAGAGAAACGCGACAATGTTATAATGATTCCTTTTTCGCCCCTATGAAGTTGTTAAAATCAACCTACTATTTACCATAAACATTATTATCGAATCAAGAAAGGTAAGATGTGGTTGTGGTAGTAGATTAAGTTTATGAAATTCCAACAGCAGTTTCAAACTTACTGTAGTCTTAAAAAGGTAGAGTAGCAAGCCTTTACCACCGTAACTGTGAAATAAGTTACAAAATTCCATGTTGACTGTACATTAAGTTTATTTTAAATGTATGCTTAATACGAATATTGGATATATATGTAGTACATATTCAATAATATCCACCTGGTTCAACTTTTCCTTTATTCTTATTTATCTTTCGTAAAGCCAACGTAAAGGATATTAAAATGAACTCGGAAAATGTTTTTTCCCAGACACTAGGTTTTGTTGCGAAATTGAATAGCTGACTGACGAACGTGGCTGGACGAGGGTATATGAAAGCACACACGATAAATGATAGTTTCGTAGCTTAAATTTGATAAATATTTAAGTAAATCTTCTTTTGTGAATCCGACTGACGGTTTTTGGGGGATTATTTACCATATAAATAGGTCATTCAAGCATCAACTTACATTATAAAACTTTATAAATTCGTCATTAGTAGATAATAAAACTATTTCATACAAACTTAAATATTGAGTAGTCTTTGTTCCAAGTTAATCTTAATATAAGTGTATAAGAGTGCTTCGGTTACAATCTGTTTATACGTTAACACTACTTACTTTTATGCAGTAAATTAAATAGAAATAAACATACAATATTAACCTTTCATTTATCAGTATAATCAGTATAACCACTATTCTGCAAATATTGTATTCATTAACGACGTTCCACGTAAACGGTAATAGCCAATGATAGCTACTCAATGCGACATGCATAAACCCGGCTAACATCCATCGAGCTGAATACTCGGAAGTGCGATGCCAATACACAATACTGTCGTATGTCAGTAATCCATAATAGGCGAGTTCATTTACGGTAGATCCGTAAAGCCGCCGTGAGCAGTCAGATTAACGGTCAAAGAGCCTGACTGCGCTTTATTAATATATCGACGGCAGCAAGGAGAGATGTAGATACCGGACAGTCACTTTAAGATAATAGTTACATGGACACCGTGGACAGTGTATTTTTGACTTTTGAAGTTTTGTGAGAAATGTCGCTCGCGTATTATAGATATTTGTGTGAAATTATCAATTAGTGTTACATATAAGACAAAGTCGAATTAGTCCATTTTATTTGGTGTATGATGCCATCCAATCTTATATTATTCATAGTTCTTTAATGCCATACAAAGTTACTTAAGTTAAAGCGCTAGATGCGTTCTTTCTCTGTCCCTATGTGCCTGTGTACGTTTAAATATTTGAAACTACGCAACGGATTTTTTGCGGTTTATTAAAAGATAGAGGGATTCAAGAGGAAGGTTATTATGAAAAAATCACCCGGAGCGAAGCGAGGGCATTCCTCCTCTTTGTTTGTAGCTAGTTAGGACGTTTTTTAAATAAATCGCAATAAAATATTATATGGTGTAGCGTCTGTGCCTACACATAACAAACCACACAACACGAAAATACTTCACCGAATTCGAAACGGCGTCGGTTTGTTTATTTTTTATTCAACTCAACATAGTCTACACGACTGTGATTCTTTGCGGAATATGTGCATATTGCATGCCTATATTCCTGAAACAATGCTGGATATTTATGCCACGTAGCTGGAAATCTGGACGGGAAACTAGAGAGGTATGGGGTTCCCGTTCGTTCAATAGAATCATCTTTCTATTCCGAGTCGGGATTGTTGTGATAAAATAAATGAAAACATTTTATATTCTTTCGTTCAACAATCCACTTGGACTTCAAAAGCTCTCCTACCTTTGTGTAATAATAAATAATTTTATCTTTTAGATTTAAAAACAGGATCATCAGTAAGCTCTTTTGAATTGAATTGAAAATTAGAGTTAAATCAATTTAATGGACTTTTAGGCAGACGTATTTTCAATGAAGCAATTAAACCTTTATCGTGATCGGGAGATATTTGAATAGAATAGTAATAAAACACCCATTATCAACATATTGGCCCGTTTTATTTTAGCTGGTCCACGCTTTTCTGTGGTCAGGCCGATTCATTCGGAACAGTTTTTGGAGATTAAAATGGTTGGCACTGAGCCAAGCTGCTCAGCATACCGTGGGCGAATGGGGTGGAGTAGAGGAACCAGTAAATCACCGGATACTTACCGATTTGCTTTTACTTTAGCACCGTTCGATTTAGTCGGTTTTACGCCGTGTCTTTAAGGCGGTAACATTCCACTCTTGTTACTGCAAGAGTCCACGCCGCTTAAATGATCTTTAGGGTAGTTAAAAAAACAATAAATGTTTTACCAAATTAATGACTATTATCCTTACTCTAGAAGCTACACACACACACGCAAGCTATAAATCATGAAAAAGATTAACAAAAACAAAAAAAAAGTAAACGAAAGCTTATAATTTACATTAAGTATTTTTAAAATTTTTGCGACTACTATATGGTAACTAATTTATGCTACTTGTAAATGGTAACTGTGTACCTGCGTGTAATCCTTCACTTTTATAAAAAGCTGAGATTCACTATATACCGTTTAAATAAAAAAAGCAACATTCAAACGAATCGAGAACCTCCTCCTTTTTGAAGACGGAATAGTATCAATTAATATACCGTTGACTTTGCACTAATAGGCTGACATAGAATTGATCGCCATTAAAACAATAAAAAAAACATATTCTCGTTGTGCCATTACCTAGTTTTCTCACCAGTGACGTATTTCAGGTGCAGGGAGGTGAGCGGAGGCGCGCGGGAGAGAGATGGCCGCGCCAGCCAGCTGATAGCATGCGGGCGGCGGCGCGCCGGCCCGCCCCGACCTAGCCGATCGCACCACGAGTGCCACATTCACGGGTAACTACCAACTCTTTTGTTTTTTTTTGGAGTGAAAACTTTTTCAGCCACGTTGTGCACTTTTTTGGGATGGGTGAAAATTTTACACTCGAGCCAGAATCCGTGACCTGATCGAATATTCGTAAGAAAGACGGATAGTTGACTGCTAGCGTGGCGTAGGAGGAAGTAATGTCCTCCTCTCTTTCTGAATTTAGATTTCACTTCTGCCGGCGCTCCCGGAGGTCAACCTGTTTTAGTTGACTAATCTGTAATATATTTGCAAAAATGTTATTTAAGTTAAGAACAGTTTACCTATGAAAAAAGCAATATAAAATCATATAAAGGATATCTGTAGTACAGGGATTGGACTCTCAACTTAAAGGGATACTTGCATCATACAGAGTCTGTGTTAGTTAGCCTAAAAGAAAATGAATGGAAAAAATAAACTTGAGAGTCGTGTTCCTTCTTCTGAAATCGATTAAAAAGGTGCACTCTTTGTTTCTCGTGCAAAGAGGGCACCTCGTTTTGATTTCTCCAAAGTTAGATTTTTTTGGAATTTATTTGCATTTAGGAAATTTTGAAACTAATATGGCCGTTAACTTCATAAATAAGGATTCCATTGTAATAGATTTTATTACCACACTGCTGGTTGATTACATGCTATTAATGCATCTAGAACGTTAAATATTTATGTTTGTTTAATTAAACTGCTAATGAAACGGTGGCATTAGTAAAGCTAGTATTCATGCTGCTATAAAGCTAATTGTCACGTTAACTCATTTGCTATGCTCAAAGTAGTGACACCACTTTTGTATTCAAAACAACATACTTAATTGCAACAGTCCAAGTGAAAATGTATTTCATTAGCTTTCATGAACACATTCACTTAAAGTACGTAAAGCTGATACCATATACAAAGATTCATATTAAGCTTGGCAATTTTTGAATTAAAACGATTACATTGTTGTTTGTTAGTTGTAGTTAGGTATTTGTAATTACAAAGAAAATACTAACCGATTGGTGAGCTAAGAGGATTTGCCTTCAGTTCTCTAAAACAGTATACAATATACTTTCCTTACTCTGACAGATGTGGTACAATGACTTTCTGGTACACCTACTCTTTTATAGCTTCTCACACAGTTAACAGAGACAGCGTCGGACTGGCCATACAGTCAGGGTGGCATTTGCCAGCCGGGCCCCAGCCTGCGCGGGCCCCCCACAGGCCTGAGTCGCCCGCTTGCATTTCTCGAAAACTATGCTTCTCACAAAAATATTGCTTATGCTATTAGCAAATTGCCTTGCCAACAAATATGTTTAAAATGACTTTTTGTCCTAAAGTAAAGATTAAAGAAGTCATTAGCAAAATAAAGAGATCGTTCCTTATTTTTATTTTATTTAAAGCAAAAAAGACGCATTGTTTCCGAGATTTATTTATTTATTTATTTATTTGTTTATTCAAAATCCACAGCTCTTAAATATCGTGAAAAAAGTGTTTTCTCATCCCTTTTTGAGATGGCGGCCGGGGAACAAGGGCCCCCACAAACTTGAAGTTCTATTGACCAATGACCACCACAAACATGTTCTAAAAATAAAATTGCGTCCTCTCATTAAGAATCCGAAAAATCTCGGAAACTAAAAATTCTAAGTTAATGCAATAAATTGTATTCAATACTCCTTAAATGAAAGTAAAAAAAATATGAGTCACCATACATTTTATTTACACAAAATCGTACGATTTTTATCTTCGAAATTTAAAATACCGGTATTGTTGGAACTGTTGAACACAGAATCGAATCTAATCAAGGATGATGAAAACAGCAGCTTTTGCAATCGAGTCATTAAGTGCAAAGCTGAAAGTTCTTCTCTTTAAAAAAAATACTAGCCAGGTTTATACAGGGTGTCCAAAAAAATTATGTCAAGCGAATGTCCTGAGATAGAACACCCCGTGGGGCTTCGAAACACCCCCATATGTATGTTCCGCAATTTTTTGAGTTATTATTTTTTATAAACTTTTGAGAATATTTGACAAAACCGATTAAAAAATTCTAAAAAAAAGTAGGTATTTAACTTTTTTAGAAATTATTTTTGCAAATCAATTTTCATGAGTTATTCTTTAATGCCTAAAATATTCGTCTTCATAATTTAAATGGAAGTTTTCAAAATGATGGTACAAACTGAAAAATTATGTTCTGTAAATAATGTCTTAAATTTCCACTTCAAATTTAAAATATTAGGATGTAGCTCAGCTTTTATAATCATTAATAAAAACTAGTACTTAACGGGCTACTTTTGGTGTAAAAATCATAAAATTTGTCGATTTAAAATTTTTAAGTGCTAAAGCTTGCACTAGCTGAACTAATATTTAGAAAAACGGAAAAAATTCAACTGCCTCACCGCGGCCCGGGGATTCGAACACCCGTCCTTCCGGGAATCGCGCCCAGACGTGCATTACCATCACACCAGACCAGCAGCTATTAATTGAAGCCGTCGAATTTTTCCCGTATATGACCTGTTAGCCACAGGTGGCGCCATCTACTATCAGTGATACACACTGACAGCCGTAGACATCTCATTGCAGAAATGTAAACTACAGAAAATGATGACACACTGGCAATTAATGTAAATTTAAAATTTTTAAGTGCTAAAGCTTGCACTAGCTGAACTAATATTTAGAAAAACGGAACAAATTCAACTGCCTCACCGCGGCCCGGGGATTCGAACACCCGTCCTTCCGGGAATCGCGCCCAGACGTGCATTACCATCACACCAGACCAGCAGCTATTAATTGAAGCCGTCGAATTTTTCCCGTATATGACCTGTTAGCCACAGGTGGCGCCATCTACTATCAGTGATACACACTGACAGCCGTAGACATCTCATTGCAGAAATGTAAACTACAGAAAATGATGACACACTGGCAATTAATGTAAATTTAAAATTTTTAAGTGCTAAAGCTTGCACTAGCTGTACTAATATTTAGAAAAACGGAAAAAAATTCAACTGCCTCACCGCGGCCCGGGGATTCGAACACCCGTCCTTCCGGGAATCGCGCCCAGACGTGCATTACCATCACACCAGACCAGCAGCTATTAATTGAAACCGTCGAATTTTTCCCGTATATGACCTGTTAGCCACAGGTGGCGCCATCTACTATCAGTGATACACACTGACAGCCGTAGACATCTCATTGCAGAAATGTAAACTACAGAAAATGATGACACACTGGCAATTAATGTAAATTTAAAATTTTTAAGTGCTAAAGCTTGCACTAGCTGAACTAATATTTAGAAAAACGGAAATTGCCAGTGTGTCATCATTTTCTGTAGTTTACATTTCTGCAATGAGATGTCTACGGCTGTCAGTGTGTATCACTGATAGTAGATGGCGCCACCTGTGGCTAACAGGTCATATACGGGAAAAATTCGACGGCTTCAATTAATAGCTGCTGGTCTGGTGTGATGGTAATGCACGTCTGGGCGCGATTCCCGGAAGGACGGGTGTTCGAATCCCCGGGCCGCGGTGAGGCAGTTGAATTTTTTCCGTTTTTCTAAATATAAAATTTGTCATTTGATTACGAAGCATTATTTGGTCATTTTATTATTTCTGAAGTTAATAAGATTGTTAACAATTGAAATTATTACAGAAATGGTAAGATTTAACCTAATGAGAGTTTAATTTGTGATAATTTAAAAATAAATTAAGTTTTGAAATGGACCTTAAATGAAAAAAAAAGGAAGTGTATTTGATTATTGAATAATTATTAGTGATCGCACTCAAAGTCCGTAAAGAAAGCAAAGTTCGTCAAGTTCGTCGTAACAACAGGATTCGTCATGCGAAAACAGTGTTAACGCGATGAAACTTAAATTAAACAAAAAAATATATGACATCTTAATGTTTGCATCTCATCTGAGTGTTCCTGTATTAAATTTAGGTTTAACAAACAAACTAATTAACTTTAGAAATGATAAAGTGTCCAAAATAATACTTCGTAATCAAATGGCTAATTTATGATTTTTCCACATCTCTGTCTTTGAAGTCCGATTTCAGCAAAAGTAACCTATTAGGTTCTAGTTTTTATTATTGATTATGAAAGCAGTTTTTAAGGTTACTAAAGAGCTATGCAGCTACCTCCTAATATTTTAGTTGAAATTTTAAGACATTATTTACAGAACGTAATTTTACAGTTTGTACCATCATTTTGAAAACTTCCAATTATAGTTTTTGAGTTATGATTTTTTTTTAACTTTTGAGAAAATTTGACATAGCCGATTAAAAATTTCTAAAGAAAATCTTTTTGCAAATCAATTTTGATGAAAACATATCACAATTTTAATGATAATTATTAATTGCAAAAAAATTAAAAACTTTTTTTTTTGGATTTTTTCTAAATCGGTTTTGTCAATTATTCTTAACAGTTTAGGAAAAAAACCATAACTCGAACGCTATAAAAATCGCGGAACATGCATGGGGTGTACTAACTCAGGACATTCGCTTGACACTATTTTTTGGGCACCCTGTAATCTGTATATTATTTGTTATGGGATTTATCTGTAATTATTATTTATCTCGATTACTGTTTATCTCGATTTGTGTATCTCAGTATTTTTTGATAGTATCCCATCACCGTGATATAGTCTCGGGCCCTGCGCTACTTAGGGTTATGAGCCATCCGCTCACCCGTAAGTCCGGTGAAGCTGAACAGGCCTCAGACGGCCACCAGCGATCAGACCCTTCCGAAAAAAAAAAACTTGGGCCCTGGGATTGTGATTTGCCACCCGGGCCCTTGCGGCTCAGTCCGACCCTGAACAGAGAGAGAGTTGTAATAAATATTGGCTTCCAAAGAGAAACAACGCATAACAGATATACAACCAGTTGTATAACTGAGTGGATACAAAATATACTGAGATAAATGCAGACGACATGGCGTCTAATTTATCGTAGGGCAGAATCAGACATTCGCTTCGCATCGCTGGATAAAGTAGGTACCTACTATGTTTGTACGTTTGTAGTGGAAGCCACTTGTTCTATTTTGAGATTGCTAAAGATGTACGGGCCGGCTAGGAAGCCAATATATGTATAATACCTACAAGTGCTAGCATTTAGCAAGAAAAATATTGTTTCCATTTATAGCGCAGTCGGTAAAAAGGTATTCTCATGTCCTTTCTCAGGTTTTACGAGTGGCCAAAAGACCAAATGGCATACAAATTAATCCAGTAGTGTTTTATTTTATTTATTATTGTTAACATGAAAGCTTGACGCATAGTGTTACTGAATCAAGCGTACTAAGTGCATTCTCTAAATATGAATAGTTTTGTTAAAGCCTTTTTACAAATAAATCCAATTGTAGGGTTTTCACCTTGTATAATGCTTTTTTCTAGCCTTATTCACGACGATACGATAACTAGTAGGTACGCAAACTTTTATTTGGTAAATGTATTTTAAGGAGGTTACTGCACATCATATTATGCTCTTCCTATCCTTCTTGCGATTATCATTTTATGAGTACGTAGGTATCTAGACTTGTTGGTTTTACCGTGATTTCAAAACACCTTTTATTATTGTATTGTATAATCGAGGCGTCTGGTTGCATGCAAACAGCCTTTCCACGCTTCCATATTGTTGTGTTAGTTAGGGATTAGAAGCGAACTGTAAGACTAATTTGCATTTCGTATGCGAATGCACTAACTTGCAACACATGCGATGCTAATTAGGCAAAAATATGGAACACCGAACAGTATACCTGCGTCAACTTTGCACGTGTAGTATTGCACGAAATATTAAATATTATTAATAAACGTGCTTAAAAATACGAAATTTATTAAACAATAAAGATACAAGGAAAATAAAACATACGCATAGTAACTAATTCATTCAAAATGTTACCACGAGTTTGGATCACAAGACTTAGACTAATAATTTGTATGTGTATCTTCTGAATGTTTTAACAGAGTTAGGGTACAGGGGTTTGGAATCATGACAAGTATTTATAATCTAAGAATATACCAAAAGTCCAACGTGTACAAAGTACCCGACCGTATGGTCACCAAAGAATATTTATGACGTCGTGGAACCGTTTTGGTTAGTGTTCCTGACGTACGACAGATTGCTCTAATTCACAAACTTGGTTACAAGGGTCCCCAATATCAAATTATATCCGCAAAACTTAGTCACCGTCAAAATTATACAAATATATATAATATATCGAATGCAGAACACTTATCAGGACAACACAGACTAATAGGTACAATAAACTTTCACTTAACGTTTCATATAAATTCAAAAAACTTTAAACATTAGATACGTTTCACTTTGTAGAAGTGCCCTAAATTAATCTTAAAATTTGTCCAAAGTTACATCGAGTTTTAACGGTAGATATGAATGAAATTTTTACAATAAAATGGCGGCCATATCTAGATATCAATTTTGTGAGCGGAAATTTGAACGTTCACTTTATCGGGAATTTAAAGTCTTCATTGCTGGCGTTTAATAGTGGTTTCCGTATTCGAGATTTTTCATTTTTCCAATTACTCATAATTGAAAAGGGTAGATATTTCTCTTTGGTGATCGCCGTATTATTTCGTGCAGTTTTCGTGTGTAATCGACCTCGTTGCGTACGTTTGGGGTTTGTTTTTGTGAACATTCGTGAGGAGCGTAGATAACAGTAAGTTTGCAAACAAAACACATGGGCAGAGATCACTCGTCGTGACCTCACTGATGCCCATGGGAAATTTTGGTCGTCGAGTTGAACAGTTGGCCTCCGGGGATACTGGAATTATGTGATCTGTTGAACACATAACTCGACTTTGCGCATCGTTGTCGGGTAAAAACGGGACGCGCCTCGGGAAAATGTTGTCGATAATTCTTGTTCGTGTGCTCGTCTCGTTAAAACTTATTTGGCGTTTGTTCCAATGCGTTAATGGCTCTGGTCCCATCGGCCATCAACGATTAAGAGTGGCGGCGCACCTGACAGTGTCACTTTGTGTTTTATGACATGGGAAAACACATTAACATTATACTTATAATTTATTATCCTGCAGCAGAAATATGAGCATGGCAATGGCATGAGGTACATTCGATTTACCATTTTTTTTCCTAACTGAATTACGATGATGGCTTGGAGTAGCCTTATCATCATCACCGAACTTGCTGGGGAGCGGATGGCTCTCACCCCTAGATTCGATTTACCTAGTTTTACCAAATTGGTCACAAGTCAATAAGCTAATATAAGGTTATGTCTAATTTAATCCTGACAAAAGTATATTTGTTTTAATTTGACTCTTGACGACTTCGACTTAAGACTCTTTTAATAAATAAAATGTTACTTAAAGTTTCCAATTAGCGCATAACAAAGGAATCTCTTTTTGCAATTTAACTTTAGTTTGGAATAAAAACAGCAAGAATCATTCACTTACCAGCACACTCTCCCGGCGCAGAGCAACACAAAAAATTCACGAATGTTCTCATCTCGAGTTGTAATAAATCTTGGTTCTTTGCCGTAGTAACCGGTCCTCAGAAGTGTATTGCGGAGTTTTCTCATTCACCGAGCGTTCGGTGGCGATGGGCCCTGCCTTTGCCGTGATGCTTATTAATTTTTCTAATGAAACTGCCTACTGGCTAATTAAGCACGAAGTCCGCGGGAAACTGCCTTCCTGCGAAGTTTGGAACGGTCCCTTGACGGCCGGCAGCTGTGTAAAGCGCAACTCGAAGGGAACCATAATACAAAAGTTAGTGCCCGGCACCGGGGAACCGATAAAATGTTATTCAAACATTTAATTTGGCGAAGTCCCCGTTTATTGACAGCGTAGACGGATCTTAGCGAATTGAACGGTTTGAAAAGGAGAGTTTTATGAGGCCGTTTTTTGTGTTGGGTAGTGGTCAAATTAGATAGAAACACGCTTATCTTCAATCTGCGTGCAACGTTTCATGCGTTATTTTGGCCATGTTATGAGAAGAAGTGGTGAAAACTTGGAGAAGTTAATCGTTGTTGGCAACACTGAAGGCAAAAGATCACGTGGCCGATCACCAGCACGATGGACCGACCAACTCCAAAACATAAACCCTTCTCACAAATTCCACGAGGTAGTGAGGTGTGCAATGGACCGCAATCGATGGCGGAAATGCATCCGCACTCATATGAAGAACTTCAACCACGATCATCAGTCATGATGGATACGACCAAGAAGTGGTCAAATTAAGTACCTAAATACAGCGGAGGTTTTTGTCGCTAATTTATATAATGTACTTATAATGAATTATTGCATTTACCAACAATGATGCGCATTTTGAATTGCTTTCCATGTAAAGTAAAACTAAATGATTTTATATGTTTAGCTTAAAAAAACAATTTAAAAACGTACTGCATGTAACATTGATTTGATTTTGCTTTTGTACACCATTTTATTAAATTATTCCAATTTTTGTTTATCTAAATAATTGGTTTTTTGTATCACTACGTTGCTAAATGTGGTTTGTGGTATAAACCGTTGCTTCAGTAGTAACAAGAGTTGTAGCAGGAAAATGAAAAACACGTGTAAGTAGGTACGTGACGAACGTCTATCCGGAGATCCCATCTAAGCCTCTAGAGGGGCCATCAAGCGAATGGAGACAATTTACAAATGATAAAAGGAATGATACGAGATTAGATGAGCTTCTAAAAAGTCGATTTTGCACATCCTCATAGCCTTAAGATAAGAGTTGACCGAAAATAAATGGACTAAAACGTGCTTTCCTGGAACGAGGTTCAATAGCAAACTTATTGGCCAGGTATTTACTTGAAAAAGGAATTGTTTAATAAAAACTTTTTTTTTTTTAAATACTTAAATGTTACTTTTTTTTTTAAATTAGCTAGCAAAAGCCTACTTAAAAACCTTTCATCAGAATATGAACTCAGCACTTAAATATTACATTTTACGAGTAATATAAAAAAACCAAAATATGTATTTATTCTCTATGTTCTAAATCAATCAAGTTAAAGATATTTTGGAGACAGTTTAATTATACTTTGGCAATAGCCATTGAACACTTAGCTCGATTGTTTTTACATCGTAGACCCCCTTACACAAATATGCGTTTTCTTCTGTATAATAACAATTTATCTACCTTTGTATATTACATTTGATCCAAGAAACAATATCAAACGGGCTATATTATAAACAAACGAGCCAGAAATATTTGAGCATTCGTTCAAGTTTGTACTACAAAGACTTGGCAACTCTTCCGTAGGGGCTCCCGGGACAGTGTTGCCAGATATATTATTTGCTCGACATTATTACCGATTTTCACCAATTTAGTTTTTTTGGTCAACCGTTACGTGAGCCAACATAATGCTTGAGCCAAATTAGAGAAATAACGCACGAGAAATATTTTTGATTCGTATAATATGAAGTCCAGTCTATATCTAAACGTATGTTTTGAATATTCAGATTTAGTATGTCTTTCTTGCAGTATATTTGCATCCGATAATCTTTAGTAATGTTAAACAAGATGATATTTAACCGAATACCTTAATACTCTTAAAAAAGCAACAAACACAAATTAAGTTAAAATGATGGAAATACTCCCTATGAAGGTTGACATGATAGCGAATCTCAAGTCAACCATTTTTTTAAAACAAGAAGTACGTTTTAAAATTGAAAAAATCACACCATGAACCACCGGTCTTTAGAAATCGCGTCTAATAACCAACTGAGCAATCCAGGCCCCCAGGTCGCCATCCAGGCGGGTTCATGAATGTGAGTTTACATTAGAGCTTTATATTTAACGGTATTAAATAACAATAAAAAAAAGAAGTCCGTTACTACCCGCAACTGTGTGTACGTACCTATCAATAAAAATCTCCGATTCAAAGCTGTATCCCGTAAATAAATTACCTTTCTAAGCCGCAATCTGATTGGTTCTGGCAACACTGCCAACATGCTTCAGCGAGGACCGGTTCCTTGGCAACCGGCAACTTTTCCTTACGACATGCATGAATAAGTAAAGGCACTTGTCGGAGAAAATGAGAGATTTGCCGGCAGTTTAGTTAAAAGCGTCATGCGAGGGCCGGCTGTTTGTATAGGAACACGGTCGACCTTTCAATGGGCTATTGTTGCTGTTACATACCTTTTGCATGTTTGAAGGTTCCTGCGAAAGAAGTGTGAGGGTTCCGGACCCCAGAAGAAAAATGGAACCCGTGTTGTGTCATTCTGATGTATGTTTTTCAGCAATTATGTTTGAGAATGTTCCTTGTAACTGGAACGATAGATTTTCCCATTATGAAAATTCTTCACATAAGAGTAGTTCTTTACAAGTGTCTGAAAAATTAAGGCATCGCGATATGGTATAAGTGTACGACTACCTTTACCTTTGTAATAAATATTCGGCGATACATTGAAAATTAACCTACTGGCTGAATTTTGTATCGGTGAAAGATTGCAAATTATCGTGTGCTGCTCTCAATTAACCATCCATGGCGTAATCAATTCGCCATTCGACCCTGCTTTTAACCTAGCCAAAGGCGATAGTATATTTAACACGATTTATAAAACGTTTTAAAGGCTTTTTTCGTGCCATTCAGTGTTTTTTCAGAGTGTCAAGCTGATTGGTCCTGCTAGCACACCACTCTATTGTATTTTACCGGTAGCGCAATCCTCTAATATTTTATGATATTTTTACTAGCGCCGTTGCGGCGGGTAGCGGAACTAATAAATTTACTTTAGTAAATTGTATCGAGTGCGGGGTTAGCTATGCACGTGATTGGTGTGCATTGTCTGCTGTATTTGCTGGTGCATTTTATATTGCACTGCAGGATATCGGGAGTATATTGTAATACTCATTGAGCATTCACGTGATATATAATAATCGGTGCACAATTTTCTCACGGATAAGCTAAAAAGGGTTTCGTGTAACGAAATCTCTGATTATAAGAAGCATTAAAAATAAGAGAGTTAGGAAAAATATTTGGTGAACGGTTTATTTATTTGGATTTATTGTTTGATTGTGGGAACTATATGGTAGCCTGCAAATTGTATGAAGTACCTACCTGCCTGCCTGACATTGGTTATATTCCTATTAATTTTAATGTACATAAACTTGTTTTTATTGTGTTAGATTTATAAATATTAAGAACCTTAACTGGTCTTCCTGGTTTCATTCTCATGTCTATCCTTATTTCTCAATTACAACAAAAGCTAACAATACGTTCTTCAGACACATTGTTCTGTCGCTATTTAGTCAAACTCTTTCAACGTTTCAGTTTTGTTCCTATGAAGTAACCCGTTAGTTGGTCGTTACTTATATTTTAATAATTTTATCAAATTAACCACACAGAACTTGCGGACGCAGGCACTGTGGGCGTTTCCGAGTGTTTTCTAGTTAAAATTTAATGCCACGTCGAAACAGGCGGATATAATTAAACCCGCGTTGTAACCTTGTTTGTACAGGACTTGAGATAATGCAGGGGTAAATATTTTTACCCCTTCTTTGTTCAGAGCGTGTAAAACATTTGACTTGCGTTCTTTGTACGCCCATATCGACTCTCTCAATTTCACTTTAATGAGTTTTATGCGACCTCTTTAAGCACCTGTGTTTGTTTATTCTACGTGAATGCTGCTGCCTAATTGCAAACAATGTCCCTAATTAAAATGATTAATTTTCTTAAGCTCGTGTCGCTGCTGTAGTCGAGCATGGAAAATTAGGAGGTAGCTCGGAACGGAGTGTGATTCGACGACGTTAAACCTTATTTAACATGAAATTGTTTAGAGACAGTTGAGGAATTTATCAATAATATCTTGGTATATGCGACAGAATGTTAACTTTCGACGATTACTTTATTTTTTGGTTTAATAATAGATACAATTTTCATGGTCATTGTTACTAAAAAATCATCAAATCTGGCGATAGTTACCGTAGCTTAGATAAAAGTAAATGCTTTTATTGTCGGAGGCTAACATTTATTTTGGGCTCATGTACCAGACTTACTAACTAGGGAAGGGAGTTAGTTAGTCTATGAAAATATGACGCCACTGGCAACATAAGTAACATAAAAAATTAAAACACCATTACCTAAGCTTGTTCACCCTACACTCTACTGTAATTTGAAAATAAACTCTACAATTTACTGGACAAAAGTTTGTATTAAAAGAGATTATGTAAATATTACAAGTTTGAGTCTTATTTTCTTACGGCTACGGATGAATTTTGTCTCCATGGGCAGCTTTAACATAATTTAAGAGATTTTTTGGAGGGTATCTTCCTACTGTTGATCCTGATTATACAAAGTTGCAGTGACGAGGGCACAAACTTAAGTCAAAAGGTTAAGAGGCTTAGTATAAATGGAGAAACGAAGAGGGTTTAATGAATGATATTATTCATGCAAATGTGATTAAGCGAATATTCGGAAAGAATGATGGGTATCTGTTTATTAAGCTGATAATTAAGTTTTGTACGGAGGTAAATACATAAAAAAGCGTCGATGGCCGAGTGGTAAAGGTCGTTGCTTGCCATGCGCGAGGTCACTAGCTCAAACCCCGCCACGTACCAGTGTGTTTTTCGAAATTCATAGGTATGTACAATTATTCGACGTTTTAACAGTGAAGGAAAACATTGTTAGGATACCTGCACACCTACGTAGAAATTTTTAGGTCGTGTAGTTGACCAACCCGCACTTGGCTAGCGTGGTCGACGACGAGGTCATCGCAGCTATTGAAATTTCCCGTATGTCTTCCTGTAACTACGATCGAGTGTTACCCATACAAGTAAAATTATTTTACTATTTACCAGTTTTCTATATGTTGACCTACCTTTTTTACCTACGCTTACCAATGGGTAACAGATATATATTAATACAGGTAACCAGCCAGTAGCGAGACTCCCAAATAACCAACAGTCAATTTCCTAAGGATATCAGGTCCGTTCCGAATTGCGAAGTAATCTGAATTAATTCATCTGGTGCTGCTAAATTGCTAATCTGCCATATTACGAATCAAATCGATTTATCAAGTTCCATATTCCAATGCAAGAAGCTATTTAATCAGTTCAATAAAGTCTACATTATAAATACATTCATTAATGCCCGAAAATAAGTCTACTACCTCTTCACCGTCTAAAACCGTCAAACGTAATAAATGTATCCTTTTACTAACATTTTTTTTAAAACTGTGATTACATATTTAAGTACCCAATGCATCATCTTTCTTGGAATATGTTAATGTTAAAAACTGAAAATGTCCCGGATATTATCGATGCCCGTGTCATGTTCACGGGTCAACTCTTGGGTTGCAACAGCGCCGAAATATCAGGACACAACAACATGGTAAATATCCCGGTCATATTCAGTTTTCTAAAGATTGTAATCATGACAATTAAGATAAAGGTATGAATAAATTATTACTGTAATAGACTTTATTAGAATTTAAATTTAAAAACAACATCTAGCAATACTGCGACGAATACTTTTGTCACATTACATTATACATACACACAAAGTTTGAAAAAAGTAAGTCTAATTACATGAAAATGTAGATTGATTTCTTTATAGCTTAGGTGTTTTAATACTCATCTTATTATACGTCCCCACTGTAACACAGTAGCGAATTCGCGATATCAAATCCCAAAGCAATAAACACGGGCCTAATTTTAGTTTAGACTTTCGTTGAAGATTAATTTACTTCGTGCTTGACCTCGCAAAAGTTGGTAACAACACCTATCAAAGCAATCGGCACGTGCCTAACTAGCTACTGGGCAACAATGGACTATTTTATGCCTCTGTAGGCACGGCCAGTTAACGAGTTTTTATATATCTGTCCGTAAATGTTGATTGCTGTCGGTAGGGCAATCTCTATTGGAAAATTTGATTGATAAATACGAGTATAGTATAGTATATCAACATTTTAGATTTTAACTGACATGCACAAGTTATAAAATGTTATTCTAGTTCTAATTTTACTTGTATGTATGTATGTACGTATATTTACATACGTTATAATATTCAATTGATTAGAATAATCTCTAAAACTGCAATATAGGTAGTGTTGAGTGATACGTAAGTATTAAATTCAGTACACTATGTAATCTATTAAACATTATAATATTATGATTACATTTCTAAAAACCAATATAAAATGTCGTAACATTGTAAATGTTTTTTTTGTTCAATTGAAACTTCTAAAGTTCAGGATTTACTGAACACAGTTTACACACTCGCATACACACGGAAGGAAGAGAACAAGCGTTGACAGAGTGACTTGTGAAGGAAACTCTACAACGGAACAATGAATGAAAACGGTTCAAAAATCGTGTTTCTCTCCATTTAAAATACAATTTGCACTCCGCAAAAGCCGTGTAACATCCGTAGTTGACCGCAACAGGGATCAGTAATCCAATCCGACCGCTAGCCATACATTCGCTCTGTCGTCGAACTCGCTATGGTAGACTAGGCACGGCGCAATGGACAGTCTGCATTCCATTTAAGGCTTTTAACGTATTCTACATGTCTTTGTTCACATTAAACTCTTCTACTGTGAACTTTCGCGTTGCGTCAACGGAAAGTAATAGTTCTTTCTCTTATGATGTATCAATCAACTATAACCATGCTTGATGCAACTTAATTGAAATATAAGAAAGTAAGAAGCCAACAATTGTTGTTAATTCAATTAACTACGAATTAGCTTTTTAAGCTTGTTTGCAACAAAAATAACAAACTATTCAGTTTTACAATAAGTATTAGTAATGACCCGCCCTAGCTTCGCTTCGGGTAATCCTTTCTTACAGGATGCGTCATAATGTCTGCCTGCATGACAAATTTCAGCCTGATCCGTCCAATGGTTTGGGCTGCGAATTTTAGATCACTATGTCAGTCAGTCACCCTTGAGTAATACATATTCCGATTAGAAATTAGTATAAATAATAAGGATAAAATTTCAGACGTTTTATCTGATCGTAAGTTATCACTGTCGCCAAAAGCCATCTGCTACAGGGTTACAAATGCGCCGGCCGGCTGTTATAAAAACACACCATGATATAGTGACTATCCAGTTGCACAGTGGTATATGGCTTGAATTTCGTGAAATAGTGGGTTCCCCTCTTGTCAGTTACGCGCATCATTATTCAAAGGCCAGAATGGGGGGTTTGACGACGCCCCGGGCACCAGCCGTCCGTAAACTACGCATGTTTATGGCCCGTACATTCCCACTCGTAAAATGGAAATAGACCCACTAGATTATGCGCTTACCTACGGTAGTGTGCCTTAATAAAGTTAGGGGACATTACAACTATCGCGGCCCTTGATAAAAAGATGATACAAACAGTATAACATGATAATTTTGAATAATAAGTTTCGAACTTATTTGTTCGTAGAGAGATCTTCTCTGTTTTAAATAAATAAATAAATATTACACAACATCACATACATTGATCTGATCCCGTGGTAAGTAGCTTAAGCACTTGTGTTACGGAAATCAGAAACAACAGTGGATACACAAATATACTTAAATATACTTAATACACACCCAGACACGGAACAAACACCGATGTTCTTCACACAAATATTTGTCCCGAGTGGGAATCGAACCCACGACTCTTGGAACTGTAGGTAAGGAACTAGGTTACTATCCACTGTTCCACCGAGCCAGTCATATGTTTTGGTTAAGGTTGCTCCATTAGTAATGACTGAAGATAATTAAGTAAATATCATTTATTATCGAAAATGACTTTATATTTGAGTACACTTTCTGGGTCTGCTGAAAAGTGACTGCATTGACATTTTATACAAATAAACACGTACACGCATTCTTGCAGAAAGCAAATCTCGAACGATGGTATTAGTAAACTGCTTCATATACCGTCATTGTGGACACAAACAGTTTTCCCATTTCCGCTTGCCGCATCCCTACATATTTGCTTTACGATATATCCGAGGTTTGGATAATATTTTTAGAAGAAACTAAAATGAATACTGGCTGTTGTGATTTTTTTGACAGCTGATGGGTACACGATATTTTAATGAAGGAGTTAAAAAAATAAAATAATTGTCACAGCGACATGCATGTCTCATAATAAAAACCTTGCACTGAAAAGTACAAGTATGGAGAGCATGGGCAATGGAATCAATAATGTGGATTGGAGAAGGTGTCTCCCAAATAGAAGATGGATGAATTTTGCTTTAAAAATTAGTCTAGTAATTTAATTATACTTGTAGTTTATGTAAAATCATCAATCAGTAAATTATATACACCGTGAAATTTTAGTGGTTGTTTTCCCGCAGTAAAATGATTCTATCTTAGTAGTACAAAAGATGTGTGCAGTTCTTTTTTGGTAAAATCAATAAATGCCGGTTTTACGAAAGGTTTGACCGTAACTCGAAAGCACGTTCGAACCGCTTTATGACTTAGGGTGTAGAGCTTCTTTAGCTTTAAGCATCGATTTCATGCGGCAAGCAGTACCTGAATACGTCACATCTTCAAAAACAACGATAGCTTCTCTCGTTTTCGAGTTGGAAAATTATGATTCTGAAAAATCGAAAAAAAAAATTTTTTTTTTTCGTGGAATAATTTGCATGATTCGATAGTATTACTAAAGACAAATCGTTCTGCCACGGGAAAACAACCACTAAAATTTCACGGTGTATTGAATGCATATGAAATATGATGATCCTCCTTCTCTTCAACTACATAGCCTCCAACTCTACGAGTCGTATTTTATAAATTCACTAGTATGTACAGGTAGGTTGCCAAATTTCCATGAATGACATAGCGTGTCTCGATTTTAAAATAAGAATCGAATCCCACCGATCATTCCCGACGGCGTCCGGTCCACCGACCACCTCGGCCCGGCAAAGCCTCCGCCAAACTCATCGATACCGCTTAATTCGTCCACGCTGATTTATATTCAATCAGATTGGGATTCCCTTCTTTTCAATTTGAATCTCTTTAAAGCTATTAATGTCAAATTAAACGATAGGTTGTAATGATTTCCTGGCGTTATCTGGCTGGTGTTCTGATTTATTTTTAACCGACGAATAGGATCATCTCAATCGTCTACATGTATTTCTTTCTATGTTTTCGTAAAACGATTTTTTTAAAACGTGTTTAGTGCTTGTTTACTTTTGTGAAATGCCGCTGAAAGATTATTGTATTATTGACGGTCAAATATTCAGAAACATCTTGAAATAGCCAATGCGGAATTTTCTACACCAATGCATTTCTGCTATCAATAGCTCAGGCGGCACATGAATAACAAATCACAAGAACTATTTTTGTTTTACGAACGGATTCCCGATTTATTTCCGATATAAAACATAAATATCGTGAAACCTGTGGAAATCGTTCGGAAGTTTTGTGTTGTTCCACTTCTTATTCTTTTATACGAGTTCATGGTTGAAGGCTGGTAAAGGTCAGTTGTATATAATTTTTCGGGCCTCATATACCTTCGCATTTGCTTTAACGTAGGAACGTCGGACAATAGGAGTATTTCTCGTTGTGCCTATCACTTCAGCATGACGATCTTTAAGTACATACATAAATATATTCCACTGTTGTTTCTTAAAATTACAATAAGTAAAACGCCTGTATTATTTGATTTTGACAAGATCGAAAACCCATTTATCAATTTAGTTTTGGGCAAAACCATATATTTTACGATACGAGCTACGTATTAACCATATTACGTATGTCATATATAGCAAGTGGTTTCTGCCCTCCTCTCTTTTATTTTTGCAAACTCTGTCCTATACACCGTGAAATTTTAGTGGTTGTTTTCCCGCAGTAAAATGATTCTATCTTATTAGTACAAAAGATGTGTGCAGTTCTTTTTTGGTAAAATCAATAAATGCCGGTTTTACGAAAGGTTTAACCTTAACTCGAAAGCACGTTCCAACCGCTTTATGACTTAGGGTGTAGAGCTTCTTTAACTTTAAGCATCGATTTCATGCGGCAAGCAGTACCTGAATACGTCACATCTTCAAAAACAACGATAGCTTCTCTCGTTTTCGAGTTGGAAAATTATTATTCTGAAATTTTGAAAAAAAAATTTTTTTTTTTTGAGGAATAATTTGCATGATTCGATAGTATTACTAAAGGCAAATCGTTCTGCCACGGGAAAACAACCACTAACATTTCACGGTGTATATAAGTAGATATCTTTTTGACTAAACAATCTAACATTCACGATGAACCTAGTGAGAAGATTAAGAAAAGTATAACAATGGACCATTTTATGGGTCTACTCGATAAATAAACCGACGGAGAATCCGAAACCACACTTAAAAGGAAAAAATCTGGTGTTCGCAATTTTGTAAGGGCCTCCCGGGGCCCGCGATAGGCCCGGGTATCGGGCCGGGCCATCATTTGAAAGTAAATGGATTGAGTCTTTGTGACGTACAATGGTACATTTTTCGTTCCCTAATAAATGCCGCGCTATCTGTAAAAGTCAGCTGTCTGCAGAATCACTATTCGTTTTTGTTTGTGAAAATATTACATTATTTTTGATCGACAAACGAAAAATGAAGAGGTTTATTTTTTTGAAGTTTACAACTGAATACTGAAACAATAATTCAATATGACCTTTACTTGGACGCATTACAAGTTTCATATAATCTCTTCTTTTGACCGACTAACGGCCCAATACTAAAATGCACAAATCCAATGCACCATCTATGTACTACGTTATAATTATGTACACGCTTACTAAAACTTTTGTTAAAATATTACTTAATGCACGTGCGCATATCATTAAAAGGACTAAATTAATAGAAATCCCAGGAATTCAGTTAGGTATTTCCGGTTGCATGGCTGTAGTCTAACATTTTTGGCGGTTTATCAAACAGAAAAGTTCCCCTTTGATACTCGTATAGTTGGATAAACTAGTTTGCAGTCCGGAAATAATTTACTGCACCTAATCTAACGAGTGTTCGAATTTACATGCGAACTTCCATTTTTGCAATGGATTCTATTACATAATAGTACATAATTTTAGGCCAAAAATTTTACTAATTATAAATCGTTTTCTGTCTCTTGTGGGAAAAGTTGTGGGTCCAAATCGAACCCCGGGCCAAAATAAGAGATAAATATTAGATAACATCACGAATCGTAAATTTATCTTATTCCGTGATTAGCTTAGGCGCTTGTGTTACCAACGGCAATAAAAATTAACAGTGGAACATACAAATAAACTTAAATATAATATAAAAAATGCACCCAGGTTAGAAAGAACACCTATGTCTGAAGGTAAACCATCGCTGCATTGCTTTTGGTTCGATAACCCGCAGCACAAGTCCAAGTTATTCATCCCGGAATCAGATGTGTGTGATTCCGATTTATTTATTGATCCGATAGGACGTGAATGCTGTGGCACCGTGTCGGCGTATTTTATTATTTACAAGAGTACTGCGCTACACCCCATCGGCATACCGGCCCCAATATCGCCGGCTTATTTCCCGAAGTCCGGTCCTTCGCATTTATGGACCATGAGAAGTGAATTTATTACAGTAATTTTTCCACATTTTCTATACGTATTGTTTCAGCTGGGTTGTATTTTTATGAACATTGTTATACTGGTGCTTTGATACCATATGTTGTAATCATTCCGTTTTATGAATTCATTATTTCACGTTTATGATACCAACATGCGTTGTGTAACTTAATATTTGCGTATGTTCGTATAAGTTTGCGTGCTTATTCCATGAAATATGTAATTAAAAGTATGTTTCACTATTATTTTCATACATACATAATATACAGGTTTACGTCCGCTACACACTTATACCTTCGAAAAAGAACAAAAAGGTAACACTTTATTTTAGAAGCATACTAAGTACGGGTATAAAAAAAACAAATTGTATCAGATATTATAGATCTACTTGAGCAGTAACTTCGTGTTGGACAAACTAAATATACAATGAATACAGTAAGCCCCGTGAGCTTTTAACCCATATTAACTAACTGATATAATCCTCTTAGCTGGATTTCGAGCATGGCAAACATTCTTAACTAAGATTAGCCAACTACGCGAGCGATGTTATAGTTCACCAGGGAAACACAGGTGCACTCTCTAATCCTTCAATTTTACAGACCACTGAGCAATGGAGACGTCAAAATTATGAAAGTCTTTCTATCAAAGAGCTCGTCAATAATTCCTTATTAGTATTCTAAGATTTTTGAAGTAGTAACACCATACGAAATCATAGAAAACTACAAATGAATGTTTTATTCATAAAATTCAGACACTTCGATCGCAAATAACATTATAATACCCTAAATTTAGGGGTTATAGCAACAATTTTAGAAAATCTGGCTAACGCTCTCACACAAATGCCGTAGCCATATATGTCAACACTCACAAAGCTCCATTGTTCAGCCGGAATCTCGTCATAGAAGTAATGTCAATTATTTGGCACCGCTTGGTAATTATTGAGTCGCATTTCATCGAAAATCCTGAACGATCTCACGTTGCGGAACCAATCATGCGAATCAAATATCCTTGTTATTTCTGTGTAAATCCGTTTTACCGGCTATGAATTTCGTTGGAACGCGAATACGTTGGTAGTTGTTTTCATATTTTCAAGGGTCCGTACCGCGGACGGAACAGTTGTATACTCGTATATAGTCGGCGTGAAAGTTCAAGTATGTGTTTCACCGTTGTTGTGAGCTTAATTTGATGGGTAACAAAGGAACATCGTGAAATTAATATTTCAGATATTATGTCAGTTACTCATCGGTTCTACATAACTAATAGTGGAGTCATTGAAGCATTTTAGGTCCGATTTTTTTTACTGTGAACCGATTGGCATGAAATTTTGGATTTAGGTCCATATTACCCTTAATATCAAAAGTGAAAATGATTTGGACCCCGCAACCACACTGGGGGTGGTTGCTGACCCTTCTCGGCGGTGGATGGTTTTTTTTTTAAATAACTTCAGATATCGATAGAAGGTCTAATTTTAAGCAAAAATCATTTACAAAGTTTTTCGAAAAATCCAATAATTTTCAAGTAATTGGCCATTGAAAATTCGCAATTTTCGCATGTTCTTCATCGGTTTTTAGCATATATCTCCAAAAATATACGATCTATCGAAAATTTTCCTACAACAAAATTGAAGCAGATAAAAAAATGAACAATTTGGATATTTATAAAGTGTTCTAAGTGCAATATTAAGCTAGATATTAAAGATCAAAGTCGTTTTTCACTTTGTCTGAACTTTTATCGATGTGGTCAATGCCATCTAGCGGCGAGGAAATGCATTTTATGCATTCTAATAAAAAAGGTTTTTGTAGCCCATAAAATAAGCTTTAAAACGAGTACTATTTAAAGTCTTTTGCACCTAAAATAAGTGAGCTGTATTGCAAATAAGCGGAGCATCTAAAGTTTTTTCTCCGAAATCAATGGGTTTCATACGTGCCATTTCCACCCAAACTGAGATTAATCATATGCCGTCTAGAAATATCATTATAATAAAGAGTTTGATGGATTGTATCAGTTTGGATGCTTCAGGACACATATTGTTCAAAAAAGTCTCGATAAAGAAAATAAGAAAAATTTCAATTTTGTAAAAATCCCACCTTTCTTTCATAATATCTCAAAAATTACGACAGATACGTATAAAAGTGTAGAATATAAAAAAATAGGTATTTTTCTAACAAATAATTTGATTTTTTTGTTTTTTCTATCGAACAAAAATTGACGGAGATATGATTGTTTAAAGAGCGCGTGGCAGCGCAATCACAGCCTCTCTGAAGCCCTTTAAACCTTCCCCGTTTGTGTAAAGTGTTTTATACTACATATTGCAATACAGGATGTTGTAGCTCTCTTAATTACCTTTAAAATGGTAATTTACAAATTGTGATAGCAAAAAAATTTAAGGAGTTATAGTCCAAAAACGTATCATATATTTTTCTACTCAGTTTTCTTTTTCTACTGAACATTTTCGGGGTGTGAATCTTTTGGTGCAACGTGAAAGTACGCAGTATATATAGTATAATAGAGACCCAAAACTACTGTTATGTGTATAAATATACATAACTAGCTGTGCTCGCGACTTTATTCGCGTGAAATATAGGATTTTACATCCAAAAGTTTTTTCCCGATAACTCCCGTTCTCGTATGAATTTTGCAATATCGCGTTGCAAGTAAGCTTTACGTTCATTAGAGTACCTGCATGCAAAATTTCAATCATCTATCTTAGGCGGTTTAAATTTTTTCATTCAAAGATTTTTCAAGGTTTCAAGGAGTCGTTTTTAAGGTTTTAAGGGATAGTTACATGGGTTAAAAGGGGGTTGAAGTGTCATAATTATTATAGAGAATTTAAAATATTACTTACTCTATACTTACATCTTTTTATGTCATACCAATTTTTTTTTTTAATTTTTTTTTATAATTTTTTTTTTATAAGAGGCTAACAAGATGACCTCACTCCACCTGATGGTAAGCGGTGGTTAGATCTAAATATGAGGTCAACAGGTACAATAGACCATATTGAGCCTGTCGCACTCACCCTAAAAGCCATGAAAGAGGAGACCACTGCTGCGGCAACAACGAGAAAAGGCGTGGAGTCTCGCATTGGTATTGAGCTGTGCTGTAAAGTAATCAAATTTAGCTTCTAAGTACATTTCTTCTATGAAAACGTGCTAGGTTAGCCCCTTAAGCACCTGTTTTTATATACACTTGTATAAATAGGTAATAAAGCGTCGATAGCCGTGTGGTTAAAGTCGTAGCTTGCCATGCGAGCTGTCGCCAGTTCAAACCCCGCCACGCACCACTGTGTTTTTCAAATTTGAGTTTCATATGTACGATTATTCGACACTTTAACGGTGAAGGAAAAAATTGTGAGGAAACCTACACACCTACGAAGAAATTCTGAAGTTGTATAGTATATATGTAACCGCAATTGATCAGCGTGGTTGACTAAAGCCTTATTCCCCTAGTTTAGTATAGGCCCGTGCCCCAGCAGTGCGGATATATAGGCTGATGATGATGATGAAAAAAGCAAAGCTCCTTTGTCAAATTAAAAACGAATGTGAATCTCTCCGCAAGAAAGCGACTCACGCTTGACCGTTCATCTACGGATTATGTGCTGTGATACCCGACGTCACAGCTACGTAATGAAGTGCTCAATGAAAATGCAATGTGAATGTTGTCGAAATATTTAGGTACTCAATCTGTACATATTCCGTTTTAATTGGTTTCTGTCGGAGAATCATCGTATTACATCACATTGAATTCGTCGTTTAGTTTAACTGCGCTAGGATATTGAATAAGGTTGTTTAAATACAATTTGGTCAAGCTAATGTGAAATATAACCATTGTACCCAACACAAATAGACGCATTGTCACAAAGCTGCGGAAAGCTCGCTTCCCCAAAATTAATAATATAACCCTAAAATGTAAAAGGCACCATTCAGAAGTAGCATTACAGAGAAAACGGAAGTTTTACTCAACCCTAATCTTTCTTTCATTGTTTATTCCCTAGTCGAAAGGCTATTTGCTAAACTTCAATTGAATAATAAATGAATTCTAATAGGGCTGATTGCTTAAGTGCGTAGCGATTCAAATTGCAAGGGTCCTGTCAATTTTGTTAATTTAATTGAGCTACTGAGCAATATGATTTGGTTCGGTCAACCCGGGGACCTTTGCCCGGGATTTTGAACCTTGTAACCAACATCCGGGGTGGTTTGTACGTTTGATGTGTCTTGAGTCAACGGATGTCTAATGAAGTTGAAAATGTAATATTAATATCGACAGTAGTAGGAAAATTTGAGTAGGTGTATTACCTACTACTTACTACTAACTAGATTGTATAACCGCTTCTTTTGTTTTTATTTAACTTGTGCATATTTCGCAGCAAAATAAACCTAGGACAGTAAAACACAGTTGTCGCGGTTGAAATAAATTTGCAAAGTACCTAACTCCAAATACTGAATATTATTCTTCAGTTTCCTAATATGTGCAACCATAACTAACTTAGTAATTAAACCATCTAAGCACAGTCCTTGGAGCTACTCTCGTACTCGAAGCATAGTATACTATGTATCCAGTAGGATTTCTAACCATCGACGCAAAGTAAGGGGTTTTATAAGTTTGCTCGCCATGTGTAACTGTCGCACCTAGGGTTGCCAGATGGTAACTTATCAAATCCGGGACAATTCTACTAAAACAATGTTGGCTCGTGGTTATAATAGAAAATATCTGAAATGTCTATACCAAGTACATAATTAACTATAGTTATAATTATAAGATAAAATACTGTGGTAGTTAATCAAACGTTAAACTAATAAGGAAAATAAAGAGCACTTCGCTTAAATTACCAATTTTTAACTTTGGTAGACAATGAATACCTACTAAATGACAAATTTAATAGTAATAAACTAAAAAAAAGTTTCCGAAATCCGGGACAATAAGCGCTAATTACTGGCCACGGGACAAGAGGCAAAATTCCGGGACAATCCCGGATTTCCCGGCGGTCTGGCAAGCCTAGTCGCACCGTAGTATTAAACGAATAGACCGATTTGCATGGGGTTATTTTACTCAATTTAAAAAAATTAGGACAGCTTCACGCGCTATCTGCAAGATTTTAAAACTAATAAACCTGGTAGTGTTAGTACGTTGAAAGATAGACGAACTCATTACGTCACTGTCTCCCTACACCAGTAGAGTAGTAATAGGGTACGTTATACCGTAACGTGAGATATGTATTTATAGTGAGGTCGTTGCAGCTGACGTAATTTATATTTTAATCAACGGCGGCCGGCCGGATATGACTGACATCCTCCTCGTACACTCGGCTCTATTTATCCATAAAATGTCCTGCCTCAATCACTCCGGGCGTGCGCTATACCGGCACTTTACATCGATGAGCCCAACTTGTATGCGGAATATAATATTAACCTGCCTCGAAAGCTATACTGTACAAGTATATAGGTAGAAAATTATTTTTCACCGTACGTAGTAGTAGTTACTTAAAATCACAAAAAAATTTAGAGATGACGATGCAATAAAAAAAGGGTATGATTTTCGCCATAATTTAGGTAAATAAAAAGTACCGTATTTGGTAATCACTACTTATCAATTATAAATTGATGAATTATGATACCTGGGTGCGTTGTTTATGTATTTAGTGCCTGTTCACACCTAGCGAATCTTTGGCGATTTCGATCGCGGCGATATCGCTGCGATTTATGATTAAATAATCGCCGCGAGCTCGCCGCGATTTCGCCGCGTGCTGCGTTCATATTTCCAACATGAACGGACCTGCACTGTAGAATGCGGCGCATGCGCTAAGCGGGTAGGTTGGATGAGGCGTAACCGCCGCGAAATCGCGGTGGTATCGCGGCGTGATCGCGGCAAAATCGCAGCGTTATCGCCGCGATCGAAATCGCTTGGTGTGAACACGCTGGTATAGTTATGTATTTCTGAAATCCTTAACACAGTTGTTTAAGCAACTTATCACTGAATCAGTACAATCTAAAGTACATCATATTGTGAATATTTATTTCTTCTACTTATTGACTCTCCATTTTCCCTCCGTAAACTAGGTAACATCTTGAGGCAGCCATTTAATTTTGTCTCGAAACGTTTCTAGCGGCCCGACAATAGTTATCGCGAGTTATGTAGCGCCGGGCCGGATGCCACGGCGTCCAGTTATGTAGTTTGACAAATTTATGAGTTAATAGCCGCGAGGATGTGGGCTGGAATGGCCGGGAGACGGGCGCCTTCTAGGGATGTAGCTGAGCATGGGATGCGCGGGAATTCCCTTTTGAACCAAGGGTTTAAGTTATTTACTTTTACAGTTAGGTACAACTATGTTGTAAAGGGGACAGAGGGTTAACAAAAACGGATTGTATGTAAGTTACACGGATATATTTTTAGCCACTGTTTTAAAACAAGTTATCACTCCTAAGAAAACAAAATGGCTTGTCAATTATATATCGAGTTTAATCATACTTACATTTCTTCCTGTGAAAAAACCATTGACTTATAAACGATCATGTATTTTTAAAGAATATCTTTCAGTCAGTGTCAGTAAAATTTGTTATATATTGTGTCGAATGTTATATATCTACAATATAAGCATATTCTCGCTGAGCAGAGCGAGAACAATAACGATATCCTATCCCAACGGCTCGTTTACCCAACATCCTGCACAGTCGTAGAGCAGATAAATTTAAGTTAATAGTCGACTGTACTGCGGTTGCGTAACTAAAGTAACTATTCATCTTCGCAGAAAAATTTTCCCCAAAACATAGCAAAAACTTCGTCCCTTTTAACGGGCCGTTAATATAATATGGTGGGGAAAGAATACAAATAAGGAGAGAGATGACGAAAATGGCGCTGTGATTTAAATACCTACTCGCTGTAGTTCTTGCTAAGTGTTGTTTATCGCGGGTTGAGTAAGGTAACGTTCAGGCGACTAGACGAAATCGTGTGTTTTGGCTGACTTTCATACCGCCGTAAGGCAAATTGTGCTTAATGTTAATGCGACTTAAGTCCATATTCGCGTCTAACGCCTGCTTTTTCCGCGGCATTTGCATGGATTTGAAGATCTGATAGGATATAATGTTTTTTAAATATCATCTTGTTTTAGTTTTTGTGTATGAGCGCCATCCAGTTTCAGCATTAATTCTTATTAGAGATCTACTTTTTCTGTCGAATGCAAACTTATTTATTATCACTATCTTAAAACTTATTTATTAGCAACTGGCAACGGTTTGTTACCGCAATGGTAATAAGTACAAGTCTAATAAGTCAGATAAAAACGGGATACAAAAACGAATTTAAATAATTTACTAACACCATTCTCCGAGTTCATTCTACGTCTATCCAGAAAAGAGTTCGTCAGGCCAATGCACCCTGGAAGCGGTCAGAAACTTCTCCGTGAAGGACTTTATTGAGTAAAACTTGGCAAGACAGTCTCAACGAGTCGGTATGATAGCAATAGACTGGCTTTACGGCGCCTGAGGGGCGAAATGTGTGGGCGACGGTGTTAACTAACATTAAAAGTGGTCAATTCTAATAATTGTTAAAGCTCTTGTAGTGAATGGTTAGGTGTGTAAAGATACACTACACTCAGGCATAACAGACATTCAGATGTTCTACATACCACAATAGTTTGCCTTCGTGTAGATTGAACTCACAACTTTTGCTGCATTAGATACGGTCGCTTTAAAATGCTCATTAAGCCCGGAAATGATCTGAAAAAAGCTTTCTATTTCGTTCAATGTTCCTGAAACACTAATTGATGTTCTAAGATGTAACTCATTGACAAACTATTACATCATATGGACCAGTTTCGTCAAATGACGTAAATTTAAGTT
This sequence comes from Maruca vitrata, assembly GCA_039566165.1. NCBI lineage: Eukaryota > Metazoa > Arthropoda > Insecta > Lepidoptera > Crambidae > Maruca > Maruca vitrata. Next base: position 10,036,365 of record CM076912.1, on the reverse strand, counting down.
CAACCCGTATAAGAACAGCAAAAGTACAAAGAAAAAGAAGATTAGAACATGATTCTTATATGTACTTTTAGTTACTACCAGCAAAGCTTGCTCACGAAACAAAAATAAATAGAAAGTGGTTGATTAGTAACTGTTCTGCGAAGTTTTGTCTTCTGCAGGCTTCGCTTGGCACCGCGCCAGAGCCTGAAAGGAGGCGGTTAATGCTCCATAAGTACAACCGATACAATAAGGGGATCTAATTCATTGAAAAATAGTCCTAATGAGTACAGATTGGAATGAAGGTATGCTGGTTTGAACGTTCTTGAATATTAACTTCTTTGTGACTTCTAGCCACAACAAACTTGTGACCAAGTGCTCTGCCCCTTGTTAAGCTATGCAGGATATGTTTATGTGCTTATATCGTACAAACGTACAACACTCACTCAATACTATAATCATAATAATTCTGTTATTTATAGCGTTGAGTGACAGTTTATTGTTGTCTGATTCTGTAAACCAATTTTTGAATCTATCGATCTGATCCATCCGATTTCTTTATTACGTACCTATTTTGGTTATATGTGGATTTCGTGCCTCGGAAAGCACGTTAAGCCAGTGGTCCTGCGCCCGATCTCTCATCGGTCATGTCGGATTGCCGTCTCACCGAATTATGAGAGTAAGGGAATAGAGAGTGCACTTGTGTTTGCGCGCACACTTGTGCACTATAATATGTCCTGCGCACTTGGCTGGACTCAATTGAGATCGGCCGTGAGGGCTGAAATCGGTCGGACTCCTAATATGTGGATTTAGCAAAGTTTGATTTTACCTACCGCCTAGATGTTGATGCGTATATGAAGTTCTAGCACATATCACCAGTAGATAAACTTTCTCTCAGACTCTATTAACGTGTTAAAATGATAACTAGCCAAAGCTACACTTCACCCGCGAACGGTCTGTTAATAGACTGCTACTTTACAATATGTAATTATCAAAACCGCGCCAAGTAGAAGGCCAACTCCTCAGAAACCACTCGAGCCACTCTTGGCAACTGCGTGCCCCTTAATTTAAGAGATGCCAAAAGTGGCCGCGAGGGGAGATAAAGAAGCAACATTATGTTTATGTGCTAGGATTAAACCGTGTTACGGGCAGCCAACATTGAGAAAGATGATTAATATAGCTGGCACACCTATCCTGGAGATAGCTACAACTACATAATGCAATAGGTGCATACTCTATGTCGTGCAACTATATAATGACAATGGCGCTAAATTTAGGTAGGCCGGCTGTGTCTTAAAAACTGTTAGGTATAAAATTAGGCGTAGGATTATTATTTTCATCTTTTGCCTTATATAGAATAAATAAATAATCTACTCTATTGCACATATCATGACACGGATAATAAAAAACAGAAATAAATAATCTGGAAGCAGACAGCCATAGTTTCATGGTATAAAACCACACCATCCCACAAGGTTGTTGCGCGAAGCATCGTTCCCCAGTAAAGCCAAGCATGACGTCAAACAGTATGCAGTAACACAAACATAGATTTAAGATAAATATTGATATCCCGTGATAGCCTCGTCTAACGCGGACTGCCAACTGGGACTATATCACCAGTGTCAACGGCGCGATGCCTCCACTTGGCAAGTATTTTCATAACTGGCTTGGGGCGGGGCGATTTATGACTGGCCAAATGCCAAGTTCAGGCTTAAAAAACGTTGGAATTTATCAACTTTAATCCAAAACACGTGTTTCAAATATATTTTCCTTCCTTCCTGTAGTCGTTCTTTTGTTTTTATTGTTCACATTATAATTTGCATGGCGGATATTAAGATAAAAAAAATAATGGGCTAAGTGAAGAAGGCTTTTCGACACATTGACTTACGCCTTACAAAGCACGTACCATAAAAATATATAGTAATAAGTAGTAATTTATGGAGTATGTGTGGGTTGTGGTGGACTGTAATATGATATTCGTCACATAAATTCGTGGCGAACGAAAATCGAACTAACAATCCCTGGCACAAAAGTCAGAGGCACTAAGAAATGCCCACCGAGCCAGAATACTATATAAAATCTACCATTACGCGAACGTTGTCGTCTGTAAATAAATAAGTAAAAATGAAGCGATCGCATATACAACATTAAGTTTTATATCCCGCCAGTTTCGGGATAAATAGGATACTACGAAAAACATCTTGTCGATCGCGTTATGGCCCATTTTCTTCTCGTATAGTTCCCACTTTTCCTGGTTTAACGCATTCGAAGTTATTTTCTGTATCATATTTTTGTTTAACCTTGACTGAAGAATGTGTCACGGTAACTCAAGTTTATGGGTGGAAAGTGCAGATCATAATGTAGGTAGGTCTTGTTTTAAAAAGATTTTATAAGCTTCGTAGTTGAGTATTAGATTCACATCGCCGTAGGTATGGCAGATGTAATATTTACATTGATACAAGTGGGGATTGATTGATTATCACTAAACAAACTACAAACTAACCTACAAAATGTCCCACCTAATTTCCTCGCGTCGCGTGATTTATGTATTATTTTCCGTAAAACGCTTCAGTACACTTCTTTATTTAAGAACTTAATTAAAACCATCGACCCTCACTAGAGTACCTATATAAGTTCCTAATTAACGCGCCCAAGTTTCCCCGAAGCTCAAAAGTGACTTATTAAGGATTCTTACGCAGGAAAAAAGGTCTCGTAATTTACTCGAACTGTAGATGAGGTGGCGAATTCACGAGAAAGCCACATTAGAAGGCATAAAGCAAGTAGACGGCTCCCGGGCGACTCGTTGGCGATCGTACGACGATCCCTTATCGGCGCGCCGTTATTGGGAACCGCAAAGGACCTATCAATTTCCTGTCCTATTTTTGTCGTCATTTGAAGCTCGATGACGCAGCGCTGGTGCTGCCGCGTCGGTGTTACCGAATCGAGGGAGGATGTTAAAATAAATTGTTATTAGATAGTCATGTGTCAATCTTATACTGAGACTAGAATGACTGTGTACAAATTAAAAACGAAACTTTTTAGTATTATCATGAAGATAGATATTATTAATGTAATGTCGCTTAATAACAAATATAATTGTTTGGTATTTTGTCATAAACTAGAATATAATAAAAATGAGTGGTTTTACGTTTTCCTGATACACAATTATCTATTGTGCAGGGGAGACGGATGTATACTCACTGTTTTTTCCGAATAAGTGTGGATCAAAAGTCTAAGCAGACCTTCAATGAGATTACAGGCGTGTTACCTAGAAGGTACGTAACTAGGTACAATTTCCTGTAAAATGAGATTGGCACATTTGGCGCCCTGATCAAAAGTAAATCGGAGTGTATCCTCTCAAAATCAGGATAGCCCGGGAAAATCGGAATACGTTTGGCACGTCTCCCGTGATTTGACGGTCGATGACGCGGCACACCGGATTTTTCCACTGACAAATAAAATTCTCTGACGTTTGATGTTCAGAAGACGGGCATTACGGGCCGGCCGGTCGCTGTAATGACGATTGCAGTAAAAGACAATCGTTAAAGTTACGAAGGCAGCCGTTATAGCCAAATAATGTAACGCTCGGTCTTAATGTTGATACTTACGTGCGTATTTTCTTACAATAAAGATAATAATGCGTTTTGCGTTTTTATTTTTCTGCTTGAAAGGTTACATTATTATGTTTTTCTTTTTAACAGCTGTGTACATTATCACGCGCGCCGTACAGCTGAACGTAAATTTAATTAAATCAAAACAGCATGTAAAGCGAAAAGACAATATAACGCATTTAATTTTTTTACGTCCATGTACCCTTGAGGTAAGAGTGATATAAGAGAGTGCATGAAATGAAACGCACAAAAAATTTCAACATACATACATATTGTACCTAAACAGCCTATACCGGAGCCGCTCTTAGATGACTGATTTGGCACTTTTTATTTTATATTTTGCATTTATCCTTGTTAAGACGAACATATTTAGCGAATCATAGATATATTAGAACATATTTAGCGATATAGAACAACTTTTAAAAATAAGACGGTATTTCAAAATGTCAAATGCACCTAATTATATATTTATTTGTCTTTTATTACCAAAAATAATTGAATTATAAAAAGAAAACGTAAAATTTCCACTCTGTATTACGCTTTTACAAGGTTACGCCGTTTGACACGTTTTCATAGAGACGTACTATCACCAGGTATTTTTAAAAATAGGATGAAGGATTTTATAAGTATTGTATATTAAAATTAAATATATTTTTGAATGAGAAACTTCAATTCAATCTTCTGGATGTGAATTAATGTTTTTAATAAAATTTTGTTATAATTAGCTTGCTTGGTTATAGAGTGGCAATAACTGTTACTTATATACTTCGGCAATTTTACCGTTGTCTCTGACTAGTGCAGGCAGTCTGACATGAGTCAAATCAGTCAACTTAGAGCGGCTCTGGTATAAATGTGTAAATACAAATGCACTCTCTAAACAAAACAAAACAGAAATGCTTATTTTCACTCAACAGCTGATGTAACGTTCTTTATTTAACTGTTGATAATGTTGTGACAGGTGCGCTGGAGGGCGGCGCGCTGGGCGGCGGCGGCGGCGGCGGCGCGCTCGGCGCGCTGCGAGCGGCCGGCTCGCCGCCCGCGCCCAGCCTCGGCGCCAGCCGGCACAGTTTGATCGGTAAGTTCTATATTCTAATTTCAAATTTATGTTTTTTTATATTTTGTGGAACTCTATTCGATGAAACCTCTTTCAAGAGTTACTTCGATAACCAGCTGGTTGGATTAAAACGTGAGCGTGTTTTATTCCCGGCATGGAAGTGATTAACTGTCCGCGTTTTTTTCTCAAGATCCTTCAAAAGGATGATACGTTTTTGTAGGTTTCACAATATCGGTGCTGGAATGATTGTTATATTGTGACTTGGATATAAACCAAGTAACTCTACTGGTAAACTTTCACTGGGTTATATTGTAAAATGAAAGAAAAATGTTGAAAAGAAAAGAAAACTCTGTAGAATTACATAGTTTTTATTTTATTTTATGTGTTTGTTCATCATTGATTGCTCAACCCTTAAGATAAATAGAAAGTATATACTCCAAAACGACTATGAATGACATTTTCGTAGCAAGTTTGTCCCAACGTAATTACAATTAGTAAGTTTCAAACAGGTGACTAATAATCTAAAGGCAACAACACACTATTGGCAGTCGCCACATGTCCGATTCGGATCGACCGCAACTCGTCATCAAGTGATGCGGTCGGCCGTCTTCCTCAAGACCCGGCGGTTTCCGACACAATTATCTGCGTCCGTGCCGACCGCGACCGATCAATGGCTGTCGCTTGCACACGTGTTTGCCTCAGATCTCGTTATAGATACATGTGTGATTTAAAACTCACTAAATAAGGTTAGTGGATTCTATAATGGCCAGCTCAAAACTTCTACTACACATTTTTGTTCGACTAATCGATATAAGCTGACGAAATAATTTTAAACAGAACAGTAAGGTATAAAACGTCCGACCGATTTCAGCCGTTCTCAATTGAGATCAGCCAAGTGCGCAGGACATATTATAGTGCACAAGTGAGCGCGCAAAAACAAATGCACTCTCTATTCCCTTCCTCTCATAATTCGGTGAGACGGCAATCCGACATGACCGATGAGAGATCGGACGCAGGACCAATGGCTTAACGTGCCCTCCGAGGCACGGGCGTTCAACCGCCAACTTCCTAACTCCGGGCTGAGTAATTTCATTACAGAAAAAGTAGTATATTTAGAACTTGACATTATTCAGAACTTCTGTATTTGCTAAGCCGAGTGATTTTGTGTAGATGTATGGTGGTGGTCACTTGGAGACTCTTATAGTAGAGTATCGTAGTTTTACGTAGCTTATGTACAAGATATACAGAAATAAGAGATTAATTCCTGCTGCAGTCCTGAAATTACAAGAAATAACAGTTATAAGGTTATGTAGATTCGATATAATTATATCGAAGCTCCATTAACGAGTGTCAGGTATACAATAGTACCTAAAGGGTTTTTGGAAACCGGTTTTCATTATAATTACATAATAATGAACATCAATTTGGCGAAGTATTTGCAAATGAGCGTTAATTATACCCCAGCCAACACATCTATCTATATAATGGTGGTATTATTAAAATTAATGTTATAGCAGCGATAATTTGTAATTTAGTGGCTTTGGTCATTCAATTATCATATCATGATCAGCGTATCTAATGTAGCCTGATAATGTTTTACTGAAAATCGAAATGTACGTGAATAAATAATAATAATTTCAATATCAGGGAGAACACCTACTTACTACAGAGGTTTGTGTGACTATCATAATGGTTTTGAAAATGTAGGTAGTCAATTACTAATTCATAATAGGAAATCACTGACGAAACCTGCAAAACTGTGAAGAACTTTTAAGGCTTTGTCAGATCGGTCAACCCGCATATGGCAAGCTTGGATGACTAAGGCGATTGAAGGGCGATGAGCATTCTGAGTTTAAGGTAGGTTTGAGCCGTGCCCGTACTAACATGAGCTGATGATGAACCTCACTATGAAATAACTGTGAAAGTATCCCATGACGCACATTAGCGAGTACCGAGCCATCGGGAACTGTTGTCAAATTCTAAGTAGGTATCTCTCGCGAACTTCAGCATACTTTCGTTGCGGCAAGCCCTTCCCTCAATTGTGCCGGTCTAATTTGTCGGCATAGTTTAATTAACAGGATTCCTGTCGTGTGTCCTGCGGGATTGATGGGTTTTATGCTGTGGGTGGATAGCAACCACAGTTTTGCAAAACTTAGTTTTGTAAACAAAATAATTCAAATTATTCGAGCTGCAAGTAAATGTATAAAAAAAAACGAATTAGGAATCACTATTCGAAGATAACACCTTAAAGAAATAAACAAATTATTGTTAGACCGGCAGATTTTACTAAATGTGATTTTAAAATAAGCTAACTTGTGCCAGGCAACTAAAGTTGATGCGAGTGTGCATTCTCGTGCGTAGTAAAGTTCAACTTTGAAATCTTGAGGAATAACGACTAATTAAAGGCACTGATTCACCTACTAACTATGCCCTAAGCACACTAAATGCCGCAGCCGAACACCGCAAACGAGAGATTGCCTAATTCGTCGGCATAGTTTAATTACCAGTATTCGGAGTCGTGTGTCCTGAGAAAATTGATGAGTTGTGTACCGCAGGGCGGAACGGGGCTCCTCGTAAATCCCGCCGCGTGGCCGCCCTACCGCTTGATTAATTTATTTCCAGAGAATCCGTGTTAGTCATCTAAAAGCGTTATTCGGGATTGCGTTAGGGCGCTACCCCACAGGGTCGTTTGGTCCGTTTGGTTTTTCATGGATGGTTTTTGATGGAGAATGTCTCCCGATTTTTGTTAGGCGAACACTATTCGATCATCATTTTACTCTTGGTTTGTTTCCATGTATGATCACACATATGTTTTTATAAAAGTTTACTTATTTTTAGAATAAAATATTTAACTATGTTCTTTTATTTTGTATAGTTGATTAAATAGTCCTTTGTCGAATACTACCTGCAGCCTATTTACAGGTTGGTCCAGCGTTATACTTCTTTAGGTGCAGTGATATATTTTACGCCTAGTTTTAATTCTTCTGTTTTAAAATGATGTAAATAAATAGATATTATTTAAAAACACTGTTGAAAAAACTGTAAAAAATTGCTGGCAACCGTAACAAAAATAAAGTTCCGTGAAACAAGATATGACCCAGATGAGAATTGTGACCAAAGTGTATGTATTTAAATAAATTAAATAAATAAATAATTCACAACATCACATACATTGATATGATCCCGTGATAAGCAGCTTAAGCACTTGTGTTATGGATATCAGAATCAACAGTGGATACACAAATATACTAAAATATATTTAATAATACACCCAGACACGGAACAAACACCGATGTTCGTCACACAAATATTTGTGCCGAGTGGGAATCGAACCCACGACTCTTGGAACCGTACGTAGTAAACCTGAGTCACTAACCACTGTTCCACCGAGCCAGTCAAAAAAAAAGTATTTGTTTTGTTAAATCTAAATACGTAGTTATTTGTCATATAATAGGCGAAAAGGCTCCGTGTGGGATAAAGTCCCCTAAAGGCCCCGTTTTGCCAACCCAGCATCTTTGAATGGGCCCCTGATTTTCGTCATTTGATTATTGCTTCTTAAAAATGGTGAGAGCTGGAAGCTCCTTTTATATACGAAATTCATGGAACCAAATGGTTTTATGAATACATTAGTACAATATTTCATGTTGACGTATTTCGCGTAAGATTGCCCAGCAATATTATCGGCTTTTCAGAAACTAAGCTATTTGAAGTGAAAATTAATGTTCTAAGTCGACTTGATGCTAGAATAACCTAGTTGCTAGTTTATATGACCTAAATTAACCTACCGTCTAAAAAAAATTACCTACTACCTTATATTGCAGTCGGTTTCTAGGAATTTATTTTCTCAAGCCCTTGACTATTTCCAACTGTATCAAAAAATCTGTTCAGTAGTTTTTGCGTGTAAACACGACAGACAGTCAAAGTTACTATATTTAAATAACTCAAAGGTGATTGGCTGACATAGTGGTCTATCAACGCCTAGCACAAACCACTGGACGGATCGGGCTGAAATTCGGCATGCAGGTAGATTTTATGACGTGGGCATCTGCTATGAAAGGATTACACGGAGCAAAGCGAGAGCGGTTCACTAGTCATTTATAATTGTAAACTTAGGTATTAGTAATGCACTATGGATATAAGAATTATGTATTTACTAACCGGTTCACAGTCCAAGAACTAGACATAATAATAGAAAAGCAAATGTGACAGACCATAATTACGAACGGTGGGACTGTGACTCTGTTAAGGCCAAATAAAAAGTGTGATTTGAGCATTTTGCAATAAAATATCCGTTTCCAAACAAATCATTTCACGGTGACACATGCTTTAAAGCAGCGCTGTTTCTGCACATTAAATGCAAATATTATAGGCCAGCCGCAAGAGGAGTGATGTTACGCCAAGACCCAATTTCCGTCGCGACGGCCCGGTTCGTCGATACTCAATTTATACTTCGGCACTTTAGAAAACCCCACGGCGACTCGTTAAAAGTTCCCGCGCGTTCAACATACACAAGCGCACAAATAATTGAATTGTTGTTGTGTGTCTATTGATTACTGTTTTGGAAATGTTGTCTTGGCTGGATGGGCGCTGTTTTCAAGATTGGCTGTTATCGCTATTTTGTTTTGGAAACAAATGTTTATATCGATATTGAGTCCGATAGATTTGGTTTTAGTTTTTTTACGTGTTATGTTGGGAAAATTGACAAACATATATGATCTTTTTAACCGACTTATATGAATGATGATCCAGATGTCTTTCCATCTTGTATCATCTTCTTTTCGTGCTTGCTTTAATGTATTTCAGTGAATGGTGTTAAGTTAATTTTCGTAATAAAAGCATAGTCAACGTGTTCATGCGTAAATCTAGATATGCTTGTGACGTCATTATGCGGGTACAAAAAGCTGTTTTGCGATCTTCGCTTTTGTTCCGTGTGATAAACAAAGGCGTCTGAGTATGAGTCGAGAGTATCTGCAATATTTGCTTGTGATATTATGAATACGAGCTTCAAAAGCATTGCAGTTGCATGCTTGTATTACCGTGGCTACATACATCCTTATATCACAGATGTAGGCAAAATTAATCATCATTTTTAGTTTCATTTTTTTTATTAAAAGTGTCCTACATGATCTCAGTGTTGTAAGACAAGTGCTTAAGCAACTTAGCCCGTGAAAATACTATCAGTATAATCAATATTATGATTACTCAGTTCAAGACATAATACCTACAACCAGTTACCGAAACAAATTTTAAGGATTAATTCAGAATGAGGTTAAATTTTCGCAATCAATTGTGTTGTGAAATTACCAGCCGACTTTTGGTTACACAACAAATTTAATGGCGGCCGTTTTATGGTTTGGGGACAATAATATATGACGGGTTGGTTTGCGGATAAATTGATCGTATTGCCGGCCTTTATGATTCGGCACCAATGTAGATAGACATGCATTTTTTTGATAAGGGTAAAATGTAGGAACGTAAAATTATATTTTTTTTTCGCGCTTGCAGATAGCTTTAAATTGTAGTTTTAGCCCTAAACATAATTTATCAGTCACTAGTGATCCGCCCTCGCTTCGCTTTGGTTATATTATACACAAAAACCCTCTTAAATTCCTCTATCTATTAAAAAAACCGCATCAAAATCCGTAATTTTAAAGATTTAAGCATACATCGGGACAGGCAGACGCAGGGAGCAACATTGCCTTATACAATGTAAATATGATTGTCACCTACTTTTCTTTACTTGTACGTGATTATCATTATAGTTCTTAGATAAAAATATACGGGTAACGAATCCTATTCTACCACAAAGTTTCCTTGGGAGTGTGATCCTTCCCAACCATGCAAATGATATTACTATTCTAAATATGTACCTCCGATATGAATGAGCAGCGCGTTTATATTATCCCATGAATGATAAATTAAAGTGAACCCTATCAGTAGTATTGATAAATTATTCTTGGCATACGCCGCATCTGTACTCTGACCCATATTATCGTAAGATCCTTTACACACAACGATATTTCACTAATCCGTTATTGTATGGATCGATCTCGTGTGCTACGTTGATTTGGATGAGCAAAGTATCTTTTAAGAAGATAAAAAAAGCATCTTTTAAAAAGTTACATTAAAACGGTTAATGGTCCCATGCGCTTCAGGTCTCCTTGGAGAATAGGTATCTTTTGATTTGGGTTACATAAGCTTGTCAAATGTTATATCAAGCTCATGTAATACGCCTAACTAGATGTCAAGTCATAATGATACCCGTGGTTCATTCAATTATAATTATACATTAAATAAAGGCGTCCGACCGATTTCAGCCATGGCGGCCGATCTCAATTGAGATCAGCCAAGTGCGCAGGACATATTATAGTGCACAAGTGTACGCGCAAACACAAGTGCACTCTCTATTCCCTTAGTCTCATAATTCGGTGAGACGGCAATCCGACATGACCGATGAGAGATCGGGCGCAGGACCACCGGCTTAACGTGCTTTCCGAGACCCAGGCGTTCAACCGCTAACTTTCTGACTCCGGGCACACAAATTTTGTCCTACCCCGAATTCGAACCGGGACCTCTAAGACCTAAGGCAGCACTTGCTACTTATAGACCAACGAGGCAGTTATACAAACACCTATTTTAAATGTTATTCAATGAAGTCGGCTAATAAATATATTTTACTTCGAGTCCCTTAAACTTACAGCTCATCCGTGTTTTTTGGGTACTAAGCATTAGTAGTATTATGTGATCTGTGGCATGGCTTAGGTATCGGATTGTGTAAATGGCTTAATAGGTGAGTAGGAATAATTTATGTACAGTGTTATACGTGGATCGGGACAAGTTACGTTTCGGATAGTTTAGCACGAGCAGTAACGGATTATGGTGGCTGTATAATGAAGTAGACAGTGAACGTTACAGCTATTAATTAAAACTAATCCTGCGCACTTGTGAGTACCAGTTCCATCGGGGTTGTAGTCCTTTAATTGGTTTCGTATGCTAAATATTTGTATAGGGGAAATACGTATACCGTGTAGCATAGAGAAAAGTAGAATATTTGAGGTACCGGATAAATAAAATAGATTTCAGAAATATAGGAATTATATAGGCAAAATACTGAAACTGTTATAATTACATAGACAATTGAGCGCTCTGATTTGTCGATTATGTTAGTTTCCAATACAAAACTCCCATACAAATTATTATGAACTTCTCTCAAAATACCAGGTATTTAAATAAATAAATATATCTGTTTGACTTTAGTTTAAGTATAATATTTAATTCTGATACAATAAATTCGAATGCTGAAAAGAGATTTGGTAAAAAGTAGTAAGTCCACACTTAAAATAATTATTTGGCTAGGGAACCTCGAACGATGACTGCTAATTATTCATCCCATAAAAATATAGAACAATAGCCCGCAACACTCAAGAAACGCAAAACCAATATCGAAGTTTTCCAATTAAACGCAGTTTCATTCTTGGTATTTACATAAGAAATTCGATGGAATTTTCTCCCGAGTATCAGACAATGATAATGTATTGTTTGATCTCAAACATTGACGTAATACGTGACGATAGGAGAATGTACCCAAAACGCGAACAGAAAAAAGTGTGTTCAAAGAAAATATTTGTGCTCGGGTTTAAAGAATCCCTTTGTCGATTGGCTATGATAGATTTCCTTTCTCGCTTTTCTGGTGAAGTCGGTGAGTTAACTTTGCCTAAGTTCAAATAATTGTGTCTGGGTCTGTTGTTTCTAATATTTGTAACATTATATATTGAAAAGGAACGCGAAATAAAGGTGATAATGTGATATTTACCTAACACTCTGACCTACATAATCAATATTGTATTGTGAAACGATATAAAAGATTAAAGTTATTTAGGTTAGTTATACCTGGGTTAAAGTTCATTTTGTATTAGTTGATCATGATTGGTGGCTTCCATAACGTTATGTACCTTTTCACTTGAAAAGCTTGGCTGAAACGATTGTCAACTTTTGCTACGCCAAGTAGCCCAACTTGCCATTTAAGTATAATATATTAATAAGTTTTCAGTAACGGTTTATTACGTTCGCAAAGTATGTGAGTTTAAATTTATAATACCATTATAAAAATAATAATAAGGCGTCCGACCGATTTCGGTCATGGCGGCCGATGTCAATTGAGTGCACAAGTGCACTCTCTGTTTCCTTACTCTCATAGTTCGGTGAGATGGCAATCCGACATGACCGATGAGAGATCTGGCGCAGGACCACCGGCTTAACGTGCTTTCCGAGGCACGCAGCGCTTGCTACCAATAGACCAACGAGGCAGTTTACCATTTACTATTTAGAAAATAATAAGAGTACATAATAAAAAAAAGAGTACATAATATTCTTCTACTGAAATAAAAAAATATTGTATTAATTCCTATATAAATCTCATTTAATGTTCAAATTAAGACATTGCTGTAATGAAAACATGTCTACATAACAGAAAGCCTTGTTTGGCCTAATTGGGCTTCTTTCATTGTTCCTACCTTGGGGCTACGCGATGTACCTATCGCTTTGAAGACAGTTGACCTCAATATTTATCTTATTAATGTCAAGCCTTATTGAATTATTCTTATGACAAGTATTCTTAAGACAAACCGAGAAATTCTGGAAGCCCTTTTCAGTTTATGAAAATATCTTTAAATAACTCGATGAGTAAGGACAAGTTCTTAAAACAACTTTTTGAAGGTACAGTATTTTAACTAAGATTTTTTTATTTTGTTATGTTAATAAAGTTCAGTTACCGATTCCAGGTACCTACTCCGCAAAATTATGTAACTGAACCTTATTTAGTTTTCTTTATTATTATTTTTAATACATTTAAATAGTTTGTGTTACAGCTAGTCAACAATTCGAAACAAGTAGTGCACAATACAGTTTAAGATTGTTCCAAGTTCCATAGTTGAACAGGCCGGCCTGTAGTTGACGTGCTTAAATATTTCGGTGCGGCCATTGTTATTCAAACAACGCTCCTCCCTGTCACATCTTCAAACAGATTATCAATAGTCTGCGCCAGTCCACAATTCAATTCCACTTATAAATAGAATCAATCGCGTTCCCGAAACGCGATTACGCCGTAATTTCCCGACGTCGCTCGTCTTGACAGGCCGTAGGCCGAACCGTATCTTGGACCTGAATATTATTTCCACGTGAGTGGTGGAAATATTATTCCCGTGTCGTGTCATCGCTGGCCGCAGGCTCGGCCGGCGATACGCGGTATTTTTCCCGTCTTGATATTGTACGTCGGCAAAATCAATAGCGCTCCACGTTCGCTTGATATTCCAGTGTTGATTGTGAAAATAAGAGAGGCACAGAATAGATAAATAGACAACTCAAATAAAAGAGTTTTGTATATTTTTGATGCTTCCGTTTCTTGAGTAAGGAGTATTTTCTTAAATGACATCAAGTTCTATCATAAAATATTTTAAAATCAGGAATTCATCAAGTACAACTTTAATAATAGCTTTGTTTGACATTTGTCTGACAGATACGTTATAGCGTATTAGACTAAATTGATTCTATGCTACTCACCATGATGTTGTTGAGTATAGTTAACATTCGTCATGCATAATATTGTAAAACAGCAAAAATATTGCTATCCCAAATTGTAAATTGTACCCAAAAGACTCGCGATAAGTCTGTAATGTAGTGACAATGACACCTGCTGCATTTATACAAGTTACACAATATTTTCATATCTATTCGATTTATGTGACTGTTCGGGTCACGATAATACGTGTAATTGGCAGCCCTTTTGTCCCGGTTGGCATAACGACGATAAATGGGACGTCCCTAGCCATCGACAGGCGATAGTGACGCGTCGGAACTTATCGCATTGTAATTACGTACGGTTTTGCGAGCTATTGACATTATTGTCTCTCTGCATTAATTTGTGATGTCAAATCAAAATGTGAACATTTATTGTGTGGCGGATTTATTTCGTTTTGAGCGTAGTTAATTACCGATGAGCTCAACTGACACATAAGCCATGCATATAAGTTCGCTTGCTACAAATAAATAAAAACATACTGAATTAAATCAAAGCGTCAAAACACCATCAATGTTATATCAAAGCATCGGTACTTGCCATGGATATTAATTCAATCTCAATCTTTATGCGCTGATTTTAATGGTTTTTCAAGATATGGCCAATTGTTTTGTTTGCAGTCTACCTCTTAAAGTGCGTAATTAGATTCACCGATATAATATACCGTAGCCTGTTACCTAATGTTGCCGTATTTTGCTACTTCGCGCTTGAGAGAAAACAAAGTCTCTAATAATAAATAAATAATACGTTTTACATTGCTAATACGTAATTTTTCACGTTATCACGGTGGTTCACGCTCGCGTGACGCGCGGGACAGTGCGTGACAGCGGGTCGCGGCTGCTTACCCGCTGCCCCGGGAGGACGGCCATGAGAGATGGAATTGTGTCACTTGTAAACGTTCATGCGTGAATACTACCTGCTTCGCTTGTTGTGATGATAGCTTCTTTTGAGTTGGTTACTTCTAGTTCGTATTTATTGTTCTTAGGCTATCTACGTGTGCGTGCATTATTAAGTAACCAAAGTATTAAGTAATATTCTAGTAATTTTTCATATCTAGTGATAAGCCTGAATTCTTCAAAATGACATACTCCTTTATATTTTTTTTAAAACAGCAAAAATAGGATATAATATTATACCCTTTGTACACATGACATTGGTTACGAGTATAACAAAAAGATATCCAAAATGATTACTAGACCGTACGTGATATATTCGTATATCGCAGTCAGAATTTAAAGGCATATGAGGAATAAGGTATACGATATATATACGAGGGCACGGCATGGCGCCTACGCGTAGGGCTCTCGTACGAACAAAGCGAGCGCACGCGACAAGTTAACCAAAATTAAACGTTGCACCGGCCCCGATGCATTTACGGCCGAGCGGAGCGAAATATCAAATTAGCCCCAGCGCCGCGTGTGCCCAAAAAATATCTAACAGGTACGGGGGTAATGCAACTATCGACACCATTCACGAACATTTCTAGGTGGGAAACGTCCGCCGAATATTCTGTTTTTAAAATGTTTACTGAATATCGCGCGCTGCTGCTAATTGGAGTTTGATTTTATAAAAATGGCGCTCGAATCCAAATTGTATTTAGTGGACATTATTTCATGCGATCATTGAATTGAATATCAATATGAGTCTTTATGTAAACGGATTTCACCGTTGTAATAATTACTTCGACGACATTAAATATGGTAAACAAACATATGCCGATTAAAGGAAAAATATTCACTAATTAATACAGGCAGAACAAAAAAGGAAACTTAAGAAATAGAATATATGAATTAATTATATTTGCGAGGTTTAAAGAGTTTCGCTACCATCTCACTAGGTACAATGGTGTCCATTAAGTGCCAAAGCAACAGATTGGTCTGTTGCTACTGAGATTTGTTGACCATAACTTCATAATACGAGTGAAGAAATGACCGTCCATTCGTTACCAGGTGCGTGATAAGCGTGACCGCAATCTCAGCGTCACGTCATCGCGTCACGCCGCGCGAGGGATTGTCCCCATTCAAACGGCGACAATGCGTGACAAACGCTGCGTTCGTATCGCGACAGCCATTCAACCCGTCGGTAAACTTTTTAACTGTCCGTCATTTTACACTGATACGGGTGTTTTGTGTACACGTGTATCGCACCTTTAACAAGTATGTATATTGAGATTCAGAACAAATTCAATTGCTTCACTGGGGCTCACGGATTCAAAACCATGACACCTTCAGAAAATCTATAATGGATTTGAAAATTGTGTTTTTGTCTCCTTTTGATCGTGTAATCTTTGGCACTTAAAATATTAAATTTGAACATTATAGAGTGTCTTTATTTCCATTTATAATTAATTTGATTACAAGCTGTTTGTCGATTGCCAAGGACGAAGTAAAATGTCAAGTAGGTTTTTGAATAGCAATCATATCAAATTGAGTTGAAAACCAAAATCGATAAATGTTATTGTTATGTTGATTTGCTGTGCAGTTTCTTTTAAAATAATGATAGGAAATAATGCAATATTTTATAAAATATAGGTACTTATGTTAAAAAAAATTAATTCGTTCAATAATAATGGCTACATTAGTTATTAGGTAATAGTGAATAGCATCCACCTTCAGAATTCAGTTTTTGGTATCAATGAATAACTTAATAACAACACACTCTGTTTTTTATTACAACTAGGTAAGTCTAAGTATTTGTAGACATTTTGAACTTAGATCTGAATATTATATAACAAATATGTCTTATTATAATAAAACGTAAGTGCTGAGTCCGGAACTCCGAACCATTCAAATACTACACTAAGCGATCGCAACAGGGCACCTAGTAATGGATTAATACATTCACAGCCTATTCATGTCATAGCGCAAAGTTCACGGCCGCGTCGCCACTACGTATACCACGTTCCCGTTCCACGCTAATAAAAGCCTGTGACGTAACCGAAGAACGAATGTAAATGTGACGTCAGTAGGTTTGTTGGAACTTCTTTTATCCCCTGCTAGTGTATGGTTATGTTAAGGGACGGACTGAAATTAGTTGCAGTTTTCTGGCTTTTTGTGTGACCTGAAATGTAAGGGTTTGGTTGATTTCTATAATAGTATCATCTGATACAGTGGACGGATAAAGACGAATGATCCCGTCAAAATGAAGTATCGCATAATACATGTCTTCTTTAAAGCGACGTCGGTTAAAACTTGTATATAGTCCTTCTTCAGTCTCTAGACTGGGTGCCATATATCATTGAAGTCGGTTCAGTAGTTTTGGCGTCAAAGCGCGATTTTTTTTCTTACTGACATATGATGATGGGATTGGAATACCCTGGTCGTCATCACCGGACTTTTGGGGGAGCAGATGGCTCTCACCCCTAAATGAGTAAGCGTGACAGACACTTTCGCGTTTTTATAATTTTAGTGAGGAAGTTAGGATGTGATATTTGAGAGAGCTCTGCACTAATAGAGTTTTCGTGATACGCTTGTGACGTCATACTGAGGCGTCGGCAGTGTTGTGATGTCACAATTTGATTTGAGTAACTTTATCTAACAAGCTGCGGATTCAAGTGTTGGTTCAATTAAGATTCATATAAACACGATGTATTGTTTTGTATTTGAATTTGTTGATAAAGTTAGATTGCTGACCTTTTCAGGTTTATTATAGTCTGTCTATAGACTACCTCTATATTAGAGATAGGTATGTAGTAAGCAGAATATTAAAGTTAACTTGGAAGCTTTATTACAACTATAATTTTTGTTACCTTCGTTAACAAATACCTAGATGTAACTGCAATCATATAGGTATATTAGATTACAACAAATTTCGCGAATATATTCGTGGACACATATCGTACATTATATAAGAACTATCCTCACTAAGCTTTTATAATTCCAAAAATCCTTTCCAACGATTCAAGCTAATAAAACAAGTTTACAATAATAGTTCAACTTCACTACAGAATTCACGACCACTTCACCGTAATGTCCGCTCTCGCCCGATTCATTCATTCGTTCATATCATGACTCATTCAGGAGGCCGTATGTCTCAATGTACCACTTGATCTCCGAGTAACCTTCCAGGCATAATCAACCTGGCGATGACAAATGAATGCCGTAAAAAGTTGATCCAGCCGGTCCGGATATGCGGTTATTCTTGTTAGGGTT
Organism: Maruca vitrata; assembly: GCA_039566165.1. NCBI lineage: Eukaryota > Metazoa > Arthropoda > Insecta > Lepidoptera > Crambidae > Maruca > Maruca vitrata. The sequence continues at coordinate 10,017,999 of CM076912.1, read as the reverse complement.
GTCTGTCTCTGGATAACAGTTTTTTTTTTCATTTATTTTGGCACAAGCAGTCATTACAGTAATAGTTTTATTTTAAATCTAGACATACAAAAAGAAAAAATAGTGCCGAGACTTAACCAGGTTTGCAACTGATGTTAATACATGAGCTTATTAACTGGAGATTACAATTGGTAACAGTAGAGAAATAAATAATTGACAAGATACAGTTGTGATTTAATTCAAATTCTATATTGTACATATTTTAATAGTTGTTTTGGGTGTATTTCTTTTTTAAACATGGCGGTACAAAAAGGTCCATAGTACGGGTGGAACGGAGAGGAAAACGGATTTAGATTCGAAAATTGATTTTTGACAAAATATGGACAGTTGGAACTTTATGTATTAAAAAGCTACGATTGGCTTAAAAACCGTAAAGGGGATATTACCCACGTTCCAATATTATGTTATTAGCATTATTTTGATAGTAAATTGTTTCGTATCTCAAGTTGCGATTCCTTTAATGGATTAAAAACGTGACGTTGAAAATCACGACGTCTCTAACTCATTCTAAAAAGAAACTCGGAAATGTGACGCGTTGGGATAAAACCCAAAAAAATTACATTGAATTTGCACTTGATGTTAACAAAATATTTTTTATTTAAGTTCTATTTCATAAAAGCTTTTAATTTATATTCAGGTACGATGACAGCCCTATTCATCCATATTTCATGGGAGATAGGCGATTGTCAGAACTCTCGAACATTCTGCACAGTTCTCACTTCCTCTACACAGTATCTGTTTTTCAAAGCGCCAGTTTTAGCGTTTTAAAGATAAATGTAGTAATTTTATTCGAAAAATTTATCTACATTTACTAATATTATAAAGCTGAAGAGTTCGCTTATTATTTTTGTTTGAACACGCTAATCTCAGGAACAAAAGGTTTTAAAGTCTCAGGAAAAAAAATATTTTTTATAATTTTGTGTTGGCTAGACCATTTATCAAGGAAGCCTTTAGCCTATATAACATCACGCAGCGACCAATAGGAGCGATGAAACGATGGAAAATGTGTAAAAAAACGAGTGAAACCTCGACGAAGTCGCTGGTTTAGTTATACACAGCTAGTTTGAGATATGACTACAATCCGTACTAATATTATAAATGCGAAAGTAACTCTGTCTGTCTGTCTGTTACGCTTTCACGCATAGAGTACTGAACCGATTTAAACGAAATTTGGTACAGATATAGTCCAGAGCCTAGGAAAGGATATACGCTACTTTTTAACCGACTTCGCTATAAAGAAGTAATGTTTTACCCGTTAAACATCTCTACGCGGACGGAAAGCTGGTAAATTATAAATTAAAAACGCAAGCTACCACTATTTTTATACCTAGCTACTCTTAATGAAGACGAAGGTATCTAGATATGAATTTTGAAAAATATTATCTGTACATAACCAGTCTTATAGGTAAGTTATTTTGGGTTATGATTGTGCTCTATGGTGTATAGTTCAAAAAACTCTTGACTCTTCACTTAGTGTGACTAAAATTAAGTAAGAAACTTAAAGTAGGAAACTACTAAGAGATTACTATGACTAACTAGAAATAGTTAGTCATAGTAATCTCCGTTGAGATCGATCGTCGTGACCGGAAATTCCGTTGCGAAGCCCATTTAATTATTAAAGCAAGCAAAGTGTTGCAACTCACGACGTTATGTTGTAAATAGAAATGGGTAAATAGGTAGCACTTTGTTGTAGACAGCAGTTTTCAATTAAAGCGCTGTCGATTACAAGACCTCGGTGTAATGGGGTTTCTCTGTTGTATAATATAACTTGTATAACTAGCTCTTATTTTTACAGCGCAACATAATGCTCTTGTACTTAGATGTCAGCAAGTTCGTGTAGGCATAATATAAGGCGGTCAGTGTTTCAATTGAAACTTTTGTACTTTGATATTTAAGATTTTCACATTCGAATTATGTTAGGAACCTATAATATATTATGTTTATGGGACTCGACGTTTTAGGTAAAGAAGCAAATATACAGCTGCTATAAGGTTTTTTTTGAGTTAATCCAATTATGACCTAATAATATGACAACTTAACTTGTTTTTGAAATTCATTGTAATATTAATAATTAATATGATATTATGTACTTATAGTGTATGAATAATATAACTATGTAATTAAGTGTTTGGCTTTACACATATAATAAACTTCAAAAGTTAAATGGATATAAGATATCGGTGATACACTCCACTCTCTACTGTCACTGAAAGAAGCAAGAGCTATCAATTGAGTTAAGATTGCTCGGATTAAGAGTTGAGAGTTGAAAATATATTTTCTAAAAATAGTGTTACTTCTGTTAACCTCTTGTGTATCACAATATCATGAAACGCGAGTGTAGCGCGCGCTATGAAAGTTTTACACCCTTCTGTTAGACCAGGGACACACGGTGCCTTTGGTTAGTTTGAAGGGTCAAATAAACTTCAAATATTTAAATGATGTTCAGACCGGCCCTTTTTGACATGTAGTGGAGAGGAAGGGTCGTGGAAGGTCATCCTTTGCGGAAAGTGCCTCATTTCCGCAGCTGTGAATTGGTATGTGTACGTAATTGCGAGCTTTACCTGTTTTGTGAGGATGTTTTCTTTACTGCCTTTTCCCATGAAATCCCACATCTGTAAGTTATTTATGCGTGAGGAAATTGCAATAAAAATTAAATTCGTAATATTAAAACAAAGCGTTTTCCCAAAAACAATGTAAGCAGAATCATCTTGAAATGTGTATATAATATACTTAAATAGCATGTTGCATAGAGCAACTAATGATGAGACTACATTAAAAGCGATTTTGAATTGAATCTTTTAATAAAAAATACTCTTAACTTAAATCGATCTTCTCCCAATATGATTAAAGGCTTAGCGAAGATCGTCCATTGCTTTGAGAAACATGTGTGTGTACAAGAAGTCAATTCCTGTTGTACAACTGCAGAGTGTACATTATGGCGAAAGTAAAAGTCCATGTACAGTGTGTTCCCAACATAACTAGAGAGATGATGCTGACGTCACGGCCAAAGTGTCGACGCACGAGCGCCACCTACTGAGATTTTTATGAAACCTAGCGACGCCATCACCTCGTAAACTGCAGTAGGTTTATAGGCCCTTAGGATTGCGGCGACTGATACTACCAGGCGACATCTGGAGCGTGTGGATCTTGTACGTTTTTTAATAAATAAAGAAAATAACCACTTTTTAATATCCACGTAATCACTTTTAATTCATTCTTTTTTTGCGCTGTCCAAAAATCTTAAGCTTTTCCTCTTAGGTTGGGCAAACATTTTGAGGAATTTCAGCCAATAAAATTAATTGGGTGTCGGAAAATTGGTAGTACACACTCTGAAAGCACGTTAAGCTTAGTCTGGCAACATACCACACCTGGCGGGTGTGGTCTGTCGTTTCCACACACAACTTTTATCGGTCATATAACTTCTTCTTATCGTATGGTTGATGAACAACATGGTGTCAGAGTTTTTAAACCGCCCGTAGGCCTCTGACATGGCTTATAACAAACACGTGTATCTTAAACGTACTTGTAATAAATAACTCTATTTCTTCTGATTTGAAAGATTCATTTATTGAATGCTACGTTAAAATTGGCCAATAATTTTGTTGAAAGCGCTAATTAAACCTGTTTACGGTTATTAAACGGAATGTTCGCGTGTAAAGCGGCCTGTTGGCAGGCTCACTTCATTAAGTTATGGTGGTGTAATTATTCTAGATGGCCGGTCACAGGCAGGCTGAATGCGTTATCGAATTTCCAACCTATTTTGTAAACGCTTTAAGGTGTATTTTGAATCGGTGAGGTAAAGTTTAGTAATCATAATTTCAGTGTTCGGTTATCTTGAAATTAAGGTTAAGCAATCAAGGCCGCGTTTTTAGTCTGATTTTATAGTTTTCGGTTCCGCACGGTGGTTTAATAATAAATTATCCATAATTTTTTATATTCTGTTTATCTGCTGGTTTTGTCACGGGCAGTGATTTGGCGTTTCGAGGTAATATAACGCAAATAAGAGACAAAGACTGTTTTAAGGGCAAAAAATTAAAGTTTTTTACGACTCAATTGGTAAGTACGTCAAGTAGATGAGTTTAATTACGCTCATAAATTACAACCAAACTCCGCCACTTAGGTTTGCATATAATATAAAACACACGGAGAAAGCCACTGAAATGTTTCAAAGAATATTTTGAGGCAGGCAGCCCATAAACTTTCATTAAGGTAGGAAATTCTTAGGCGAGGCACAACTTCCTACAAAGGAGTTTACACCTTTGAAGATAAAGATTGGTGGCAGCCAACCCTTATAGCCTTTATCTACGGGGCCTAAGAGTTAGCCTGGCAACACCGTCTTATTGGGTTAGATTGCGTTTGCCGTGTCGCGTAAGATGGCTCATGTAAAATATATGTATGTAGTTACATACGAATCGTGAGAGAACGTGGTGGCTAGTTACGTACGAATTATTTTTGGCTAAAACCAGAGTGTAGGTTTATTTGGCCTTTTTATGTGATAGTTTGGCCCCAGTTAGTTTCTTACCTAATCTGAAAATGTACCAAGTTGTTTTTTTTTAAATATATCAAACAAAGCAATAAATCGTGGGAAGAACTACTTGTATGACGATGTGTGATCAAGAATTTTCAAACATTATTATGGACATTGAAAGAATCGAAAAAAAAAAGTATTTGAGCTTAAACCGTCTAGTAGCAACGCTACGTTTTAGCCACGTAGTACTTCAAATCAAGATCACATACCGAAGTGTTGTATTTGCTTCGTCTTATAACACCCAATCATATAGTTCATATCAAATCATGTGTGAAGACACAGCTGATTACATGTTGAGTGCTTGATACAGCACACGTCACCGCCGTTTGATTTACCGCTCAGATCGGAACCTGCGGCGGTTCGACAGGCCTATCTATATATCGGAACTTAGGGAGAGGTCTTATCATGGCTTTATAGTACCTAATATTATGTATACTAGGTATGGTTTTGAATGAAGCGGGATAGTTTATTGGTATGGGACTCGGGGTGTTTGTTTTATTGGCAACTTAATAGATAACTTTTTTTATACACCGTGAAATTTTAGTGGTTGTTTTCCCGTGGCAGAATGATTTGCCTTTACTATCGTTGAAAAAAACATTTTTTTATTCAAATTTTCATAATAACAATTTTCCAACTCGAAAACGAGAGAAGTTATCGTTCTTTTATAAGGTGTGACGTAATCAGGTACTGCTTGCCGCATGAAATCGATGCTTAAAGCTGAAGAAGCTCGACACCCTAAGTCATAAAGCGGTTCGAACGTGCTTTCGAGTTTCGGTTAAACCTTTCGTAAAACCGGCATTTATTGATTTTAACAAAACAGAACTGCACAACTCTATTGTACTACTAAGTTAGACTCATTTTACTGCGGGAAAACAACCACTAAAATTTCACGGTGTATAAGTGTAGTATGAAAAGATTTTGATTTAAACTCGATTTACCATTCGAATTTAATATGACAGTACGTAATTATTACATAAATGCTTAAACTGACATACCCTATACCTATTGAACAAAATAATTATAGCTCTAGCATTAACCATTGCTTCAAGAAATAAGTTTACTCATTTCTAGGTCATTTAATACCCCATTCGGCGACGTCAAGTGTTCTAAATTTGTCTCTACCTACTTACTTATAAATTAGTACTCCCTCGTACACGCAATTAATACAATTTTCTATTACCGGGTGGTCTTGAGACTCTCACGGATAGCACATAATTCGCACTCGAGCTCGCCTACAAACAGCGAATGATTTTAATTACTGGGCAGACTACAAAGTTTCTAAAGGCTAGCTGAGCACTCCTCGACACGACCTTTGGTGCAAGGGAATTATAAAGGAACCCAGCGGGCAGTGTAATTTTTAATTTTGTGGAAGAGCGAGAACATCGCTCCAGATGCTTTTCATTTCAAGATGTTACGGGATAGTTGTATTGAGGCTGTGCTACGAGAATAGTGGTCAGTGTTTGTGTTTTAGGGAAACCACTTTTGTTTATGACGGTGCAGTTTTAAAAAGATTTTGGAACGTCAAAATATGAGAAGGTTTAATAGATTAATGAAAAAAGTGTAATGTCCTGCATATAACAAATCTACAACTTAAATGTTTGGTAAACATGTGGTTTGCTGTTAAAAAATAGTGATTCGTAAACTAGAATGTACATATTTGTCATATTTTAGTTAAATAACCAACGCTATTTAAATAAAATATGACCTTATCTTTTATAGAGGCAATCTCATTACAGAAGGAATAAATTATAAGGCTCAGGTACCTTAGAGAATTTGTATAATCAATTAAACATTTGTTATTAACACGTCCGCATTTTCAAACGTGTCACTTGATGGTGTTTTATTTAAATAATTTTCAATTCCAATAAATCTTCATTTTCAATAATACTCCAGAAAGACTTTGACCCTGCGATCATCATTACATTCAAGGATTAGTCTATTCTTTAACATCAATACGTACGGTAACTAGCAAAATTTATGACCTACATATTAGCAAGTCATTCTGAATACCTAACTACGTGAAGCTCTGCGATGTGTCTACTGCCTTATTTCTATTTTCACTTCGCCACCGCTCGGCTCGTGTACAAAGGAAAATGTATTTGTGAAGTTTGCGACGAGTTTCGGGCAGAAGTTGACGCACATACATATATATATAAGTGGATGGTGTTTGTGGTATTTCAGCATGAGCAACGAGCGTGTAGTATGCCACAATAGGATATAACACTAAGTGACACGTATCCACTGTGCTGACGGCATCCGCGAAACTATTCTTGTTATTGTTTTCTGTATGTTTTGTTTGAATTTGTAAGTGTATCAAGTGTTACACTTGTAAATCAAGGAATTCTCGTACATTTGTACCGTGAATGAAATGAAAGTACAATTTTTGACAATTGCGTCGTTGGAAAGACTCACAAGAAAGAGGAGGTGACTCTTAAAAGTATAATTTTAAGGATGGGATGAGAGTGAAAAAGATCTTCCGGGGGGCCAAGAAGACATTGTTGAATTTAGACGATTTGATATCAACCATAAGTTAATAGCGCGTGAAAAGCGTCGATGGCCGAGTGGCTACGGTCGTTGCTTGCCATGCGAGAGGTCGCCTGGTCTAACCCCGCCACGTATCAATGTGTTTTCCAAATTTTAAATTGTTATGTTGTACGAGTATTCGACGCTTTGACGGTGAAGGAAAATATCGTGAGGAAACCTGCAAATTTACGACGAAATTCTAAGGTTGTGTAGTCGACCAACCCGCACTTGGACAGCGTGGTTGACTAGGGAATAATCGCCCTAGTTTAGGGTAGGCCCGTGCCCCAGCAGTGGAGACGTATATGGGCTGATGATGATGATGATAAGTTAATAAATAAACTTAGTAGACGTTGTGAACTCCGAGTGTGTCGTATAAATTTGGATTTTGGTTTATCTCATCATACAGACTTTGGATAACTTAAAAATAAACCGTTAGTTTAACGCCTGAGCTCGCGGGAAATAAGAATGAAACGAGAGTTCAAGTATGTCATGCAAACAGATTTTAATTATATATCCTGGCTAATGTTAGTCATTCTTTGAATTTTCACGAAAGTAAGTTAACAAATAATACTTATGGGCATAGAAACGAACATGGGTGGAGTAGGAAGAAAGGAGGGGGGGGGGGGACATCCCGCGTATCTACTAATTGAATCTGAGAACTCGCTCCGACTTGCCGAAGTTGTGAGAAATTTGATTACCTCGTCATCTTTCTTCGAGCGTCGGGTTTTAATTTTTTAACTTGAAATTATCTATTGCGAGATTAGTTGGTAGTGGAATGATGACGCTTCTAACGCCCTTTTACTTTGTGATGAAGTGGTGTGGATGTTTTACTATCCTACTAATGTTATAAATGCGAAAGTGCATACACACTGGATAATACTCATACTAATGTGGATAGATGTAGGTACTTTGTGCCTATGTTTGTTACTCTTTGGTAGATTTCATATTAGAACAACACATATTACTATTCAAAAAAGATATAGGTATTATATATTATCTCAAAAATAGTAATCTCTAACTAACTCCATACATACGAAATCGCAGGCGGCTGCTAGTTTAACATATCATATACATATATGAACATTTATCTATTCCTTTAAACCTATATCGTTTGTGACAATCTGCCGTCAGATTAGCACCATTTGTTACCAGTTCCCTATTTCCGACGACATGTAGACAGCTCTCGGTTGACAAAGGGCACTGTCAATCGTTTATCTGTACCAGAACTGTTTGATTTGATAGCTCCTGGATGTTTGTACGAATAATATACATATATTGGTCTACAAGCGATTAGAAAAATTGCAACTGCATATACATAGCTTTTACCCTGGTGGTGCTGGTGTAGATCCATAATTATATACTTTTTAATGTAATGTAAGTCTAAAATCGTGTGTTTTTACGAATATCTATTAACGGTTAGTAGGTATACTCGGTTAACATATGAACTTAACGTCATGGTATTTCTGTTTTTTTTTTAATTATACAAAGGAACTTTTATTAGGATTTTAAGTAAATGCATCATAGGGTTTAATTTAGTTGTGAAATTAAAGTCGTGATGTCACCTTTTCGTCGAGCCTGCAAGCTTTCGCTTCGTTGTAAAAACAGCATTATACGAGTACTTTACGCTCACATTGTTTTGTACGGGCCTCAAGTTTATATCCTGTTTGCAAGTTTGCGACAAACCTTGAAGGATATTGATAACGGGCTCAGGTGGGGTTCTTTTAATTTTTTAATCTTATTGCCTCCCTACAAACAAGATCTCGTTTGTATAATGTAAAAACTCCTTTGATTGACGAGGGATAGTGAGTTATGCCTTGTCATGGTTTGAAAATTTATGACGCAAAATTCAATTAAAGACTAAAAGAATTTTACAGTACCTAATAAAATAGCACTTTGAATATTATGAGATGTGAACATTAGTGGTAGATTTTACATTTAATAAAGATAAATATTTGCAAAAAAAACAGAATTAATAGTGGCTGAGATAAAAATGGTTTTTCCTTTATGTCTGGAATGAACGCGCGCAGGTCTGGTGCCAACACTCTTTGTATCCTTGATTGGGGTCATTCAACTAAAATAGTTTAAGTATTACGCCACACCCACTAGGCCTTTATAGACAAATAATTAATTATTTCAATAAACAAAGTCCTAAAACTGGACAAAAAGATGTGTCCGACCAATCCGGAACAACAATGGTACACTTAAAAATTTACTATATATACCTTTTATTACACATAACACACAGACACGCAACAAACACTCGAGTGGGAATCGAACCCACGTCTCTTGGTGCAAGATACAGTGTCACTATCCAATGCGCCATTAAGCCAGTCAACCAATAAACCAACAAAACAGTTAACTGCATAATAAAACGAATATTAAATACGAACAAACAAATCCCCTACACTCTGCTGAACAGATTCCCACGTCAAAATTCAATTAAAACATAATGATGTCACGGAATAGGTAATGTGCGTAAAGAGTTTAAGCCCGCAAGATACTAGCGTAAGATTGTTTCTCCCTGCCATGAATAATGTGTATAGGAAAGTGGTAAGATAGAAAATTAATGTATTCTGAGCTTTCCTTCGAATATGTACATAGTTCACTTACTTATTCCTAAAGCTTAGCTAACAATTTTCTCGTATGCGACTATTGCTATTCCTTTTTCTTTTCGTTTTGAAGTAGGTAAAATGATTTCAATTTTTCAAGGAACGATAAACTAATTCAGCACGATAGAGTATATACAAAATTTTAACTAGCATTTAAATTAACCCTCTTATTATTGTTACGAAAAAAAATTATTGTAAGACAAAACGACGAACCTTAATAAGAACTGAAATGGAGTTTTACAAACGAAAAGATACATTTGGGATAAGTGGCCTAATAATAAAAAGTGCTTTGCAAGTCTGTACTTGATTAGTTCTACTACAAAAAGTGCACGTTCGTACAATCTTGGCCAGAAAGCCGACTCTCAGTAAGTTAAGGACCTAATTATGGGCAGCCGAGTTGGCAGGCCCTAATAAATTCCGACATTTCAAATACAAAAGAAGATAATTTCACTTACCTTCACCCGAACGCATAGGGTGTCTTTAGAAAGCTTTGTCCGTAAACTAAGCGGATAGCGGAATAGACAGTGTTCTTCCTATTATAAAAAAGTTACCCCCTTTGTCTGTTTGTTTCGCGCTTTCAGTGCAAAACTATAGAACTACAGTAGCAGGTAAAAAAGATGGTTGGTTAATTTTTAAACTGTTTTATCTACGGGAGTAATGTTTTGCGCAATAAACGACATCACGCGGACAATGTCACGTGTGGTTATACTGATGCAATGGCCCTCCTATAATCCCGAGATTTTCAGGCAAGACGAGAAACGCTGTCAGACTGAAGGGCACCGGCTGAATAGGATCTATTGTGCCTGTCTACATCGTATTTGGACCTCACGGCCGCTTACCATCAAAGAGAGTAAAGTCATCTTCAAGGTCGTTTTTTAAAAATATGTGCATAGTACACAACGAATGTACTATAGACTAATAAAACGCTTACGCCTATGAACCCGCTGTTCCCAAGGCACTGCCCAAGGGTTAGCTATTTATCAGGCCTTTGTCTCCAAAGGACAGTTGGATGGTCTCGTCAATTAATCGCCATGGTTCCTTCGCGTCAGACGCTATCTGCGGATGAATTAGTACGGTGATTAAAGAAATGAGGGTGAATAGCCAACGTCATTTGAATGAGAGATAGGTGGGGTCATTGCGGATTAGGTATAGTGAGAAACGTAAACAAAACGAAAATATTTCGGATAATTTCATAATAGATTTATCGAGAATTCCACTGTTTTACCTACATTTATATGTTCAAAAAAAAACTTTCGTGTTCGTTCGTTTAGAAGAGTCGTGTTTGTTGTACTATACATACCTATCGCTAAAACATTACTCATTCTATATATGAGTAATGTTTTAGCGATAAAAGACTAAACTAACGATGTCGTAGCTGGGGTTCATAAATGATATATTGGTCAATTGGTGACTGTCAATATAGAACGGTGTATATTATGATTATTTGATATCGTATAAAAAAAAATAACGCAACGCAGTATACAACATCAAATCATAGTTTCATTTTATTCTCCTTCTAAGTATTTTGTTTCATAAAAATGACAAAGAAAAAGACAGTTAGATTTATAACTACAAGCTGTTTGTATTCTCCCTCACGTTCACCGAAAAGTAATTTAATAACTTGAATTAGACTTTTCCTTGTTTACAAATTGCATTGCGGGAAGTTTTATTCGTTCTAAGGCGTTTGTGTTGTACAGTTTATTTTGAAACCAGTACGCTGGCTATTTATATTCAACTGAAATCACTGTAAAAAGATACACTATGAAGCCTTTCACCCGCGACTCCGTCCGTGAGAATTGTTTTCATGAAAAACATCTGGTTACTTAATTTCATTTATATCGGATGTGTAGTTTTCACGTAAAATCGTAGGTAATTAGGTAAGGTAGATTTACTTTTGAAGTTTTAATATGTATTAGTAAGGAAGTAAGGATTGATGAGATAGGACGCGGCGCCAAACATAAAATGTATAAGTAAAGCCAAATTATATTATACCCTGCATATAGAATAAAAACGACTAGAACACTCTTGAAATCGTAATACGAAAATAAAACTGAATTCTTTGGTAGAATACTATTCAATTATGCAAAGGAGCGACATAAAAGAAACTTTTCTTGTGCAAAAGCTAAGTGCTTTTACACTCTGCGACTCTTCGTGTCAAGATGTGACGGAACGCCGCGAAACATTACACGGTACCTTCATTTATGGGATTGTATTTCACTCTTTCCAGGTTATTCCTTTTCTAGGTAACGGATCTTTGTTCTAAAAATATTATTTATTTTAAGTCACAGTATTGGACTTGTAACAATAATGAAAAGCACTGTCATTTCACTCACTTGATTATCTCAAGAAGCGAAGTAAAAATTTTGTTTACTTCCAAAGTTATAATGCCTGAATTAAAACAATACATGTTCAACATATTATGTTTTTAAAAGAAATGTTTTCATAAGAACTCTGCGTGTGAATTCTAATGTATATCTCGAAAGTCATCAATTCGTATTTAGCTGAAACACGAGCTCAAAAATCGCGTCGCGTGTAAACTCTTACTTACACTCATAAGCAGTCAAACTTTGGATTCTTCTCTCTTCCCACGCAGCCCTAACCTAAAAACACTTTTCTCGTAACAGAGTGATGAAGAACTACCCTAACATGCACTCCGCGTGTCCGACAAGCGGTCAGCGTCAAATTGATTGTTGTTCCGCCACTTTTAGCCGATTGCCCGCGTCAAAACTTTCACCCCGCGTCCTGGGAACTACGCTGAATAAAATATGAGCGATCGGTCGGACTTAATAAAAAAGTCACGGTAAAGACGTGTGCTGACCGGAAGCATCCCGTAATGTAACAATGAGAAGCGAAGCGGTGAGCTTTGCTTCAGACCAGGTTTTGAATAGACAGTTACAAGAGGTCGGATGACTAGCCTCTACGGTATCTACTAGATTTTCCTTTGCCAGATCGATAGGTTGTTAGGGTTCCGTGCTCTAAGGATAATAACGAGACCCGATTTGTAAGACTTCGCTGTTTGACCGTCCGTCTACAATCAGGATGCATCTCAAAAACAGCCATTTCTAGACAGTTGAAACTTTTATCAATGATTCAAATTCATAAATTTTTGTTGCCGCTATAGCACCTTATGAAAATTTATAAACCAATAACAATAAAACGAATACTTAAAGACCGATATAAAATTATACCTTTTTTACAATATTGGCACGAAACCCGTCTTACGCGAGTTCAACTCGCACTTGGTCAGTTTTACATGTCTATAGCCTGCATTTGTTGCTCTCACATCCGCTTCAAAGATGTCTCTTAGTTATGAATTATTTGAAATAGGTTGAGATCATGTTCATACTGTCACCAACAGGGACAAGAAGGCGCTCCATGCAAGAAAAACCTTTCGTTAACTAACTAGCTTGGTGTCAGCAGAAGTTATATTCTTCTCATTTTTCTTAGTATTGTTAACGGTATTTTGTGATTTGAAGTGGGATAATGGTGGACTCTAGGAAATTACACAGTAAGCAATGTTTTATTTTCTTGAAGTAAAATCCGTTTTACCGCAAACCTGTTTTCTTAGAAATTGAAAACAGATGCTGGTTAGCAATGTACTCTATCGTATTACGAAATAACATTGTGTATATAAATCAGACACCCACTTTTTTTGGGAACCATTTTAGTACAATATTTTTCTTGTCACATTTAATCGTGTAACCTTGTTTACTCTCAATAACATAAACAACCAAAATACCTTTCACAAGTATGTAATAACAATGTTTGTAGTAGCTTTTTCACTTCCTATGTAACACGATCTAGTTTAAATTACAAACTGATTCTGATGAAATTTCCATGAACTTCGTTTACCACAGCTTAAAGTCGCTTGACATGCAATATCCAGTAAAGCTAAGTGACGAAACAAGCTCGACAAATCTCCGAAGCTCTGCCGGGACCGAAACAAAAACATCGACTACCATTTACCAGTCTCAAATGAACTAGCTTCCGGTAACTAGTTTGATTTTTGGTGAGCCACTACAAGAGGTACCTACTTGTTGCCACCTGTCTACAGTTTGTTGGACTTCTAACTTCAAACAGAAGTTTTCATTGCAGCGAGTTGCTCCTTCCTACTTGGGAACAAAGGGAGCCTAGAAGCCGCAAAGTTTTCAGTTTCTATATCTTCTAGACTGTAGTGGGTTGAAGAACCTCAATTTACATAATTATGATGATTATGATCTTAATCTTATTGAGACAAGGTGCAATTTTGATTATCTATCTGGTATTTGCATTTATATTGCTTGAACTACACCGGCTATGAGAAATCCAGCTTATTATTACAGGTGGCGTTGATATTGCACGAAAATACCGCTGAAAGCTTGTTAGAATCATTTTACTGCTCATTCAATTGTTTGTTATACTCGTATGTACCTTAAATTTTATACTTAGTTATTTCTCACTTATTGAGATATTTTTCTAGTTTTTTATTAAGTGATATTGATCCAGTATTTTTTACTAACTCCAAAGGATTGGTTGCTCCAAGCTAAATACTTGACACATTTTAACTTGAGTGGACTAGAAAACGATAACAACCTCTCTCATACAGGTTTATACCGATTTATAAAAGCTTTTCTTTTCAACAAAATCTGTTTAAGATTTGTAATATCATCCGGTCACCTCTAAAAGATATTTTGATTGTTTATCAAATAGTAGCTTGCTTAACAGACAATCGTTTCAACATAAATGCCCGAGTTTTATCACGCTGTTTTTTCGTTTTTTGTGTCTAATGATAAATAATTGCACAACTAGCCTGGCAGCCTTGTCCCGGTGAAATAAGGCTCGAGCGGCGCCCGCCGTCGGTTTCCGGACGATCGGCCTCAGCCCGACTTGGTCTACGCTCCGTTGCTCCTCCACTTTTCTCGGATTTTCACGGACATTTTCTCAGTGAGATAAAACGTGATTCTTTGCGAGTGAAAAAAACTTTTTTATCGCCTAAATCGAGTGCACATGATAGAAAAGTTGGCGGAAGTTACTTGGGTCGTATGCACCGCGAGTAGCCGAGTTTTTAGGGCGAGAAGAAGCTGAACACTTGAGAGGAGTTCGTAAGTCTCGAAGTGGGATAGGCTACGTTTTCTTTTGAATTTATGTTATAATAGCTAGTCCTACAAAAAATTTGACTACGGGCAGGTCTTGTCACTTTTTACTGTGAGTACGAGTCTACGAACAGCACTTAGATGATCAAATCTGCCATGCAGCTGCTTTGACTGTAACATGTTGAATAGAAATCAAATACCATGGAGCCTGGCCTGGGGGAATACTGTTCAAAATGAATGCTTCCTTCGTAGGGTATGAAAAAATCTAATTTTAAGGTACCTACGTTTAATGAAAATGTTAGCTATACCAATGCAAAATCAAGTTAGTCAAATAGCTACCTTTCACCGTAGCATACACTGCGGAACTATGCATGAACAAAAACCACCGAAAGATATTTCCAATTCACGCGTTTCTATGCAATCGGGCGGGTAAAGTTTGCACATCGCATTTTCATCGCTCCCGCCTGCTGAATTCTTGCCCACGGCGAAACATCTGTAGTTTTCACTAAATGTAGACGTCCCATGCCGATACGATTGTAGCTAGGTGCAGGTTGCATAGATATTTCTACCTAGAATCTATTTCTTCTTCATAGAATCTATTTTCTGCTGAACTAAATTCTGTGGAATGAGTTGTGTTTTTTCGACAGTACCTAATTACTTTTTAACTATACTTATTTTTTAAACACGAATCTAGCCTTTCAATCTGGAACTTGTTTTAACTTATAAACATATGTAATTCATTGTTATGTTATACTCATATCAATCATAATTTACAGCTAAAGGGAATAAACTGAAAATAATTTACGTAGTATAAACGCGCAGCCTATGTTTTTTACATTATAAAAACAAATTATACCTGAACGAATGCACTGGTACAAAAACACACATCCAACCTTTTCCTATCATTGTTCGATGAAACGACTATCCGATAAGAGCCTAGGATTCGGACTTACCGTCCCGAAAAATCCTGGGTTGGGCCAAATATCTTTGATTTGTGACTCGGCGCAAGGGGTCAGCAAACGGTTAGTGTTGAACTTCCATAGAAACCATGTCAAGCCGTTGAGCCTACGTCTGATCTTGGTTCTTACAATAACGGCCCATTAGAAAAAAAAGTATACACACAAATTACGAACTCACATAAAATAACCAACGTAAACAAAGCAACATTCAGACGAATCTCATCTTTTTTGAAGTCGGTTAAAACAAAGTAAATAGTTAACTGAGGAGGAATCTGCTCAGCGTGTTATATTATATTAGTTTCATATCAAATGAGAGTTACATTTGCACAACGTAAATAAAAAGATTATTTTATAAAGTCATAAAGAAAATCTCAAATCGGGCACACTCGGTACTGTTAATATGACTTCAAGGTTAGCTAGTTCATTTATCAAGTACCTAAAAGTCTAGACAAGCAAACGCGTTCACATCTTACTCATATCTCTATGCTAATTCAGCGTTTATGAACTTCGCGTGATAGTGGTACGAATGTGCTTAAAATATTATCTTCTATGACTTTATCACACAATACTTGAAAATACAAACTAGTACTTGTAGCATGTAATGATGATTACTTCAATTAATAGTTTCTGCCCGATATTCCGTCCTCGTGGATCCATTTATCGCGAAGAACATTGTTTTTTATAGTGTAGCCGCTTTAAAAGTAGCCTATTTCCTTTTTCAGTCCATAGACTATATGTGCCTCAAATTTCTTAAAAATGTGTTCAGTAGTTTTGGCGTAAAAGTGCTACAGATGATCAGACTATTAATTTCGCATTTATAATGTCCCCCTAGAATGAGAAAATGTTACTAAAGGGTACTTTAATCAGCCACCCATTTCAAAAATAATCTTAAATCAGCGATATAATTTTAACGTTAATTAAAATGTAGTCATATTTAACGCGAAATTCGCAAATATTGTAACAGGTGTTCTTTTACAAATGCATTAAGTCGGTATCAAAAATGAGTTAATAGCGGAGTCATTAATTATGTCGGGTGTTGGGACAAATCTTAACGACGCCGCAGCACGTCTCGGTAATTAGTGAAAAGAGAACCGCCCGTATAAATCATCCCAGTTGCACATTGAGACATTTTTAGGTCATTCAATGTTAGATGTTGGGCGCGGGCGCGGAACCCAGCCCGGTTCTTAGCTAGGCCGTTATTGGATTTCAATTTTTAAATGAAAGTGTTGACGATTTATTAATATCATATATGCAAAACTACCGAACTTGATTGGAATTTGAGGTACTTTTAACCGACTGTACTTTATATAATGTTACATAATGTATGTGAAAAATAAACAGCTTTACGTGGATAGAGTGGCGGGCAGAAATGTAGTTTTTCTATAAATTAGCTAAGTTAAACGCATATAAACGTCCCGTAATTGTTTGGCTATATCTATCTAGTAAGGTAGATCAAACTGTACAAGATCATTCAATTACTGTGCAAATTTACATTATAACGAAAAATATCTGAAAAATAAGGACACCCAATATTGTATAAATGCTGCGAAATATATACGTAGTGTTATCGATATCTTTTTTAGTCAACTTTGTTAGGCTACGAAAATTTCGTGTTTTCTTGTAGAAGATAAGTAATGATTTTCATAGTTTGAATGTTTCAAGTGTTTTGAGAAAAAAATTATAAATTATATTCATATTATAATATAGTAAAACAGCGTCCAAGTGAGATAATGAGAACTGGGGTAGCTACTAAAATGAAGAATCTTATGTTTAAAACACTCGTTAACTGGAGGTATCTCTTGTTCGCGGGAAGGTAAGCGCGGAAAATAACGTTTCACTTCTAAGGAAATACTGAGGGAAATTAACTTTGGCTAAGCAAACACTTGGCCTGGGAAATTGGAATGCCGTGCGAATGAATAGAAATTTTGAAAATTATCTCCGGGGCGCGAGCAGTTTATTGTTTCAACCCGCGGTTATAATGACGGTTATGGCCTCCTTATTTATGATATCTTTGATGCCGAGTATCAGTGGCTGTGTTCAAGTTAAGTATGAATAATGTTTGCCTCGTAACGTTTCCATTGTGATAACGAAATTAAGCTATGTTTCTTGTTTTGGACATCATTTGAATAACCAATCACGTTTTGAAGGATAGCGTGTCGTTAAGTGCTTTGACTTTACACAGCTTAACACCTAAGAAGTATTCCCATTCAATGATTCATATTTGAAGTCAATATACCCACGGTAAAATGTATTTAACACATGGCAATCAAAGTGCTTTGCCTGTTTCACGAAAATTGTATCCATTTTTAAAGCGTTGGTACTCTGACAGATAAACATTATAATTTTCACAACAAGCTATATTATTCCTTGGCAACTGTACTCGCAGCTCACTGTGCAATCTACATAATTTATCTGGAATGCTTGCCCACTAACTAGTCTTATAAAGTATGTATGCTACTTCAGAATAGAAGGAACAGAAATTGGATTTAAATGCTCCTTTTTGAACTTTAAACTAGTTTCTATAAGTGTGTTTTGCAAACAGAACAAATATATATCTTGCTATGATTACGATGTCAGATTGTCCTATGGATATTATAGTGCATAAGTGTGTACCCAAACACAAGGGCATTATGTTTCCTCTCTTCTATAGTTCGGTGAGACGGTAATCCGACATGACATGAAGCGCAGGTCTACCGGCTTAACGTGCTTTCCGAGACACGGGCGTGCATTCGCCAACTTTCTGGCTCTGGGCTGATCAATTTCATAACAGAAAAACACCCAACAATTTTGCCTGCCCCTGGAATGGAACAAGATTTCTCTAGATCGTTACGCGGCGCTTGCCACCAATCGACTAACGATAGAGCAATAACAGGAGCTTGCTCCGAGTATACCATCGAAGTAGTCCCCCAGTGACACTTTAGCTAGTAATAACACAAACATAAAATATAACCATTTACAGTAAGCTAGTAGTCAAAAACGTCAGTGGCGTGTGAATGTCGAGTAATGAGAGGGCCGGGCAGGCGTCCTCTACCGGAGCTCCGTTCCCATTCATCCCCGTGACATCCGCGCTCCATTCTCTGTTACTTCCCAAGAAAACCAGCAGCATTTCAATGTCCTAAATTATTAAGGCTCGGAAAACGGACGGGTAATTTTGATCGACGTTCTTTGGCTTAGTATGTAATATATCGATTAAATGTTTCTGGAGTCCTATGTTCTTTGTAGATGCATTTGAGAAATACTATAAGATAATACCGATTTCCCTATGCTCCATTTGAATATCATATGCTTAAGATTTTAATTAAATTTTTCCATGTTGCACTCGCAAGGATGCTATTAGTGGAATACGAGTATGTTATGCTTTCAGTAAGATTTTTGCTACAAGCATTAGACTACGTTGGCTTCATTCTTCTGTTTGCACCTTGCCTTTTAGGTAATTATGTTTATTTTCAAGTCTGGATAGAATTGCTTGAGACACATAGCTAAATAGACATACCTACATTTGATGTTAGTCCGGACATACAATGCTTTATCTCGCCGCTCGGAAAAGCTCTGTAATTACTCACACAAGCATATACGGATCGGGCTATAGGCAGGGGGCAGGTGTGCGCGGCCTTAATGTGCCTGTGTGTTCATAGCTCGTTACGGCCACTGTTACTTTTTATTATTCCACACAAAGTCCCACTTAAGCTTGGCCGCGTGGCCCGAGACACTGACGTCACACGGCCGTAGTATGCAAATAAGGCTGTACGTGGATTGTTTCATTCGCAGAATCGCGGCGGTTTCGGTAAATTTTAATGACATGTTGCGTCGCAGTGCGGAAAACCCAGGACTTGTTACCATACGGTCTGCTTATCATACGTTATGACTGTTTATTTACATACACAACACCGTATTAGAATTGGGACGGATTGCGCAACCTTGTACTTACGTCTTCGTGAGATTCGGGTTGTGTTACGGATTTCTATTTCGTTTCCATTGGCTTCAGTGAGCCTTATTATTTTAGAAAGGTCCGCTATAAAGAACTATACTAAAAAAATATTATCTAATCTAAAACTTAACACGTGAGTCTAATTAAGATAGTAAGACAGCTCATACCAAGGACTGTTTTTAACAACACTATTTAAATACTAAAATTCAAATTTAAATGCTACGAAGTACAGAATTTGGCCCTTAAAATAAAGATTTTATAATATTTCGTATTGTTTTCACAGTTGCCATTTAAGGCTATTAAGGGTCTTCCGTAAATGTAATAATTTGTAAGTCTGTAGTTCAAGGTGTTTCCTGCGTGGGTCGTCTGTGGAGGTTTGCTTAAAAATACAAAGGTAAACTTAGAAAGCTTTGCCAGCTTTATTCCCGGAATTCTAATTCTGTACTCCTCTATTTTAACACTATGGACTGGATTTAACTATTTTGGGTTTAGGTATGTATAACCCTAAATCATTATGTAATGTAAAGTGTTACTCTTTATTTTATTTACAAGATTTTATAACCTTAAGCTAGTGATCCGTAATCGCTTCGCTTCTGGTATGAGTAATCCTTTCTTAGCGGATGTATCGGATGTATCATAATATTTATCTGTATGCCATATTCCAGCCCGAACCGTCATCTTTGAGTTATATATATTTAGAATACTTAAAAATATGTTTACATCTCAATACCGAATACATCTTAATATCAACAAACTAGAACATGCCACACTGAAAGACTGTTCACAGTACAAATGTACAGCAATACACCTATTAAAGGAATGGATAATTAGCTGACGTTTAATCGACTCGCTCCGTGATCCGCTTGTTAATTAGGGGATGCATTTTTAATGAGTGCAGAGTGCATCGGCGAAGGCGTGTTTCGCCAATACCGGGAGTGCAGAGAACAATATAACAATGGGCTACTTTCGATATTCAAAATACTTTTCTCTTTTTTTTCGTTTATGCTTGGTACTGGCACTTTTTGAGCTTTTGTTTCTTCAGCACTCTAAAGTACACCTATTATGAATTGGTTTTGGCAGAGCTTTAGCTTTGGCTTATGGCAACTGTCAACTAAAACATTTGATTAGAATAATTGTCAACTTCAAAGTAAACGTAGGACCGTTCGTATTATGTCCTTTGCTATTAACAACTTTCACCGATTTAGTAGTAATTCAATCTTCAGAAGTTATTTTTATAACTACTCTGTGTAAAGTTATTAGTATCAAATTACTTTTTATTATTGCGTTAAATTATAATTAGACTGAACTATTTTCATGCTCACCTTTCTCACAGCATCCAGGTTAGAAAGCGGGATAAACCCGTTCAAATTACGTTGGTGTTTCCAAGAGCACACGCATGGACAGTTATTTATAAGCTGTGTTGTAAGTCGGCGGTATCGCATTCGGGATTTCCGCACTGCGTCGCAACATGTTATCAAAATTTACCGGATATATCTGAATCCTACGAATGAAACCATCCGTCGGTTTGAAGACTAAGACGGCGTGACGTCATTGTCTTGAGCTGTGTCGTATAGCTACCTAGCTATTAGGTACAGCTACCTAGGTAGACGCGTTCTATCTAGATGAGTTGTGGCTACCTAGAAATATATTTGTATGGAATTTATTTTTAAATCCTTCCTAACCTTCTTTAAATTAATTTGTTACATCTTCATATTCTTTGCTCTGTTATTGTCAGTCCACATGCTATAACTTAACGTAACTCTACGTAAGTAACGTTACCCAGAAGAGATAATCCGTACTAATATTATAAATGCGAAAGTAACTCTGTCTGTCTGTCTGTCTGTTACGCTTTCACGCATAGAGTACTGAAACGATTTAAACGAAATTTGGTACAGATATAGTCCAGAGCCTAGGAAAGGATATGGGCTACTTTTTAACCGACTGCGCTATAAAGAAGTATGTTTTACCCGTTAAACATCTCTACGAGGACGAAGTCGAGGGCGGAAAGCTAGTCGTATTATATTTCTTTATTCGGGGATTTGTAAAGTTCAATCGGATCCTACGCAAGTTTAATTGCGATTACATTTCCGTTTTATTTATAGAAAAACTTGGTGATTTGTGTGCATCGCACTCAAAATCATCGTAAGTATTCATATACTACAACTCTAAAAGAAGGAGAAGCCTTTCTAAACTTTTTATTAAGCTGAACTGACAAATATTGAATTAACAAAATATTGCTCTACTACTTTATTAACTATATTAAAAAATAACATAAGTTGCAAAGTGTACACTTTTTTCATAAAGTATAAATGCCGGCTAATAAACGAGTGCACGTTCCTCGCTGGGAATTAATCTCTATGAAATAAAACTAGCCACAATTTGTTGAATGTGGTGGCCATTCCGTACAAGTTCCCCGAATAGAGCTCCGCAGTTTGTGCCAGCGCTGAACTCCGTAACGAACTAAAATAAATGAAATACACAATGCAATCGACTCGGCGGCTGCATTCCAAATTCACGTACGAGATATTGATAAACCGGACGGGGTCATTTCGTTTGATTGCGAAAGTTCTACAAATAAATGACGAACGCGAGACTACGCCACTTTGTATGCTACAGACTTTATGACATACAATACGTAGTTGAAGGGCACACGTCTTGTCAACTATATGTTTTTTTTATTGAATCTGATAATTCCGCCAAAAATATATTTTTTTAAGTAGAGTCTTGTCACCATATCATATAATATGGCCCATGATGCCAAATGAAAATTGATTCAAATCGTGTCTTCATTCTCTCGTCATCATACAATTTTCTAAAAGTTCAAGAAGAATAAACTGATTAATTCTATTTACTAAAATAAATAAATAAAATAAAATATTACACAACATCACATACATTGATCTGATCCCGTGGTAAGTAGCTTTAGCACTTGTGTTACGGGTATCAGAATCAACTGTGGATACACACACAAATATACTTAATACACACCAAGACACGGAACAAACACCGATGTTCGTCACACAAATATTTGTCCCGAGTGGGAATCGAACCCACGACTCTTGGAACTGTAGGTAATGAACCTGGGTCACTAACCACTGTTCCACCGAGCCATTTAATAGGTATGATTAAGCCATTTGACAATATTTTGGAATTCCAGCTATCCTCAATCCTTACTCTGGGTGCAATTTAGGCCGGAAGTTGTAGGGTGCCGCGAGGGATAAAATTGTGGCCGGCTTATAAAAAGTAAGCATCCCAACAATGGGCACATTCGATTGAGCACTGATTCATTTTATTCGTTCACGAGATGGCTCGAGTTTATTGTCTTTATTGTTTTCCCTTTGTGTCGTGATTGGCCCTTTGAACAGAAAGGTTGACGGAGGCTCAGCACAAAGGTTTTTTTGTGGCGTGTAGTTCGATTTTGGCCTTAGGTCCCTACTAGATTGGGACGTCGACATGTTGGTAGCGTAGAAATAAGGTTTGACTTTAGCAAGTAAATACCAAATAAAAATAAATCTCGTAGTCACGTAGTCGTAGTCTCGTAGTAATACAGCCGTTTTCATATTGATGGCACTCGAGCCACCTTGCTTTTATTGTCGAGTAGTTAATTTAATATAATAAACCACAGAATGGACTGTTATCGTTCTATCACTTGACACTCAAATTTCTTAACACTTAAATGATTCTTTAGCAAGAAAATAGCAATAAACTTACATTCGTGGCTTATTTTTTGTCTGACATTTAATTTAATTGGACCAGACAGACAAAAGCAGTTGAGTTTAAGTTAAACTATCTTAAATTACCCCTTGCAAGTTAAGTTAACTTTGACTCGTTACGTCATTGAGTAATTAAATCTTAACTGACAATTGAAAGTAAGATTTGCAAAGAAAAATTCTTTGTTAAAAGCTGTACCAAATGAAAAACTAGGAGTACCGAAGCACGTTTTTGTTAATTGAACGAACTATCGGGACTGGATTTTTATTCTCGTTTTGAGTTTGAAAGTTAAAATTGCTCTGTGTTGCCTACGAGCATGATTTTATTTAATTTATAGATTTTAGAACGTCAAAATTTTGTTTTGATGTTTCTTTGTCGGTTCTAGTTTTTAAAGTTCATGATGTACTTAAAACACCCTTTTTCAAATAGAATACATAGTTAGTAATAGTTAGTAAAATTAGTCAGGGGATACCAGTCACAACTATCTGTCCGGTGGTTGGTGAACGGTATACGGGTAAGCGACCTTGGCTCCTCGAGCGACTATCGACTCAGTCCACATCATCCGAGGCGATAGTATCCTTCCTCCCCTTTTCCTTCTCCCATCATATATCCTTGCTACTCGTGGGAACGCAATGACCTTGTTAAAACAATGCACAAGGCAGAATGGCGGCGACGTGGTCCACAACCCGTCACGTCACGTTTCCCACAGAGGTGAAAAGTGGATCGCTGGAAGTGATCTCTGCCTACCCCTCTGTATGTATGTATAGTTAGTAATTTTTTTTCAAAGATATATAAACTGATACACATGTGATCGTATGACGTCACCGAGTACGAAATTTAACGGCATTACGTAACTAGTTTCATTGCTTTATCAAAACAACAGTATTTTTATTAAAATGATTCTTTTGCTTTATTTATTAATTTTCTTTTTTTAAGGAAAACAAACAGCAATTTTACAATTCACTTAATGTTAACACACATAAATGTAACACACTTGCCAAAAAAGTTTCCACGACTAATTATTAATATGATAAAGCATCATGTAATTTATCATGAAAAAAAATACATTAAGTACCCTATTCAAACCAAGTAAGCAAGCGTTCTTGGACCCCGTCAGAAGCAAATAATATTTGCTCCCACCATATTCAAAATCACTCACAAAATTACTTGCGACAAGTCAACTAATTATAATACTGTTGAATTAACTTGTCAACGTTAATGTACGAGTTAGTTTTCGTGAAGTTATCCGTCCCGTGCTTGAGTTGTAATGTTAGGAAGCGGAAGGTTTGATGTAAACTTACCCGTTATGCTTCGTTGAATTACCTATACCTGCTAATTTGTGATTTCTACGTTAGATTTAATGGACACGGTGAAAGTGTTAGTTTACTAGTGGAGTCTTGCAAGAGTTTGTTTATGTACGTCATTGATATCATTTCCGCCCCACTGCTGTGGGCACGGGCCTACCCTAAACTAGGGCGATAAGGCCTTAGTCGACCACGCTGGCCAAGTGCGGGTTGGTCGACTACACAAGAATTTCTTCTTGGAATTTCTTCTTATTTGTGCAGGTTTCCTCACGATGTCTTCCTTCACCGTTAAAGCGTCGAATGACATACACACATATGAATTAAAATTTTAAAACACATTGGTACCTGGCGGGGTTTGAACTGGCGACCTCTCGCATTGCAAGCAACGACCTTAAATACTCGGCCATCGGCGATTTTAAACAAAGTCACATTGATTTTAACTTTTCAAAGTTTTCATCTTATCAGCTGGTTGCAGTTAGGGCATCAGTTCACACAAGCAGTAGATACAAAAAAACAGCTCAACAAAGCCGTTTATGAGAATAGTGTGCACGGGTAAACACACAACAATTCCAAAAAATCATTGTTTTGGGTACTACTGCGTTGATATAGGTACTTATAATATGTTTGGTTCAATCCAAGTACAGACAGAGATCCGTTACATTTTTATTATATGTGTAGATCGATGTATTCGATCTCTCATTCATCTTACCGAATTATGAGAGTGTACTTGTGTAACTGTGCACTATATGTCCTTCGCAGTTGGATGATTCAGAACAGAGAGCGTACTCGTGTAACTGTGCACTATAATATGTGATTCGCAGTTGGCCAATACAGATCGGACGCCTTGGCCACCGAAATCGGTCGGTCTCCATAAAAACAAAAGATCCCCACGAATTGAGGACCTCTTCCTTTTTTGAAGTCGAATGATGGTGCTGATGACGTAATGCCTTTTCAGAAATGATGACGTGCCGGCTGGGTTCGCGGCGGCTGGGCGGCTCCCGCGGCTCTCTGCAGGCCGGTACTGCGTGCACCGCCGCCAGCGAGCTCGACCTCTCCACGCGCTCCCGGAGAGCACACAAAGCCAGGTGACTATCATTAGTAGTACAAAGTCAAAGTCAAAATTCCTTTATTTATACACCGTGAAATTTTAGTCGTTGTTTTCCCGTAGTAAAATGATTCTATCTTAGTAGTACAAAAGATGTGTGCAGTTCTTTTTGGTAAAATCAATAAATGCCGGTTTTACGAAAGGTAAAACCGGAACTCGAAAGCACGTTCGAACCGATTTATTACTTAGGACTTCTTTAGCTTTAAGCATCGATTTCAAGCGACAAGCAGTACCTGAATACGTCACATCTTCAAAAACAGCGATAGCTTCTCTCGTTTTCGAGTTGGAAAATTATTATTCTGAAAAATCGAAAAAAATTTTTTTTTGTTTTCGAGGTATAATTTGCATGATTCGATAGTATTACGAAAGGCAAATCGTTCTGCCACGGGAAAACAACCACTTAAATTTCACGATGTATAGGCAGGCGTTTATAAATCGGATCTATTCCTGACCAATACTAAAAAACGAATACCACCCGTAAATAACGACTACCAAAAAAATTTGTATTCGTTTATGGTATTTATTGGTTAGCAAAGTAAATAAATAAGTTATAGATTAGTGATTCTTCCACTGGTTAGGAACGCTGATTCTACCAAGAAGACACCGGCAAGAAACTCGATAGTTACACTTTTTAACCGATTATTATCATATAACATTGTTGAAAATTAGCCATGTCATAGAGTTTGAATATATGACACAATAGAAAAGAGAAAAAAAAAATAACAACATTTACTATTAATAAAAAATAATACAGTTCATTGTATCGCGAACTCACCGGAAAAAATGTATGGTATCTCAACCATGTTAATATTTTTTAACAATTTACATGGTTGCTTCATCTTTCAAAGATAGTATAATAAAAATTATATATCATATAATTTGTTTTAAATATTTTACTCTGGTTATCTAAATCTTTTACAGTAAAGAATGTAGTACCTACCTGATACCTTTGTCTTTACTAACATTAAGTATGAAAAGATAATTATATGTATAATTTCTTGTGCCAAACAAACTCAAAAACAAATGGAAATTAGATGCAATCTAACGAGATTGTTCCATGGCACCTTCCTAGTTTTCATTTGCATTTCCAATACAATATTATTACTTTTTCTTAAGTTTTGTATCGAGAATAAATAACCTCTCACCGATTTAGATGAGACAATCTATGAAGACACTTTGCCCTTAATAGACTAAAGCTGCTTTATTCAGTCATGAAATTGCAAAAACAGACAAATAAATTATGTTGCAGATAACGCGAGAAGATAATATTTGCACATATTTTGTAAATCAAATGACATCAACCAACCATCAACCATTTAAATATGGTAAAATAGGCTTGACTATTAAATATTTTGTTGACGGAAAACCGTCCTCGGTCATTTTATGGAAAGCCCCAGAATCATTATTTCTCCCGCATTCATTATGACGTCACTGCGACGCGGGATGTAGCGCGGGGACAACAAAACCAGGAGATTTTGAGTAATATTTTTAATGTTCAATATTAAGTTAATTGACTTTTTTTGTTTCTGTTGTACACATTGTAGTACTGGATCCGTGGAGTATTTTTCACTTGATTACTATCAAGCTAACTTTCCGTGAGTAGCTTCATTTTGATAAGACGCCCAACAATTTCCTGTGCGAAAATTTTTGATTGTGGTAGCTAACAGAGGTAGCAATGATAAAATATGTCGATTTGATGATTCTTCAATATTTATTACTAACTGAATTGTTTTTATTATATCTTATGATAATTATCTAAATTATTTGAAAAAATATTTGTCCTACAAAATCTATGGTTTCATCAAAGAGTCCTCCCCCTCCAACATGTATTGATAACGAGATCACCAAAAATGATTACTAACCAGCTGATTTCTTTTTATTTATTTAGTTAATATTTATATAATGTAACGGTCATATTGTCCTACAAATTCCGTGGTACGTTGTCCCGGTCCTACGGTCAAAATCTACCAAAAAGTCAATTTTTTTTTCTCACGCTTGAGAAATGAATTGATTTTTAATTTCATGACTTTCCAATATATATTCAACTGGTGCACCGCAATAGCGTACCACGCTATTTTTACATCAAGGATCTGTACTACTACTTTTGACCGTAGGACCGGGACAACGTACCACGGAATTTGTAGGACAATATGACCGTTACATTATATAAATATTAACTAAATAAATAAAAAATCAGCTGGTTAGTAATAATTTTTGGTGATCTCGTTATCAATACATGTTGGAGGGGGAGGACTCTTTGATGAAACCATAGATTTTGTAGGACAAATATTTTTTCAAATAATTTAGATAATTATCATAAGATATAATAAAAACAATTCAGTTAGTAATAAATATTGAAGAATCATCAAATCGACATATTTTATCATTGCTACCTCTGTTAGCTACCACAATCAAAAATTTTCGCACAGGAAATTGTTGGGCGTCTTATCAAAATGAAGCTACTCACGGAAAGTTAGCTTGATAGTAATCAAGTAAAAAATACTCCACGGATCCTGTACTATTGTGTATAACGCTAGTGTTAAATAAATAAAAGTATGTTTGCTTCCTTATCTCAGCAAACAACCTGCAGTAAAAAAAAATATTAAAAATTAAATAACGTTTAGACGATGATTTTATACGTAAACTTCTTAGTAAGATCACTTAAGGTTCACTTAGGTCAATGGATTTTAGCTATTATTCATAAACTTATTGTACTACTATTCTACACAAACTTTAAATTCATTTGCAAAATAGATTTACTGTAGTTTTCAAGACTGTGTACACAAAGATGTTTTTAAAATAAGTGCCCCAGTATCTTAGTAGTCGCATATTGTTTTTATTTGCTAACCCATACTATGGAAAAATGGCTAATGTTTATTAATCAATCTTAAATGTTAAATAAAAAGCTAATGATAATAATACTAAAATTACAACATAAAAATGTAGGGCTAAAGTAGATGCAAGTAGGTTTGAACTCACCAAATTCACTAGAGATTTGTGAAACAAAAGAATGTTTCATAACAACAAAAATAACGTCATAACGTCATCGACAAACTCGCTCACATAAAAAATAAATTGTCCTATCCACACAATTTTAACAAAGACCTCCAAAAAGGGTCAAAAGTGGTAAAATATCAATCATCCGACGTGGTTACCGTTAGGCGTAAAGTCTCCATTAGGAAGGCTCGAGGGCTGTCCTTGTTTGTCGAGGCGAGTGCCCTTCTTAAGGGCCGCTTTAATCTCAAGTGTTGGCTCGATGGGCCTGGCGTACGTGGAAAAGACTACCGCTGATTGGTCCTCTGTTGGGCTGAGATATCGGTGTTTTGTTCGACTAATGGTGCTAATGGACTAGGGTCTAATGTTGGAACTAGAAGAAAGGTTCTGCATGATAAATGTGATATGTTTATACACACATACTACTTAAGTCCATATTTACGTATACTTGTACCTACTATCAGATTAATTCATATGTATCTTGTTAATAAGAGAAGGAGACTTGAGAGTTAAGTCTAAGTCAAAGTTTCAATTGCGTTCCTACTTATTGAAAATAAGGATTTGAGTTCCTTCTTATAGTAAAATGTTAAAATCAATTAATGCAAGCAAATTAATTTCCTGATATTAAATTTAGATTTCCTTCCTTATACTACCTTTAAAAATCATTTTTGTAATTTGGGATACTTTAAGGTTTTTCCTCATAACGATCCAGTTACCGTAAGTGTAACCATTACAGTTTAAAATTTATAATTCGTCAATAAGATTCTACCAGCGGTTTGAAACGCCGATTCTACCGAAAAGACTCCGTTAAGAAACTCAATAGTTACTTTGTTAAACTGCAAAAAGCAGTACTAATAAATCACTGAACCTTAACGAAAACAAATCAGACCACCCTCTCCTCTCTGAAATATCAGAACTCGATACAATTCCTTCGTCCAATCGCGTAGATATGTATCATTCGTTAACTAAACATCTCCGCCTGTCGGTATTTGTCCGAGGACCGCATTGTTAAGCGCAGTCCGGCCACGTAGCGCAGCCCCTAGGGAGTAAGCTTTGATACAGTAAAATAAGAAAACGTGAGGAATCTTCGGTTTGATACTGTCGGATTCTGAAGCAAAGTTGATGGGACCTACAGCCGAATACTGCTAAAACGGTTAAATCTTCTTATAAATAAAAATGAATTGCTGTTCGTTAGTCTGACTAAAACTCGAGAACGCCTGGACCGATTTAGGTAATTTTGGTTTTAAAATGTTCGTCGTAGTCCTAATAGAAAATATAGAAAAAGAATCAGTATTGGCGGTATGAAATTCGCCGGGACCACCATAGCTCGCAACGCTCGCACCGGTATGTAATAGTTTTATGCTTAATATTTTTTGAGTTTGGATTTATTACCCTCTTGGTTAGTTAGTTAGCAAATGAGTGCATAAATTATCTTAATACTGTATTTGGTATGTTACCAATGGAACATAGTTTGATTGTAAGTCAATTTCGTGCGGTAAAACTGATGAGAATTTATTATGGTAGTAAGACACAATTCTTCTAAATATTTAAAACAGCTTGCGCAAGCTTTATCACTTAAAAAAGTTTAATTAAAAATCTAAAAAAAAAAATTGTTAGGCATTTCACTTTTTAAATTTTATGCTGACATTTGCTCTACTACTCACATTTGTACACTATGGCAACGTTCCCATGGCACAAGCATGAAGATGAAATTCTATCATCTATTGAATTTGCTAGTAGTCTTGAGCTGATAGCTGCCTATCAATACTGAAAGATAAAGGTTCTCTCTCTCTCTATATTGTTTTGTAAGGCTTACAAAGGCGGGCAGTAAAGACGTATTGTAAATTGAACGCTATTACCAAGACTCAAGGTATTTGTTGGTATTTACTTAGAACAGGAATTGCGTTTGAGAGATGAATTTTCAAATGATGTACCATAATAATAATATACAAGATCTTCAGACGTCTTTCCAGTAAGCTGTCTTGTTATATTGAGTAGCTTTATCGTTCGCGGAATGAAATAAATAGTCAGGTAATAATATAAGTATGTTATTTGAGTTTGATGAAAAACCTCCTTCCTTCGTAAGCAACTGTCTTGAAATATTGAGTTTTTCTACTTATCGTAAAATATTATAAATATTAAATAGTCAAAAAATAATAATAAGCACCCTGTGTTTAAAACTGAAATACATTGCAAGTGTTATTTTGAATATTCCTTTTTCTTCTTAGTAATTGTCAAATGAGAGTGTGAGAGTGACTTATTAACTTGATATAAAGTAGTTCTTGAATGTGGAATCTAAGGGGCCAATAATAATTGATAAAACTCATTATACGGATTGGATGTACAACGGACGCTTCGAGCTTTATACAGGCAGCGCCGTGAAAGTAATAGTTCAAATGTGTAGTGTCCGCGAAAATAATAACATTGAACAGTCCTATGTAGGTGCCAATTTAAACATACCTTTTTCAGTTTTAATTTCCCGCTTCACCCACAAAAACTAATAACAACTGATTTTCTACTGCTCGTTCGTTCGAAACAATTAATTTGGCTAATATGGCGCGATCAAGCTGAGCAAAGCTAATCCATTTGGTTGATTTGAGTGCGTGCGGCGATTCCGCGTCCGCCGTTGACCGGGGTATTTGGACAAGAAATGGTATTAATCGCTTAGCGAACCAAATGTACCGTGATGTGTTTGGTGAACTATGCGCTTCTCTTATCCATGACGTGTTATCTTTCACGTCTACGCGTTTGAATGAGGAAGGATGGGTAATTACGATTTAGATACGAGGTAGGAAATCTTATGAAGGCATGTGTTGACATCCGAAGAAAGTTGTTGGTATTTCAGATGCTGATTGATTCTGATTGACGCATTGACAATGTGCATTAAGTACATAATAGTGACAGTCGAACCGTAATATGCCTAGTATCGCCAAGAGACCAGTCACATAAAACGATACCAGAATAAGCAACTTATTTAGTAACATAAATTACTTAAAATATAACACGGTAGTTAATCTCTATAGTTGTTGGCTAAGTCTGGTAAATATATTACGGTGACCTAAAACTCGGTTTAGGAACGTTATTATTTCACATTATTTGGTGTTAGAACTAACACCCAACCAAGAAAACTCCCAAAATTACATTAAATGTGGAGCAATAAACAGTCCCAACATCGCACCTTTTCACAAATGATAGCGCGGTTAAGTCGAAAGGCAACACAGCATTTAGCTCGACAAACGTATTCCAAATATAGGGTTGTCCAGAACTGGGAATACAGAATGGCTTCGACGATTTAAATAAATGGTAATGACATAAACAAGCTACGTAGTAGATATATTCTGGAAATAATGTCAACGGGCACGCCTCTATCTAATATTTATTCATTACATCTGAGCAGGCTCTCTGATGTGCCTTATGTCCGGATTCATAACTTATTTTAGTCGTACAATATTGAGTGAAAAAGATTTAAATGGTGCCACAATAGGCAAAGCCGTGTTTATCTATCAGAACAGAAAGATTAACGTTTTATCATTATTAATCTTATTTCTAATTAATAAAAAACAAACGAACGCAACCACCCAGAATCAGGTGGAAGCCGATAATGCCCTAGAGAGAAAAAAAGCCCTCATAATAATTAACGTCATTAAAATGCACGATCATGTTCAAGTAAAGCCAGCGAGCGCAAGCCCGGGCAAAAATAGCCCGTTACGTCCGAGGTGCCCGGGGAAACGGCATCCCTGCCCTGCGGCCTAATGACACGGATATTATGGTGGGTGGCAACATAATAGTTGCGCTTCACCAAAAATAGGCCCGCGATAATCTACCGAGTTATGTAGATATGAGATTTTGGGAAAGGGGAAATTCGTTTGAAGTTCAATCGACTTAGTGGCACACGAGCGGCGACCGACAGAAATTGGTTTTCCCAATACGAGGGACTGGGGCTAAAGGAGCGCTTTCGCCACTAGCTGTCGTACCGTGAAATGAGATATAAACCGCTCAAAAATGTTATCGGTTCGTGCGTTTAGTGTTTGCTTCCCGATCGCTGTACTCTTGCCGGCCGCTGTCCGTTTTCTACTAGATACGGGCCGCAGAATGTAAGTCATGAAAGGGTATTGAAAAAATAAAAAGCAAGGAAAGTAAATGTTATACAACATCATATATTGACTTGATACTTAACGTGGTAAGAAGCTTATTTACTTGTATTACAGATATCAGATACGACAATGTTATACACAGATAAATTTAAGTATGTAAATTACACATTTAGTCCCAAAATAAACATCGATGTTCATCGCATGAATATTGGTTTGAGTGGGAATTGAGCCTTTTAGCGTATGACATATTAAGATCACTATAGAATACGCCATCACGCCAGTCATGATTGAAGTTTTATATTTGTAAAGTTTAATGAAATTCCCTGGCACATGACGGAAATTAGTTGTTTGCGGGTAGCGAACAATTGTGATGGTCAGGGTGTTTGAAATTTCTACAATTATTTTAACATACTGCAACTATTATCCGGAAAAAAATACATTTTATACACTATTTTTGCCTAAGAGAGCGGTCCTCGTATAGAAATACTAGAACAGTAAAGGCTTTCATTCATCACAGATGTATTTACGAGACCTACTTTGTTGTTCTCATACATAAATTAAACCCTTGCATTTTGGTAACCAGGAGCTTATTAATTACTTAAAAGAAAATGAAATAGTAACGTTACAAAACGAACAATTATTACATAAATGGTATTTCTACATGACGTGTGGCAATGTCATCACATGCATTAAAGCGAAATGCATAATAACTTGCTTCTACACTTTATAAAACTGTTCTTTTACGTCAGAGGCAATTAAAAATGTGAATTTACCTACTTAGGTAACGAATTTACGGATTGAATATTAAAGTCGCTCACCAATTCAGAAAGGAACATCTTCGACAGGAGCAAGCTACACAGCTAAATGTTGCAAGCACCATCTCTAAAGCTTAAATCGATGGCGTCCCCTGTGGAAGCAATTAATTCCACTCTTTACGACTTCTGTCGAGTCAAACAGGGTTTGTGTACGGGACACATTGTATATCGCGGGCTTTACATCCAAGCACAACGCAGCACAGCTATTTACCTAACTAACAATCCGAATGAAACACGTTTTTTCAAGAAAACTGTAAATACTCGTGAGGAACGTGTAATAAAACAGTCCACGGCATAGATTTGCTAATAAGCGCTGCTATTTTGTCTGGCATAGAAGAATAAGGTTACATAGAGTTTTTTTGGTTACAAATATTTTAATAATAGGGTAGGAAGGATGTAAACTAACTTACTAAAACTAACTTACGTAAACTTTTATACCCTTTCATCATTATCCAAGTCATATACGTCCCTACTGCTGGGGCATGGGCCTACCCTAATCTAGGGTGATAAGGCCTTAGACAACCACGTTAGCTAAGTGCGGGGCGTTGACTACGCAACCTAATTTTTTTAGTAGGAGTGCAGGTTTCCTCACGCCTTCACCGTTAAAGCGTCGAATAATCGTACATTCATGTTTTCAAATTTGAAAAACACAGTGGTTTGAACTGCCGACCTCCTTTTTATCCTTAACATCATTTGAAAATTGTTAACCTTTGAAATAAATCATACATTTATTGCTGAAGACTTATTGAAAAAAACACCCTTTTCCTGTGGTTTCACCAGATTTAACCTCCATTTTCACTCACAACGATGGGCGTCAGAGGTCGTAGATTATCCACTATCAATTTCCATAGACCCAAAGCAGCGTAGGCTCTCGAGGATTTCACGCTGACTTACGAGAAGCATCATTTTGGATTACTTCCGTTTTCACGGGGATATTACATCAGGGATGGTATTGACTTTTATCAGCAATGTTGACTTGGAACAGGCATCAGTCGTAACGGTTCAATGATGGCGTCATTGCATTGGTTCAAACACTTTTTGTAATCGTGAATTTGTGAAATCAAACAATATGTTTTTACTCTTTCATTTGAACATAAT
The DNA here is from genome assembly GCA_039566165.1 of Maruca vitrata. NCBI lineage: Eukaryota > Metazoa > Arthropoda > Insecta > Lepidoptera > Crambidae > Maruca > Maruca vitrata. Next base: position 9,983,220 of record CM076912.1, on the reverse strand, counting down.
ATTTGTGCATTAGACACCCCTACGTCCTAATAACTGCAATGATTTAAAGTAGAATACTTATCATGTACGCCACGATATTGACCCGTGATCATGGTGCTAGCAATAGTAGGTAGGGCTATAGTGCCGATATATCGGGAACTCGACAAAATAATAATACAATATGGTATATACCCTAGATGGAGTTTCCTAACTATGACAGTTTAAAGTTTTAAGCTTTAAAGTGGTTTTAAATGATCAACTTAAAATAGGATAAAGATGCTCTGATTCCTAAGTTAGTTTAAGTAACTTACGACTTCTTCTTCTTCTTAACGTGTGGTTGATGAACAACCTGGTGTCAGAGTTTATAAGCCGCCCGTAGGCCTCTGACATGACTTACGACTGCGGATGCTGCATAGTCGTGATGGAAGTATAGGTGGGATGATAATGTACCTAAGTATGTAATGGTTGCCAAATATCCTGCAAACAAGATACTTGCTACTTAGCAAGTATCTTGTAGTGAAACAATAATTATTTTATTTGTCAGGTGCAATCATTTATGTTTGTAAAACATATGAACCGATAGTGTTGAGCACTGCCTTTGGGGGTTAAGAGTGGCTTACAGAGAGAGATAGAGAGAGACAGAGAAATTGGCATCGATATTGTAAGTAGTAGTTGTAGTAGTAAGGAGTTTAAAAGTGGAACGTGAGCCGCGTTACTTTCAGATCGTGGTTGCGGGTCAACGAACATTAATTGGGCCCGATTTAAAAAAAATCGTAAAAAGATCTGCCAGACCATTCCTCACGCTGTTCTTTGTTGGCAGATTAAAATTGCTAGGCGCCAGTGGCGAGGCGCCGCTTTTGGGGGGATGGCGGAGCACCCCGCACACCCCGCACGCGCCGGCCACGCCCGCGCCGCACCACTCTCACAACCACCTAGCACCGACGCACTGCAATGGCACAGACAGGTATGATCAAATGTCCACTGTACAGTCAGCCAAGAAAGTGGTCTACCACTTTCGACAAAAGTTTCTGCGAGATGTAACGATCGCTAAGGTTGACTTTTCACTGACACAATCTTATTGCCAGTGAAAATTTACCTTGTTGTTTCATGACGTTCAAACGAATCTCAACCGTAGGGTGGTAGACCACATTTTTTACTGACTGTACACCGTCAAAATGTTCAATAGTTTTTTTTCCTCACTGTTTACGACGATGGCTTGGTAACCTGATCATTATCACCGGAATTGCGGCCGATAGCTCTTACCGTTAAAGTAGCCACTGGAATACTCTATATGTGTAGACATCTGGTCACTTTGTAAGCTAGGGGGTTGTTCCTAGCTCACAAAGCGTATCCGACACTTTTGAAGGATTAAATTATTAAAATTGTCAGATGTTTTTAAAGCCCCTTACCCGAAAGGTAAAAATATGATTAGTACTAAGAATTTCTGTCTGTTCCTCCCTGTCAACAAGCTGTATTTATTATTAATGAAGTAATTTACAATAGAGCGTTGACATTCATCGTTCTAGTGATTCTCGGGATTCAGCGGAGAATACTCCATCCGTAGACCAGCTTCAGCTAGCTATCCCCTAACTAAACAGGTTGTGGAGGGATGATTCCATTGTAACTACTAGATTACACTATTTGTGAATTTGGTCGTAGTGTAAATAACAAGAGATTTATTATTTACACTACGACGAAATTAAATAGCTTCTCATATCGTTTGCCCTAAAAATACATTGCAAACCCTAAATCCATTCAATCTCTCTTTACTGACCTTGAACATGCTACTTTAATACAATTAAACGTTATTGAATCCCAAACTTGATCCATATTGTGTGAACAGGATCTATCAGCGATAAATAACAACTGCAAACTTGAGGTGCTCCGGCACTGAGTCTAACCACCAGTGCCTGAGGCCCGAAATTAATAGACCGTCCTGTTTGCCCAACCCTCCAATAAATCAGACCTAATATTATCTGTCGATAATTGGACGTACTATCGTCTGCAGTTAGGAGAATACTGGCGATTGTGTATTAGATTACCGCACGTAATTATTATATCCACTGATTAGATGGACCCTCGGGGTATATCTTATCGTTAATGAGGAAATACAATTTGATTCTTATTGGGACATGGCGGATGTGTGCTGTGTATGTTAATAGATGAAGTTTTATTAAGTCACTTTGTGTTTAAGTCCATACTTTGATTATTTTTTTATTGATTAAATGCTGGCTTATTTTATTTGGTTATTTTTTTTATTGAAAAAGTGCTGGCTTACTGATGCCCAAAGCCCCAGCTGTAAAATATCGAATATATTGTAATTTTTCCGCACATGTCTGTCTAAATTATTAAATATTCTTAGAAACATAATGTAAAGTATTTTAGTGAAGTATGAGTATTAGTAAGAATATTGTTTGTTGATGTAAAAAAATAATAATTTTAGAAATAATCTATATTATTATTTACAATCATGTATCTATCTATTTCCCTGACGTTTTTATCGCAAGTTGACGACATAGTGAAAGCCTCGAATCTAAAATCAAGAGTAAAACTATCTATTTGAAAGTTACTTTAAGTAAGGTAAATGCACCTATTATGGACGCGGACCCCATTATGGACAGTTTTCAAAAATGCCTCCAATAATAAGAAACCAGTAGGTATTTTTTTCCAACAGCAACATTAATCGGTTGTACCAAAATTCTAGATTTGATGTAAACAACATTTGACAGCTCTCCGCTATATTATTTTCGACTATAACGATTCTTACTAGTGCGGTGCGTTTTGGTGTCGAGATTTGAAATTTCTTATAAGGAGCGCAATGCATGTAACTAAATTTATTAGCTCTTTTTATGACAAGTGTAATATTGTTGTTAAAAATGATATTATTTATTGAATTACTGATAATAAAAGGTTAATTATATATTCTAATCTAAAACCTCATAGTAATTTTAGCCTCGGAATTTATCGATGTTCATAATTGGATATTTTTGTAAGCCTGTACCCAAATATGGACATTTTGTCCATGAAGGATATTTTACAAATATACGTTTTTCATACATCTTATAGTTGTACAATCGTTTACCTTTATCTTTATTTTTAAATCGGTCGCAAAGTAAGACTTTAAATTTAATAATTCAATTATGAACATTGTGTCCATAAATGGGTGTCCAAAATAGGTTAAATTTTTTTAAATAAATAAATTTTGTTTCACTTTAGATATGGCGACTAGAAAAGCTTATACTAAAGAACAAATGGCAAATGCAATTTAAGAAGTGAGAAAAGGACAGAAAAAATCCACTATTTAGAAAATAATAACTTAAATAACTTTTCCAAAAAAAAATTTTATTTAATTGTTTGTGTTTTTTTATGTCATGTTACATTTATAATTTAAGACAGGGTAATATACATAATAATTATATTACAGTCAGTCAGCCACACCTATCTGTCCGGTGGGTGGCGAACCGTCTACGGGCACCCGACCCCGGGTCCTCGCTCTACTATCGACTCACTCCACATCATCCGAGGCGACAGTATCCTTCCTCCCCTTTTCCTTCCCCCCTCATATATTCTTGCTACTCGTGGGAACGCAATACCGTTGTTAAAATAATGCACAAGGCAGAATGGCAGCGACGTGGTCCACAACCAGTCACGTCACGTTTCCCACAGAGGTGAAAAGTGGATCGCTGGAAGTGATCTCTGCCTACCCCTCTGGGAAAAAGGCGTGATTTTATGTATAAGTAATTGTTGAGACTGATTATAGCTGTATTTTGATAGGTATGAAACTAGTAAGAAGACATTTGATTTTTGATTATTGTTGGCAAAGTGAATAGAAAAGAGTGAAGGTTTTTTAAAATTTTTATTTAACCTCTAAACCAATTTGCTTAAAGATCGAGAAGTGAAGAAGATGATTATATTGAAATGTTATTTAAATAATAAGGTGTCCGACCGATTTCAGCCATGGCGGCCGATCTCAATTGAAATCAGCCAAGTGCGCAGGACATTTATAGTGCACAAATGCGCGCGCAAACACAAGTGCACTCTCTATTCCCTTACTCTCATAACTCGGTGAGACGGCAATCCGACATGACCGATGAGAGATCGGGCGCAGGACCACCGGCTTAACGTGCTTTTCGAGGCACGGGCGTTCAACCGCCAGCTTCCTAACTACGGGCTGAGAAATTTCATCACAGAAAAACTCACACAAATTTTGCCCGACTCCGGACTCGAACCGGGGCCCTCTCGGACCTTACGCAGCGCTTGCTACCAATAGACCAACGAAGGGGTCTCCTATTTAAATAATACTAGCTAGTTAAGAGGACATTTTTATTTGGTTTTTCTTGGCTTAAAGGCTTTGGCCTTTGCCGATTACTTTTTGATAACTGTTTGTTGATTGATATTTGAGTTACCTATTACATTATTTTATTATTTAATTTAAATGTTTTTTATTTCATTATACTAACTTACTCAACCCTAATACTCTTGAGTTATAGATTTAAGCATTCAATTGAAGAATGTCCATAAATGGGTGTCCATAATTGGATAACGTCCATAATTGGGTGTCCATAACTGGATCTTCCCTGTCCATAAATGGAGATTGGCAAAGGTTAGTTTTGCTAAATTATATTTTATTGAAGCTAGTTTAAAACTGATTTTAAACATCGAATACTTATTAAGAAAAGGACTTTTTATTAACCTCCAAATCCCTGCGAACGTATATTGCAAAACATACAAACTATGAAGAAAAAACGAAAAACAAATCCTTAAACCGTCCATAATTGGTGCATTTACAGTAATACAGTATTTTATCTTGAGTTAAAAAGAAAAAATATCTAAACGTTTTGGTTCAACTCAATTAATTACCGTCGTCAGTTGTTGCTGAAGTACTACGAATCGTTACGTTTGCTACGGTCTTTCGTAGCGTGTTCCGTAGCAGAGGTTAGTTTAAAACAAACCCGAGCTCTAAAAATAGGAGCTTTTCGGTGTCGCGTCATTTATGAAAACGCTGGAAAATCTCGGTCATTTCTCGTAGTAGTTAAATAGTTACAAAACTTATTTAATATTTTAACATCTTTCCCTAGATGCCCATAAGAAGAACTGGTGGGCATTGGCCGAAAATCGACAGCTTTGGAGTGAGTTAGGGAGGCCTTTGCCCAGCAGTGGGACAGAACAGGCTAAATAAAAAAACATCTTTCAAATACAAAATTGTATAAATCGTAGATGTACATAAAATAGGTCGATGTCCGGTAATTGGTCAAGCATAGGTCGTAAAGGTGAATAATATTATAAAGATTTTAGTTTTATGAATTACTGTCACAACATTTTTCAAGAAAAAAAAGTTATTACAGTGATTAATTAAAGACTCCTGATCGTATTATTCGTATTTATTTGACCTACATATTATGCTTGTTACGATTTCAAATGAGCTGACGACGTAATCTAAAGCGGAATTGCTCACGATGGCAAGTAATCAGGTAGGTATCTGAAATCCCGTCTAATTAATGTGGACCAAACGTTTGCCAGTATATATTCGGGTGTCGAAGATAATGAATCGACTGGTTGTTGGCACGGCGGTGGCGTGTCGCTTGCCACAACACATGTCGGCTGAGACGGTTAATATAGGGGTCAATATGACATTATAAATATCGTTATTGATAATACAAGGCGTTTACATAATCTCTCTCATGGTAATCTTCAAAATGTTTCAAGCAAAAACACGAACGATTTTAATAATTATATCGTTTGGTACACACTTCATTTATCGTGTTTTACTTAAACATACCACTATTTCATTTATTTACGAGGACCTTATTTATAATTCTTGATACCCTATTACATATTCCAAAAATATACGTATCTTCATATATCATGGTTAATTTTACGTACATGCCTGTTTGGCCAGCTAGCTGGAAACTACGAATATCTACCATCCAGGTAGCCAGTACATTTATTCCCAAAAGGGACATAACCATTCAGAATATTGGTGTGTATTAATAAACGTACCCACGCAATAACGAATAAATGTATTCCTGGAAGCACCTACGTTGGTTTATTAAGGGAATTCATCCTGCTCCAACAATACCATTCAAAGATAAATATGAGTTTAAAGAAAAATGTGGAACCGTTTGAATCCTTTGTCTTTTAACGTTCAATTTAGATAGGATACCGTGATAATTTTTCGATTAAATGTTAACAAATACACACATTACTTACTAACTCAACAAAACAAGAATACGCAAGTTACTCGAGCAATTTAAGGTATGTAATGACTGATGACAGCAGTTGACCCGCCCCGCCACATAAATATTAATTGAATCTTTGGCGGCAAATTTGTCGCAGTCAACGTCTCCAGTTAGCATATTTCCATAATCATTTAGTTCCCGGGAAATCCCGGTTTGTTAGTTAAGATTAGATCTGTGTGTACGAGGTAACCGGTAGCTAGGCTCAGCCTCCGGAGTTAAGTCTAAACAATCAACTAGCGCAAACACGGCCTACATATCTCTCGTCTATCTATTGCTAGATCCGGCCTAGTGATGTAGAAGATTCAAGTTTCCGATTGAACATTTTGTTTGGAAGGAGTCAACATTTGGTATTGTGTTTTGCTTGCGAGAACACTACATAGCTAGATGTTGAATATACCAGTATTTTGGTTTTTCATTATAAACCTCTTTACTACGTTCTGAGTATTCCTGGACGAAAGAAAAAAAGTATTTGAGAATGAAATCAAAAAATCAGCTGAAAGCTGAAATGAATATTTAGTTGCCTCTATCCAGTATTACACGGTAACTCCTGACAGTAATTAAAATAGGCAAATGACGTTTGAAAACTGTTAAACAAAAAATATTGTGTCATGGAAAATCTACACAATGTATTTGTGCACTATCCTCTGGAATACGTTCAACATTTCAAAGATCATCAGCTTAAGTAGTATTTAACTTAGAAATAATTAAGACTAGTTTTACTAACGTCAATATCCATCACAGAGGTAATTAAAAAAAGTTTCGATTGCTGCCGTCAATTAAGAACAAAGCTTCCGCTTCAAGTCTCACGAGTCTCAGCCACACGCCCCCGAGTCTTAAAAATCATGAGCCGATATCTCGAGCCTCCTACAACACTACTCGAGTGTACGTACTTACGCTAAGCAAACGCAGGAAATGTTGTTAGCTTGCGCATTAACCGATCCCGGGTTGCGGCGGGAGTGGTTCTGCTAATGCCTACTCTGCGAGTTGGCCCGGACACCTGGCCGGTGTTAAACCGGTTAATTACTGCCGTATTTATTTTGTAGTGTATACAGAGATACATTAATTTGACACGCTGGTCTTGTAATTTCATGACAAAACTATTTAAGGTTAAATTGAAAATCCTACTTTTTTTACAAGCTTTATTTAGTTTTACCTGTCCCGATGTTTAGAAGTCAGTTAAAATGCGATCAGAACTTTATGTTAAGAAAATACCTCAGTTATTGCATTCAACATTTTCTATATCTTGCTCTACTATCTATTGTTACTATTCAATCGCTCTTCCTGCTCTCTCATGCCTAGCCCTAGCAGTAGGGCGCATATTAGTAGATTAAGCTATCTAAACTCTGTGATAACAATGTTGCTTTAATAACATATTTCGTGTCCAGCAGTGGACGGTAATGGGCTGATGATGACGATGATGATAATGAAGTTATTTTTTGTCCACCACGGCGTCCTCATGAATCGCGTGTTTCTTAGGCCTCGCCCACCAGTAGTTTGGCACGTTTTGGTAGATTTAACTGTTGTAACAATGTTGTTATAGTAATTTATTTTTATTTTTTGTCCACCAGCGGCAGCAGAGGTGGACTCAGACGGCGGTCGACGTACGCTAGCGGGCGACTGCGAGCCGGCCCTCATTGGTCGTTTGTGTTCGACCCCGCGGGCCGCTTGTGCTACTATTGGTCCATGGTCGTGTCACTAGCCTTCCTCTACAACCTTTGGGTCATCGTGTATAGGTTCGCCTTCCAAGAAATTAATGGTGAGTTTGTCTTTTTTTTAATCATATCAATCGTGCAGTCTAAGACAATTCTGTTTCCTACAGTGAACAATGTGTTATCTCATAACTTTGAACAATAAATCTTTGTAGTTATCTAATCGTATCAATGCATCACAAAGAAATTGTATTCATATAAAACTAGTTTTTTGTACCTGATAATTTTAACTTATTAGATACCTACCTACTAAAAGATATAAGTTATACCTGCCAGCATATTTTCCGTAGATACGGTAGTCCAATTGGGTATGGTAATCTAATAGAATCACAAATCGTTTTATATTTGATATTATTTAGATACTAGTGGTCCCGGCGAATTTCATACCGCCAATACTGATTCTTTTTCTATATTTTCTCATTGAAACCTTTCCTGGTCTACGACGAACATTTTAAAACCAAAATTACCTAAATCGGACCGGGCGTTCTCGAGTTTTAGTCAGACTAACGAACAGCAAATCATTTTTATTTATAAGATTATAATCCTAAAATAATAAAGTACATCCTATGTTATCTACATAGGATTTTTAACTTTATCTTTGACTGAGCAATGGGTCGTCTTGTAACCTTTCTCGTTCCATTCTCGTTGCCAGGAGTCCAAATCGAGGCAATTTTTCGTCTCTGTCGCTCTAATGCATTTCGAAGGCACTCTAAACATTGTTGCTCACATCTGGCGCATAGTAACTGCATGCACCATACATTGATGCACATTTTACAGTGCAATAAATGATAGTGAGCGATGGTTTGCTTTTTTTATTTTTGTGTAACCAATTTCAAGTGTAGGATGAAACGGCCGTTCAAATGTGTTTTTTACGAGAATAGCTGAAGTACCCTAAATTGATGACCATGCATGAAGAGTGTGTTAAATTTAGAGGAAAAAGGAGTGAGAATAGTGTTTGATAGTCTTGTTTTTAGGGTTACTTACCGAAGCTACCTCAGTCAGAACAGATCACTAAATAACATCTATTACCTATGTTTTGGAACGTGTCAAATAGTAAAATATACCTTCAAGCCCCGAGTCTCACGCGCATTTGAGAGGCTCTTTTTAATATACTTAAGTTACTCGTCGCAGATAGAATCTTAAAACCGGAAAATATTTGCTTCTAATAGCAATCTGAATATATAAATAACTGTGACTCATTTTGCGCTAGGCAACAGTACTTAATGAATTATATAACGTGTTCATTGAGGCAGGAGTGTTTGATATTAATGAGTCGTGCTTCAGGGATTCTAAATGCAAACGAAAATCAAGCGAAGAGGTCCCTTCACCCTCCTCTGGTTGGAATGTTTAAGTTGTAGGCAAGGTCGTAGTTAAGAATAAACAAATTAGGTGAACTTGGTGATAGATCTATTTATTCGCTTCTGAATTACCCATTATACTTAATAGGGTATCCAACAAGGAACGACAATAAAAAAAAAAGCCAAATTATGTTTAATTCGTCTTTAAAATCATGAGATTTTGCTAAAAGAAATGGTTCATATAAAACACTAAAAAGTTGGAAAGTGGGGGCTATCTACTTTACTTGTGGGCATAAAATGAACCGACAATGTATTTTGGTACTTTTTTGATTATTTGTAAGAAGAAAAAATTATATCTGATCCCCTACTGTTACGTAAAACTGTATTGCCGCTGAGATGTCAGTCATTGAATTGACTCTTTTATCTTTTAGCTCAATTTGATTTAAAGTATTCAATGGAACTCGACAATCATCGAAACTTCAGCAACGAGTGCTCTCCACAGTATCAACGATACTCTTGTAACGATTCCACGTATCATTTTTGTGTCCGCATCGATATGCCAATACATTGGTTGTAATAAAAATTGGTGCCGAAATTTGATATTTTGAAAGTTATGCATAAATATGCAAACGGGGCGAGTTTACGAATTCAGTATTGAACGCTCTTCCTGAATACAGGAAATGGTTCGGCATGAAATGCAGTTTGCAAATTTTTGTTGGTATTATTCAATATTTGGGGCAAATCACTAACACTCACGGATTTATGGATTAGAGAGAGACGTGATACGTAGTATTTGTTTGGGATTCTCATAATCTATGTTACGTTTTGTTTGTTAGTCTAATCTATGATAAGTTTTGGCCTCATATAATGCATCGTTATTCACCTGCTGCCGAATTCAAACTACTACAAAATGATTAACTACAAATTTTACTGTGCAGCTTTCGGAACAAGTAATGGGTCAGCTGTTTGCCTTTCAAAATGTAACATTGTCTAGCACGTTTACCTTGGGAAAGCTATTTGGGTGAGTAATTCAATTCCCCAGGGCAACTTCGGGAACTATGTAAGGAGTGGGCTAGACCGTCGCCGCTAATCCCGGCTACCGTTGGAAATTGAGACGTTTTTGCTGCGCCCGAGGTATTCAAAATTAGTTTTTCATTCAGTCCAAAGATCGAGTTTCACTCGCGAACTAAGAATTCACGGAACTAATTTATACATTTGTGTGTAGGGCTGCGTTTGTAATAGCTTATTTCAAGTTGGGAGATTTGAATTTGTGAATGGCAGACGTTTTGGTGAGTTCAAGTGAAGTGCGCTTTTAGACAGGCAACATCAAACAGGTTGCACTGTGGAGAAACGTGCTCAAAATGATTGTTTGCTTTGCTTTGCATAGCTGTCGAACAGCAGTTAGTCTACCGTAATTAACTAACTTACTAAATCATCAACCTTTGAGCGTATCACGTATTCTACTAACATTATAAACGTGAAATTTTGTGAAGAGGTATATTCGTGGCTCTTTCACGTTATAACTACATAATGGGTTTTCATGGAACTCTACAATAATATAGCTTATAGGTTTATCAGAATGACGTAATATGATACAATTCGTAAAGATATACTGTGCTATTCCACGCGTCGGATGTAGTCGGGCACAACTAACAGATTACAGAAAGCAGATCTAGGAAAAAAAAACAGGTAGTACCTTTTCAATGTGTAAGTCGCGGGCATTGCAAACGCCCCCAGTTCGTATCAGTCCCCGCTACCGAGGCCCAACTCAGCCATTGTTTCACCCGCGACCCAGTCGCGATGAATTTCACCGACACGTAATCTTGTTCGCGACTCCTTTCAAGTTTCCGTTTTGTGTTGAAATTGATCATAATTCTTGGAAGTTAACTGAAAAAGTTTTGATCAAAGGGAAACATTAATTCATTTACAGCGGCGAACTTTAATTAATTTGCGTAACTATGTACTGGTGTCGTCGAGTACGCTTCTCTGATTGTCTCCCGTTTTGTTTTTATGAAACAAATTGTAATTAAAGGTTGAACAAATAATCGTGGGTGGTTTGTTATTTTGTGCAGGTACAGGCTGTCATTTGTTTCTAAAATACAAATTTCATATATTTGTTAGGAACAGATCATTTCGCTTTCAATTCTGTATAGATGGTAAAGGCTAATTAATTTGAAATCATATTCTATGTTGTGTGATTTTCGTTAATAATGTGAAATTTAAAATGATATTGGCATTACGGTTATTAGTGTTACGATAATTTAGGCTTTTTGTGATAATATTGAATACCTGCAGTCGGAATTCATTTTGTGACCTTACTCCACTGATAAAAAGTAACCATTGCATTTCTTTTGTTGCAGGCGAGACGTTAATAGTGTGGTTCTGTCTGGACTACTTTTCGGATTTCCTCTACTTGGCGGACATCTTGTTCCACTTCCGGACCGGCTACCTAGAGGACGGGGTGCTACAGACAGACGCGGCGAAGCTCAGAGCGCACTACATGAACTCTACCACGTTCTACATAGACTGCCTCTGCCTTCTGCCGCTGGACTTTCTCTACCTCTCCATAGGATTCAACTCGATCCTACGCTCCTTCCGCCTAGTGAAAATATACCGCTTCTGGGCGTTTATGGACAGAACAGAGCGGCACACAAACTATCCAAACTTGTTTAGATCAACCAGTTTAATTCATTATTTGTTAGTGATATTCCATTGGAACGGGTGCTTGTACCATATAATATATAAAAACAATGGGTTCGGTAGTAAAAATTGGGTGTATCATGACACTGAGACTGCTGATGTGGTGAAACAGTATCTGCAGAGTTATTACTGGTGCACGCTGGCGCTCACGACGATCGGTGAGTTATTTGTTTTATTATTATTAGTATGTAAGATATGGTAATAATCAAAAGTATAAATATTTGACAGAAGATTCGAAAAGGTGCATTTCTATCAACAGTCTCCGTAAAAAAATATTATCTAAACCAATCATGAAACACTTCTAGATTAAGTTACTGCAAAAAGAAATAAATGGTTTAAGTAGATACTATGGATGTTACTCGTAGTTATTGAAGGATACAATATTTCAAAGTTTTATTATGGATTATGTCTCTCAGTGCCATTAATCACTGATATTGTATTCCATTTTGAATACTCGTCTGCGACACTGTATAACGCTAATCCTAACATTTATCGACCCTCCATTGTGTGATCTGATCATACTAAAAAGGGGTTGAGAACTCTTAAGCCTCGTTCATTATGAAGCGGTTTCAGCATAATTACGTTATTTTACCTTTGAAGAAAATTCATTAATCATTTAGGGCTGCATTTAAGCCACTTTCGGAGTTTGGTTTATATTGAGTTTTATATTTGAAACTAGATGTCATCGATATTTGCTATTTTTTTTTAGTAGCAAGGGAATTGAAATTTCATATTCGGTTTTTTAGTAAAATTTTCATGATGGTCTCTTTGCTTTTTGAAGATGGTCCATGAGGATTTTAAATGATTCTCAAATATTGTACTTGTATGCAAACACATGTGTAATTTTAATGAAAGCGTTTTTTCCACTTAGTTACAATGATGGAATATGGTTGTATCATCGTAGTTTAATTAGATACAACTATTAGATACAACCTGTTCAATTTGTTCATGTACTATTAACGGTTATGTCAGTCCCATAAAGCCTTCTTAAACGTGCGTGAGTTAATTCTCTAAGATCAGCTGTTGCCCAACTTAAGTGCGACGGGGGTTCCTTAGGCCTTCGGCAGTTAATCCGAAGTTTAACCAACTGCCAGATGTCCCTAACGATTAAACGACGAAGAAACGAACATTGAAATTGACACAATTTACTTGTGGTACTTATTGCTGAATAGACTTGCCAGCGTAGGCTTGTCAGAAAATCAGGAAATTCCACTTATCTGTAGCAGTTAAGAATAAAGGTAAATAAGCCATTTTGATAAGTAGTCGGTCAGATTTTGGTATCAAAAGTTTGAAATAATTTGTCTCAATATACATGTCGTGGCCAAATCGATGAATTGATCATTTCATGAAATGGTTGGCCATTTCATGAAGTGTTCACGTTTCATGAAGTGGCCAATCAATGGTGACCAAATCATTAAACGATAAACGTTTAACGATTTGGCCAACCACGTTTGACCATATCGTAAAAAGAGGGCGATTATAAAATATTTAATGAAAACCAGGATCAATTTTGATACGTATTTGTTTATTTTTAGTTGTTACATAGGGTAACCAGTATATTGATTGGCACCTAATGCTGACTTTTGTCTTTGGCTTCAAAAATTCAATTGGACTAACGTTAGTTACAGATTTATTTAGCATTAATGGATTTTTAGATACAAACAGATTACTAAAATGATACTACAATTCAAAAATGTATCCTTATTTATTTAAAAAAACTCAAAATTATAGACAGTGATATAAATGTATAGTCATTGGCACTATGGTACAGTGATTGACACTGTAACTTAGTACAATCATTGGCACTCACAATGGCATTGCAATTATTAGCATAGTGCCAACCTAGTTACTACAACTATTTAATTAATGCTTAAATTGAATCAGTCTTCTGATGAATTAATGAAAATACTGGAAATCTTCATTATTTCATCGTCTAATAATCAAATCATCGACTTGTTGACGGTATAGACTGAGCGTAATCAATAGGTGGTTGTATAGAAGTGGTAAGATAAGGTTCCGCGTCATATGCCGCAGTCCAACGATGGCCTGCCGGCGGCGGGTGTGGGGACACTCCCGTCAGCATTGCACCAACGGCTGTCGTTGAGGGACGGGAGTGACCTTGCGTACCGGGACCCCTGTCGCTTTCCGTGGAGGCTCCGCCGGTGGTGTTGTGCGTGAAGGCTCTGTACACAAGGCCAAGTACCACTGCACCACCAGTAGGCGATGAGGTACGCCGCGGAGTTTATTGGGTACACCTCTAGTGGCCCTAGGAATTGCACCTTAGCCCAGGAGCAGCTGCCGGTCTTTTCCATCTCAGCACCCTCAGCAAGAAGTCCCACATACCACCTAGGGTAAACCCCTACCCAAGGTGAAGGTGCATCAAGCATATTCCGCGTCAAAAAATAAATAAATTAGGATTATAGGATTCAGAAGTATAGCGATTGGCAGGTCTGCCAATGACTGAGCGGTAATATATATTTCAGTGCAATTATTGGCATAGCAAAAACTGCGTGAACACTAATCTTTTTTTTTCGAAAAAGTTAAAAATCATATTCCTAACATAATATCATGACGTAAAGCTAAAATATCCTTCAAATGGTTACCTGGAATCGTATAAAATTCACTTCTAACGCACTCCTCACCAAACTTTTTCAGGTTAAAATTGCCGCGAACTTTCACTGTTGACTTAATCCAACAGAAAAACTATTAAGACGTCATTTTGGCGTAAAGTTAAGTATTTCCACAAGTAAATGTAGAAATTTGCCGCTGAATAGTAGTTTTTTCATATCAAAAATGTATTTACGAAATTAAATATTTGAAATGAAAGGCAAAAGTGCCAATCACTGGGGGGGTGCCAAGAATGGTACTGGTTACCCTACTTTCAAAATAAAAAGGTTTAAAATTTTATAACAATAAAAAAAATCATTAAATGCATTTAATGATTTTTTTATTGTTATAAAAAATATATTTTATTGTTATAACGCTAGAGATGGAAATTTGCAAGTATTTTAGTACAAGCAGTATAAAAGTCACGTAAACAATAAAAAAATTAAACAAGGTAACAGTCACTTGCTAGCGCAAGACAGGTCAGGTCAGGTGTCAGGTGGGAGACATTTTGTCGACCGGTTGCTGTTACCACCATACAGTTGTGTAAAACCCGCCAAGTGACTCTGACCTCTTTCGGTCAGGTCGCGTTCCGGGATCAGCACTGTACGAACCGGAGCCAGGGGGGGAGCATTGCTGCGGCAAGCGCCGGACCAGTGGAGTCTTAGCGGCGGTATTGTGCGGGCGGAGCGGGTCAGCCCGCCGGTGCGGGGTCCCTTCCGTCCGCCGGACTGGCCAACTCCGACCCGCACAGCGATGCGAGACTCCACGCCTTGTCTCGTTGTTGCCGCAGCAGTGGTCTCCTTTTTCACGGCTTTCAGGGTGAGTGCGACAGGCTCAATATGGTATATTGTGCCTGTCGACCTCATATTTGGATCTCACTACCGCTTACCACCAGGTGGAGTGAGGTCATCTTGTTAGCCTTTTATAAAAAAAAAAAAAAAAAAGACAAATTTATTAATAATAAGGTGCATTAAGGCGATTAAAACACGGCACCGCGCACAAAGTCACATGAACAACAAAAATCATAGGATAGTCGGCGCCCTTTCCTTGAATATAAGATATTCCTCCCTCTTCGACAGTTTCCATAATATCATATTTCGATAACCAGTAGTAGTCCCTGGATTTCTTTTTCGTGTCACCCTACTCTCCTTTATTTGCTGTTTAACCTGAAAAAGAAATTAAATTAGCTATCAGTCTTTTGACAATCAATATACAGATAAATAAAAAAATATTTTGATAAAACACGTTATTTGTAAGTAAGTAAAATATTACTAACCTTAGAAATACATTCCAAACTCCACGGTTATTTCACATTTTGCTCGGAACCTTGCATGACTTGCATACTCTAATACGTTTTCATCGAATTATTTAACGAATAATTTAACTTTCTTCCGTGTTTAATAAAGAATTATTCGCATTTTTTCTGAGAGAAAATTCGTCTTTGTTTACAAGGGCCGCCATTTTTACACAAACTGCACAAAAACAACCAGTGTTGCCAAATAAGTGTATTTACTGCCTAAAATAGGCAAACTTCCGACAATTTTGTCCAAATTAAAATTAAATGTACCTACTTTAAAAATAACATTAATTTTATTAAAAAAAATGTTTTGCTAAAAATATGCTATTCTAAAATAAAAGATAAAATAATATGCTAAACAGGAAGAAAATTTAGCACATTGTGCAAATTTAGCATATTTGCACATAGTGCTTAATTGGTATGGCAACTCTGGCACTCTACCGGTAAAGTCAACGAAACAATTCCACGATATGATCGATTGAGATTGATCGTTTCATGAAATGGCAGTGCATCTAGTTGGCCCAATCGTCAAACGATTTCTTATCATTGATCTGACCTGGCCACATCATGATATGGCCAATGTGTGATTGGCCATTTCATGAAATGCAACCATTTCATGAAATGGCCAATCATTTCATGAAATGGCCAATTCTACGATGTGGCCACGACATACATATACTAATCGGCGAACTTATTTATAAAGTTACATGTTTCAATCCGTTTCTGAACACAAAATAAGGATTCACACTTGCAGAGAGCCTACCACACGAAATTGCTCATGCCACTGTTTAGACAAAATATCACAAATTAAGTACCTTGGGGTAATGGTTGACCAGCGTCTTACTTGGCATGCGCACATTGACCTACTTGCAGGAAGAATTCGTAAACTATCTTGGATCTTTAAAATTCTTAGAAATGTGGCTGACACTATCCTTTTAAAACAAACATATATATCACTAGCACAATCTATTTTAAATTATTGCATAACAATATGGGGTGGTTCTACGAAAGTACGCTTTCTAGAATTGGAACGAGCTCAGAGATCTCTACTAAAAGTTATTTATTCTAGACCTTATAGGTTTCCCACCACCAGTCTATACTTACAATGTGGTTTACTATCTGTACGGAAACTTTACATTTTACAAGTAATACTAAAACTACACTCGAAACTACCATATATTCCATCTAAACATAATAATAAAAGAAGGGCACAAAACGTTGCACCTATTACAAAAAATTAAGACTGCTTATGACAGAAGACAATATATAAGACAATCGGCTAATATTTACAATAAATTAAATAAAATTCTTAATTTTCACTCAACTACAAGATATTCCTGTAAACACACCTTGCAAAACTGGCTTCGAGATAAAACTTACAGTGACATAGAAAATCTTATCCTTACGTAGATATTGTATTTATATTCTTATTTTCGTCCTTTTCCAAACTTAATATACACTTGCGCGCGCACACGCACATACTCACATGCACACACACACACTCACACACACACACACACACACACACACACACACACACACACACACACACACACACACACACACACACACACACACACACACACACACACACACACACACACATACACATAATATAGTATTTAGTTAGTAAAAATAATAAATAAGTATAAAAATATTTAATTATATAATAAGCATAGTTTATACTTTTGTCAAAATTTAAATCGATTTAAATTGTATCTTGTTTAACTTTTTGTAACTAGTTTAAAAACATCTAAATGCAATGTATCTTTATCTTTATTAATGTTAAGAAAGAGCGGCGTCTCCAAACACAGGCATTATGCTTAAATGGAGACACCCACCACGATCTATGTTCCTTTGAAAAAGATACTGAATAAACATTTTTCATTTTCATTTTCATTTTTTTTCATTTTCAATCAAAAGTAAGAAAAAAAATCACATTTCTTGTTTACATTAAAATGCTAGCTAGTTACATAAACTTTACAAAATTTACACATATGATATTTCAAAAAACGATTTTCATAAGTAAGTAGCATAGTATGTATGTTTCATACATAAATCAATTCTGTAGATTAAATATGCATTTGCTTGAAAATTGTGTAACATATTATTTTTATATTCCTTGATATATTATTACCCTCTCCGATCTTGATGGCCCTATATTTCAACAAATCTACTTACGACTCCACACCCGCAGCACACGCGTTTCAAATTACGTGAACGAAATAGCATATGGGAGCCAGAAGGAAAAGCATTCATCATTCAAAATCATTTCTCCGCCATGAAAAATGACTAGACTCTCTTCGTCGTACGTGTAGCATGAAATTAATACGCAATTTCGTATCAAATATTTATTTGAGGTAAAATTTGTAAATGTCAATTTTGTCAAGTGTTTTTTGACCTTTTAAACGTCAAACACTATTATATTATTCAACACTTATTTAAAAAAGAATCTGACGATAATATACTGTAGTAATTTATGCATAGACGGATGTCGAAAGTAAATTAGTAAGACTTTCGTTTTAGTATCTCAAATGCACTTCAAGAAAAATAAGTTATCTAGTCTTGATAGTAAGCACAATACCAAGACCAAGATTACTCTTGAAGTATTAAGCTATAATCCTGACGTTAATGTATACTATTTGCATATTTATTAATTGCGATGCAGTCCGATGCAGTGGAGGAGTTGAGCCCATTAACCGGGAGCTGTTTACTTAAAACTGTTTGCTATATTTTTTACATAATTGCCTGAACAGCGCTGCTTGTACGAGCTCAAAAGGCATAAAACTGTACTAGGCTCTGAACAGTTTGAGCTTTTATTCTACTAGTTTCAATAGCTAAAATAAAATGTTCACTGGAACGTGGCTGAATCGAAAATCAGGAACCACAGTATGTATGTACCTACTTTTTACTTTACTCCTTAACCTAGAAAGGCAACTATCCGATTTGTCCTGAAGGTACGATCTACATACGCATTATTTAACTAATTTTTAATGTTTGTAGTAATCAGAAAATCATTGATACATTACAGTTTATATTTAGGGGACGCCATTTATTCTAAAAGCTCTTTTCATCAACTTTCTTTCAATAACGAAGGGAAGTAATTAATAAAAAAAATCTGTAAGCGATTTTTTTTGCAATTTGTCACTTCTTTTGTTATCGTCACGCGGCGACGCCTTTTCCGCTGTCCGTTTTTATAACAGGCATTTACTCCTGTAATTAAGTTTCATCGACAAGGCGACTGAACAAAGGGTGAGTTTCATAACCAGGCGAATGAGTGAGGGCTGTCCGGGCCGTGCGCGCTCATTCACTCCTTGAGAATATTGCTTTGTAATAACGAGGATTGAGTGAGACGGGTTTGCTAGTCGAGCTTTAGCAACTGCAGGCTGGAGCTTAAAATAATGTAATACGTTGACCCTTGTCAAGGAATATTATAAAAAGACTGGACTTTTACAATGTTTTGTTGTGATAATCTTGTTCTGATTCAAACGATTTGTGCCAAGGTTACCAAGCCTATAATAATAAATAGTTTCGAGTTTTAATATAGTTATGGTATTAGGTAATGTGCAAGCCACTTATTAAGTTATTATTTGCCCCTTTAATAAATGAATTATTCCTTTTTACAAATTAATTTATTATTTATTTATGTGGTTTAGACACTTGCAGATTTGATTCGATTTTGCAATAAAGTAGGTTCCAAATTCAAGACCCCGATCTTCTCAGTATTTGGCTATTAGAGAGCTTCTTCTGTGACACGGCCTATACTTCGTATCTGATGATTTTCAGCGAACATCGCGTAGATAGCACACTGGCATAGATACGTGATGTGATTCATTTAGTTTGAAATACGATTCGACTAAAGGACTGCGTCCCGGTCGGTGACTTATGGTAACGCATCTAACTAGAGTTATTGGCTCATAGTGGATTTATGGTACGTAAAATTCCTGATCTTTCTAATATTTCTGTGGAGAAATGTCCATCGATGACCGTTACTACCGGTACAAATCAATATTACAAACTTACTCGTTAGGAATGGTTTTCCATATTTTTTTTGTAAGTGAGTTTTAGCAGATAGTAGTGAACATACATATTGGTGACTACCCTTTATCCGTTATAGCCCTTTTCAGTATACCTTAAAGTACAAAACATAAACTGTTGCTTTAAGAATCACGCTTAATATTTAAATCTAACTCAATATATTTAAGTTAGATTCAACCTAAGCCCTAATAACTACAAAAGATGATCTAAAAGTATGTGCAATACTCTTAAAGCAAGCATATTGCTCTTTATGTATTTTTTAGTCAGCATAAATTGTTCCGCACTCAGACCACTTTCTAGCTGGTGCTTGAATATCGTCTCAAAACGCTGAGCTTAGAGTTCTAAACGGGACGTAACATGTCGTTAAAGAATACTACAGAGATTACATCACACGAGAGTGAAGTAAAATGTGCGAACTAGCACTTACGCCTTAATAGTATGGCTCCTAGTATTATATTAAGTTTATGCATTGTCGTTCGACGGAATCAATGAGAAAAACGGTTGAGCACTCGGCAGCAGTTGTTGAGTCTATAAAATCTGAATGCTTTCTTGTGAGTAGATTCTGGCTGACTCAGAGCTTTTTGGTACTGTCATGTATTCTTCCTTGAATGTCATTCTTATACCTTAGCCGCTCTAAGTTGGCCGATTTGCTACATGTCAGACTGACTGCACTAGTGAGGGACAACGGTAAAATTGCCGAAGTATATAAGTAACAGTTATTTCCACTTTATAACCAAGCAAGGTCTAATTATAACAAATTTTTATTTAAAACATTAATTCACATCCAAAAGATTGAATTTAAGTTCCTTATTTATAAATATATTTATTTTTAAAATACAATACTTATTAAATCCTTCATCCTATTTTAAAAAAATACCTGGTGAGTATTACCCACTACGTCACTATGAAAACGTGTCAAACGGCGTAACCTTGTAAAAGCGTACAGAGACAGAGTGGAAATTTTACGCTTTCTTTTTATAATTCAATTATTTTAGGTAATAAAAGACAAATAATTAGATAATTAGGTGCATTTGACATTTTGAAATAACGTCTTATTTTTAAAAGTTGTTCTTTATGATTCGCTAAATATGTTCCTCTTAACAAGGATAAATGCAAAATATAATAAAAAAGTGTCAAATCAGTCTTCTAAGAACGGCTCCGGTATAGGATAATTATACTAACTCATTGTTAGATGTTTTGGATAAAATATTTTTGAAGTAGGTAATATAATAAAAATGCAAAAATAATTTTGTGATCTCAGCCAGTTTTTCCTTACATTACTCTACACACTTTTAAATAGGTTTATTAAATCAATAAAGGTACACATGAAAAGTTAAGAAAAAGTTTGTTCGATCAAATTTGTAAATCGTCTATTCTAATCTGCCAGTTTTTTTTTGGTTAAATCAAAACTGAAAATTGACGATGATTACAATTTGCTTCTTCATGAAAAAAAGAAGTCGCACGCCAAAGTTAGCTCGTGATTTCATATTTCCATCTCATAAGAGATAAAATGTATGAAGTACCATCGTAGTCGTAGCATTCGCTCTTATGCCTTTATTGCACGCCTTCTAGAATATATTGGGTGTCATTGCTTTTGTATGTAGAGCGGCACCCGATAAAATCGATGACAAGAATGTGTGAACGATCCGCACGTGGAAACATTTTAAAGCTGAATACATTCATAGTTTATATTTTTATACTTGTTTGGTCTGCTAGTTATGATTGGCTCAACATAATTAGCCAAGGAAGTTAGATACAGCTTACAGATTAGTATGAAATAAGAGAAATGATTTCGACGGAACAGCGGAAGGTACTTACAAAGTTGTGAAGGAAATAATTGTATTACCACTACTCAACGTTTATATTACCCAACCCATGTACAAATCGGCTGAAGCCAAACCAAAAATGAAAATAAAGCGTTCTGTCATTTTTAACTTAAAGGCATGCTGAGACGCACTTTTCGGGACGATTAAACCTCTTAGTGAGCTTGAAATATTATATTTGTACCGTATCTGAATGTGTATTTTTAAAAATCTGATATTAGTAACATCGGAAGTTAGCTCTTAGTCAATTCAGTAGTGCAAAAATAAATAATAAATAAATATTGCACAACTTCATATACATTGAACTGATTCCGTGGTAAGTAGCTTATACTTGTGTTACAGATATCAGAATCAACAGTGGATACACAAATGTACTTAAATATATTGAATAACACACCCAGACACGGAACTAACACCGAGGTTCGTCACACAAATATTTGTCCCGGGTGGGAATCGAACTCACGACTCTTGGAGCCAGTCATAATGTTTAATTTTTGTTACAATTTTATATCTCGACGAAACACATTACTAAAAGTAGTATTTTATTTGATTAATAACAGTAAGTGTAATTATGTCACGCTTAAGATGAGCTCTCTCTAAGTAAGTTTAAGTTTGTAAGCTTTTACTTAATATTCAGATTTGAATACTCTTCTAAAATTATCGATAAAATGCAAAAGAAGTCATAATAGTAGGGGTAGGATCTCGACTGGAGTACTATCGAATCGAGTGTACCTAGATAGGTACTTGTTTATCGGCAACGTCTGTCGTCGCCCGGCGACTCGACCGGTCTGCCGACTGGTCGGTTGATCAGTCGGCAAGTTGGCTGTCGGGTCGAATCAATTATCTGGCGTGTCTGAAGGCGAAGGTGAATTAATAAAATCAATGTTTACGTATGCTAGCTTTGATGGGGGACATTTTCGGTCGATGCAGTTGGCGGTTTTGGTGGCCGTTGTGTGGTTACACGACGTTATTTGTTCCGTTCAGTTAGTGGATTTTAGACTTTCTCAGTTAGTTTGTTTTTCAACATCAGATTCCTACAATATGAAATAATACTTTATATTTTAGTCAGTATAAAGTAATTACAACTGATACTTTTCATTATTAAAAAAAATTGTTGCACGAAAATTAACAATAATTTTACAAATTATGTTTATACTTTGAGCTTTAACAGCCCATTGGGCTTTAGCAGACCATATCATCACATCGAAATAAGAGAAACACAAAAACATTTCGGTAATGACTCTTTATCCGGTTATCCCCAACGGCAAATAAGCTCAACTTTAATCGCTAATTTACGTTCATTAATTACACAAACTGAACGCGCGAGATTATACTCGCCGGAACTCATAACTCGTTCTATAATTAGCTGTTATAAGTTGTTCCCAGCCCATAGTGTAGCAGATTAAAATAATAAACTAAGCACCCGGCCCTGTCAGCCGGAGTTACCCGGACTTACCCGATGGGATTATTCCACTTTCCCCTCCTAAGTCGTCCCACTGAGGGAACCAAGGCAGTGCTCCGGAATGTTACCATTAGTTCAAAAATAAAAGCAATATTCTGACGAATTGAGAACCTGCTCCTTTTTGAAGACTGTTAAAAATAGACTTCGACTCCAAATAAAAATAAAATACATCACAAGTTGCTCTGATTTGGAAGTCAGTTGCTTAAGTAATATGCTAGTCGGTAGTTTGTTACCTTAGCTACGGTTCCAGAAGTCGTAGGTTTGATTCCTACCCGGGACAAACATTTGTGTAACTGACATCGGTGTTTGTTCTGTTGTTTCTGATATCCGTAACACAAGTGCTTAAAAGCAATTTACTTCGGAGTCGGAGTAATATGTATTTATATTTAAATACTAATAAAAACACACCGATGTTCATCACAAAAATATTTGTCCCGAATAGGAAATGAACCCACAAGTCTTTTTTCAAGAGCCAAGGGCAAGGCAAAAGGTTACATTTCATTAATTTTACTACTGAGAAGGCAGTGCATATTCCATCACAACTTTAGACATTTTATCCCTTTAGTGGAGCAGTTTCTCGGAGCAAAGTGGAATAATCCACCCGATCCGGGTAACCGGCGAGTTATCCAGACCTCGACACTTCCCGCCATAAACAACGAGATAATTGTAGGAAAGATAACGCTTATTTATGCTGCTAATACCGGGAATCGATGAGTCGCTAAAGGGCGGAGAGAAGGAAGAGGGTTTTTTATAGCTGAGAAAAATTATTACGATAGATTTTTTCTTGGATAAAGCGTTTAATGAGATCTGAAGTAAACGATCGTCGGCTATGAAAAAAATGTATGCGTATATTTGCTTTGCGGTAGATTGATTTTATTGAATAGAGATCATCTAATCGAACTCGAAAGACTAATAAGTATTTTGACATCGTGGTCTATCGTAGAGTAAATAAATTGGGAAAGCTGTAGAACTTGGATTGCCTATTATTTATAACCAACATCCCTGGTCTAGAAATAAAACGTTTTTATCAATTTATTTTTATTAATGTGCTTGTAAACCTTTTTAAAAGTGACTGTCGAGATCAAGCAACATGATACAGGTTACGCGATCTTTATGGCGCTGAGTAACTGATACGCTTTAAAATGTACACTTACAGATTAAGAAATAAAACCCGGCCAAGTGTGAGTCAGATTTGCACATGAGAGGTAAGCCTAACTAAAAACAAAGTAAAAAGAATATTAAGAGGGGCCCCTAAAATATTCTTCTTATTTCGTTTATAGTGGCAACATGAATAATAAATACATCATAAGATTATCAGTTCAAAACTAATCAACAATTAAGCTATAGCAGTTCTCGAGAGCCAGCCTGGTGACAAACGGACGGACAGCAAAGTCTTTGTGATAAGCCTAAGGGGAGCCCTAAAATTTACCAAACTTTCGTATTGAAATTATCGTATTCAACGTTATTCTTCAAGTTTAAAAAATTTAATAAACTTTCCAGTTGAAAGCGATATTTCAGCATCCCCCAACCCAGTCTACACTTTTCCCATAAACAAAAGATAATAGTAGGTAGATAAAGCTCACTTATACCCGCTAATAGGCTCGGGAAATCGATGGGCTGCCGGGGAACAGGATCGGAAGGGGAGTTTTTTATCCAAGTGCTAATAAGGTGCTGAAGTGCCACTGCTTATTATTGTGTACTAGCTTTCACGTGAAGCCGTTCGTTGGTTAATATTATTCTCTGCTCCATAGTTAAGGGTGAAAGGTATACCATTCTCACGGCAAAGGGACAGCTAATTTTTGCTGGATACCTTGGCACTATTCTAGCGTAGCAAACCTGATATACGACTAAATATTGTTATTTTGTTTCCTAAATCGTAAGGCCGCCTTGGAATCGAATGTTCATGATCCGCTTTTAATACAGATAATACTCCCGCGAATAATGTCATTGTAGTGCCTTACTACAAGCAATAAGTGTCAAAAATCAGCCGGTGTTTTCAGGAGAGTATAATGAAATGAAGGAAAATAAGGTGTTTTATAGTACCTTTGACTTACAATTTGAAATTGTAAATTGCCTGAGTAGATTTAACTTTTAAACTGATAATTTCAAATATGAAAAAATTAAATAATAAAGTTGTTATTTTTAAATACATATCCGTTGCAATTTCTGGCCAGGTAGTAATTGTTACTAAGAAAGAGGAATATAACAGCTGGGATATCTTCGATTTTGAATTTATTTAACGACCTCCTTTGATATACTAATGCAGTAAAATTTTATCATGATATTGAGTCAATCACCACACAATACTCGACTAAACCTAAGTTTAGTACAGTTGTAAGTACTAAGACTTTGTTCTAATATACGCGCACATAGGTGTTTCATTGTGGGACGCCATTCAGTTTAATGATCACCACAATGAGTTCCGCATGGCGAACACACCCGTTAAAAGCAAGAGCCATGCATTTATGACCCAAATCTTAGAGCGTACAGACGCCATCATAAGTTCCATAGCTAGTGGACCTTATTGCAATAGGAATAAGAGTCACTTCGGTATGTGAGTTACAATGAAGGAAATGTTATAGCCTTGTGGGAACAGAAAATTAAAGAATTTCACCGAAAGTGTTCACGGGCAGTTTGTGTGATGTTAATCGTCTTGTGCTTATTATGTTAACGCTTTTCAGTTGTGCTGCTTTCAATTATGTAACATTTTGCAATTTAGATGTTTCCCTAATATAATTTTCAATAACACGAGTGTGTAGTTCAGAAAAGACAACTCCGCCCTGGGAGAAATATAAATAATTATTTACCTACTTATGAGATACGGCTCAGTAAATAGAGGCGAACAATAACTATACATACCAATACAATTTCCACACTCCGTAAATATTTTATTTCAGCTTTCATCGCCTCACTGTTGGTATGAGAAAAAAAAATCAGAGTGACAGCCTCCAGCCGTTTGCTTTTAAAGTGTAATATTTAACAGCATTTTGAATAAAAGCTTTTATTCTCCTGCAATGCCACCTGTTTTGATATTGTAAAATGATTTACTGACACACTGTTTGATATATATTTCAGAACAAAGATTTAATGTAGGAGCAAATAATATATTCTCGGTAGCTGTTCGATGGAGCACTGGAATAAAGCGGCACTTTTGAGAGGAATATTAAAAGCGTTTCACGAATGTATTTATTTCCATTTTAATTTAAATAGGTTCGCGCATTCACGAGTGTGCGTTGATGAAATTCTCAAAAGTGATTGAAATAAAGCTGCAAATGTCAATGCTGGTGGCGTATTCGGACCGAAATATTGCGCTTATTGGAATATTTAATCGTGTGACGTGGTGTACAGTCAATCCATTATATCGAAGATTTTCAGGGATGAATATATGAAATTACGATTTGAACAGGTACGAGTGTAATTAATATAGTAATTTACATTACGTGGACTCAGTAAATACAAAACTAAATTATTAGTAGTAACTACATATCAATAAAAGTTGCAATAATAGATAGTTGAATTTATGCAAACATGGATATTGGATACTACCATCGAATCGTTTTAACCTACTAATAAACATAAGTACACGTATTTGGTTATGGCAGCCAATTCTGTTATTCGTAAAATTTACTGTAAAATACCTTAATAGTAAATATGCCATAGGCCCTGCAAGCAAGGAACGGTAAACAAAACATTTTTAAATGATCAAAGTTGTCCAGTCCTGCAAAACCAGCGCTCGTAACGGGGCAAAAACGCTCCCGCCGTATTTCAGGTTAAATATCTCGCCCCTTTGCCTTTTCCAGCCTTTAAAAATATCTTCTGGCGACTCCTATTCAGCGAATATCGATAGGGGAATGAAATGCGAGAGGTAAACGTGTGTCAACTGACGTGCATTGTGGGCAAACTTTTTGTCGAGTCGTATTCCGAAGTTACAATTTCTGGTTGTGGCGACATGGGCCTTTGTTGTGGACGTGTGTCGGCTACAACCCTTCCCATTTTTGGACATGTAAACGCAAATAAAAGAGCCGCGAATAATGGCTTTGTTCTATGGTGACGCCAGTGGTGAAATGATGAGTGCACTAGGGTCGAAATGATTTGAAAGGAATTTGTGAGTGGTTGTTTGCGGGTCCGAGTAGATGCCTGTTACTTAACACTGATTGAGGCACCCTTTTAGATTTTGCACACAGAGTCGCTATCTAGACATTTTAACTATTTTCTATTTGAAATGTCCCTTCAATGCCCAATAAAAAATAATTAACCGTAACAATAAATCAAAACCGCGAATAAATAGCGCGTAATGGTTGTGACGAATGCCCAATGTACTGCGGTGCGAGGCTTCAATGGAAAATTCAATTTATTACTACATATAATGATGGAGGATTGCGAAGCAGCTATCTGATATGTATGTCACAGTACAAAGTAAAGACACAGTATAAAATGGTTTATGATGGAAGCGTAGGAAAAGAGAGTGCTGGGTGTAATGTGAGTTATACTTGTGCCTTTATTGAGATTGATGAGCCACTGCGACTGAAAACTCTGTGAGTATGGTTAAGATATGGGAAGGTACATTTTAGATACGGTTTAAGACATTTGTTTCTCGATAATAATGCGTATTCAAATAAAAGAGAAACACAGAGTGCTTATAAAATATAGTGCTAAGTAACTAGACTTTGAGCATGATTTTATACTTTTGTTCAGATTTAATGTAAGACACAATTATACTGTTAGCGTAGAAAAATGAATAGCAACTACAATGAGAAAAAAACGTATAAAATCATAAAAAATATACTTAAGCCAATTTGGGTAAAAATATCCCGAAATATCCGAAGTCATCAGTCATTCTTTTGTTTCACCGCTGAAACAACAATCTTAGCAAGTAATTAAAAGCGAACTTTTACGTAATTAGGATAATACCGCTAAGTTTACCATAATTAGATTACCTCTCTGCCGTTGGGCACGCACGGTCAACATGGCTGGGCCTTTGCTAAGCGAATATAGCCTTTACCTTAGCGTAAATAGAGTGGTTGTCAGTATGCAGAGTACAATCCTACGCAAGGGCCCTCAACAATAATGGGAAAAGTTTAAATCAACAGCAAATCCTTTGTGCTCCGGCGGTGGTTGTTATTATATCGGTTTCACCTGTACTGTACTTCCTCGTTAATAATGTACTAACACACATCGGATACGCCCCTAATTGGCTTATCGTATATCGTGTATAATGTTACCTGTTTATTGCGACCCTCAGATTAAGTAGGGTACGATTTAACCCGAAAATTTTTGCCTTGTCGGCTTGTGACTGAGTTTTAATTGTGTTAGGCAAATTTACCAATTCTATTTACATTTACTGTTTAAATATTACATTCTGCGTAGCAAAGCATTTTATAATAATAGGTCAGCGGGTGCGGAAACTTTGTCAGTTTATCAACGTCTAACTAAATTCAATATTGACTGTATGTTGTTTTGTTTGATTTTGGGCACAATTTAGAATGTGCTTGCTGGCTATTTATAAATTGAGTATTTTAGTGGCCTTGGTATTTATGTTTAAGAGCTTGACAAAAGTAAAAAAATAAGAAATAATTGAAACATTTCCACACGGCCATTTGACCCCAAATTAAGCAGAGCGTGTATGTATATATGGGTGTCCGAGACAGATATACAAACATAGATATTTATAAATTCATACTTAAATACATTTCACGTTCAGACACAAAAATGCCGTTTTTTTCCTTTTGAGAGCGGTGACCAAGAAGTTAAAAAATATTAATGTAATAAGTAGTATCCTTATGGATAGTAGGAAATACATGCAGGATGAATGAGAATTTGATAAAGAAAGAAAAGACATTTATGCACACATACACAATTACATAAATAAACAAACACACATAAGGGTAAAAATGAATGAAATTTCAAGTTCACATCTCCATACACTCTTAAAGTATATTAGTCATTCAGATGTACGAAAAATCACTGGCATTTAAAATAGCTGAACCCTAAAACCGATGCCATTGGCTCTCAAAGCCAAAAATCAGAAAATCCATCCGAAAGGCTTTTAAGCTTTCGCACTCACAATATTAGCGAGATTCGAGTGCCTCAATGTTTCCCCGTCTCTGTTTTACTTTTAAAAGAAAAATGACAGCAATAACGGCACATTATACACACAAGGGGGTAATAAAAGGGTGTATCGGTGTCTCGGGCGGCCCTTTGCGGACGTTTAGCGCCTTACTCGTGTAACGTACGCAATAAGCAGTAATGATGTGTTCACACTGGTGTTAAAATATTTTCTTGCGACTGAATATTGCCCTCTATTTACACATTGGTGTTTACTCTACTAATTGAAGACGAAGAAGGTGACTGAAGTCTTGTCGTTCGTATTATTTTCCCAGTTTTATCCTGTACTTTCATATAATCTAAATAAGTATATAAAAGGAGAAACTGACTGACTGATTCACTGACTGGCTGACTGACTGACATATCGACGCATAGCCTAAACGGCTAAACGTAGGCACTTGAAATTTGGAAGGGGCGAAGCTTAAGTACCGTAGAGGTGCACTAAGAAAGGAATTCCTGAAACTCTTACGGGAATGGGAATTAGCGAGAAAATCTTTTTGTGTGAAAAATCTATACCACTTAAGTTAGATGCTGTAAATTTGGCATGCAGGTACCATAGTAAAGTTAAAGCTTAGTTGGAACAGGATATTGAAAAATCTTACGGGAACGGGAGTTAGCAGGAAAAAAACTTTTATATGTAAAATCCTGTAGTCCACGCGAACGAAGTCGCGGGTACAGCTAGTGGTATATATGAAAGTACAGGATTCTGTACTTTCATTTTAAACGTAGAAATCTTGAAATCGTATGAAATAAAACTAAGATTAAAATCAATTTTAATAAACTGGGCAGTGTGTCCGAGCATTAAGTATATGGTTTTTTACTCTGTAATAAAAATCGACTGGATTAACACTTAGAAGTATAAATGCTAAATAGTAAGAAAGAAAATTAAGTAGAATTTACAACATCAGTCAACTTATTGAACTAATCAAAGATAAAAACAAACTATGATAACGCAATTTTTCATTGAAAACAATGAACAAAAAATAAAAAATAACTTAAATTTAATTTAAAGTAAACATCTCAAATGGAAAATGGAAACTCTGGGCAAAATTTAAAAAGTCCTCGCAAAAATTCGCTAACGTCATTTGCTAAAGATATTATCTCGAAGAAGACCGAGCTAGGTGTTTCCCTGAACGGGACCAACAGGAAACAAAAGACAATTTAACTTTTGACACATCTTTTGCGTGATAAAACTTTATGGCTGATAGGCCTTAACTTGTGCCAAACTACGTAGTTCATAGCTTTACCTCTAAATAGTTTCGCGTAAACGTATTTATGCTTAAAGTTTGTTTTATAGCGTTACATGTAGTTTAATAGTAATGTCAGTAAAGTTAAAAACGTATTTTAACAATATTACTAAGAGTATCGACATAGCTCATCGCATTAGCAAGATGAAGTGGCAGTGGGCTGGCCACATCAGCCGTAGAACTGACAACCGCTGGGGTAGACTAGTTCTGGAGTGGATACCGCGGCCACCGTAGTGTAGGACGCCCGCAGGCCAGGTGGTGTGACGATCTGCGCAGGACGGCTGTTACGAACTGGATGCGAGTGGCCGAGGATAGAGAAAAGTGGCGTGCATTTGGAGAGGCCTATGTCCAGCAGTGGACAGGAATGGGCTAATGATGACTAAGAATAATTTTCGTATGCTTACGTTAGTGCCTCAATAACGTTTTTCTCTTATTTACTTAGGTACTATTTATGTTAGTCATCACCATCAGCCTATAAACGTCCTACTGAAGGGGCACGGGCCTACTCAAAACTAGGGCGATAATACCTTAGTCAACCATTCGTGCCAAGTGTGGGTTAGTTGACTACACGATCTAATAATTTCTTGGTAGGTGTGAAGTGTTCACCGTTAAAGTTTATGTTAGTGAAATAGTAAAATAGAAAGCAACCTCAGCATTATTGTTTGTTTAAAAGAATCACCTCAAATAAAATAATAGGGTTTAAATTACCTACTTAGTGTTCTATCTGACCATGTAGAAATATAGTCTCTATAGTCAATTGAAAAATAAGTATGAAAAAAGGCTTATTGGCTATTGAAACCATTTACTTACCATTTTTGTAGTGCTCGGCGCCTGATAACTTTAAAAGTTATTCACGGAATTGGGTATCCCTATCCCGTTTCGAGTGTCATCTTTGGAGAGGCGATTTGTCTTCTAAACCATTGCGTCTGGGAACTTCCTTATCGGCCGCTGGGGTATTACAAAATACAGCGACGGAAATTTATTTCATAGTCACGTTTTGCTAAAATTTAAGAATTGGCTCTCTACGTGATTATCAATTTGTCGATATTTGAAGGGTTAAACGTGTGGTAAAAAACTACGGTAGGTAACATATTAATAAGTAGCGTGAACAACCTATCCTCAAATGTATGCTATAGTCCGTAAATTATAGCTTGATTTCATTAAACGAAGTAATATTGTAATTGTGATAACAATATAGCTTGTGCTTTAAAATTTAGAATTGTAGGGAATTATAAATCCTGGAATCATATGCATGCATGTATTCAAATCATATTTTCCACTCACTTAAACTAATTAAATATATTGAGGTAAAACGGAAACGGCTCTTACAAGTACACTTAATAATTGTAACAGAAAGATAAGGAACTTAGCGTGTGAATTAGCCACTAGGGGCGCTTGTGTCGAGTGAGGTCCTTCAAATGTCATATGCCACTGTTTTCGGGTCAGTTTTGAAAGGTTTTTCCTTTAAAGATTTATATTTGAACATTTACATAAAATCACGCCTTTTTCCCAGAGGGGTAGGCAGAGATCACTTCCTGCCATGTGCTACGGTCCTGGCACATCACTTTCGCATTAACAACTTGAACATTTATCAATATGTAAGAGAGAGAGAGTCAATATGACAATTATCAATGAATGTGAGTGTTTGAAAAGCAAAGCTGAAAAGCAAAGCTGATGAAAATACTTACGTTCGCCCTTTGTTTGAGCAAAGTGGTACTGAAGAACACTGTTGCTTGGCCAAAACGTTTACGTCTTAATAAAAATATGATTTAAATGACATTTCCGTTTTGGTCTCGAAACAAGTTTTTACAGCCATATTTTAGGACTTCACTCAACATTGACGACATCTGGTGAGCCCAAAAACGATAGCCCTCAAAACACAACAAATTAGATATAAAATAAATTAAAGATTAAACTCGGGTAAAATATTTTTCAAAACCTGAAATAATTTTTAATCCGTAGGATAAAAGTAGAATCAGCCTATTTTCGCATGGAATTATGCTCTATAGTTGCAATAATTCTGAATAAGTAATTGATATTTTTGTGCCATTTTGATTAAAACCACGGATTTAATTATGAGATTATATTAAATATAATATCACGTGATTACTTCGATTAATTTGCGTAACGGCAAATACGGAATCGGTAAAAATTTCATATGCAATTAAATGGTATTTATTTATTCGGTATTTATGTGCGTATTTTGTTCTGGGGTATAATAAATACAATGTCAGAAGGGTTTTAATAAATAACAAAATAGTGAATTTAACAGCTTCAGGTCCAGTTTCACCATACTGTGTTAAATATTTAAAGTATTGTTAAGTCAGTGCACGGGCTGTTAAAGTTTTCGATTGTCCCACCACGAGTTAACGCATGTTTATTTGTCATAACGAGCCTTTAAATTTAATCACTGCTCTAGAGGTCCGTTAGTCCTTAATCAGACAATTAAAATCAAGATGGACGCTTTGATTGGTTGACGCAATGACTTATTATACGACTAGATAAAATATTAACGAACTCCGTCTAAATGACATGTCACAAATAAGCATTTCATTTCGGTTGCTTTTAAGATAAGAGTGAGTTACGTACTTGTCATTCAGTAAAATGTTCAGTTTAAATAACGGCTTGTTAATTTTTTTTTCCTGGAACTTTTCATAATATAACAACCCATTAATTATTAACAACTCATCAGTAAATCACTTATTAAGATTTAACTAGCATAGTTTGGTGAAATTGGACCTTAGTTATACCGGAGCCGCTCTTAGATGACTTAGAGCGGCTCTGGTATAAGTTGTTATACCAGAGCCGCTCTAAGTTGACTGATTTGACACATGTCAAACTGACTTTTTTTTAACGCTGCGAATGCTTGATGCACCTTCACCTTGGGCAGGGGTTTACCCAAGGTGGTGTGTAGGACTCCCGGCTGCCGGTGCTGAGATGGTAAAGACCGGTAGCTGCTCCTGGGCTAAGGTGCAATGCCCAGGGGTGTACCCACTAAACTCCGCGGCATACCTCATCGCCTATTGGCGGTGTCGTGGTACCTGACAGAGCCTCCACTCACGACACCACCGGCGGCCAGCCTCCACGGGCTCCCTCAAGCCTCCCCGAGGGGGGGCGACGGGGCGACCCGGTACGCAAGGTCGCCCTCGTCCCTCAACGACGGCCGCTGGTGCAATGCCGACGGGAGTGTCCCCACACCCGCCGCCGGCCGGCCATCGTGGGACTGCGGCATATGACGCGCATATTCGCGCCTTCTGCGCCACGGTCTCCTTCTGCGCTGTGGTGGCGCGGAGGGGTCGTTTTCACGCTCCTCTCCGCCGCCTCCTTTTGAGCCATGACGGACTCGCAGAAGGAGGCGGCTGCCGCCCACACATCAATATCCTCCACCATCCCCGGAGAAGTTGGGGGAGGAGGTTACCGGGCCGGCCACAGATGTTAGGGCCGACCTCTCTTCGAACCACGACGGACACTGAAAAGAGTGTGGTCCGCCGTGTCTTCATGTGCGCCGCACTCGCGGCACGGGCGAGTCCTCCCGCTGGATTCGGTGCAGATACTGGCCGAAGCAACCATGCCCCGGTCAGCACCTGCACCAGACGGAACGATAGGAAGCCGCCCGTCCGCTCGAGCCAGCTGTTCAATACTGGTCCGAGCGCATCCAGCAGGCGACGCCCTGCCTGCTCTTCAGGCTGTCAGCCCATGCCGCGACCAACACATCACGGGCTCCACGAACGAAATCCCCACGCTCACTCGTAGTTGGCCGAAAGCCCAGCTCCAGCTGCTCCTTCAGCCACTCGTAGCTAGTGGCCTGAAGCTGCGCTTCTAGCTCCCAAGGCGGCGTGCCTGCCAGGCGCAGGCCGCTGAGAAACCGACAGTGCGGTAGGCACGCGCCACCCGACATGCTATGGCTCGCTGGGGCCTACGGAGTAGGGCGGAGTTCCCCCTGATTTTGAGAGAGTCCGCCCAGATGGGAGCTCCGTAGAGGGCCATGCTCCGGAGTATACCGGCGTAAAGATACCGGCATCTGGCCGTGGGCCCTCTCAGATTTGGGAGGAGCCACCCCAGCGAGTCCGCCGCCTTGAGGAGGCGCGGCGACAGCCCACTAAAGTGTGGGACAAACTGCCACCGCGCATCCAGGATCAGCCCCAGATACTTCATTTGGCGCTGGATCGCCACGGACTCCCCCAACCAAGATGTACGAGTTGGGGGGAGGTCCCTTCCGAGGCCTATGGAAATAGACGGCCTCGGTCTTCTCCAGCGCCAAACGCAGGCCCAATGAATTGATGCGCTGTGCGATCAGCGCGCTCGCCTCCGTTGCCCTTCGCGCCGCCTCTTCAAATGTCTTCCCCCGGGCAGTGACAAGCGTGTCGTCAGCGTAACATATCACGCCCATGCCCGGGAGTCGACGGCCACGTAGGACCCAATTGAACCCGATGTTCCACAGGAGGGGTCCCAAGACCGACCCCTGCGGAACACCGGACTCCACAACGCGACTATTCGTTGCGCCCGACCTGTCTACATACAGGATTCTCCTATTGGAGAGATAGTTTTCCAACAGGGCCCTTAGATGTTGCGGGACCCTGTGGTAGCGTAGGCCCTCCGTGATCGCCAAGTGGGGTATGGAGTTGAAGGCGTTGGCGATGTCGAATGACACCGCCATCACTCCACCTCCGCTCTCCGTCGTGCCTAGCACGAGGCTCTTCAGTCGGGACAGGGCGTCGATGGTAGACCGCCCTGCCCTGAACCCAAACTGGTCCTCAGAGAGGTCCGGCCCCACGCTCCGCAGATGTTCATTCAAGCGCGCCGCAAGGACGCGCTCGAAAAAGTTTACCGGCCTCGTCCAGAGGACAATCGGCCGGTATGCGGAAGGTGACTGTGAGGGGCGGCCCTCTTTCTTCAGGAGGCACAGAAGCCCCTGCTTCCAAATTTCCGGGAACCTCCCGACCGTGAGACACCGATCGAAGAGGCCCCGGAAAGACTGCTCTAGCTCCGAACACACCAGAGCGACTACGCGGGCAGGAACACCGTCCGGACCTGGGGCGGTCTTCTTCGCCCGGAGAGGGAGGACGGCCGACTCAAACTCCTCTGGAGTGAGCGGCATTACGGTCTCCAACTCCGGGACAGCCCTCAACCGTGAGGCCATCCGTGGCGGCACAAAGTCGGGGTCTTTAGGTGGAAAGAGACCCCGAACCACCTCTTCCAGCAGCGACGGCTGGAGTGTCTCCGTGACTGGGGGACCGATTGGGCGCAGCTGATTTCGCGCAGCCCTGTACGGTCTCCCCCATGGATCGTCATTGAGACTCTCCAGCATCTCGGCGCGTGCGGCGTCCTTCGCCTCGCCGATGGCCGTCTTGAGGGCGTTCTGCGCCTCTCGGTAGGCCTCGTGAAGACGGACCTCTTCACCCGGGTCCCTTCTACTGCGGCGACGGTACCGCTGGTACGCCCGGCGGGCCGTAAAGGAAGCCGCGCGTAGGGCACCTAGTTCGCTCGACCACCAGTAGACGGCGCGACGTGGAGTCGGTCGACGTGCCCGAGGCATGGACGAGTCACATACCTCGGTGAGCGCCTCGCGTAGTCGCGAGGCCGACACGTCGACATCCACACCGTCCACCGGGGGAGCAAACCACCCCTGGACAAAGGCGGCTTCCTTCGCGATTCCGCGATCCAGCCGCGATAGGGCCCAACGAGGAAATCGTTGGACTGTGGCCGCTGCGACGTCAGAACTTTGGGGGAGGACCTCCCACCGGATGAACCGGTGGTCTGAGAGCGTCTCCCCCAAGTCAACCCTCCAATTCGACACGCGTGCGGCGAGGGCAGGGGTCGCAAACGAAACGTCGACTACAGACCCTCCATGGTGCCGCACGCATGTTTGGACCGTTCCACGGTTCAGCAGCGACAGACCAGACGATGCGGCCCACTCCGACAGGAACCTCCCGCGCACATTACATCTATGGGCGGGATTGCTGCAGGATGCCGATTTGGCATTGAGGTCGCGCACCAAGATGACCTTACGCCCCCTAGCACGGCCCAGGACCCCCGACAAAGTGTCGAGAAAGTCGACAAAGTCCTGGTAGGGGCGCGACGGCGAAGTAGACCCCCACGATGCAGAGGGGGCCCCACTGGTGCACCCACGAATCCGCTCCCCCTTTCGAGCAGCGTCAGGAGGGCGAGTCGGTCGAGGACGAATCCCGACAGCCACCAGGCCGTCCCGGTCACCGAGCCAGTGAGGCGGCACCATGTACGGCTCGGAGACGACGACAACGTGTGCCAACCACTCCCGCCATGACCTGGAACAATGGGTCCTGGGCCGAGCGGCAGTGGTTGACATTAACCAAGATGAATGTGGCTGGTGTGCTACACATTGTCCGTCGTCTCAATGCCCTCCATGGCTGCTGCCGTATCGGTCTCAGGGGCCACCGGCGCAGCTTCGGCGGTAGACCGGGATAGTGGCCTCACCTTTCCTTTCCTTTTGGGAGGGTTGCATTTCTTCCCCCCCATGTTGTGGTCCGATGGACGACCACTCTCCGCACATACGGCGCAACGCGGCTTCCCGTTGCAAGAGGAGGCCTTGTGGCCCTCCTTCCCACAGCGGAAGCACAGATTCCGGCGCTCGTTATTCGAGGGGCACATTGCCCTCGTGTGCCCCAGTCCAAAGCACCGGAAGCAGCGGAGAGGTCCCTCCTCGATGGCCCTTACTGGCGCCGAGCTAAACCCGATCAAGAGCCGGCCTCCGTCCAGGACCCTCTTCGCCGCCGCAATCGGGCACTGGAGGCGAATAGCCCCCATCCCGCCTCGGCCCCTCGATATGTTACCGGCCCTTACTACTTCCACCGGACAACCGCCAATCGCGGAAACCTTTTCCATTACCTCAGACCTGGACACGGAGTCGTCCAAGTCTAAGATGAGGAGGCCTGCCATCTTCTGTGGCCTGAAGTATGGCCACGTCAGATACTGTCGCCTTCAACTGAGCAGCAAACAAATCTGCTTGCTCGGCGCTTTGGGACCCAGGAAATTCAAATTTCCTGGCCCCGGTCGCCGTCTGGCGCACGCGAGCCGGGCCGACATGAGGCGCGACCATAAGCCCCCGCGCTCTTTGGAGGACAGACTGGTAGGTCTCGCCCTTGTCCATCGCCTCCTCAGTCAGGGTGACAACGACTGCGGCGGACTTAGGCGGGACCAGCCTCTTCGTCGTCTTCCCCTTCTTCTTCTTACCCCTGGCGGTCTTTGATGACGGGGCCGGGCCCTTGTTGGCGTCCTTCATTTTGGCCCCATATGTCGTGGGACCGTTTGCAGGAGGGATCGTGGTGGCCGACGCAACCTTTTTGCTCCTCCTACTCTTCCTTTTGACCACCTCGGTCCAGCCCTCCCGAGCCGGAGTGGATGAGGGCAGCATGGGGTCGGCTTCTACTTCTGCCGCACCCCTGACCTCGCCTGTTTGGGCCGGCTTGGTAGCCGCTGCCGACGCCGCCGCAGAAGCTGACCGAGCGCGCGTCATTCTCGACAGGCCAGACGCAGGACTTGCAGCTGGAGCTGATGCGCATGGCCCGGAGGTCTTCTTGGTGCGCTGCGGTCGAGGCACCTCTGGCACCTTGAAGAGGTCGGCGTCCGCCGCTTCTCTCCCCCTCTTGTCGGCTTCTTCCTCTGCCCGCCTCTTATCAGCGGCGAGAGGGGGTCGGAGCCTCTTCGCCGGCAGCAGCCGATCTTCTATTCCTTCTAAAAGGGCTCGTGTGAAGTTGCGATCTTCCGCCATGTGCTTCAGCCGCTCCTCCTCACAAACCCTTCTAATGGTATCCGCCAGGGCATCTAAGGTAAAATTTAGTGCTGCTGGCGGGGTCGCTGTTACCGACACCTCCGTCTCCATTCGGTCTTCTGCCACCGGGACAAAGATCGGTGACGAGGACCGTGTATCGGGTATGGCCTGTAGTCTTGCATTAGGCGGTCTACCTGCTGCCGCCCTCTCCAGGTTCTCGACTCTGGCTTGCAGTCTAGAGAACCTGTCCACAATCTCTTTGAGGCCGTTGAGCATGCCTCTGGCTCGATCTTTGAGCCCCTTCTTAATGCCTCCCTTGATGTTTTGGGAGACAGAAGCCATCCTACAGATCTCGTCGCAGTCCTCTTCAACCTGCTTCGTGATCTCCCAGGCCGCAAATTTTTCCAGGCCTGTCGGAGATCGGGCCCCATAGCGCTGGTTGGCTCTTGCTTCTCTGGCCTTGCGCTCACTAGCCGCCACCGACTCTTCCAGTTCGACCTGCAACGACTCTCGCTTAGCTGCGCTGAGTTCGCGGATTGCCGCAGCTCTCCCGGCATACTCTCCCGTTTTGGAAGGCCTCCTCTTGGCCGCTTTTTGTTCGGCCGTCTGGGGCTTGTCCGATCTTTCGTCGGTTTCTTTACCCGATCCGGACCCCTTCCTTTTGAGGAAGCCGGAGCGCCTAGATAGTCGGCCGCCTCCGTATTCTCCAGTGGGAGGACAAACAGAATTGTCCTCGGACTCAGTGGCACTTGTGTATCCACCTGTGCCAGTACTCACTGAGCCCCTCCTCTTCTTGAGCCCTTTCAGACTCTTGCGCCAGCACGCTGGAAGCTGTTTCTCAGCTGGACAGGTTGCAGGGTGTTGCATCTGTCGACGAGAATTCTCGCCTCCTTCAGCTCCACCCCGCAGACTACAACGCCGGACAACGACGCCGCCCTTCTTCTAACCATCGGGGTGCTACCCCCGTCTTCTCCCTCAGCACGCCTCGGGCTGCTACCCCCAGACACTCCTCCAGCTCCATCACAAACACGTGACTTGGCCCCCAGAATACGTGGGCCAGCCGCCACCCGAAGGCGACGGGAGGGATTCCCCACAGCAGGCTGTGGGAACCCTCCTGCGGTAAATTACTCTTTGTCGACGTGTTCATGATGACTTTTGGCCGAATTGAGAGGTACGGCCTGCCCTCTAAACGGCTAAACCCCCCCCCATGGGATTTTTTAGTGAGGTGCTCTCCTCTTGGGGCCGTCCGCGCGAGCAGACAAGCCCCCCTATCCCTAGCCGACCCACAAAACGGCGGCCCAGCTAGGAACAGGTTGCCCGACGGGACTGCAGAAAGCAAATCCCATCGCGCCGCGGAGATTCTCCGCCAGACCCACGTCAAAAGACCGCTGCCATGAAGGCCCAACAATGCGACAAGAGTCGCAAGCAGAGCGACGAAGAAACGACGCCCCGCCCCCACCACAGCGCTCAGCCCCCCTCACTCCAAAGCCGGAGAGAAGGCGCAAGAGCGCGCGCCACCATGAACGGCAGTGACGCCGCAAAAGGGAGATAAACGTCCTCCCCCCTGCTGGGTTTCTGTCCGCGCCGGCACAAGGCCGGTACCCCCCATATCTGGGGGGCCTTCCCCTATCCGCAACCTGGGGACGCGTCCGATAGCAGAACCCGTACTGCCACGGAATGTCAAACTGACTGCACTAGTGAGGGACAACGATAAAATTGCCGAAGTATATAAGTAACAGTTGTTTCCACTTTATAACCAAGCAAGGTCTAATTATAACAAATTTTTAACATTTATTCACATCCAGAAGATTGAATTGAAGTTTCTTATTTAAAAATATATTTATTTTTAAAATACAGTACTTATTAAATCCTTCATCCTATTTTAAAAAAATACCTGGTGAGTATTACCCATTACGTCACTATGAAAATGTGTCAAACGGCGTAACCTTGTAAAAGTGTAATACAGAGTGGAAGAAGTGGAAGTTTTCTTTTTATAATTTAATTATATTATTATAAGTAATAAAAGATAAACATTTGTTATAATTAGACCTTGCTTGGTTATAAAGTGGAAATAACTGTTACTTATAAAAGTTGTTCTTTATGATTCGCTAAATATGTCTCTTAACAAGGATAAATGCAAAATATAAAATAAAAAGTGTCAAATCGGTCAACTTAGAGCGGCTTTGGTATAAATTATGACAAAGAGGTCCGACTCAAATGGTGACACCATAATGTTTAAATTGTTGTACTTGAATAGGTGATGGTAACTTTTTCCACTTTATTTTTATCATCAAATGATTTAACAAAAGATGTTTCTATTTTGTATGGTTTCCGGTGCCATAGAAAGGATTGCGCTTTAAACATTCTGTAATGGATTATATTATGAACGAGTATCTATTTTTTAAAAGTTAATGGACCTAATATTTAATGCCAAGAACAATTTGTATACATTATTATAAAATATATAAAATTGATGACTTTCCGGCTACATTCATGTTAATTCAAAGTTACAACCAACATCAAAAAGCATACCTACACATCCAGCCTTCCTTTGAACCATGTAAACAAAACAAATTGGTCGAGAATGCACAATGTTTTGTACATATTTTTCCACTTTTAAAGCGGAACCCGGCCCGTCACAGGTGTCGGGATAAAGTACTTACAACGTAAGCTTAAAGTGACATTGACTCGAGCTCGGGATAAAAATGAAGCCAGGACGGTCGGCGTCGCGCGGAATAGAAATGTACAGATGATCCCGACGAGTACCTACTACTGCTGGCTAAAGTAGCAATTGGGGATCGGACGAGATCAATTGAAGTACTGTTATGGAGCAGTCAGTGCGCTGTTGCTTTGTAGGTACATTTTAGAGTTGTGCTGG
Source organism: Maruca vitrata (assembly GCA_039566165.1). NCBI lineage: Eukaryota > Metazoa > Arthropoda > Insecta > Lepidoptera > Crambidae > Maruca > Maruca vitrata. The sequence goes on along the minus strand of CM076912.1, from coordinate 9,942,091 downwards.
CACGAAACGAAATATTAAAAAAGAAACGGCGTTCGCCGGTAGTCTATGGTTAATTTGATTGGCTATAATAGTTATTTAAATAAATAAATATTACACACCATCACATACATTGATCTGATCCTGTGGTAAAAAGTTTAAGCATTTGAGTTGCGGATATCAGAATCAACAGTGAATACAGTAATAAACATAAATAAATATTTTTTATAGTGCAGGCCTTCAGGGTGAGTGCGACAGGCTCAATATGATGTATTGTGCCTGTCGACCTCATATTTGGATCTCACTACCGCTTACAATCAGGTGGAGTGAGGTCATCTTGTTATCCTATTATAAAAAAAATATTACATACCAAAGCACGGAACAAACACCGATACTCGTCACACAAATATTTGACGCGGGAGGTAATCGGACCTACGAACTATTGAAACCGCAGGTAGTGACTCTGGGTCAATAACCAATTTTCCACCGAGCCTGCCTAAAAAGTATCTAAAAATATTATTGCTATTATATTATAAAATTGTAGAAAAATAGACCTTTGGTTGATATATTTTCATTTAAGAAAGATAATAATTTAATTAATATTTAATCTGAAACTTGTTTTTTGCCAACTATCATTTTGCATTTAAATAAATTATATTAGAATTTTAAATAAGTACCAATATTGCCGCAGTGATAGCTCCAGTGTCTTTTGTCGGCCTAACTTGTACTGTTTAGTGTTTAATAAGGAAGCAAGCCCAATTTACTTGTTATTAGTGCACTATGGTCCCTCTGTTAGTCTGTGGCAAGGGCCCGAACCCTTATAAATTCGTCCGGTTTACGGCCTCATTATGAAACATCTATCCGTGAATTTGCGATGTAATAACGTTTCTATTTTGCGGGCGACGGGTTTTGTATTACGTTCGTAAGCCGTTTTTAGTGTTTGCGGATTTGGTTTAGATTTAGGATCTCGTATTTCTTTGGTTAAGATAAACGATAGGATTTTTATGACAGGAGTAAAACTTCGTATTCGGATCGAAACCGAATGATTAATTGCTGACTCAAATAATGCGTAGGTACCAATAACGGAGAAGAGGAGTTTTACAAACACTCTTTGTAACTAATTATTGAAACAATCAAATCAAATGTGATTAATAGGTACTCGTAGTAAAGTATAAATTCTCTTATTAATATACCATATCAAGTCTTGTTGAAATTGGATGTGATAGAGTGTAGTGATAAACATTGTATTTCGATTTATTGATTTTGACAAAATCTCTACGTCTCTTTAAATCTTTAAAAGAAAATATTGAACATTATGCATTATCTACAATTAAAACGTGATCAAAAATGTATTTATGTACGTATAAAATGCTACTTTCCTTCATGACAGACTCGTACATTGCAAAAATCGGATGACCCGTTATAACTCTTTTGTTTTGATTTTAGCCCTTATGAAGTTGACCTTGTTTTCATTTGAATTAAAAAGTCAACACCCTTTTTTGCCGTGGAATTGTCTTATACCATGTGCCGTGGATTGTCACTTGATTATTACTGTGGCATACTACTCCTTTCATCGTGTGTAGACCCATAATAAATTTTGAAATGTCACGAATCTACATTAGGCTTAACATTCATTTCCTTGTGTGAAGTACCTTGAGTTGCCTTGTCTAACACCGCCATATCTTCACCAGGTGACCTGCCCCGGCCTCGGAGCAAAGGCGAGTACGTGTTCGTCATCGCCCAGCTGTTGTTTGGGCTGCTGCTGTTCGCTACAGTACTGGGCCACGTGGCAAACATCGTCACCTCCGTCAGCACCGCCAGGAAAGAATTCCAAGGTAAGCTTGTAATGCAGTATCGACTTTAAGGCGACTAACTTACGATAGGTTTTTGTTTACGAAACGCGCGAATGTAGAGGTGACTTTAAGGCTCGGCGCAAATGCGCCACCGTTTAAAGCCACCAGTGGCCAGTGACGGCGACTTCACACACTTTTTAATATACTAATTACGTTGATCCTACTGTTGCCGCTACTGAATACACGTGTGTATTGTACATAAGATAAGACGCTGGTTTCCCGTGGTTGTGGTCGGTGGCTCATTTACATCGAGCCTAATGCGCTACGCTAACGGTGGCTTTATCGACAGTTAAAATAAAAATCAGACACGGGATACATATGAATATAAATAAAAATTGGAGAGTATTAAGTTTTATTCCTTGGTAGCCAGGATAAACTTAACCTAAGAAACAGAAGACCGAGTTAGCTTACTTTCTCACTTGTAACAATGTAAAGATGTATACCTATATATGTAACTTGCTATACCATCTCGTAGTAACACAAACTAATTTATATAAAGACTTTTTGTTGCGTAGCCATTCTGCCATGTCCGGCGATGAGTGATTGGCCAGAAATAAAAATAAAAGCCCAGCCACGTATCAGCACAATGGCACGACATTCCATCATTCTATTAGTGGAGATTGCGGTAATGAATTATCTTTTGTTACAAAGATTAATTCCATTGGGCATAAGCGTGTGTTATTATGAAATTGGCTTCGTGGTGATGGTGCTAAATCCTAATCAGAAATAAAGGCTGTTTTTCATGTTAGCACATATTATGTATACAGTTTACTAAGTTTACCGGTTTTGCAATTTGGATCCGAAAGTTTATTTTTTTCTAACTGACATACGATGATGGCTCTCAACTCTAAAAGGATCCGCCAGTGTAATTCTCCTTTTTCCAAAACCAAAGAAAATAAAAGTGAAAAACCGAAATAGATTTAGCTATTCTCGAGATTTGCGCTTAGCAACACATACAGTTATTTTTTATATGGTATTTTAGTAGTCTATAATATCTGATAACAGGAAAATACACGGCTATTTCAGATTCGTTGTATTTTACAATAGGCACTTGTAAATTAAAGTTATATTATGCAACTATCGTGGTACAGACTGAAACCCTAAACCTAACTCAATATTCGACTGCGGATTTATTAAGCTAATCTCATCTCAATCTTACGGCGATTTCTGAACTTGAACAAACGGAATCAAGCAATGGATATCGAATCGATAATAGTTAGAGATTGAGACTGTTCATTGATTTGGCCGAGGGTGGTCTTCATTTAATTAAAATGGGAGTATACTTTTGTACTTTCATAGATTTTTATGAGCTTGGCGGCGATATCCAAGTTCTAAAGACTCAGTCAGTATCTAGATAAAATTAAGAAAATACGTAATTAAAAAAATTGTTTGATCGTTCTAACTCGTTGTTGATGTTATTAACACTTGAATACTGTCCTAAAAATAATATGTTTAATTTTGAAATTTGACGTGGATTTATAAAAATGTCAAATCGTATTAAGAAAAGAAGTAGAAATAGGCCCATCCTTGTAAGAACTTACGAGTCCATTAAAAAAATAGGCTGTTCGCTACGTGAATATCCCAAGCGAACTAACTTTATCTTGTATCAATCTCCGTGATACATTAGATGGTTAACACAATAAATCATGCGCGTATGTGTCACGCTGGAGGGACAGGGCTGACACACCTGCCCTTCAAGACAGTGGAATACGGATAGATTATTTTAAGGATTATATTTAAAGAACATTGATTTAGCACAAAAATTCACATGAGTATCACTAACACGAACGGTGCGAACCATCTGCTCTCCCGCAAGTCCATTGATGATAACAAGGCTTGGCATGCCATCATCGTAGTCAGTGGGTAAAAAAAACTTACACGAGAAAAGGATTGTAAATTTTACACCATTTGTAGGTGCGAACGGTCACTTACTTCATTAATAATATTTTAAGCTACATTTATATAAGCTGTAGTCTTTAAAATATTTTTTACGAGCTTTGCTGTCAATGAATTCATACTTTCTATTTTTCGTAATTGTGGAGGTTGTTATAAATTGGTGTACCTATAGAATCCCGGATCTTAACTTAATATTATTACATGAAACATCACGATACATAGATATATTATATCTTATAGCTACTAAATGTGAAAAGAAAATAAATAAAAGAAAAACGGAAGATGATGACCCATAAACTCTATAGGTACGATCATTTGTTTGTTGTCTTTCCGTCTTTTTGTTTGTCAAGAGCTTTTTCTAGGAAACCCGTGGAAGCATTAAATCTATATAAATATTTATTAGTTTGATTAGAACTTAAAAGGTTTTCTAAAATCATCCTTGGCATTTTAGTTATACAAGACCCGTAACGTTACTATTTTATTGCAAATGTCAGGAGGTACAATACTACTACATTTTATTGATATTCCATAATACAAAAAGCGAGCTCCAATGAGTGCTAATAGATATCCACTTTACCAGTGTGTTAATCTCTTTGTGCCACGGAATAATCCAGATTAGCTTCGTATTAAAATCTCACTCAGATCAAATGAAAAACTACTGACTACTTAAGCCGATGCTCGTTAGTGGCTCATTAGCGAGCTGTATGTTATCCTGTTACAGAAAGTACTTAGCGGATTTACTAATTCAATTGGTTTTTCCGTTTGTTTCTATTCGCTATGTGCGCGATGATAGCGCCCCTAGTGGCGACAACTATTCAGGACTTGAGATCTGTCATATCATAGCAACTAGATGTTTTGATATGTCATATCATAGCAACTAGATGTTTTGATAAATATTTTCGACTAGATTTTCAACACAAAATAAATAAAAATTGTATAAAGTGAGTGTGTATATTATACCAAGTGACTTTCTTACTTCACAAAAATATGAATATTATTATAAGTACTGAATTTTCATCGTTTACGTTACGTACATAACGTTTTTACTGACAAATACAAGGGAATTTATGAAATTAAAGCAATTTGACACATGAAAGCTCAGAATTATATTACATTTCTGTCACATCGTGCGCTTCGATCGATTTGCCGTCCCCCACCATCCACTCCGCACATAGCGAATAAGCTACCTCTACTTTAGAACAAAGTAAAACATTAGGTACTAACGCAAACTACGACTTTCATACACTCGCAAGAAAACAAATTTCGTAGCACTTTAACACTGTAATAGCTACGGCGCTACGGATTAGTAAAAATAGTTCTACGGATTGCTACGGCATTAATGTTTCTTGTAACGCATGCTTGCTTGTAAGTTAACAAAATCGACGTACAGCAAAAGTATGTATATTTAATGCGTTCGTAGTTTGTATAAAATATACCAATGAGATATTTAATAATACGAGTAAGTAACGAGTAATCTTTACCTTTAAATAAAACTCTTTTCTATAACATAATGAGGTCTTATTACGGCTCTAACTTGATCATTTCATCACTTGTGTCAGCCCCGGCACCTGTCGTATTAGCACAGGCAGGATGCGTGTCGGCTCGCCACGTGTAGGTGCGGACGAAACAATCTTCAGATTACCCGACCCTATTCGTGCTGTCTCCAATACTGCCTAGTAACATAATGTAGGGCACCGATATTTGTCTAAAATCGGCAAAGTGCAAGTCACACAAAGGTACAATTATATTTTATAGTTGTCATTGTGGCTACAAAAATACATTATCTGTTGAAAAAAAAATATGTTTTATCTATGGTGGACGATTAGCTAAGAGCTCTATGACAGACACATAAAACAGAAGCACCTTTCGAGTACACAATTTCAAAGTTTGTGGTTTAGAGTCTCGAGTGAAGGAAAATTTCGTAACAAATTAATCAGCCTAACAGTTGGTGATGTTAGCCCCAGTAAAGAAAACAATTAGTAGTCCGGCTGATCTCTAATCGGATTACCGTATTATCTTAGTAATTATGACGAAATTAATGCGGACGTTCTAAACGACGAAGCCGTAAGTTGTTTCATGTTTCGTTTGTTATTTTATAACCGGGGTTCACAAAGGAGAAATATTTTTGTTCATATAAAAATACAGATAAATAATCGTAGCTCGTAGCAACCCTAACATCTGCCGCATTAGCGTACAGAGCAGGTATGTGCGCCACGGTCCAGGCCTGGACGACACAATCTTCTCGATTATTAGCGAGCTCTCCAATACTGCCTGATAATATGAGGCTTAACGGACTATAGGTGTATTTAGCGATAGAAGATCGACGCTATTAGAGTAGAGTAAAGTAGATTGCCGATATAATACTTATATCGATCAGTGACATCACATTATTATTTTTCATTACTTTTGCCACATCATATATGTAAGTTTAAAAGTTTTAAAGAACGTGTTTAAAAAGACGTTTATTTTTCCTTTTAATCCAAATATACCGGATAAACACAAACTGAACCGACATATCTCGTTTTTATTCGATACAAATATACAAAAAAAAATGTTTTTTCAGTATCTACACCTATCCAGTCAGCAAAGTGTTGATAAAAATACCGGATGAAAAGCTGACATACGGAATGTGAAAAAAAAGATGAACATTTTCGCGTTTTTATATTTCAACAATGATACCGCTTATAAATATGTATTTGCATCGGTAAATATCAGTTTCAAGCCTCAACGCTTTGTCCGATGGCGGCAGGGGTTCCGTAAAGCAATGTAAACAATCTGTTGTGCAGTCGCATCTGCCTTGTGGGCTAAGCACCTAGTTTATATTCAAATTGTTAGTCTTGTCAAACAACGCGCAATGTTTCCTTTGCTTTTGCGGAAATATATTTATATGTGACGGCTGCACTGGAAAGTGCCATCAGTTGTGAACAACGGCGAACCACTTTTAGAACGCTGATAGATAGATTCTTTGTTGCTCTAAACGAAACACAGAGTTGGCGTGATGAAGCATACAGAAACACAGAAACGCATTATTTTTTGTACAATCTAATGTAGAGGATCACGTGGTTATTTAGAGAATTGTGAATTGCTCATTCCAGTTTTGTTAAGTTAAAATGCAGTAAATTTGGTAACTACAGTAGATAGAAGACCGGTAAGTGTAGCTAATCAATCAATCCAAATGAAGACTCTCACCAATTTTAATCGCCCTCTCTTGGATGTACAAATACGATTGAAACAAAATTGTTAACTTAGTTCCCTGGTTTTCCTTTATCAAGTTAAAAAAGGGAGGGCTTGAAATTGTCTCGTCTGAGCTTTTTGTGCAAAAAGGGTCTGATGCGTGCGGTGCCGTCACATGTCAGCGTCGCACGGACTGCTGATTGGCTCCGAAGGCTGGCTCGCAGCGTCACTAAAGGAAGTTGCAATGGAAATAAAAGGCCGTTCAATCGCCGCAAGTTCTATGTCTACGTTTTTGATATTCAAATGTCTTTCACTTAATACTCTGACTACTGATAATTGTATAATTCTACTAACAAAAATGATTAAATGGCACAACTTGTGTTAGTTACGTAATCAAATTGATAATTAAAGCCAGAATACTATCTTTACTTTATAATGTTGTTGTATTAATGGACACTCTAAATCGGCAGTTAACATCAAAGTACTAGTATTATTCTTCAGATACCTCAGACTTGGTGCAAGCCTATAACGGCTCGGGATAATGCAATTTATATGAAAGCCGAGTGTCATCAATCTCAGGTAAATGGGCGCGGTGGCAGCACCTCTACCACTTACCGCATTCTTGACATAACTCGACCTCGGTACATAACCATAAAATATAGTATAGTAGGTAAGACCTGGGGATATTGTACCTTTTTACATTTACGTAGGCATGATATTTCATAAAAAATATCAGGGTTCCATTCCCTGTATTGTATTTCCATTCCCTGTATTGTATTTGTAAATTGTACCATGTTATTTGTGTGATGTAAATATTTTTATTTGTTTTATTTGTTTATATCTATATCACTTATTTATTTTTATGCGTAGTTAAGTTATTATTTATTATTTAGATGATTTGTTGTTAGATTAAGATATATATATTTATTTTTTTTTGCGTCGTTTATGTGTAAGTTACTACAGTCACTCGGGGTACGGCCAGAATACCAGCGCTGCAGCGGCTCTCGGGCTGATGCGGCATATGCTGAGGCCTGTACCTCGTTGACCACTTATGAAGTCCATAGATATGTGTTCTATTTCTTTGTGTGCGTTTTGTGTCTTGTGTGTGTATCTATGTGTCATTGTTACCATAAGTCGTGGTCAATAAAAGTTTTTCTTTCTTTCTTCTTTCTTTCAGGTAGAGTTCCAGATAATTCGGCACTTTTGCAAGCGCCATATCACAAATCAACCTTTGATTATATTATTAATCCATTCAAATTTTAATTTAATAAAAAGTTGTCAGTTGGCTTTTAAGTGAATAAGTGAATTTTATTGATGTCAATACTAATATTTGACTTTTTAATTGACGTGTTTTCAGTTATTATCCTAATTTTACCATTAACAAAGTTTCAATCTTCTTCTTATCGTATGGTTGATGAACAACCTGGTGTCAGAGTTTTTAAGCCGCCCGTAGGCCTCTGAGATGGCTTCACATACCGCTGAAAAATTTCTCAGGTGTGCTGGTTTCCTCACGATGTTTCCCTTTACCGTTAAAGCATCGATTGATGGTACATATGAACACATTGGTACCTGGCGGGGTTTGAACTGGCGACCTCTCGCATGGCAAGCAACGACCTTAACCAGTCGGCCATCGACGCTTTTCAAAGTTTCAATGCTAATTTCACTTTTAAAAGTTGGGATTTTCCCACCAAAAACATATTGAATCAATAAAGATCAATCAATGAGTCTAAGGAGTGATGAGCATTTTGCTCACGGCACGCGGCAAAGTGTCAACAACTTTAATTAGCGCTGCAGCGTGTGACAATGGCGCCGGCAGCGCCTGGATCCGTGACCTTCCACCGTGGAGCTGCAATGAAATAGGTCAGCGGTGTGAATTCTATAAATAGCTCGGCGAAAGTCGGGCGGCGGTAGGGCTGTCGGCGCCCGTGCCGAGTTCGTTCGTAAGTACGCAAAGCGGCGGGTAGTCATCTGAAAACAAAAGAACAACGATAAGTATCCTTTGTTGTGCTCGAGGAAATAAAAGTAGTTGTATGATTGACACCAGTGGAGCGTTAAGGAAATAAATGTTAAGACAATGAAAATGTATGACTAATACAGAAGATTCTATTTGGTAAATAGAACATCACGTTGACCGTGGATTTGTTGTGGATTGACATTCGAACATCAAACTTTCGCAGCAGCGCAACAGCATTTCGCAGATGTACCATTTTTTTCAACTAGACATTGTTTGTACCTCTCGGATCTACTGGTGATAAAATGTATGTAAGAGCACAAAAATATGTCTTTAGACTGAAACACATACAAACGCCTGCCTATTCAATATGGGCTAATCCGGCTTTTGATAGTATGCCACGTAAGGCAACGTTAGTGATGGTTTATTAAGTGGCTGAGGGTGGATTAAAAGCCGCAAGCCGATCTAACGTGACCGCCGCACTGCAACAATTAAGCAGTAAGCCATGTATTGCCCATTTTGATGTCGATAACACAAAAGACAATGAAAGCATTGTCGTATTCGACGCGTGTAGTCTTCGATTGATATAATTTTTGTATTCATGAACCAATGGAGACAATACAAATATTAAATTAAAAGTGGAGCTAACAACTGTATTCAATTTAGATTAGCCATTTCTGGTACTATGCACATGCACAATTGTTCAAAAATGTTTTAAGTTCTATTGCGTTCACGGACTCTGTGAACAATCTCAACTCTTTCCCCATAACAATCATCATCATGTCCCCACTGCTGGGGCACGGACCTAGGGTAGGTAAACTAGGGAAATCAGGCCTTAGTCAACCACGCTGGTCAAGTACGGTTAGTCGACTACAAAACCATAGAATTTCTTCATAGTTGTGCAGGATTCGTTACAATGATTTTCCTTCAACTTGACACAATTAATGTGAATACAAAAATTTAAAAAGAAATGTTAACTTCTTTTACACAGAAAACCTCTAAAACGACACTTTTTACCTAATATTTACCACAACTTTGCAGTCACAAGTTGACTCTACCTTAATATTCAATGATACCATCTAGTTCCACTAGATGGCAGCCCTATCGCGCCCCATCCCAGCCAGAGACGGGGAGTCAGACCCGGCCCGCATCGATCCGTGGCCGCGCGCCGCTCACAATTCGACAATAATTGATCTCGAGGCCTCGGACTAAGCCGCCTCTTTATCTTATTACTCTTGGATCATTGGTTTGTACCTTTCAACGTTTAGAGTGATACAATTGCTGCGACAAGCGGCGGGTTTATGTTTAGGGCGAGCGTGTTTTGTCTTTTCAAGTCTATGGTTACACTAACATACCTATGTTTGAGTGCTGGTCGAAATCAAGTATTAGCATCCAATCTATTACCACATTTTTTGTTTGTTTAAATAATTATCACAATAACAAGAAAGCAAGTAATAGAACGGGTCCAGTACGACTCATATATCTCTATTTCAAGAGCTAGCACGCGGATTATCAAAATGTATTGTCCTAATAAGCGATGAGAATAAGCAGCTTTAATAATATTTATAAAATATTAAAATTTTAGATTTAATTAAGTTACTTCTTGTCCTGCCTTGCTTTAAAATGTATACTTGTCATTTAAATGAAGAGATTACTAAATCTTTTATGAAAAGGCTAAATATTACCTACAATAGCAAAACCACGGCCTTCTAACTCTAAATACATATGTGTTTTCTCGAAAACAGTGGTGTTACCTTAAGTAAGTACCGATATATACTATCCAACATAGATGTAGCTATGAATCGCTGAAAGCATTCTCCACGTGAGTGTAAATAGCGCTGACTGGATAAAAACTCGCATGCATCATCGTTCCAGCAATATGGATTGATATTCGATCATTCAGCGGAGACGGGTATTAGGGAAAAAATAATATTTGAAGGATATTCCGATCCGGAAAAGGTTTTAATTTCTATTTCGAGCAATAGTTTTCCATATTTGGAACATATACAATTTTTAGGTGTGGATTTAAGCGTAAAAAAATACGCAATTTTGCACTTTCATGGATTTCTAAAGTTTTTATTTGATTGCCCTGCTTATTTATTGTTTCCTTAGGTACGGAGGAAATACAATGAATCTAATGTTTCTTGATAATTCATTATCAAGCACGGCACTCAACTAGTAACTTAGATAAAGTAAATAAAATGAAATGGTTAAAACAAAATAGTCCACATCAATCCTGTAATTCCATTGTAAGCCTTCAAATGTGATACTGACACTTAGAAAAAAAATCTAAGTAAAACGCTCCAAAATGCCAACATCTGTTCTCTAAAACGCCGAACACAATCCACTTCTAAATGACCATCTCTAAAGTAGGCCTTGTTAACTTAGTACCATGGCACATTAAACTTGAGGCCCGTTCTCGAAAAGTGTTCGCAGGAGTAATGTGCCAGGCTCGGCCCCAGGCGCACTGCCGTGTTTGAAGAAGATTAAATTACTCGGAATGTCTGCGCACTAATAACACTATGCCGTTGGCTCTCAAACTGTGCACACTTGGCGTGGCGAGTGGGTGATAGGTTACATTATTTTATAGAGTATTTTGTGGTGTAATATTATGTATGCTAAGGCGTTAGTGGTCATTCGTTTCGAAAATTTCACAGTCATTTATGAATGTAAATAATATTTAACTTACGGAGCAATACGGCCTAATATAAAAGACACAACGTATATTCCTTTCATTCCGCTTGTTGCTAAATATGAAAAGAAATCCAAGTCTATGTAGCTATTGAAAAAAGTGTCGGAAATGCTATATTGGCCCTTACAATAATGCTTCAAAGCACTTGATTTAAAAACATATAATGTACTATAACATAAGTTATAACAATAAGTTCCAATAGTTTTTGTTACAAGAAGAGTGCCGAAGATTTTGCGCGATTTAATGTTCTTGAACGTAGATTTAGGAAAGTTTGAAAGCCAACGGGCCAATGTAAGGGTTGGCGTGTTGACTTGTTCGTTTATTTGGCGCCGTGCGCCGCCTGCTAAGTAATCTGCTTTGCGGATCGGAGTAACTGTGATCTCAACCGGTTACCGTGTTTGTTTTGTGTCTGGGTACGTTTTGGGATATAAATAGACGACCTACAAATAGAACTGTGCTCGCTCAGCCATTTTGTGACCCCAAGACCTCATTTGTCAGAACTTGACCCTGACTTTTGTGCATGACAACTCCTTTACAATATATGAATTGCAATCACGAACCATGATCAACAAACATGAGAAAACTTAAATTAAACCACAAAGAAAAGTTATAGACGACGGAATTTAAAACGTATGTTATTATTATATCCTAAAGAATATTCCGCTCAATGTGCCCAGAAAATATGTTCAACATTAGGTACTCAAGGCTCACAACTGGCAATAATTTATGTCTACGTGTCATATTCTGACGTCTTTATGTAATAATAATTCAAAATACTGAGCGGAAAATCGAGTATCCCAACTCACATTATCGTTATAAAATAAACATTTAAGAATATGTTGTTGGTAAGCCGTAAAAGTTAAGCTTAAATACATTTTTTAATTTATGCGAGACGGCTTTTAAACGCAAAAAGTTTAATACCATTGGCGTGTTAGTATTATTATTAATTGCATTATTGACGTTCGAAATTTCTGCAAATCATTTGACTGACTTAGGTCTTGTCTACCTAAGTATCTAACACTGAACAAACTTATAAAGTCTAGTTCAGCCTTCATGCAGTCAATTTCCTATTGAGTTAATTCGACGATTTCCATTTTCATTATTACCCTATGTTTATGCAATGACAACGACGAAATCACTCGTAGATGCTTTAATGAAATACATGTTTAACATTCATAACGATCCACATGAGTGCCGTACTTTTGTTTGCGTTAATTAGTCAGCAAATAACACAACATCGTTATACATTTATGTACATAAGTGCTACGAGTATACCCATCTTGATCTTCAAGTAGATCATTAACGATAATAGGCCATGTGCTTGCGACAAATGATGGGTCCACGTGTGGCATAATCTGTTTATTAATGGTTCTTGTTGTTTTTGTTTAAATAAAACATGCGTTCACAAATTAATGTATAAGTACTATGAATATATATTTACGAAGACCTATGCGGTCAATTCTTATCCGGGACAAACATTCATATATTTATTATAAGAGAGGCTTTGAATCTAGTTTTCATAACATTAAAGTACACTACCAGTGAACCTTAGCTACATTATGTAGCACCTACCTAATTAATAATATCATGGTTACATCTAATTCAACGGAACCGGTACATCTACCAATATCAATGTTACTATAGTTGACGCCTGACTTATTGAAATATTAATATTATGTACTATTACATAAGCAAGTCATGAAATGACTACTAGTTTGGTGGTAAAAAAAATAATAAATTACTTTTTGACGCATTTTAATAACTTTTTTTCTGCATGCTTTCCATCGAGCGGAATAATTGTCAATAAACGGGTGTCAATATAGCTCGCACTAGATATGTTCAGTAAACGCTTTTTTAAATATTAATTCAGCTATAAATTGGTTTTAGATTTCCTCTTTCCTTGTATTATGACACTATCTTTGTCGATAAATATTGCGTAAGTGTATTGAGTGTTAAGTTAAAGAAGGAAATCGACGTTGATGTTATGAATAATGTAGACCTCCTGTTATAAATCCTACCTACTATTATAAATATGAAAGTAATATGAAAATGTCCGGGATATTTACCATGATAGTTTGAAATTATATAATGAAAGTAATCTATTTATTTTTCGGTCTTTCACGCCATATTCGGTACACAGTTAGTCTAATAAGTAAATCAGTAAAATGCAGCAAAATCAGCAAGGCGTAAACCAAATTTATAATTATTGCAGCAACTGAAGTGTTTGTGAAATTTCGCGTCCGGGAATGGTTGGTTTAAATAAGGGACCGATTTTACGACAGCAAACATGGACATTGAGCCGCGGCTCCCTCGGGAGCCCTTTCGATCAGCAGTATAAAGCCCCGCTGCAGTTTTGTTTATGAGGCCGTCGCGGTTCCCAGTTTTTCACTGGATAAAAAAGGCATCGATCCTGCAACGGGTCCGCTCGAACAAATCACTTTTGTAAAGAAATTGAGTGTTGACTGAGCAGGGACGAGGAAAAATTTCAATTGATAAGATGTGTAGCTGAATGAAATATCTACTTATTGACTAAATGACCATGTATTGTACGTGTAAAAAACGTACATGGCATGTACGTTTTTTACACGTACAATATTTTGTTTATGACCTGTGAATTTAGAAAGTGCTTTCTATAAATGGAGCATTGCAGTTGAGTTCAAACCTGAAACTTTTCGCAATAATGAAATATTGACGGTTGCACACCGCGAATAAAAAGCCGTAAAGGTAATCATGCGAATGAACAGTAGGTATTAAAATCAATATTTTGTAAGAGATTGTAAGACACTCCAGATACCAAGTAGTAAGTTGTGAATACATTTATATGGATATTAAGTACTGTTCGACTTCGTACTTAGTGCTCTACTATTCTACTCGGAGTAGGTACCAATAAACGCCATGCATCAAAATGAGTTCTTAATAATGGTTTATCTTCAGACTTATGCAATTTATTACCTCAGCCTATGTAGTTTCCCGAAATTGCTACCATTATTTGCCAATACAGCCATAACTGAGCAGCGATTTTTTCTGTAAGTAAATTTATTGAAGCGTATTAGTTACACTCATCCTAACATAGTCCTCTCTGCTCAAGCCTCAAAATATTCAGTAAACCTGTGGAAATTGATCACTGTACCGGAAAAACAAATATTTTACCTTCCATTTGACAGGAAGTGACGCCACCGTTATACTTGTTTCAAAATTAAATAGGAAATTACAATTCTCGTAGGCCGTTGTTAAATTGAAGCGTTTTTGTGTTGGCAATATTCTGAAATCATTCGTATTCGGTAATTTGAATACGGCAATCATATTATGGATACTTACCTGCGAATCCGATCGAGGATAAATTTAATTTACTTATAATAAAGCTGTACCTGTGTTTACAAGTGTAAACGTTAACACGTAACTAAATACAGTATTTAATTTAAAAAATATAGTATTCGAGATCCGATAAACCAAAAAAATTCGTGTAAGGAACTACTTTATTCTTATAAATCATATTTATAGGCAATACAAATGGAAAACCTGAATTTGTGAGATAGTAAAATGGAGCGTTATAATAATGGAGAATACTTGAAAATGCGAGTATGCTTTGCCCTATTACGTGATAAATTATTCCGTTTCAATCTCAAATGCTTGACATCTCTATTAATTGGAACTTAGAGTCGTTATCGCCGCACGTCTTCACAAGATTACGCGCCTCTCACATTACATACTTGTATCTTACTCTACCGTCTGCACACGTAGTTTCGTATGACAGGTGGTTTGTACGTGAGCGTCTAACTCTGAATTGAAAGGATCGTCCTGAAGATCTGACACGTATCAGACCGTTCCCTAGGGAGATTGGCTCTCGTCACATCCAAAATGCATGAACACTGCGCAAAGCCTTCCCATCTGTGAAGTGCGTGAAAAACGATCCGCGTGGTGACATTACTGGTAATGGAAAGTAAGGGAATGGGCCGCCATCATAAGTCATGTCACCAAGTGGACTATACATAGGTATATCCGAATACCCCAGCGCCAATATTTAAATAAAAAGCCCCGAAACTGTATTTTTAAATTAAAGGCTGACATGTTCTATTAAAATTTCGAGGAAATTTCTTCAAGCTCAACAGCAATTTCCCTTCCGTGATTTTTTACCACCACAAACATTTACAATATACAGTTTTCCAATAAACTCGCGGATTAATAGTGCGTTTTTGTTAGTTCAGACTGCGATGTATATAATATTTTCATAGCTATTTTTATGATGTTATAAATGTTGTTACTTTTCGCACTTTTCTTGACTTCTATACATAAAGGGTAGTTATTTTTCTTTTTGAATTAGGTGGTACTTATTGAGTTGATTGTATTTTTTTGGTAACCTACTCCTACCACTACCACCATCACCTTTTACAGATTCTGTCATATTTACCGTTGTGGTCTATTTCTGACGCTTAAGTGCTAACGCTTGCACTAGCGATTCAAAATAGTTAGAAAATGGATGAAATCTTCTGCCGGTGAGCGCGTTTGCATTTTAGCCTGTAAATTGCAGATTAAAATAACCTGAGTAGCTCGGGGACTATGTTTAATATGTAATAATAACTAACTACTTACTGTACTACAGGATAACAATGTATGTTAAAGGAGAGCGGATTCTCATAACACAAGTTTACTTATAACACTTAAATAGGGGATTAAAACTCTAAATTCTCACCTATATTTAATGCTCGTTCTACTGGTGGTTCAAATGACCCATATTTTTTCAACTCGGGCCTGTAGTCTATTCAATTTTAGTCGTAAGCTCTCGCGAACTTCCGTCCCTTCAGCGTCTTGCATGTCCTCGATCATTCGTGGTGGTGAATTTCGGTTCCCCTACTTTTCTTCTAAGTTCCACTTTGCGTTTCTCCATACAATTGTAAGCGTAAAAAATCTGCAGACTAAAATCTCTCAGCAGGCTGGTAACGATATTTTTGTTACAGCGAAACTGGACGGCGTGAAAACATACATGCGCATGCGACGGGTCCCGACTCACCTGCAAGTGAAGGTGATCAAGTGGTTCGACTACCTCTGGCTCACACAGAAGTGCTCGGACGAGGAGAAGGCGGTGTCGTGCCTGCCCGACAAACTGAAGGCCGAGATAGCCATCAACGTGCACTTGGATACTTTGAAGAGGTGAGATTTTTTTTACTTCGAGATCCAAGATCTATCTTAAGTAAGCGGTTGTGAGCTCCGCATTGACAGGCACAATAAAAATTCAGCTTGTCGCTTGCAAAAATGCCGTTTCAACCACCGCCTTAGATAAAACCTAGAAGGATATGAACAAGATATAGTATCCTTACTGATACTTCGAAGAAGTGAGCGTGATAAGTATTCCTTACTATTCTTGCTAATTTTATAAACTCGGAAGTTGTGTCAATAATTCCAAATTGGTATTCAGATGATCTAGAGATTGGACATAGGCTACGTTGAACTTCGCCGCTTTAAGGAAGTAAGTAATGTTGAACGCGATGAAAGACCTCACGCAACCGTAGTCGCGGGTTTAAATACCTCTTATAATATCGTTTCATTGCAAACCCACGACAAAAGTTGCTTAAGCAATAATTTCCCGATATGTTGCCTGTAACATGCCGAAGTTAACCGTAATTTACTACACCCTTCAATTTTGATGTCTAAAGGTTGCACTTATGAACAAGGTTCAGTTGAACTTAGTAACTTCCCCGTAGGTACAGCCCGCTCAAAGGTATTAACGGTATATATTAAATAAACATTAGCGCTGTTGAATTACACGGCCCTTTGTGTGTTTATTGGCTAATAAACTTACTGACAATTCAATTAATTAATGGAGATTCGGGAATTGAAGAAACGGTTAACTCGTGAAGCCTCTTTTGTTTGTGGAAGGCATTTGATAATATTGATTTTGGTTGTCCGAGACTAAACTAACGAAGGTGTGTAAGGACGCTGATGGTTTTCTTCGCTTCTTTCCTCGCAAATACGAGTATTGCAATATGTAAGTATCTGTGTGTTGTGCATCAAAGGAATACAAAAAATAGGAATAGAACAGAGGTTCCCAAACTAGGCAGAGCCTGTACTTCGTCTGCGTTTTCCCACGTTTTTTACACATTAGGAACATTGTTTCTTTGCTTCAGCGTGATGTTATATAGCCTAAAGCCGTCCTCGATAGATAGTTTGAACATCATTAAAATAAAATAAAATAAAATAAATTTCAGTCATTCTTAGAGATTAGCGCGTTCAAACAATCAGACTCTTCAGCTTTAATATTAGTATAGATAAGAGTAGTGCTAAATCTGGATTGTATAATTCTGGGGTTCCTGTAGATTTCACCTTTAGTTGTATAGTCTTTATCAAATTTTGGTACTGATATAATACAATCGGAGGCAAACGGGGGCAAATGTACGAATGTTGTTGAAATATAAGTATCTTGTTACGTTTGTATTATACGCGTTACTCAATCAAGATCTACTTCAAACTTCAAAGCTGTCAATGCGATACTTCAGCCGATACTGAAACATACTGATAATTTAATTAGATATCGATGCGTTCATACTGTAAGTATGTTTTGATATTTGATGATTAAGAGCTTTCCTAAGCTTTCTTAAGCTAGTTTTTTCTCGACGTATAGATGTTTTGCTCTATAAAACATACATTTACCTACTTACTCTATCTGTACGCGAATGCTAGTAGTAGCATTTCAGTCTTATTTCAGACATTTCACAACGTTCATGAATTTCAAAGGCCTTTTAAGCCAGGCGCCATTTCATCATCTCAGCTGTCATCAGTAGCGACATCAAAGAGTTAATTTGTCGGTTATCAATATCGAGATATCTCAATGTTGTCAGGGTCGTCGCGACGTCTTGACCCACGTCACATTTTTAGTTAATGCTGCCCAAGTTACTATTTTGAGCTTATCTGTTATTTTGACAGTTGCTTAATTCGTTTAGGGAGACCCTTTTTTACGAGATATCGACTCTCTCAAATTTAACCCTTTTAGTGTATTGAATATTTCGTCAAATGTGTTTAAATATTGTATCCAATAGATATCTTACAATAAACATGACTCCAATATTGCACTTATAATAAAATCCTTTGAAAAATATAAAATGATCTAAATAAGAAAATTTCATAGTTTGCTTAATACATTTTGTTTTTAATTTATAAAGTTAACATAACAAATAACGGTCGATCCTTCTTTTCAGTCAATTAGACCGTCAAAAATCTTACATAAACAATTAAAACTGCAGAGAGGAATGATAACCGGTTACCGGCATACATTTCCGCACTAGAAATTTTAAACAAAAATAGTTTCAATAATACACTTAACTAAACAAAATTAATTAATGATGATAATAACTGAATAATTTAGTTGCCAGTTAGAAGTGGAATAGAAACCACATTGCAACAATATTTCGTTTTGATCAACATGTTCCAAACACGGAGCCGGCGGAACGGTGAAACTTTGCTTTTATGTGTTCCTGTGTTGTTGTGGTTTTCGATGGAGGCGCGTTTTATAGTGTATACCAATCCTAACTTAGCATAATGGTGCTAAGAGATTAACTTGCACGTTCAAATGGGGCCATGCGGATTTTAAGCTTTGTGTCTTAAATATCACCCAGCATTATTGTGTTGATTATGTCTTGTACGTGTCACTAATTATTTTTATTCTTATTCTTGATTTGATTTTTGTGGTTAGTGGACACACAAATATTCATACGTCGTACCTTATATTTCATAACGTTTCGTTTCTTTGTTATTTTACGTTTTATTTTTAACAACACAAAAAAGAATTATCAATTTGTGGAAGTTCTGTAGTTGTGCGCGTACATACTATCAGCAACGCTTGCGGTCGACCACCTATATAGGTGAAAATCGCTTGGCGCTTACGCGTCTGTCAGAGCAAGCCCCGCCCAAATTGTGGTCCGAGAGCCTGCAAGTATTTTTCGGTAGGTATATGAGGCAAGCTGAAAACTTGTCCTATACCTTTAATATTATAACCCAACACAAAACCGCAGACCTGGCTGAGTAGCGGGGCCAAACCAAACCCCCAATTTAGTTTATTTAAATATATTTTATAATCCAAAAAAATATAATTTGTCAGCTCACCTGACAGGTAGAAGTTCCATCGAAATGATTTGTCTTAGTGAGTCTTATTTTTTAGTTATAAATAAAAAGATGAAAAATATTTTTGGGGGTTTGCTTTAGCCCCGCTACTCACCAGGCAGGTCTGCAGTTTCGTACTGGGATATAATAGGAGAGGTACAGGATAAGTTTTCAGCTTGCCTCAAATACCTACCAAAAAATTCTTGCTAGCTCTCCTACTATTGGAACGTTTTTGCTTGGATTTTGACAGATTTTCTTCAAGTGCTCTTCTATTGGCCAGTGGGCGGGGCTAATGGCGTTTAAAGAAATCTGTTTGAAAAGTGTACTACCGCCAAAATTTCCGGTTGTACCTGCATTTTCCCATCCAAATTTATTTATATGAACAGATAGAAAACACTCTCAAAATTGGGAAAAATACAAATACTTGTAAGAGTGAGGATTCAACACATGACTCCTATAACAAATGCACCATCAAGCCAGTCAATGCTTTCAGTCAGGTGTCAATATAATATCTTCGTGATTTTATATCCCTCTCAATCGTACGCTTCCAGTTTTATTTACCACGTTCGATTCTGTGATGTTCAGTTTTAAGTGTTGATTTGACGATTCGTTCACGAGAGAAAGGATTACTTTAATAAATTAGTGTGGATACTCCAGTCAAGTTGCAAATGCGATAATATTTGCTAAAGATAAAATAATTTATGTCTGGATATATATTATGTCTAATGTCGAGGCTTTATTTTATATTTACTGTTTTCATGGTACTTGGCAAATGAAGTAATTTCAGCGTTCTGCATGTGGATAAAAACCTTTATAGTCACCATCTTTTAATACTAGTTATTTAGAAGATGTGAACAATTTCTTTCTTCGTTTTACACATGTTCATATCTGTAGGTCGGTCAACCAACATAAAGTAACAAAGAACCTTCTGCTTTAGCAACCCATATACACCGTGAAATTTTAGTGGTTGTTTTCCCGTGGCAGAACGATTTTCCTTTAGTAATACTATCGAATTATGCAAATTATTCCGCGAAAAAAAAAATTTTTTTTTTGAAATTTTAAAAATAATAATTTTCTATCTCGAAAACGAGAGAAGATATCGTTCTTTTATAAGATGTGATGTAATCAGGCACTGTTTGCCGCATGAAATCGATGCTTAAAGCTAAAGAAGCTCTACACCCTAAGTCATAAAGCTGTTCGAACGTAATTTCGAGTTAAGGTTAAACCTTTCGTAAAACCGGCATTTATTGATTTTAACAAAAAAGATAAACAAGATACTTCTCATCGTCCACCATTTACACTAGTACAATAGTTTAAATGTATGTGAAGCGACATTGGTTCTTAAAAGCTATAGTGCGTAACAAACGGCAGAATATAGGCTCTTTAGTTTCTTTCCGCCATAATATCCAGATGAAACCAAGCACGATGACAAACACTGTGACGTCATGGCTGTTCACAACATAGCCACATTATGCAGCGTGGCAGTTCAAGCTTAATATCCCGTGTTGTATAATTAAAAAGAGAAACATTCGCTTTTTACGCCCATGAATTATGCAAAAGCGTTCGTTTATACGATCCGTAAATTTTTGTCACCGAACGGCACTTCCTGCCCTATTTTCAGCTGAATTCTGTTTGTGTCGGGAGTGTATATGTGACATTAGACAAACAGCTACTAATGCAATATTCTTTTAGACTTTTTTTTACCGACGTTGATACCATCACTCGAATGCCAAAGTTATTGCGGTAAAAACCTCCATCACGTTATTCGTTTATACTCACACAAGCGAGTAAAGGATAGAATATAAAAATTAATGTATGTTTATTGTATGGGTTTTGTCTGATGTATATTTAGCTGTGCCTGATTTAACATTTTGAACGAACTGTTTTATTAAAATATTTTTTGAGAAAAATAGTACAGGATCCGTGGAGTATTTTTTCACTTGATTACTATCAAGCTAACTTTCCGTGAGTAGCTTCATTTTGATAAGACGCCCAACAATTTCCTGTGCGAAAATTTTTGATTGTGGTAGCTAACAGAGGTAGCAATGATAAAATATGTCGATTTGATGATTCTTCAATATTTATTACTAACTGAATTGTTTTTATTATATCTTATGATAATTATCTAAATTATTTGAAAAAATATTTGTCCTACAAAATCTATGGTTTCATCAAAGAGTCCTCCCCCTCCAACATGTATTGATAACGAGATCACCAAAAATTATTACTAACCAGCTGATTTTTTTTTATTTATTTAGTTAATATTCATATAATGTAACGGTCAAATTGTCCTACAAATTCCGTGGTACGTTGTCCCGGTCCTACGGTCAAAACCTACCAAAAAGTCAATATTTTTTTCTCACGCTTGAGAAATGAATTGATTTTTAATTTCATGACTTTCTAATATATATTGAACTGGTGCACCGCAATAGCGTACCACGCTATTTTTACATCAAGGAACTGTACTACTACTTTTGACCGTAGGACCGGGACAACGTACCACGGAATTTGTAGGACAATTTGACCGTTACATTATATGAATCTATACTATAATAAAAACGTAGAGGCAAAAATTCTTGTACTTTTCTTAGAAACGAAAAAAAACGAGCCAGGGATATGTTTTGAGAGTAGTAGAACACAACCTCATACTTTAAAAAAAAATTGTATCTCTGTCTGTTTGTTTGTTTGTTTCGACTGACCTCCTAAACGGCTGAACCAATTTAAATGAAAGTTTACACGAAGGTAATTTAAATTCCGGAAA
The DNA here is from genome assembly GCA_039566165.1 of Maruca vitrata. Taxonomy (NCBI): domain Eukaryota; kingdom Metazoa; phylum Arthropoda; class Insecta; order Lepidoptera; family Crambidae; genus Maruca; species Maruca vitrata. The sequence goes on along the minus strand of CM076912.1, from coordinate 9,919,697 downwards.
AATGCATAGGATACTTGAAATCACTGACAGTTAACTGGTTCCCGTGGGATATTCAAAAAACCTAAATAAATGACTGATCTCTGAAACTATTAAACCAATTTAAATGAAATTTTGCATGGTGGTACCATACATCCCCGGTCAAGATCTCAAATACTCTTAGTCATAGAAATTCCTGTAGGATAGTTAAAAATCTAACTTTATTAGATCATGTACAAAAGTAGTAAAAGTATATCGACCAAAATAAACCTTCTGACTAGGATTATACGGACTACTTTATTGAGCGAAACGTCATAGTAGGGGAGGTAAATAGCTAGATTTGCAGTTACTCAAACGACATGGAATCGGTAGAAAGATAACGCTAAATAAGAAAAAAGTTTATTACACTTTCTTTATAAGTGGGGGGACATCGATTAATACAGGAGGGCTACCTGGTAACAAGCTGTTGAAAGAAAAAAGTTATTTGACCGTGTCAGTCATTCAAAGTGCATGTTAAATAATCCCAAAAAAGTGTCATTGTACCGATTTGGACCACAAAGTTATAATATAATTAATCTTTGTGTCTGTTCAAAATCTTGAGATACTTCAGCGCGTTACATTTTTATGCAGGAGGTTCAAGTTGATATCGAAGTCCTGCTGTAACTGTAATTTTTTTTCTTTACCTGTATCACCTCACTGCTGGGCAAAGTATCCTTCAAACTCATCTATTGCTCTCTGTCCATTGCTAGGACTTGCCAGTTCTTTGATACATGGACCAGATCGTCATACCACCTTTTCTTAGGTCTTCTTCGGCGAAAATCGTCTTCAGGCACGCGATTTGTAACAATTCTGGTCCATCTATTGTTCTTTATCTTCGCACATTTCACATCACATTTCCCGACCATTGCTACATCAGTTTTGACCAACAACAATACCAGAACGAGAGTGGATGGTGATATATTTTATTTTTTCTTTTAACATAATACCTATGATACTCCGCTTCATAGCTTTTTGAAAAACCTTGAGTTTAGACTTCTGATTTTTGGCGGGGGACTAAGATTGTGCCCCATGTGTTGGGATAGGTTCAGTGATATAAGAAGATCACCCTTCATATACCCATTCATAGATCAGAAGCTTTTCCAGGCGTTGTCTGCTCTACGGATTATTTCTTTGTCCTCCCTGTTTTCGAAGGAGACTACCTAGCCCAAGTATGCTCCTCTACATATTGCTTCACCTGCCTGTTGACTGCAATCCACCATATCAGTGGTGCTGTTGGACCTTGACCTTGGTTTTGGATCTATTCATCGTCATTCTAACGTCAACGCTTTCTGCGCTCAGTTGTTCGAGCATCAACTCAAGTTCTGTCGATGTATACGTATTTCGACTAGGAAAATGTCATCTGCAAAGCGAAAGTTTATCAGTCGCATATCCTCTACACCATTCCTTTTGTTTCCTAAGAATATCATAGTGACCTGAAGATTTCTTGGAGCGTGCCAAGCCAGGTTCAAAGGTTTATTGAATTCGCTACATTTATCTATTACCTGGTTTTCGGTATGGAGGTGGTCAGTTGTCCAATATTTGCTTGCTGGCTTACATTGGTGGGTTGTGTTGTTCCAATTTATAGACTGTTCGATATTATCTGAATGTTTATATACGTAGAGGGATATCGCTATTCTAAGCAAATAAAGGGAAATTTATAAACATTCGCGTAAAAATGTTGGACATTATAAAATTAAAGAAAGTTATAGTAAATAAAGATCGTTACAAATAAAATCACATAGATCATTAGAAGACTGGTCAAGTGCCCCTTGGATCTTTGTTGTGTCAAAAGTTTTAGTAATTGTTGTTATAGGCGCGATTATACGGTCATCGCCCAATGGAAATCATCAGAGATTATTAGTTCTTCATAATCCTGCCTTCTTTTAGCAGTGTCTTTGTAATTAGGATTAGCAAGTATCCTATTTAAGATCACGCACCCCCTCCCTCTCGTATGAATTGTACATACACGGCAGAGGTACATGAAAGGGTGCAAGGAGTCTCCCATTTAAAAATCTTACAAGACAGAGTCTGAGTCTGATCAATACTCCAAAAACTCCCGTTGGGCTCCCCAACTATCACGTTTTTAGCTGGCAAGTCATGTCAAATGCTGTCAGATTTAATATGATGTGATGAGTGTTTAGTTCTTGGTTAGTTAAAGAGATGTCACTATGCTCTATTATTTCGCAATATTGTTTCAAAGACAAAAAGTAATTCATAAGTTATATTTTATTGCGCGTTATTATCTCATTGTTTTATTACGAATACAATACAATCTACGAAAGTAGTAACGAAAGTAGGTATATGGTTATCGTTTCAGATTGATTCACATTTATGATAGTAAAAAAAAATGTGTATTAACTTTTTATTATAATAATAGTATATTTAAGATGTTGACAATTTTGTTCACATATTTTTGAATATTAATTGTGAATTCAATTGCCAAAATCTAAGAAAATTTGTATTTAAATCCTGTAGTCTACGCGAACGAAGTCGCGGGCACAGCTAGTATTAACTATATAAATAAAAAAAAATCAGCTGGTTAGTAATAATTTTTGGTGATCTCGTTATCAATACATATTGGAGGGGGAGGACTCTTTGATGAAACCATTGATTTTGTAGGACAAATATTTTTTCAAATAATTTAGATAATTATCATAAGATATAATAAAAACAATTCAGTTAGTAATAAATATTGAAGAATCATCAAATCGACATATTTTATCATTGCTACCTCTGTTAGCTACCACAATCAAAAATTTTCGCACAGGAAATTGTTGGGCGTCTTATCAAAATGAAGCTACTCACGGAAAGTTAGCTTGATAGTAATCAAGTGAAAAAATACTCCATGGATCCTGTTCTAAAAGAATGATTGAAAAAAAAATGTTACACCGTCACTGTGTGAAAAAAAAACTTTTAAAATTAGGCCGTCTATTTCGAGTGGAACTTGTTCATTCTAGTGATAAAATTAGCGTAAGTTATGGCAGTAATAAATCTAGCCATGGATAGGGATATCTTTACTAATACTATTTCCCTTGTCCACAGAGTGGAGATCTTCCAAAATACAGAAGCAGGATTCCTTTGCGAGTTGGTGTTAAGGCTACGCCCTGTATTGTTCTCACCGGGTGATTACATCTGCCGAAAAGGTAAATAAAAAAAACTTACTTTTAGCTTTCTATTCGATTGATTTATTTGTCTTTGTAGATCAGATCAGCTAATAAATTTATCTTACTAAAATAAAAGAAAACCTTATTGTTTATTCTTAAAAACATTAACTCTAGATATTCTTAGAACATTTTCTGAGGTGTAACTTTTTAATTGTCGTATAGGTGAAGTCGGAAAGGAGATGTACATAGTGAACCGAGGGAAACTGCAGGTGGTAGGCGACAACGGGAAGACGGTCCTGGCGACGCTCAAAGCGGGTTCTTATTTTGGCGAAATTTCCATTCTGAACATGGGCACGGCAGGTAAACAACTTGGTAAATATCGCCACGGCCCGAGACGCCACGCCATTACTTATATATCTGTTATTTTCTTGAGAGGTATTGAAAAGCAAACGTTTCGAGGAGACGCTGCAGTCAGGCCGGGGGAGCGGCCGCGAGCAACTGGTTCCGGGACATCACCACGCCTGATACTGTTGCTGTTACTGTTACCTTGACCGTCTAACGAACGGGCCTGCTTTTGAGCTGACGTCTTTTTGATACGCTTCTTATTAGTTCGCCAGTCGACACTATAGTATAGATACAGCAATTTTCTCATTTACATCGCACTTGGATTTTGACTTATCGTTTTATTGATTTGATTGATGTAATATTTGTGTCACAAACACACAATTTTGACTTTTAATTCTACGATGATGTGAGTAATCTAACCTGGGTCCTCAAGTTCTTGTTTGTCAAGAAGAGGTTATCGGTCAATATTGAAAACCTTTTTAATAAGTATTTTACTAGCAATTTTCTACCTCTCTCGAAACGTGTAAAACATAATATTGCGGATAATTCGTGTGTAAATGCCTCCGAACCACTGTCATAAAAGAAAACTTTTTTTCATTAACTTGTGAATTTTTTATTGATGATCTTCAAATGCAAGTGAAATATTTTTTGCATAACATAAACAAGATGTTATGTTTGAGAATATAAAGTAATTACATTCTGTTGCATTTAATTTGCAATTATTTTCGAGAAAAAAAGACGCCAGTTAGCACAGCCCTTGCTTTTAACTTGTTAATGTCAATGTAAGAACAGTGGCCATCGAATTGCGGTAACGGCTAATCTGTGCAATAACTAGGGAATGCCTATGCATTTTCATACGTTTCTTTATTATAATGATATTTCGCCTCTTAGACTTATGTTTCTATTGTTTATTTTTTTAAATTTTGACTTTTATTTTATTAAACACTGCAAAGAAGTGACAATACTCTTTGGTAAGCTGCATTGTTACAGTTTCTTTTACATTACGATTTCATTGGCTTTTAGTAAGTCCTACTCCAGGTTAATAATATTATTGTAGCGTCTAGTGTATGTTCGTCATCTTTGTTCTCCTTTGGTTGTATGAAGGCAGTGTCCCCGATCGCTTTGCATCCTCCCCAAGTATCTCATTATTATATTTGGCGTGACCTCTTGGTGCATGTAACCCTTATTATTAAGTGTACTATTTATCTAATCTACTCTCGTGATCTTTCGTCGTTCTGTCAATTGAGTTCCAATATTTTTATTTCTGAATATAACTTTAACGCATTTTTGTAGAATGCTTTACGGACTGAGAATAATTTTTGAATTTTTTATACCTGTCCTGACCGCTTTGTCTGTATGAAGCACATATTGAGAACTCAATAGAATTGCTTCTTATATCTAGTTATTTTAAGATCGATTATTATTTTTGATCTAAGAATTCTCTTGAGTGATACACTAACCCCTGCTATGAGGTAGTTAATAAAATTATAATCTTTCTCTTATACCAGCTTAATCTTACTCTTTTACCTTGTAATAAAGTCCATAGTCTTGTGTTACCCTGATACCGGTGTTTTCGGTCTCCTTTTAGATACTCTTATGATCTGTTTTGGCAGTTTAACACAAATACTTAATAATATAACAACATTGGTAAAAATATTCAATAAACCATGTTGTTAAGATATAAAGAAATATCGTCATTTATAATATACAAATAGAGTCGTTTTACAAACAATGTGAATATGATCTAAATAATTTGCCTCTAAAAGCGGTTTAAATTTTGACGAATGCAAACAGTGAATTTGAATTGCACCAAAAAAAATCTCATGGAATATTAAATGACAAATGTATTTATGATGAAATTCTGCAATTGGAACGTGTAAAAAAAAATAAAAGAATACACAGTTTTAAATTGGAACTAGAAAATTGAAAACATTTTTTGGAAATGCAATACAAATCAAAAGAATGCACATTTAAAAATTGAAAATAGAACTTTAAAATGGTTTTCTGAAAAAAGAAAACAAATACAAACTGGCCAGAACAGGTCGTAAGAAGTGTGGACCGAACACCGTTTGGCACGGAGTGTGTGTATGACACGTCGACAGGAAACCGGCGGACAGCATCGGTGCGGTCCGTTGGCTACTCGGATCTGTTCGTGCTCAGCAAGAAGGACATGTGGGACGTGCTGAAGGAGTACCCCGCAGCCAGGGTCCGTCTCGAAGCGATAGCTGTCAAGAGACTTGAGAAGTATAAGAAAGCACCGCTTGAAAAAGGTAATAGTTGTTTTGCAACTCTGGGTGACTAGATACTACTGTCATGTTACATTCCGAGGGTGTTTGGACCCGCTTATCACAAATCTGTAAAGACAAAAATCTCTATCAGCGCTTTAATGAAGACACATTCAAAATTTCAAATTCAAAGCACCTTTGATTGTGTCGAAATAATTAAGTAAACACTTTTAGTATCTACTACCCGCATTTGGGTACTAATTATACGTATTTTAACTACACATCTTCGGATTAAGAAACTTAATTACGCTAATCTGCTGCTCCTACGTATTAAGTATGAGGTACAGGTGTGGTTTTAGTTATGTATTAATTTTGAACAGTTTAAAACTTGTCTTTATTTAAAATGAATACCTACTTTAGTATTATTTATTTATTACATACATAAAATCACGCCTTTTCCCAGAGGGGTAGGCAGAGATCACTTCCTGCTATGTGCTAAGATCCTGGCACACCACTTTATTATACTTACAAAAAAACCATTTATCTTGACAAAATTTGAACTATTGCAATTGTGTTAACTTTAAATTAACCAATTCAGTAAGTAGCCAGTATCACTACTGTTATCATGTGAAGTTCTATTTAATTTCACTTAAAATCTTATGGAATGCGAAGTCCAAAATCGTATAACCGTCAACCCCCCAAACTTGGACTATAATAATATGTGTTAAGCGTAGATATGTTGTCAGTGGCGATGGGCCGCTGCCAGTCGACGCCGGGGCTCGTGGAGACGAGCGGGCGCGTGCCCATCGAGGAGATGCAGCTGCCGCCGGCGCCGGCGCTGCCGCCGATGCACCCTTCACACCCGCCTTCCTACCGGGACCAGCTTTATAGGTACTGAGCCTCTTCGCAGATGAAACGCGCGTGCGGACGCCAATCAACAGGAAGGAGGCATAGAGCGAATTGTGGTCCGCCTTTTTAAAAGAGCTTGACGAGGGCGTGCATGCATCTGCTCTCTTCCAAAAAGCTAAAACAATTGCACAGAGCTTCGTGGGAGGGGGGAAAGGGGCTCTTTAAAACTTTGCCTTTAGATAGTATAATTGCATTTCCTCGCTGAGGACATTAGTATGGCTTTGGTAACGCTCCGTTTCTTTCTCGTAAACCGTTAATTCGGATAAATATTGAAGAAAAGTCTACAAAAAAACCACAGTCTGTAGGTGCGATGTCTGAATGAGTATTTTTTTCTAATTTTGAAGTTTACAAAAGCAGATTAGTCTGAGAAGATGGGGCAACTTCGCAAGAATGTTTTGCTTTCAAACAATATGCAGGTAGCTGGTGCTGCTGCGTTGTTTTATCCTGTGTCACATTTCCATTCTGCCCACAGTTCGTCAGTAAGCCCACTTCGCGTAGCATCCCCCGTCGCATCCTGTGCGTCCAGCGCCCGGAGCAGCGCCGCGGGCGGCGGCAGCGTGGCCGCTGTGAGCATGGCCCCGCGGGTACTGCTCGACTCGCACGAGGTGCTAGAGTGCGAGATCAAGCGGCTGCGCGAGCGGCTCTACACCGTCGAGACGGAGAACGCCGCCATGTCTGCCAAGCTCAGCCAGCAACAGTGGGAGGTGGACCAGAGGTACGTATGTTCGGTTTTCAATAGCATAAAGCGTCGATGGCCGAGTGGTTAAGCTCGTTGCTTGTCATGCGAGACGTCGCCAGTTCAAACCCCGCCAGGTAACAATGTGTTTTCAAATTTGTAATTCATATGTACCATCACTCGACGTTTTAACGGTGAAGGAAAACATCGTGAGGGAACCTGCATACCTACGAAGAAATTCTAAGATTGTAAGGCCTTGTCGCCCTAGTTTAGGGTAGGCCCATGCCCCAGCAGTGGGGACATATATGAGCTGATGGTGAAGGTTTTGTTGTGAACCTGAACGAATTGACCGATCAGAATTTCCACTTTTGATATTCCATTTTTAAAACAGTCACTTTTTTTTATCGCCGTTTCCAAGTGTCACAAAATTTGACACCAAAAAGTTCCGTTTGTCAATTTCTGATTCCAATATTTTGTCGTAGGCTGCAAGAGATCGAGATGCAGATCTGTGGGGGCAGCTCACTCAGCTCCCAGGAGGAAAACGAGCGGAACCGCGAGAGTATTATATAACAGCGCGCCTCGCCAGCGCCCCCGCGCTCGCTGCAGCCGCTGCCCATGCTGCTCTCCTCGGCCGTCTACTGAAACTACTTGCTCTCAAGCGCTTCAAGCGTTTACTTGAGAGCCATTCTTCATGGAAAGAAACTGGGCCTGCTCCAAAATAGCCATTCTTGCAATCCGCTGTTAGAAATTCGACGACTGTATTTCGTCTGAACAAAATATGGCCCAGTGTCTTTGAAAACCGATTCGATAGCTTCAGTAAACAATCCTCGGGCAGCATGCGGCTATAGCAGCAATTCACCTCCAAGACCAAGTGTAGTTTTTTTCAAGTCTTCTAGCCCGCGCGGTCCTCCCCTCCCAGTGTCGTACTGTGACTGTGAACACATGACTCAGTGTTTTTATGGTGAGTAAAATATTATTATGGTATATTTAAATACGAATTAACTTTATCAAATTTATATATACGTAGTATATACGACTCGCTAATAATCGAGTGCCGTGGAGTGAGATTTTGCCCAGACAATATTATCTTAAATTTAATCGTTTAGATACATCGAGGGTGTCGAGTGTGTGGCGCGGGCGGCGATGCGCCTGCGTCGTTCTAGTGTTAATTTGCATGTCTGCCCAAAGGGTACATTGTTTGGTTAATATGAAAGAATGTAAGTATGTGCAATCAGCAGCCGAGTCGATTTAGCGTTTTTAAACAACTGACTTGTTGCCGAGTGTACTTCACCACTTTTTTACCAAATTTTGTTCAGTTAGATAGAAAACCCACTTTATTATTGTGATATTATAGTTTGTCCTGTTTTTGCTGATGTTACCTAATGGCGAATATTCTCGACTCGAGTTGGAGAGTTTGTGTACAAAAGTTTACCCGTATCGTGTAATAATATCTAACTGGAACTATGTGCCAAATAAATGGCCAAAGTGAATGTGTTACGCATAAGATTTTTGTGTTAACTCATAAATAGAGTAATGGATACTTTCTTATCCATTAAATTTGAGCTTTAATTATAATAAAATCCCGGAAGACTTGATCAAACTTTCTGATAATTTTGTTTTGAATGTAACCTTGGTTATAATAAACAGTCTAGGGAATAGTTCTTTCATCGTCAATAAATTTGGTATCTTATAAACTATGTATATTCGTGAAATATTAAATTCTGAAGCAGTTTTGCCTGTTGTAATAATATAAAATTGACCATAGTATGATGTAATTTGTTATAAAACGGATTATTACCTATGTATTAAGAGACGTAGCTTAAAACTGATACTTAAGTCAGTTTTGGTAATTTAAAAATCACTACTGCCAAAATAAGTATTAAGTAGATAAAACGAAAAGTTTTAATGTAAAGATATTACCAATTGACTAAAAAATGTTTTGTACTTAATATCCTTTCTATTTACCTAAAATTCGTTTATGGAAACGTTGTGTAGCATTAATGTGTCTACATAAGTGAATTTTATTGTTGAAGCTTCTGTGTTTTGTTGGTCATCCTTTGAGTTCTTAAAGTACCAAAATGTGGAAGATATAATTATATTCAACACTAAGTAATTTGTAAATACTTATACTAATCTATGATTCGTGTTTATAAGCTGTTTTCATTGATGCGTTGTTTTGGCTGCGAAGGCCCAATCGACGGGGCGCAGAAGGCACGTGGCGGGATTTGTCTTTCGTTGACATAACAAACGAATTGCCTGTATTGTCAGTTATATACGGATGTAAAATGTGTGTACCGGGTGTTGTTTTAAAGTCTTTAACCGTTCTGTAAATAGCAATCGCACGACCAAATACTTTCAATTGACCAAACTTATTATGACCTTTTAGAATGGAGCAAAATTTTCCATCTCATTTATTTTGAAAGTGATTTATCGACCAATTCGAACTGAGATCATATTTGTGAAGATTTTATTGACAAATTTACCATTTTACGATTGATAATAATTAAAGTAACTTGAAATGACTCATAAGAGGAGATATGACGTTTGAGGCTTTAAAACAATGTTCTTTAAATATAAGTTAAGTCTACGATGTATAGGTTGAAAGATATTTAAACTTATTAATATGTGAATGACTTCGGTTCCTTCCTTGCTGCATCAGTTACAGTTACCATTCCTGACGCCCAACGATATAATAGATAGGCGATAAAATTTTTAACTGTAAATAAAATATTTATTTATTGTTATTATAATCCATAAATTTTTCTTCTTACATATTTCTCAATTATAAAAAAAGATAAGAGAGATGCATTATGCAATTGAATATAAATAAACGAAAATACAAGTGCTTTTTATCATACATACATGTAGCTGGTTAGCCATTACTTAAAGGTCACGAGGTGGAAGGCATTTATTCACTGGTAAACCTAAAAATTGCACACTAAATTGTATTATTATATACTTATTTACTTTTTGTGACATACTTTCACGTATTTTATTCGGAAGGAAAAACATCAACCGCGATATTGAAAGACGGCTTCGAAGGTATTCAATACATTCTTTTGTATTGCAAATTATATCGTCTGAATTGTAGTTGTGCGTGTGTATCTAAAAGTACAACAAAAATATCAAGAAATGACATTGGTTGAATTGATGTTGTGATGTCAATTTGCCTCCAATCATGTTTACCTCAGAACAGTTGCAATGATAACAACCATTGCAACTTGGAAGCAAACAAAGCGTACACGCGAGGGTGAGATAACATTATTCATTATCATAAGCGAGCCGCCGTCGCTCGTCACCAAGGGACCACTATGACATAGTGTTCCACACAACTTTGGAACTAGCACGAACTTCTATCCAACCAATCAATACTGCGTCTCACTACAGTCACAAACATAATACGATTCAGTCCCATTGTATAGACCAATTGAAGCGATCTCAACTTAGGATATATTGGGGCTCCTCAATAGCTACGAACTTTAGAGTAAATAGTTCTTACTTTGCCCCTTGACAGAGTTTCGAGGGTAGCTTATACACAAAGATACAAAGTGCGGACTTTACATAAAATAAGTTTCCAAGTACTTATTGTAAATCATAACAAACTTCCTACAATAGTGTTTCGGTGTTCGCCCCCTCGCTACAAGATATTTAAACAACTCCGGTGTTGAAAATGGCATTTACGCTTTGCCCAGTCCAGATTGTAAAATTATTTCTACTTCTGTTATTTCGCAAGATGTCCCTGTTATATCAAGACCAAAAGGTTAGAGACTTACAAATATCTTGTGCAAACTTTAATAAAAGTCACAAAACTGGATTTGAGGCTGAACAACATTTCTACATTAAACAATAATCAATATGAAGGAAAATCGACCATCCTCATGTTTCTTTATACTCGCCCCTCCATTGCCTGCCATGAACTGAACATCCCATGCGATTCTAACTATCTGCCGAAGCCAGTGTACCGTAGAAAGGCGAAACAACTAATTGGACAAAGCACAATCGACGTTCACGGAGTCCTAACTCACCCCGATCGGAGGCGAGAACGCCCCAGATAGAACTCATTAAACTTTTCCAACTTTATAAGCTTGTCGCCTTCGGTATATCAATTGGAAACAAACTAGTCTCCCAGGTTAAGCCAACTTTGACTATGAGATGAACGTTATTGAAATGTTTGAACGCTGCAGTAATTCGTTGGTAGTGCGCTTAAGTTATATTAATACCAGCTCGGGTTATCGATATGAGATAGGCGACATCTTCAAGTTTGGTAATAAAATATTCATAATGGAGCTTTAAATCAGATGCATATGTGTGGTTCTGAGTTATCAAATGAATTATGATGATTTAAAGCTATTGGTATTAAAACGTCTTTGAAAGTTAAAAAAAAATTGCTCGGCTCATTTTATGTCACGCAGTATTAGCTGTTATTAATTTTAAGTAATTATGAACGAACCAAAGAGCTTGTACACATTATGTTGCTTACTATCTATATAAAAATCAAGACTACTAAATCAAGAGTTGCGGTACATATGATGTAACTGTTGGCTAGAAATGTACAACTGTACACAACAGCGAAATTTGTCACTGGAATTATTAAGACAAATAATGTTTGCTTAAACTACGTATTTACGCATATATTGTGTAGAAACTCAGTGGTTCGCTCGTAACGTCTCCCTGTTAATAAATGCCAACCACCGAACGCCCTCAACTGAAATCGAATCAAACGCAATTAATTTTAATAATTAATTAATTATCGTAAGTAATTTATTTACCTTCAAATGAGACGGTGAGCTGGAAAGGTTCGGTAGTGTCTGCAGAATCAGGCTTGTGCATCTTAAATTGGAAATTCAATTATGTATCGCACATGATTCATTTTATTGTTAATAAAAAGATTATGATAATACGAGTTCAGTTATTTTTATTTACTACCATTTTCCATTAATAATATTTTTATTCAAAAACTTTGATATAATCTCAACAATATCTTGCCCTTATAAGATTATATTAAGAAGAATATCAAGCCAGTGAAATTTAAATACAGTATTGATTGATATATCTTATTCTGTTAACAGCTTCTAGCAATTAGTGACAAAACTTATATAAAAGCATTTCCTAATACCTCAATCCCAAATTTGTCCATACATTGCGTAAGAAATCTTACCCTGGGTAAGGTTACCCAGGGTAAAATTTCTTATACTGACAATGTGGTATGGTGAAGTGTATGGAGTAGGTACTCCATACACTTCACCATACCACACTGTTAGTATAACAAAGGCAAATATAATCCTTCTAAATATTTCCTACATCCAAAACTAACTGAAATTAAAATACCAAGTCTTACAAACATACCTAATAATAATAAAGAAAAATTCGAAGGAATTTCATAAAGCTGAACGTCAGGGATAAATATGCCAATAGCTACCTACTTATATAGGAACATATACCTACCCATGGGCTTCAAAGAGAGGCCCTTTTCAAGGGTCAACTAAATAGTAAAAAAATGTATGGTGTATAGTGCTCGAACTTTGTGATTTGTGGTGTCACATACAATAGAAGTTAACGGTTAGGCGAGTTCTTTTTTTTTCAAGTTACTCACAAATTCACAAAGCAAAGGAAAAACGACGAGGAAAGATGTCAAATTAATCTAAAATATTTTTTAAGTAAGAAATTAAATTTAAAGATTCTTGTGAGGTAATTTTGTCAGTGATTGTTCTGTTATATATTTTTAAATAGCCCGAAACTTCGGCCGCACGCACTATAATATGATTGACAGTTGAGCACTAAAATTTCCTTCGTACTTAGATCGAAATCGGTTTAGGTACCTATAGTTTAGACGATTTATGATCTAGTAAAGAAATCAACAGATTTTTTAGTTCAGCAATAATGTAATCAAGACTGAGCCCAATATTTTGCCACACCAACCCATACAAGCAAGCAAGCTTCATTTCATTAAACCAAATGAAATATACTCGCCACCCACAAACACAGTTTTGTACGTATCGCAGAAAAGGGTAAAAGTATCAACGTACAAACAAGGGTTTAGTTAAAAGCTGGCCTACGTGTGAGTAATAAGGCTCATAGTTGTTCGTAATAGTAGAGTGCACCTGATACAGACACGCACTCGGAACAAAGAAGGCGAATATAAGAAAGAAGCAGGTAGGTACTCTGTATCCGGGCGAAATGCGAGTTACACCGCCCTCAAATATTAACGGGAGGAAATCCCGGCAACCTCACAAAGTGGGCCCTCGCAGAGTTTTTCTTTTACTATTAAACAGGCTGCACTAGGGTACAGAGTAACGATGGACAGAAGGACCCTTCGACGGTAAGTTATAGTCAATGTATTTAACATGAATTTGTGTCCATGAAACAAAGTAATTTTGGCTACGAGACTACGTCAAACTACACAGTGGATCATTAAAAAAAAGCATATTTATACGTCTGGTGGTACGTCTTTGTATCATACATATAGACATGTCCTGACTTTATTCAGGTGGATATGACGATAATAAAAATCATAAGAAGGAAAAAGAAGATCTTCCATGTTGAATACGAAAATGATATTGGCAGTCATTTGTTTTGTCATCCCATTGGATGTTTTGTTTTTTCTTTAATTGACATCGTAGAGAAATAATAGAAAAAATGTTTCTGACCGTGAGCTAGATCTTGGTGAGGTTGAAACTTTACTCCTTTTTATTTAAACTACCTTTTTTTAACTTGGTATACATATTAGTAGATAATGTGTAGGTCCTCTGTGCGAACATTCACTCTTTGACCACGAAAAACCGCCCTAGATACAGTACTTGAATGAAACTGTTTGATGTGCTTTGCTTTGGCAGATTTGTAATGGAATATTTAGAAGCGGAAAAAATGGAGTGAACAGGTAGGCTAGGCGTTGGATTAACAGGTTGGGGGAATGAGAAATGCGATTGAAGCTTAATGAATAATTTTCTTTCATAAGAGGTTCCATCCTAAAAACCTTAATTAAAATTTCAACTTTCTACGGTTCTTAACGAAGATACTGGCTTCTTCACAACTTACGAATTCTGGCTGATATCAGTCAGAATCGTAAAGCATTGAAAAAGTTAGTACCATCTTGACTAGAATAGAACGTAACTTCTAGATTACAAAGATAACAGTGGTATCTCGTTTTCAACTAATGTGACACGGAATACATTTGAATAATAAACTTGTCAAATTTCCTCATGAACGTGAACTATTCACAGGAAAGTAATAAACACGTGTAAATCGTTTTATCAGTGGTTCCGCAACCCCAATCTCCGCTGCCCTGCACTAAGCCACTAATTAGCCGATGGTAATCTGTTAATAGACCTTTACCTACTCTGGTTGAAAGCTCTTCGGGATGGAAGTGGATTTGCTCATCATTTTGTTATGTTGGTTACATAGGTATAACAGCATCTTCTGCAACTTAGCACTTGCACTTTGGCGTGTGCGTATAATCAAGTGCATTAACTTTTTATTCACTCTTTTGTTCTAGTGAGATGGCAGTGTTCCTGTAATGTAAAATCTGGTGGCGTGTTTTACGTAACTTGCTCTAAAAATACGAATCCGAAACAACGGGTGCAAGATCTCATACAAAATAAGCCAAAATAGATACAAAATATTCATTGTAACGCGAATGGAGCCCGAAGGCACTGGCATGTGGAACCGGGTCTCACCACGTACACCTAAAATAACCGAAACAATTTGCATAAGAAAATGCAACGCAAACTAATATTTTTAACAGCGGAGCTTGCCAGAAAATTAGGGCGAGCGCGGCCTGCATAATACTCGTACGTTCAACTTATGTTAAACATTTGGAATGAGCCTATTTTCTTTGGAAAATTCAGCCTTATCAGTCTGAGCGAGGTTGTAAAGATAAAAGAGTGAAAGCAGAGTAAATTATTCTTACGTAACCTTCTATCCATAGATACTGGAATATCCTATATATACCTTACATACCTTTTTTGAGTAAGTCTTGAATCGCAATCGTACTAAATATGGGATAATCTAAGAGCTTGTGCCATATCGTTATTCATTACCTATTGAAACATATTTCCATTAAAAAATCTTTAATATTTTAATTTGACCGAATAAAAAAATTAGGATTAAATCTCAAGATGCTTAATTGATTTAGTTGGTTTAAAAAAAATCCTCTATCTCTAAACACACATAAGGGAACGGTAACCGAACCCCAGAAGTATGACGCAATTTTGTCCTTAAGCAGGACTATTTTAATTCATTGACCTTTTTAATGTTTAAATGTAGCGTGAAATTACTTGTTAATTTAGAGGGATATACCGTCGTCAGACAGCATCAGAGACCACCATGAGCAGCCACCATGGCTACTTATGTATGCTGATGATATCGCGCTGGTGGACTCGGACAGGGGACGGCTGGTGAGACGTGTTAACACATGGAAGGAATCGCTTGAGAACGGGGGTCTGAAACTCAACGTGGCGAAGACAGAGTACTTGGCCTGCAACACTACAGATCCCATGTCCGTCCGCATAGGCGAAGACACGGTCGAGCGCACGGACCGGTTCAAGTATCTGGGATCTGTACTCCACGCGAACGGCGACATCGACTCCGACGTCAAGGCACGCATTGCTGCTGCGTGGGATAAATGGCGGGAGGTGAGCGGCGTCACTTGCGACCCTAAAATTCCGGTTAAGCTGAAGGGACAGGTCTATAAATCCATCATTAGGCCTGTTCTCTTATATGGCAGTGAAGCATGGCCAGTACTTGAGCGGCACAAGCAGGAACTGCGGGTCACGGAGATGAAGATGCTGCGCTGGATGTCGGGAGTTACGCGAGCAGATCGCGTAAAGAACTCCCGTATTCGCGGCAGCCTTCATGTTCGAGACATCGCTGACAAATTGCAAGAGTGCCGCCTACGTTGGTACGGTCATGTTTTACGGAAACCGGCAAACTACGTAGGGAACAAGTGTCTAGCTATGTCGCTACCGCCAGGTCCCGGCAGAAGGGGAAGGCCCAAGAAGGCCTGGCTTGACGTCGTAGTGGATGACATGCGTGCCAACAAACTCTCCGTGAAGGATGCCGAAGACCGTGCGAAGTGGAGAGATAGAAGTAGGAAAGCGGACCCCGGGCTCCGCAAGGATGCAACCGGGAAAACGCGGAGATGATGATGATGATGAGTGTAGAGTAATATACCTTCATCACTGACGGTAACTACTACCTACAAGTATTATTAGTAAGTAGATTTATTACAGACTTTAAAAAGATTAACTAGGAAGCAATCACTTCTCGACTCTAAAATTTTAAGATGTATTCACATATTACACGTTACTAATGCTTTCAGCACAGGCTAAGTGTACAAATGACAATGTGTCAAATTTGATCTTATTCGGTACAGCGGATCAAAGTAGCAAGTCAGAGTATAGGGGTGAGAGCCATCCGCTCCCTCCGTAATGATGACAAGGCGTAGTAACCTTGTGCGTGAACCTTCATTATTAACAAACTTTTAAAGTGAATTATTTATTTTCATATTTGATCAATTATTTAGTTCATCTCTTGCACATCATCCGATGTGATCGTTACAGTTATAACACCTCTCGGCGTTTCCATTTTGTGTTACACTGAAAAACATTTATTTAAAAACATTATTATCTTCGTTATTCGTATTCGTTGCGCGAGCGATGGAACCCGACGAACCGTTTATTTTTAATTGCGTCCCCAAAGTTCTATCATAAAATCGGATCAAAGTTTTATGTTTCGACCTGAATTTAACAGGTAGCCGATGCGCCATTTTCGTTTCAGTTATTTCTTAAACGTGTTGAAAATACATTTTAAAAATATATTCTACTGTGGGAAAAGAAGGTTTTATACATGTGATACAGTTTGATATTGGTTATATAATATGTATCATTATGCTTAAAGCATCATTACAGACACACCAGTTAGTTGCAAAGCGCCGCAAAATCAGTTCGAGAGAAAATTGGCTCCGATCATTGTTTTTCGGCCACTAATATCAAACGAATAGATTGATATCATAGTGTTTAAAATAGTATAAATACTTATATTGTCTGACAATCAGATCCATTCCTACTCTCTTAATGATACGTGACAAAAGAAAAAAATATTCATCACAGTAATAATGTCATGGATATACAGTATAATACTTAATATGGAATAGCATACAGAAACTACGCAAACTAATTAAAATTATTAATAATTGCTCCGGGAACGGCAGGGACCGCTTTTATACAGGATGCACTAGTTAACGCAAGCACAACTTAGTTAGCAATATTGAATAATAATGAATGCCGGACACTTTACCTACCAGTGTACATAATTACCTATTCAACGTGCCTAACGATTTACTTTAGCTAACAAGTTTCATTTTACGAACAATTTTACTTATCAAATATCCTGTATATTTTTAGAGTCAACAAAATGTTTTTTGGACCACTACCTATTCTTTAAACCAAATATATCAAACTAAATATACGCTGCTGCGTAGATCACGTAATCCATACAATAAATTTCCATTTCTGTAACATAAAGTAAAATGTTGTAAAAATATCCAATTTTAGTATGATATACCAGGTGTACCTTTAGAATGTATTAAAATGTACTGTAATAGGTACCCCATTAACTTTTGTCTTTCATTTCCAAAAACATTCAGCTTGAATGTTTTAGGTTTTATTTCCGCCATTTCAATCTAGTCTCCGAATGTTTAAGTCTACAATTGAAAGCAGGGTATCCCTGACCCGCACTCTGCTATCGAAATTCGTACGATTTGGGTAGGAATGTGATTCCCGGCCTCATTAGTGCCAAAGGGGGGCGCGGAGACAACAAATTGCTCCCATTTGTAACTGCTACACCACAATCCACCATGTTTATTACCCCATCCTGTTCTCCTCAGAATTATTATATCGCATTTTCAAAATGGACTCGCCTTTTGTTTTTTTGCCAATTTACTCACATCCGTATGATCCACTGAGAATAACAATGTACAATTTGGGGACATAAACAAACCTGGTTTGCGTCATGGCGACGCTCCCGGGTGAAGGCACAACATGTGGAATTCAATTTAAGGTTTTATTAATAAAATTTTGGTGCGTGAAATAAAAATGACCCATTTTTATCATGATCACACCTTTTTTTTACCTCAATTAGGCGGGCTCAAGATATTTTTATATTTTTTAGAACATGATAAATATCCCCAAAAATATACATATATTGTTGGACATATCACAGCATTTTAACTTTATCGCAAAGATATGTTACTACGTATAACAAATGTTTATTTTCTTCTTTTACGCTTCTATTCCACGGGGTTTGAGCACAAGCTAGGTAAGAATCCCAATACGTCACGATGAACAAGTGAATAATCGGAATATGTGCCAAATCAACCTCCTTCACCCACTGATTTATATACCTCCATGATAAGCAGGCTAGAGCCATTTTCAGGATTTATTTTACTACGTGTTAAGATCATTTTGTCCTCGATTTAGTAGATTACATCAGCATATTTTTAAGGAGATAAAGTGAAAGTGGGTGTTAGTAGACTTATGGCGGTTGTTAAGTTTAGATGTTTTACATTTGTTTTTCAAGTTCACTTTCCTTACTCTTATCGTAAATCTGTTGAATACTAAAATATTTTAATTGCCTCTTGTTAGAATATTAGGAATATCAGACACGTTATAACTTTTCAGATAAAATGCTGTGTTAGCCATGACTATTAAACCGGTACAATAATACTATCATGAAACCATTCCTCATTTATCAGTGTCTCGAAAAGCGTTTTAAATATCCAAATATTTTTCGAGATTTTATTTCGAGACCTAGGTAAGGTATCAAAATAAAATCTCTGCCACATCAATCAAATCTAGATAATATCGTATGCTTCAAGAAACACAAAAGAAAACTACGCAAACGGAAACCGTTCACTTAAAATTCAATATCAGACCACGAAGGCGCGTAAGAATAAATAGCGATAAGCCCCTACAACGCCTGTAATTTAGCCACAGATAAAAAAACGGGGGAGCCGTCGAAATAAAACCTTGACGCGTACATATTAAACGTTTTACCGAAATACTTTAAGCTGTATTCAACATTTATCTTGGGGTGTCGAGTGGATAAACAGAGCATCTTGGTGCCTTCTCGATTACCGTATTTAAACAGAGTAAGCGATCGCGGGGGAAGAGACACGTGAATAGTAAATACGGGAACCTGGATAAGCTCACAGATTTGTGTTATTACCGCGGGAGATTTATTTACTGCCGAATTTCGGCTTGACATGGATAACAGGAAGTCACATGGCAAAAGAAAAGGATTTAATAAAAAATTCAGCATGCCAGGATCAGGTTGCTGATACAAGTATTAAAATTATAACGTCAAGGACATTATATGTTTACTTTTGTTCTTACTAATACTTAAAATGTATATAGAAAGGATAAGTATTTTCCTAAAACATTATGCCACTTAGGAACACAATTGTATTATCATCACAAATTATTATTTGATATTGCCAAGCCAGTAGTTGGAAGTTGATTGAATTTTCCGACTTTACTATAAAGGTTTTAGTGTTAGGAATACCCAGATCACCTATCATTCCTTTAAGTTTAAACATAACCCGTAACATATATTCGACTCTACCTCTACTCGTATGTTTACCCAATATAGCTTAGAACTATCATGTAGTGAAGCGAATGAGTGCGGTGGATGGTATAACTCCATCTATATAAGAAAGAAAGAAAGAAAGAAAGAAAACATTTATTAATCACATACATTTACAAGGTTTAACATACACACATACAGTAGATGTGATCAATAGGTTCTGCCTCAGCATGTGCTGCAGCGGCTGCTAGGCCGCTACAGCGCTGATATTCTGGCAGAACCTTTATAATAAAAAAAAAAAATAAGTAGATAAATACATATACAAGATACAGGAACATAGAAATAAAAGTCAAGAACAAGAAGTTATAGTCTAACAATACAAATATATCTACCTCTACATAGGGAACTGGTATGCGAAGTACTCGCATGAGCTGAGTAATTTTCACCTCTAGGCTATAATATCAGCTCTACTGCAATGAAATAGCGCCATTTAGTAGATACTTATCAGAATCTAAGCGTTAGTAAATACCGAAATAGTTCACTGCACTTTAGTAATGGGTTACTCAAGAATATTTTGTTCGTATTTTGTTCCGATACCTAATTTAGATGTGAAATGAAATGAAAATATGAATTCTGCAAGTAGATTTCATGAAATCCTTTCGCATGTCAAATCACAGGTTAATTATAATGTATATTTGTATAAGCGACAAAGAACCTCACTAACGTATTATTGGTTAAGAACGCACAACTTGATGTAGTAATATTTACTGCAACTTAACCCAGTAAAATAAATTAAGAAACACATAGCTATTTACTACCCGACATAAGTACCTATGTGTATTTCTGTATTTATTATCGCGTTAAATACCTGTTAAAATAACTAAATACAAAAGAAGGCTTTGCAGGGCGGAGAGACAGCCATAATGCAATAAACATTAATTATGCGTAGTGTGAGCCATCTCTATTCCCTTTAATCACAATGCTATCAAGCAACTTTGCATCCGACTCAAAAAGTACCAAAAATAGATTCCATGTTTGTGTACAAACAAAAACATCTGGTAACGGAATAAGACTTTGATTGTTTCTTTATTTGCCCAGGGCACGGCACACCTGCGGGCCGCTAAACCTTGTGCATACATGGGAATTTCTTTCTATTTCGACCAGTAATGCGCATTTTGTTCCAGTGTGTACCTTATTTAAATAAAGTAGTAAAAAAATAGGTCAGCTGTGTACAAAAAAAGTATAATACGTTGAAGATATTTGGTATCATGACTTCTGTGACTCAAACTCATAAAACTTCTTTCACAGTCAATGCCGTAGTCAGCCACCTGGATTATACATATTCAATAAATTTTATAAACATGTATTTATGTTTTGGCTAATTTTTTAATTCATACCTTACCATAAAAATATAGGTACCGTGTAAATTGATGAATGTTCTGATATTATTTCAAGTTATTATTGTTTTTATTAGCGCGAACACTAAACATTGAAATAAAATTCTTATTTCAAATAGAATAGATTTGTGAATATAGCTTGGTTGCCGATAGACACCAGATTTAACACATTTCAAACGCTTTTCCTACGGAAGTTTGATCATCTAACAATGCAAGTGTGGGAAAGCATGAAATGCATTCGATAAATGATTGGATCGGATGAGATTGGTCGGCGCGCTGAGTCGACGATGCTTTGCTGACGGGACACTTCGTCGGATTAAACGCCTCTAGACGTCCACCAATTCGGTTTGCGATTCCCTTTGCGATTGGAAAGTTATAGTATACCAAGTATCAACAAACAGAATTGATCGAATAAGTAATGCTTTCGCAAAAAAAAAATTAAACACATACCTAGTACAATATATTTAAAAACCTTATTGGCTTGGCAAGCCACGGAAGAGATGATGCCAATAAGGCCGTTCGTTCATACCCACCCTGGTCTAATTACTGAAAAGTTATGAATGACTTACTATGTGAGGTCTCTTATGACCTAGAAATAAGAAAATACCTAATTCAAACTAATGTCATCACCTGTTTATAACTTTTCCCATTCAAAATAATAATTAATACAACATAATATTACAAGGTTCGTGTCTGTTCTAATAAAAGACTTACATTTTCATAACCATCGAATTATTTCTCAATTCCTTCAAATTAACACGGAAACCAGCACCTGTTACCGTGTATTAATAAGTTTCCATTTCCTCATTTCCCTCATTTTCTTTTGTAATTCCCAAATTGCGCGCGTCTAGAGAATATCGCTTATTTCGTTAAGGTTCAGTTCATTAGCTTTAAATCTTTATTATGAGTGGTTAAGAGCCTCTGCGAGATTAAAGAGCGTACTTTGCGTTACGACTTTTGGATAATCCCGGGAAAAAGTGCCTGTCTTTACGGAACAATGCCGGGTACTGCGTAGATGTGAATGGCTGTAATAAAATGTTTATTCACAATTTTATAAGACTGGAGAAGATTGTCACTGACACTGATGGTTGGTAATGAAAAAAAAACAATTAACTTAATGTAAGGACGTTTTTTCCTCCATAAATTGAATAAATATTGCTCAACATCAGATACATTGATTCCTTCTAAAAATAAATAGATATACATAGGTACATCTTTACCATACCCTTTGTCAGTATTTGAAACTGAGCAAGGAGATGTCATAAAAAGCATCGATTCCCATCAATGTAGTCAGTCTACATAATCGAATGTAAATAAAAAGCATATTTCAAAGTAAAAGTCTCTAAAGGTCTAAATATGTTGTCCAGTGGACATATCTTTATTCGAACCTAGTTATGTGTAGTAGCCAGGAATTAAATAAAGGTAAAAAGCCGATATTCCCCATAGACGTTTCATAAGACTGAATATGATTTGCCAAGATGTCTTCTCAAACTGACCAACGTTCACTAGCTAGTGCTATTTATTTAGCTTAATAAATAAACACTTCACTACTTTTCCATCTCTTACCCAACAGTTTCAATGAGAGCGTCTACATCGTTCGCGTTCCTAATCCATCATCCTTCCCATTTGCCCGGGAACAAAATCAATAAAATGTATTTTGCGTGCGGTATAACTAAAAACTCCAAATCCTGAAGCAAGCGGGAGCAAATCCACGGCAGACGGTTTGAGGAACTGCTCGTTAGAGTCCGATGGATGATTTATAGCCTGCCGTGAGCGGTTGATTAATTGCCTGGCGTGAGAAAACTATCGTCCTGTCCCTGCCACTTCATTTGTACAGCTTATCGGGCGATATTAATCATTGTTGCAGGATACCGACTATTGGAGGTACGCTATACAACATTTGCTTATGCAGGTGTCTGATCACTGACGGAAGTGTTAGTTTAGTTGACACTACCGCAAAGGGTTCAGGCAAATAATGTTATTCAGTCCATTGATTGAATACTATTGCATTAAAATAAAATCACGATTATATCAACATGTATAAGATCTACTACTGTTACATATAAAAACATATTTAACCAATACGATATTATGTATTGTTTTAAGTATTTGTAGATAACCACTAATGTAAACTATAGAGCTTTGGAAAACTAGTTCTAATCTCTATGTAAATTCTTTAAAATAACTGTGACTGTGCCTTTGTTCCTAGCCCTCATCTATAGCTACGCCCTAAAAGTAAGGACCGTCATAAAAAGTCTGTTAAACTCAAAGTGTATTGAGCATCTCGCAGGACCAATTGAATTTTGTTACAAAAAGTAGTTAAACTGTTCTCTGAGTTGTAATAGTCTTGAGAACAAACTTGGTTTGAAGGAAGTAAGTTCCGACCAAAAATCTAAGTCATGTCTTTATAACCAAGATAATTAAAAGTCAAATAAATCTGGGAATCTGATCTCAGAACCCGTTCAGAGCAAAACATCTAACTGTTAAATATGGCTAGATAGGTCTATTTAAAGGTTAATAAGGCTATCCAAATATCTAATCGTTAGATTTTCGTCTCTATCAGTACTAGATTCCACTGTATGGCTAGAAGATTGCACGTGCCTCTGCTAATCCAATGCGAGGAAGTCAATGTTCTCGTGCGTGACCCAGGAGATACATTAAAAGATCATTGGTGACGGCCCGAAGGCCCGACACAAAGGTGTTTCATGTATTATTCAAATGGCCGATGATCGCGGCCCGGTCGGAACACGACGCTCTAATGGCACCATTTGCCGAGATTGTCGGAGCCACCGCCGCCGCTCGCTAACTGCCGCCGCTGATTGGGACCGAAAAACGCTCGATAGATTTCCCACTCCAAAATAACACTCGATTACACCCCCAATATCCCGTTTGATGAGATTGCCTCCGTATTTCTTTCGAGTCATTCAAAGGGAAACCAATATAAACCATAATCAGTATTCTGTTCAAGCTAAATACAAAACGCTGGAACACATTACGTACAGTACGTCTCACGGTTTTTGCGCTCAAAGAGGCTTTTCAACTGAATAACAAGTAGGTGGGTAATTGGAATTTCTGTGCATTTAGAGGACCCTAATCCAAAACTCCGTAGGTAAATGTAATCGTCATTCATTGTTAATGTAAGGGTAGCGATTCAGCGCGTGGGCTGTTAGTGGTCTTATCACCGGTGGCCAGCGAAATCCCTCAAAGCCGAGCCTCTGATAATCTGTAGCATGTTTATTTTGATCTCGGGGGAAATCGTACCGCAGTAACCTTTCCATATTAGCAAAACTTTAATCCGGCCGGTGCGTCCCCGCGGGTCTCGAGGCAACATTTTTGTGGGCAGTAAATTTCCTTTAAGTCGTACCGTGGCAGGCGTCCAACACTACCATATGCTCCTAAAGCCTCATTTACTCGAAGTGGCGGCTTTGTTCAAACGTGTGCTCCAGCCCTTTCGATGTAATTCGTGGAATAAATAAACAGGCTGTAATAAACACAAATCCTTCTGAACGGATTTTCGGTTACAGTCTAACCGAACAAAATTATTCGTGTTGTTGTTAAGGCAAAAGCGTATGCCCTCTGTTCCTAATATTTTCAATAGCTGATAAAACGACAGCCCAACATGATACGATTAGAAACAGATCTAGCCGATCTAACAAACCAAACCGGGTCAACATACATAGTTTCTAAGACATGAGGTGAGGCTGAAACAGCTACGCCAACATCCTGACTCATGAGTCCGGACGTGTCGTGAGAGACGTGGACATAGTCAGGTATTGACTGGTATGAACTCTGAACCTAAGTAATTTCTAAATGAAATATCCTAGTTCAATTAGTAAATTCAAATTGTTATTTGTTTTACAGTTATATTTCTCTACATCATTTACAATTTTATCTCTTTACCTACCAATATTTTAATTTAAAAAATGTTTATTCTTTTTTTATATTGAAACAATAAATTCATGTCTTGCAATTCGAGTTTTCGACTTGAATATGCAGTAATTTGTCACGTAGGAGCAGAGTCAGCACTCGTGACAAATTACTCATTTGTTTTATGATCTCGTGTTGAGTCTCTTTTCATTCTATGAGTTTACTGTGACCTCTGACATTAGAAGTACTAACTCATCTGAATTTATTCGTATAATATATCATCGGTTCTCGCATTTTACTCGTATTTCATAATCCTAACAAAAATTCTGGCACAAGCTGCGCTCGATTCAGCTCTTTATTCAAATATATACGTAGATAGTAAATAAATATAAATAATGTTAAGTAATCAATTTTAAAATAACGATAACTGACCAATGTCTGGACAACGGTAACTTTTTGATCTTTTTTTATTACTACAAGAAATGTATATTGTGTCGTGATATTAAACATAACTAACACAAAATGTAAGCTTATAAGTTGATACTTTATTGTTGTACTCTATTACTTTCCTATATTACTTGTTAAAGATCAGTGTAATACTTTAGGCTATCTTAGTTCTAGTTAAATACAGAATGAAAAGGTTGTTTAGATTCCAATCTTTAGGCAACGTTAATGACTACCTAATATTTAGGAAATCAGAAATAAATTACTATCCGGGGTTTTGAACTCACGCCCAACTGAAAATCGCGTGCAATATAGCACATCAAACTAGCAGCTGTGTAGGTAAGCTTTACCACTTAAAATACAAACTGCACTACCAATAACATCCATATAGGTACTGTGCGTGGGTCGCTTCGTGTTGTTTATTTTGATTCAGTATGAAAAACGCGACCAAAGCCTCCAGTTACGAGCTATGCGCTAATGATGACGTCACAGAATACCATTTTTTTAGGTGTAAAAATGTAAAATCGCTGTGAAACGAATAAAGTCAACAGGACCCAGGATACTCCTGTACCCTGATAACTGTACAATATATGTATACAATTTTATGTGATTGATTATTCTAAGCGTATTCATTATGAACACTATAAAACGCGTCACGTTAAAATCATTAGTGAGACAATTTTATATACGCGTGGATGGGCACATGGAACCATGATGTTTGAGCAATTGAGGTCTTAACGTTCATTTCTTGGTCATCAATAAATCATTTTTCCAATAGGCCCTGCTCAGTTTGTACCAGTGTCAGGTATTTTTAAAAACGGAACTGACCAAGCCAGTATTCAGTGTAACAAAATGCACTCCGCATTACGGGACACGCGAGCTTTAACAAAAAGCACGAGAGGGCTCTGCCCGTTGACGGATTGCGAGAGCCAACGTCTGGTGACGTCACGCGCCGGCTGCGACGTGCCTTTGTGTCCGCGATGGAACCAACTTAGCCTGTAGTCTGGGAGTCACACTATAAGGTGAGTTATAGTCAGACACAAAACCTACATACATGTAACCAATGCTACCCTAGCACAAATTCAGATCTACACAATTTATTAAGAGTAACTTGGACGGGCTCGGTGGAAATATGGGTGTGATTATGTATTTATAAATATATATGTATGTATATCAGTCTCTGACACCCATAGTACAAGTTTTGCTTAGTTTGGGATCAGATGACCGTGTGTGGAAATGTCCCAGATATTTATTATTATTATTAACTATCGAGTTCTTGTAAGCGTTTTCTCAATACAAGTAGAATCAACATAATAAGGCGTCCGACCGATAAAGGTCATGGCGGCCGATCTCAATTGAGATCAGCCAAGTGCGCAGGACATATTATAGTGCACAAGTGTGCGCGCAAACACAAGTACACTCTCTGTTCCCTTACTCTCATAGTTCAATGAGACGGCGATCCGACGTGACCGATGAGAGAAGAAAAAGAAGGTAATCAATATATTGCGGGGACGAATGTAGTAGGAACACCGGTATGAATAAAGCATTTTTATTTGAAATTATTGCGACGATTAATAATACTGTGTTAAATCAACTTCACCTTTTTATCATTCCTTTTTGACACATCCTGATAGTTTCGTTTCAGTTGATGGTAAAAAAATCATAAGTTACAACATACTGTTTCCATAATAGTGGAATAATTTGTCAAAGAGAATATAATCACTACGTTTTAAGAGTCGGGACTCACGTACTAGCCAATAGAATCAGTTTAGATGGCATTTCAATACCAACATAAAACATTTAAATGTCAAATGGCAGTAGTGCCAATATGACGGACCAAATAGTGCTACAGTATACCAAAGAGAATATCAGTACGTTTTCATTTAAAAAAAAACTTTTGACGCTTTTAAAAAAAAAAGGATGTAATGTAATATTAATGTATTAATAATACAAGGTTGAAAATAATGTGGACACAAAATAAAACACTATGCACACTTTTTTTTATAATCCGGATTTATTAAACGGTTTATTTAGCTCGCCCCGTACGATCTGATCTGAAATTTGGTACACACTTGATTCTGGTCTGGTGATTGATTTTCTATGGGCACATATATTAAGTCTTCCTTTCCCACTAACTCACCCACCGTCGGCATCTGAAAATAAGTTAAAAGATTTATTAATGTACTTACTAAACTTTTTTTCCCCTTGGTTTTCACACATTTTTAATTATTTCTTATTAATATAGTTTTTATTTTTCTATGCCCCCAGGCCAGTGTGGTCGGGCCTCATGCAACAAAGTGCTCCCTTAGATTGAATGTGATCTTTACTTATTCTTACAAGTTATCAGTAACAGTACAACACTAGTACACAATACGAATGAAAATCTATTATTATAGCAAAATATGTTTGTATTTGGCGTGCTTATCGAGTAATTAATTATCAAAAGGTAAAATGTATTTGATTCTATGCTTACCGGGACTCATCCAAAGGAAATTTTGCCATGAACTTCCTTTTTTCGCAGTCTATACGTTGAGCACGATCTCCACAAATTTCACAAGTTAGAGACCGCTTCTTTGGTGCCATTTTATGCAATTAATGCAATAATACCGGAATCTGCTTATAAAAACACGATTTACTGCATAAAAAATTATTGAAATCTAAGCAAACAAAATGTCGTTCAACATTCATAATAAAATGACTGATCCGACCCAAAGAGATAATAATCACTCTTCGTTCAAAGAGAATATAATGACTATGGATCTGAAAAAGAATGAAAAAGAAATCGTACTGAGTGAGCAGGATAGATATATCCGCCATTATTTGCCGCTCAAACTCCATAGTAAACTTTTTTTGTTCGAGCTTTCGCTAGACTGTAATTTGTAATAATTAATAGATATGTAGGATAGCGAGTAGCGGGAGCGGCGCTTTTGAATAAGTGTCTATGATCTTCGCTAGATGGCGCTTGGTAGCAAGAAGTTTAGGTTGATTTATGAAATTGTATTATGTAGTGCTAAATAATGCTGTAATATTATTGTAAATCCTAACTTGATTTTAGGAAGTCATTAACAATGATTACTTGATGAAATGATGTTTGTTGCATTCGAATAATACTGGCCGGTCACTCAAACGCGACTGTCAAGTGTCAGTCGAATTCGTTTGGACATGGCCCGACGTATTTTGTTTTATGATTTGGATTATGTTTGACCTCATGAAATAATGGAGTTGAGAGGACGGTTACGATTTGGATTCAGATTCGATAGGTCGTCTCCGGGACTTGTCTGGTGACCGGGCAGTATTGATTATCGTGATTATATCGACCATAATGTTATTTCGTTGATGTTAACTTACGATCGCTGAACAAGAATAAAACTGTAACTATTGTATGTGGTGTTATTCGTTGCCTGAAGACCCTACGCAGCCCACAGAATGAAGAGTAGCGAACCTAACGATAGCAACGACCCTCTGATGTCGCCGCCGGCCACTCTTGACGCGATAGATACTTGATAATATTAGATTTTCAATAGAACGAAGAAGATTTCAAACAGTCCCCAAACTAACGATCAAATTAATAGTAAACTTATGGTCGCGCAATCAGAATGGTCACCTCCACACAATATTACAAAACATAAGAAATTACATCAATCAAACTACCAGCTCTTAGTCTATGTTACTAGTACATGCACTAGAGTGAATGAAATATGCAACTCGCTCACGAAAGGGCAAGAATATCCAGATGACAGAGGATCTAAACAAAATGTCATTTTAGAACCTCTGTCTACAGATCTATGTCTATAGGTAATTTAAATCAAAGATCTATTTATTTATTTGCTAGGAGCTAGACTATCAGGACTACTTTTAACCGGCTGATCTATAAAGAAGTAATATTTAACGCGGTAAATGAATTCGGAGTCGAGTAAAAACACTAGTTCAGTAAACATTGCCAAAACTGAAAAGCATATTGCAATATTTGCCACAGCATCAGTGTTCATCAATCGAAACAAAAGACAGAACAGAAAACATAATTAAAAATGTAAAAATACATATTTAACATACATCATCGATCTGATCCCGTGGTAAGTAGGTACCTTATGCACTTGTATTACGGATAGCAGAAACGGCAGTGGATACAAAAATAAACATAAATATATAAATAACACACCCAGACACGGAACAAACACCAATGCTTGATACACAAATATTTGTCGAGATTGGGAATCCAACCCACGACTCTTGGAACCTGCAGCCAGGTTCACTAACCACTGTTCCACAGAGTCAGTCAAGGCATGTTTCAGTAGTTACATTTTAAAAACAAAACCGCTATTCAACAAAGTTTAATTGAATCGTCAATCAAACAACCTTTTGTTATGAAGTTTTGAAATTCAAAAGCGATGTTTACGAATTTAATTAATAAAATTAAAAATACGTATTATCATTGCTAAAGGAAACAAAAAAGAATGTAATTTACCTTTATATTTTTCACTTTAATAATAAATCCGTAGTCCACAAAAGTTGTTTGTTGGTATATTTTCACAGAATTCTGATTTATTTTATTTGCGTTCGAAAAAAACGCCATTTTACTAGGATATTCATATTTTTATCTGGTTTCTTCCAAAAACTATTGGTTCCATTTTTTGTATGTTTCATTTCATCTTACGTTACGACAGTCGATATTTATGTTGGTTTTTAATAAAAGACTAATTGGTTTTTTATTTATAAAATTTTGTAACCTGGTAACCGTAACATGAATAGAGGAATCTAATTTTTGTTTGATCATTGAAAGTATTTAGAGAATTTCCCAATGCGAAATTATTTCGATAATTCTGATACCGTGGAAACCTCGCTACAGGGTCTGAGTGTGAAATTGATCAGCTATTTAATATGTAAATGATGATCTTGTTCGATATGTGATAGAATGTATCATAATTGTTTTCAAACCTCCACTTGAGTAAAAAAGAATAAATAAAAAAAAGAAAAGACGGGTTCCTAACCTGTCTTTTCTTTTTTAATGAAAATACATATAGCTACCTACGAATAGCGTTTTTCCGTAGCATTTTATTAGTTCAATGCAATTTACTCTAATCAACTTTAAACTTCTTTCTCTTATCGTCACTTTCTCCATTCGAGCACAGTTTTAGCGCATTGCGCATTTTTCAATTAAATTCAATACTGAAATGGCTAAATCAGATACAGGTTGAAAATAGTAACGCTGTGGTGCGTTGCGGTGTTTTCTATCGCGGCCGTTGCTACCGAACAGACACGTAAAATGCGAGTGACGCAGGTTGCAGTTACGTCACAATTAAACAAATGACAGTAGCATATCTGTACTTTGAATTTGGTAAGTAATATAATATATAGCATGCATATACACCGTGAAATTTTAGTGGTTGTTTTCCCGCAGTAAAATGATTCTATCTTAGTAGTACAAAAGATGTGTACAGTTTTTTTGGTAAAATCAATAAATGCCGGTTTTCCGAAAGGGTTAACCGTAACTCGAAAGCACGTTCTAACCGCTTTATGACTTAAGGTGTAGAGCTTCTTTAGCTTTAAGCATCGATTTCATGCGGCAAGCAGTACCTGAATACGTCACATCTTCAAAAACAACGATAGCTTCTCTCGTTTTCGAGTTGGAAAATTATTATTCTGAAAAATCGAAAAAAAGAAATTTTTTTTTTACGAGAAATAATTTGCATGATTCAATAGTATTACTAAAGGCAAGTCGTTCTGCCACGGGAAAACAACCATTCACGGTGTATACACATACGGATACACTATTCTTCAAGACGAAAGACTGAAAAGTTGCTACGGACTTCGTAGCACTGGTCGTAGGCCATCAACGACTACGAAAATAAAATGACATGCAATATTATCTTCTCTAACCGTAGGTATCAAAAAAAAACATCATAGGTAGGTACTTTAATAGGTATGTCTTCAATACATAGTATAAAACAAAGTCGCTTTCGCTGTATGTCCGTATGCGCGGTTTGTTGATGCGGTTTTTTTTAATAGATAGAGTGATTCTTAAGGAAGGTTTGTATGTAAAATTTACCCGAAGCGAAGCGAGGGCGGGTCACTAGTAAAATATATACCACATAGAGGGTTAGAGGTTGGGTGTTCGATCGGTGGAATAAAGTGCCCATCAATGCTGTATAAGGTAAGTAATAAAAAATATGTCACTGGTTTCGTAATCAAGAGTAACGTAATAAAAATAGTCTGTTAACAAATTGGGCACCATCGCATTATTTTTATCAAGGCGACTTGAGAATAGACTCAGACCTTTTTTGGCCTAACATTGCTGATGGATTAGCAAACTTTTTTGGTTTCATTGGATTAATCTGGAAGTGGAATACCCAGACTGTAGTTTAATATGTTAAGAAGTATAATAATATCGACTAGCCGATGACAGTAGATACAGCTTAATAGATAAGTACTTTGTTTGCGCTTCAACTTTACTGTATACTGTCCTATAGTATATTTACGTTGTTCCCACTCGTATTTGATGCAGTCGTTTTGCAGATGTTCCATTGGGATAGACATTGGACTGCAATTAATTTCCTCACTCGCCTCCCTATTTTTAGCAAAGCGCATTTTGCTATATGTTTTTTCGACGCCCAAAGATACGAATGGTGGTATAAAACGCCTGTAACGGTACTTTAGTGTAGTTTGGCGTGGACAGTTTTAATCCTGACTTATAATATTGCTTGCGAAATATTTCTTTTAAATTATGCATTAGCAACTGATATTCTATTATTTTATAAAGAATACCTAAAGTCATACCTCTCTTGGAACATGGACTTTTGGAACTTTATCCAGGATCACTAACTACTGTTCCGCCGAGCCAGTCAAATAATGTGTGAAAACAATAATAAAGCAGCTTTATTTTACATTAAATCAAAAAGCAAAAGTAAAGATTTAATTGACTTAATGAAACTCTACTCTAATTGTGATTCATCCAATTAAACCACCTTATCATATAAATTAATATTATTGCTCAGAATCCTAAAATCTTTAGAAAAAAAATTGTGCAACAAAAAAGTTTCATAATTATTCAATAAAGAGGGCCCCAAACAGTTATTGTCATCAATCTAAGACAGTGAAAATGTGCAAAGAAATGCTAAAGGGACCAGCGGTTAGTTAGCTAGCGAGTCCGCCGGAGCGTGAAGTGTCGATAATGAACCGAGGAGGCTGCGTGGCCGCGGGACTAACTGAGCTGCGAGTAGGGTTACCAAACCTTAGACCCTGTCTAGATGGAGCGTATTTACTCGCGCGATTTTGAAATACGAGCAAGTAGCGCGACTGTATTTGGACAGAACATATGAACTTCCAGTACCTCAGCATCGCGCGATTCCAAAACGCGTGAGTAAAAACGCGACTACAATCGGTTAGACCCTGTCAGCTAGGTCACCTAACTCAACTTCTGTACTCTACACAGTCAATGTGGGTTCTCCAGATAGAACCAAACACCAGATAATGTGCCGTAGGCCACCTAACGAACACGAATTTTACTATTTTACTAATCAAGAAAATTTCAACCGGACATGACATACGACAAAATTCCACAGTTAGTAAAGAGCAAATTTCTATCGGATAAATGTGATTGATTGATTTGATGACAAACGATGGAATGTTATCGTGGCCGTCATAATGACCCAATCACATTTCAGTCAGATCGGTGACTATCTTATGGTTGGATCTAAAACAGACAACTATCACTTTTAATTTTATACATACATTTGGAAAAAGTTAAATTAAGATTTTTTCGCAATGAAAATTAGCCTATGATGAGCCGGACAAGCCGGCCACCAAAAAGCCTAATATTATCCGGCTTTGTCTGGACGCCTAGCAACCCTAGCTGCAAGCTATAGACAACTAGGCCCGATAATTGGGTATACAAGTGAAGGCAGCCGCAAAAGTGTTCGGGTGAATTTACATTTACCATGATACGAAAATGAAATTGCAATGCAAAGGTATTGTTCAATTTATAATATCGTCGGCTTAGAGTGTAAACCTGCTAACTCCATATTAGGTACATTTTCAGGAGAGACGATTGGGTTGTGTACTTATTTTCACTCTTTCGAATGGTATAAATAACGTATTAAAGTAAAAAAATGGATTTGGCAGGTTTACACTCTAAGCCGACGATATGCAAAAGTCTAGTTGGGACTTCTTTTAAATAAATAAATATCAGAGCTTATAGTGAATTAATAATGTGTTGCTTTATCGTTTGCATGGCCAAATTTTGCTTTATCTACAATATCTCCTAATTTTAAATTTACATGAATCACTTTAATCTTTTGAGTGGGTGCCACTCGCTATTTATACGCTGCCTGGGTATTGCCTACATAATATCTACGTAGATTAATTATCAAAGTATTTTGTCTGTATACTTTTCTAACGTAGAGAAACTCTTGATGAGCCATCGCTACGGGCAGAGGTTAACCCGAAGCAGTGTGTTGGGCTTCCGGCCACCGGACACTGGAACTTCCGGCGTCAACTCATGTGAAGGTGTTCCAGGGAGTTACCACTAAAACGCTGTGGTGCAACTCCTCCACCAGTGGTAGACCTGCGGGATCGGATGTTTATCCATGCAACGGCTGCATCACCAGATTTTTTCTGTATCTGACGTCTTTTTTCCGTAACATTGATTTGAAATACCTTTGGTTCCACAACTTAAACACTTTCTATACAAAAACATTCGTCTACAGTGTGACCACTGTGTTTATTGAAACACTGCATGACATCTGGAAGTGTATCTTAATATTTAATAGTAAAGCATTTTCGTCATCATTGTACCTTCACTTGACGTGAGACCGACATTGTGATTTGAGATCTGTTTGATAGGTACCTACAAACTGTACCTACTGCAGATAGCTCCATTATGTACACAAATGGAAACTGTGGATCAAGTGTCTACACGCCATCTAATACATATAGAACGGCAGTTTCAAGCAAGGAGGAGGCATATATTTCTAAATACCAAGGTATTCAAATCTACTTGTTATTGTTATGAATGGAATGGAATGCAGGAAATTCAAACCATTTTATGAGATTCATAGAACTGTATGACCCAAACCAGAATTCCTATAGAATCTCTTAACAACAAATTATACAATACACTATGACTTTTACATTGGCAATGGTGACCCATTACAATTGAGATCAGATAAAGTGAGATCAAATAAACTAGGTCGATCAGAGTTATACTGATCACTTTGTAAGAACGTATATCGTAACGAAATCCTATGTGCAACAATATAATATATTTTTTTCATAAAACCCACCCTAGCAAATTCATAGTTTATATTATAATTCTTAGTGAGTTCTGGGAAATTTAATTTCGTTAAGTATTTATGATTTGATGAACGTTGACTTTGTAGCATTCCCGGTATGTTCGTTTGCATAGATAATATTTGAAACTGGACAGTAGAATGTGGTAATAATTATGGGTGAAAATTATTACTAATAAATGGACAGCTACTCATCGAAATATTGGCATTTCTGATTTATCAGTTGAACATTGAAATAGCTGCATTCGACTCCTATAATAAACGTTTATACTGTTATATCAAAGGCTACAAAGTAACCTTTCAAAAATTAAAATTAAAATGTGCAGGTAGAAAAGCACATTTTTTTTTATAACAATTTCCAAACAGCAATCTAAAGGTTATTGAAAACCTTACAAGATAGACTATTGAACTAAATGTCCCATCAGCAAATCAATACGTACAAAATCAACAGAATTAAATGAAGAGTTCGATCCGGTGACAATTATTTTTACACTTCGGAGACATTTGCGGCACTCCACCACGTTGCTATTTCAGCCAATATAGACAATTCATAAAACGGACCGGCCCAGAGACAAAACAACGACAAAGAGACGGATCGGATATTCCCGGCGTCCGGTCGGCAATGGCGCTGTAATAAACTGTAACGACAGCCTCCTCAATTTTCACACAGAAACTGAAATATAAAGGTCGAACCGTCATTAACGGGGATAAAAGGAGGATGTGCGCTAAAGGCCGACCCGGAAGTATTTTGGCGATAGTAACGGCACAGTATAATGGCTGCAACGCGGGTGATTCGTACATCGAATAAATTAATGAGGTAATTTTAAACAATACTCGTTCAAATTAATGAATACCTAATTTATTTCTTTATGTAGTAAAATAAACGACTTATACTTAGACAATTTTAACAGCACTTTCATCATCAGCCCATATACGTCCCCACTGCTGGGGCACGGGCCTACCCTAAACCAGGGCGATAAAGCCTTAGTCAACCACGCTGGCCATGTGCGGGTTGGTTGACTACACAACCTAAGAATTTCTTCGTAGGTGTGCAAGTTTCCTCACGATGTTTTCCTTCACCGTTAAAGCGACGAATAATTGTAGGTATGAATTTCAAATTTGAAAAACACAGTGGTACGAACTGGCGACCTTTCGCATGGCAAGCAACGGCCTTAACCACTCGGCCATCGACGCTTTTAATCATCAGCCTATTCATCATCATCATCAGCCTATATACGTCTCCACTGATGGGCACGAGGGCGTTCAGGCCTTCTTAGTCTTCCACGGTGACCAAGTACGGGTTGGTCGGCAACGCAAGCTTAGAATTTCTACGTTGGTGTGCAGGTTTTCTCACGATGTATTCCTTCACTGTAAAAGCTTACTTAGTTCTAGTAATTTTGCAATTGAACTTATGTAAAGGCCAAGATGCTAGTTGATAGTAATTTTGCTAACCATAGTAT
Source organism: Maruca vitrata (assembly GCA_039566165.1). NCBI lineage: Eukaryota > Metazoa > Arthropoda > Insecta > Lepidoptera > Crambidae > Maruca > Maruca vitrata. Next base: position 9,883,392 of record CM076912.1, on the reverse strand, counting down.
TGTTTTATTATCATAAATGTCTCAATTGTACTCTGAAACAATACACAACCTTTTCAACAAGTTCTCTTTAACTTTGTAAAAGTCCTGGTGCACATAAATATATCTTGCCAACCCATATTGTGTTTACTTCACTGTGTCTTTGCGTTGATCACTCACGTCACCAACCATTTTGCACGCGACGTGATTATCGTAATTTTAGCCATTTACATATATTGAGGTCGCAGTTGGTCCATATTGTAAAATGGCGGTGATACAATTTGAATTAGGGAACGTAAGCTACTAACGTACAGTGAATTCTTGCAAGCCTTGTGATCGTTATATTTTTTTTCTGATAAACATAATGTTTTTGTGTTATCAAATAAACATATAGGTACTCGTAGCACACAACATCCTATTGATTCATTGATTCTTGCTAAGATTTTTAAGACTTTTCTTACAGACATTAGAAAAATAATGTTAAAAGCTAAGTATTTGATACTTAACTATACCCGTTTATCTGAGTATACCTAGACTTGGTAAAATACCCTGTAAAAGGTCGTAATTCCAATATGTAGTTTGATCCAAAACTGTAATACGTCTTGCGTGCGTCTAAAACAACTGAAAATCTGTAGTTTTCCGGCTGAAACAAGTGTAAAGAGCTATCTGGAACAGCTATTTGGCCAGCGGTCCCCGAACGCTACATCGCAGGTACCTAACAATGTAATTTGGTTACCCTAATCTCGACCCATTTACATGGGCTGTACGTGCTAAAGAGATATTTCCATGGAAGTGGTGACCTATAAAAGTACTTTTAGAGTTCCGCACTCGGAAAAGGCGATGTTTAGTAAATTTTGATTGTCTATTGCGTGATGATTGCACTTTTAGGTGAATTAAAATTTTATTGCTATCAACATAATGTAATATGTATGTGCACTTGGTACCTAAATAAATATTTGAAGTTTGAAATGTATTCCTACTTTGTAAAAGCAAGAGTTGTAAATTGTATTGTTTTGTATCAATGTAGTAACATGTAAATACTGGCAAGATAAAAACAAAATATTTAAACACTTTTCTCTAGCATTTGGTAGGTATACTCACATGCTACTCGCTCTACAAATAAGCAAACTAACGATCTTATCTAACACTGTGCAATGGTAACGTTATGATCACTTGATATTTATATAGGTTAACATGCAGGTATAGTCGTGGCTGGGCTGGTGTGTATGTAGGTGATGGTTCAAATTAAACAGATAGTTACACTATTATGGTTTATTCACGCACACACAATTACAGCACGACACATGAAGAGCGAAGGAGTGAACAGAGAGACAACGTAACGTAGCAAGGCAGAAAGCATATCAAACAGTTAAATAGCAAAACGAATAATTAATTCACAGAAAACAATAATGACAAGTGTAGCTGTGCGCCGTGCTTTTTCAAGTTTTTCGTGAACTCTATGGTTGTACATCAAAAAGTAAAATTATCAAATATTTATTCTAGGTTACTCTAAATTAGGCTAGTTATAATTAAATTAGGATTAATCAAGTAACATGCAAGCTAAGTGTATATAATTTAAATAGTCGCAACTATGCTACCTAAACTTATGGAATAAAGTGATGGCGGGACGCCACATAGGTATGTTTATAACGTCATAAAAATTATACATAAAAAAGTACAGCTATCACAAAATATATCACATCAATAGTGATTATAGGATGGTATCGGATGAGAACCATAACCGATTTAAATCAATTTACCACATTATTTGCATGTGGTCTGATAGTGATAATGAATTAATATTTTATAGATATTATAGCTTTTGTTATACCTTGCGCCAAATTTTAATATTCATATCCTTCTAAAAAGCGTATCAACAATGCGACATAAATGATTCATAAAACGATAACCCGCGATGACAACCTATTACCATCAGCGGACGACTTTAAATTCCTAAAGGCGGTTTATTGAATTCAAACAGATAGCAGTGCGTTTTCCTCACGGCGAAATATCATAACTTTGCAAATGATGTGCAAATTTTCCTCATGATGAGAGCTATTTGCATAACGCCGGGGACATAAGTTATCCCAAGAAGCATATTTGATGCCCTTTGCCTTTGAAGGACGGTGAGCCTGCAAATATGGATCGTTATGGTTCGTATTTAGCGCTAGTACCTACTTGCCTTGGGAGTGGAAATGACTTTTGTTATCAGAAGCGTGGTTAGGTATTATGGTGCTCCTGAAAATAACTTTTATTAAAAGTGTGTTAATTCTCAGAAACATAAGTTTGATCAAAAATGTCACGAACATTAAGAAAGAAATTAAGATCTTGATTTAAAATAAAGTTTGAAGATTATCATTGTAAAAGAATACAAAAATAGGGCGTCGCATTTAAATATTCTACCTACTTAGGTAAATTACAAAGTTAGCGTTACCTACAAATTGTTGCAAAGTCCCTGACTCACACCGGGAGCGTATTGGCAAATGTCGGGCTTTCAGTCGTAGCAGTTTCAACTGGGACCCTTCAACTCGGCTCTCCCTGCGAAATTCCTAATTGCAACTGTGAAACTTTTAGATTCAATGTTGCAAATATGTACGTACCTACATTTTAAAAACAGGGAACTGCTAGATAATATATTATTCACGGGTCGTTTGTGTCACTCATTCGGCTATTAAGTGAATCAATGAAAAATAGCATGCATGCTCCCTTTTCACGTTTAAACTGTAAATAAAATTTGGTACGTAGCCCGTTTGTAGCCGGCTCGTTACTACGCACATATAGGTAGGTCCTAAGTATTTTTATGAGATGAAAAGCAACTCGTCATAGAAATACTTAAAGAATTGTACTGTCGGAATGACCCATCGTTTACTCTTCATATCTTAGTTGTCAACTTTTTTCAATAGTCACCTTTACACACATATTATTATTTTGACATCTACAGATTTTAAGAAGGAACGCAATAGCGAAGCTTTTGTTTTAATGCTATCTTTGTTCCCTGGACTGTTTAATTCGCCTTATGTTTTATTAACTGCCTCGTTGGTCGATTGGTAGCTAGTGCTGCGTAAGGACCGAGAAGGCACGGTTCGACTCCGGGGTATGGAAAAAATTGCGTGATTTTTTCTGCAAAGAAATTACACAGCCCGGATTCACGAGGTGGCGGTTGCACATCCGTGGCTCGTGCACGTTAAGCCGTCGGTTTTGCGCTCAATCTCGAATCGGTCATGTCGGATTGAAGTCCCTCTAAATATAAGAATGAAGGAACAGAAAGTGCATTTGTGTTTGGGCGCTCACTTGTACACTATAATAATGTTGCGTTGCGCAGTTGGCTGATCTCAATTGAGATCGGCCGCCATGGTCGAAATAGGTTGGAAGCCTCATTAATTTTGTTAAAGCATTTTTTATTAGTAGCGAATGTAATACACGTAACACAAATTATTTACAAAGATAATTCAGTTACAATTAGTCTTTTCAGTTATTAAGAGTTACAAGTTTTCTTGGTTCTCGGTACTAAAGTAAGAATCATATTATAATCGTCTTCCTGTATTGACGGTTTGTACCACTCACCTCCATGAATATATTAATTTAATTTAGATTTCGAACGGGTTGAATTTCATGCTGCTATTATTGCTGTAGTCTCGCATGAGAACGCGTCGCTTTGCCGCGGCTCAGGCCGTCAGCTGTCACCATCACGCCCCGCCTTATCTATCTGCGAGCAGCGGCGTCCTCACAATACTTGCCGCCTAATTGTGACGGTGGGACTTCAGAGGTACTTAAAGGCCTGTTGCCTGTGTATGTAGTATGATTGCGAGTATTATTTTTAACCAACTTCATACAAAAGGGGCCTCCCCTCTTCTCAAGTCAACTGTATTTTTTTCTTTTGAGTATGTTTTAGTCAAAGGAGTAGCAGCCGAGTATGAGTTAGCATTGGGCCTGAAATAACTGAGATATTTGAAATATGACAACGAGGGCAACATACTGTACTGTGTATATTTATCACCCTTTTTTATTATATCTACCAATAAATACCAAATTATATTCTTATCTGTTACGTCTACCCATTTCTCTAACATTATGTTCTAGTATATGAACTTAAAATCAAAGTCAAAGATTTTATTGCGAACTAAGTGTAGTTAAAACTCTTACATATTTGTTAAATGAATATGTAACTACCTACTGACTACCTACATCAGTGGTCATACTTTTTACTTTTGCAGCTGTTATAAAATAAAAATTACCTGAGGTCTGGAGTGCAACATAAAACGAGCACTTACGGATGTCATACTGTGCAACAAAATTGCTGCAATTAAAGTGCAGTACTATGAAGTTGAAAGATTTTTTCAAACTTTTGTCTAAGCTGTATTTATTTTTTAATAAAAACCTGGAGTGTTAGAGTGTACGTGTCAGGATTAAATTTTTAATTTACGTTCGGTATAAATAAGCATTATTTTTTTGTTTTATTTCTTTTGTTGATTTTTTTTTGTTTTATTATTTAATACAAGTTATTGTTATTTTATTATAGTACGTTCTAAAATCATATAATAGTAAACGTAAGTGTACTTCTAAATAAGCATAACACAGCATTTACTCAAACTAAATCGAAACATGTGTGGTCTACATTTCCAAGAACTGGCTTTCAAATAGACTGTACTCTACCATATAAATTTTCCAGGAAATAATTAACTAAGCGAAGCTTCAATGTTGTGTTAGCTTTCGTCTCCTGCGACCGGAAGCCTAGAGGTATTTAGGCCAGGTATTAATCATTCAATGTACCAATACGGGCAAGTCACAGGCTCTCCCAGGGCAATGATTTGGGGCCGATAGTGTATTGTGTGCACATTTGACCGCTAATGCAATGTTGGCTGGTACTGAGCGACTGGTTTGGTCATGAATTTTAGCTAACGGACTAGTATATTTATAAGATTGTAAAGTTTTCAATTACAGTACATGTTTGTGAACTTAATAATGTGTAGATTATTTTGTTCTAGCTATCAAACATTTGACTGATTCAGAAATCAAAGGTTGTGAAATCAAGAATATCATAATAATATGAAATTATGGATTCCCTTAAAAAATAATTTAATTTTCTGGATATTTTGTGATACTTATATTGTTAAATGGGTCTAAAGAAAGATCGGGTTGAAGAAAACTGGTTTCATTGAACGTTGAAACTGTGCCTGCTTCCTTTCAACTCTATTTTTTAACAATAGCAATTTAACTATTGAACCGAATCAATGAAATGGTTAGGCGTTAAAAGTCTAGGCGTGTTGGTATAACCTCTTTCCTTGACTTTTATCGATCTCTGCCAATTTTAAAATGACAGTCGGAATTCTGGATTTCTGAGTGGTCCCATTAATTCAAGTGTCCGTACAATGGACTGACAATCTCGGGCTAAGTCCATTATAATGGACTGCTTTGTGATTTTTGCAGGCGGCTCGCAGCAACCCGCCAATCCAAAACTAATTACGGACTCATTAAGTGCTGGGGCCCCGACAAGTCTCAATTCTCGAAACACTTAAGTGTTTTTCTGCGGAATAGTGGAAATGAGAAATAAATCGACATTTAAAATCTCCTTATTATTTTGAGCAATTTAAAAGCACGAATTAGATCTTGTGTATTTAGAAACTTCACTTCTCTTTTTTCAGTGATTGCAGTTTTATCGCATACATGAAATGGCATGATTTGCCCCATTTCCGACAGTTTTATAATTTTGCACTCTTATCCTGTATTTAGCAGTGAGAGTACATATTTAAAAATAAGTTTTGCTAAAGGACAATGGGCAAAAATGTATGGAGCTTGGTCTATTTTTGAAATTGAGTGGCAGTCTCCGGACTCAGTATTTCTTGAGAGGCACTATTAAACAACACTATTTAAAAAAAAAATCGTGAGCATATACCGGTTAGTTTAGGAGATATCGAATATTGTTGTCTTTGTATATTTCGATGATTCAATGCAAAAATTGTTTTATTTTTATAATATTCCTATTGTTAAGTGTATATTATAACTATTAAAAAGTCTAATATTTTCAAAGGTATACAAGAAAATAAATAATTCGTCCATATTTTTAAGATTTTATTATGATAAATACAATCACATACAAAAGGTACAATATAAAAACGTCGAAAGACGTTTTGTCGACCGGTTGCTGTTACCACCATACAGTTGCGTAAAACCCGCCAAGTGACTCTGGCCTCTATCGATCAGGTCGCGTTCCGGGATCAGCACTGTACGAACCGGAGCCAGGGGGGACAATTGTTGCGGCAAGCGCCGGACCAGTGGAGTCTTAGAGGCGGTATTGTGCGGGCAGAGCGAGCCAGCCCTCCGGCCAGGGAGACCCGTAGAAACGGGGGCCCTTCCGTCCGGCGGACTGGCCAACCCGCACAGCTTCAACCAATGCGAGACTCCACGCCTTGTCTCGTTGTTGCCGCAGCAATAGTCTCCTCTTTAAGCGGGCTTTCAGGGTGAGTGCGACAGGCTATTGTGCCTGTCGACCTCATATTTGGATCTCACTACCGCTTATCATCAGGTGGAGTGAGGTTATCTTGTTAGTTTAATATTTAAAAAAAATGCTTTTTTTATAAAAAAACTTACTCGTCTATAATAATAGTGTCTAAAAACGCAGCAGGTAATCGAATTTCATCTTGGTATCGTGCCGTGGCTGGGTGATTCCGTCAGACGAGTTTATACTATAAAAAAAATGTCACTTTTCGTAGGCGCAGGTTTATTGTAATTCTGAATTATCCTATTTAAATAAAAAACCGCTGTTTGCTTTTACACAATTATCAAAATAAAATAGTTATGTAATAATACGTTAATGAAATATAACAATCTTCATCACTCTATATTTCTATATCTAACCATGACTCGAAGTAACTGCCATATAATAAGTTTTTATTTATGACACGAACTATGATATGCAATTGATATTTGAGACTGCCACGCGATTTTTATTTTAGCCCAAAATGCCCATTGTCCTTTGATTAAACTTTCTAGTAAGTGATTAGTATTCTAAAGAAAGTAAAATTTTATCATGTTTTTTATTGTTACACAAAGGTTCAATCAGAACGTGCTATTATTTCTGTGCGGAAAGACGAACATCGATCAAAATTGATCAAAGTGACGTCTTCTAGCTTTCACGTCCGTAGGCTCGTTACGCCATTTGTTACCCTTTATTAAAGGAAATAAGGGAGGGGAGCTGATTTGATTTTAAATACATCATTTCAACAGGAAATGTTTATCCCCGAAACGCGACGAGCGAATCGGAGGGAAATATCGATAGCGCATTGAGGCGTGAACTCGGAGGCTGGATGGCTAGCCATCGTTTGTTGCTGAAACATCAAATGTTTGGTGTCGGGAGAAACAATCGTAATACTCTTTCTATGGTACCTAATGGAGATATAGTAAAACCAAATATAAGAATGATATGAATATGTTTTTTTTTTTACTTAATATAATTAAACCTTAACTTATTTGAACCGTACTAGATATTTTTATAAATTTGCTAAATAACCCCTTTTTTGGTAAGATTCTCCGGTAAATGATTATTCCATTAACATAGAATTAATTTGTTTATGTCGTTAAATGTTCTTGTGTTATCCGAAGTAAGCTCGAAACGACTTTACAATACATCAGACAATATTGAAATATAATATTTTGTCCTGAAATTATGAAACGTATACAATAGCATCCAAATTTGAAGTAAAACGTGTGTGATGAAAGACCCTCATGAATTGCAACGAGTTTCCGCCCGAAGTAAGCATTTTCAGCTCAGTCTCACGCCAAGTAACTCAAAGCTTCCTTGTTTCAATGGGGACTTGTGCTGTTGCTAGGCGATGCAACCTTGCGGAGTCACTTGCGCAAGTAGAACAAAGTGACAAGACGTTATCTAATTTGTTCATTCAAATGACAAGTAACGAAGGAAGTTGATTCCGGTTGAGACGAAATGTTTATGTTGGTTCGGATACAGGTACCTATTTATGGAACAGTGTTAGTATGTTACGGCTTGATGGAGCGTTTGGTAGTTACTTGTGACATGACTTGTGGTAGTATCCTCACCGGTTAATGCAAAAATATTTACCAGAACGAAAATTTGACTGAATCAGTAGCGCATTGAATTGTGCCACTGTCTCATACGCCAGTCATGGTTCGATTCCCACTCGTGACAAATACCTGTGTGATGAACATCGGTTAATGGTTCCATATTTGGGTGTATTATTTACATATTTTAGTTTATTGACGTCTATATACACACTATTTACGTATCTGAACATTGTTTGATATCCGTAATATAAGAGCTTAAGCTACTTACAATCGTAACAGTTAAATGTAGATATTTGATGTTTAATAATATATTTTACGTAAATATATTGTGTCATCATGAGTTCTAGGGTGCATCTCATATAATGAAAACTCGATTTCGACGCAGATAAATCAGGAAAATGGACTAAGATAGACATCTGTAAGAAGGAACCTCCTTAATTGAAAACAGTAAGGGGATCCGACAAGATTTTAAATAACATAATTCGAAGGAGGAATACAAGCGTTCGTCACAGGGCCGGCGCGTCGCTACCTTTGTAATGGGAAGAAAGATCTTATTTGAGTGCAACTGTGAGTGGCACAGAATTTACTTATTGGGCGCAAGGTGTTTTCCCGTTTTCCCTATGACATATATTATTATGTGAGACGTATTAGCGCTATTTGTTGGCTAGCTGATGCTGTTTAAAATTAGGTCTAAAGCGATCCAACATGGCGCATACCAAGGCTAGTGTGATCGTTAATTAGTATTTCTTTTGGCGACATCTGTGTAAAATTTAAAAATATTTTAACCGAACAAATAGGGCAATAACTTATGCCAGCTAGGAACTTTATAAAAATATCATACAAAATTCTTATTTTTTTCTATGAAATTAACCAGCCACGCTAAGGCGGCCCTGGTTCATGCCCAATAATTCGGGAGGACAATTTCGATAGCGCACCGACGCGTAAATATTCGAGTGTCGTCTAATGACCGGCCGTTTGTCGCCGGACCATAAAAATGTTAATTTCACTGAACCAGCGAGTGTCCTCGTAAATACGAACGTTACCCGACATCCGGGGAATTGTAAAGTATAAACAGGCCAAGTTTGACGCGCCCACCATCTGCAACGGCTATTCAATCAACTTCCTTTGTAGTAAACAAGCCGTAGGAAAAGAAGATTTTTTTTTCTCAATTTCAAAGAATCGACTCGCCGATTCGGAACAGTATGAAGCAAAGTCGCTTTCCACGTCTGTATGTATGCTTAAATCTTTAAAACTACGCAAAGGATTTTCATGGGGTTTTTATAGTCTTTTTCAGCTAAGATATAATCCCTGTGACACATCGATTCTGACAATTGTAGAGATGTCCTACAATGAAATAATTTCGATTATTTCTGGTAATCGATAATATTTTATAAGGAAATGAAATCGATTTGATTAAACTACCAAAATTTAAAGCATGACACAGAACACGGTGAAGTGTCACAGGGATCATCTTAGCTGAAAAAGACTATAGTAGATAGTGGATTGAAGAGGAAGATTTTTATGTGTAATATACCCGAAGCGAGGGGGGTCACTAGTTGTGAAAATAATCTTTTCTTAGTATAGACTATTACATCCGAATTGATTCTCATTATTTATGTGTTACAAGGAAATAAATCAACTTTGATGTTCATAATTCTATCTGCAAGAAAAGATACAAACTAACAACTTAATTTAAAGTTGAGAGGACGCTCAACGCAGTACAACAACAACAAACAAAATACATACAGCTCAGTAACTTAATAAGCTTCATAAACTCTATTAATACTAATGCAAATATTTACAATGTTAAGGATACTTGTACTGTATAACAATGATTTATGAATGACTAGTATTATTTGTAACATACTGATAGATCAATAAGCTAGTGAAGTTAACAACTAATATTTTCCAATCGAAAGTAACATGACTAAAATAACATAAAGTCAAATGTTTTTGGCCCAATCCGTAATGACACCTTCAGCGCTTCGTATCGGACGCAATGTGTAACAATGAAACCCGTATCAGCAAAACATTCGCTTGTTTGCTTAAATTTATTGGCACGCACTGCAATCTCACTCCAACGCTCATTTAAATAAAATTTAATTTGTATCGTTTGAAGCTTACAATCGAAAGAAACAATGAGTATCAAATGTTAGGTTGTATTATGCAACCATACAGGGTAGTATTTAATTTGCCAGTTAAGGGTTTTCTCGTATTTATTATTGTGTTCTGTTCCATATTCAACTGGTATTAGTATCAACTTATTGATATGATAAATGAACATCTTAAGCGGTCACGGTTCCTGCGTGTATTAGGTACCTGCTTACGCGCCGCAATTACCTGATTTCATTTTATTTAACCCGTACGTTCCCACCGAGGGGTTAGAGTGTACCCTAAACTAGGGCAATCAGATATTAGTTAATCAATTTGGCTAAGATCGGGGGGGTTGACTTCACGCAACCTTAGAACGGGTACAGGTTTCCTTACGACATTTCTTTTACCGTAAACCGTGTCTAGATAGATCGTTTTCACTGGCGCGTTTTGAATCGCGCCTATTCGTACCGTCTAGTCGCACGACTGCATGTACATACGTATGAACTCTTTAATGCGATACTAGAGGTTCATACGTTCTATCCGAGGGAGCGAGTGAGATCTCACGCGAATAAAAATGCGCTTCTTGGACAGGGTTTTGTAGTTTGAAGACTACCCAACTTCAAAAGTGCAATAAAATCACGCGTGCCCCCGTCCTATAAATAACCACCTACACATGTACATGTCAGTGCCTGACATACATCTCCATTCTCCAAGCTTCTCACGTCCCGTCGAGTGTCCAGCGCCGGACGCGACAACCTCCCAAGTGAAGTGCGCACTCGGATAGAAGAGTTCTCGATAAAAAGCCCGTCTTTCACAAACGGCCGGGAAGTTGAGTCGAAGCATGTTAATGCACTTGCACAAAGTGGTTGTTTAAAACACTTGTGCGGCAGCGAATAGGTGCAGGTAATAGATTGAATGCATCAATTTGTTTTGCCAATTCATCGTGAGGGTAGATACTAACTAGAATAACCTTTAATAGTAGGTAAAATTCCGTCCACGACTCAGTCCCCGTGAAGACTTTTATCGACACCTAGTGACCCACTCTCGCTTCGCTTCGAATGAATTTTATATTAAAAAACCTTCCTCGTGAGTCCTCTTATCTGTTAAAAAATACCGCATCAAAATTTGTTGCGCAGTTTTAAAGATTTAAACATACATACACACATACAGACACCGGGTAGCAACTTTTTATTCTATGTAGATAAATTATTTTATCAATAAAACATAAATACTTAATAGCGAAAAAAAGGAGTTAAAAAGTAGCTTGTGTCTTTCTTAAGTAGTAAAGTATTTTTGGCTTGAAATCGCGAAAGAAGTGTTACTTCCGCAGTATAATTATAGGAAGGAAGTAGGTATAGATTTACAGATCTAATGTCGATCGAATAAGTCTTAGATTCCTCTTAACGTTATTCATCAGTTGGCACCAACTAATCACATATACGTATTCTTGCAAAGGAAAGAGACAAATTTTCTATGAAATATGATTTTCGAGTTAATTCAATCGTTCGCATAATTCTATCGACGTTTCATATCATGAAGGAGTAACAAATTGTATCAAACCCGATACATAATAATAAATATTGCACAATGTACCTACAATCTAACTTGGGAATGGCAAAACTCAAAATTGAATTTTCATGTTTAGTGGGCACAGGTGAAACATTTCAAGAAAATTTTTCAATAACTGAAAAATGGAATTGGTTTCCGACAGGGGAGCGTGCACACTCGCGCCTTTCCTATTTCAAAATATTTTCCCTGCAAATGAGATAGATTGCCCATGGATACGTGCGGTCCCGGTGAAAATCATACCTGAAATAAGTTATTTATGAACTAATAATCGTGAACGAATACAGCTCTTTCTAGGTTCTCTCTGAAATACTTAATAATTTAGGTCAATGTAATCCTTTTAACGCCAATCAATTTTAACGATAGTCTTTTCCTCTCGTTTCCTTCAACAACAGAAATTTCATAAATATTAGATTTATAGAAACTTAGCATGAACTTTGACGAACAGATTAGTAGAAAAGCCCTTAAAAAGGTCTTTAGTCCACAAAGACCAAGTTCAAAGAGATAGCATCAAAGGACAACATGGTCAGCTTTTGGCACCCCAACATCGAGCACCCAGGCACCCCGGCACCCAGGCACCCCGGCACCCAGCCCGCTCGCTTCCTCACGGTGTCGGGTGCCCAGCAATTTATAGCTTTGCCTTGTTTTTCATAATTTATAAGATTAGCAGCGGCGCCGTCGCGAGCCCTTTATAAATTTCAAATAAGCCTGATTTATGGCACCAGTAAAAACTAATGCCTTAATTACGACTGAACTCAGTGATTTTATAGTTAATTGAAATTGATGTATTTGTTCAACAAGAATATTTGTAAATAAGGCCATTCCTTGAAGTTGGGTTTGGCCCTAACCCAAGCAGCGATTGTCATTAATATTTAAAACACCTGAATAAATGAAACGGCGCGAAGCTAACCGTACTAACCTTGTTCAAATTTGGCTTTCAAATCGTCAATTTATGTGTTCCTATCACTTCCCATTGATAAAGTTATTATTAATAGTGAATGAAGGCTCAGACTTCTGGGAACGGCTTATCCGAAACCAGAAGAATACAGGCTCCTCAGATCCAGAGCCGTTATTGCATTAATGCATTTGATCTACAGGAGTAGGTGTATAGGTGTATAGTGTATAGAGGTAGGGGAAACACAAAAGATCCCTGAGGGTCGAAGTGAACCGGTTATACGGTCCCCGCAATAAGATAAGATATTAATAATAGAATAACATAGATAAACTACGAGAAATATACCTACTTATGTACTTACTCGCTGAAAAAAGTGATTCGGACACGGAATGTAGTCCAAGGAAGGATCCTGAAATATCGTACAGATTTTATTTGCGTTCAACGGATGACTTTTTGTTGGAGCGTGGAGCAAACGACACCTGTGGCCTGGGTCGGAGGCCAAATGCCGTCAACCCTTTGCTCATTCATTCAAATTTATTCACGAGTTAGTATGGCCCGGTATGTGTGCGGATCAGTTGAGTGACGACCTACGCGTATGCAATTGACATAATATTACGACGTAGGTTGTAAGTTCAAAGTCTTAAGTGAAATGCTACTTTTAGACATTATTTATATTTCTTAATTATATTAAATTAGAGTTGGTGAATCTAAAATCCTTTTTGAATATCTTCGAATAACGCAGTCTGTGTTGGCGTGTCCTGTAAAGCTGATATACACCCGCTTTAGTAAACTATCATTAATTATAATCATTAGTATTTTGACTGGAAATTGCCAAGACCTACTTAACATTTTGTATTGTTTTGTATTGTTTGTTTTTTACACATTTCCTACTGTCTTTTTGCTCCTATGCTCCGAACTGCTAAGCAGGAGTTACACGTGTTATTGTGAGTCAACCATAAAAGATAGACATATGTTGTTGCCAAATATTTTTTAGACAATTTTATGTAAAATATTTCCGTCATACATAATTTCTATGTAACTTTAACCATTAAGGCTGCACATGTGACGAAAGCTTAAAAAATGGAGTTACTTCTCCCGTTTTCCCAACATTTCCCTTCACTACTCTGCTCCTATTGATTGTAGCGTGATAAAAAGTATTTTATAACCTGCCCAGGAGTATGAAGAATAATCGCGCCAAGTTTCGTTAAAATCCGTCGATTAGTTTTTGTTTCTATAAGGAACATACAGACAAACAAAAATTTTACTGATTGCATTTTTTGCATCAGTATCGATCACTTATCACCCCCTGATAGTTATTTTGAAAATATATTGAATGTCCAGAATTGACCTCTCTACAGATTTATCATAAGTATACATATATGTAATTCACTATTCGAATTTCGTTGATCGATATTCATTGTGAATTTCGTATTTTAACAATGGCTTTTTCATGAAGTCTACTCTATAAAGCAGCTGTCTACATTTACGTTCTAATTACCAAAATCAAAGGTCATATTTTCACCTGGAACAATACGAACAAACACGTCAAATAACGCTGATCACCAATTTACACTCGCGAAGTTTTCAAAATTAATGTGGGTACCTTTAAAGAGATGGGCAATGGTGTAGTATTCAGAATCGACAAATTCCCTTTAACATAAAGGGCTGCGCTCGACCACACCCGCATCAAATTAAACTCCGCAACCCTTGGATCCAATTTAACTCTTCCGCAGATAGCTGCAGGCCCACCAAGGGTGGTGTATTAATAATTTATGCCCACATAAATTACGAAAACATTTTCCTTTCCTTTGCTGGGCAACAAACATTAATTCCTTGAATTCTCTTAACTTATCGGAGTCGTTTAAGTGCCGTCCGTCCGTCTGTTCCTGTTTCACGGATCCTTAAGATTGTTACTCCTTGTAATAGGATTATAGACAGATTTCAACCGGAATATTTTTGTAATCGAGCTCCATTCCAATAACGATCCTAATTCTACCAAAGTAGCTTCTTTACATAAGCTTATTTATTAGAAGTCAAACAATTGTAAGGTATTAATTATTTCTAGCAGATTACTGACCAGAAATTCAAGCAAAGTACATATACCGTATCTATGTAGTGAACACAATAGCTAGGCTCGTTGCTGACGTTGCAACATGCCCATTTTCCGATAATACTCAGTTACCTGACGTCACTCGATGACACATCGTGGATGTGATAATACCTACTCGCATTACTAAGTGGCAAACCATGAGTTCGTCAGCCAATCTTGCGGGTTCGCCTTTTAAGGTACTAGCTCAGAAAAATGTGGACAGAAATCATTCGGGTCGAATACGAAAACCATCCTTTTCGGATGGTCAACTTTTGTAAGAACTACAGATAATTAAGCAATCCTGGAGTTTCTGATCAAGTTAATGTAAAATTTGGGAAGGTTAAAATCATTAGTAGATACAAATATATGCTTTATCTGCGCGGAACTGTACGCCCATACAATTGATGGATGAAATAACGCAAGCGTATTTGTAATTTAATGAGGTGTAGGCGAACAAAGCGTTTTCTCTGGAATAAAATAGATATTACTTCCTTGTTCATCGTCGTACGTTCACGGCTGACAGAATGATAGATACATGAGCACTCTCCGTATGCAACGGTGCACACATAAAATTCGAAAACCGTTGCAGCATACCGAGGTGTCCGACAAATCGCATAAGATGCCGAACCATTTCCCACACGTTCAAGCAATCCAAGAACATTACAGAATTCCATTGAAAAAACTTAATCACACCGTAAGGCACCATATGGCCGCTGTGGCCGCCAACCATGTCCAAAGACATAAATGGGCACGTTGTCGTCACAGATGGAATGCCAGAGTGCCGGGGCAGCCTTGCGTGAGGAGGGGGCTCCTCCCGCGCAACCTGCTGCCTCCAATTCACTCAGTCGGTGCCTCGCCTGCGCACGCGCTGCGCCTACTCGCGCGCCGATATCATACCTTCGTGCCGAAACAATCGAAAACAAACGACTAACGAGTGAAAAAAAAGTGACAGTGACTCGAGTTTGATCGAAGTGATGTGCCTGTGTTTGTAAATAAGGTAATCTATCCACGTGGATTTCGTACGGCGATGTTTGGTGCAGTATTTTATGCAGCAAGGGCATTTACGAGTAGCAGTAACGCGTTGGATGTGTAACATTCGTCGATATTATTCACACAACAATCGATATGTAAACCCTTAAATTTTACTTTTTGACATGATTAGCTCTTTAAAACAGGTGCACGGCTTTTATGAATGGAACTTGTAACGAATGACCGGTTCTTGCATAACAGCTAAGGAGAGTACTGTGTCATGGAGGTCCGTAAATTCCTCAAGTACAAAAAGTAACAAAGATTATTTGACGAGACGAGGTGTCTAATGACATCATTGCGTGTGTTCGCACTACACCCACAATACACGTGTCTTATGCCTTGAATAGTTAATTCGCTTACGCTGAGGCGTCAACTGGCATTTTAAAAAAATACTTATATTTTGAATAAACATAACGAAAATAGTATGTCAGGTATAAGTCATATATACCTAGGTCAGTTAAAGGTTAAAACTTGTTGGTGGAGCCGGCGAAACCAGTTTTAGTGAAAAATATCCCTACGTGTATTTTTTTGACATTCGTTAGGAATTTTAAGGGCGAAACTTTTCGTCGGCACATTTTAATGCAATAAATCTTGAAAATTTATTGCATTAAAATGTGCCGTTATGTACAGATGTATAGAAATGTGAAATAAAATACTATTAAATCCTTGGAATTTCCATAAACTATATTTGCAATTCGTAAATAGGTATTTCAGTTTATATATATTTTTTAATTTTGTTGTTTTGTTTATTGTTCGATAACAATATAACCAATTGGGTACTCAGTAGTTTTAAAGGCATTTTTCTAAATGCTAAGTGCTTCTATCTCCAAAAATCTATTGAAACCCCTTTACTTGCTATTAATAATTGATATACACTCGAGGTCATGTTTTGAGAACAATTCAATCGTATTCCTTATACTAAGAACTCTAGCGTCAACAATTATAACAATTTTATATGTCCAGTTAAATTTTTTTGTGAAGTTTGTAGAACAGTACAGTAACAGGTTTTATTGACATATTTACAGAAAAAATACCTATTGTCTATGATATTCATTGGACTCAAAGTCATCTTCTATATGTGTGGCTTCGTAGGTGCATATCAATCTAACTACGTGCGTATTATAATGATGACGCTTCCTGTTTCAATCTTAATTTTTAATTTAAATACCTGCACAATCTCTTTTGTTGTTTTTCCTTAATGTCTCTTTAATAAATGACCTCTTCCATAAGTTTTAAACAGTATAGTATTCCACTAAAATTGGGTCAAACAGCTTTAAACTTTTCACGGAGTATGATTCAGAGATTAGGTAAATTACATTGCGAAAATACCCCTGAATATTTTTGTTATATAATATTTAACCTTTGCGACGTTAGAAACGGTGACTTCAAAACAAAATATGACCTGTGGAAAATTGCAAAACAGACTTAACTTACTTAACAGATACTTGAATTTCAGGCTTCATAGTGTGCAATATGCATCAATTATGCTCGTTATTATAATTGAAATAACTTTTACTACAATTGTGTAATCGCAAAGTTGTTCAGCCAGTATGTTCGTTTAACAAGTTTAGCATGATGATATTAAATGCCTTGTGGTCGAGAGGATTGCAATGTTTGGAAATCATCCTGTAGCTATATGTAACCGTGTATTAGTTAACCGTTATGCTTGATTGTACACTAATGCATAACACTTACGCGGTAATAATGGGATTACAAATGTTATTTCATGCATTAACGTCAGGTTGCAACATGTCAACCCTTTGTTTACAGTCACATGACGTGATTAGTCGATGATTAAAACGAGGGGTGTATTGATGTTATGAAACCTTTTTTGATTGGATTGTCGAAATTATGAAAGAATCTTTTGTAAAGATGTCTAAAGTGTTTAATTAAAAGTAGGTTATGTCCCTCACATCGACTGTCAGGTGATTAGTAGTTTCGTCTTTTGATCCGAGGATACCTTTAAGGTATCCTTTAAGTGGGGCTCTCATGAGTTTAAAACTTACGCACTCGATATCGCCTACGTAAATATGTCTATGAAAAACTTGTACAGCGCCGCTGGTGGTTACGCGAAGAACTAAAATCGGCCGTATGAAAAAACAACTCGATAGGTTTTTAACTAAGGTAGTCATTATTTACTTAAATTTCAAACAACGATCTCGGATCTGAAGTAACACTATTATTGGAACGATTTATTGTTTAGTGGTACACAACACTGTTACACACGAAACACATATTACAAAATACTGGTGTAAAATTATAAAAACAAACACGAGTCTTGACGAGACTTCAGATTTGTTAACTTAGCACTTGCATGTTTCTCACTTTTGAGCAACAACATCGCAAATAATAAAAAATACCTCAACTGTAACCAATAATGACACATAATTATCAACACTGTATTGATATTTTTTTATTGTTTCATTTATATTAGACTTTAAATCACAATTAGGGAATTGTGAAACAAAAGCTAAGTTTCTAACTTATATTTGTGCTTGAATTTGGAAATAAAGTTAAAAATACTTGAGCCTTTACAAAAATATTTGAGTTTTTCGCCTAAGAGAACAGCCCTATACCAGTGAGAAGTGAAACCATATTATTCATTAAATATGAATTGCAATAAGCAAAATATATTTAAGTATTCAGGCAAAAGACTGAAACTCTGTTAAGTAATTAATTCGAGTTCTTACAAAAATCAAGGACATTGTTGTTACGCGAAAGTTTAATAATAAGATGTCAAAAAAAGTAGTCAAATTTTTAGGTCACGGCTGGAAATCTTTATTAATATTTAACAATTTGATAGGTATTTTATATTGCAAATGGTTGGTGCATAGCCTGTGTATGAAACTCAGTTCCTTCCAGCAGTCCATCTTTAATTGAAGAGGTATAATGTAGGAATAACAGCCTTACGTGATGGAGATCTTCCTTATAATACTTTTAAACCCAAACCACCAAAGAAATAGCCTATCCCGCGAACATCGGGTCCTTATGTAGCATGAGTACAAATAAAATATGGACCAACGAAATAGCCAAAACTGGAACCAAATCCAGGGAACGTGGTTGACCGAATTAGTTGATAAAGTTAAGGTATACTTATAATAATAATATTGGAAGATTGTTGGAGGGTTTTCCTAACGGAGGCCCGTCAGAAGCTGACTGGACGGTCAGCAAAATTTAACAAGGAAACAAAGAGTACGGAGTAGCAATATTATTTCTGAAATAAATTCCGAACGAGTAGCTAACACACAGGGTTAGCACGTAGCTTTATTTACCAATTACACATTTTATACAAACTCCAATTTTGCTGAATTTAATAGTACTCCTATGGTTGAACAAAATGTTTGCGTTCGAAAAATTTTATTAGTCTTATTACGTTCGTTGATTATACTACGTATGTGTGCTCCAAAAAAGTGTAGGTAGTCGTGTTTACAGACAATCCAGTCCGGTGTAAATGAGCATTCTGAGATAGCGTCATCAGTAAACAAATAAATAAATATCAGACAAAATCATAAACATTATTTATCTAGGTAACAACTATCACCCATCGCCAATGAAGGCGTCAGATAGTCCGCTTCTGTAAAACCGTTCTATTACGTAACTCCTATGTCCACAGCCCTGAGCTTGCACAAAAGGCAGCCGGGGGGTGCTAAAATTGTATAATTTTATTTTTAACAAGCGACGGCCTAACAACTGGCTTCGTGCATCGCTAGGTCTTATAACGCGCGGGTATCGGAGTGGAAACGTCTATCCATACGACGGTATATCGCACCTTTACACGCATGGATTTTTTATTAATTTTGTCTGCAAGCAGATTAGCTCACAGTGAAAACATTATACTAAAGCCCGGGTGATTATTTTTTGCGACCACAAAGATTTGAAGGTTTTATTGTTCATAATACGGCATTGGCATCTTCGTACATATTTGATTTGCATATTTGTTTATTATGACTGACTATGGACAACTCTTGTTAAAGATTGCAAGTTGCTTAAAATTAAGCTTTAACTAGAATAGCTTTAAATACAATTTAAATAAGTAGATAGTATTCTCCAGTAAGTGATCTAGTAATCAGCAAATTGACCCCGATAGCGTGTCTTTACTGTAGTCGTGTTAGGTCTATGGGAATATAAATATGACTTTATACCTAATGCAAGACGCGAGTGCGCGCATACGCACCGATTGAGCCATGCATAATGGTGTCTCGACGGAAGTCATGCATTTCCTTGCGTTGACACTTACATCATTGTATGGGAATGGTTTTTACATCAGGTAATAGACTATGGCCCAATGTACAATGTAACCTTTAGTTTAAAGATGCAATTTTCCTTGTTCACTAAACTACCACGAGAAAATAAGAATTTATCGCACTTTTGCATTGATATTTAAAAAAATTCTTATGCATGCAATAACACTGACAATCTTCCATTTTTAAATAATTTCTAGGTTTTATTGTTCTACGTTAAAACGATACATCCATTTTACGAATTGCAATAGAGCTATATACATACAGTCAAAAGTAGTATTTAGAAATCAGTATAATTATTAGGCTTACCTAAATACTAACGTTTAAAGTAGGCTAAGTGTTATTTACGCAATTAATTTAATTGTGTTTTCCTCGCGTAAACAAAGAGCTTAGGTATTTATTTACCTGCAATGCCTAACCGAGGTACTAAGGCACCATAAATCGATTCAAAACGCCCGGTGGGTGGCTGGCGTATCGACAACCCACATAATTAGTTTATATGTAATCGTGATAACAAATCCGGATAGCGATTATGACAGTGGGAGACTTCTGAGATAAAATGACGTCGTTAATCTTCATTCTGAGCGAGTCGCCCACGATAACGAAAATGCAGGTAGTCTATTTATAAAATACATAAAATATAATATCGATTCGATATTATCACCGAACATTATTGTTTTTTCATGTCCTTTGATCTTGAAATAATTAACCGTCGCGCGGCATGCAATATTTTGTTGTAAGGAACCTTTTAATTTCATATTTATACCTAAAATTCCACAATATTTGATATTCTTTACAATGAAATCAAAAATACGAATCTCAAAAAAGTGAAAGAATCTCAGTTAAGTTTTAATTTTTTTTTAATGTTTCACAACATCACATACATCAATCTGTTCCCGTGGCAAGTAGCTTAAGCACTTGTGTTACGGAAATCAGAAACTACAGTGGATACACAAATATACTTCAATATATTTAATAACACACTCAGACACGGAACAAACACCGATGTTCGTCACACAAATATTTGTCCCGAGTGGGAATCGAACCTACGACTCTTGGAACCGTAGGTAGTGAACCTGGGTCACTAACCACTGTTCCACCGAGCCAGTCAAACAAAAAAAGCCAAGTTGAAAATGTTCTCTATATGTTTTGTAAACATTTTGTTGATAAATATCCAATAATCACCTTTACATAACATTTTATTTAAGTCAGAGTAGAAATTCTATCCGAGATAATCCATATTAACACCTACCTCATGTCTAGTGGTTTTTTCTCTTCCGAGCAAATAAGTCAGTAGGTGCGAGATTCGATCATCGTCGTTACAAATTAACATGTCCTAGACGGTGGGCGATCATTAACTGCCGCGTAATAAACCATATTACACTTGCGTGCAAAAAATTCAGCCCATCTAGATTTATTTATAAATTGAAATGGTAAAACATTAGCCGTAACTGTTAATGAAAAGTAAAATACTTGTGGGGTAATTATTATTTTTATATAAATACAAAATATTAAACAAATTTAATGTATATTTTGTGATAAAATAGGTATATTTTATTTCCTAATTTCTTTTTCTTTATAGTTGATATTTTATTGAATTTCATCTCCTGATGTAGTGATAACACTAGAAACTCATCATCATCTTCTCAGCGTTCTCCCGGTTGCATCCTTGCGGAGCCCGGGGTCCGCTTTTCCTGCTCCTAACTCTCCACCTCGCACGGTCTTCAGCATCCTTCGCGGAGAGTTTGACGTGATGAGACACTATCCCTACGTAGTTTGGCGGTTTTCGTAAAACATGTCCGTACCAACGTAGGCGGCACTCTTGCAATTTATCAGCGATGTCTCGGACATGAAGGTTACTTCAGGACTGAAGTTACTGAAGGACAGGAAGGTTCTTTACGCGATCTGCTCACGTTACTCCCGACATCTAGCGCGGCATCTTCATCTCCGTGACCCGCAGTTCTTGCTTGTGCCGCTCAAGTACTGGCCATGCTTCACTGCCATATAAGAGAACAGGCCTAATGATGGATTTATAGACCTGTCCCTTCAGCTTAACCGGCATTTTAGGGTCGCAAATGACGCCGCTCACCTCCCGCCATTTATCCCACGCAGCAGCAATGCGTGCCTTGACGTCGGAGTCGATGTCGCCGTTCGCGTGGAGTACAGATCCCAGATACTTGAACCGGTCCGTGCGCTCGACCGTGTCTTCGCCTATGCGGACGGACATGGGATCTGTAGTGTTGCAGGCCAAGTACTCTGTCTTCGCCACGTTGAGTTTCAGACCCCCGTTCTCAAGCGATTCCTTCCATGTGTTAACACGTCTCACCAGCCGTCCCCTGTCCGAGTCCACCAGCGCGATATCATCAGCATACATAAGTAGCCATGGTGGCTGCTCATGTTGGTCTCTGATGCTGTCTGACAATACGTCTAATATCAGGCTGAAGAGAAACGGACTCAGGACGGAGCCTTGGTGTACTCCGACGGTTATACGGAAGGGCAAAGTGTCGCCAAAAGCGGTCCTAACTACAGAATCGGAATCACAGTACATGTCTCTAATGATATCAACATATGTTTCTGGCACTCCCTTGGACCTCAGGGCCCACCAAATCATCTCACGCGGAACACAATCGAAGGCCTTCTCCATGTCCAGAAATAGGAAGTGGAGAGGCGTGTTCTTCGTCCTGTATTTCTCCATGATGATTCTTAGGGCAAAAACGGGGTCCATAGTCCCGTGACCGGGGCGGAAACCATATTGACATCCAGAGACAGTGCACTCCTGACGGATTCGAGAGTCCACTATCCGCTCGAATAGTTTCATGGTGTGGGACATGACCTTTATACCGCGATAACTACCGCACTCCTGCACTGATCCCTTGCCCTTGAAGACCGGGGTGATAACACTCAGTCTCCATTGGCGAGGAATCCTGCCGGTGCTTAGTATGCGGTTATAAAGGGTTAGTTAGGATGCCCACACCACGCCCACCCATTGCCTTCCAGGCTTCGATGGGGACTCCATCGGCTCCGACAGCTTTCCGATTCTTCATGCGGCGAAGAGCCTTCTCTACTTCTTCAGGCGTTACCGGTGGCACAAGTCCTTGATTCGGAGGGAGGTCCGGTGGCTGCACTTCTCTATGCTGTTTGTTTAACAGCTCGTGGAAGTAAGAGCGCCATCTCTCCTTCACCGCGAGGTCCTCGCATAGTAGGTTACCGTGAGAGTCTTTAACACAGCGGCACTTGGAGATATCCTGTGCAATCTATAGATAAGCTTCTGCCCCTCAGACGATTCCAGCCTATCGTAGAGCGGTTGTAGGTGGGCTCGCCTGGCTCTGGCAACAGCTTTCTTAGTAGCACGTTTTGCGGACCTGTATGCGTCGCGATCTTCGGGAGAGTTGGACACTTGCCACTTTTTAAAGAGGGTTTTCTTCACCCTCGTCTCCCTCTGGACTGTGTCGTTCCACCACCAAGTCTCCTTGTCAAATTTGCGTCCACCCTTAGACGTGCCAAGCACTGACTTCGCCGCTTCGGTTATGGTTGCCTGAATCCTGTCCCAGTGGTTCTGAACTGGTTCGTTCTCAGCCTCAGCGCACTTGTCGCCGATAGCTGAGACGAACACCTGGGATTTGTCATCGCCGCCGCCACCACCTTATTTGACGCCGACAGCGCTCAAAGCTCATGGCTTTGGGCTTCCCGCAGAGATCGATGCCAAGTAGACGGTGTTGTGCAGAGAGACTCCCTCCGGGTATGACCTTGCAGTTGACTACTTTGCCGATGTGGTGCCTCCTAGTGAGTAGGAAGTCGATCTGGGTAGCGTGCCGCCCACTCCTGTAGGTGATTAAATGTTCAGGCCTCTTCTCTGGAAAAACGTGTTCACAATAGCCAGGTCGGCAGCCGAACACAACTGGAGGATGTTCTCTTCTTCAGCGTTGCGTCTGCCGAACCCATAGCCACCATGAACACGCTCGAACTCCTCAGGCTCCTCACCCACATGACCGTTCAGATCGCCCCCCAGAACGACTCCCTGAGATGGTGGGATTCCACGCAGCACCTCTCCAAGTCTATCCCAGAATGAAGTCTTTTCGGTGTCGCTGCAACCAGCCTGTGGAGCGTATGCGCTTATCAAGTGGGTCGTAACCCCTTCGATAAGCACCGTTACGTCCATTAAGCGGTCGCTGTAGCGTTTCACCTCCAACACGTCATCCTGCAACTCCCCGGACAGCACTACCGCAACCCCGTTCTCTCCACTAGGTGCTCCTGTGTAGATCAGCTTGTAGTCATTCCCAATGGCCCGGGATCTGCTGCCTTTCCACCGAGTCTCCTGCAAGAACGCCACTGCCACCCTCCGCCTGGTGAGTACGTCGGCCAGCTCTCTCGCGCGACCGGTAAGCGTGCCCACGTTCCACGTCGCGAAGCGGAGTTTCCGTAGGGTTGGGGCTAACTTCTTTAGCCGCGTCCGTCCCCAACGCGGTAGCCCTTGCCCACTTGCCACAAGAGTCGGGCGAAACTCCTGCACGCCGTTTTGCGGCGGCGCCCTATTCCTGGCACTTTCCTTGATTTTACTTATGCATTGTTAAGTGGCGTGTATCACTTTTACGGGAGCGACTGCCGTCCGACCACCCAACCCCGGAGGGAAAGCTGGTGCCAGAGCCTCGTTCGTTGATCAGCAGGGATACGCACTTGCACGTGAGGTTGGCTTGGGCCCAAAGATCTTGGTAGGGCCCCATCCCCACTTGGTAGGGCCCCATCCCTGGTAGGGCCCCATCCCCCCAAAAACACCAGAAACTAAATATTATAATAAATCATTGCTGGCCCAATAATTGTATAATTGATTTTTTTAACAGAATCTCAAGTCAACGCGTACCCATATTTTTTATCTTGTAGTAATAGATACTCCTCCCACGACATTTTTTGCACGCTTGTGTATAATGACACCGACGACATTTTTAAGTGATACTCGTTTTATCGTAAGGTGTCTTTTTTGAGTTTGTTGGCACTGAGAGCCTGATGCGTAGGCTGCGATACTTACTACTTAAGATCCGGCAGGAAATTATTTTCTGAGAGTCAAGATCAAGAATGTTTGTCGTCATTTTGCCATCGTTAGTGTATTGGTTGCACGAGTTGTAGTACGTAGTCTTTTGATCTTATTGTCGTAGTTAATAAATAAAACCTTTCAGTACCTATCTATCATACTTGATGAGATGAATTATGCACCTCTGTGTAAGTCTCGCCTGAACAATGTAAGGAATATTAAATTTTGCTCAAAATTGAGCTTAAAAACTTTAAGCCCTAGACCAGCACGCGGAGAACAATATAAGACATCGAACATTGTCAATTTTGGTACTGATACTAAGTTGTTAATTATTCCATGAAGGTATTACGCTACTATATAAGGTTCTTAGGATACGCAGGTGAATCACAATTCTATTTGAAACCAGTTTACCTTATACTACGATGAGCTATTTACCGTATTTGCATAAATTCCTCGAGCACATCTCGCCGTTGTGTACCAACAAAGACCGCTTCTCCTGATCGCTTTCAATGACATAACGAAAACTAAAATAAGAATGACGTATGATCAGCTGTCTTCGGCGCCAGGGCTGTCATCAAAGACTTTTGACAGTTAGCTTACATACCAAGTTGTAAATAAAACACAATTGCCTCTGATCGGAACTTTTGCCACCATGGTTGTTCTACCCCTCTGTTGTTAATATTTATTGAAGGTTGTCAGTTGTACCACGTGCATAAAACAAGTTATAGCATGTTTGCTACGCCCGAACTCTCTTCAGGCATTTCGGACAGCTGTTTACCTGGTCTAAGCTAGACAAGTAACAGAGAGAGCTGATCGCGTAGAAACCGAGTTTGTTATTATCTGAAATTATTAGAAGGCCAAAAAGAACCTTATACAATTTAAAAATATCCCCAAAGAGTCAACAATAAAAAAATACGGTAATTTATTTTAGCGAGTTCCCACTCTAAAATATCACTCTTTAGGTAAATAGGTGTTTGCGTACACATGAAAGTTGAAAGTCTAAGACACAATGTGCGATTAGTCGTTAGTTAGTATCCAGAAAGTATTTCAGATTAACAGACTAAAGTCCGTCACCTAATTTGGAGGCCATAAAGTACGCTTAAAATAGCCTTTCGTCTACACTAGCCTTTAGGTCACGAATAAAATAGCATTGATCCTATATAAAGCCTAGTCAGGGCAGAATTTAAATTGAATGCTAAATATGATAACCCTAAATATACCTCACCCACATCCGATACTCTATAATAGAAAACTTAAAATATGTATCGGTCCAATTTCAAACCGCTACCCACGTGTACCAAAGCCTTCCAACTACCATACTTATTGTTCCACGTCCAATTTGTGGCTTGTAATCTTCATTGGAAATTCAACATGCGTTGGCTTGTTACCGAGTGAATTTTGTGAAATAGCTATTTGTGTTTGTGATAGTTTCAGTCAACCGCGTTTCGCTTTGACATCTAAATTTGTACCTGGAATTAATTTCAATATAGGAAATCATAATTTATGGCCGTTAATTAGGGACGCTGATACATGTTGTTTAATGTACGATGCACGGGTGTGGTCGGGCCTAAATTATGTATTATATATTTATCTTTAAAGTTTCAAACTTTCCAATATGAAGTTTTTATCATGGTATATGTATTAGCACTAATAAATGTGTCCTTGATATCAATACTTGTCTGATACTTGGCTTCAAATTACATATTCACCGAAAAGGTTTTAAAAGTAATATTCTGTTCCATACATAAGTATGTAGATACACAATACACAATAAAACGTTGAAAAGAAGTTAAGAAAGAGTTAAACTCAACAGTTTAACTCTTTCTTATTATGGAACGGATGTCCGATTGCTCACAACCAGTTCCTTTATTTATCCGGAAACGGATGCGTATTTAGCAAATAGAGACTACCTAATCATCTCGACGAGACAAAAATTTTAAGAATAGGAATACACGTAGCAAATTAAGCCTAGTAGTGGGACCCAAAGTATGGAATCAAAATTACCAAAATGGGGAACAGGAAAACAATTTTGCTTAGTAATTAGAAAAAAAAATGTTCCTCGGTCGTCATGTGGGAATTACATTGGGGACTTATCGGCCCCACTCTCATTTGTCGTTCCGCTGCTCTTGCAATTTCAGTAGGTAACCTACTCTAATTTAGGAAGTAATGAATACAAATACTTGAGAATTAATTTATTTCGTTGTCTCTATAAGAAGGGAAAGAACACTGCAAAGTCCCTTAGCAATTTTTCTTTGGACATTTTGGGGACCTTTTACTAGACAAGATCTAGTGGGATATTGTTGCTCATGGAAGAATGGTTTAAAATACTGTTATATTATTCCAAGAATTTATTATTCGTTAGGAAACCTGCACACCTAAGAAGAAATTCTTAGGTTGTGTAGTCGACCAACCCGCACTTGGCCAGCGTGGTCGACTAAGGCCTTATCACCCTAGTTTAGGGTAGGCTCGTGCCCCAGCAGTGGGGACGTATATGGGCTGATGATGATGATGATGATGATTCCAAGAAAGCTTATTATGACCATATCTCGTTAGGTACAATGTAACATAACATAAATTAAGCACATTACGTATTTAGCCATTTGGTATCTAAAATTCATTAGAACGTTCATTCAATTTATGCTCTGGACTATCAAGACATACATATTAGATGGATAAGCTATAACCGTAGGTATTAATAATGCTATGATAATAATCAATGCTGTATAAACTTGACTTACTCGTAGTATCGTACGTAACAAAACAAACGATGAATGTTTGCTTCATGTTCTCGCGTGTTTACTATACACGATATTGCATTTTGATATTACATTTATACAGTTCACTAACTGTTCTTTTTTTCTTTAATTCCAGTTCCGAACGCAATCATGCTTATCCACTGAGTTATGCAAAAAATCAGTTTAGTTATCATGTCATCATATCTATTTAGGCGTGAAAATAATCTTAGAAAGCTTCTATTTAAGTTAGTTTTTAAAAAGTGCGAAAGACTATTTTCAGATATCCATATATTTCGGTAGTTATAACATATTTTCGGATTATTATATATTGTGTCTTCTCTAATTTTTTTTTTATAGAAGTTTTTTTTTCTTGCAGAGTGCAAAGAGACAATTTTACATTAGCTTTTTTTTATTTTTTTATGACTACTGCAACCAAAGGGTAAACAAATGTTGTAAAGCCCTCTTTGTTATACAAAGTATTTAATTTTTTTAGTTAAATAGAAATTCATAACTGTCATCATGATCAACATCTTTATGTAGGTCCTAAATATATAATTCCGAGATAAATACAAAGTTTCGATACCCATTAAACTAATTCGTTGGATAAATGGAAGCTTTATCGTGAGAGCGTCTACCGACGGTTTTTGTCCTCAAAAATGTCCTCCAATGTCAAGGGAAGTTTTGGATTGATGACGTATTGTCACTTGTCGTTGATTGATCGACTTTCCGTGTAGACGGGGCGGCGTAAAGGCTTAAGTTTCATAAGGGCCGGACAGATATTAGACTTAGGTTGGGATAAGTGATGTCACTTGTAGATAGCTATCTATATCTTTATAAAGGTTTACTGTAAGTAAGGGGGCGTAAACATAGAGGCAGCATTATTTGAATGATGTTTTAATAGGTACTGGTATACTTTTAGGTCAGTAAAATCCAAACGATTAGCTATGTGAAAACTAATAAATAATTATGATATATACTAGGACCTAGAATAAGTACCTATAGTCTTTTTCAGCTAAGATGTGTCACACATCGATTATGACAATTGTAGAGATGTCCTACAATGAAATAATTTCGATTATTTCTGGTAATCGATAATATTTTATAAGGATATGAAATCGATTTGATTAAACTACCAAAATTTAAAGCATAATTTGTCTTCATGTATTATAGTGAAAGTTTATTGTACATATATGTTTGCTGAAAAAGACTAATATATGAAATAACGGCTCATGCGCTGCACTTTCGTATTTCACGCAATGCTAGATTTTTAATGAAACCTCATTGCTTGCACAAGAACATATTTTAACCTTGAAATAAAGAGATTTTCTGAAACATGTTTCTAAAAAGTTTTATGTACGGACTAATAAAAATGTCTACCTTTCACTGCAAAAGGTGCACGAGTAAATTGAGTTAGTCGTAAAATTATCTTTACAATCAACTGTCTGTACACCAATTCTGAGACTAGTTAGATTAATCATACTAATTGTAGTTTTATCTACGGATAGGGTTGGCGATAGTACCAAAATAATATAATTGATGGAAGAAAAACAAAATATCTGGAATTTATAATAATTACTTACCAATGTGCAGGCGTAAAAAGTTACAGCAGGTGATTTAAATAAATAAAAGAAAAATATTTCACAATATCACATACATCGATTTGATCCCGTGGTAAGTAGCTTAAGCATTTGTATATCGGAAATGAGAAACGACGTGGATAGACAAATATACTTAAATATATTTATAAACACACCCAGACACTGAACACCACTGAACCCACGACTCTAGGAACCGTACGTAGTGAACCTGGTGGTGGCTAACAGTGGTTAGTGACCCACTGTTCCACCGAACAAGATTTGCAAAATATTTTAATAACAACGAACAATTTAGAAGAAATAATGAATTAGTAAAAAACGTCGATCTTATTTATACTTCTCAGTCATATAGGCAAAGAGGATTTTTGCATTATAAATATCACCAAGCGTTAACATAGGTGAAACAGTATTTAATAACACATGACTTTTAAAATCAAGTAACCCTACCAAGTCCGTCACAACATCCACCAGACCGTTTCAACGAAAAAGCGCATATAATTAGCAGACGGATTCACAAAAACAGTGGCCAATTAGGGTGTTTAAATGAACACATCCGTGCGTGCGTCTGCCTTGTTTTTAGCAGTGATTATAGAGAGCATTGTCATCGGATTAATTAAAGACTTATGCATGACGTGAGAGCCGAGATGTGCACAAAAAGTTAGACGCGATGGGCCAAAGGCTAACTCTGGTTCGTCGCTGCTGGAATTTTACGTTGGGGCAACGTAATTTTCTAGACTGCGGTTAAAATGTCCCCTAGATTGAACTCTTTTAATTAACAAAAGTAGGAACTTAAATAGTTAATTTGTAAAAGTTTAATTTGAGGGTTTAACTTATACGACTTCGCAAGGATAGGTAAGCTTTTTTATCGCATAATGCATTTGGTAACACAGCAGTAGTGTGTTGTATGAGATCGATTTATATTAAAGAGATAAATAAGTACTAGTGGTTCTTCTGTCTAGCAGTAGCGGTACCATGAGTTGGCTATCGAAAACTTAAGTACGTTAAAAACCTATCGAATTGTTTTTTTCATACGACCGATTTTAGTTCTTAGCGTAACCACCAGTGGCGCTGTACAAGTTTTTCATAGACATATTTACGTAGTCGATATCGAGTCTGTAACTTTTAAACTCAAGGTAGCGCTACAGGTAGCTAATGGTGTTTAGTGGTATTTAGCTGTATTGTACTCCCACTATTTAGAAATCTTATCAACAAAGGCGATGAGTACTATTTTTATTGAAGAACATTTTGTACGTATGAAGAGTCAAAAGAAGGAAAGGAAAAAGATGCACTGACACTTGTATTGTAGTATATAATTAATAAGCAAACATAACCTTTATCCTTCTGAGTCACTAATTTATCGTCGCGTCCTTAAATTGTGACTTGAACGCAGGATATTAACAAAGGGCTTGTAAAGGTCATTCTAAGGCAAACATGTAAATGCAAATTAGTCACCTTAATTGTTCAGGGTTTAGTTAGGAATTACATTTGTGCAAATGCGAGTCCGAGTAAGAGCTAACGCAATGAGCTTTAATATATAGATGTAGGTTAATTTATAACAAAAACACCTGAAGTACGTCTAATTGTGAATACCTATCGGTATCTGCCCAAGTGTGCTGAAACGATCAGTAATACACCCAATTCATAAGTCAGGACAGAAGGATCTAGTCGATAATTATAGGCCAATTTCGTTGCTACCGTCTATATCAAAAGTTTTAGAGAAACTCATTAATAATAGGCTAACAGATTATTTTGAAAAAAATAATCTGTTTTCTGACAATCAATTTGGTTTCCGTAAAGGAAAATCAGCAGATGAAGCGGTACACCAGTTGACAGAATGGATTGTGAAAAGATGGATGCAAATAAAAAGGTTATTGGCATCTTTTTTGGACCTTTGTAAGGCCTTTGACACAGTTTCAATTCCTTTGCTACTCAATAAATTGAACAGACTAGGCGTACGAGGCACGGAACTAAAACTTTTTCAAGATTACCTGACTAACCGGTACCAATGTGTAAAACTAAATGGATTACTTAGCAAAGACCTCCCAATAACATATGGAGTACCGCAGGGAAGTATTTTAGGCCCTACACTTTTCCTAGTTTATGTAAATGACCTTTGTAATACTAGTCTACGTCATGGTAAAATACTATCATATGCTGATGACACAGCAATTTTGTTCTCTGACAATACTTGGACAGATGTATATGAATGTGCCCAGACTGGACTGAATGATATCTGTCAATGGCTGTACAAGAATTCCTTGACATTGAATTCAGAAAAACGAAATACATAAATTTCTCATCCCGAAAAACTATAATTTCCAAAAACTCTCCAGAACTTAATTTAGTAGCACACTTTTGCCCTGACCGTTTGAACGCATCATGCAACTGCCCGACTCTGTCCAATACGCCCTCACTTAGTACCTAGGCGTAATCATTGATAAGCTCTTTAAGTTTCAAACAACACATAGATCTATTGGTAGGTAGATTACGGAAATTAATTTTTATATTTAAAAACTAAGATACAGCGCAGATAGTTTACTGGTAAAGAGGGTATATATATCATTAGTCGAGTCGGTATTGTCTTATTGTGTATCAAGCTGGGGAGGAGCTTCAAAACAGCCTTGATGAAGCTTGAGATCGCCCAGAGAACAATACTGAAGATATGCACTTTTTTGTCCTATATACTTCCCGACAAGTATCCTGTATCAAAAATGTGATGTTCTAACAGTAAGACAAATATACATACTGACCGTCGTAATGAAGCAACATGCTCTGCTTCCCTATGACCCGAGTTATGGTGATAAAAGGCGTTGGGATAGAGTGTGTATAAAACCAATGTTTAGGCACAAGTTTACAAACAGATTTATTTGTTTTATGGGGCCTCATATATACAATAAAATAAATAGGGAAATTAATATACATATATCCATGTAACAAAAAACAATGTAAAGCTAGGATGACGGATTATCTTAAGAGACTTAATTATGAGGATACAGAAAAACTAATAAATGGATAAATATATCGGTAGTAAATATATATGTAAAATAAAATAGAAAAATTTAAAAACAATTTAGAGTAAATAAACAAATAAAATATTATATAGATTCAGAATATATATATAAATAAATATGAATATATATATTATAGTAATAAATGTATATATACACACACCCTCCTACATACACACATAAAATAAATAAAGGCGTCCGACCGATTTCAGCCATGGCGGCCGATCTCAATTGAGATCAGCCAAGTGCGCAGGACATATTATAGTGCACAAGAGTGCGCGCAAACACAAGTGCACTCTCTATTCCCTTTACTCTCATAATTCAGTGAGACGGCAATCCGACATGACCGATGAGAGATCGGGCGCAGGACCACCGGCTTAACGTGCTTTCCGAGGCACGGGCGTTCAACCGCCAACTTCCTAACTCCGGGCTGAGTAATTTTATTACAGAAAACTCACACAAATCTTGCCCGACCCCGGACTTGAACCGGGGACCTTCTCGGTCCTAACGCAGCACTTGCTACCAATAGACCATCGAGGCAGTTCTCATTGACCACACCAGGAGGTCTTGCCGCTCTCTCACACACTGCATGCACTATTTATTTATTTTTATTTTTATATTTTTATTATTAAGTTTCTATTTTTCATTTATTTTTCATAAATAAAATATAAAATGAAATTAAATATACAACTCAAAAATAGATTGTTATAATTTATTAATTAATTAAATCATATAATTATAAACATAGCAAGCTTATTTCATGCACACATATAAGAAAGAAAGAAAAAAAAAACTGTTACTTTAATACTACTTATTATGCTAACAATCGTATTGTAAGTTTTAGGGTGAGCGCTGTTGCCTGAGATACAGGTTACTAGTAACCTAGTTCAGGCGCAGATGTACTACTGTCTGATTACCTTTAATATTAATGTAATAATGTAACATATGTGCACATAGATATAATTTAATGTAATATTAGAGTTAAGGTTAAATAAATAAATTATTATTATTATTATTATTACCTACTATTTCAACTTAGGTTTGTGGTTTGAATGCAGGATACTAAGTTAAAGTACCTAGTCTGGTATTAAGTTAACGGAAGTACTATTTTATTTTCAACTGCAGATTATCCTATCCTATGTCTATCGTTGAAGGGACGACACTAGGATTATCTTTTTTTTAAGTGACTACGATGATGGCTTAGAGTAGACTTGACATCATCACCAGACTTGCGGGAAAGCGGATGGCTCTCACCCTAAAAGACTTACTTTATAACTAGTAGATCTTAATGCTATCCAAACCTACTCTTACACAATCTTCTCTTCACAGATGACGTCATGTGCGGAACCAAAGACAAGCCAACGAAGCTAACCCAGTGAGGAACTGAGCCATGATGGAGGGCTCGAGAGTCACGCACCAGGGAGTGCGCGCCCACTCCGCGGAGGGCTCCGCAGGTACCTCACACCTTCTATTTAAGAATAAGGCGTACTACCGATTTCGGCCATGTCGACTAATCTAACTTGAGGTCATCCAAGTGCGCATTACATATCATAGTGCACAAGTGCGGAGGACTACCTTTACGTGCTTTCCGAGGCAGGGGCGTGCAACCGCCAACTTCTTAACTCAGGACTAAGTAATTTCACTACAGAAAAATTCATACACATTTTGCCCGATTTTGGATTTGAACCGGGGACCTCTCGGTCCTTACGCAGCGCTTGCTACCTTCTAATTATCGCCGTAGGGTAAGGGCGTAAGGGAGATAAACGAATGCACAAATGGATCTGCATATAATAAGACGTCCGACCGATTTCAGCCATGGCGGCCAATCTAACTTGAGATCATCCAAGTGCGCAGGACATACTATAGTGCACAAGTGTGCGCGCAAACACAAGTGCACTCTCTGTTCCCTTACTCCCATAGTTCGGTGAGACGGCAATCCGACACGACCGATACGCGATCGGGTCAGGACTACCGGCTACATCGCAAAAATTTACCATGCCATATAGATCCTACTTTTCGAACTATTGTTCCATACAGTATTTTAAAAAAAGCATGCCATGCTTGGCTTCAAAATGAAACGAGACAGCTTTGTGCATCCAATTGGCCAAGTTTTGTCAATAGGTGTAAACTCCGTAACTGTTTTATTTTGAAGTATAACAAACTATCTATTTTTTTTTTGCTTGCAGGCAGGATCACCCAAGCTGGCT
The DNA here is from genome assembly GCA_039566165.1 of Maruca vitrata. Classification (NCBI taxonomy): domain Eukaryota; kingdom Metazoa; phylum Arthropoda; class Insecta; order Lepidoptera; family Crambidae; genus Maruca; species Maruca vitrata. The sequence continues at coordinate 9,848,894 of CM076912.1, read as the reverse complement.
TAGCCGCCAGAAGTACAGAAGGCACTGCCGCCAAGGGCATGGCCATCAAAGGCCATGAAGACTTATGGGTCGAGATCCAAGCGAATACCTTTAGGAACTGGGTCAACGAGACATTGAAACCTATGAATATCAAGGTGAGCAAACATCTCGTGCAATTATAATAATAACCACAAGATAATGTGGCGTTTATGTTGTTATTTTGTATCATTATAGTAATTTGAAACCATTATGGTGTCACCTAACTTCTTGACTCGACTTGGGTGGGATTATAATTCTTCTTTGAATTAGACACCCATGCCTATTGTGTTTTAGTAGTATTGCTCTTGTTGATTGAATCTGAAAATTAAAAAATTAAAAAATATTTATTTACAATCACAACATTTTCTTTAAATACAAGTGATTGAGACCACCTTTTAAGTATACGCAGATACTTGTGTCAGGAGGTCCCGCTCTTCCTATAACTAGATTTACACTTTAGGTGTGATTGAGAAATTAGTAGGTAAAACAAAAATAATAATTTAATAATAATTAAAAATTAATGTAATATAAAAGTACCTAACAAAAGCATAAGCAAGTTCAGAACATCGGTACCAAGTACCTGCTTACTTCTTAAGCCTTTTTTTATATTTTTAGGCCATGTTTAAAGATATTTTTTTTTGCAGGTGGTAGATTTGGTAGAAGATTTCCGCGATGGAACGGTGCTATGCTCCCTGGTGGAGGCTTTACAGGGTCGTAGGCTAAAGGGGTGGAGTTCGACTCCCAGCAACCAACACCATAAACTAGATAACGTCACCACGGCGTTACAAGCCATCGAGGACGACGGAGTCAAATTAGTTAACATAGGTAAGGTTTCAAATAAATGTTTTAAATCATTATTTTTTGAAATCCCGTAAAATTTTGTCATACTACTAATGCGATTGTCGAAATCAATATAATCATTATTTACAAAGTTTATTTTTTATATAACAATAGAAAAGCGTAACAATTATACAAAAATGTGTCTACATTATAAGCAAAACCAATTTTGTGGCAAACGCAAAACTCATATCTAAATTTAAACCACAAATATGAATCGAAATTGCAAATCGCGGTTGGTTAATAATATATTGAATTTCTAAATTTAAACACAAATTAACAAGAAAGCTAAATCTACACTACAAAACATGTTTGATCTCGACAGAATACTAGAATTGCTCAATTCCTGATTGGTCATACCTTCCGAAACAGTTTGAAAAAGTAGAAGAACCTAAGACTTTCGCGTTCCATTTTATAAAATAATATTTATTCTTGTTATAAATAGTTTGCACTCGACCAAGATTGGTGCAATCCAATCGAAATGTCGGGCAGAATGACTCAAAAATCATATCACACATAAGAAATATAATGATTTTAAGCTTTCGCAGGGCAGTAAGTAGCTAAGTGTTTGCCACTCTTAATATCGCGTGTAGACATATAAGAAAATACAATATCATAGAAAAACCTTTATCAAAGCTTCAAGCCGCGAAAACGTAAAAACTACAAACACAACACATAATTTCAATTCGCAATTGTCATCGTAAGCCGCTTAGTCAGGCTAAGCTGCTGCTAATTAATTATAAAGCTTAACTCCCTTTGTCGCAGGCAACGTGGACATCGTAAATGGCAACCTGAAGCTCATACTTGGCCTGATCTGGTCTCTCATCGTTCGCTATCAGATCGGCCGAAGCAAGTTCCCGCCTAGGTAAGATACACGTGGCTTATCGGGTTAAATGCCCTTTAAAGCTTCTGCGTTAGAGTGGAAGTTTAGCTGATAGATTGCGCTTATAAAGTATCATCGTTATTTTGAATCTGTAATTAGTATGTTGTTCCTTCTTAGAGATTATGTTTACGTATTACGATTAGAGCTTACTATGATGGACTTTGAAGCTTAGTATGTATTTTAAAGAATCTTTAAAGGAGAAGGAAGAAATGTAGATAAAACAGGAATAACACAAAATACATTATTTTAATTCTAAATGGTAATGGTGCAACGGGCTGATATCCGCAACTCGACGTCAAGGCGCCTATTTTGCGTGGTATATTTTAATTCTATCTGACATTACTTTTTTGCCGCTGTCGAAGATAACAGAACTGTTGTCAGCTAGCCTACTAACTGAAGACTTTGCAAGTTGCGTGAATGATTAAAATCTGTCATGTCTCAATGATATAATAAACTTTAGATATAACCTTCATATTAATTTGCGTTTTAAATATGTGCCGTGAAATTTTTTGACACTATCACCGACAAAATATGAAACCAAAGATTCGATGAACGCACGCAAATGAACCTTATACCGGAGCCGCTCTTAGATGACTGATTTGACACTTTTTATTTTATATTTTGCATTTATCCTCGTTAAGAGGAACATATTTAGCGAATCATAAAGAACAACTTTTAAAAACTTATTTTTATCTAACACGTTAAGACGTTATTTCAAAATGTCAAATGCACCTAATTATCTAATTATGTGTCTTTTATTACCTAAAATAATTGAATTACAAAAAGAAAACGTAAAATGTCCACTCTGTATTACGTTTTTACAAGGTTACGCCGTTTGACACGTATTACATAGTGACGTAGAGGGTAATACTCACCAGGTATTTTTTAAAAATAGGATGAAGGAGTTAGTAAGTATTGTATATTAAAAATAAATATATTTTTAAATGAGAAACTTCAATTCAATCTTTTGGATGTGAATTAATGTTTTTAATAAAAATTTGTTATAATTAGACCTTGCTTGGTTATAAAGTGGAAATAACTGTTACTTATATACTTCGGCAATTTTACCGTTGTCCCTCACTAGTGCAGTCAGTCTGACATGTAGCAAATCGGCCAACTTAGAGCGGCTTCGGTATAGTGTCTCACAAAACGCGTTTTAACATATCTACCTCTGGTTTGTTATATTATTATGGGTCTGACTACAAAGTCTGTACCTAAACACGTAGGTTTAATTTTGTATCAACATATTTGAAATTCATTTAAATTTCAGCGAACAGTTTAGATTGGAATGGAACAAACATTGTTTAGTCAAAACGCAAATCAGCGGTGCTCCGGTGAACTTTGTAATTCGGGTACAGTAGTTCTGGATAGCACAATATTATGTACCTAATTGAGTTGCAAGTTTTAAGCTCCTGATATTTTACATTCTAAATACGTTTTTTATTTATTTAAAATGTGTCCCCTGATTTTCTAACGAATGAAGTCGGTGACAAAGCTTAGTTAAGATTTTGTGATCTATCTTATTAACTTTACAAATACTTCTGAGAAATTATTATTGTACGTGTGCTACATTTCCTACATACGGCTCTATTATGGCTAAAAGTTTCCATATTCTATGCATTTTTTTCTTTATTTTACCACCAATTTATCCATTCTATTATAGCTTATTGTAATAGAATATAAAGATACGAAAATAGATTAGCTACAAGTAATATATTACGAATATGTCGATACTTAAACTGATTCGAAACGTAATAATCATACTTTGCCACTCCCACACGGTATTAGTTTCTTTCATTTTCGATATAAGAGCAAAATTTATGAATAATCTTTGCTATAAAACCTGATCGGTTAATAACGTATTAAGTCATATTCCATTTTTATGGTCATAAAAATATCAATACACGTTTACCTACATGTCTTTCATAGTTAGAACCACTAACAATTATCCATAAACAAAATAATTGTATTTATAAAGTTTCGCCATAATACATATTATCTGCAAATGGAGGTATACCTACGTAAACATTTACAACATGAACTGGTTTTACGATCGTTTTCATTTCATTTTACACATAAGTTGCCGATCACGACACATGTCGTAATGCCCGCCGTATCCGTAGACCGCACCTTTAGATCTGTCTAACTTTGTCTAAATTATATAGTAGAGTTTCTCAAACTGCTAATAATATGACCTTTTCTATTTAGCATGTTTTTACGTATTTCTTGAATTACTTTTATACGACGTTTATTACTTTTTAAAAAGCTTTAACACAATTTATAAAAGAGGCTACCTATGTCTATCTAAGTAGATAATTGTAATGTCGGGTTACATTAGCCCACCCACAAAAATGTAAGATTAATACAGAATTTGTTTACATCATTCATCGTGTAGGTCATTAAAAGCAAATAGGAATTTTATGGCGAACGGGAGTCTTCCGCGGCCATGAGCGCTGTAAAGCTCGAAATGTTGAGTTTTCTAAATACATACTTATGTCTTCTTCATCATCATCATCATCATCAGCCCATTACAGTCCACTGCTGGACGTAGGCCTCCCCAAATGCACGCCACTTCTCTCTCTCCGTGGCCACTCGCATCCAGCTCCTACCAGCCGTCCTGCGCAGATCGTCACACCACCTGGCCTGCGGGCGTCCTACACTACGTTTGCCGAGACGCGGTATCCACTCCAGAACTGACATGACTGACTGAGTGATGTCTTCTTATTGAATGTAAAAAAATTACATCCATAAAATAGTTCGTAATGCAAGTAGAATCCTTATAATCTGTAATATGTATTTTTATTTCAAATAATAGACCATCGCACAACATACACTACCCTTTGAGAAACATGACAAGCGAAGCACCAACCGTCCATACTAACGCCCGCGCACGAGTCACAGCTGCAATTAGCACTGCACGGCTGCCTCAGGTCATCTAGCGCATGCGCCATAGCCTAGGAAAATATATATGTTTATTGGTTAAGTTATATACTTACATTATGGACATTAACATCTTTCTGATCCTAAAGTCTAGGCCATATTATTATCATGGTGGTGAGCATAAAGCTCTATTTTTAACCGACTTCAAAAAAGGAGGATCGTCTGTATGTATAATTTTTTTTTTTATGTATGTTCACCGATATTTTTTTCTTCTTTAGTCATTGGTATCAGTCACGTTACTATCTGTATACCCAATATCTATATAATCTATTAATTAATATGAGTTGTCTATTCCACCTCTATTTCTAATATCCACAAAAGCCGGTTCAAGCACTAGAAGGGGTTTTTTGCTATTAGGTATTTAAGAACCGAAGGAATACTAGAAGATATTTGACACTGTTCGGTAAATCAGTTAGCTGTTCATTTTATTCAGAAGAAAGCAAATAATTTACTAACGAATTAATGAACCATTTATTTCGCTCAAAGTCGCCGAAACTGCAATACCCGCGTAGAATATCAAGAATATAGAAAGTACAAATGATGTCATTTATGCGCTGGTCACGAATTTGTTCAAGCAATATAACATGCATGGATTGCATTCGTCCACATGACGTAATAAAACATTTACATACAAATTGTGAGGGTTGACGGTCTTCGTTGCATTGAACTTAACAGATAAGTACGAATAAACTTGAGTGTAAAACGTAAGTGAAAGTAGATTGTGTCAATTATTTACAATGAAGATAGTCTACTTGCTAAAACATATTCATCATCATCATCAGCCTACTGCTGGACATAGGCCTCCCCAAATGCTCGCCACAGATATTACCACAGATTAAATATCTCAATATTAATATGAAGTCTTAAATACAGCGAGAAGTCCCAAAGTCCCCGAAAGTAACCGTCCCAAGGAGTAACATCTTCTTATAATATTAACCATAAATAAAATGTTGGTAGGCCAATAAGTAGTATGCTACAAGATCAGTTAAATTGTACTGTTTCTTATTGTAAGAACAACTCTATGTGAAAACAACTCTTTGTCTAATAAAGCAAATACGCTGATACGATTACAAAGTAAATAATAAACCTCTTGTTCATAGGAAACTCATGCTATCCTGGCTTCAGTCAGCTCTGCCGGACTGCAAGGTGTCGAACCTGACCAGCGACTGGAACAGCGGCGTGCTGCTATCAGCTCTACTGGACCACTGCAAGCCTGGTATCTTCCCTCACTGGCGGGAACTTAGTAAGTTTTTTTTTCCTTATTGACTACAATGATGGCTTAGAGTAGCCTCATCATCATCACCGGACTTGCGGGGGAGCAGATGGCTATCCCCAGTCCCCACCAGATAGTTTTAGAGTCAGTCCAGCATTGATTTATTTAACATAACCAAAGATTGCGAGCAGTATTTAATGAAGTATTTGCTACTAAACCTAATAACGCTTGTTAAGTCATATTGTATATTAAAGAAAGAAACAGGAAGTCTTTAATTTTAGTTATTATGACTGAAATAATTTTTAAGTCCGTTAAATTACTATACCTAATGCAATCTTCAACTTACCAGTTTAAGACTCTTCATTGACAATTACCAATAAGTGAACGTAAAAATAACAAGTGTGGTTTGGCCTGTTGTCGTTTGCGGTTTTTGTCATTTCAGTAACAAACTAATCATAGAAAACCATATGATAAGCATTCCTTTAACCATACGACGGATTATTTTCGACCACACTTATCGAATATTTCATAAGTTGAATACTTATATTGCCTAGCCTACGTCAATTAAAAAGCTGTAAAATGTGCCAACTGTTTAATGTTATAACTTAACGGTTCAACAATAGAGACCTTGACTACGTATAAAAACGTAAGATAATTCATCTTAAATCAAGATTAACATCCCATTGTGATACTTATGTAAGACACATCACTGGCAGCTCTAATATATAGTGTAGCTTACAATTTATTTATGTTCATTAGCAGTGCTTAGGAGTTGGCTCGTATACCTTAGAATAAGACTTGGCATGTTTAGCGACGTTGAAACGGTGACAATAATCTGTGTAAATTATCTGAATAATGTATAGTAGGTAGAACCTAGTATTCGTACCAACATTACAATGAGAGAAAATCAATTGTATTATATCCACGATAAAAGCTTTAGTTCTAACCCGTTGTGTTGGCAACCTAAGATAACTTCTGTATAGTCTGTATAACTAACTTTAAGATCTTTTACAAAGCGCCGTTAAATAAGTATATTTAGTAAAGTCGTACAAAAAGTCTAGATTTTGAGTTGAGTTTGACTATAGAATTATGGTTTTTGATGATGAAAATTTTCAAATTACAATTACAATTATGTATTGTATGAAGCGAAATTTTTAAAGCATGCTACTACTTATGTGACAATAACAAACCTTAAAACATCATCAATGACTTTTACAGCTTCTTGACATCTCAACTTGTACTAAACATCTTTCAAATAATCACAATTTTGTTCCAGACCGCCACGAAGCTGTTGAGAACTGCCGTCGGGCCATGAAACTGGCTCACCGCGAGTTGGACGTTCCCATGGTCCTGGAACCGGAGTACCTAGCGTCCCCCTGGCTGGACGAGCTGTCCGGGATGACGTACCTCTCATACTTTATGAAGCCAGACTCCCCAGGGTACAGGGCCACGCTAGAATGGGTCAACTCTCGGCTCGAAAGGGGAATCACCAACTTCACGGTAATCATACAACTGCTGCCTTAACTTGCTTCTCTTGGCAAAAAAAAATGATGATTCCATGGAGGCTTTATTTGGTAGGCTACAGACGCACTGTACCAACGTGTGTTTATTTTAAATCTCATAATATCACACAATCATATTCATTGTTGTTCTGATTCTAAATTAAATTGCTAAAGCACTTACTTATGCTACGGGTATCAGAAACAACAGTGTTACCAATGTTTTGACAACATATAGTTAATGTTGATGCAATAGTAGGTAGTATTGCATACACAAATTATATCCTACGCTACTACACACTACTTTCAAATTAATCAAGCTTTTATCCAAATAATCCGTATTCCTACTCATTCACCTTCTTCATTTCCACAGACTGACTGGAACGATGGTCGTGTGGCGAATGAGCTGGTCAGATCGATGGGAGGTCCGGCCCCACCACCGAGCCGGCTTCGGCGGGACCCGGCCCGATGGGAAGAGAACAACCAGCAGGCGATAGACGCCGGAAAGAAAATTGGTTCGTATTCTTGTGGCACTAAAAATCAAAATCGCTTGCTGAGTGCGCTGCGTGCATTCTTTACCATTTTTTTTTTATAATAGGCTAACAAGATGACCTCACTCCACCTGATGGTAAGAAATGAGATACAAATATGTACACCTTTAAAGTCTGCTTAAATGCCGCCCTGCCTGAAGAGCCCGGGATCAAAGGAGTGAGGGGAAACATCAGCTGGAAGGGCATTCCATGCCTTAATGTCACGTGGCAGTAGAAGAACTAATCCACCGCCATTCTTCAAAGTCTCAATTAGTTTAAGTTTCAATTTTTTTCTTCTTTAATACGAACATTATCTTCTTCCTTAGGAGTTCAACCAGTCCTCTCTGCGAAGGATATGAGCCAGAACGATGTAGAGCACTTAGGAGTGATGGCGTGGGCATCTCAGTTCAGGAATGTACCCCCCAGACCACCGGTTCATGACATGCTGCGAGTAGCCTTGGATTCTACCTCGGGAAGAGTTGGAGAGGAGGTATGAAAGAGTTTTGTCTTATTTAATAACACAACGTAGAGTCGCGTAGAACAATTAAAAGGATCCCTTTGTCCTTTCTCAGTCTCTAAACTTTAAACCAAATTTCATAAAAAAAATCAGTAGTTTAGCCTGAGAGCGGAACTACTAACACAAAGACCAACTTAAGTTTTAATAATAATTATTTTTACTTATGATATCCGGTCCAAACAAGTCAAACGACACAGTAAGACAACTTTTCCTCCGAAATTAAACTCAATATTCGTATCGCGAAACGGCACGTGTAAACTAAGACATTGACGAGTCTCACTGGGTACGCAGCAATATGGGTCGTGATAATATTGACAATAATATTGAACCTACATTCTACAAGTTCGATTAAACTGAACGTGGGCTCGAGAGCTTAGTAAGTATCCTCTTGGGTCCATTGCTCGAGGTATTGAGAGTGATTATATTTATTGAACAATAAATTATATGATGCGAATAAATGGGAGGTCGTTTACCCCACTTATATTATAATTAAGTGTACATTTTATTTGCAATAATTTTACCCAATTCAGTGATGTCTCTTACACGCATTTGGTACCGAACTGTTGATATATGTTTTAGTCTAACTATAAATAGCATAAGCGTTTAATTATGTAATTTTATTTCAATAAATCTCTAACACTAATTGAATGACTGTATGTACCTACACGTGAATTTCACATTTTTCGTTACTGATATTTTATCAGTAACTTGATTAATTTCTAACTAAATTACCGCGGCCCATGCATGCTGACGCAAGACACCGTACCAGCTAAATAAAACTATATTTTTTTCAGACTTACATCAAAGTTGAATCGCTATCAAACGAGCTCTCCATATCTGAGGTGAAAGTGTCAATAGTGAATCCATTGGAACAAGAATCCAGACTTAAGCTGGATTCTCGAGGCTCCGGAGAGTTCATACCAGAGCATGCTGGCATGCACGAAATCGTCCTTACAGTTGATGATATCAGGTAAATTACAAAATAACACTAAGTGGCTTTCATGAATTTTTGCTATCTAGAAATGTAGGTTATTCGCAAACAAAGATAATCCGAATACATTGTATCCTGATTTTTAAACGTTTCTGCTGCAGTATAAAAATATTTTGACGGAAAGTGATGAAACTAAAATAGAAAAACATGCTTCAAGCACTTGGTCGCTTGAGTGAATTGTGTAGCGGACACTGTTGCTTTTTATGTTTTGTAAACATTTTTTTATCAAAAAAATAACGTATGTAGCCATTTTGTGAATGACTGTCAAGAACTTATAATAGAAGGCCAGCTGCTTTTAAACCTCGTTGAATTCCAGTTACATCTCATACCAACTGATATTAATGGTACCCACCCAGTTACCCAGTAGTTAAAATACTAATCATTCATCATCATGATTACCAGCCCATTTACGTCCCCACTGCTGGGGCACGTGCCTACCCTAAACTAGGGCGATAAAGCCTTAGTCAACCACGCTGGCCAAGTGCGGTTTCGTAGACTACACAAACTTAGAATTTCTTCGTAGGTGTGCAGGTTTTCTCACGATGTTTTCCTGTTTTAACGGCGAACATACTGATAGAAATGCTCAATTTTCAGGGTGGACGGAAGGTATTTCTTTAGGGTACTGCCCAGACTCGTAATGGTGCCTCCGCCGGGGATGGCGCCGTGTGCCGCCGGCAGCATCGTTGAAGTACTAGTCAGTGCTACAGGTTTGGTTCTTTTCTTTTCATAGTAGAATAGTTTTTGTAACAATCTCAATGCTATCCGGAGTTTCTTTTGACGCCTGGATCAGATATTACTACTTTTATTTATGGAACAAGATGGGACTCGCGCATGTGCATAATTCCGTACCAACGAAGGACTGTCTTGAATATGTAGGAATATATACACGCTCAGTTGCTGTACTTTCTTAGTTTGCAGTTTACCAATTGACTCCTTTTAAGTGAGTTAAGGTGCAGTGTGATCCATCTTAATTTCCGAGGTGTAACGCAAGTGTAACACTGCTAACATTTAAAACTCCTTGACCAAAGTTACCGTGGGTTTACGCCGCTTGGAGGCCAACATCTCCCACTTGCCGGTCTCTACCGCCTTATTGAACCTACACCACTGTACTATACCGTTCTATCATCTCCAGGAGCTCCAAGAAGAGAAGATATCGACGTCACAGCCCACTCCCCTAGTGGGCGCGCGGTGCCACTGCAGGCGCGCCACCCGCCGCCCTCCGCGCCTGGCACCACGGCCTCCAGCGCCACCTTCCAGCCAGACGAGGCTGGGTTGTGGACCATCGCTATCACTTACAAGGGAGAGCATATTCAGGTGAGAAATCTATCATCGTAAACATTCACAATAATAGTAGTAATTTTGTGCTTTATACAGGTACTACTACTTTATGTTGTCTACCTTTTGGTCATATGAAGAGGACGATTAGATGATGAAAAATTTTATCTTACAATTTATAGGAAGTAATTTTATTCCAATAAAATTAAATATTCTACGATAGTTATGACTACCTGAATAAAAAAATCAAGATAGGTTTAGATTTATATGTTTGCGGTCACAATCTGCAAAATCTCCAACTGATCATCAAAATAATGGTTTCCTTAGAATTATTTTTCAATTCAAAGTGAGTCGTTTAGTATATCTCAAAGGTGGTCGCTCACGTCGTGTTTGTATATTAAACTTCAAAATCAGAACCTTCCGACTTCAAATCCTTACAACATCATCTACCACCGCTCTTACCAAACACATGAAGAATTAAACCCCTTTTCTCCTTCCAGGGAGGTCCGTTCACATGCGAAGTGTTCGACCCAGCGGGAGTGCGCCTCAGTCCCGGAGCCTTGGAAGGGGCAGATCCTCTGAAGCCTCATTCGTTCGAGCTGGACACCACTGGCTGCGGAGTCAAGGGGGATCTTCAGCTGGACATAGTGCACGACAAACGCAGCGTCATGTGCGCGCTCGAGAAACTGTCTGCTACCAAATACCGCGCTACTTTTATGCCTAAGGCACCTGGAAAACATAGGGTTAGTTTAATTTTTAAAGGTTTCTTCTCGAGTGAAACAACTCCATGGGCATGAAAGTAGGAAACCTTCCTGCCTGCGAATGCGTACTGTAGCGCAAGGTAGGATTAGGCTAACACCCGTAATCATTCGCAAATCATGAAAGTCAAATTATTTTGGGTACCAACCTGTTATTTGGCTAAGCTGAAGCTCATCAAAATATTATGAGACAGTGTCAGAATATTTCAAATATACTTACCAAGTATTCATGTAGGTATGTAGTTACCGACAATCTGATCAAAACCACAGGAGCACACTAAATGCGATCGACAAAGAATCAATCGCCATGAAGATAATTGAGAGACGGATATGTCCAATAGTAGACGTCTTTTGGCTGTTAAGATAATGTTTGCAGTGCCGTAACTACTGTGGTACCACCAGTGCCCAAGCACAGGGCGGAGAAATTACCAGATCGGTATCTAGTTGTTAGTCTTAAGGGCGCAGGGTTGAAAGCTCGCACCGGGCGCATAAAAGGCCAGTTATGACAATGGACATCTATTTATTTGGTGGTATTTTTTTTCAGTTATATATCTACTTCAACGGCTACGATGTGCACGGCTCGCCGCACATGTTCCGGGTGGGGTCCCGCTCCAAAAAACCTCGCGAGAGCTCTAGTCCTTCCCCGGCATACGCGAGAATATCCAGTCCAGGTACAATCTCTTTTATATAGCTAGAGCTTACTTAGTTTCTAGTTACCTTATATTGTTCTTGTTCTTATTCCATCGGAATAGTTCAATCTAGTGTTCCGCAATTGTTACGGATAACAATTACATTTATTAAAACACATTTATTATTAATAATTAATTTTGCGTTTGTTCTTTTTTATCACAATTTTATAACCACGCGAACAACTACTACCTAGGTGTATTTTTTTCTTTTTAATATCCTGTTCATTTGTTAAATATTGTAAATTAAATTATTATGAACAATAAAAATACAGAGAGAACTTATTCTAGCCGAATTGCAGCAAAATAAAAAGAATTTCACCTGAACAAATTTTTAAATGCAATTTAAAACAATGGTTTTTATAGAGTATTTTAAGTCTCTCTTAAAAATACGTGTTTTAGTAAATATCTGGGGTTAAAAGTATAAAGAAAGTTTTAAATTTAACAGTTCATCGTTCGTCTTCGCTCTTTCGAATGCTCACTTTGCAATATTACTTTCAGTGACCCGACTCAGATCAGAGAGCCCGCTCAACAGTTTCAACATGTACGATTCAAATACGACGAAACACAACACCAGCTCGATAGACCGGCGCGAGGAGCGACGTGACTCCACCGACTATTACAAGTCTTACACCTCTGACGTCAAAGAGAAAAGCTATGACGTCACCGACTCCACGTACTCCCGAGTCAACAAAAAGGACGGACTCAGATACGGGTCGGAAAGTCCTCGAAACCGCACCGCTAGTCCAATCACAACGAAGCATCTAGGAAACGGATCGCGGTTGGACGTCAACCGGTCCACTAGTCCTTACAGAGCCACTAGTCCTTATAGAGCAACTAGCCCGTATCGAGCAACTAGTCCGTACGGCGGAACTAGTCCGGTCGGCCATCACAGTCCGCTGACGAGGAGGGATAGCCCTCTCAATCGGACGGCTAGTCCAATTAACAGGTAATTTGTTTTTACTTTCGTAGAGGTATCTTGAAAGATTTCAGAATAACAAACTCTACATTGAGGTGTTTTTTTTTATAAAAAGTTAACAAGATAACCTTACTCCACCTGATGGTAAGCGGTAGTGAGATCCAAATATGAGGTCGACAGGCACAATAGATCGTATTGAATTGAGCCTGTCGCACTCACCCTGAAGGCCTGCTTAAATGCCGTTAGGTGTATAGGAAATAACCAGGAATTTGGACAATTGAATGACAATGCCAATGAGAAAAGAAGAAGTGGCAAGAACTTCTTCTTTTCTCATTGGCATTCGTTAACGTACAATAATTGTAGGGTAAATAGTAGTAATAACTTAACTATTGCTGCTTCTAAGCTGGTTTAATGGTGATATACACACATTATCTTAAAATAATATAATCAATTATACATACTCCATTAACAAAATGGATAGTTAATCTGTATGGACGATGTCCCTTTTTACATGAACATCTGTTAAAGTGCATTTTTACAGAGTACATAAAAGAAAAAGATTACCTTTTGCAGGTTAATTTTAAACTTTAAAGTTTTTAAATACATCTATAAAAACGGCCTTCATAACGTAATCTAAAATACATGCTCCATTAACAAAATTGATAGTTAATCTGTATACTTAACTATACTGTAAGCTTGGAAAGGGAATCAATGTAACAGTCCGAATATGACTTTAAAGCGATGAATGGCCATCAATGGGTCCAGCGTGTGTCCCGTAGCGCTAACGAAGGCGGCCCTTTGAGCCGCGCCCGCCTCCAATTAACACTATCCGTGCAACTGCAGTATTCGGACATATATCCAGGTGCCATGTTGGGAGAGACCTGGAGCCTTTCAAAAGGGTTTTTGTAAATGTTGCAACTAAAATTGAAATCAGATTAGTTGGGGGTCTTAAACTCAAATTGAAGTAGGTTGCGTTCGAGATGCAAGATTGTGGGTTATAGGTATTTGTAGTTACTTAGTTAGTTTCACTATTCAATATTACATTGTGTTTTGCGAATAGGTGCACTGGAAATTACTAAGTACGTAGAAATCTTATCTTAAACGCTAGAAGAATACATACTCTTAAAAAAGGTACTTGTTCTTTTTGGGACAAATCCAAAGTCGAACAAAGTCTACAAATAAAACGTCTTCGCAATCAATATTTAAAACTTCTGCCCTAAACCCGCCCAAGAGAGCTCGAGACAAAAGATAATGTTCTTCACGGAACACTTTTGCGTTAATAATTATGAGCCGTGAATTATTTTTCCCCATCCAAATGTTTCCTTTTAAACTTGGCCCTTTCAAAACATTATCGTTCGTTCTGGAAAGTTTTATTCGCCAAGTTCGACGGTTATTAGATGAATTTCCAGGTCAACGTGCTCTTTGCTAAAGTCCGCATTAAAAACGGCTGCCAACGAAATAAAATAGGTCTCCCATATTTTTCGCAATAAATCAGTTTTCAATCAGGGCTCGGTGCGCTGTGTAAATCAAGGCTTTCCATTTAGCGCGACTGCTGGAGTGTTTACGTTTTCTTTTATTAGAATAACCGGCTAGTTTAATTTAGTTTAACTAGGCATTACCGTGTTGAACGGCGGCGGTGATTTTATTTTTCTTTTGTCGTAAATTCCTGTTAAACCGTGAGTTTGTTTACTCCGATTTGAGACTTACTTAAAACAATAATTCCCATGACTTTCAAAACAAAACTTACGCTACAGTATGTTTTACCCAAGCACATCGTCTTATCCAAAACAGATTACTTCTCTAGTAACGGATTTAGTACAATTCCCAACGAATATTACTTACTTGTGATTGCATCAATGAATTCATAAATCTGGTTTACATTGAATATCTTATACACACCTGTGTAGGCCTTGCAGTGAACAAACTTTCAATGTCTGTGTGGGTATAAAATTACTAATATCTACGATTTCTTCCAGAGTAAGCAGCCCAAGTGACAGGCAGAGTCCTGTAACTACGACGAAGCGAGTGGTGGAGAAGAAGTCCAACTACAAAATGTACAGCTCCTTCAGTGGGTCCCAAGACAACCTGGACCAAAGCAGCCCTTACGCCTCTCTCGAGAGCGATCGGGTTAGAAGGCTCGGTAGTCCAAGTGAGTTTTAGTTGTCCTATTATTGTTGTTATCATTTGATTGTAGAAAATTAATTCCCTATTTAACGTGAACATTAAATACTATAGTTTATTTTATTAGTAATTATAAAAACAAAATAAAATTGTGAAAGTCCGATAAGTTTCTTACTTCAATCTGAAGATGCATTAGTATTTTATTTTAGCAGCTTAAGTTAAAAATAAATTACTCATTAGTCTCTTTAAGACTAGTTTGTAATCAAATGGCGTATATTATCCATAGGGACGTGCGTCAGAAGAAAAAAAATTGTATTTTATAAATCATCTTTGCACATTTGTCTTTGGTACGCTTAAGCGAATTTAAAATTTAACGAATTCGGACTATGATATTACAATAGTTATCTTCTCCATAACAAAAGCTCAAATTCTATCTAAAATCATCGTCAGGTACTGGAGATCCTGGAGGAAAACTAAATGTGGGAAGAAAGGATTCATGGGATTCAGTCGAGAAAACAAGGCAGATGATGGCCGCGAACCGGTAAGTTCCATTCACGAAGCTTTAACAAAAAAATCTTTATAACCACTGTGAATTTTCAGTTATATAGGTCATTAAAAACAAAATGTATACCTTTTACAACTCTCTCTCTCTTGATTACTAATGTTGAAATAACAATATTTTCTTTAAAACCACGTCGTGAGTTTTACTTAACCGTGAGTTGGGGTAAATAAACAAGTATTTCATTTCCAAATCTTTTTTAATCACATAAACATTACCTACTCTCGCTTTTGTTTACATCAAAAAAGAAACAATACAAACCCGTCAGTGTCCATCCAACGAAAGGGCAGGAACATTTATCACCTCAAATAACACTCCATGCAATTCAAAGAGCTATTCATCAAACGGGGTTGAATACGGCACTCGTACCTACACCGGGGTGGATGAATACTGCCTACTCCGAGTTAACAGGTGAAGATCTACCTTCTAGTCAGACGATGACGACAACACTATAGTGATAGACAAATAATTTAGGTTAAAGTAGAAGTATTTAACAGAAATATCGTTTTTTAGCATGTTTATGTAATACTTACAAATTATTTCAAGAAAAATCAGCTCTCCTTCTCTAATAAGAACATGTAGATATAACTACAAGTAGTACCTACAAAAAGGTCTTCTTTAGGTCGATTACTAGCGAAGCCATATATTAGGATTTAAACTGCAAAAAACTTGACATGGTCATGGATGACAAGTCCATTGGTATCATACTTTTATTAAGTAGCAAAGTACCTACAATTTATATAAAATTTTTGGAGTAGTTGGTATTTTGTAAGATTTTAGACTTTCGCGTTCCACTACACTAAATATTAGTCTTTATTGGTCTACACGCGATATTAGGAGTAGCAAAAACATAGCTACTTATTATCCGACGTTTCCACTAGGTTACACCAATCATGGTCGCTCGCGACCGTATAGGGGTATAAAGAGTAATGTTTAGTGTAATGGTATTTTGGTTCGTCTTTCTATTCTATGCCGTTCTATTGTTTTGTTAACTAAACAGACCACTCTTCTTCAGACTGGAGTCCCCTGACCGTCTCCAGAGCACCCTGGACAGAGAGACGCGGCGCAACACCCAACTCAACAAGTTCACGGACTACTCCCGAGACGCCTTCAACAGGCAGCTGGACCGACTGGCGGACGACAAGCTCTCCGACACTTACACTAGCAGGGTAAGAAAGATTGTTATATTATGTACTTTTAAAATACTCGAACTCAAATTGCTTATTGCTTAATTAAACTAAGCAGAGGTATTATGGGCGTCTGATGATCGGGAGACAGATATACATACAAAAGTTTATAAATACATACTTAAATGCGTATTCAAAATCAGTCAAGAACAAACATGAAATGTTTATCACATGAACGTGGTGTCGATGGGGATCGATTTGGTGGGGACCAAACACAAACATTCATGGGATGAACATTTTGTGTTTGTTCTTGACTGGTTATGAATACGTATTTAAGTATGTATTTATAAGCCTCTTGAAACCGTAGTTACCTACTATTATATATCACTGTTCTACCTAGCCAGTCATGACATTGTAGATATTATGCAGGGTTAAAAACCAATAAAAACTCAACATTATCTGTTTTTTTTTTTTATATTTATCTAGATATTTTTCAAGGAAAATCTACTTTGAGGAGTATTTAGAACGTATTCGATTTGGGTTATTCATTTAATGCTAGTTAGGTTTAACACTAGCATATATTACCAGAAACCTGTGTACCTACCTTCACTTGGCAAACATTGTAAAGTGCAGGTATGATCAACAGACGTAAACAAAAACATACGTCCACCAAATCTGATACACGTACGTTTTTGATAATAAAAATTGCTTGTCTAAACTTAAACAACACAACACCACCTAATGACAAAAATGAACAACGAGCGACACAAAGCTCACTCCAGAAAGCTTCAGTAAATAGAAAATCATGAAAGAAGACATCTGCATAGTGCAACGAAAAAATATCGCGAGAAAACCTTTGGCGCTGGATAATAAGAAATTCTTTGCTAATTTTATTGCCAATTACATTGCATCTTACCCCTACACCGTTAGATATGAACGTGAAATATCTCCTGCTGTAGCGTTTCGAAGTTCCATCTATTCTGTACCTACTATCCGATATTGTTGCAAAGAGTTATCCTTCTTGGAATATTATTAGAACTCCTATTTGCGCATCGATGTTGCCTTGAATATTTTGCAAGGAACGTTATTTTTATTACACCTTATGCTCAATACAAGTTTGTGTTCAATACAATATTGAGTTGTAATATTTATAAAGCACAATGTTTTTCCGGGATGTTTTATTTATGTGGGATATCCTGATGGATCTCTCATCGATAAGATCATCTTAATTGTACTATTTGCTCTCGTAACGCTCAGTCCTTTGATTATTTGTTTTATTTGCAAAACTGAAGGTAAGGTAAGGTGCTAAAGAAGAGGACATTCCACCTTAAATACATCTCAATATCGTCGGTTGTAATATGAATTGATGTGACCGCCAAAATGTCGAAAATGAGTTATATATCTTCTTTGCAGCAAGAGTTCAAACGCGAAGTCCGGGAGAGCTCGTACGTGGTTCGAGACTCCTCTTACAGCAGTGTGGAGGAGAAGAACCAACAACAGCAGTCTTTTTTATCCAATAGGCCCCCCCGCGACCCTACCGGGGGGGCCCGCTCTGAGACGGACGCAGCACACGCCCGTTTTAGGTAAGTCTAGAAACTAGGCACATTACAACATCAATCATGATTAGAAAACTGAAAATGTCCGGTATATTTACCATGTTGTTTTGTTTTAATGAGCTCCCGATATTTCGGCACTGTTACAAGCGCTATGATCACGGGTGTTTTCTAATGTGTGTAACCGTGACAGTTTAAAATTATCAATCATGATATTCACGATAAAACATTTTCAAATACATAGCTTCTTCCTACCTGACGTTTCAATTGGGGTCTACTAAGCATGGTTAGAGGAGGCCCTCTAACGGAACATAGAATTCTTAAATCATGTCATAAATTGAATTATATTTATTTATTTATTATATTTTCCTTTCATCATACATGCTAGTTCTATGCACTACATTTAATATATTATTTTATAAATTATGAAAAAGCAATAAATATTTTGAGTATGAGTTTAAATATGTTGTAAAAGGAAATTTTGAGTAGGTGTTAGTAATTCAATTTAGTGATTTAACGACATTATTGGAACTAACGTAATGCGTTACACAAAAGCGGTTTTTTTTTTATTAAAACAATATTCCCCGTCGCTATTCAATTTTGTATACGTAACGCAGCATAGGCCCTTATACAAGTAATAAATTAATATTTTATCTTCCTCACTTTACATAGGCACTAGGTACAATATCGTAAAAGGTAGCAATAGGATGCAATAGAGCAACACTCAAAGGCCCCACGTCCCGACACAGACGGAACATATTAAAAGTATCAAAGGTAACTTATTACCTTTGTGTACTAGAATTTTACGAGGAATATACCAGCTAAAGAAGGAATATTTTTCGTCGTCTATTCTGCCAAACAAGGGATACGCACGAATAAATTCACTGCAACCCCCATTATCACTTCAGGACCCGCGTCCACGTTTAGACCGGGAGCAATCCCTTTACAATGTTTTTTAAAAAACCTTTTTATATTTTGTTTGAACCTTTTACTTTTTATCAACATAAATGTAATACACCATCACATACATTAACTGATTCTGACGTTGATTAAGCACTTAATACAAAAAATTGTGTTATACTGGAACTTATATTATGTACGATAAAATTTAGAGCAGTTAATACATTATTATCGCGTTTAGTTCCTAGGCAATGACCCGCCGTCGCTGCATGCACAAAAGTCTTGAAACACATAAATTAGAAATCCTAGCTAAGTACAGTATCAGTCGTATCAAAAGGTAGAATGCAGATACATAAAATCTGTCAGTATCAACCTTGCCATTTTTCGTTGTACTTCTGCGCTTATCGACGTGTGTGGAAAACTTAAGAAAATAATCTTCTAATGCCCGCAACTGACCTCAGGGATTTCACGCTTGCGCTCAATTTCTTTTTACACACTAGCTGAAGGTGAATTGAAAGGGACAACAAAAATGAAATAACTCGTCTATCCTGAAAACATGAATCTGTTGTGTGGAGACGTTTTCACGACGCTGTAAATTTTACACCCGTATCTGCACTATTGGAGCAATTTTTATTGTAAGAAATATTTTCAACACAGAATGAATCTTACTTGCGAGGTACCTAACTTAATTTAAAATATTTCTCTTGCACGTCGTCTCGGTCATATTACATGACGGCATTCATACGCTGCACTATTGCGGAATGCATTTTCAAATAAATAGTGATGTTATTAAGCCATTAGGTACTACGTAAATATGACTATTATATTTTTATTACCTTCTGCTGTTATGATTCATGGACATCTGGGTATTTTATTATTCACACTTATTATACTTACAGTAAATCATCACGGCGTTTTAATAAATTCTCCACTCCACATAAATTATTCTTTAATAATATCGCTACAAGAAATTTTACTTTTTCTATCATAATTAGTTCTTTTTAGGTAAACCTACCTAGTATTTTTATGTATAAAGGTAGTTTTAATCTTATATTTTGATTACATACGACTGATATTTTTATGTTTAAGCATTAATTTTGTTTTGCAATTACAAGTTTGTATTCAAAGTACTGGTAAGGGTGAATTAAGATTTCTATTAAAATTTGCCAATACTGAACCGGAAAGCTTGGCGTAACAAAGCGCCATTTATCTCACAGTGTAAGAGTTAGCAAAATCGTGTTCCTCGTTATTCTGAACGTAACGCCATTCATCTTTTGTTTGTTACAGACCAATACAAAGGGATAACAATAAAGGTGCCAAAGGAGTGATCGTGAAGCCGAGTTACAAAGGGACCCTGGGCCAACCTGTTGAGTTCGTAGGTACGTCACTGGAGAGTCGTTTGGACGTCTGTACGCCAATTAACCTGTGAAAGGTGTATTCATGAGAACCTTTACATCCAAGTGCTAATTAACTGAAAAAGAAAACCAATAAGCTATTCGTATAAATGTTACACGGATTCCGTAGTTCCTCATAACTCATAAGAGTAACTAAATCAGAAATTCAATCATTACTAAAAAAAATGCAAAGTTAATGATGTGCAGTTATACATTTTTTAATGATAAGGGTAATTGGTATTGGTTTACGTTGGTTGATTAGATCTACCATCTATTAAATCGCAACCGATCGTTCAGCTAATCAAATAAATTAATAATAATGAACAACTATTATAGTAAATTATTGATTTCCTTTACCCAATACATCAGTTTAATCAGAGAAAATAGCTTACATATTCACTTATCCTTTAATAAAGTGTGGTTCGTATCTTCGGATAGAGATCCCTAAATCATATTCAATGTTACACACACCAACCAATTGACCGAGTCAAATAAAAATGAATGAGGCAATTGCCTGAATCGGAACTTATTTCTATTTGTATAGAGTATACAAATACGTATTTGTACAGTGTATGAAAACTAATCGAAACTATTCCCACTCACACTGCATAATGCGAACACTCGGAAGTTTCGGAACCATTTATTTATGCAATTAGTTACGTAGTTTTGGGTGGTTTGGGCGCGGATTTTGCTAGATAGAATATTTTGCGTTATATTATTTGCTCTCTGTAGTTGTTGAATCCAGTTTTAAAAAGTTAAATATTGAAATAGTGTTATTTAATTTGTTAGGGCTTAAAACAAGTCAAGTAAAATTAGTGAATTAGTATTATCTACATATACGAATTGTGTGGGTTTGCTGTTTAGAAATTAGTCATATCTGAGTATGCACCTATAGGTATTGGCGCACATACGTGTTCACTGCAACTGGCTTTAAATGGACATATAGCACATTTGGTAGTATCTCTTGGGCCTAAAATGACACACCCTGACACGGAACAAAAATCGATCGGGCTATATCAAACCTTGGTGGGAATCAAACCCTCAACACTCTTGGCGCTAAAAACAGGAGCACTACCAAATCCGCCATGAAGCCAGTTAATCACTTGGTGACTGTATGTTGTAATTCATAATATTTCCTCTACAGTGGACTGCAGCGATGCCGGGCCAGGGCATCTGGAGATAGAGGTGTCGGGTGGGAACGGGGCTCTGGTGGCGAGCTCTGTGAGGCCTCTCGGGGCTCGCCGCTACGCCGCCGCCTTCACACCGCGCGTACTCAGACCGCACGGCGTGCGCGTCACCTTCAACGACGAACATGTGCCAGGTAACACTACCCTCTTAATTAACCCCCTACGCTGTACTTAACGTGTTACGTACGCGCATAGTTCCAGTTTTAAGATTCCGCTTTCGAAGATGAAGAGGAAGACGCATTATGAAACAGGTGAAAGAAAATGTTAATGCGATTACTTACAAGGTTGAAGGTCCTAGCAAATTCCAGAGAGAAAAAAAATCAATTTGAAATATAAAAACTCACCAATCTTCCAAAGCATGCGATGTCGCAAGTACACAAGCATAGCAAAAACTGTTTTTTTTATTTAAGTATTCGGTGCCATCACTACACAATCATATGAATCTGATACGTTGATGAACAAGCATTTGTAGTTTTCACAAGCTTTTATTAAAGTTTAGTGTGAACTTTAATGTTTACCTAAGTAATAATATTTATAACAAATTAAATGTAGGGCAACCTAATCATCCTACACAGAATCCGACCACGCCACGCTAAGACCACGCGCTCGAAACAGAATCCAGAGAAGCAACTCGACTCTTTTACTGTGAAGAATAAACTCTGCCACTAGGGACCGCTAGAGTAACACGCCTATAACAAATCACTAAAGCGAATAGAATATTGCATGCGGTGTTTCCCTTGAAGCGGGCAATCCCGGGCGCATTATCCAACGCCCGGATCCCCCTGCGTACATATTGTATGTGATTCCAGGAACAAAGAGAAGACTCTCGCCTGACGAGAATATTCCAACATACACCGAAACATATCAACGTGGAATTCTTATGTGTAACGTCTCGGAATGGTTGCGCGTTCCTTGCGCTAAGCGTTCATTTGCGTCTACTGAGTTCTATATGCCTTTTGGGTGGTGTTAATTGCTGGCCCACTGTGCGTTGGCATCAATAGAGCTTTGGATTTATATATAAGTACGTCAACATTTATCTTAGTTGTACACGTGCGTCATCTTGTCGAGTTACGAATGTTTCGTAAAAATATAATAGCTAGGTTGGATTTATGTATATTTTGAGTGATTTACTATTACCACCATTCAGGCTATACCAATAGGAATTCCCTATAAAACATGACAAGTCACTACAAATAGTTATAAATATAATATGTATATTGATCAATCCTTTATAGTAATCAAGGCATCAATGCGTTTATTTCATCAAAAACTGAACCATTGACAGCTAAATATACACAACCTTTAGTAATCTAGTCAATTCATTTACAATTAATGGCTCCTAATAGTCCTAATACTGAATGAGGGGTAAATTTTAAATAGTCGACATTACTAGGCAATACAGCATTGAACCTTAACGAACTAATCTTCGTGGAAGCCCGACATCCCCAGTTACTAGGGTATCCAAATAATATGGGACTTTTCAGACTTGTTCACCGATGGTATCAGATTTACTATCATAATATTTAATATAATAACATACAGTTATATGGGTTCTACCTCGTTGTATAAAATTACCGTTGCACTTTAAATAACAAACAATATTTAACAAATAACATACCTAAACCTCGATAGAGCGTCGATGGCCGAGTGGTTAAGGTCGTTGCTTGCCATGCGAGAGGTCGTCGGTTCAAACCCCGCCAGGTACCAATGTGTTTTTCAAATTTGAAATTCATATGTACCATCATTCGACGCTTTAACGGTGAAGAAAAACATCGTGAGGAAACCTGCACTCCTAAGAAGAAATTCTTAGGTTGTGTAGTCGACCAACCCGCACTTGGCCAGCGTGGTCGACTAAGGCCTTATCGCCCTTGTTTAGGGTAGGCTCGTGCCCCAGCAGTGGGGACGTATATGGGCTGATGATGATGATACCTAAACCTATACAATATACATTTATTATCAAGTTTTCTGAAATTTATTATTATAACAACCATTATTTTAATTTTAACAACCTTTACATTATAGGATACTAGTGACCCGTCCTCGCTTCGCTTTGGAAGAATTTTCCATAAAAACCTTTCTCTTGACTCCCTCACTCTATTAAAAAAAACCACATCAAAATCCGTTGCTTACTTTTCAATATTAAAGCACAAGTATAGGGACCGAAAAACGACTTTGTTTTATACTGTGTAGTGATTGAATTTGTGAACAAACTGACTTAATCCCTCTACCAATTGCATACCCACATTAGACAATATAGAGGTATAATAATAGCATGAAATACATGTATGAGCAGTTTGGTGGTTTTCCAGGTATTACTCCTAGCAATTTACTGCAACAATGATCTAACACGCAAATTGTGGTCACCCTGACAGTGGCATAATCGGCTTACTTAATTGAACTGACGTTCAATGTTTAAATTAAATGTTCACTGAGAGCGAATTTGTGGAAAAACTAAATAGACGAACTTTCCAAAGGGGCCGTGTTGGCCTGTACACTTATAAGTAAATATACCTATGTATATTATTATATGTTTAGACTGCTATTTGGTGATGAACTACGACTTCGTCGGTATATTAATAGGAATAATTATCATTATTGGCATGACTCATATGTTAAGACCACATCAAATGAACCTGTGATTTTAAACCATCTTGTCTCTGAAGTTATAATAAAACATTAAGTAAAAATTCGATATGGCCAAAATCAGCCAATAGAAATACTTGACTAATTAAGTCAATTTAGGGAATGTTCTCAATAAAAATTATGCCAGCAAATTTGTAATTCGTGTCATCTATAAAAATATCAATCAACCATAATTACAACAATATTATGACTGTATTGACAAAAAATAATCGTAATCAAAGATTCAAAACAATCAAAGAAAAACAACATTGAAAACGATTTTCCGTCAGGTCTGCCTCAAATTGTTTCGGTATCTCCGTAAACGTTTTATATGAAGACCATTTATCAATAACCGCTTAAGCTCATCCTACGTCTTTCATTCGAAGTAAATACCCGGCGGGGTGACGTCACGAGTTATTACTTGTGTCTCCATTAGCGTAACGCACATTTTCTTTTTCACTTTAATGGCGTACTGTATAGAAAGTTGACGGTGCTCTCTACGATGCGTGTAATAGGGATGTTGACATTTTTAAATTTTGGGTAGACTACTTATTATTTACTCGACACCCCACCGTTTATTACACAAACTAGCTCGCTCCTTTACCTATTTCTTATACCGGTTTTACGGTTAATACCGGATGATGATGCTGACTGTGATCGATCGGTTTGGGCTTGCCGATCTTCCTTCCTCATCCCAAAGCAAGTATCTTTCCTATCAAAATGTGTGCCTTCTTCTCCGTTGTTTTTCTATTGAGAGATTTTCTTGTACGTTCTCTTTTAACTGAGTAGTTCTTATCAAGGACGACGGACATTAATAAACAGGTAAACGATATGAACATCATTACCTACTTTAGATGATAAAAGTGCATTGAAATAATTACCAGTATGTCTAGTACAGTATTTCTCCTCCAGTACAAACGAACTTGTTTCTATTTATTGATTCAATATAAATACAGCAAAATATTTTCTTACAAAAAAAAATAAGCATATCATTTAAACTATGTTTTAGCATGCGGACGGCACGAAACATGGTAAAACCTACATTTTGATATTCATTAATCCATTAATCTTGTTTAACTGTACAAAAAGCATGTCGACTAAAGCTTTTGTATTTGAAATTCTGATTCATCAGATTAATTTATGGAATGAAAACAGGAATTTAATCTGAATTACCAATACAATGCTCTAAATGTTTACAGAATTGCATTGCGTACACAAAGTCAAATTGAACTGAAATATTTCCTGATGTAAAGTCTATACAACTTAATAAAATTGAAGTGTCTGTTATATTAAAATAACGCTTTTCCACTGAATGAGTATGCATCTTTATCGAGTAGAAATAACAAAATATACTTAATTAAAAAAAAAATGTCAGTATGTCTGTTCCCGCAAATCTCCGAAGCGGTTGGACCAATTTCGACGGGAATTCAGTGGGGACGTATGTATATGGGCTGATGATGATGATGAAAATCCACATTTCCTCGCGGGCGTAGTCATGGGCGGCCGATAGTTTATTTTAAATAAACCGGGTTTCAGGTATGTGACACAATTCGAGTTTGATATTTATTGACTACTAGCTTTCCGCCCGCGACTTCGTCCGCGTAGAGACGTTTAACGGGTAAAACATTACTTTCTTATAGCGCAGTCGGTTAAAAAGTAGCCTAACCTTTCCTAGGCTCTGGACTATATCTGTACCAAATTTCATTTAAATCGGCCAAGTACTCTATGCGTGTAAGCGTAACAGACAGACAGAGCTACTTTCGGATTTATAATATTATAAGTAAGTATAATATTACATACAAATATACAGACATTCATTGTGCTTGTATGATAGGCAAAAATACTGTATACGAAAAGAAAACTTCAATTATTTTGTAAATTAACGAAGTCTGCCTTTGATTTTTTACAGACGATATAATATTATGATCCACTTCTCTTATAAAATTTAACACAGTGCCTTGTACTTCTGTGTAACCATCAGGTAAAGGCACCTATTTTCTGCATCATCATATAAAATAACAACTTACATTAATAAGACAGTAATCATCCCTTGTAGAGTACTAACTCCATGAACGAAACAGAAAAGAAAGTGTACGTCAAAGACGGATGAAATATGAAAGTGCAGTAAGTGCAATTCACAGTGCAATCAACATGTGCAATAATAGCAGCAAACAAATGACCTGTTTCTTTCTAATTACTTACTTTCGTAGCGACTTCCATTTGATTCTTATTATGGCAACTTGGATACTTCTAGTAAAAAAGATACCTACCTAGGGTTGCCAGGGGTTAGAATAAAGCAGGACATACGTAGGATTTTGAATTGCTTGTCCGGCCAAAATAAGCGGCATCCGGCCTGTTAGGATTTAGGTAGGATTTTTCAATTTCGTAATTCGCGCGCGGATCGAGATCGAATCACGCCGATCGCGCGTTTTTTTACGTAACACCAAATTTTTTACAAAAATGTGAGGCGTCCGGATTTTTCGACCGAATGTTAGGACAGAAAAAATAAGTTTTACACTTTTTATTAAAAAATGGACAAAAAAAAACATGATGTCCGGATTTTTTACCAAAATGTCAGGACAAACTCACAGGTCTGTCCGGCTTTTGCGTTTGCAGACCTGGCAACCCTATACCTACCTAATGCAGAGAATATGTAGATATGATTATTATTTAACACTATCAACACATACATAGGTACATACATAAAATTACCCCTATTCCTCAGAGGATTAGGCAAAGATCACTTCCTGCCATGTGCTACGGTCCTGGCCACCACTTGCGCTTCTTCCACGTCCATCGATCTCTTCATGCATGCTCAACGATTACGGGTACTTTTATTTGACCTATCTTCAAAATCTGACTTATTCGGTCATGCAAGGTCTTTCTTGGCCTTCCCTGTTGACATTTCTATTTATAGTTTATTAATCTGGTATTTTAAAAAGGTTATACTTGGAAAGGATATCTCTAACTATAATGTTCAGCGTATAAAATAATAATTGTAATTAGTATGTATACATGTTTTCTACCCACTATAAACGTTGAAGAATAATCTCGAGCATAATTTTATAACAATATTTCCTTACTTTAATTGGCCATACGGTAATAAGTAAACCTATTAGTAGAAAGTTGGGAATTATAAGATTGAAGTAGACAATATATCATTCTTAATTGTGATTACTTAAGAGAGTAGGCAATAAGTATTTAGGGTTATTATGAGTATTGCATAATCGCATATCGGTGCAGTTATCTATGCATAGTCGTAACGTGGCTAATATTTGTTTAAATGACGTAAAGATTCACACTTTCACATAAACATACGACTCATTTGTGATTTATGTTGAGAAGTGGTAGTCACATAACATAATGCGTAAAGTGGTTCCTGATTTGTTAGAACAAATGATTAAATAGGTAGTTTCTATTTATAGTACTACTCTACTAGACTAGAAAAAAAAAGGTTTTACCGACCGTAATGCTAAAACAGCCGAACAACCGACATTATTTTGGTTATATTGACCAATATCATTTAACCTTATCGGTGAAATTTTTTTTTTTCTTCTGACGCACGTCCCTATGGATAATATACGCCATTTGATTACAATCTAGTCTTAAAGAGACTAATGAGTAATTTATTTTTAACTTAAGCTACTAAAATAATTGTTCATGTAAGAATGTGTCCATTAACACTTTTCTTATTGTCTCTATTAAGGGGAGGATACTTTGTTCTTGTGTTCATATTGAGTGGCACTTCACTTTTTGTCACTTATTTACTAGCTCAAAAGGTTTTGTCCTTTTGAGTCTTCGCACTGTATTCGTATTGTCGAGGAGCTGGATAGCCTCGACATTTACATGATGATGAAGTCGACGTTCATGAGCTTCGGCGAATCGGTGAAATAAGACATAATATTTGTAGCATGACTTTGTGTTTGTGAATTTGTATATTTGAAGGGATATCCCTTAGCGAACGCTCAAGCTGATTACTTTGCCCATACAATTGTCAATTTCACAGTAGATTCCATCGCTCTGCAAATAAAATGAGATGTTTGCATTACCATACGATGCGCGGCTAACGTCACTAAATACCGGCATTATCCTAATGCCCCGCTAAGCACGGCTTCGCAGTAATTTCAGAATGCAAATCGAGTCTAGACGTTAGCGCACTGGCGTGAGAAACGTAGGTATGTACGCCACAGGGTGTCTCGAAACGGATAGAACGGAAGGAGGTTACTTAGCCGTGCCATAAAGTAGATGCATAAGGTATTGGCGTTACTGTTCATGAGCGAGTCCGTAATACGCCCCTAATATTATGTGTTGTTAGAAAACAATTACAGGAACATTGATTGAATAGTGAACCTTTGAATAGTGACAAGTGTCCAGTTGTTGTCTACACTAACGCTATGTTCATCAAATTCAAATGTAGGACACAGTCCTATGATTCTCATATGTAACTAAATTCCAATAATTAAAATGCTGCAGTTCAATTCAAATTTAAGTGCAATAACATTTATGTCACCTACATACAATCACTTATATTTCACAACATCCTATGTACACATCAATCAGTAAAAAAAATGTATTAGATACTTACTCCCACAAGTTCATAAAGTTCATAATCGTTTGTTGCTACATTTCTTTTTCACGACCTACTGCAGCTCCATTGTTGAGACAAGCATTTGATATGACATCGAATTGCAACTGTTCACTAAATGCTGTAATAAAATACACAAAGAACCTTATTGTTCGTCTCTTTTGCTCTTAGAAGATATGAATGAATACGTCTACCTGTCCCAATCGTGACAGTGAAAGGGGCTCAGTACAGTGCGTACACAAAGATTGAAACTAACTGGTACATAGGATAA
Source organism: Maruca vitrata (assembly GCA_039566165.1). Classification (NCBI taxonomy): domain Eukaryota; kingdom Metazoa; phylum Arthropoda; class Insecta; order Lepidoptera; family Crambidae; genus Maruca; species Maruca vitrata. The sequence continues at coordinate 9,819,509 of CM076912.1, read as the reverse complement.
TATATTATCCATATTGTCTCTCTTCGTAAATTTTGGCTACATTTAAATTTATTTATGTTAGTACTATATTTCTATTTATAAAGAAAATGTAGAGGTCATTAACACCAATTCAATCCGATGAATATTTTAAAAAGCCGAATATATTATTACAGTTGACACAGTTTACAGTTGTTACAAAGTTATGACTTACAATACAATGTTAACAACTAAGTGTATTGTTATGTTATACCTAAAGATCTTTAAGCTTAAACGCGCCAAAGTGAGTAATTATGCAAATCCAAATAGGTAATTGTTAGTAAAAACTAGTCCAAGAGACATGACTAACTCGTCTTTGCTGCCAGTACCCGATGTAGGCTCTCGAATTCCAAGCGGCCATTTTGAATACCGCAGTGACGTCACGCGGCTGGGCGCGGGCGGGCTGCGTGCGCCTGCGCACAGTCTGACATTTGAGCCGCGTTCGTACTCGAATGAGGCGATGCCTCCGCACAAAAATGCAATCCCGTCGTGTGTTCTTCCGCGTACGTGCTACTAACTAATAAGACAAACTCGAAGTGTCTCCCTGATCTTCGGCAGCAAGAACAGTTGAGCAACATCGTCTGTCGTTTAGTGCAGTGTGTGTTTAGTGTTTGTTGTGATTTCTTTTCGTCTGTGCCCTAGATAGGCGCAGAGGGAGCGTGGCTCTCAGGACCCCTTGCCCTCGATAAGTAAGTCTATTTGCATACACAGAATACGTACATCCGTCTCTTGAGTGTGGGCGCGACACGTCATAGCCTTTGCCTAGCCTTTTTGAGTATCGACAGCGATTGTAGAATGTATAGATATTTTATTTGATCTCTGATTTCGAGTTAAATCTACCTATTTTATATCAATTTGATTATGAGTTATGTCTCAATAGTTGCATTGAGAAGTAGAATGATTCGATTCGCATCAGAAACAGGATAAGGTAACATTGTTATTGGAGTAAGAGTGTGATTAGTTTATTACAAAAGCAAATAGATCCCTTCGGGGCTCTAGATGTAGGTTATAGTTTCGCACGAACGCATCCCAACAAAGCGCAAACGTGCGTTGAACTCTTTTATAAGGGCCGCTCCTCACTCACCCCTTTGTAGGGCGGCCAACCAAAAAACCACTTTAAAACTATGTGTGTTAGTGGCTTTTATCAAATGGTGATCTCGGTGCACTCATCGGATAACGGATGTAAGGTTTTTTATGGGCAGCACTCATAACACCCGATCGCTCGCGAACCAATGTTGCGTGACTAGTATGTGGCCAACAAAAAAACAAGCAAACACAACAGTAATTGCAAACAAATACACATTTTTTGTTGTCAAGCAGTTTTTGCCATGTTTTCTGTATAATATTTGCGACACTTTAGAATAGGTGTGCTATTTTCACTAATTACCTACGAGTATTTAGTGTGAGCAGATGTTCGCCTTAGAAATTTTAAGTATTGTTTGTTATTCATTCATTTTAATTAAATAATAATATTCTTAAAAATAGTAATAAAAAGTAAAGTACCTTAAGAATAACTATAGCTATTCATAAATATTAAATAATTATTCTACTTCCAAACCAAAAATATGCGCTGATAAACGTAGATACGTAAGCCTTTTAATTTTTATGATAAAGTATCTAATTAGTTTAAGGCAAAGCATAAGGCCAGCGTCGTACTTTCACTGAGTAGCCGCCAAGTCGATAATTACAATTGCTTTTGGTGTTTCATCATCAGATAGAAATTAAAAAAACAGGTACCTATCAATACCAGGTATCAAACATTATTCACAGTTTCAGTGAAAATTGTTTATTGTAGTAGGTATATTTTATAGTACCTAGTCTAGGTAGTTGACTACCTACCTATTACAAAATGAAGAGTAGTAACCATAAATTAATTGTTATGCAGTGAATTACATGTTCCAGTTTAATTTAATTTATTAATAGATCAAAGACAACATTAACGATAGCTTTTAATAAACAAGGCAATTTTGCAACAAAACTAGATGGGTAATTAAATTATTGACCTGACATAACAACTTGCTACAATCATACAATAAACCCAATTTTAAATAGTGTGAACAACAACATTAACATTTTTATACAATTGCATTTGTAATAAATATTTACGATATAAATTGATTTACGATTATCGTTCTAAATAAAATCGATAAATTGAATACTTACCTACTAACATTGACCCAAATTGAAACATATTCAATTGAACGATAACGTTGAAAGCAGAGCAAGCTTAGTGCTTAAGTAAAGAGCCGGTAACTTGATACATTATAACTGGGAATTGATCTACTGTCGGAATAGATATCTTTGAAGTGTATCATCATAAATATTATATGATACCTACTAGAATCAAAATGCTGTAAGTGATATAGGTAAGAATTTCACGTCTGATTAATATTAAAATGCTCTCTCACCTCCTAAAAATGATCGCGATTGATCCTGTGAATTAACATGATGACTGCCTCGGTAATTAGATCTAAATTAGTTAGTCACCGGCAATACGTGTGTCAGAAATAAATAAAAAAGGCAGATTGTCTATGACGGCCTTTAATGACAAAAGACTTTTTTTTCTTTTGATTTTCGAGATCGCGTCTTAATTAAGTGTATGTAGGAAAGAACTCCATTCACATTCAGATACGAGCCCAATCGACCTTGGACCGAGTCGATAATTCAAGGTTATGCTACATTCTTTAGAGAGACGGTACTGATTTTTTCCCCAAAGGATGTAGGTCCGTAACCACAATGATCACTAAATAGCTTTAGATCACACTTTTAACTAATGTTATGCTAAGACATTTACCTTGAAATTTGCATGAAACGTACGAGATTTTAATACTCGTAATTTTAAAGAATTCATCTATTTAAGGAAAGCTTTCCGTCCTATATTTTCACACATTTTTAAGCTTTTGTGCTATCCTTTGGGTAACGGCACGTGTGTTCGACATCCTTTGATCGCCTTTTGCCATTTTGGTCACAAAGTTGACCTCACTTTTTCTTTTCTGCGAGTCAAATTTTTGTTACTACCAAAGTTTTTTAATCAGGTTCGAATAAAACCAGAAAGATTAATCGATTTTTATACTATTTTAACTACCTTCTTTGACCGAAAACTTACTATTAAAATATATTATACTTTCTTTATTATTATAGGGGTTCTACCTGTAGCTAAATATATTTTTTTAATATAAAATATTGATAAGGTCCTGTTAAATAAATCCGTCGGAAATGGAAAATTTGCAAATGTTAATTGCTTTATTATTTACTCCACAATTCAATTTCTAGAAATTTCATGTTGTGCGTCGTTTTAACTCTTTGCCATTTCACTAATCATCATGTTCGGAAACTAAACAACCATTCAGAAACTCTGAAACCAAACATCAATGTTTACATCAACATTGTCTCAATCATATTTGCTAGAGTATTATAGCTCCTATTCATAGACACAAAAGAGCAAACAATTCGGCATGTAGGTAAAGTTGAAAAGTTGAGATCAATGACGAACATGTTATTAGGGTCTCCTCTTTGAAGAGCTCTAAAAAGTTTTAATTAACTCAGCCCTTTAATAGCGTGGGAGGGGCCGATCATAACTATTCGTGTACTTTCGAGTTATGTTACGTTTTGTGGGTTATCACGGCTGGAATGTACTTTTAGAAATAATATTATTATGCTCTAAAATTTAAAAATATTTTAAAAATCATAATATGAAGGATGTTATGAGAAATTTCTATTGATTGAAGGATTGTGGTTACCCTGGTATACTAAATGACTAATTACCATTATATTTATCTGTGGATTAGGTACAGAACAATCTAAGGCGCTAGAATTTTTAAAAATAATACATTCTATCGTTAATCAAGACGAATTATTAGCTCTTTCTATTTTATAGAAACATAGTAAGAAAATATGTGAAGCATTGAAAGTCTAGATGAACTCAATTTGCAAGAATGTTTGTATTAGTATGTCTCACGGATACAGATCGCACCTCTTAGGCGTTAGATCATGTTCCGACTTTGCGAAGATAAACTTACGTAACTCGAAAGTAATGGCAATACGTTATGTTTGAACATTTCGTTTTGCGAGCAAATAACCATTAGAACCGTTCGCAATGGCCACGGGAACTGCTTTCACTGTTTTATGTTGCCGAAGAAGGTTTATTCTTTTTTAAGTCAGTTACTAAATCTATAAAAATACGTTTGGTAAGACTACTCATTTTTTAGGGTTCCGTAGCCAAAATGGCAAAAACGGAACCCTTATAGTTTCGTCATGTCCGTCTGTCCGTCTGTCACAGCCGATTTACTCGCAAACTATAAGTACTACAGTGATGAAATTTGATGGGAATATGTGTTGTATGAACCGCTACAAAAATATGACACTAAATAGTAAAAAAAAGAATTGGGGGTGGGGCCCCCCATACATGTAATTGAGGGATGAAATTTTTTTTTTCGATGTACATACCCGTGTGGGGTATCAATGGAAAGGTCTTTTAAAATGATATAAAGTTTTCTAAAAAACATTTTTCTTAAAGTGAACGGTTTTTGAGATATCAGCTCTCAAAGTCGTAAAAGTATGTCCCCCCCCTCTATTTTTATAACTACGGGGTATAAAATTCTAAAAAAAATAGAGGTGATGCATGCTAATTAACTCTTTCAACGATTTTTGGTTTGATCAAAGTATCTCTTATAGTTTTTGAGATAGGTTGATTTAACTGTAATTTTGGTTAAGTTATTGTGCTTACACTGAAAACGATGGCTGAACCTTATAAGATAGATCAAAAAATATACTACAGTATTGTACACCTTTAAAAATCCGCGATGATATAAAATCTATAAATTGACATAATAATTTCTTTTTCATAGCATGGTGTGATTACCTATAATTTTAAGAACAGTTAGCCGTAAGTTAGTGATAGTTATTTAATCTTAAGTTAAAACTACTGTATCTTATGTTGGTAGTCCAATAAATAAATAAATAAATAAATAAATTTTCCAATAGCTACGAAAGGCCTACAAATATTAATATCATATTTTGATTTTGTCTATAGACCCCTATAGACCCCTATTAGATACAATTTACTTAAGTATTGCCTATTTTCATTGTATTGTATATACCGTATACATTATTATTATTTCCTATAAAATAATTCTTTTCAGTATCGTCAAATGGCTCCGTTGACCGAGATTATAAAGTAGGATTCACGATGATTGCTGCATTTATAAATGATACCGTTACTCTTTCGATTTCACTGGACATTTAATTAGTGGATTTCTTTACGATACATTCTGTCTTCGCCTATATAATCTATTTGATCAAGTTATTATGCCTATCTTATATTAGTGTGTAGGAGGTTCATACTGTGTTCATAGTTATTATCTTTTAGGTGATTGAAATACCTTTTGGTATATTTTTAACCGGTAGCGACAGTTATTTTGTATTAATGTAAGTACATAATATTATGCCGCAAATATCTAGTCAAATTAGCCAGCCAATTGGACATTTAGCTAGGCCGTTTAATAATTATATAGCCAGCATAGCCGGCCTCCAATTATGTGGCTGAATAACACCTAGCCAACTGTTAGACACACACTGTCATTAATACGAACATAGAAAAGGTCCACTTTTTAACCGACTTTACCATGAATGCAAGCGCAACGTGCACTTTTCTCTCGGTTCTCACATTACGTGGCGGTCGGGTCTTGTTGCAACCGCTGCACCAGTCTTTATGCACCAACTGCTGTCGCCGACTTTTAAAAACCAGTTCAGGATTTAGTACGTTCACTTTGAAAGTGATTTTCTGACGATGACTTCTTCCTTTGATGTTGGTACCTGTTGGTTGTAATGAAAGTTCGATAATTATGTTCAACTTAAATCTTAAAAACTGTGGAAAATGAAAATCCCAACTTGCGTGACTAGAGAATCGAACTATAGCCGTCACTTTTAACCGAAAATTATTTCAAAAAAATTTAAATAGGTACATAATATGTATTTTTCTCATATTATGTGAATTAATAGATGAGTACCTATTTTATATATTTGACTGTTAGATATAAGTTTCAAATGAATTACCCATCATGTTGTCTGCTTAGTTTAACAAAAAAACTGTTTCTATTTCTCTGGAACCCTTCTTCTGGTATAAAAGTAGGTTGTATTCGGGCAATTTAGTATAAACGAGAGTCAGTTATGACGAAACTGACCGCAAGTAAAATCGTGCATTGTATTACGCGATAGCGGAAAGCTAGAGGAAGTGTTTTCTCCGCGCTAATGTGAGCAGTTATCTGAGAGGTGTGTAGCAGAACAGATTACACAATTGTTCGGACACCGGCACTGGCAGGTACAAGGTTCGGTATCTTGATAGATAGAAAGGTCAAGTTGCGATTTGGCATTCAAAAATATTAGCGAGTCACCTTCAGTATTTGTATTGGATGGTAGATTATTACTTCAGATATAGCAATCATCGGAAGGATAGATTAGGAATACCAGAAATATACGCAGTATGAATAAGCAAAAGTTGTTAAAACGAAACAAAACAATACCGTTTTTATAACGCAAAACCATAAAACTTACGAGAAAGTTTCAATAAGTATAAATCAGTAACATACAAAAGCATATGTGTGCATATGCGTGCAAGCTAAACACTAATAGCGAATCTCGCACCTGCAAACTGGTTAAAAACTGCATTTAGCTTTCGAAACGCTGGACTGGTTCCGCCCGTTTCCTGCCGTTAAATGTTTCATCACGTCATTTGCTCAAAATTAGTCTGAGCTATCGGGATTCCGCGATCAACTCATTTGGCTAGGATCGGTTGGCAAATCGATTTGCCTTTAATAGATTTAGTGTCCCAATGAATTGAGTGCTCAGTTGGACTCGGTGCAGCCAAAGTTTCATCTGTACGACCCACTTTAAGATGTTAGACAACTCTTCTATCTATAGCACGAGAAGTGATTACTAAGTGCATTTCCTTACTTATTTTATAACTTTTTGATATTTTAATTTAATTCCTTGTACCAAGTGTAATCATCAATAATTAAGTGAAATACTGCATTTTGCAGTTTGCTAATCGTCAAATTTTGTTTACGGCTAACACAAACGTGAGGGCATTGATAAATTATATTATTCCATTATGTCCCCGACAAAATGTTGTCTTCTAACGTGCAGACTAATGTTGCAGTGCAAGAGGTAATGTTCACTTTTTTAATTTCCCTCTTCCCCGCAGTAACGGGATGGCCGGTTCATTTCCGGGGTTTGTTCCGGGCTCGCTCGTGCTTATTCAGGGACGGCTACACACGACAACCTTGGACGTTTTGCATTCTGCAGATAAATAGCAAATTAGCACATACAGAACAGGAAGTGAAACACATATTGCAAGGAGATTGTATGTATAACAAATTTCGAGGATGACTATTCATTCACACCAAGTAGAAGCAATTAGATAGCAGGAGGCTATTCATGCCAAGCAGGACATAATAGCGGCCATAGCAGCAAGCGAATGCAAATACCTAAATATTTATAAGGGAGATATATTGAAAATGAAATTAGTATATTGTGTTTGTAATTTTCTAGACAGGCTAGCAACACGTCTCCGAATGCGAAAGTTGAAAAATACGTATTTAGGATTGTCTAGTCACTATAAACTACCACAGCCTTATATTAACTGTATAGCAGTCTCATTTTATTCCGGTCGACATAAATATGCCAACACATATTAAAAGTCGTAAAACAAACAGCACAATAGATTTTAATTATGTATCAAACAAAATGTTTTCACTCTCTCATGCGAGACCGCTTATTATTTTTCAAGTATTCCTTTGTTCTCTATTGCTTCTATAAAAACTATATTGTATTTACTCCACGTACAAAAAAAACTGACTAGAACATAGCTGTTTGTGATTTTGTTATAATTACAAGTAATATTTATGCAGGCTGAAGGGACAGGTCTATAAATCCATCATTAGGCCTGTTCTCTTATATGGCAGTGAAGCATGGCCAGTACTTGAGCGGCACAAGCAAGAACTGCGGGTCACGGAGATGAAGATGCTGCGCTGGATGTCGGGAGTTACGCGAGCAGATCGCGTAAAAAACTCCCGTATTCGCGGCAGCCTTCATGTCCGAGACATCGCTGATAAATTGCAAGAGTGCCGCCTACGTTGGTACGGACATGTTTTACGAAAACCGGCAAACTACGTAGGGAACAAGTGTCTCGCAATGTCGCTACCGCCGGGTCCCGGCAGAAGGGGAAGGCCCAAGAAGGCCTGGCTTGACGTCGTAGTGGATGACATGCGTGCCAACAAACTCTCCGCGAAGGATGCTGAAGACCGTGCGAGGTGGAGAGTTAGGAGCAGGAAAGCGGACCCCGGGCTCCGCAAGGATGCAACCGGGAGAACGCTGAGATGATGATGATGATTTATGCAGGTATAATAATTTGTAGGTAATGATGATATAAGAATAATCCTCATTTAAATAATAGATATATTCATAGGCTAATTACTAGTAGAAACCTACCAACAAAATTAACCGTTTTGGAATCTCAATGAGCTTAATCGTTCTTGGTTATATCATGCATGCTAACAAATTCACTATATCTGCATTTGTATCTACAAGTTTAATATTCAGTATGTATGTATTATTACAATCCAAGTACAGCCAATATTACTTGTTATGTGTATATGCAGACTGCAAAATACCAACTTAATAATCAAGTGTTCAAATGTAAATACCGTCGGTTGCATACTTGAGCCACGTACGTAATCGAGATAATATGTGTCTAGAAGATGATTGCCTTCATATACATACATACATGGCGTACAACTTGACGATTGTCTGAGGACTTACTCTACCTACACAATATTTTCATATGACCATCTGCAGTAGATGCGTTCTTAAGTAAGTTCAATTACCTATGTATGGTTTTGCATTATTTTTCTAAAGTACTTTATCTTAAACCATAAACGGCTAAATCTAATACTACATGTATACAATCTAGTATGTAATAATCTGAACAAATAATTTCGCTTGTATTGCCCCTCGCAAATATTTTTTTATGTAAATGTATAATATCGGCGGTTAAATTAGAGGAAGATCCCAGAGCTGCCAGACGTCACTTATTTTCTAATGGACAAAATATATACGATTGAGTTGTGGTGTGGTGTACCATCATCATATGACTAGTTGCTACCTTGACCAGACGGCCATTTTTCAGATATGAACCAATCAAGGTACATAGAAACACTGCTCTTCTCACTTAAATTCTGATGGCTGATTTTAACATATATTTCACACAACAACATTAAAAATCAGGTTTCATTACTCCCAGACACATGCGGTCGGCGGATTTACCTTACAGACGCCTTAAAGGTATCAAAGTTTTTATTAGGCTGACTTATTTTCTGATGCCTGCTTTTTATATAGCAATTATTATTTGTCTGGTCAAGGTAGCAACTAGTCATATGATGATAGTACACCCCACCACTACTCAATCGTATATATTTTGTCCATTAGAAAATAAGTGATGTCTGGCAGCTCTGGGATCTTAGACCAAATAGTTAATTTACAAATATATTACACAACACTTCGAACAATGGCCTTAGAAACGCTTATTATTGATTGAAACCTTATCCAAAGTGACTGCCAACCGACTTATCAAGCATAACTGTATCCAAAGCAGAATTGAAACCCTGTTGCATTAACACCGATAGAAACCCGGTCTATTCATAGATACATAATGTAAGTCGTCTCGTCATTTCCACTGTAAGCGCGTATACCCATACCAGTTATAGGTATACAATGACATGATGAGTCTGCGACGATGCGGAAAGCGTATGGAGGTCAGTAGGCGTCAAGACAATACTAACTTGTGAACCGCAGCTAAAATATTCGTGCAATTGGGTAAATGGGTGAAAGCACACGCGGATGGAATTTAGTTAAATGCTTCAATTAAAACATGGTTAGCGGAAAAGTTATTTATGTAACATCTGGGTAATGTAGTGTTAGCACGGTAAATAAGGCTCAAGCGGTCATTCTGTAGGTAGAATTAGAATACCATTCGATTTATATTACTTCTTGGCATAAAAAAATAGTATTTCAATAAATAAGAAAATAACCAGCTTCATAAATCGTAAACATGTTGCTTAAATTAATTAAACAGTGAGCAAAAGGAAACAACTCGGCATGGTTTATCTAGAAAACCAGATAATGCTGTTTTTACATGTTTTTAAGCATCATTCGCTTATGTATTTTTCAAATGTTATTAGCGTTAACCCATTTAGCACAGACTAAAAACAATAGAGAATACCTATACTCCTATTAATAACTATGAACTATGTATTGGACTGTATTCCTAACACATTTTGAATCTATACGTACATCAACTGTCACGATTTTCCCCCTAGGGTTAACGACCTAACCTTAAACAAAAGACAATCCGTTTCGACCACGATTGTGTAAGTGTTATGGTGTAAAAACTGTCAGTATAAGTGCATTTTCCACAGAATGCACTGTGCGAGTCACGGTTAGGAAGCGAGCGGTCAAACAATGGCTGGTCTCGTGACATCCGGCGGGGAAATCGGTGACCGGCGTTGGTGTTGGGAAACCAATTTGTAACTATTGTTCATATAATTTAGTAAATTGACCGTTTATAAGTCGAGCTTTAAGCGCCTTTTGTTGTTTCAAATAATCTTCGGTAGATGAAAATTGGAGTTGAAACCGCGGTGTTCCCGTATAAGATATTTTCGTCTTGACTTGGCTATGTAATAAGATTTGTATTGTTGATTGTTGATAAAAGCTTAAAGACACAACGATTAAAACAAGATATTGTATTCAGGTATAATCTATTATTTAAAAGTACCTTCCTAAATCTATTAAGCGAACGAACCGGCAGAAGAAATAAGACGAATTACCCCCTACTCGTATTATGTACCTACTTCTCTAGAGACAGATTAACATAAAAATCACTATAAATTATACGGATTTGCTGACTCATAGAAATCACATTCAATTATGCGATGAATATAATTATGGCGAAAATCTTACTTGAAAGGTCAATACATGAATACATTAAGCGTTCTATACATTATACTTTTATATTAAAATATATTTGGCGATTACGTATGTAGACCGTTGCTATGCTATACGTTTTGCGCTCAAACTGGGTTCCAGTGTAAACAAATAATAATTATTAAATATTAAAGCTGCCTTAACAAAACTCTTCTGAAGCATAGCAGTAGTGTGTATCTTATAGTTTTCTAAAAATATAGTTAGTTGGTGTACCACATATACACGAATACTCAAGTGGTAATGCCACATGACGCATGCTAAACTGTAAAAATGCATATGTAACCTTCATGATTATAAATAGATAAGTACATTATAATAACTACTTATTTAAAAAATATGTAAGCCTAACATGACTGAACTTAAACACAATTAACTGTAATTCATTGATATATTTGTCCATACACCGTAAGTACTGCTATTTCTGACATTGAATCTTTGCCGTAAACATCTTCAGTCATTATGTAAGCACAATAATGATAATGTCTGTGTGAATCGTGAATCACTCATAATAATCGATGACGAGCATTAAAATGGTGGGCAGGTACAAGTACCTCAATAAAAGGGCTTCAACCTCAGAACTGTACTTATGCTGACAATAATGTCGTTAGTGTTGTAATTTTGAGATGTGTGGACTTAAGCCTTAATCGATTACTTTGAATTTTAATAGGTACACCTCCTAATTGCTTGTATGTCACTATTTTTATCGTAAACTAGCTGTGCCCGCGACTTCGTTTGCGTGGACTACAGGATTTTACATTAAAAATTTTTTTCCAATAAGTCTCGTTCCTGAAGGAATTTTGCAATATCCTCTTGCAACTAAGCTTTAAGTTTACTAAGGTACCTGCATGTCAAATTTCAAGCGTCTAACTGAAGCGGATTAGATTTTTCATAGAAATGTTTTTTCCCGCTAACTCCTGTTTCCGTTAGAATTTCGTGAATTCCTTTCTTAGTGCACCTAAACGGTACCTAAGCTACGTCCATTCCAAATTTCAAATGCTCACGTTTAGCTGTTTACGTTGATATGCCAGTCAGTCAATCAGCTTCTCCTTTTATATATTTAGATTATAAAACGTTACTTTGTCATAATAACGATGAAAGCTCAAAGTATATGCGATGTATGTAGAATTCTTGAGGTTGTGTTAACAATCTGAAGTAACTAGAAGAGGAACCAACTTCGAAACCATACTTACAAAGGCTTAGATACAACTCTTGTATTGTACAAAGTTTCTATGTAGATAGAATTTAAGTATTGGTACTATTTAGTTAAAATAATTTTGTGATCAGCATTTTTATTGTAACATTGGCATTGTCAGCCGCCCCCACCAGACAAGGTGCTTATTCATACAAACTCAAAATGGTATAACGGACGGGGGCGAGAATATATAAGAATCTTTAACATAATAAGCAACTAAACAAGTCACCCACTACTTACACCAAAACATGTTTTAACAGCAAAGTTATGTTCGAGTTTAGTATAAATGAGAAAGATTATAAGTTTGATTATATTTACATTGTGTCTTTGGATTAAATTGTCAATAAGCAAGCCTGTAAGAATGCTATTGTAAGACGAACCGTAAACATTATTAATTTTATTGACTGAAGATGATATTACTGCTATTATGTAGTGTAAAGCTTCTATTTTTATTTACATTATTGAAGCCCCACAAGTTCTCCCTTCATAAAACATGTATGTATATATCCGCCCATGACTACAATTTCCCCACATCCGTCCATAATTTCACTTTTGAAGCTTCGCTAAGTGAACGTCTATCACGGAACGGGACGCGCATCCAAAAAGAGTTTATGAATATGCAGATGATCCGACCTTGTCCGAACAATGAAGTGGGTATAGGTGGGGTAAACGATCAATGTCAACAGAAATTAATGCCCGGAACCGAATGCTGGGGATTTATATAGCGACGTAACGGTCCGCTTGGTGCGCCAATGTTCGTACGAGCTACTGAGCGCTCCGATGATCAATCACTTACTTGATTTTCGCTGTAAAACTGCAGCTTTAACGAACCGTTGCTGCTGCTGTGACCTCAGTTCTGGCTCTGGTTGGGACACACCGGTTTGAAAGTGCTAGATCTTTGAACTATGTTTCCTGACCTCGACGATGAAATATATGCTTAATTCCTACAGAAAAGCCCAAATTGTCTATAATATCTACGTTATCCGTGCTTGAGGGATATGTAGTCAAAAATATGCATTATTTATTCACCAACGTGGGGTAACTATGGATAAATACTTTTATCCATATTATGGAATTGACTGTGATGTTCAGTGTTACGATGTTTCCTTAAATTAACAAGCTTCCGATATTTCGTCACTATTGTAAGCGCCATGATCACGAGTCAACTGAAATACAATATTTATATACTCCTTTTCAAATAAAAAGTTTTTACAAAGTTCTTCATTATTATTTGTTGCACGTAAGTATTTATAAAAAACCCTATATCTCGAACACCATACAGCTCGTGATCGTTCGAATATTTCGGAAGACAATTCAAAAAGACAGCTCAATAATTGTTTAACTACTATCAGAAAATCTAAAAAGAAGCCTTTTCTCATCGTTGGTGGTCGAAACAATGCGTGTTTATGGAGAGAACCTCATTGTCGGCCTTGTGTTGGTGTAACCTACATCCTTTACACAATCGCCACTTTTCAACTCGAGTTTATGTTTGGAAACTTCAGTTAGCGAGACCATCACTTGAACACATGTGCTCGTTCATAGCTTCTTTGTTCAGATTACTTACTTGGTAATGTCTTGTCATTTGATACAAAACTTCCTTTAGACATAAAATACATACGTTGAAGATGAAGATTAGTAATATAATAATCTAGAAAACTTTACATAGATACAAGATCTGATTATACGATAGTAAATGTCTTCTCTTCGAGCAAATCATAGTCACATTAATTAGGGATTCTCTTTCATAGTTAGCAAAAGAGAAGTTTTTTTTATTCTATAAAATTATGTGCATATTAATAACTTGATTTAAAACGTCGTCACGTACTAATACTAATCCTAACACTTTCACTAAGGCGATGAAAAGCCATTTTAAAATCAATGCAGTATTCTTTTTACCATCATTATTTTTTAATGAATACTCTTGAAATCGATAGGTAATCGAATGGGTACGTAACCGTCTCGATGATCTATGTGATGATTTAGTTAGAGTATCGTTCGCAGACCTCGTTTTGATTACCGCTGGATAGAAGCTTTCTACGTACTAGTCATGTATTATTATTGTACTTTCTAATGACAGACATTTACACATTCTGATCTGTTACCTTGTGTAATGGCACTAAATAAGTTATGTATTTATACATTATTGAATCGTGTCCTACGAAAATACCCGTAAATTCGCATTGAAAAATTTCAGACCACAGCAATATTGACCGCTGGGAACCTGAATCCATGCTTGCAAACTTTAATTTAAAAAAGCTAAAAGCTTTTTTTATAATCTACCTTGACCATTTTTCATAATGGTCACAGTTATCGAGTGTAACGGTAGTACGCAAATCGTCAGTTTGTATGGGCTCTCAAGCGGTAAGATCGCGATACCTAGGCGAATTTTAAGTAACTTTCGTTTAATCGCTTTCATAACTATATGCTGTAAGACTTTAATCGGGCAAATAGCCTTTCGATGCAGTTTTGTAGACAATAGTGTTAGAAAATTAATTAAAATTTGATTATATTTCAGCATCTGGTCTTGTTAGTTAGCATACAGAAACCTCAAAACGATTTAATTATGTAACAAACTACAGCAAGCTCAGTTAAATCTATAAAATATGCTTATGAATCAATCTAAAAAATAATTCTTACTTTCAATTTCTGAATAGCGTAAATCGATGGTTTTTAACTATTTAGAACACTGGTGTAAACGTCTATTGTAAAGTGATTTGTAAACTAAATCGAGTTATGCAACAGCAATTCTCATAACAGTCAGATTTAAGCAAATAAGTCACGCACCGTCCAAACGTGGCGAGAAAATGCACACGGCTATGAATATAGTGTGCTGTTACGTAAACCACACTGAACATTGGAACTATGGGTATTGTTTGACGAATCACAAATTTTAAATAAAAAGTTACGAGAAATGGAACACTACACACAAACTGATTATCTACATAGAAAATGCCTTTAAACTTAAAAACTTACCTTTTCTTACAAAAAGCTATAAGGCTTGTGCGTGCATGTGCCTTAATACGTTTGATTCTTCAGCTAAGTCCCAGTATTAAGAGAAAGCTATCATAATAAATCATCATAACAATACTTAATCATCTCCAAATTCAAATATTGAACCAATTACAGAAATACAAAACATATTTTAAAACATAAAGTTACCCTTTCATTAATGGTATTGTCCAATAATTAAATTTCCACATGATGAGCCGTCCACAGAAAAGGAAATGTTAAATTAACCATATCAATTCACAACCAATTAGCGCGACCGAAGTGAGACATCAGTGTTGGAAAATTATTTCGTCCATTCATGTTGGTTCATTAAAATAATCAGGCTGATTGGTCGTCAAACGCACATAGATATTCCAGGTACAATTTTCATATCGTGTAAATTGAACAAATTGTTTGAAATATTAAGTACCTAGTCGGATTTATAGATACGTCAACTTAAACAAAACAAAAAAAAATAAGTTTGACTTAGGTGAAAGACAATAGTTTCAATAGGAATCGGTGGTGGTGGGTGATTCTCGCAAGATACCTCATTATCTTTCCCTCACAATTTCTTTACATAATAATCCTAGTTTATGACTGTAAACTAGTCTCGTACATACCTACAAATACTGGCACATGTCTCGTTTGCGAAGAGATAAACCACGTAAGGAAATTGAGTGAGCTCCGGACTAGCGTGGATTTCCTCCGTCTAAATATTTGAGAAACATTCTTGCTTACTTTTCACTCGCCCCTTGCATACAAAGTAAAGCTTGCAGTTTCTTCGGAGCCACATGAAGCGGTTTAAAGCTTTTTAAAATAAATTTAATTATCATATGATAACTAAAATATTAAAATGAATGAATATGGAATTCAACTATGTTTTTATTTGTTGTGAAATCTGTATTAAATATAATTTATTGAAGTTTTTAATTGAAACCTAATTATTTTAGTTAATAAAATATGTACCTAAATTAATTTTATAACTATGTGTCAGACAGATGCTAACTAGATAATTTACCCAATAATGGTTTAAAATTGTAAGATGCTGATGTAATATTCGAAAATAAAAAAGAAACTGTTGATTGATTAAAGAATATTTTGTAGGTACACAGGTATTATTTATTTTATTTAGTCTCTCGTAAAGAATATCTTTTCACCCATAACATCGGTAGGTAATACTGGCTAGATAGACAAGAAGATATGTAGTTTGACCCAAAATGTGTTTATGGTCCAAACGGGTTTGGTCGTAAAACTAAACCCATTTTCGTTGATACTTACATGGATACAGGTTTTTAGATTACGGTTCTCGTTGACTACGAATTCCTATCATTCTAAAAATAATTTAAGGTGTAAGCAGACATTTTGTGTCGGACGGGACAGACAGGATGATTACTATTTTATTTCTTGAAGTGAAACTTCTTACTCAAAACCTTCCGAGTGGACGTGAAACTTTAACTTCTCGACTAAAGTGGGTTTATATTCGAGTTAATTATTCACATTTATCGTACCTGTCCAATTTGTTTTGAATACTAATTTTAAAAGGTTACTGCTCTCGTACAATAGTTAAAAATATATTGCACTTACTTATTCATTCGTTCTTAAACAGACCCGCATTATTCAAAGCAATTTAAAGATTATATTATCTACACCAATAGAAAGCGCCGCTGAGGTAATGTTCGCAAGCCGTAATGTTATATAACAAATAGAATATTTGAATGTTTAACAAAGCAACGTTTTATCGACATCAGTTTTAAATGATTCCTGCAAAGGTTAGACCTATCAATTACGTATCCGCCGCTCGTTATTTGCGCTATCTAACAGTTAGTTCCGCGCTCCAATGGGCACAGT
This sequence comes from Maruca vitrata, assembly GCA_039566165.1. Taxonomy (NCBI): domain Eukaryota; kingdom Metazoa; phylum Arthropoda; class Insecta; order Lepidoptera; family Crambidae; genus Maruca; species Maruca vitrata. The sequence continues at coordinate 9,802,429 of CM076912.1, read as the reverse complement.
AAGAATGTCGTGATAAGTAATCACCTACATAGCCAGTGAGCGACCTGTCCAGGGCTGTCGAACACATAGGTTCCTAGCATTGTGTGTGTTTTTTTTTCATAAAACATGCAGATATGGGAATCGGACATGGACGTATTCAAATGATAACAACTAAAAGATTTTTATGGATCTAATCGCGTGACTTGATGCACACATAACCTTTTGTGATCGTAAAAGCAAAATTACTTATTATGTGAATTTGGTTGGTATTAAAGAATTGTGATCAATACAACACCTTGTTAGAGTTGACAATTTAACGTTTTAAACTTGTGAATCACGTAAGTACATAGATAGATAAATCGTGAGATACAAAATGAACCTATATTTTTACGGAATAAAAATGATGACTGGCGTTCATTATTAAGTATCGCTGACATCAAAATGTATGAGACCAAAAGAAATTGTTAGGGAACATTAATATATCTGACAACCCCTGCACTGTCATATGAATATCGTAGAACTTTTAATAGATGCCTTTTATCGTGGAAAATCTCAGACTCGGCGTTTATAGCGAACATTAGCCGCTGCAGATTGCATTCGTGAGTTAAGCAACGTTGACGCTTACAAAATCTCCTTCTTTCCGATACTATCAGTTTAATGGAATTCTCTACGTATTAGCAGAAATTACATGCTCTATCTGTAGATAGATAGCGTTGCACCGCGTCGGTTGCAACTTTCCTATCAGCTATATACGTACATTGTTCGTTATCGCTTGTAAAAAGAGCATAGGTACAATTCAAACTCTTGCTCTTAAACTAATTTTCATCATATAAAGAGATCATAAATTTGCTCAATTCCTTAATCTACAAATAATATTGTCTTCGTTAGTTGATTGTGACATAGATAGATATAACTTCCTAATTAGCGTAAACAATAGACACTACACTAATGCATATTGGTAATATTCGGCTTCGCTCCGCACCTACAATACTAAACGCGTTAGTCAGTGGCTTGTCTAATTATACGCGAGGTACATCCAACACCGTTATGTGTTCTCATGGTTGATAGGTTCGCAGGGCGGTTACGGCCCCACTGGACAGGATATATATGGCTTGGAGCAGGCGCCCTACTCTGGCAATTTACTACCTGGTTGCGTAGCTGTCTTTCTTTCAATAGATCTCTTGTCGCATTGAATTTCTTTGTGTCAATTCTCTAGTCGTTTTTATTGGTACGCTCTGATTTATCTCGGATATTTTGTGTTAGACGTATTTGATTCTCGTTTTTTGTAGAAATATATATTACCTAAGGATTAAGGCAATTAACGCCAAGGCTCGAGGCTTACAGATTTCGCAGATTCCCTTTAATATGATACCTAGTAATATAGTATATAAAGAAACAAATATTACCTATAACTTAGTAGGTATAAAGTTGATTATTTCCCTAACTTGAATAACTTCAAGTTGATTTGACAATTTGCTCACAGTTTACTGGATTAACACATAACTCTCATTGTCATTCTAGTCTTCCAAGTTTGCGATTAGTCTCGAAACAAAGCGACCGGGAACAGAATAGGCACGCTATTAGGACCGTTGCGTAATTTATCGGCCATGAACGTTCGATATAGCAAATTAAGTTGTGCACGACAACCATTTGTTCAAGCCTTGTGTATTTTACTGGCATGATAGTAAATAGTGGCGTTGACAAACGCTTTGGAGATTCAGAGTTTTCTTTCTGGTGCATGATTATGGGACCAGAATATTGAGGCTGCGTAGTTGTTCTAAATTAAATAATCTCCGTTTCAAACAAAAGTGGTAAATATATTATTAAACTTACCTACTCTTAATAAGTACTTACTTCTCTTAACCGTAGTCTAAGGTAAAAGAAATATACGAGTACAAAGTGGTTCATTTTTATAACTCTGTTTTTCAGTTGATTAGCACCAAAGAAGATCGGTATGCAAAAAAGTTATGCAGTACTTAGCTAATAAATAATAGTCTTTGCATCATGTATCAACTTAGTCATTGCGTGCTTGAAGATCTACAATTGTTAATTCAAAGGAATTCGTCACAAGTTTACGGGCGAACTTACAATAATTTATCCAGTCAAAACTGTCTAGGAAAAAAAAGAATCGATCTCCTCATGCTACGCGGTAGCAGATGTGACAAAATCTTGATCGAAAGGTGTAGAGACAAGGCCGCCCAGATGCCAGGTGGAGTGGGACACTCGCCAAACTTGACGAGGAATGCCGCTAGCTGTCCTGCTGACGACTAGACCACGATTGTCATTTGTGGTCAAGGAAATGAATGTGTTCGAGTTATTGTCTACCGTATTGAAGATCTCGGTCAGTTAACATCAAGTTTCTAGCTCTAGAGACCTTACCTTAAACATAAATGAAAAAGTAAAATTAGAAACTTATTTACCATAAAAGATACTGGAATTGCAACACAAACTAAGTGTGAAGTTTGTAGAATCACAACGTTTTTAACAATATGAATTAGTAAACCTGTTTAATACCTTGAACACTTAAATACAATCATTAAAAGTTTTCGGAAATGTGTTAAGTGTATTATCCAAGTTATCAGTCCCCGGTAGTCTTTCACATAAAACTTAAGTACAAACTTACTATGATAATTTGTAACCTATAACATTCATATTTTCAAAAGTATGTAACTATCTCCATATTCTTAAATTAATTTCAACGCAACGTGATCGCGATTTCCCTTTGATTTACGAACGTATTTTTTCCAGTGAGCTACTTCGTTATGGTTAATTAGGTACACGAAATATTTATTCGTGAATTCATACAACTTTTGATTGGTAAACAATAGTTTACTGCATTTACCCGGACTACTTTTATTTACATTTATTATTTTTTATCAATAACTTCATTTCGATAGTCATGATGAAAAATTGCAAAACCTAGTCTTTTATTTTCATTTAAACTAAGTAGAATAGGTTGCCTAACAATGATATTTTATACTGTATTCATTTTCTTGTTCGCAATCAAAAATTCCAACTTTCCTTATTCAAATTAACTTATCGATAAAGCGTTGTTTTCACGGAAGCCAGCCAAAATTGATCACAAAGGAAACTTCCATAATTACTCCAGTTTCAATATCAGCTTATTTGTATCGGGTATTCAATATCCATTACCTACACACTTTTCCAGAAAGTAATTACTTAGGCTTTAATAAAATTAACTGTAGGTACTAAAGCGCTTTAAAAGTATTTAGCAGATACAGGGAACTTGGCGTTTCTTTCCCGTGCCCTTATAGAGTTACCATAAGTCATAGACCAGTATTTGCAAGTATTTTAAAACTACCTTGGAGCATGCCTTCAGAAATGTTTGTGTGAAAAAAAATTTTGGCGTAAAGCGTAAATTTACCATAACTACACTAATTGTTAATAGAATGAAGCTAAAGGCCGCAAACTATTGCCACTAGATCATCTACTTAGTGGCAATAGTTTGCGGCCTATCTAGTCTAGATGCCAAAAGATGTACGGAATTAAGAGAGCTCTTTTTGTCGAGAGCGTTGATATTCCTTATTATCGCACATTAATAGGTACGTGTCTAGTATTATTCAAATTGGTAAACGAGTTTGACGAGGTGACTGACGGCCCTTCGTTAAGTGCACGCGCTGCAGGTTTCGCCTAGTTAGAGTAACTGCAATATGAAGTTAGTGCAGTCTGCACTCTATTATGATTTACTCGCAAAAGCAATTTTCAATCTGCTGTTCAGTTTTCAGGCGCCTGATAATAAGGATGCCTGCAATGCCAAAGCATAGTAGCAAAGCAATACCTTAGAAATTAGAATGACTAAGCAAAACATCAGCGCTTAAGATTTACACCAAATTTGAACATTACCATTGATATTGAATCCTATCATTAAGACCTGATTAGAAAAATATTACGACAACTTTTTGAAGAAAATGAAACGACCTTTTTTTTACAATTCTAGAACAGACAATAGAAATAATAATTTCACCTACTCCGAAAACCATATTTACCATATGAATACAATCAAACAAAACCCGATTGTATAATCCGCTTTCCGGGAAGTACAAAAGTGTGTTAATTACACATCGCTGCATTAAATACGCTAGCTCAGGTGCGTGGCTCATCTGCATAAGACGCAGTATTCGTACACGCCACGGTCGAAGCTATTTGACGACAAGATTGATCGTTACATCGTTACTCACATTCCGCGCAGTTTACAGAAACCGATTTATTTACGTAATTGGGTAGTTAGTCTTAGCTATTTGTGTGGTTACCCACCGCGAATGCAGTGCAACACACTTAGTACATGTCATATGAAACTACTCAGTGGGAAGTTGTTTTCTTAACGTAAACTGTTGGTAATGTTATACATATTTGTTCAAGTTTCTTCCTTAGAAGCTCGAATTAAAGTGCATTATGTATTGTTAAAACATTTTAAATTTCAATGCATATGTTACCGGCCAAACCCGATTTCAGGACAAACTAGTTTAGCCTAGGCCAAACTAGTTTGTCCTAAGCCCGTTAGGATAAACCGGTATAGCCTAGTCCAAACTAGTTTGTCCTAAGCCCGTTAGGATAAACCAGTTTAGACTAGGCCAAACTAGTTGATCTTGATATAGATACGCATTATCTAAGATAAACTGGTATGGCCTTTTCCAGACTTTGTAATATGTCAAGAAAGTCAAAATAAATAGATTATCCAAATAAAATCATATTTATGAAAAATTATAATTTTTATTATACTATAATCTTATTTCTTACTTCTTATAATGATTCGTCGTTAAGTTTTCATTCGTGCAATCATACTATATTTGGCAAGAAATAAATGTTTTTTTTTATGTAAGCAATAATGTCTTAATTATGACAATTATTATGTCGTTAAAAATTATCCTTACTAATATTATAAACGTGAACGTTTGTAAGTATGGATGTATGGATGTATGTGTGGATGTTTGTTACTCTTTCACGCTCAAACTTCTGAACCGATTTTCATGAAATTTGCTATGCTGGTGGCTGGCATTCTGGAATAACATATAGGCAACTTTTTTTAAATTCAATCCCCATGTGGTTTATTGGGGGGGGGGAAATTGTATGGGAGAATTTTTACGTGTTTGTCTATTTTTATAAAACTTGGTATAGAGGTAGCTGGCACTCCGGAGAGACACCAGAGCTATTTTTTTTTTTAATTCAATCCCCATGGGGTTCATTGGGGGGTGGGGTGGGGGGTGAACATTAGTATGGGAGACTTTTGACGTCTTTGTTGATTTTTATAAAACTTGGTATGGAGGTAGTTGGCACTCCGGAGACACCAGCGCTAGCTTTTTTTTAATTTCATTCATGGGGGGGGGGGGTGAAAATTTGTATGGGAAAACTTTTACGTTTATAGATTTTTATAAAACGTGGTATGGAGGTAGCTGGCTATTTTAATACATCATTGCTACTTAAACCCATTAATACGCGGACAAAGTCGCGGGCGGCCGCAAGTGGATAATAAATGATAATACAAACAATCATACTTTAACAAATAATAATAATCATATGAGTATTATGTACCCCATAACTTCAAAAGTGAAAATGATCTGAACTGCGCCTATTATTTTTAAAGGGCGTAAACAAAACCTTAATCGAAAAACTTTAATCGATAAAAATCATGTCATCTGAGTGATGAAGTCGTCGTGAAGTGTTTTCTAACACAATGACCTCATATTAAAATAATTTCAACCCTTGAAAATCTTACAACCCTTGCAAACAACCCCTAAATTGAAAAAACACATACGTTAGTGTGTAAATATAGAGTAAGTAATATTTTATATTTTCTATAATAATTTTCAAGTTTTAACCCCCTTTCAACCCTTGATCCCTGAACCCTGAAATTTTTTTAAGTTTACTTGCAACGCGATATTGCAAAATTAACGGAACGGAACGGGAGTTATTGAGCAAAAACTTTTGGATGTAAAATCTCATAGTCCACGCGAACGAAGTCGCGGGCACAGATAGTTATGTTTATTTATACACAATACAATAGTTTTGGGTCTCTTTATTATACTGCGTACTCTCACATTGCTCCAAATAATCACATGCCGAAATTTTCGGTTACGGAGTAGAGAAAAATAAAATATGTTTTTGACTATAACTTCTTTAATTTTCATGCTATCACAATTTTTAAATTTAATTTTTTGTAAACAGAAGGCCATACCGGTTTATCTTATCTTTATAAGAAACAAGAAATAGAGTATCATAAAAATTATAATTTTTCCAATTACGAAGGATTTTATTTGGATAATCTATTTATTTTGACTTTCTTGACATATTACAATGTATGGAAAAGGCCATACCAATATATCCTAGATAATGCGTATCTATATCAAGATCAACTAGTTTGGCCTAGTCTAAACTGGTTTATCCTAACGGGCTTAGGACAAACTAGTTTGGACTAGGCTATACCGGTTTATCCTGACGGGCTTAGGACAAACTAGTTTGGCCTAGGCTAAACTAGTTTGTCCTGAAATCGGGTTTGGCCGGTAACATATATATACCAGACTGTTGGAGATATATTTAGATTTTTTGTGGTTCATGTTACAAATATTTTTCTGTACGCATTTTGAAAGCTATACCTACAAAATGATGGACAATATGCGAATCAATTCAAGATGAGTTGATATAATATTCCATATAACAAAGTAACAGTACATATACAAAGCTAAAACAACGGTAAACTAAAAAAAGAAACTGATACAGTTTGCGTATAGCACCCTGATAAAAGATTATGGCGGCGCAGTAACGAAATCCCCTCACCGGGGTGTGTACATCCTTTGTGACATATAGTACTTTAGGAGCTCAGAGATACACAGGCTGTATGTACAGTAAAATAAAGACAGTAAAGAGTTCTGGCCAGGAAATCAATTAACTTTGTACATAATAAGTTTGGACCTACACTATAAAAATGGTTAAAGGTGCTCGATGAAGTTTTGCTTAATAGGTCTTCTTGACAAAAGCGAATTTTCTTACTAAATATGAAAGTAGGTACAATTGTCAAATAACAATCATAATAATAACGTTGACGACCGAAAAGTGTCGAAAAAATACAAGGTATTCGATACACTGTTGTAGTATTTTTACTGTGTGCGAAGCTTACTCATGTACTCACACCATTTGAGAACTTGCCTACCTACCAAGGTGAGCCTGTAAAATGAGATCCCAGCAACTTTATTTACCTCCGAAAACTAATTTAGGATAACGACCAGCAGCACTACGTAAAGCTGCCCAAATAAATTATTACTTAGATACCTATTTCAACAGTTACCACACTGAAAACGAAAATGTCTTATTGATTTATTAGAGGCAAATGCCACGGAGAGACAAAGATGTCTTGGGATAAAATACTAAGTCAGAATAAAATAAATCTGAGGGTATGATAAGAAAATGATTAAGAACCAAACAAGGGTTGTCTTATTCGTACTTATCATTATGGACAAGATGCTGACCTATGGCAAAGGACACACTTTCGCAAGCTGTTGGTATAATGTCCACTAACTTATTCTATGCCAGAGGCCACGACTATAGTTATGTTATCTGTGCCAGGACTCATTTTGGGCCGTTGCGCCATTTGGTTGTAGGCTTGATCATATTATAGAAGTCATATTCGGATAGCGATAAACTCTAATCTCTTGTTCGGAGGGCAATCGTACTTGAGTCTATACCTGATGTTCTTTCCCAGGGTCCCCGTGGAAGGTGGAAGTGATGGCGGGGCCGGCGAGCGGGGGCGGGGGCGAGTCCACCAGGCTGATCCCCGCGCGGGTGCCGGCCGTCTTCGAGATATCCACCTCACCAGGCACTGGAAACTTCAGCAAGAATGAGGTGAGATGAGTTGGACCACAGAACAACGTTTTTTGTTCGAAGCTGTGGAATGTATGACTGATTTGATTCAGTTACTTTAACATAAACTCCATGATCGAAATTAACTATATCCATCCATGTATGGCCATCAACATCTTTGCCAATTATGGACGGATTAAAAAAACAAGTTTTGAAATCAGAGACCACGACAATTTTAAGTCGAAATAACTTTAAAATATTGTACACTTTCTTTCATATATTTGAACTAACGTGAAATTGTCCTACGAGTGGGATAAAAGCCTTTGCACTTGGAGTTTGTGCGTCATATTATATTATATCTAGACATTATATGATTTTCAGCCGTTAATCTGTCTGCGTACAATGAGAGCAATATATGGGCTAATTGAAATATCTGTGAGTATTTTATTACACTGTTCTTTCTTTACAGGTGGGAGTAACAGTCACAGCTCCCTCCAGGAGGCCAGTGACGGCGCGAGTCCTCGACGTGGCCGAGAGGCCCGGAGTGTTTCGCCTCGAGTTCACGCCCGAAGAGGTCGGCACACACCTGATCGATGTAAGTCAATTTCAATTAAGAGACGTCAGCAACCGCTGGTGCTAGTGTTGTGCCGGTTATGACATATCTACTGGCATCTTCCGCTGGAATTTATAGTAGGTACTTAATGTATGTAAGATCTAAAGTCAGCATTTCTAAAACGTTTTTTGTTGTGCTTATGCGGATCGATGAACAATATTTACTGTAGGAAACCATCGTTATTAATAAAAAAAACTAGTTTATGTCAGTATATTTTTTTCTCTCGATGAAAACGATCGTAGACAGGAGACTGATTATCCTATTAAAGCATTTAGACCCTTAATGCCTAATGGTGCAATAGAAGATTAATTCTAAACCAAGCATTTCAAAGAGTCAATTAGGTGCCAACAGGTTGTTGGTCAAACTAGGCACGAAGTGAAGTAAGCGTGCCTCACTTAGGCACTTAACTTTGTTCTTTGACACGAGATCCACACGTTTACTCACACTAACCTAAAAGTGTGTAGGTACACTTATGTCCTTATGTTACAGGTTATATTATAGTAGTTATATTTCGATTTTAGTCGGTAGATACCTTTATAATGCCAACATTTAGGACCACCACCACCAACCACCTTCTGTAACATTTGGAGGAGCAATAATCGATAGTCCTTTATATTAAGAAGTCATAGTCTCGTTCAAAAAGAATATAATACCTACAATCTAAACATTGATCGATTGATGATGACGACCAGAATAAATGTTCTGTTGTGATGAGAACTGAGAGCAATGACCCGTAACGGGCTTACAATCAATCTGTCATTCATTTTATTATTCCTGTTTCATCAATAGCAATACTCAGATTTATAACAATAACTCAAGAATAATAGATTGAACACATAATGGTTTTTGGTGGTTACTAATGACTTTAGGACATTAACTAACTTCTATATTTTTTTTGTTAATCTTTACCTACATACTTAGTTAGTAAGTACGTAAAACACATAACTTTATTAAATGGTAATATGGATTAATTACATACCCGGTCATTTGTGAGTGAACACAAAAACTAATGTTAATTAATTACCTACTAAAAGTAGTTCTGTATCGTAACGAGCTGAAGCAGGTACCGACCCAATGATGCGATTCTAGGAAACGCAGGTCTGCGCCTGAGGGGAACAAACTTTCATAAAGGCTTTTAGAGCAAGTATTTTGATAAGCTGTAGCTGTAAGCTCACAGGGTGTTTAAATAGGTTGCGAAGTTGCAAATTTCACTTGAAATATAGGAAGAGAAACATATTTATGTTCCAACATTTCCCTTTAATAGGTTTATTAAGCCGTCGATAGGGGTCTAAGTAAATACATTACCTATTTACGGCTGCTTCTAGCAGTAGAGTCATCGTAAGACAGTAAGATAATGATATTATTATTATACCTACCTACCTAATACCTATGTATTTAAAATATCTACTTTACTTTGTTCACAGGTTTCGATCGCCGATGACAAGTTGGCGGCAGGACCTCTGGTCGCCAAGGTGTACGATGCCAGTCTCATCAAAGTGACTGATGTCGGCAATGCTGTTGTTGGACAACAATGTCAATTCAAAGGTACAATCTTTAATATTCTGGGCAAACAAGGTTTATAGCAACAATCAATGTTACACTTGATGTATAACAAGATTACAATATAAGAACATAAGAATAGAAACAGTCAGGGATACCAGTACAATATACAATTATCTGTCCGGTGGTTGGTGAACTGTATACGGGTAAGCGACCCCGGCTCCTCGAGCTACTATCGACTCAGTCCAAATCATCCGAGGCGATAGTATCCTTCCTTCCCTTTTCCTTCCCTGTCATATATCCTTGCTACTCGTGGGAACGCAATGACCTTGTTAAAACAATGCACAAGGCAAAATGGCGGCGACGTGGTCCACAACCCGTCACGTCACGTTTCCCACAGAGGTCACGTTTCCCACAAAAGTGGATCGCTGAAAGTGATCTCTGCCTACCCCTCTGGGAAAAAGGCGCGACTGTATGTATGTATGTATGTACAATATAAGAAGGTCACCCACTCATAGCGTAGAGTAACTCATTGATCAAGAAATGTGATTTTTTTTCAGTTGATGCAAGTGCCGCTGGAGAAGGGCAGCTTGAAATTTCAATAAATGAAGGCGAAGTACCCAACCATGTACAGGTAAATATGATATCCTACCTATCTATAGTTGCCTACTCAGGCCCGCCACTAGCTCGTCGAACGCCCGCGTGCAATACCGATTAAGCCGCCCCATATACAATCTTCTTTTTTTTTTGATGCGGTGAAATGCGTTACGCACCTTCACCGTGAGAGGGGGTTCTCTTCCGGTGGTGTGTCGGACGGCGAGAAGATGGTAAATGCCAGTTGCCGCTCCTTTGCGAAGTGCAATGGCCAGGGGGTCTACCGACTAAAACACCGCGATGTACCTCCATGGCCTTGGCGACGTCATGGTTCCTAGCATAGCCCAACTACCACGAAGCCGTCGGCGAACAGCCCCAAAGGGCTCCATTCAAGCGCCCCGAGGGAGGTATCGGAGTAACCCGGTACACGGGGTCGCTCCCGTCACTCTTGCTCACTCTGCTGGAGTGTGCAAACTGGCGTACAAAATTGCGCCGCGCACGTCCATTTCTGCGCCTTCGATACGCCGGCGCGGAGGGATCATTCTCCCGCGCTCGTTCGGCCTCCTCCTTCTGCGAAATAACTGTTTCGCAGAACGAGGCGACCGCCACCCAGACCTCCCTTTTTTGGGCCATCCCCGCCAAAAGTTGGGGAAGGGAGTCGATCTGGCCGGCCACGGTGTAGAGGGCCGATCTTTCTGCAGACCACGACGGCACACAAAGAGTGTGTGGTCCGCTGTGTCTGCGTTCACCTTACACACCGAATCCTCCCGCTGGATGCGGTGCAGGAACTGGCCGAAGCAGCCGTGCCCGGTAAGCACCTGCTCCAGGCGGTAGGATAAAAATCCATGCACCCGCTCGAGCCGCTGTTCCAGTATGGGCCCAAGGGCATCCATCAGGTTGCGACCAGATGGTGCGGTCGCCATATCACGCGACCACTGCCGAACCTATTCGCCCCGTTCCTCTCGCGCAAACGCCACTCGCTCTTCCAGTGAGGGGCGGAGTCCCCGATTCTTGAATTCGGCCTGCCACATGTAAGTTATAGCCATTGATATGGACTCCATTTTCCACGGCGGGGTGCCAAACAATGCACACGCCGCCGGGAAGCCCACCGACTGGTAGGCTCACGCCACCCGGCATGCAATCACCCGCTGGGGTTTACGGAGTAGGGCGGTGTTCCCCTGTGGTGGAGGGAATCCGCCCAGATGGGAGCTCCGTAGAGGGTCATACTGCGAAAATATCGGCGTAAAGCCGCCGGCATTTGGCCCTGGGCCCTTCAGATTTAGGAGTAGCCACCCCAGCGAGTCCGCCGCCTTGAGGAGGCGCGGCGTCAGCCCACTAAAATGTGGGAGAAACTGCCACCGCGCATCCACTCGGACTCCCTCAACTAAGATGTTAGCGTTGGTGGGAGGTCCTTTCCGAGACGTGGAAGTAAACGGCCGCGGTCTTCTCCAGCGCCACAAGAAGCCCAAGACGCCATATACAACTCTACTTATTTCAAGTATCAAATCGAATTCGAGCCGTTGTCCGTTGAAAAAACAACAACAAGCCGGATTTAGACCCCATTTTTTCTACTTCAGACCACCTACACGCAATCAACCAAATCGTTCAGAAATTTTGTCAAATTTAATAACAGCAAACATAAGACTACATGCTTCTGCTCCATCATTCAAGATCTTTAAAAGGAGTAAAGCAAGGCTACCCACATACGCCGCCGTGGGAGGCTCAGCAAATGACGGCGCTCTACGAGTGGCAGAGCAGCGCGAGATGGGCTCCCGTCCAGGGTTGCAGGACCGTAGAGAATTTTTGCGCGACTCGCGCGAAGTATTAGTAGCTGCGAATGGTCTGAGAGTCGAGTCAGCGAGCCGTCGCCTGCTGGATGCGCACGGGCCAATTTTGAATATTTGGCTCAAGCGGGCGCACGGCTTTTTTCGTTTCGCCTGCACCTGCACCAAAGCAGGTGCTGACCGGGCATGGTTGCTACAACTAGTTTCTGCACTGCATCCAGCGGGATGATCTACCAATGTGCCGAGAGCGTGGGGCACAATTTGCGGACCACACACTATCCGAGTGTCCGTTGTGGTCCGAGGAACGGTCGGCCCTAACATCCGTGGTCGGCCGGTCGCTCTCCCTACCCCAACTTCTGCGGGGATGGCGGAGAGCAGGGAAGTCTTGCGGCGGACTCTATCTTCTGTGAGACCGTCATGTCCAAAAGAAATCGAGCTGAGGATCGATAATGCCTGGAAGAGCTTCTGGTCCATGAAGGACTACATGAAGGGTAACTTTCCACTCTTCCTAAAACGAAAACTCATCGACGGCAACATTGATGTTGATGAGAGGTCGGCAAAACTGAAGTGGAACTGGGCAGGTCACGTGGGTCGAATGGACGCCGGGAGATGGGCAAAACTAGTCACCGAATGGCAACCGAACGGTCGTCTGCCAAGGGGAAGACCTAGGATGGCGCGATTATCTCGACGCTCAAGACCTAAACTGGCCATCTCTAACTACAGATTGGCAGAAATGGAGAGAATTGGGCTCCCCCAATTCTCTCCATTTCTGCCGATTTGTGGCCTAAGAGCCTCCGCCCTTACCTAGTAGTCACAACAGGCTAAATAAAAAAGAACTATATTTGAGTAAATAACTAAAAAAATTAATTGCCGTTCGTTAGTCTGACTAAAACTCAAGAACGCCTGAACCGATTTAGCTAATTTTGGTTTTGAAATGTTCGTTGTAGTCCAGGGATGGTTTAAATTGTAAAAAAATATAGAAAACATAAGTACTTATAGGCGGTATGAAATTCGCCGGGACCACTAGTATATAATAATAATTAAGACCACAAAATCTGTAAATTAATTGAAATGTCGTCGTCGTTGGGCTTAACCAATAATTAACCGTGTGTACGGTGTCGCGGGGATTCCTGATGGAATGTCCCTAATTTAACGTAAAACTATTGGTAAAGAAGATCTGGGAGTTCCCCAAAGTCATTATTATGACACGATAAAAAGATATTGGACATCATGCAAATTACGAGAATGTTTCTTTTTGGTTTCCGTATCTGATTTTGCCGCCCCCTTGACCATGCCGCCCTTGTGCGGTGCACGCCCTGCACGCCCGCTCCTGGCGGGCCTGTGCCTACTACTATCATGCCCGCTAAATTCCTTTAAAGCTACTTTGAAGTAGGTACTATGTGAGTAGGTAAGTAGATGATGTACCTAATGATGGCTACCTTCATACCTATATTTTTATTATAGGTTGTTGGTGGTGGGCGATGCTTGGTGTTCTGGCGTCCAGAGGCGCCGACCCCGCACCGAGTGGACATCAAATTCAATGGGGAACCAGTGCCATCATCGCCATTTGTCTTCCACGTGGCTCCCGCACAGAGAATCACAATAGACACCACACAAGTTGGTTGGTATTTTTGAAAAATATTCTTAAGACTGAGACTTTACATTGAAAAATGTTTTTTTAAACAACAGTTGCATAAAGTCGCCTTTTAATCATAATAATTATTAGCATTTATGGCATCCTCTTAATAAAGCTACAAATCTAAAGGACAAACAGACATACCTGACGAATCTTTAAGGATTCCTTTTTTTATGTCATTTAGTTACGGAACTCCAAAAAAATCTTTTCAATTGCGTTTCGTTCTTAAATAATATAATTATTTTGTGAGGCAACGAAACGTACGATATTGACAAAGACAGTTCCCTCAGTGACATTTGTTTATTTACCAACATACAACGAATTCTTATATTGTGTGTGTGTTTTCCGACAGAATTAATACCAGTTGGTGAGGTAGCATCATGCTCCGTCCGAGTGGAGGGCTCTGGCGGCGGCGAGCTGACCGTGACGGTCCGCGGGCCGCGGGGCGAGGTCCCGGTCAGACTGACGGGCGATGTGGTCACTGGTCTAGTGGCCAGTTTCACGCCAAGACACGTTGGACCTCACACGCTGACGGCGCATTATAATAACCAGCCAGTGCCTGTAAGAAATTTATTTACATTTTCAAATGAGAGATTTTTAAATGCTCACACGATTATAGGCATATTCTAACCATTCATTTTATTCTATTTATCACAGATATACTAAGAGTGTGTTCAGCACTGATGAATTCACGCATTATTATAATTTTAAGTAGCTAGTGGTTAAAGATCAAAATAAGCAAGATCAAGTTGTCAATCATGTGCAATTTAATATCCGGTCTTATGATTTTGTGTGACCACTTTATTATAATTAGATGACAAAGTATCATACTGAAACAGTAAAGACATAATGTTTTATCAACTAACAAAACAATAAATACTGGTTTTCAGGGCACCCCCTTCACATGCAAAGCATATGATGGAAAGTTGGTAACTGTGACGGGAGGGACTTCAGCCCGTGTTGGTGTTCCTGTGCAGTTAGCAGTAGATGCAGCACAAGCCGGGGAAGGGAATTTGGAAATCACTGTTGCCGCACATGGCTTGAATATACCCACACAAGTCCATCCACAGGTAATAAATAATATTCAGGTGCGGTTTAAGCTTGTCAATTTTATTTATGCCGAATTTCATTGTATATTGTACCAAATTTAAAAAAAATGTTGACATCAGTTTTATTGTTTTCAGGGAAATGCTCGTTTCACTGTGTCATTCACACCAACTGAAGCATGTCACCATGTTGTCAATGTCTCATTCAATAAGGTAAATACTTTTAATCAATAAGCACAACTATACTACAAGAACCTGTTTAAAATACTTTACTATAATATTTAATCTGTGTTGGACAAAGTCTTAATCTTCTCTTTACAACTCGTCCAAACAGATGAGGGTACCAGGATGCCCACTGATCATAGAAGTGTCAGAGGGCACGGGCAGTGGGGCGCGCGTGGCGCTCCCAGGGCCGGTCCCACTGCACCAGCCGGCATCACTCACTCTTCACCACCCCACCGCCACTCTTGACCAGATAGAAGTCAATGTTGAAGGTATGTTCAGATTATAGAATGGAACCCCAGATATGGAAGATTGTTAAGCCAATATATTGCAAGAAAAGGCACTAATCAATTTTTATATCTCTTGGCTACCTATATGTATAATGGTTATTTTTTTTCTTTGAAAATATCCACTTGACACACAAATGCATAATAATATTAAATATCTCTCTCTCATATGCTATCCAATTTTGTATTAGGAGGTGGATAGTGTTTAATTATGTGCCCCTTAACATTATAGCACTCTATAATTCATTACCATTTGAATGTTGCTTTCACAGGCATAGTTTTAAATTTTCAATAAAATCATAAAATACACTTTTTGATTCATTACAGGGTATGGGTGGTATAGATGAAAAATTAACATGGTACACTTGAAATTAAATCGAAAAGGAAAAGATGACACAGAAAGTCTAGGAGTCTTTGATGAAGAATAGATAAAAGTAGATTAGTATAAGAATATTTAGTAGAAAGTAATAGACACTTATTCGGTTCATAATGCTTTGCAGTACTAACAATGTAACAATCCACCTCTTAACATTTAATTTTGAATTTTTATTACTAACATTAATTTGACTAATTCTGCTTTATCATTATAAGCTTAGGTTTTACTGCTTACAGTTATTTTTAAGGAAATTAATCCCATGGTAAAGTGAGTTAAGTACTCAGGTTCATAAATGATAAATAGTTTAGTGTCAAATTGGTTTCAGAACGAAAATACTCAAATAACATGACACTGTAACAATCATTTAAGATATATGCTCATCCGCTTCGCCCTAACTCCTAACAATCATTTACGAAGAAATGAAGACAAGATGGCCGTTGGTAAAAACAGAAACCATATAAAATTGAATTAAGAATCACCAAAAAATTCATGGTCAGTTAAAAAACGTACAAAATTAAAAAAAAGTTAAAAAAATAAATTTTAAAACAGGCCTGGCCATCAAAAAAATAAAAGTAAACTCGGGGGTAGAGGTTAGGATGTTAGGGCGCGGCGGTGAGCTGAGTGTACGACGGACGCAGGTCCCAACGGCGCGTCGGTTCCGGCGGCGGTCGCGGCGGCAGGCCCGGCCGTGTTTCGAGCCGAGTTCGTGCCCAAAGCTGTGGGAGAACACCGGCTCAACGTGCTAGTGGACTCCTCCCCTATACCAGCCAGTCCTTTCCACTTAAAAGTGAGTAAAAAAACAGTTCATAATTTTTTTTATTATTCATGTTTGATTTAGTTTCTTATGTTTAGCATTACTCACGTATATGCAAGTTTTGTTACTGAAAGAACTTGTATTACATTCGAGTTAAATATAAATCTAAATTGTTTTGTTCGCAGGTATATGACGTCACAGCGATTAGAGTGAAAGATGTCGCTCATGGAACAGTCGGAAAGCCCGTGACCTTTTTAGGTAAATATATCTTTCTAAGTTTCATAAGTGGCCATATATTTATTTTACCTGACTTTGCTACAGCCTTAGGACTGACTTTCACTAACAGCTTTACCGGACAGGCCGGGTTTATATTATATCTGATAACACTTTGGTGATGCAGTACATACTTCTCAAAACACGTAATATCTTCCGCAGTGGAAACAATGGCAGCTGGTCCAGGGAATCTCGAGGTGACAGTGAACGGAGGCCGAGTCCCTACCGCCGCAGCCGCCCAGGGCGCTCACACATACGCCATCAGTTTCACACCAAGGGACCCTCGTCCGCACACTGTTGAGCTTCGTTTCAACGGAGACCACGTTCCAGGTTAGTTCCTTAGAATCTTATTAAATTATGGCAGCTGGTTTAGACAGAAGCAAAATTGTATGTTGAGAGTGTAAATCTCCAAATTGGACTTTTCATACAAACTTGACCACTTCTATCGTGTCGCGCGAGCCGTTAGTTCTACCGCGGTCGCTACTGCTTGCGTTTATTATAGCAAAAAAAGATATTTCGGATACTAATAATCGTAGTAACGAATACAGAAACGTATATAACTACTAATGAAATTCCTAAATAAAACTCAATTGAATTGAATTAGTATACAATAGTCTCATACAAGTTGACTAAATAAATTAAATTTCAACAGGTAGTCCCTTCGTTTGCCACGTGTCTGCGCCAGCGCGAGTGATCGGCGCCGGGTCGGGGGAGTCCCCGGACAAAGTGTCTGTGGGCGACGCGTATACCTTCAGCGTGGACTCGCCCACTTCGCCTCACGTTGAAGTACTGGGGCCTGCTAGGAGGCCGGTGCCTGTTCAGGTAACTATGAGAGTGAAATAACAGGGTGCAACTGTGTTTGCATACTTAGTAGGCCGTAGATAGGCCGATCGGTGCAATCATTTTGCTTGCATTTACAAGACGAATACAACGCGCCAAATGTACCTATAGGGACGGACTTATATGTACTTATTTTGACACTTTGTTATGTGTATAACATTTTATGTTTTAACTATTGCATAATATTACAGACATTTATGTTTGTATCGTATTAGGTTATGCTAATTTCTATTTATTGTTTTAGGTTTCAGCTGAAGAAACAGTAGGAGAAAACGAGGCAAGCAAGCGATATACCATTTCTTTCGTGCCGGTTGATGTTGGGGACCACAGTATCGAGGTTAGTCAATTGACTTGAATAATAGCATATACATATATTTAGAACATAAACAATATCGATCAAGTCTAATGAATGGCATGCAGACAAAAGGCCACGAAATCCTGCCCAAGAAAAATTTAAATTTAAATCATAGTTTAATAATGTTTAAGTGTTGTCTCTTGTCTTTATATCTTTTTAAAACCCTTTTCATGTTCTATCTTATTGTCATTACTAGTATTGTATGCAATGATTCTTATGCGCAGGTTCGCGCCGGAGCGATGGGAGGCCACGTGGAAGGCAGCCCATTCCTGGTGAAAGCGTATAGCGCCAGCCGAGTCGCGGTCACGGACATATCGCCCGGAGTCGTCGGGCGTCCAGTGGCATTCACTATCAATGCATCGCATGCTGGTGAGCCTTCGCATTTTGTAACACATCTTTTTTTTTGTTTGCATATTTTGGAAAGAGCATTGTTATAAAACTAGACATGAAAAACAAATTACATAATGATAAACTGTCTAAAACTGAAATAATAATTATTGAATGACTGACATTGACTAAAAACATAAGTAAATGTCTTACAGTCGCCAACATTTAATATCTTGTAATTCAATTAAACGAAATTCAAAATTATTTCTGGTTTACAGGTGCCGGTAACTTGGAGATAATTGTTGCTGTCAATGGCAGGAACGTGCCAAATTATGTGCAAAGCGAAGGAAATGCGCGTTTCAAGGTAAGATCCATGTATACTTCTTGTTCTAAGTTTTGATGGCTGTGATCTGAATTTTGTCTTCCTTCCTTTCCGAGATAGAAGCTTACAGAGGTTGAAGTGCTGTCGCCGTATAACTAATAAGCATTACTTTCTCCATCTGGTGAACCTTTAGGAATAGCGCCCCAATTTTTCTTTTCCAGATTGTCTTTAGGTTAACATTTATATTGTCGGCCAGTAATAACCCTATTTTCTCCATCAGGTGAACTTCAAGCCAGTCGAGCCGGCCCCGCACACGCTCTCGGTCCGGTTCAACGGTCACGCGGTGCCGGGGTCCCCGTTCTCGTGCCCGGTGAGCGCGCCCGCCGCCGCCGCCGACGCGCGCGCCGCCGGGCCCGGCCTGGCCTCCACGCCGCGCGGCGAGCCTGCCGACATACAACTCACCGGGTTCCATTGTGAGTCATCATACCATTATACGTCCCCACTGCTGGGGCACGGGCAACGCACCCGTGGAAAGAGCCATGACGCAAGTACGTGGATGCGACTCCTATGATTCGGTCCGTATGCCGGAAGACGGGAAGGACCATGGGAAGGTGATGGGTCATGCTGGCGCACGGGCCTACTCTAAACTAGGACAATAGGGCCTTAGTCAACCACGCTGGCCAGGTGCGGTTTGGTCGACTACACAACCTAAGAATTTCTTCGTAGGTGTGCAGGTTTCCTCACGATGTTTTCCTTCACCGTTAAAGCGTCGAATTGGGGGGAGAGAATCGACAAGTAATTGAGGTCTTAATAGCTTCGTTTCAGTAGTCTGAGAAATTAGGCGAATTGTGCCCTCACAATTCGCCCACCCCACCTGGGTGGGGGGGATGGCTCTGGCTTCATGTAAATGGAGATCGCACTTATTGAAATCAAAAAGGCTTCTCTGTACGTTTACGTTCATAGCTAGATTTATAACCAAAAGCAACTAATTGAATCAATACTTTCTTACCAATAATAGATATATAATTCTGAAAGTAACTCAGCCTGTCTGCAGCGCTTCCACTCCAAAACTATCCAAACAGAAAAAACTGTCCTATAAAATAATTTCACTGTTTTATGTGATAAACAACTTCACACGTAGCTAGTCGCGGACGGAAACCTAGTGTTTATGTAATCTTGTTCAGTTTCCTAAAACAGCATATTAAACTGAACCAAAACGCATTATCTCATCACTGTTTATGTTAGCGAGCATAATTTCACCAAATATTATGATTCATCGCGTCTGTTTGCAAATCTAATGATTGTCTGAGCCGATGTTTATTTGGGTATTACACCAGTCGGTCGCGATCAAGCGCCGTGTTAGCATTTATGCGCGTGAGTCGCGCCGCCATGTCTCTATACATTGCGTTATACAAACTGGCGAACAAGCTGATTGGTTGCGTATATTTTTATTTTAAAGGTTCTTGAAAGTTATAACAAATTTAAATTAACTTAATGTGATGTATAATTGGAGTGTTAACATACAGATAAATCGTATTTAGACTCCAAAATACATTACTTTACCAGAATCAAAAGTAACTATGTATTCATTTCTGTTATCTTAGTAATGTAGTTGTTTTTATAAACATTAATTGTATTATCCTTGATTGGAGAATTTGTTTTCCTTTTAATTTGGGCAATCATCTGTTTTGATATGTATAAGAATTTGAGAGCATTCAAGTTTGCAAGACTGATCGAAGTCATGTGCTCTAACGATTATATTATTCTACACCTGGGAAATTTTAAATTGACTAAAATATTTTTGTGAATTATAGTAGAAGTTATAAATTAAACGCAGAGTATTTCCTTTCAATTTTAAATCCATATAAACCTTTAAAAAGAAAATAAAGAGTGTTATATCGTTCCAGCTGGCGAGCCGTCGCTCTACGTAACCGGGCCGGGTGGGAGCAGCGTGCGCACGCGCGTCACGCCGGCGGGCGACGGCCGCTACTCCGGCACCTACACGCCGGAAGCCGTCGGCCGCCACAGTGTGCAGGTGACCTGCGCCGGGCGGCACGTCAGCGGCTCGCCGTTCACCTGCAACGTGTACGACGTGCGGCGCGTGCGCGTCACCGGCCTGGGGCCTGGAGGTGAGAGACTATAGCCAGCTGTTCCACGTAACCGGGCCGGACGGGAGCAGCGTGCGCACGCGCGTCACGCCGGAGGCCGTCGGCCGCCACAGCGTGCAAGTGACCTGCGCCGGGCGGCATGTCAGCGGCTCCCCGTTCACCTGCAACGTGTACGACGTGCGGCGCGTTCGCGTCACCGGCCTGGGGCCTGGAGGTGAAGCACTTTAGCCAGCTGTTCTACGTAACCGGGTGGGAGCAGTGTGCACGCGGGCGTCACGCTGGAAGCCGTCGACCTCTCGTGCAATGCAAGCAACGATCATAACCACTCGGCCATCGACGCTTTTTGCTAGCCAGCCAGCTGTTTGAATTGCATTCATTCGTCTAGTTACCACAAATGACCTTTTCTAATAGTAAGCTTTTTTTCAGAGCTAGAAGGCACGCTGGAAGGACTCAGTTTGGACGACGGTGCAGACGAAGAAAGAGGCGTGGAGGTCGGCAAGCCGGTCACGTTTAGCGTAGATGCGGCGGGCGCCGGCGAGGGAACCCTCGAGCTCGTTGTATCTACGCCCTCCACTACTGTGAAGGCTGAGGTTAGTATCGTTATCTGATTGAGGATAGCCTACTGAGAGCTAAGTACTGCATGTGTAACAGAAATACCAAACCATTATTTGGTCAACCCCACCAACATGATTGCATACTTAGCATTATGCGTTAAAATGCGTGCCTAAAAATTTGTATCCCGATTTCTTACGTATTGAAACATGTGCTATTCAAATATTTCTTTTGCAACTTAAAATGTTTATTATGGCAGAAGCGTCATCTTCCTTAATCTTCACTTAACTGAAGGCCGTACTAGGCCCACGTGAATGAGACATATTAACTCAATATTTTATCGTTAAGCAGAACATTGTAGGTAGGTGCGACTTACTGAAACTTAACCGTTTTCTTGCAGGTGGTGGCAGTAGCCCGGGGCCTATACGACGTGACGTTCGTGCCTGTGTCCCGCGAGCCGCACCGTGTGTCCGTCACGTTCAACGAGCAGGCCGTGCCCGGTAGTCCGTTCGTCTGCCGCGTCAGCGAGCCACATACATACGTGCAGATAGGTACTTATTTAAGATGAAATGTCTAACGCACTGTCCGCTGTCCGCACTGAGGGTTGGCGATTTTCAGTAAGGTGGTAATCGACAATTTCGCGATAAAATGTCGCTAGTGAAAAAAATTCAAACAGATCTGTTAAGTCAGCATAAAAAAGAAGTACAAAACAATCAAAATCCTAGTAACTATTTTTGTATACAATAATGAGCTACTCTTATGGCTTTACCTTTTGGTGCTTCCAATCTTATACTAAAATGTATGTGAACAGGAGGCATAGCGACAGTAGATATCGACGAGAACCTTTCCGACATCGAAGTGATATCTCCCACGGGCACCCGCGTATCCGAAGCCACCTTGGAAGACTCCGGCCTCCTGACCTTCCCTGCTAGCAGGGTAGGCAGATACATGGTTCGGAGTTCAAGGGGACCAGTGGCTGAAGTAGAGGCGTTGGACGCGACCGCCGTCAAAGTGCTGTCCATTGGGGACGCTGTGGCGCATCGACCTGCTATTCTGACTGGTAAGTTAAATGTTATATTTAATAAGGTTTTTTTAGCGATCAGAGCCACTCTTCCGCAAGTCCTACAATGATCTCAAGGCCTCTCGAAGCCGTCAACTTATAAGTTAAGAAATTAAATTTTTTTGTTTTTTAATTGATTGCAAATTTGCTGAGTAATCAATCAGCCAATTTCAGAACTTAAGATTAGATGATTGTCGATTTGATGTGTGAGTATGTTTGGAAGGATTATTTTGCGTGTACGTAAGTACAATAGATAAATTAAATAAATAAATAAATATCTAGGACATTTCCACACACGGTCATCTAACCCCAAACTAAGCAGAGCTAGTAATGGGCGTCAGAGACTATACATACATTCATTCCACCTCGCGTTTTCCTCACGATCGTTAGTATCTGGTAACTTGTATCCCGCAGTGAGCACAAACGGCGCAGGCAACGGGCGGCTCTCCGCCCGAGTGACGTGCGCGGGCGCCGGCGTGCCGCACTCGGTGCGACGGCGCGGCGGCGCGCGTCAGGAACTGGTGTGGCACCCGGCACGCGCTGCGCCGCACCGCCTCACGCTGCTGTGGAGCGGCGCGCCCGTCGCGCGCGACCCCATGCTGCTGGACGTGCAGCCGCCGCAGCACGGCCAGGAGGTAAGCTGAGACAACGGGCGGCACCCGCCGCACCGCCTCACGCTGCTGTGGAGCGATCGGCGCGCCCGTCGCGCGCGACCCCATGCTGCTGGACGTGCAGCCGCCGCAGCACGGCCAGGAGGTAAGCTGAGACAACGGGCGGCACCCGCCGCACCGCCTCACGCTGCTGTGGAGCGGCGCGCCCGTCGCGCGCGACCCCATGCTGCTGGACGTGCAGCCGCCGCAGCACGGCCAGGAGGTAAGCTGAGACAACGGGCGGCACCCGCCGCACCGCCTCACGCTGCTGTGGAGCGGCGCGCCCGTCGCGCGCGACCCCATGCTGCTGGTCGTGCAGCCGCCGCAGCACGGCCAGGAGGTAAGCTGAGACAACGGGCGGCACCCGCCGCACCGCCTCACGCTGCTGTGGAGCGGCGCGCCCGTCGCGCGCGACCCCATGCTGCTGGACGTGCAGCCGCCGCAGCACGGCCAGGAGGTAAGCTGAGACAACGGGCGGCACCCGCCGCACCGCCTCACGCTGCTGTGGAGCGGCGCGCCCGTCGCGCGCGACCCCATGCTGCTGGACGTGCACCCGCCGCAGCACGGCCAGGAGGTAAGCTGAGACAACGGGCGGCACCCGCCGCACCGCCTCACGCTGCTGTGGAGCGGCGCGCCCGTCGCGCGCGACCCCATTTTTTTTCGCTGTGAAATGCTTTACGCACCTTCACCAGGAGAGGGGGTTCTCTCCCAGTGGTGTGTCGGACTTCCCAACGGCTGGCGAGCAGATAGTAAATGCCAGCCGCGGCTCCTGAGCGGGGTGCAATGCCCAGGGGGCTTACCGACTAAAACACCGCGGTGTACCTCATCGCCGAATGGCAGCATCATGGGACTCCGAAACTATTCTTCAACTACCATGACACCGCCGACGTTGCCCAAAACGGGCTACACACACTCCCCTAGTGGGAGAATGACGGGGGACCCGGTACACGAGACCGCCCGTCCCTCAACAGCGGCCGTTAGTGCAATGCCGACGGGAGTGTCCCCACACCCGCCGCCGGCTGGCCACCGCTGGACCCTGGTGCTATAGCGCGAGCGTATGCTCGCCGTGCGCGTCCGGTCCTCCTCTTCCGGATGAGTGGCGCGGAAGGATCGTTTTCGCGCGCTCTCTCATCCGTCTCCTTTTGGGAAAGGACTGATTCGCAGAAATTTGTGAATGCAGCCCATGACCTCGCGTCCTCTACCATCGCCTTGAGTAGGCTAGGGAGGACAAGGTCATCCCCGACAACAACCGACAGCTCCGCCCTCTGCTGAGACCACGCTGGGCACACTGAAACAGTGTGCTCCGACGTGTCTTCCGCTGCTCCACAGGAATGGCATATTGGCGTTTCTTCTCTTCGTATCCTGTGAAGGAAGGATCCGAAGCACCCGTGCCCCGTCAAGACTTGGACCAGCCGATACGATAGAAACCCGTGTGGCCGGTCCACCCACGAGTCGAATACGGGCACAAGCGCATCCAATGTGCGTCTGCCGGATTCAGCAACTGCCAGTTGCTCCTTCCACGTGGAGAGGAGCTCGTCCCGTGCCTCTCTTCGGATTGCTCCACGTTCTTCAAAGGCTGGTCTTATGCCCTGGGCCCTGAAACAATCAAGTTGCCAATATATCTTGGCTGCGCTCTCGCCTCAAGATCCCATGGAGGAGTATTTGCGAGAGCACAGGCTGCGGCGAAGCTCACCGACCTATAAGCGCGAGCTACGCGCTGAGCCATAGCCCTTTGAGGCCGCCGCAAGAGGGCTGCATTTTGTCGATATCGGAGCGACTCCGCCCAGATCGGAGCACCATAAAGGGCCATGGATTTTAAGACACCGGCGTAAAGTCGCCGGCATCTGACCCTGGGACCCCCAAGATTGGGCAGGAGCCACCCAAACGAATCTGCAGCCTTGAGCAGGCGTGGCGCCAGCTTCTCGAAATGTGGGCCAAAGGCCCACCGACTATCCAAAGTGAGGCCCAGATATTTCATGGTAGACCCTACTGGGATACGGACTCCGCCAACCATAATGCTCGCATCGGGAGGGCGGCGCTGACGAGGGCCGTGGAAAAATATGGCCTCGGTTTTCTCGAGGGCCACCCTCAAGCCTAGCATCCCTATCCGGCGGGCTATCAGAGAGCCCCAGCTGATGCCAAAGATGCAGCCTCCCCATACGTCTTCCCCCGTGCAGTCATGAGCGTATCGTCGGCGTAACAAATTACGCTCATCCCCGAGAGAAGCGATGTCCGGAAGCAACCAATCAAATCCGATGTTCCACAGGAGGGGACCTAGAACGGACCCCTGTGGAACACCAGACTCCACGCCATGACGCCTGAGACTGCCGCCCTTGTCGACGTAGACTATTTTGCGACCCTCAAGGTAGTCCTTTAGTAGGACCCTCAAATAAAGGGGAACTCCATGGAAGGAGAGCGCCTCCAGTATGGTGTCATGAGGAATGGAGTTGAATGCGTTCGCAATGTCGAACGAGACAGCCAACACCACCCCGCCGCCATCATTCACTCCCCTGCACAGCGCCTGCAGACGGGCCAGGGCGTCGATTGTAGATCTCTTCGCCCTGAACCCAAACTGTGCGTCTGATAAGTCGCAGGTGGTTGTTGATACGCGCCGAAATGACGCGTTCAAACAGTTTACCGACCTCATCTAATAGGATGATGGGCCGGTAAGCGGACGGAGAGTCAACCGGGCGACCCTCTTTGCGCATCAAACAAAGTTGGCTCTCTTTCCATGGCTGCGGGAATCTCCCGATGGCAAAACATCTGTCAAAGAGAATGCGAAACCGCTCATCCGTCTCCGTGGCTGCCAAGGCCACAATACGCGCCGGAACTCCGTCGGGTCCAAGAGCAGTCTTCTTAGCCCGACGGCACTCCGCAGCCAAATCAAACTCTTCCGCCCTTACCGGAGGAGGTGGTTCTTTAGCCGAAGTGGTCACCGGCGGGGGATCCATCTCTGCAGGGCTGAAGTCAGTACGAGGGGGAAAAGACCCCGCACTACACTTTCCTGAAGGTCAGATTCGAGGGTCTCAGTCAGTGGGGGACCAATGGGGCGGAGTTTGTTACGTACCGCCTTATACGGTCTCCCCCACGGATCGTTGTCCAAACCCTCAAGCATCTCAGCTCTCCCGCGATCCTTGGCCTCTACGATAGCCTCTTTGAGGACCCGCTTGGCCTCCACATACCGAGCATACAAGCGGGCCTCCTCCTCCAGGTCCCTTGTCAAGCGACGGCGGCGACTACGCTGGAATGCTCAACGGGCAGCGATGCAAGCTGCCCGGAGATCAGCGATGTCGTCACTCCACCAGAACACCGAGCGATGGGGGACGGGGCGACGGCACCGAGGCATGCTGGCGTCGCAGACCTCGGTTAGAGATTGGCGCAAATTGGCAGCAGACTCGTCCACTGAGCCACCGAGAGGATGAACGAACCAATCCTGGACGATGGTAGCCTCTCTTGCCATGGCGCGATCCAGGTGAGTGAATGCCCAGCTTGGAAAAACATGCCGGCCTCCTACAGAGCCTGTGTGTTGGTATTGCTGAGGAAAACCTCCCACCTAATGAATCGGTGGTCGGACAATGTTTCCCCCAGCTCAACTTTCCAGTTCTGCACACGTGTTGCGAGAGCCGGGGTGTCTAACGAAACGTCTACCACGGACCCCCCCTGCTGCCGCACGCACGTGTGAGTAGAACCTCTGTTTAAGAGGGTGAGCCCCACGGAAACTGCCCAGACCTGCAACGCTGGACCGCGTCGGTTGCATTTTGCAACCGGATTTCCCCACGCAACCGCCTTTGCATTAAAGTCCCCAACGAGAAAAACTTGTCGGGGCCTAACTCTACCGATTGCTGCTGTCAAGACATTAAGCAAGTTCTCAAATTCATGGAATGGGCGATTAGGAGAAAAATAAACACCTATCACGACCATGTCCCCCCACGCAGCAGCCACGTATCCGCTCCCCCGTTCGACTAGTGATAGAGGGGGAGAGTCCGTAGACGGACGCGCGGCAATGGCGACCAGTTGGTCTTGGTCACTAAGCCAGTGCGGAGGCACGTAGTACGGCTCCGCGATCACTGCTACGTTTATCAACCACTCCGCCATTGCTTGCGACAACATGTCTTGGGCTGAGCGGCAGTGGTTAGTATTCGCTTGCAAAAACGAGTATTTGGTCGTACTAGACATTGTTATTGCCATTTTCCTCCCACTACGTCCATGGCGGCAACCGTATCAGCCACTGGGGCCTCCGGTGCAGCGCTGGCGACTGGTCCGCTCCTGAAGATCGCCTTGCCCTTCCTATATGGGGGATTGCAACTGCGCCCCCCCATATTGTGATCTGCCTTCCGGCCGCTCTGAGCACAGACTGCGCAGTGCGGCTTGCTTGAGCAGCTGGCCGCCTTATGCCCAGGCTTGCCACACCTCAGACAGAGGTCCTCCCGTTGTATCGACGACGGGCAACGAACGCGTGTATGACCAACCCCAAAGCAGCGGAAGCACCGCAAAGGTTGGTCCTCGAGGACCCTGACGGAAGCCGAACTAAAACCGATGAGCAGTCTTCCTCCGTCCTGGATTGCTTTAGCGGCGGTTACGGGGCACTGTAAGCGGATAGTGCCCACACCCCCACGACCTGGCCTAATCTCGCCTGCCTTGATGAAATTAGCGAGGCAACCCCCCACTGCAGAGATCTTCTCAACCACCTCGTCTCTGGTGATAGAATCATCCAGGTCTGAGATGATTAGTGAAACCATCTTCTGAGGTCTAGAGACCACGGCGACTTCAGCAACCGCCGCCTTCAACCTTTCGGCAAAAAGGTCGGCATTTTTCGCGCCGTCAGTGCCCGGAAACTCAAACTTCCGGGCCCCGGTCTGCGTTTGTTTAACCCTAGCCGGTCCGACGCCCAACTCTTCCATGTTGAGGTTACAGCGAGCCTTACGAAGGACCTTTTCATAGGTCTCTCCACTTCTTTCAGCCTCAGCGGTTAAAGTGATGACCACTGCAGCCGTCTTGGGTGTAGATAGTCCTTTCTTCTTAGGCGTCTTCTTTCTCTTCTTCTTCCCAGCTGAAGGCTCTGCCGGTTTTCCCTTCCTATCCTGGCTTGAGTTAGCTGCGGACTTAGATGGTAGGCCGGCTGGGGCATCCTCTTTTTGTGGCTTCCGCCTTTTCTTCTTCTTCGTTACCGTCACCCACGACCGCGCTGGAGTGGTTGAAGGCAAGAGGATATCTTCGCCCTCCCTGTCAAAATCCGTGGCTGTGTCTGAATTAGGGCGTTGAGAGGCCAAAGATGTTGACGCCTTTGGTGTTGTAGTTACAACTTTTGTTTACCCTTTGTTCGTTGGGACTTCGGTGGATCGGGGGCTTTGAAAGTGACCTCCGAGACGTTCTTCGCTCTATCATTTTTGCTGTCGGCCGCTAACGGTGGACGCATTGACTTCTTAGGTAGAAGTCGATCCTCAAGCCCTTCAATTAAGGAGCGAGTAAAGAAGCGGTCCTCTTCCATTGCTTTGATCCGCTCCTCTCGACATACTCTTCGCATAAGAGCCTCTATGCTCTCAGGAGCTTTCAACGGCACTGTCTCGGTTGCAATGGTACCCTCCGATACTTGCATTGGGACCCCTAAGATGGGAGACCCGGCTCTTCGGTTTAGAGACCTTCTGTGTGGTTGATGTCCACCACAATTACATAGCGCCAGTGCTTTCTTCATCTCCTCCATTTCTTTAGCCCACCTATCCATCGTGGCCTGGAGTCGTCTAGTCTCGTCAGATGACGCTCGCTGGACCAGCTCCGTGACACGGCTGCGCAGACTCTCTGCAAGGTCGTAGAAGCCTCTTTTGAATTGACCTTTGAGATTCTTTGACCGTTTGGTCAAGGAGATCAGATACTCGCAGTCTTCTTCAGCACCCTTCTTGATCTCATCGACTGTCATGTCCTCCATCTGTACTCTTAGAGTGACACCGTATCCCTCTTTGTCCTTGGCTTTGCGAAGTGCTTCTAATCTAGCTAGCTCCTCCTGTTCCGCCTGTAACTTAAGTGCCTCTATTCTGGCAGCGTTGTACTCCCTTTGGGCCTCCGCTTTACCGGCACAGTCCCCTGTGGAGGAGGGGTTACCCTTCCCCTTCTTGGCTTTTGGCTGCTTTGGCCGACTTTCATCCGATAGCTCTGTTTCAGAAGCCGAACACTTCCTCTTCTTAAACTCCGATCGGTTTGAGATAAGACTCTCCATCGACCCGGTGATCGTAGGCGCATCGGACTCGCTCTCTGACTCCACTACCAGGTTATGAAATCGATTATTCGACTGGGCATCGAACCTCTCTACATCGCCGCTCAAAACGCGACTAATGGGCCGTTCAAAATGTGCGTTATCTGTGGATTCACAGCAGCTAACATCAACGCGTGCCTCCTTCAGCTCCAAACCAGAGAAGACGGCGCCGCTCGTAAACGACGAAGCCCTCCTCCTCGTCTCCGGGATGCTAACCCCATCTCCCACAGCACGCCTTGGGCTGCTACCCCCAGTCACTCCTCCAGCTACATCATCAACACGAGAGTTGGCCCCCAGAATACGTGGGCCGGCCGCCACCCGAAGGTGACGGGAGGGATTCCCCACAGCGTAGCTGTAGGAACCCTCCTGGGGTAAATTTCTGTTTCCCTGCGTGTCCATGATAAAAGTTGGCCGAATTTTTATCGAGGTACGACCTACCCTCTAAGCCCCAACAACTCCCCCCCATTTGGATTTTTTACCGAGGTGCTCTCCTCTTAGGGTCGCCGAGCAGGCAAACCCCCCTACCCCTAGCCGATCCGCAAGAGTGCGGTCCAGCTAGGAACAGGTTGCCCGACGGGAACGCAGAAAGCAAATCCCGCCGCGCCGCGGAGATACTCCGCCATCCCTCGTCCAAAGACATCGACAAATCATCTTTCGAAAACGAAAAATGCAAGCCATTTGGCAACGTAGTAAATAACCTCCACCACCACCAAACAGCGCCCACAGAACGGCCTAAATAGACCGTTGACGCGCTCTGCCACCCTCTCTCGAACAACGGAGAGAAAGCGCAAGAGCGCGCGCCACCAAGAACGGCAGTGGCGCCGCAAGAGGGAGATGAACACCCTCCCCCCTGCTGGGTTTCTGTCCGCGCCGGCACAAGGCCGGTACCCCCCATATCTGGAGGGCTTTCCCCTATCCGCAACCTGGGGACGCGTCCGATAGCAGATCCCATACTGCCACGGATCGCGCGCGACCCCATGCTGCTGGACGTGCAGCCGCCGCAGCACGGCCAGGAGGTAAGCTGAGACAACGGGCGGCACCCGCCGCACCGCCTCACGCTGCTGTGGAGCGGCGCGCCCGTCGCGCGCGACCCCATGCTGCTGGACGTGCAGCCGCCGCAGCACGGCCAGGAGGTAAGCTGAGACAACGGGCGGCACCCGCCGCACCGCCTCACGCTGCTGTGGAGCGGCGCGCCCGTCGCGCGCGACCCCATGCTGCTGGACGTGCAGCCGCCGCAGCACGGCCAGGAGGTAAGCTGAGACAACGGGCGGCACCCGCCGCACCGCCTCACGCTGCTGTGGAGCGGCGCGCCCGTCGCGCGCGACCCCATGCTGCTGGACGTGCAGCCGCCGCAGCACGGCCAGGAGGTAAGCTGAGAGTCTGAGACTACGCTCCCCGAACACGATCGAAGCTAGGTAGCTTGATAATAGATCTTCCATTAATAGGAATACTCCTTAACACATTACTGTCCGCTTGTACGCGAACACATTGATGTCTTTTTAGTAAAAAATAGAATGTTCGGTTATAGTTTAACATATCAGGCTAAGTAATAAAGATGGTTATGGTGCCACCATGTAATTTGTTGCAAATTATATTTACCTGCGTATTTCAAGTTCTGATCACTCACTAATGGGTGCTGGATAATGACGTCAATTTCTAAATTTATTTCAACATTAATTGATTTTTGTAATATCACGTTAAACAATACAGAATTACATTAATTAGGATGTATTGACATTATCCATTACTCTTTCTGTGCGGCTAGCGACAGGTAATTGGAGAGTGAAGATACTTTATTTCTCAAAATCTCGTTCTATTGTATAGTAACCTCAGTAAGTAATGTAATACTTGTGTTGGGGTAGACTCGGCTAGACACTAGATACAAATGGAGTAATTCCATTTTCGCATTATTTTAATACATTATTTTTCAGCTTTTCTTTTAACAATCAATAAAATATTAACTCGATGGCAATAAATAAATTAATCTTATCTCCCCAGGTGACAGCATCAGGCCTAGGCTTGTACCAAGCGCAAGTGGGTCGTGTAGCGTCATTCAGCATTGACACGCTGGGCCGGCCTGCACGAGAGTTCGACGTAGTGGTCTCAGGCCCTGGGTCTAGAGCGCTGCCGGTGCGCTGCTACCAGACTAAGTCCGGGCTACTGCAAGCCGAGTACACCATCACTGAGATCGGACAAAGCACTATAGGTGAGAATGGTTTAAGTATCCCCTAAGCCTGTACCAAACGCCTGTAGGTTCGTTATATCGAGACGCTGCACTGGACAGGCCCGCGCGAGATTTCGACGTGGTGGTCTGAGAGCCCGAGTCCAGAGCTACTGAACTAAGTAGAGAGCGTAGAACAAAGTGGTCTGTTTCTACACTTTAAATACTCTGAAATCCCTACTCTCATGGTACTTTTATCAAAATTTTCATTGTGATTCTGCCTTCAAAAGCATTTTCTCCTTATATATCCTACTAAGCAGAATGATGTTTTAAGACAATATATGTTTTAATATTGTTTCAGAGGTACTCCACTTATCCAAGCCAGTGACCGGAAGTCCATACACATGCGAATCATTTGACCCGAACAGAGTCATAATATCTGGGCTACCCACGGGGAACATCATTGCACAAACTCCTATCAACTTCACTGGTAAGTAGCCTAAATTAGACAATCGAGAATCTTACTGTCTTACAATGTTACATGGGTTCACAAACATTTTAAAACGAATTTACTCATTTGAAATTTTATCAAAAGCATGTATTTTGTTCAAAGTACTACATCTTGTGATATGACGTCACAGCACAACGTAAATTTTATATGAAAACTTTAAACACGAATAGCTTACCTACCTATCATGAACATTCCCAATCACGACATAAAGAGTTTTTTAAACGACTCCTGTGTTGTGTGCCTTGCCGCGCGCCGAGCGCTGTAAAGAGCTGGAAACGTCGGCTCTCCAAATAATATGTTTAGAATAACAATACACACGAGTTTAATCCGTTAATTTTAACAGACTCTTGTGTTTATTATACCAACTTTTAATTTTAAAACAGTGGATACAAAGGACGCTGGCACCGGCGAGCTGGAGGTGATCTGCGAAGCGATGGGTGACCGCCGCGTGCGCCTTCCCGTGGACATCCGGGAAGACGGGCACACGTACAAAGTGCGCTTACGGCCTTCCGTGCCGGCGCACTACCGCATCTATATCACTTATGGAGGTAAAGTTATTTGTTAAATCTGTAAAGTATAAGTCTAAAATATCCTTAACCAGGCTTTTGCTTCTCAAAACTGGTAACGAAACAGAACACGAGCATTATATTTGTCAGCTAATAAGACTGCAGACATACTTCTGGAAAGCAGTATAATTAGTAAGCGCTTGTTGTATGACTTTAACTGACTTATTATTCATGTGTTAATTCATGATGACAAACATAATGTTCACATCGTCATGTTCAATAGAATCCTTGATGATGATTTCTTATCATCGTGAGGAAAACTCCACACAAAAAAAGATATTTATTTTCCTTTTGGAAAACTTAATAACTTTTTGTTACCACCAGGAGCTTCAGTGGCCGGTAGCCCTGTATCGCTGGGCGTGCTCAGCGGGCGCAGCAGCGGCGCCGCGCGCTGCGCCGGCACGGGCCTCGCGCACGCGCACGTCGGCAAGGAGGCCGCCTTCACCATACACTGCGTGGAGGACGAGCCGCCCACCGTGCAGGTAGAGTGAGGGATCAGACTGTTGCCACGGCGACTATTACACATGTAGATTGGGGAACTGCGCATAATACGAGTTTAGCGTATAACACGTGAAGAAGTAAAACATACGAAATTTCATGATGGAATTCCAGGTATAAATTTTAGTGATACCTACCTATATTTATCTGATCATATCAAGCAAACATAGTTTTCAAATTCAAATTAAAAAATACAAAATATATTTTATTATTATATTGACATATAGGAATCGATGTAATTAACCATACTTAACCATAGTTTTGTACAAAACTTCTATTCAACATGTTTGGCCTTTCTAAAACGTAGATCCTAGATTAGGTCTAGAAGACTCGAACAAGCACACATAAACTACTCGAAAACTGTCAAAAATATTGAAAAATAAAAATACTTAGTGTAAATACGTCATATCCTAAAACTATCCCCATTCCTTCTATCTATCTTTTAGGGTATGAGGAATGTATAACGGGTCACCCAGACGGTCTATGGTGTTTCTACCCCAGCACCACTGTTCCCTTTCACCCACTTCCCTAATCTAATCCCCTCTCTCTCGCACAGGTCGAAAGACTAACGGGTGACAAGGACGACAGCACCGACTCTGGTCTCCTCGAGTGTCGGGTGGTGGGCGGGGTGCCGCGCGAGTGGCTCTGCGCGTACATCCCGCTGGTCGTGGGCTTGTACGAGGTTAGGATATTCACTGCCACCGGCCCGCTGCCCGGGAGCCCTTTCTCTGTCAAAGTAAGCACTGACTATCTTATCTTATCTGTATCTTACTGTAGACTTAGAACACTATAATAAATACTGCATAAGCATATTCTAGTGACTATAAGAAGAATAAAAAGTAATGTAAAATTTTATGTAAGACATTTTGAGAACAAAAGAGATCTTGATGAATTGGGAACAATAGACCATACTCAACAGAACATTGATACAACATATGAATAATAGAAGACGTAAAAGAGATTTTTTCTGTTGTAATATATCCTTTCTCTCGGTCACCCCATCTAGGAGCACTTTATAAACTTTAGATTGATTAGAAGGTGACTAGCAGGATCTATCGAGGTTATTGGATTCCTTCATTTTAACATTTTGTTTAGCTGATTTCCTTACCTACTGTTATTTATTACCCACAAGTATATAGAGTCTGTGTGTATAACACAAATCAATCAACTTAATTGTCACGGCATCGCAATCACCAATAGTTAGTTATTACTATATTTTAAATCGCTATACAGGTCATAGACACATCAGCCATAGTGCCAGTAGGAGGATGGGGCGCAGACAACTCCGGACGCGTGAGGGCGCCGTCTAAGTTAATACTCGATACAAGCAACGCTGGGCCCGGCACATTAGAATGCTTATTGGCTGGAAGACATCAACGTAAGTTACTACATGTTTTGCATATTATCAAATAACACTAATACGTGCAGTATTTTGATGATTAGTAATAGCAGAACTGTAGCCACAAAAAATAGTACCAAACGGCAACCGAATTGTATCGGATGCGGTCTACTCAGTCGATTAGACTATGCGAACGCCATCAGTGTATGACTATTATAGCGGGAATTTAACTTTGCAATTTCTATTATTTATTGACGATTTTCTTAATAATGGCAAAAAAATGAATAATGCACGTGTGGAATACCTACTACTAAAATCGAAAGTTGTTTTCTGATTTCTCGTTACCTGATTATTTAATTCACTTCCAGGCGTAGAAACAGTATCAGGTCGTGCTGTAGTTACCCTAGCGGCGGTAGAGGGCGTCAGCGGCGAGCAGGAGTTAGAGCTGACGTACAACGGAGCCCTAGTGGCGGGGGCGCCGAGACGAGCGCTCGTGGCCTCGGGGAATACCGCCGATAGAGTCACGCTGGCCGGCAGGGGGTTGGCGCACGCTGCGCCGCATACGCCCGCGGTGTTTACTGTTGGTAAGTGTGATTCGAGGTTTAAACATCTTTACACGCGAAGTGTCTTGTAATCGTTACTTTAGTTTCTTTCGAAAACACAACGAGCCCACGATTTTGAAAAACTTCGCAGCATTACTTATTTACGACGACCGGATTACGCAACGCACCTAGATCAAAGGGCTAGATCAGAATAAAACTCCTCAGCTTTTCCTGCATTTCTTATTATACCTAAAGTTAAAAAACTTTCGTCAACCAATTAAATTGTAATTTTACCATAGACTTCATGTTGCTTTAATTTTTTACGTACTAATTTTGTTAAGTAAATAATTACATTTTATAAACGAGCAATCCACCACTTTAGCTTGAGTTACTTAAAGAAGCTCAATAGAGTATTTATTTCTGTAGAACGTAAATTTTGTCCCAGCATAAAGTATTGTATTCTAAACAGACGGCAGCGCAGCCGGCCCCGGCGCGCCCGAAGCCCTGCTGACGTCACCGGACGGCGACAAGATCCCCGTGGCGCTCGGAGCAGCAGGCCCAGGCCTATGGCGCGCCACCTACACCCCGCGCCGCGCCGGGGACCACCAGCTCAGGGTCATGTGGGCCGGGAGACTGGTCAAAGGTAAGAATGATTATAGTGTGTACTGTTCCTTACATTGGACATGAATTGAACGATTTTCGGTTGCGTTAAGCGTAAGCGTTATAATTTATGCGTATAATAATACGTTTATAAGCTACTAGTGACCCGCCCTCGCTTCGCTTCGGTTAAATTTTACATACAAACCTTCCTTATGAATCACTCTATCTATTAAAAAAAACCGCATCAAAATCCGTTGCGTAGTTTTAAAGATCTAAGCATACATACGGACATACAGCGAAAGCGACTTTGTTTTATACTATGTATTGATATACTTTAAAATCTACTGAAATGATAAAACCGATGTCTATTCTCTACTTTCATTTATATTTTACTTTCGCGCTTTCTCTTTATCTTTTGTTTTCTCTCACTCTCTCTCTCTCTCTCCATATTTTACTTTCAATTTGCATTGAAATAAATAAATAAATAAATCTTTATTAGAAAACTTAGTGCACAATATTAGATCTTAAAATCTACATTACATTTAAAGTTCCGGGTGACAATATGTGTGCCTAAACTAGGATTTTCCTGGCAAAAGAGGGACTTACAAGGTTATAGAGTGCTATATATCACTTACAAAAACGTGAAAGAATCTTAAGTAGTGTCATAAAAGCAGTCTTGCAATTTTGAACTGAAAGCGTGATTCCAGAATTCAAACTAAATCCTCATTCCACCCGCAGGCTGCCCGCTAACGGTGAAGGTGTCGGCGGGCGGCGGCGCGGAGAGCGGCGACGCGTCGCGCGTGGTGTGCTCGGGGGCGGGGCTGGCGGGCGGCGTGGTGGGCGCGGAGGTGCGCTCGTGGATCGACACGCGCCGCGCCGGGCCCGGCGAGCTGGCGGCGCATTGCGCGGGACCCAACAAGGTACCTAGCCTACTAACTACATGTAGGAACTACATGCTGGCGAAGCATTTAGTGCAACACAAGCGACCCAACAAGGTACCTAGCCTACTAACTACATGTCGGAACTACATGCTGGCGAAGCATTTAGTGCAACACAAGCGACCCAACAAGGTACCTAGCCTACTAACTACATGTCGGAACTACATGCTGGCGAAGCATTTAGTGCAACACAAGCGACCCAACAAGGTACCTAGCCTACTAACTACATGTCGGAACTACATGCTGGCGAAGCATTTAGTGCAACACAAGCGACCCAACAAGGTACCTAGCCTACTAACTACATGTCGGAACTACATGCTGGCGAAGCATTTAGTGCAACACAAGCGACCCAACAAGGTACCTAGCCTACTAACTACATGTCGGAACTACATGCTGGCGAAGCATTTAGTGCAACACAAGCGACCCAACAAGGTACCTAGCCTACTTACTACATGTAGGAACTACATGCTGGCGAAGCATTTAGTGCAACACAAGCGACCCAACAAGGTACCTAGCCTACTTACTACATGTCGGAACTACATGCTGGCGAAGCATTTAGTGCAACACAAGCGACCCAACAAGGTACCTAGCCTACTTACTACATGTAGGAACTACATGCTGGCGAAACATATAGTGCAATACAAGCTTTAGCATGAAGATCCAGCTGTCAAGTTGTACCTCAGAATTGGAAGAGGTGGCGTGGACTGTGGCGACTAATATCAATGGAGACATTATAGTATAAATGTGTGTGTGTGTGCAAACACAGATACACACTCTGTTCTTTCATTCTCAAACGTTCAGTAAGATCCTATTGTGAGATGACCTAGTATCAGGCGCAAGATTGACGGCTTAACATGCTTTCCGAGGAACGAGCATCCGCCAACTGACTTCGCTCTGAGACATTTTTTGACAGAAAATCTCTGCCCCGATCCGGGTCTCGAACCCGGAACTTCATCGTCTATACGCAATACCTGCTACCAATAAACCAACAAGACAATCAACGTATAGAGAAAGATCCCAGAGCTGCCAGACATCACTTATTTTCTAATGGACAAAATATATACGATTGACTAGTGGTGGGTGTACTATCATCATATGAATAGTTGCTACCTTGACCAGACGGCCATTTTTCAGATATCAACTAATCAAGGTACATAGAAACACTGCTCACCTCAGTTAAATTCTGATGGCTGATTTTAACATATATTTCACACAATATCATTAAAAATCAGGATTCATTACTCCCAGACACATGCGGTCGGCGGTATTACCTTACAGACGAAAAAAATTATTAAGCTTACTTATTTTCTGATGCTTGATTTTTATATATGTTATTCAAACAACTATTTTAAAACGTTTTGCAAACGGACAGACCGATCCAAGGGGCCAAACATTCACCAGACCCAACTGTTTTAGAATATTCTTTTTTATTGAATTTAGTTAAGTTTTTCTAATAAAATAGTTTGTAAGGTACAATTCTTAATTATTGCGGTCAGATGAGCACTTTTTAGTTGTTTAAATAACATATATAAAAATCAAGCATCAGAAAATTAGTAAAATTAATAAATTTTTTCATAGCTTTAAAGCGTCTGTAAGGTAAAACCGCCGACCGCATGTGTATGGGAGTAATGAATCCTGATTTTCAATGATATTGTGTGAAATATATGTTAAAATCAGCCATAAGAATTTAAGTGAGGTGAGCAGTGTTTCTATGTAGCTTGATTGGTTGATATCTGAAAAATGGCCGTCTGGTCAAGGTAGCAACTAGTCATATGATGATAGTACACCCCACCACTACTCAATCGTATATATTTTGTCCATTAGAAAATAAGTGATGTCTGGCAGCTCTGGGATCTTGGACCAGTATTGGTTATACGATACATACGTGTACAACTTAAAAAGGACTGCCTAAGTTTCCTCGAACACGTAATCAAAATTCCATCTCCCACCAGGTGGCGTACTGCGAGTTGTACGAGCACGGCGACGGCACGTTCACGCTGAACGTGAAGCCGGCGGAGGCGGGGCGGCACGTGCTCAGCGTGCAGTTCGCGGGCGACCACGTGCCCGGCTCGCCCTTCGTGCTCAAGGTGGCTGGGGCGCCGGACCCTTCCAAGGTACTGTTTGCCGTTGAAATTTAATATTAGATAGTGATTACACTGTGTGTAAGTGTTAGCATACAGTGACATCATAGATATTAGGTACGCCAGGTTATAAATTTTAACAGCACAATAGAAAAGCTTAAATCGAAGTTTTACTTATTTCGGTGGAGCTCAAACGCATAATTTTAGTTAAGATATTTTATAATATATTATACCGTGATTACCCAATGATCTTGGGTTCAGGGTTCAAGTACCCGTGCATACACATGAATGTGTCATTTTTTAAATTTTAAAACCGTTATCAATTTAAAAAGTTATCCTTTATTTAACAAATTTTTTTGACGAATAATTTCACATAAATTGATATCCTGAGCGCGAAAAATAGTTATTACAATCCTCGCGGATTGCAAACAATTCAATAGTGTCTGGTTTGAAATAAGCTTATAATTTACAGAATTCCCTTAACCAAAAAAATTCTAACAGGTCCGCGTGTACGGGCCGGGAGTCGAACCGGGCGTGCTGGCGACGTTCCAGTCGCGTTTCTTCTGCGACACGCGCGGCGCCGGCGCCGGCCAGCTCACGGTGCGCGTGCGCGGGCCCAAGGGCGCCTTCCGCGTCGAGATGCAGCGCGAGAACCAGAAGGACCGGACTATACTGTGCAAGGTGAGTGGTTAGAGGGCACAGCTAGATTTACTATCATCTTTAACCCCTTTAAAATAAGGTCTAAAACCTAAAAAATTACACATATAAGCGGCCATGTTCCAGTTAATTCTTCTTCATAAATTGTAACGTAAAATCTCTGAATAATAAGTGTCTAATAAAATCATATTTTCTAAGTGGTCCATCATATTCATAGCGTAATAAAACTATCATTACTTACTTGATTTTCTGTAATACTAAATGTCGATACTGTTTAAAAAATCTGAAGATAATTATTATCATAACAAAGATTTATCGAACGCCAACAAAAAGATACTGTGTAAATTACAAATCACTTATCTCCTCGGGAATATTGTAGTGTTGATATTTATTCGGCTTTTTAGTAGATAACTTATTATCTGTAAATCTTTAGTAACGTGTGATATCTATTGATTTTTCCAGTTGACGACATAGTAATTAAGATATTTTTAGTCCTAATCAAAATAAGTAAGCAACAATTATAAAACAGTATATGTATTAAGACGATTTAATAGCAAATTAATATACCCATAGACCAAAGTCTGATGCCAAAATTCCTCCTTCCAAATCTTTTGATGACGTAGGTGAACATACGTTCACATCACA
The DNA here is from genome assembly GCA_039566165.1 of Maruca vitrata. Lineage (NCBI taxonomy): Eukaryota > Metazoa > Arthropoda > Insecta > Lepidoptera > Crambidae > Maruca > Maruca vitrata. The sequence goes on along the minus strand of CM076912.1, from coordinate 9,762,554 downwards.
ACTCATAATTTTGTCGTATTTAATGGTAATTCGAGCTTTAAAGTAAATGTAATAAGTTATATTGTGCCGGTCAACCTCATTTGTGGACCTTACATCCGCTTATAGTCTGAGGATGTCGGATAAAAAAAACATAACGTAACATTTTGTTGTGTCCAGTTTTCTCCGACGGAGCCGGGCGACTACCGCGTGGAGGTCCGGTGGGCCGGGCGGCACGTGCCGGGCTCGCCGTTCCCGGTGATGATCTTCGACACGCTGGAGGAGCTGCGCCGCTACCTGCCCGCGGCTGCTGCGCCCACACACTAACCGACCATACTCACTCTCTGTCTATAGTCCATGACTGAAGATCGCGATCACCATTCCTCATCCAGCGGTCCGTTAGGCGTTTCCAAGTGTTGCGGTCGGCAGCCATACGTACAACTTCCTCGAACTTGAGACCATACAAGCTGACCATAAAACATTAAGGCTCCTTGTACATGACACGTTTAAAATAGGTACGTGTTGACTGCCAGTGCGTTTTATTTTGCCGCCGACACGCCGTGAAGTTTTGCTTGCGGTTACGTCGACAAGCTCTAGTAGATATCCATAAAACACTGGTAACCGTAGATTTTCTATCACGGCGAAAAAACGTGTACAAGAAACCTTACACCGTTAGATTCGACCGACTAAACCAACGACTCTATAACATTCGTCAGACCATCTTACGCATGCAACATTATAGATAGGGATAAAGAATCTTACTAGGCACTAATACCATATGCTTGTGAGTCGTGCAACTATACCTTATACTTTGTTTATGTCAACTTGCTCCACGCATCTAATGTATTAAAGATTATACAAAAATAAAAGTTTAATAAACTACTGTCACCACTAATGTAAAGTAATAGCCTAGAATTTAAGTATCTTCATTGAAATACTACGGCTGCATATCAAATATACGTGTAATAAACTTGTATGTTGTAACTGAATTGATTGTTACTACATAACATTAGTACTTACTTAACAAAAAGTATTGTCAACTTTTATCTAAATCATGTATATGTAATAACGAACAAACTAAATACGAGTATTTACAAAGGTACGAAGGTTAAAACGACATAATTAGGTACATAATAGTACCACGATATAATATGACGACTTTACCCGGATTTACTGTTGGTTTGTCAAAAGTCAACATAGACTCGAATCCGTCCATAATATAAGTCTTATTTCTAAAAAAATCTTAACTCAATTCTTGATAATTTTTATTTCTCATTTCGAATCTGTCCACGAGTACATATTAATGCAAACTTCTAATTTTAAGAGAAACATAATAAAAAATGTTTATTTGTTAATATTTATTAATGGCATTTAGGCTTACATGATTAACTTAACTATGTAACTAACGAGGTATTTTAATTGTTATTACCCGGCCACGTTCACGGGCTACGCGTGCGATGGAACCGGGCCGGGTAAACCTGATCTATTCAGTTACTAATTGTTAATAAATTGAAATTTATTAATACGAGTTCTTTTATTTCTTCCTCCCCAAAATTTTTAAACATATTATTAGGGTCCTGTTTTATTATCAATTGTATGATATACCTACCTATTCGCTATGTGCGGAGTGGGTGGTGGGGGACGGCAAATCGATCGAAGCGCACGATGTGTGACAGAAATGTGATATAATTCTGAGCTTTCATGTGTCAAATTGCTTTAATTTCATAAATTCCCTTGTATTTGTAAGTAAAATCGTACGTAATAAACGATGCAAATTCAATACTTATAATAATATTCATATTTTTGTGAAGTAAGAAAATCACTTGGTACTCACTTTATACAATTTTTATTTATTTTGTGTTGAAAAACTAGTCGAAAATCTTTATCAAAACATCTAGTTGCTATGATATGACATATTAAAAACATCAAGTTGCTATGATATGACAGATCTCAACTCCAGAATAGTTGTCGCCACTAGGGGCGCTATCATCGCGCACATAGCGAATATAATAAGTGCGGGCTCACACAAAGTTGACCCGTCGCTCTGGCTTAGGTACTGTACGAGAGTATAGTGTACCTACGTTACAGTTTGATAACCGAAACAAGAAATGTGTTTATATAAAACTATTTACTTGAGATTTTTTGTTCAAATATACTAAACCTTAAGCCTAACTAAGGAACCCTATAAAGTCTACTGCGCGCCAGGTATGTATCGGAACATAACCGTTCTCCGATCCGGGAAGGCGCCCCGGGCGTCGCCCGCCACGGCGCCGCGGAGCGCGTCGAGGCTCTGCCACAGTTGCTTCATTTGGCCGTGGATTATCAGCTCCAGTCTCTGCATAGCGGTGGAGAGCTCCCCTGCACAGACATACACATTTAAGCGGAGAAGAAACGCATTTAATTGTAAACAAATTGGCCGCGAAATACCTATATAAGGCGTCCGACCGATTTCAACCATGGCGGCTGATCTCAATTGCGCAGGACATTTATTGTACACAATAGTGATTTCCGAAGCACAGGCGTGCATGCGCTCTCTGTTCCAGCACTTTCACAGTTCGGTGACAGACGCAGGACTACCGGCTATCTGAGGCATGGGAGTGTACTTATCTGCCAACTTAGTCCTAAGAGAAAGCCTTACACATGCGCAGCGCCTGATACCAATAGACCAACGATCAGCTCGTGTAGCATATATTAAAAGGCTACTTGGACACGCTTCAGTGCACTTAGGGGTGAGAGCCATACGCTCGCCCACAAGTTCGGTGATGATGACGAGGACTACTCCAAGCCATTATCGTGTGTCAGTTAGGAAAAAAACTAGCTTTAGTGCTCGCACGTTCGATCTACTAGCTGTGGTAATCATAACACGGACCAAAAAATTTAGTTAACCGCCACAGCAAAGTGTAGGTTATAGAACAGAATCTCACTCGAAGTAACGACTCCATGGAGCCTCCTAGTGATGGTTGCGTTGGCGGTGGCGTTGACCTCCTGCGTCCTCACGGAGCACATGGCGCGGGCCTCCTCCCGCGGCCCTCCGCCGTGGTACGTCACGTTCCGGACCTCTATGAACGGCTGCTTCTTGTCCGAACTGCTTATGGTGTAATGAGGGCCCCGCACTGGAAACCATGTTAATAACAAAGAAAAACATTGATTATGTAGGTACGAACAACGGTTCTGTTGACAACTATGGCAACAAAGAAGAATGTTCTGATTCCGGATATTTGTAGTTTCAGCTGGTGGAAATATGTCTAGATTAACTTGCCACCACGTATATAATATAGTCCATTGTTTTTTCTTATAATTAAATAAAATAAAATAAAATATGGGATATGCTGAATAATGTCGATCACCAGTCACCTCTTCCTGGACGATTTCTGAGCTAGCTTGCTAGATTTGACTCAACTTTAGACTTCACTACCCACTTTACCTACTCTCGTCTTATGATGTTCAGTGGGGCTACCATGAGTTTAAAACTGACGCACTCGATATCGCCTACGTAAATATGTCTATGAAAAACTTGTACAGCGCCGCTGGTGGTTACGCGAAGAACTAAAATCGGCCGTATGAAAAAAACAACTCGATAGGTTTTTAACGTAAGTAAGTTTTCGATAGCCAACTCATGGTAGGCCCTCAGATTCCGGAAATCTATCAGCCCTATCAACCAATAGCTTAGGTTAGGCAAGAGCATAGTTTACGTAGACGATTAAATATAACATTTATCGCTTCATTCATTACTTGGCCAGCTACTTATTATGAACTAACTAGGCCTCTTAATATCGGTAGATGAAAGCGCTCCCATATTTAATTAAATCTAGAGTTAAGTAGGTACTGCCTAGAAGTCAACTAACAACCTAAGAAAACCTGGTCCATTTCAATTTATTAGTTACAATTTCATAGCATAGGTAATCAAGCTAAGATCATTTATGATGAAATACGTTAAATATCTACTAATCTCGTATAAAAATTTCATCATAAATGTTTAATACAACGTTAAGCACGTACTTACTAAATGTTTATGAAATTAAAATTGAGTAGCACCGTGCATTTTATGTCAGAACAAACTACCTGTCTACCTTATTAGCTACCTACTTCCTCAGTGTGCAATTCAAATAAATATCAAGTATACACGTATATTAAAGATGAACCTACTTATTAGACCAAAGTTTGCATTTAGGTACTTTCTTACATCCACAAGTACCGTATTAGGTATCGAAGCGTATTTCATATATAGAGCAATCCTACCAACATCCGCTTATCTAATTGGACTATCTGTTTTACTTTTGAAAGCCTACTGCCCAAAACAATTGGCATATGAAGTAACATCCCAAATATTACCTCACGCGCTCCTAATTTAACACTTTCGACGCCCACGCCGATCCTTTCGTCAAAATTGGCGCAATCGACATTGTCAATTAGCAAGCAATTGTTTCTATCGTATGAATGAGTTACATGACCGTCTACCATGTTTGCCATTTTTATTGAGAAGTTCGTAAGGTGTTAATAAATCAGAGTCATGTGTCTTGCTTTATCGGTAATTTAAACAAATGATTTGCCTATATTCTTTGCCTTTCTTCTAGACTGGCTCGGTGGAACAGTGCTTAGTGACCCTGGCTGGCGGTTCCAAGAGTCGTGGGTTCGGTCCCTCTCGGGACAAATTATTTGTGTGATGAACATCGGTGTTTGTTCCGTGTCTGGGCGTGATTATGTATTTAAGTATGTATTTATAAAATATTTCAGTCTGTATATCAGTCTTTGACGCCAATAGTACAAGCTTTGCTTCATTGGGGTGACATAACCGTGAGTGGACATGTCCCAGATATTTATTTATTCATTTATTTATTCAATAATATTAGATCCACCTAATCATCTACAAATGCATACATATTAATACATTTTGTCTTTATTTTTTCAATACTAACTATACTACAATTCGTAAGTACATAAAAATCAATTAAGTATTATGAACTTCTATTTAAACAGATATTTTTAACCTACCTTTAAAACAGAACAACATAATATTCAAGGTAGGTAGGTAAAAGAAAGCATTAAAATTTAATCAAATTAATAAAGAAATATATATACTTATATATAGCAACCGGATAATATATAAAATAAGTAATCCCTAACTTTTCTTCTACGTTTTGTAGTAAAACGTATTCAAAATAGGTAATAAGTAGTAGGTAGTGGAAGTAGCTTAAATATTTTAAATTTGCATGCTTATTTTATTCATTAGGTACGTAAAATATATAGGCAGGTAATGTACCTATTAATCGATCTATTCCTTTCTAATACCAAATTTTTTTTGTAGTCGTTATTCGTATGCGCAGAAAAGGTGGTATTAGTTTTTTGGTATTGGTCAGTAATAGTATATTAATCCTACTTATTTTAAAAAATACTCACTGTGGTGATAAGCTGGTGCGGTTACCACTATACACACGACATAAGACAGAAACACACCTAAAATCACCTTGCGCCACATAATATTTGTTCACAATCCAATGTCTATTTTTGAAAAACTTAGTTATCGGAACCGTTCACATTTACACAATTTTTCTAATAACTCCATTTATTTATTAAATTAGATAATTTTAATTGTTTTGTATGTCGCAGATATATTTTAGAGTACCGTAACAGTATTTCGGCCGCCCTCGCGGCGTCGTAAGATGGTGTATTGAATGTACAGCAGTTTTCGCTCACACTGAACTGAATGAACTGTGTGGCTGGGGAATAAATAGTAAATGGTGGATGATACATACTTCTATACCTACACCCAAAAGTACCATGGCTAGTGAATAATGCCATGTTGAAAAGAGCTTGTCTGAGCATTGTGATCAAATTTAATTGTCCTGTTGACATGGATGACTTACTTACCCAGACTTTGGTTAGTCTATTCCGTAATTAGGGTATGTCTGAATACCTACTTCAGTACCCCACTTCCGTAATCATTGCTTTTCGAATATACTTTGGTAGTATCTATTTATTTATTATTATGGCATACACAACAGGTTACAATCATACATTAATTTGAATAAAAACATTTAAAAATTACAATTAGTCTTTTATTTTCTTTCTCTATAGTTTTCCGGTTTTTAAAGATAGGTACTTTGGTCAAGCTAAGTAAAATAACGATTGTCATAAAATAGTACTAACTTAAAATAGTTTTTACCACTGAAAAATCAATAATCGTAAGTTAAGTAACCCATATTTATGTCTCTACGTACCAAAGTAAAATGTATCAGTTAAAAGATCGAACCAGTAACTAATCCACTCTATACGCGGAAAGTAATACTAAGTACTTTCCTAATTACTGTTGTAAATCTTTTACATACAAGCGATGGTGAAGGACTATTTTTAACCGCCTTCAAAAAAGGAGGAGGTTCTCAATTCGTCTGTATGTATAATATTTGTTTTTTTTTTTTTATGTATGTTCACTGATATTTTCGTCAATTATAGGCGGATTTCAAAAATTTTTTTTGGCTGGATACAGAGCACTTCCGAGGTGGTCCTGCTTTCACCAGTCGCGGATCTGATGATGGGATTCAGGAGAGATGGAGCGCAACGCTCAAATTTTAGAGCGACATGTACCGGGTTTTGCATATTATCTGAAGTTATATTGGCATTTGCTTCTGGAAATCATAATCTTATGATGCTGAGCTGATGATGGAAGTTCAACTCCTTAATACTTAGGAGTAATAGGATAATTCTTTCAATACTATATACATATTAAGACTACTAGTTATAATATCAGTAGCATTATAGGTGACCTGACCTAATAGGGTGACCAGTCTAGGATCTGATGATGGGATCCAGGGAGAAATCGAGGGCAACCCTCAAATTTTATAGAGACATGTACCGCATTTTGCATATTATCTGAAGTTATATTGGCATTTGCTTCTGGAAATCATAATCTTATGATGCTGAGCTGATGATGGAAGGTCAACTTCTTAATACTTAGGAGTAAAAGGATAATTCTTTCAATACTGTATACATATTAAGACTACTAGTTATAATATCAGTAGCATTATAGGTGAGCTGAACTAATAGGGTGACCAGTCTAGGATCTGATGATGGGATCCAGGAGAAATCGAGGGCAACCCTCAAATTTTATAGGCACATGTACCGCGTTTTATATATTTTCTAAGTGATATTGGCATTGCTTCTTGCAATCATAATGTTATGATGCTGAGCTGTTGATGGAAGGTCAACTCCTTAATTGTTTGGAGTAAAAGGATAATTCTTTCAATACTGTATACATATTAAGACTACTAGTTATAATATCAGTAGTATTACAGGTGAAATGAACTAATAGGGTAACAAAAAATTTAACACTAAAAAGTATGAAAAAAATTGTAAACAAAAGAAACCCCCTTCAAAAACCCGACTTACTAAAAATTACAAAATAATATATATAATACGAACATTTATAATTATCTGGGTATGAATTTGATATGTTTTTGAAGGCGGTGCGAATAAAAATTTTGAGGACAACGAAGCACTCTGTGCTTGTCTGTTGGAAATATAAACGGCACTGCCTTCAACAACATATAAAATTCATACCCAGATGATTATAAATGTTCGTATTATATTATTTTGTAATTTTTAGTGAGTCGGGTTTTTGAAGGCGGTTTTTTTTTGTTTACAATTTTTTTACTATTCATTATTTCTGGTTTATATACTTACCTTATGTATACCGAAACTCAAAAGAAAGTGGATTTTGCTATAATTCTACTTGATGTTACACAATAATTACATTTCTCTACCTTTTTAATCCCGAGATCTTGACTGATCATCTCAAGTTCACGGTCATCCGAAAATAACGAGGTGTTGCCGATACGGCCCAGAATCACATTAAAATAGTGTCGGCACATACCTTCCTACGGGCTACAGGTATGGTCGGCAACATATGTGTCTTAAAACCCTGAAGAGTATTTTTTGTGATTTTAAATAGAGCAAATGCAGTATGACAAGATACCTAGGTCAATAGTGAAGAATACGATAGTCTCCAATTTCAAAAAATTACCTTGTCTAGTACCAAATCTAAATACTTACCAACATTTTACATTGCAAACAAGAAGATATATTTTTGAAATTGAAGATTTCAAGACTTCTTCGATAAAATTATAACCAGTAACTATTCTTATTGGAACATTTCATATTTACATACCTACTTTTCTTGTATCAATCTAGCATGTAATATAATTTCTGGTGCGGACTGTACGTTTAATTATACGTGATGTTAAAACAGTACAGAAGGTGAACTCGCTGATAATTTGTTTACTGATTACATCTGGGTTGCTAATGGATCGGGAAATCGTGCCGATAGCGTCGGGAACTTTGAATGAGTCCGTTATTTAGTTTTCTAGGACCGACTATAGAACTAATATAGTTTAGATAACGTGCAATGTGTATAGCTTTAATATATCTACCTTGTCACAGTAAACAGACCAAATACGTTCGCATCTGTTTTGGAACCTGAAAAGGAAGCCTAGATGGTACGAGTACCTAAGTAGTAACGTTTAAAACTACATTTGAGCACAACGTCGAATGAACATATTGCAGGGAAATAGCTTTTTTAACATATTTTTCAGAATATAAACTTTCAATAACGTAACTACATAGAACTGAGAGTGCGACGTATTCGGCAACACACCTGTAACTACTTTCATTTTTAATAAGTTACCTTCTAATGGAGGAACGAAGTGCATGGTGTCCAATGGAGGTCTATACCCAACAGTGGTATATAAAAAGTGTTATATACCACTGTTAGTGTTAGTGGTATACAACAGTGGCAATGATGATGATACCAAACTGCCAAGGTACCTAGGCATAGACCTAATCGCACCCATCTGGTTCTGTGGAACAGTGGTTAGTGATCCAGATTCATAACCAATTCCAAGAGTCGTGGGTTAGATTCCCACTCGGGAAAAAATGGTTGGTGACAAACATCGCAGTTGGTTCCGTATCTGGGTGTATTATTAAATATATTCAAGTATATTTGTGTATCTGTTACGGCTAATACCCGAAGTGCGGCTACACCTAGGTTTAGCCGGCTATAACTAGGTGTAGCCACTTACTCTTGGCTAAACCTAGGTGTAGCTGATTGTTTTCGGCCATTCCATGTCGGCTAATACTAGGTTCAGAGAATCCCTGTTATACAAAACTTAGATGCGAGCCCCGCCAAGCCTTCCGTCCTTCCCCGCGTCACACTCAGGACTCACAGCATCTGCAGCAGCAGCGCGGGGTGGAGGGCGTAGCGAGACACGCGCCTCTGCAGGTTGTGAGCACCAGGTGCTGCTGATCTACTGCAGGTCTACTAGCGAGTGTGACTCATAGCGTCTGTACATAGTTGTAACTGCCTCGTTGGTCTATTGGCAGCAAGCGCTGCGTAAGGACCGAGAGGTCCCCGGTTCGAGGTTTTTCTGTAATGAAATTACTTAGCCCGGAGTTAGGAAGTTGGCGGTTGAACGCCCGTGCCTCGGAAAGCAATTAAGATCAGCCAAGTGCGTAGGTCATATTATAGTGCACAAGTGTGCGCGCAAACACAAGTGCACTCTCTTTTCCCCTACTCTCATAATTTGGTGAGTCGGCAATCCGTCATGACCGATGAGAGATCGGACGCAGGACCACCGGCTTAACGTGCTTTCCGAGGCACGGGCGTTCAACCGCCAACTTCGTAACTCCGGGCTAAGTAATTTCATTACAGAAAAACTCACACAAATTTTCACCGACCGCAGACTCGAACCGGGGACCTCGGTCCTTACGCAGCGCTTGCTGCCAATAGACCAACGAGGCAGTTACACCTATGATATACTCGGTAATTTAGTTTTAATAGGATTTATGGAATAAAACAGTAATACAGTACGTCTGTACTATGCATGTCTATGCATTGGAGCAATTGCGCGGGAAAAGCGAAGTGTCAGTCAATGTCATCGCGCTAGGGATGCGCTTGATCAATAGTCGAATAAGGATGACCGATTTTCACGCTAACAGCTCGGCCATCCTGCAGTCCTTCGGCCCCCGAAGGAATCTCGATGCGTGCAGGCGACTCACACCCATCAGGCTTCTGTTCGGTGCCGGACCGTGGTTCACCCCATCAGATCAGACCCTAGGATAAAATACTGATGACGAGATTAAACGCTATGAAACCCTCAGGGGTAAACGCACATTCCGTCATCAGTACAGATTAATAGTCCTGTAAACAAACATATTGCAATTACAATCGATAATAGCAGTTTAGACGGTATTGTATAGATGCTGTGTAGACTTGTCGGGCAAGCATCAAACCGTCAAATACTGTAGACTTCAAGAACGCCTATTGGCGGCGACGATCTTATGATTGATAGGGCTCCGTGAGTAGCCATGTGTGATCGCTGTGTAGATCCCGAAGGCAAGCGATGTATGATTCAATAGTGATGAATTAACAGTGATCATGCTCAGTGAAGAGCTAGGTGTAATCGCTGTGTAGATCCCGAAGGCAAGCGATGTATGACTCATTAGTGATGACTTAACAGTGATCATGCTCAGTGAAGAGCTAGGTGTAATCGCTGTGTAGATCATGAAGGCAAGCGATGTATGACTCATTAGTGATGACTTAACACTGATCATGCTCAGTGAAGAGCTAGGTGTAATCGCTGTGTAGATCCCGAAGGCAAGCGATGTATGACCCATTAGTGATGACTTAACAGTAATCATGCTCAGTGAAGAGCTAGGTGTAATCGCTGTGTAGATCCCAAAGGCAAGCGATGAATTACTCATTAGTGATAGACTTAACATTGATCATGCTCAATGAAGAGCTAGGTGTAATCGCTGTGTAGATTCCCGGAGGTAAGCGATGTATGACTCTGTCATTAGTGGTAGACTGAACGAAGATCATGTTCAGCGAAAAGCTATGTGTAGTTGCTATACAGACCCTTTTTATCTTGATATTTTATTCGTCATGAGGCGTCTTGTATTCGAACACTGTGTGAATGCTGGGTGGCATTCAATGTCCCGACGCTGTGAGCACGCGGTGAAGGCTCCGAAGGCAAACATCAAGTGTCCAAACCCCATTTCGTAAGTGCTGTGGCCCTGGAGGCAAGCATCGTATGTCGTCATTGTGAGAACGCTGTGAAGGCCCCGAAGGCAAGCGCAAATATCCAGTCATTGTCAAACGCTGTGAAGGCCCCGAAAGCAAACGCAAATGTCTATTCATTGTCAAACGCTGTGAAGGCCCCGAAAGCAAGCGCAAATGTCCAGTCATTGTCAAACGCTGTAAAGGCCCCGAAAGCAAGCGCAAATGTCTATTCATTGTCAAACGCTGTGATGGCCCCGAAAGCAAGCGCTAATGTCCATTCATTGTCAAACGCTGTGAAGGCCCCGAAAGCAAGCGCAAATGTCCAACTCAATTAAAGTCCGGAATCAAGTATCAAATGTTCAGACACTGTGGGAACGCTGTGAAGGCCCCGAAAGCAAGCGCAAGTGCCCAAACTCATATAAGTCCGGAATCAATTACGAAATGTTCAGACACTGTGAGAACGCTGTGAAGGCCCCGAAAGCAAGCGCAAATGTCCGAACTCATTTAAGTCCGGAAGTAAGTATCGAATGTTCAGACACTGTGAGAACGCTGTGAAGGCCCCGAAAGCAAGCGCAAGTGCCCAAACTCATAAGTCCGGAATCAATTACCAAATGTTCAGACACTGTGAGAACGCTGTGAAGGCCCCGAAAGCAAGCGCAAGTGCCCAAACTCATAAGTCCGGAATCAATTACCAAATGTTCAGACACTGTGAGAACGCTGTGAAGGCCCCGAAAGCAAGCGCAAGTGCCCAAACTCATATAAGTCCGGAATCAATTACCAAATGTTCAGACACTGTGAGAACGCTGTGAAGGCCCCGAAAGCAAGCGCAAGTGCCCAAACTCATAAGTCCGGAATCAATTACCAAATGTTCAGACACTGTGAGAACGCTGTGAAGGCCCCGAAAGCAAGCGCAAGTGCCCAAACTCATATAAGTCCGGAATCAATTACCAAATGTTCAGACACTGTGAGAACGCTGTGAAGGCCCCGAAAGCAAGCGCAAGTGCCCAAACCTTCTGTATACAAACGCTTTGTAGGCCCCGAAAGCAAGCGCTAATCATCTGGACACTGTGAGAGCTATGTAGGCCCCGGAGGCATGCGTAAAGTGTCCAGACAATGTTATGTAGACGCTGCGTAGTCTTCGAAGATAAGCGTCGATTATTCAAGCACTGTAAATGCAGTCGCTGTGAAGGCCCAGTCGGCAAGCGACAAGTGCCCGAACAGCAGAAGCATTGCCTAAACAGATAAAGACAATATTACTATCAGGCAGTGGGTAGCCTCTGATTCACGGCTCCATGATTAGCAGTCAGGCTATACAAACCACATAGGTTAATAATTCTCATTTCCACATTTGAAATATCATTTGCGATATTCTTGAAGGTATATTATGTTGGAACTTCTGCCAAACAGACAATTTTGTGTCAACCTTAAATAAATCAAAGCTTAAATGGTCCCAGATTTATTTCAATAATTTATCCATGGATAGAGTAGGTCGGATATCATGTTGCACCACGACTATGTACCCTTACAAAGGTATCAATCCATTTAAAATCTAGGCTGCTCGAAATTCAAAATTATTTAAAGGGAACTTACCACTAGCTCGGCTTACCAAGGTTTTAATACCCAACTGTTTTCGACATATTATAATGATATGGTTCGGCCTTACCGAAGTTCAAACATACGCGCGCTGCAATGCGCTTATAATCGTGCGACTAAGGTGTCCAATCTGTCTGATCAGTTGTGCGCATGCTCCATCACATGATAATCGCCAATATAAATCTGCAGATGAAAATTAAGTAATTTACTATCAAAACAGTCATTTACACTATTAGCATCAAATTGCCAAACTCATTTATTATTTATCTTTGGCACAGTAAACAGAATACTAACAGTCTGCCAACTTTACATCTTATAAAACCATTCCCCAAGATGTCACTTAGCTTGTGTAAGCCATTGTAGTGTACCCTTAGCATTTACCACCCTTACCTTTAACATACTAAACATATGAGGTACATATCTCATAAGATGTACAATTTAGCCTTACCAAGGTGCCAATACAATTACTCATGTCCTTTGATTTCTGAAGAAGGCAAATCTCCACATTTACCTGAATTAAAACATTTTACAAGAAATTCAGATCTCCAAAGATTAATTTCATAGTAGCTGAAATATTACTGAAATAACCAGATAATCATTGTGTGCCATATCAACTGACTATGTGCAATGCTTCATTACCAAATGGTTTTAGTCATCTGGATCAAACCATTATGAAAATTAAGTTCAGACTTCCCCAGGTTACTTTCATACTACCTGAAATGTTATTCAAATGACCCAAAAACTATAGTCTGTCATATAATAGACATTATTATTAGTAATGATGTGCCATTACCAAGATATGGTTTCAGTTATCTGTAAACTATTGTACCTGTTAAACATTGTATCCACTTTGTTAAGATTACTTTACAATATGAATCTGAAAAGTTACTCAAAATTAACCACTTTAGTGTGTTCCACGTTTCTTTATTAACTCATGCCATCACAACATGATATACTACTTTGCAGTAATAAATTCAGATCATTAGCAGTACACAAATACCTGCATTATATTGTCTTGCCTCAATGTACTCATATCTTCACAGATAAATATCATAATACCTGAAAAGTACCCAATTTAACCACTTATACCATGCCCATGATTCTTTATGAACACAGATGTTGAACTGTAGTCATAGTGCCATAGAGCTTTTATCAACTAGGGCGTCCACAATTGTTTGATTTTTACACCATAATGTCATGGCAGTGACACCACCTGCAATCACATGAAGTAGCTAATAGAATTATTCACATTAAGTGAACCCAATACATTGCCATTATATATTTGCCCATTCCAATTGTCCATGATCATCTAATAAAAATCAAATAATAATTTTGAATAAACCATCTGTCTCTATTAGTCAACAGCACATAGGAATTGCTAATAAGGCAGATACACTTTTATTGTCACATTCAGTGGTCATATTCATTATTTTGTTCATTTATTATTCTTTCTCATTATTACTCATTCAATATATTATACTGCCAAACATCATAATTATTTATATCAACTGCAATCTGTAATTATAAGCACACATAGTTGTAAATTTTATTAGTAACTAAAGAGATTCGCATCCAGAACAAAGTTTCTGGTCTGGTACAATTCCATTTTATTATTATTATTCCTTTCCATCAGCATTATGGTCAGTTCTAGAACTGGAATAACTATTATGATCAGTAGAAGCCAATGCTTTCAATATAAATCTGTAATTAATACAATGTGAAATTTCAATATTTTAATAGTAAAAATATTAATTAATTAAATTATTCATAGAACCACTGTCCTTTCAATCTTCCATTTGCTCATACTGAAGCTGTAACTAACATGTGCTGAAAACATCTCATAATAAAGTATGTAATTGCAAGATTTAAATGTCTCACCATCCAAGAATATAATATCTCAAATTCACCACATGACCCAGGTAAAGCACATAGTGTTAACATCCTAGTATATCATTATGTTCAGAACTTTTGACTTTGTAAAGTGATGATTATACACTTTCATTAGAAAGTTTGAGTACACTAAAGATCTAAAATCTTACCATTTTGAGTACAGTTTTATATTTTCAAGACGTAAAGTCAACAAGTATAACATGAGGTAAACTCACCAATATCAAATGATATTCACTATATAATTTACAATTGCATGTGTAATATTGACCAGCACTATTATTATAATTACCTTTAACACACAACCTGAGCAATGATTAAGTATGCTGAACTTAGAAGATACTGGATCTTCTTATAGTTTTCATTCCTTTCATGTAGGAATTGGATGAGTTACCGCTGGCATATTTAATTTTACTATATTATTTTAATAAATAAATAATGAGGAAATATCTCCACAACACTGATCTAACATAAGCCTCCAATAGCATCAGTGATACCTTTGGTAATAATTAATGATAATTAAAATCTATGAAATTCTCACCTTGCAACGGAACCTGGTTTATCAGTTACCTCATATTTGTGATAGTTTATTTTACATAAATGGAAATATTCATATCAGCTTTTCAGTTCACTCACTGCAGATATTTATACATGTAACTTGTTCCATTTCATATTCATTCAGCTTTGCACTATACTAGTCATTCATAGATGTAGAAGCTGACTTAGGTACTGCAGCGGAGCATATTATTCAGAGTAAGTTGTTATTTTGATTCAACTCCGTAGCCAGGCAAATTACCTATATAATTCTAAAACTCACACACAAACAAAACAGTTTTAGTACATGCACAAGCAAATATAAATTATTTTAGTTAAGAACCAGCGCATCAGTCAAGTCAAACAACAGAGCCTATTCAAATTGTAGGTATCATATCAAAACTCAAACAGGTTTGTGATCTATCAGAGTATTGGTCACTCTTTTAGTAGGATTGTAGTTCATTTACATTACAAAATGCTCTAATTGTTATATGAAACAGGTTCAATGACCCCTTTATCCATTACATTCACTAAGAAAACAAAAGGAAGAAAACAAATTGAAAAAGATACAGCTCACCCTTTTAGTTCGATCATAAGCTATATGCTAAGCTTATGTATAAGTGCACATGCAGCATATTCTAGACCTTAGGTCTTAATTGCCAAGACCTAAAAGCTAAAACAATTTACCAAACCCAATAGGTACTTCCTTCAGCATAGTGGGCGTGTGTGACGCTTTACAACAAGTTTACCAACTTGTTATTTATTGAAAACAGCTGTTAATGCGCATAGCACGTTCATTTCTTCATGTTTGTGTACTTTTAAGCTTAAAGCCATGCGATTTTAAAACTTCAAGTTTTAACTAAAGTTCACCAAGCGGTCAACTTTTCGTCTTCATACAATTTCACAAAATCACATTTATAATGTAATTTTCTTATTTGTCGATAGTTTGTTCATCTCACTTCTGACTTGATAAACTCGGTATTTAGTTTTAATAGGATTTATTGAATAAAACAGTAATACAGTACAGAGACGCGTTAGAGCAATAGCGCGGGAAAGGCGAAGTGTCAATGTCATCGCGCTAGGGATGCGCACGATCAGTAGTCGAATAAGGATGTCCGATTTTCACGCTAACAGTACAGACGCTATAAGTCACACTCGCTAGTAGACCTGCAGTAGATCAGCAGCACTTAGTGCTCACAACCTGCAGAGGCGCGTGTCTCGCTACGCCCTCCACCCCGCGCTGCTGCTGCAGATGCTGTGAGTCCTGAGTGTGACGCGGGGAAGGACGGAAGGCTTGGCGGGACTCGCATCTAAGTTTTATCCAACAGGGATTCTCTGAACCTAGTATTAGCCGACATGGAATGGCTGGACCTAGTTGTAGCCGGCATGATGAAGGCTAGACCTAGTTTTAGCCGAAAACAATCGGCTACACCTAGGTTTAGCCAAGAGTAAGTGGCTACACCTAGTTCTAGCCGGCTAAACCTAGGTGTAGCCGCACTTCGGGTATTAGCCGTAACATATCCACTGTTATCTAATTCTGATAACCGTAATACATGCTTAAGCTACTTACCACGGGATCAGATCAATGTATGTGAACTATGTGATGTTCTATAGTGTAGTATTTATTTATCTTAAAATAGAGAATGCCATTAAAATTAAATATAAATTATCGCCAAATAGCAATAAGCCATTAATCACCGTAGAATAACTGAAGGAGTCAATGGAAACAAACTCTTAACAAGTCGAGTCAAGTAGCGTATCGACCGCCAGGTCGCAGACGTAGATTTATTAACATGTCGTTTAATTACACCTCGCCGCTTCCTTCCGTCATGCTCCAGTTGCACCCGGTGACCCATTTGATGCATCCCACGCCATCTGCCAATAACCTTAGAATTAGTTTATATAAAGTATATAAAGAAAATCTAGAAGAAAAATTATTGATTTGGTACCGCATGAAAAAGGTGAACAAACGAAAATGGTATCTAAATGTTTTCATGAATTACTTGAAAACCGCGATATTTCGCCTTTTGGGCCATCATAAGTTTACCTACAGTTTAATACTTAATGATTGTGTGTAATTACCAGCTCATCGCAGTCCTCTCCTGGACATTGCCCCCCTGTTATAATAAAATAAAACATTTCATTATGTTTTATGTATTTGACAATACTCATCTCATCGTTTGGTTAGTACCTACTTAGTCTAGTTGACTATTAGTCACTGTCTGGTCAATACGACCAACATTGTTTAATTATATTGCAGACCCAAGTCACTGACCCATTTATAGCCTGTCATCTCCCCATCATACTTATCCTATCTGTAACGCAGACTGCCTGAATTGACTTTTGTTCGATGAAAATAAATTGATTTATGGACGCGGACATATTGTGGTTACTTTTGAAAATAAATGGATTGACATGATCTCTAAACTACTAGTCTAGCCCCGCATTGATCATGGAGCCAATAAATAAGTGTTCAATTATTCGCTTGTGGACTAGTAGGCATGTGTAAGTACCTACGAGTAAAAATATTGATAGGTAGTACCTACATCAATATGTTGGGTTAAGAAAATACTGGATCTCTAGTCTACTTATTTCATTCAACGATTTTCTATTATCAATCCCTAAACACATGGCTTCTTCGATATTCTAGAAGCAATTTGGTTTAAATATAATCGAACGTATGATGGTATTACTTCATCCTCATTTGATGTCACATGTGCCCGATCGGCACACGGTATACGAGGCTATTAATCTACTTTGCTACCGATGGGCCATCGTTTCCCAAACTACTTAAACATTATACATACAATCGATTATCGAAACTGGAAACATTAATCACGGTCTAGGAATAAACTTTGAAGTGAATAATCCTTGTAATCCTGACTGTCGCGCTTTCACAGCAATTTGCTGAATCGATTTTTAAATGAAATTTGGTACTTACACAAAAAAAGTCTAATATTTAACCGACTGCTCTGTTATTGAGTATTTTTACAGGTTAAATGACAATATTTAATTAAATTAGAGACGACTATAACGATAACAAGAAATACTATTATCATATATTTACTTATGTACCTACTTACCTACAACCACAGATAACATAACTATACCTACAACTAATATGCCATACATGGTCGCTGCCGCCCTATGACGCTTTTGACTTTTAATCTCACTCTGGCTACATGTTAAGGTAGACAATAACGCCGATGAACTTTTTCTGTCGAAACAGTTACCTTCTACGGCTTAAACAATAATAAAATGTTGTACCTATATGCAAAGTTGTGACATAAATCCAACCTTACATGTGAACACTCTCCTTAAGAGGAGCGGTGATGCCAAACACTTTATGTCTCATTCACATATTCGTTGAATTATGTCAAGGCTAATATCCATAGCATTGGCCACCATACATACACCCGATTGTAGAAGTCTCTTTATCATGGTGGGAAACTTAATTCAATTAGAAACCTTTTAGAGGATTAGATCATTTGTTGAACATACGTAATCCAAGTGGTATCAGTGATTTGAATTGCATGACAAATTCATCTTTGTTTTACAATAAAAGAGAAATGTATCAATCACAGTTATTTGTCGGCGATATCTAATTATTAAAAGGAATCACTCAACGAACATTATCTAACTAAACTAAGGTTAACAATTAAAATCTATTAACATTATGTTTGTTTTTTAGTATCTTAACTATCAGATTACCAAATCTGAATTACGAAATATAATTTCGATCAATGTATCATGGTTACCAAATAAATCTCAGGGCCGCTAATGTGTTCACTTAATAATCATAAATTATATTTATCATTTCAATTACATCCTGAAAGAAAAATCTATACCTAACTCTTTGACACAATTACGATGGCTTTATGCGGCTTGAATATGCAAATGAAACTCTAGTTGCGGTTCGAAACACTTGTACTTTTCGTAATTATAAATTTACAACCAAATACCGCGTCACTCACAATCTGTCATTTTTTTGGAATACATCAATATGGCGCTCGCGCCGCTCGCGTCGCCGGTCAAAACCAAACTATAAATTTTATACAATAATATAATTTCAAGTTATCGGTCAGAATATCCTATTCGATAAATCAAATTCATAATTATTGTTACGTAAAAATAAGCTTATTTCATTATTGAAACTTTATAACAAAGTTTTAATAAAATAAGTAAATATACATTTTTTTAAACATCCAATAACATTGTGGCCATGGCGCTCAACTCAATAGTCAAATCTAAACTTATACAATTAGTAAAATGTTATGTAATTTATAATTTAAATAGCGGTATTTTATAATATACAAGCAAATATATCGTTTTAAGATATGTTGTTTTGAATAAAACTTGATAGAGTAATGCTAACATAATAAAATGTTTATAAGTTAATCAGCATTTTCTAACAGTCGGCCATCCTGAGATAATGACTGTCCTCAGGCATAACACCCTAATCGAATTATAACAAAATGAATCAATAGTAAAATATTTACAGTTTTCATCGAAATAACAGTAATTTATAGATCACAAGCAAAAATATTGTGTTATTGAACAATAATAAATTAATCCAATAAAATATTTCTATTCTAATAAGTATTTTCTAACAGTCGGCCATCCTAAGCTAATGACTGACCTCAGGCATGACACTTTAATTATCCAGAACATAATCAATTAAGTTCCACCAATGATATACTACATATCTCATAAAAAAGACATAAATATATGTGAAAGTAAAGTCATAAAATATGTAGATATAGTATTTGATCTGACGGCGACGTACTCGGCCATCCTAAATGTTTTAAATGCCCTCATTTTATTAATTAATTGCGCAATTAGGTTAGGCACCCATGCACATGCATAGGGTGTAGTATCAGCTGGTCTTAGGTCAACATCAGATCAAACAATTGAGAGGCTTTAAAACTTAGTTAACTTTCTATCTATTACACATAATAAGAAAATGACAAATTAATACAATATAATACTTTTAGGAGTAGATGAAATTTAACTTTAATACAATAACTATATTTCTATAGGTACATTTAATAAGAAACTATTTTCGTACAATTCGTATCAATGAGCATAAACAATTGCAACTACAAAGAAGAATAAATATGTTAAACAGAAGTCCATACCACCATACTACATGGCAATCAAAATATATGGTTTACCAACAAAATAAGAAATGAACAAAAATATACCTTATACATCATAACAACAATTATATTAATGAGAATACATTGTATTGAATACAATACAACAAAACCAAAACCATTTAAATAATCATATGTAGTCAAACAATCATTTATACATCATCATCATCAACCCTGTCCAGGAGTGAATATAACATTTATACATACTTTACTTATTCAAAAGGAAATGACAGAAGTTAGTGTCGTATTGTGTTTTTAACATGATAATTGAATTGTGCATTATCTGAGATGGGAAATTATATCCTCAGTACCCAGACAATAAGATAACTTTAAATCAGTTTATTTAGTTAAGCCCTCATATTTCAGTACTCGAAAAGGGTAACTACAAAAGTATACAAGATCCAATCTATCCGCTGAACAGGGTGAATAAGTGTGTTAGATCCTATATTTAAATATAAGATGTAACACTTGTTCGCAATAAAACTTTGACTTATAGCTAATAATGCTAGGTCTTTCACGTGCGTGGTAATTTCGGTTGTCATCCCAGATAAATGTTATCAGATTTCCGAGTACGCGCACCGGCCGGTGTGCCGGGGTGCCGGAGTAACGGCCTTGTGCGGGGGACAGCACACGACTCAGAAACCATATTCGCGCTACAAAATAAATTAATTAGAATCTTGGTAAACGACCATCAATCCATCAAATTATACATATATACAAACATGTGCTACGGTCCTCGCACACCACTTCTCAAGGCTCTTTCAAGGTTCTGCCAGATTATCAGCGCCGTAGCGTCCTAGCAGCCGCTGCAGCACATGCTGAGGCAGAACCTGTTGATCCCTTTTACGGCATGTGTGTTTGTTCGTTAAATGATGTTTTTTTTTTATATGTGATCAATAAATGTTTTTCTTTCTTTCTTCTTCTTTCTTTCTTTCACTTCCGCTTCTTCCACATCCATCAACGTCTTCATGCATGCTCGTTGATTACGGGTAGGTATGTACTTTTAATTTGCCCTTTCTTGAAGCCTATTTGGCCATGAAAGGTATTTCTTGGCCTTCCCCTGTCGACATTACCGTTTATACTTTTCTTATATATTCCCTTTGTAAATCGTCTTTCATTCATCCTCTCAACATGACCAAACCATCTAAGCATACCCTTCCCAAACCGAGTCACTACATCTTCTTTCACACCACAGCGTTGTAAATCCCTAGATCGGCTGTAAAGTAGAGACTTTCAAGAACTTAACAACTCTTAAGTTACAAATCAGTTACCCCATAGGGCCCATACACACGAACAAACACGTAGCGCATCGGCCTCTGTTCATTTTACAAAGCACCTTTAACAAACAAAATACAATACAAATACAAAGTCATTTATAAATACCTTTAGATATACTTTACCAACCACTGGCCATTTTAGTACATTCCTTATAAACTTTACCGGCGTCGGGTCGTTTTAATACGGACCTCATAATTTTTAACACGCACACATAGGTGTGGATACCGTAGAAGGGCCGCCGCATACACACGGGGTGTATGGACATAGTTGATCTCGTGGCATAGGGACACCGCTTACTCCCGAGGTCTGCCCGTATATGTTTATATTGCAGCATAGGGTCCCCCTTTCGATTCCTGAAGTACATCGGCCTGTCCATTTACATTTGTCTCGTAGCATAGGGTCACCGCTTACGCCCTCACAAGGTGGATCAGTGCGCCCGTTTACATTTGTCTCGTAGCATAGGGTCACCGCTTACGCCCTCACCAGGTAGATCGGTCCGCCCATTTGCGTTCATCTTGTAGCATAGGGTCACCGCTTACGCACTCACGAGGTGGATCGGTCTGCCCATTCGGATTTATCTAGTAGCATAGGGTCACCGCTTGCGCACCCACGAGGTGGATCGGTCTGCCCATTCGGATTTATCTTGTAGCATAGGGTCACCGCTTGCGCACTCTCGAGGTGGATCGGTCTGCCCATTCGGATTTATCTAGTAGCATAGGGTCACCGCTTGCGCACCCACGAGGTGGATCGGTCTGCCCATTCGGATTTATCTAGTAGCATAGGGTCACCGCTTGCGCACCCACGAGGTGGATCGGTCTGCCCATTCGGATTTATCTTGTAGCATAGGGTCACCGCTTGCGCACTCTCGAGGTGGATCGGTCTGCCCATTCGCATTTATCTTGTAGCATAGGGTCACCGCTTACGCACTCTCGAGGTGGATCGGTCTGCCCATTCGGATTTATCTTGTAGCATAGGGTCACCGCTTGCGCACTCTCGAGGTGGATCGGCCTGCCCATTTATATTCATCTTGTGGCATAGGGTCACCGCTTACGCACTCGCAAGGTGGATCGGCCTGCCCATTTATGTTCATCTTGCAGCATAGGGTCACCGCTTACGCACTCGCAAGGTGGATCGGCCTGCCCGCTTGTGTTCATCTTGCAGCATAGGGTCACCGCTTACGCACTCAAAGGTGGATCGGCCTGCCCATTAATATTTGCACGAAGCACTTTTGCTTCAATTTCCCATTTGCCAACACAATCTGTAGAATTCAACAAAATTAATTAGGTTAACTTATTATAATACTTTGCCACTAGCACTCAAAAACGGCAAGTGTATTTATTCATATTCGGATTGAAAACAAACTGCAAGCAATATCATTAGGAATGATAATATTATAGACAACCAATCTTTAACTGACATTACGAGAGTCATATTTGCATGGCACCCTCAGCATTTATACTATTTAATATTATCAAGTAATACAATGGGGAATATCCAGTGCATGTTTTTTTTTTTTACTCATTTAAATATAAACAGTAATAAGAATTTGAAATCATTTTTAAAATATCTTCGAATTTATATCACAGTATTCAGCTCAAAAATATTATACTGAGAGATCAGGTATGGACTGTGACGTCATACGACACATCGCCATACAATTCCCATAAAAGTCAATCGTAGTGTGGAATATATCACTTACCAACATTTGTATCTCGTTTTTTTTTTTTTTAAAACCAAATTGTGTATTAGTTTATTATTTGGTAATTGTTCTGATGTAGATTGTAGGTATTAGAAAACTTACCAAAATATTTTTCAGGTACATTACCCTATTTTACTATCCCATATCAGATTATACTCAACCTTAATAATGCTGTTAACACAGATATAAAATGTTCCATGTACCATGTTTTATTGCTAATGTGAGTGTCCACATTTACTTGTATTCAAGTAACATCACCTGTAATACATTATGCTTCCACCAGAAGTATTAACATTCTCAATTTGCAGAACAACTATTTTGCAAAAACACCAATCCCATATAAGGTAATCTTCAATAGCATCTAGCTGTATTTATTCAGCACAATACAGATCTACTCCGGTGTAGCTGGGTAACTAAACAGTTAAATTAACAATTTAATCAATTCAAATTTATCAACTTGATATTTTTCTTCTTCAGCAACAATGCTTATGTGTGCATATGTATGCATACAAAATGTTGATAAACATAATATTTTCTTTCAAACTGCAATGTAAATTGTAAGCATTATCCATTAAGTAGGTGTAAGGTAGGTATTTGCTTCCAGAAGTTTCATGAATTCCTAGTATCCTCTCAGGCCAGTCCAATTTCCTTAACATCATCACTTCCTGATCTTAATCACATACTGGAGTTGATGTATAACAATCACACCATATACATCTCCACTTTCTAAAATATAAGTTCATGTTGTATTAGGTAATTAAAATCTTTTATCAAATGAGAGATTTATTAAAATAATTTAACCTAGAACTATGTCCTTTCAAACATTCCTTGATATAAATCTGACACTATTACAAATAGAAATATATATTACTATTATAAAGATAAATTATAAATACATTATCTATCTAAACATTATTTTCCAATTGTAATTTTACCCTACACCAAAACCAAATTCAAATGTAATTAAGTATTGTAAAGTATTATCCTTTGCATAATCTATAAGTACCTACACATTACTTGGTATACTCTCTCTTGTTGTTGTTTAGTCCAAAATTTTATAATTCATGGACAAAAGTCTACAATTACATCATGAGTTCAAACACTGTTTAAGCATTTGTCAACTCACCATTGACATACATTTATCAGTGTATGTATTATCATAGGGATCATACAGTTCCTGGTACACAAGTGTTTAAATAAACAAATATAAATTTATACTTATCTACCGGTACCTTCACTTCAGTGTGCCATCCCATCACAAACTTCAGAATTTATTTATTGTGTTCTGTGAATCTCTGTGAACTCCCCTCCAATTATCATAATATAACAGAACAGTGCAGTTGTGAATGTAATATTAAAATAAAAAATAAAATGCATGTATGTCCACATTAAAAGTACCTGTTTCATAATCTTAGTTTTCTAACATTATGTATAATAACTAAATAATGTGATGAAACCTGTGTCAATCATCATTGTATAAACTGAGTACCTATAAGCTTGAAGAAGTGCCTATATACTAGAAACAGCCGGACAGAATCATCCAGATTCATCCAATGTGCTGTAAAATTTATACTATTTCAATAAATAATACAATAGGTCTAAAACAGTGACTGGGCACTAATATAGCTTTGGTGATGGTTAACAATTCTTTTAAATTATGGTATCTTATAATGGAACCAGGTTCACCACTTACCTTATTCTCATAGTTTATTTATATACCTTATGATTGTAAATGTTCAGACAAGATTTTTATTCCACTCACTGCAGCTACATTTACAACTTGCCAGCAATTGGTAGGTGTCGCAGCTAACTTAGCAAATGTTGCAGTTATCATTTTGATGCAACTCCTTGATCAAACTGATTATAAACTTCTAAAACTTACACACAAATAACAATTTATTACACACACAAATACATAAGAAAACAAAAGTTAGTCGGGTAAGAAGAACCGTTTAGGTCCAAATAATACTAATTCAAATTCTATAATAATAAGTTAACTATCCATTATAACTCGCACAATCCTTGTGTTTCTTAAGAATGATGAGTCAGTCATTTAGAAGTTCATAAAGTTCACATTAAAAGTTTTATAAAAATTTATATAAGGGAGCGTTCAAGTATTACGTAACGCAATTTTTTCGCGTAAAACGTTACGACGCGCTACGGGGGCGGGAGGGGGTCCTCCTTTCAACACGTTACGTAACATGATAATTTTTTTTATATAAAAATTATTTCCACTGAAAACAAGAAAAAAAAATAGTAGTTACAACTTACCAATCAGCCTACGAAGACAACCAATCATTATTATCTCTGATAGTAGTGGTAAGTGCGACTAAAATAAAAACGTGGGTTTTCTCTGAAATCCTACCTATGGCAGAGCATTTGGGGGTTTTAGAAAAACATGTACCTAGACCGCCATTTTGGAAAGGCGGCCATCTTGGATATTGAATTTTGACATGATCATCGTGTTCTACTTGTTGAGCCCTTTAATTTGATACCCATATTGTTGCGATTGATAAAACCTAGGTTATCCGCCATTTTGTAGGGGCGGCCAACTTGGATTTCAAGTTTGTATAGTACATTGTATTCCACTCGTTAGGGCGTTTCATTTGATACGCATATTGATAGGGTTGTGCAAAATTATGAAATCCGCCATTTTGTAGCGGCGGCCATCTTGGATTTACAATGTTGTGTATATTACTATATTGTATTGTCATCGGAACAAAATGTTTGTACCAAATTTCAGATCTATCTTAAAACAGGAAGGTACTTAAATTTGAATAACTAAATTTGATTCAAGAATAAATAATAAAACAAAAGGGGTGAGCTAAAAATAGGGAATTAAGACTCTAAATAAAAAAGTGACTTGTACTTCGTGGTACTTGGTGGTCTAGTGGAAACAATGCCGGATTCTTAGTAAATTCTTGAGTGTTAGTTACGTGACGTTTACAGAGGTGGAGGGTTACAGTTAAACGTTACGGAGCGTTACAGGAGGAGAGAGGGGTCAAAAACTTTAAAAATTACGTTACGTAATACATGAACCCTCCCTAAACAGGTTCAATGGTCTTTATCACATTACCTACAATAAGAATTATTTAAAAGAAAAACTGAAAGGATACAGCTCACCTTTATTGCTAGATCAAAAGCTATGTGCATTTTGTAAAAGCACATGCAGCAATAAGCACATTCCATAGCTTGGAACTCTCATGACCAATACCTATAGTTCAAGTCAATTTTTCAAACCAAGTAAGTGCGGTCATCCACGTAATGTGTGATTGATAACTTGGCATTTTCGTTTGAGTAGATATTCATGCATATAGGTCGTTCTTAATTCATGTATGTGTCGCAGTCATCTAGTTGAATCAGCGATTTGATTGGATCACTAGCGCGTTTATTAAATGACGACGTTCAATTGAATGACTAGGTCGAACGTTGAATGAATAAGCCTCACTCAACGTCCAACAAGTTAGCGGATTGAAACATAGCCCTTTGAACATAGCGGACGTAAAATCAGTCAGGTGATTGTAATTTAGTTCATATTTTTTCCACCGCGGCGTTATTGCTCATCAAAACAAAGATGGCGTCAAACAGCTGGTACAGATCTAATCGTATAGAACTGTGTTGATATTTTTTGAGTGAAATTGAGATTTAAAGTGACTTATTCGTAAAAAAATTGAGACAGCATGGATGTTCCGATTAACACGCTGTCGCCGGCTACTTTAAAAGAAAAATTTCTGGCAAAACTGGTTGATTATTATTGTTTAGTGTATTTGTGAGAATTAGAGCTAATGTGACTAAGTGCTCTTGTTGCCGGGAAAACAATTACCTTTTCAGGATCCCAAAGAAAACCTTGGACTACCGAAAGAATATTGGAGGTTATAAATAATCTTCGAAAAGCTAGGGTGTCCATGATTTCTAAGGAAGCCAGGACATCTATGGATTATAACTGGATATTTTGATATCTTTTCTTTATCTTTTCGTACTTTGGTACAATATAATAATGGATATAGCGAAAGAAGTTTTTTAATATTTAAAAACCCCGACCCAAAAAAGTACGCAATTATTATGACAAAAGGTTAAGACATTTGTATGAAGCGTTTTGAGCTCGCCCAGATCATGTGCTATTGAAACTGTAATATCTCCGGTAGTTTTCCAAATATCAAACCATTCTTTTAACAGCACCTTTGCAATTGTGTGGTCCATCCATCTACACCACAAAATTTTAGTGGTTGTTTTTCCGGTGCAAGACGATTTGCCTTTAGTAATACTATCGAGTCATGCAAATAATTCCGTCGATTTTGTTTTTTTTTTAATTTTCAAAAAATAATTTTCCAACTCGAAAACGAGAGATGCTATCGTTCTTTTAAAAGATGTGACGTAATAAGATCCTGCTTGCCGCATGAAATCGATTCTTAAAGCTAAAGAAGCTTTACGCCCTAAGTCAGGGCTGTCCAAACCTGGTATGCGGGCCGCATGCGGCCCGTGCCTTCTATTTTTGTGGCCCGCAGAATCTTTTTTAATGTTCATGCAGCCGAAAAGGACAGAAAAGTTTGAATATATTGCTTCAAAATCAAAAAGCAATGCGACCTATTATCTTTAAACTTAACATAAACAGGAACATTACTCTGAATAATAAATAAAATTAAAAATCTTTAAGGTCCTACCCCTGGTAGTTAATTACACCCATTACCTGATGCCTAAAATTAACCGTATGATATACATTGCTTGGACGTTTTAGGCATTGTATAAGTAGAATGCCTAGGCCTATAACATATATGTCGCAGTCATCTGGTTGAATCAGCGATTTGATTGGATCACTAGCGAGTTTATTAAATGACGACGTTCAATTGAATGACTAGGTCGAACGTTGAATGAACAATCCTCACTCAACGTCCAACAAGTTAGCGGATTGAAACATAGCCCTTTGAACATAGCGGACGTAAAATCAGTCAGGTGATTGTAATTTAGTTCATATTTTTTCCACTGCGGCGTTATTGCTCATCAAAACAAAGATGGCGTTGTGGCGACATCCGAGAAAGAACTTCGCACATCATCCAACAGATGGCGCTGACATACCATCTCCACAACAATATGTAGTTAGTATGGAACCTACATCTCACTTCAAAGTTATTCGGGCCACTAACTATATATAGAGCACGACGGTAATTGGACCATGGTCCCCGAGCACGATCACCTAGCTCGGCGGAAGATCTTCCCTTTTAGGATCACTCCTAAATTGGTGACCCCGACGTGATCGGATGCCGCCACAACACCGCAGCCAGCCAGCAGTCACATCCAGCGTACCAGCACTCAGCCTCACGGAACCAGCGCATGCTTTCACCGCTTCCTGGTTCTCCGGCGCTCGTACCGACTCACCGCGGACCTCACCTCACTGCAGCCTCGTCTCACCTCACCACGGACTCAACACGCAGTCACATGTCGGCGGTCTCATCACACTGCAACTGAGTCTCCGTGCAACCGTGAACACTGCAGCCCTCAAGCACATCCCGACTCACTGTGGATCTTGAGCACTCGCTAAGCCTGGCACTACGCACTGATTGCTGAAGCCTGAAGACTATCGATGTTCAGTCTTCGGGGGGGAGTACTGTGGCGACATCCGAGAAAGAACTTCGCACATCATCCAACAGATGGCGCTGACATACCATCTCCACAACAATATGTAGTTAGTATGGAACCTACATCTCACTTCAAAGTTATTCGGGCCACTAACTATATATAGAGCAAAAACCACGACGGTAATTGGACCATGGTCCCCGAGCACGATCACCTAGCTCGGCGGAAGATCTTCCCTTTAGGATCACTCCTAAAGCGTCAAACAGCTGGTACAGATCTAATCGAATAGAACTGTGTTGATATTTTTTGAGTGAACTTGAGATTTAAAGTGACTTATTCGTAAAAAAATTGAGACAGCATGGATGTTCCGATTAATACGCTGCCGCCGGCTACTTTAAAAGAAAAATTTCTGGCAAAACTGGTTGAATACAAAGAACAAAATAAAGATTAGTTGATTATTATTGTTTAATGTATTTTTGAGAATTAGGGCTAATGTGACTCAGTGTTCTTGTTGCCGTGAACACAATTACCTTTTCAGGATCCCAAAGAAAACCTTGGACTACCGAAATAATATTGGAGGTTATAATTAATGTTCGAAAAGCTAGGGTGTCCATGATTTCTAAGGAAGCCAGGACATCTATGGATTATAACTGGATATCAAAGTACGAATGGTTATAGCTAAAGAAGTTTTTTTAATATTTAGAAACCCCCGACCTAAAAAAAGTACGCAATTATTATGACAAAAGGTTAAAAATGCTAAACCCTATAAAAAGCACAAAATAACTTTTTACACTACGTAAGTACCAACTAAAGCGAGGCATAACCGCTAATTTTGAACTGCAAATGGTTATCTTGGCCTGCTGTTGACCGTACGTATGAATTTTTTGATTAAATTTTGTCACGCCGGGGGACCACTCTCATTTATTAGCCTAACGTTAGAAGCACACATTAAGAAGTATCTTAAGACTTAAAATTGTTAAAATTTATATTGAGGTGTGTTATGTCCTCATTTTTTAAATCTAAAGTTAGTTATCTTTTAAGTTGCGAACTTATGGTCACCCTAATCAGACATTACAAAGTCAGCTCTATCCCATTCAACGACTACGCTAAATGACGTTCAGTCAAGATGTTGAACGTTACATTCAACAACTTCACGAGTTGTCCTTTAGTCATTCAATTGAACGTCGTCATTCAATGAACGCGCTAGTGATCCAATCAAATCGCTGATTTAACCAGATGACTGCGACATATACACACTTAACTCCATCATGCAATTTTGATGGTCAAACATTCCTTCGTAGAACGCTGGGTTCGCGCTTCTGAACTGAAAGAAAAATCTATACCTAACTCTTCGACACAATTACGATGGCTTTATGCGGCTTGAATATGCAAATGAAACTCTAGTTGCGGTTCGAAACACTTGTACTTTTCGTAATTATAAATTTACAACCAAATACCGCGTCACTCACAATCTGTCATTTTTTTGGAATACATCAATATGGCGCTCGCGCCGCTCGCGTCGCCGGTCAAAACCAAACTATAAATTTTATACAATAATATAATTTCAAGTTGTCGGTCGGAATATCCTATTCGATAAATCAAATTCATAATTATTGTTACGTAAAAATAAGCTTATTTCATTATTGAAACTTTATAACAAAGTTTTAATAAAATAAGTAAATATACATTTTTTTTAAACATCCAATAACATTGTGGCCATGGCGCTCAACTCAATAGTCAAATCTAAACTTATACAATTAGTAAAATGTTATGTAATTTATAATTTAAATAGCGGTATTTTATAATATACAAGCAAATATATCGTTTTAAGATATGTTGTTTTGAATAAAACTTGATAGAGTAATGCTAACATAATAAAATGTTTATAAGTTAATCAGCATTTTCTAACAATCCTTAGAAGTCTTCAGGTGTCAAGTATCTGTCTGTAAATATGAATCTAACAATTTGTTTATTATTCTTTGCAATTGCAACTAGTTCGTGGCAGTCATGTTGTAAGTACAAGTTCATAGATATTTTAATAATTTCACCTCGTCCACCACCAACTAGATCATGAGGGACATGGTCCACTCTGCGATACATAATATGTACAAGTATACCTTTAAAATCTACCTACTTACTAATATATGTATAATATAGGTACCTGATGTGTACCACTGCTGTTACGTGAACCTGCTGTATATTATTTAGATACCGTGCATAGTCACAAAGTGTTTATAGAAGCCCCTTGTTAATGATTAACCTCAGAGGTACTAATTAACGCATAATAAATAAATATACTTTTCTTTCAAAGGTGCCGCCAGTGAAAATGAAATAAGATTTTCAGAGAATTCCGTAATCCACTTACTTTTCGACATGTTCAGGGGTCTTATCATAAACGGTGATAGTGAAAAAGCTGTTCCAAAATGTGACCCGTATATTATTGAGGTCGGGCAGTTTCCGCTTAAGGGGTCATTTTTAAAGTAAGTTAAAATTATATTATTAATGTAGATCTATCAACATAAATAGTTATCTATGTAGTAGTACATTATTATGTAGGGTACTTGTTAAAAATTGCTTAATACACAAATTCTTAACAACTGGCTAGATATCTTCTGTAACCTACAGGATTAATTCGTAGCCAACAGTATTTTTTCTGGGCATTGAGGTACTTTTTATCTATGTATTAGGTATCAAACCCATTTCTGAAAAAGAAGTAGTTCAACTTTTCATCAAATCATCTTATTCCCGATTCAAAATGGCCAATAGCGTAAATAAGACGACTTGCCAAACTAGATCTATGTCAAGGAGACGCAGTGCCGCCGGCGCATGCGCATCCCTGACAAGTGAAGTTGGGAGCGTGTTTTGGATCTCTACAATCCCATAATTCAATAAACTTCAGTGAATTAGTACCTTATTAGAGTAAGATCCCAGAGCCGCCAGACATCACTTATTTTCTAATGGACAAAATATATACGATTGAGTAGTGGTGGGGTGTACTATCATCATATGACTAGTTGCTACCTTGACCAGACGGCCATTTTTCAGATATCAACCAATCAAGGTATATAGAAACACTGCTCACCTCACTTAAATTCTGATGGCTGATTTTAACATATATTTCACACAATATCATTAAAAATCAGGTTTTATTACTCCCAGACACATGCGGTCGGCGGTTTTACCTTACAGACGCTTTAAAGCTATGAAAAAAATTTTACTTTTACTTAATTTTACTTATTTTGTGATGCTTGATTTTTATATATGCTATTCAAACAACTATTTTAAAACGTTTTGCAAACGGACAGACCGATTCAAGGGGCCAAACATTCACCAGACCCAACTGTTTTAGATTTTTTTTTTAAATTGAATTTAGTTAAGTTTTTCTAATAAAATAGTTTGTAAGGTACAATTCTATAATTATTGCGGTCAGATGAGCCCGTTTTAGTTGTTTGAATAACATATATAAAAATCAAGCATCAGAAAATAAGTAAAAGTAAAATTTTTTTCATAGCTTTAAAGCGTCTGTAAGGTAAAACCGCCGACCGCATGTGTCTGGGAGTAATGAATCCTGATTTTTAATGATATTGTGTGAAATATATGTTAAAATCAGCCATCAGAATTTAAGTGAGGTGAGCAGTGTTTCTATGTACCTTGATTGGTTGATATCTGAAAAATGGCCGTCTGGTCAAGGTAGCAACTAGTCGTATGATGATAGTACACCCCAACACTACTCAATCGTATATATTTTGTCCATTAGAAAATAAGTGATGTCTGGCAGCTCTGGGATCTTGGACCATATGTTGTTATAAAAGCACAATTATTTTTGGAACACATTTAAAAAAACTAATTTGTTGTTAACCCTGTGTACCTTAACTTTTTTAGTTAGTTGTAAATTATCAAATACTGACCGATTGTGCTCAATGGTTACAAAATCTATAATACTTGTATTTTCATTTTCATTCCTACCTACCTGCTTATGACACAAGTATTCCCGTAATATGTTTTAGGTACCTACATAATTATTATTTTTTCAGTGCCGAGATTAATATAAAGAATGGAGTTGTAACCGGCTTAGGACGCTTCCGACTCGAAAAGTTTTCTTTTTCTGCCAAGGACGTATCACTCAATGTCGAGCTCACTATACCGACACTAAAATTTGAGGCAGGTTAGTTAAATCGTTTGCTTCCAATCTCCTAATTAAGTATTCTATGCAATTTAAAAATGATTTATACTCTACTGACTATAAGGCAAGTATTTATTACCTAGTAGTTTGGTATTAGAACAATGTACTACATACGATTTGGAAGCCATTTGTTGGTCTATCCAATATATATATCCTTATATAAATATATCCTTATTTTCATTCGCTTTGAACTCTACATCCACGCCGTCCATTATAAGTTTGATAACTCGATACTATCGGAATATCGATCACAGTTAAAAGACATTCAACACGATTTAATTTTAGTTTTATGAACGTTGTGTTAAGAATATTTATTCTGTTACAGATCACTATGAGTTCCATGGAAATCTGTTTGACGCTATACCCTTGTCCGGATCGGGTACATTTTAGTAAGTGATGCTAAGTTTATAACTATTTTACTAACCACCAATAATATAACATTCTTGAGAGTCACATTTGTTTTTTGATTGCAGTGTTAAAGCCAACGATATTGTTTTGAACACGAAAATATATTTCAAACAATCGGACGACGGAAAGGCTGTGCTTATCGACCATTTGGAAAACACTGAATTCAGTATAGGTCAAATAGTGGTAAGTTTATACCTAAGAACACAGATAGTTCCATTGCATAAAATGTTTATAACTGATATTTGACTAACCATAGCAAAATAACCCTGCATGCCGCCTCACACATTTGGGCAGTGATAAATATCATGGGTTGCTCAAAAGAGCAACATATCTCTCAGAAAAAATATGATACCAAAAAATGCCTATATATTACAAGTCCACCATAAATTTTCTTAGTACCTACCTATGCAAATTTGATTTTATACTTCCAGAGCCTGACACAATACGACAAAAACATAGACCACATTTTGAATGCGATCATAGAAGACACCCTCGCTGCGAAGCTCACCAGGTTCAGCCGACACATCGCCGGCACTTATCAAGGCCACCTGGTTGCTGCTTTCAACCCTATGATGGGCATGTATGAGACCTGGAGTATCCTGGCCACGTTGTTATGACCTGTAGGCGTTTAATAGCAATATACTCCAATTCACCCCCAGACCGTAATTGTCATCAATATTATCTAGATTCCGAACCCTGACTGTTATTTTGCATCAATAAAAATCTGCGTTCTACTTTTAGTTCTGATAAGTTCTTGAAATGTTTGTTAAAGGTATTTCATAGGTATTAACAATGTGAATACCGCGAAGTTTTGATGCCAGAGTAGGTAATTCATTGTGTTTAAAATAAAATATTGTTCTATTGGTGTATTTTTCATTTCGTTAATTCGTAGAAATCATTTGAAAATAAATGTTATTGATCTTCAGAATCGATCATTAGGTAGGTATCTAGGGGAGAGGGGGCAGTTTTGAACATTTTTAAAACTTTGTCCTATATCTTAAAATTCTTTAGTTTTATATCGTTTTATAGTTTCGCAATGCTTAACCCGACCATTATGCCATAAAATTTCAGTATCATATGAAGAAGAATATTTAAGATATAGCCGTAATATCAATTATAATAGCAGTAGTCAACTGTTCAAATCTGCCCCACTCCTGGGGCAGCTTTGAATTCATATGGGGCAGTTTTGAACTATCCTTAAAAAATGAAATTTAATGACTTTTTATACTTTTTTTTATTAATTTTATTAAAAGAAAACAAATTAGAAACGATTGAGATCAAGTATCATTGCCACATTAGAAATTAAAAATGATAAAATAGTTCAATATGGTGATTGATGATGATTATGGGGCAGTTTTGAACTATCCTTAAAAAATGGATTTTTAATGACTTTTTATACTTTTTTTATATTAATTTTATTAAAAGAAAACAAATTAGAAACGACTGAGATCAAGTATCATTGCCACATTAGAAACTAAAAATGATAAAATATGTACTAGGGAATAACAAACTTCTATTTAAATAATATTAATTAACATACGGAAACAAATAAAATTATTAATTAACATTATGAGGTCAATCAAAGGAAACCCAAAAATAAACGAGATATAAATAAAACTGCAGTCTTCATGTCTCATCAATTTCATTCTCTCTCTTTTTTTTATAGTTGGGTACCATTATTACCTTACCTTAAGATACAGATATTTATTCCTATTGAACATTACGCTAACAAATATATTCCATGTTAGAATAAAATAATAAAAAATAATGCATTATAACAATCTCAGTATTTAAGACTGAAGGTGGGTGGGGCAGTTTTAAACAATGTTCAAAACTGCCCCCTTTATTTTGTTCAAAGCTGCCCCAATGGTCCTTGAAAAACAAAAAACGTTTTCCTTCCAAATATTTTTTAAAATTGTTAGTAATATCTGCTTTATTGCGTGATATATGAAACCTTCTGACTAAAAAAGTAAAAAAACACTTCATTTGCCTTGAAATGAATCTCTGAGATCCTTACGCGCGAATTTCAAAAAGTGTAAAATTCAAACTCGTAAAAAAAACTCCTCGTAACTCGTCGGCAAGCTGTCTAATGTGAGCAGTGATAAGTGACAGCTATGCGGGTTAATGTTACCACTACCCAAAAAAAAACTACAAAAATTCTTTACATTAAAGCTTGTTAAATACACTTTTTCAAAGGTGCCCCTGTTCAAAGCTGCCCCCCTCTCCCCTACTCTATTCAGCCTTAGTTAGATACGTACGCCTGACTGAGAAAGATTTCCAAATTAACTAAAGTTTTAATAATACATGAAAATACAAATGAGCTTTCCACATTTTCCACCTGAGTACAGTAGATCAGGAGGCTTACACTCTACTATTGATTCCCTTTCTACAATTTGCAGCACGTTTTACTGGTAAAAAACGGTTTTTGGTTGATAAACTACCTTTACTACTTTACAAATAAATAGGTAGGTAAAGTTTTATGAGTCAATATGCGCACTGAGACCAGACCACCACATAGCGTTTAAAAACAATTTAGTATCTTTTTATCGTGTATATTAAGAAGATTATGACTTATTATCTTTACGTTATACAGATAATCATATCGATCACATTAATTATTGAAATGCCTACTTTTACGAAATTCCACATGTAACTAAATCCACAAGTAATCCAAAGTACCTACTACCACCACCAGCGTAAATTATTTAACTTATTTTTCAATACACACCTTGCTTGCTAAACTATGGTAACTGGCTGTTACAAAACATTTCTTCATAATGAAACCGATATAAAGTTGTTAGTTCTTACTTAACTATAAATAATATGTTCAATTATAAAACGTACCTAAGTACTCTAATTTAGTTTACCCCACTTGTAAATAAATGTGCTTACTTTGTACTTACTTTAAAAGTGATTAATAATTCAGGAAATAGGTACACTTTTCATATTATTTGCGATAGGTATTAAAATAATGTTATTGTAGTCAAATGAAATAAATATGATAACAATCTTAATTATAACTTCGATTAGTTTGATATCACCCTATTCGCGTAGTTAATCTGTAAATCAGTGCCGATCTAAGATTAGGTATTATAATGTTTTTATTAGGTAGGTGAGAACTAAGGGCAGTGGAGTGTTAATTTTGCTGTGACAACACCGACTATTACTATCAGGTGCGTATCAACAATTTAAATTTATTAAAACATAATTTACGGTCTCTCATGAGTCCTTACATCAAATCTAAATGACTACCGAATACCAGATCCAGGGCCGACAGGTCAGTACCTACTTAAATAACTATTTTATGCTCAAAAAATGAACAGGTATAAGTATAATGATCCAGTTCAATTTAGCAATATAATGATGGATTTTAGCATTTTTCGCTCGCACTCTTTAATATCCAGATTGAATTAACATTTTTCATTGAATTTTCGGAAGTACAATAAGCTCTATATTGCTAGAACCGGATTTTTAACGTAAATAATTTTAAATCGAGGTCCACCAACGGGTATTTAGATATTGGCATGTCTATTGTCTAGGTAATAATGTTCAAAAATAGTAAAATTTGAATCTGAAATACCATGTTTTTGTATCAAACGTTACCAGTGATACTAGGGTAAGTTTTAGGTAACATTACCATCACTATGTTTAAACCATATCTATTAAATCTGCTGCATCCAACCGTGTAATAATCCGACCAGAGACGCATTTAGTGAATATTTCAGTCAGAAACAATCTAAACTACAAGGGCACAAAGCGAAAATAGATTAATTACAAATTTCTTTTGTTGCTTCTATTTATCGACAAGATCAATGATCTGAATGTACCTTCGCATCTTTTCATTAATACTTTTTTAATTGAATAATTTAAATGGGTTATTAGACGAAGATCTTCATAAAGTAAAATCCTATTCGTTGTATTGTTATTAGACGAACTAATTTACCTAAGCTATAAAAACTTCGCTGTAAAGCAACATATAGTCGTCGTATAGAGTAAGCGTATAAAAAGCAATCATGATTCCGCTACAAAACCCTCAGTACGACACTGATTGATAATATACTAATTACACCCAGATCACTGGTAATGTCACTATAACTGAAATTTGTTTTGCCGCATCCATTTTTGTAAAAGATAGCGGAATTAACAATGATTATTTCCCTTTTAGGATGAAATTGGCATTGTTATTAGCTGTGTGCGCCGTGGCAGCCGCCGCGCCGTCACTGGAGAAGGGTCAACAAGTCGGACCTGGTAAGATACTTGTGTTTTGGCAAGCACGTGTGTTGTTTTTTTTTGTGAGCTGTTAGGATTTTTGAGTTGGCAAGTGTGTGTGAACTAAGGTTTAACAATTAGACGTTCTGTTTTGAACGGGGTTGTCCCCATTGAAAAGGTTTTTTATAAATAACGAGTTTTCGTGGAACGGAAAAAGAACAGGAACCGTTTTTTTTAAATGTTTATGCCTCTACCTTCTACTGAGCCCATGCTTAATCAAGCCTTATCCCGCAGATGTCACATACTAATTCTGTATATGAACCACACGTACCTACCTATGCTGTCTGTTCTTTAAGCAAAGCAAAGTTCTTTTAGCAAAATAGCAAAATGAGTTATGTAATATCCTTTTTTGATAGTTCTCGTCACAAAACTTGCCTAGGCTTTGTCGATATCTCTCTGCATTAGTGATGATAATCTAGATAACATATACAAATAGGTTTCATAACTACGTAGGTATACTACTGGGTGGCGCAAAAGTAGTGGCACTAAAGAAAATACTTTTATTTTTTATATGACATTTTCTGTCATTCTGTTGTTGAAAATTGTGTAGTGAACAAATGTAAAATACACTGAAAATAAACATGGACCGTTTTACTCCCCAAGAACGTGGAATAATTGTGTCAATGTTCTTACGGAATAATTCATCAGTGATAAGAACACAACGTGAATTTCGTCGACGATTTCCCCACCGTCCGGCACCGATTGGTCGCACAATTCGACGCTTTGCCACACGCCTTGAAGCAACTGGCTCAACATTGGATAGACCTAAGTCTGGGAGACCAAGAACAGGCCGTTCAGCTGAAAATATCGATGCTGTGCGCGAAGATGTGGAAGAGTGTCCAGAAACATCAACGAGGCGACGTGCCACGCAATTGGGCATTTCCAGACGGACCCTGCAGCGTATTTTGGTGAAAGACTTAAAGATGTTCCCGTATAAAACTCAAATGACTCATCAGCTGCTGCCTGCTGACCACCGAGCTCGTCTAGATTACTGCCAGCGCGTCATAAACCTCAACCTTGAAGAGGATGATTTTCCTTCAAAATTGGTTATGAGTGACGAAGCGCATTTCCATCTCTCAGGGCATGTCAATAAGCAGAATACTCGGTTCTGGGGCACTAATAATCCGCGCATTATTCAAGAAACACCTCTACACCCACTAAAAGTTACTGTATGGTGTGGCATCTGTGTTGACAGAGTGATCGGACCCTATTCTTCGAAGACGCTGGAGGCAATGCGATAACTGTCACTGGAGAACGCTACAGAACCATGTTACGTGAGTTTTTGATACCCAGTTTGGACGAATTGGGGCTGGAGCACATCTGGTTTCAACAAGACGGCGCTACGGCACACACAGCGCGCGACACTATGGACTTAGTGAGGGACGCTTTTCCAGGCCGAGTTATCTCTCGTTTTGGCGATTTGCCTTGGCCTGCAAGATCACCCGATCTGACCAGTCCAGACTTCTTTCTTTGGGGTTTTTTGAAATCTCGGGTGTATGTGAACAAGCCACAGACTCTCGCAGCTCTAAAAGAAAACATTCGTCAAGAAATAACGAACATATCGCAGGAAGTGTTACGGCAAGTTATGCAAAATGTCATAAATAGGGCTCAAATGTGTATCAACTCTGGAGGTCACCATTTAAAAGACATCATCTTTAAATCCTAATGGTACGAAATTTAATGGCACAAATATACATTTAAAAAACCTAAATCTAGTTTTCTAATTTAGAAAAAATGTTATAGCTGAACCAAATAGGGTCTTTACTTTTGCGCCACCCAGTATAATGATAATATCATACAAAAGCATGGACCTACACTCGCCTACGATGGTGCACTTAGTAATCAAGAAATACATAAGTTTAGAAACTACCTAGATCCTTAGTTAGAAAACTGATTATTTCCGGGATATTTATCATCAACCGGGTCAACTGACCCGTGATCATGACGCTTGCTTTCTTGCACCTACGTCTGTACGGTGTCTAGTGCCAAATAAAGTAGAAAAATTTATCTCGATATCAGTCTTTCTTTTTTGACAGTGTTCAGTAATACCTATCATCTGCTGATCTTAAGTCCTACCGAATTACACACAGTATGTATGGAGGTATATGATTCTTCCTCATTTTCTTCTCCCCAGTAGTATTTGTGAACAATGAGGCCGAGGGCCGCAACCTGCTGGTGAACGCGCTGGTCCGCCAGCTCATCAACTACGTCCGGTTCATCATCAACAACGGCTCCGCAATCTTCGGGGTCCCTCCCATGGACCCTCTTGAGTTGGACCACCTGCACTTGAACATTCCCGCTCAGCTCATCAAGTTAGTATTATTATCTACTATACTGTTTCCTCTATACCTTATGGCAGATACCTAGATTATCTAATACTTGTGACCCGCCCTCGCATCGCTTCTGATGAATTTTAGGTACATAATTTAAAACCTTCTTCTTGAATCCTTAAAAAAAACCGCATCAGAATTCGTTGCATAGTTTTAAATTTACGCATACATGGATATCGGGACAGAGAAAGCGACTTTTTTATACTACAAATGTAGTGATGATGGTATGATCAACCTCAAAGTATTATTAAATGAGGCCTGCACAAGTAAAAAGTTGTTTCCTTGTTGACACGAAAACAGTTTAAAGAAATTGAAATTAAATTTGGACTGAGGACAGAATTTACTATTTAAGCAATTGATTGACGGAAAACCGTATTTCATGAATGTGCAATTTAACTCTAGACCTTTCTAGGTAGGTACCCTAAAAGCCCATTAAATTTTTAGTCACTTTATGTTGACAGCCTGGACTTGGATCTGAAGAACGTGTTCGCTTCCGGCATCGGCGGATTCGTGGTTGAAACCAGTCGCCTGGACTTGGCTGCCATGACCTTCGACGTCAAGATCACTGTGCCAAAGATTTACATCAGCGCCGGTATAGTATCCCTCTAAATTATATAGGTATTATTAGAAACA
Organism: Maruca vitrata; assembly: GCA_039566165.1. Taxonomy (NCBI): domain Eukaryota; kingdom Metazoa; phylum Arthropoda; class Insecta; order Lepidoptera; family Crambidae; genus Maruca; species Maruca vitrata. The sequence continues at coordinate 9,721,987 of CM076912.1, read as the reverse complement.
GGTATTTTCTGGAGTAGGAAGGTCTACCTTCTTACATCCATCCTATCTATTGATGTACATTTAGATACATACATAATGTACCTACTTAAACTCTTTATAGTTTCACTTTTATACCCATTGTAGTGTGTATTTTTTTACTAGGCGCTACTGGTGCTATGACTGATACATACACAGATTTATTTATTTTACAATACAGCAAAGATTTAAAATGTTGTTATGAAAGCAAGACGAAAAATAATATCAACTGTAAAGTACGCGATGTCTTATCTTACTAACTGTAAAAGTAAAAGTTAGCGTCTTAGTGAACAAGGAAATTACCAAATGAAGTAAGGAGTAACTAGGTACTTTTTTGAAATATCGTTATAAAAATTATGTTTCTTTTTCAGAGGAGTACGACCTGATTGGTGATATCTACTCAGCTATTCCTCTGTTCGGCAAAGGAAAAGCTAAGTGAGTAAGACTTATTTTGGTACCTTTTGATATAGTTATTGTGACTACCTATCAGCCATTAAATTTCGGTAACATGCGCCTATCTTAAATACCTATCTGTAATCATCCGATGATTACGCCTACTGCCGGCCGATAAAACGGTCGTAATCTACATAGCTTCTATCAACTTATTTTTCTAACGATAAATCTCCTAGAGAATTATTTCACCTACCACATACACCTACCTGATTCCAGATTCCACATCGATAACTTCTCTCTCGCCGGAAAACTGTTCCTGAAACAATCTGAAGACAAGACTTCAGTCCTGATTGACAGAATCGAAAACGCAGCTTTCGATATTCCTGCTTTCAAGGTGAGCACTTCACGAGATCGATGAGATGATTATTGTTAGCAGCCTTATAAGTAAGAAGGCGTGAAAAGAACCTAAATGTTGCCTATTCGTAGATTTGCGTACTTCATGAACTGGATGCATTTAATGATGTAGGATATATTTTTTTCACCCGCGTTCAGCCAAATCATATATCTACGAGATGTAACATGTTGATGATGTTAACATAGCGAACAAATTTTAAGTAGGAAACTTACACTGAATAAAAACGTACCTACAATTAATTACGATGTTATACTAGTTTTACCTACAACGCAGTTTCACTGTAGTATGTATATTTGTCTTTCTCTAGAACTGATTTGGGAACATACCGTAATTACCGTATTTATAGAGGAGTAATTCTTACTTCAACACATGCGGTAGTAAATCGCTAACAACAGACAATTTATGTTTAATTATTCTAATCCTCTCTGTCCAGTCCTACCTGACCGGCGTGATCGGAGGCGGCGACATCGACGCGATCGTCAACGCCATCACCGAGGACGTCATCATCAACTACGTGAACCGGTTCCAGGCGGCCATCGCCAGCGCCGCCTCCTCCGCCATCGTGACCTTCGCCAACCCCGTGTTGGACCAGCTCGACACCTGGAAGTACATCGCTCCACTCATCCCTAGGCCTAGGTCTGACTAGGTCTGAAAAAGACTAGATACTTACTACTTTTTGTACATTAGCAGTTTTTAATAAATAAAGTTATACATAAACTGGAGGCAGTAGTGATTTACATTTGTGGTTTAGTGAAAGTAGGGCCCCCGACTTCCCGTTCCCGAATTTATATCATATATACCTGGACACCATTCAAATACGCTATAGGTACGAGTTTCTCCTTTGCGCTCCAATCGTACCCGGCATAATAATGATGCCTGACCTGGACCGTGTGTTTTGACATTATAAAAATCGTAGATAGGTAAGTTAAAAAAAAGAAGACACGGTAAATTAATACACACAATATCTATATTCACCATTGTTATTGAGTTAGCCAGTTAGCCACAATGTAAATATACGACAGACATGTCATATTTTAAATAATTAGTTAGGTACTCAGCAATTGTTCATTGATAAATAATACAATAAGGTCCCTGTCGCCAATACACTTGCATAGTACTGATGTCTTTGTCCTTCCATATTTACCACACCTCACGACACACGCCAATGATGTCCAGCTTGTATCCATCTGGGCATTCCTTCGCAGCATTCGCGTAGTAATCATACTCGTACACGGGTGACTCTTCCCACGCACTTTTCACAAGCACAATCCTATCGTCTACTAAGATTGGAATGACGAGATCTTCTCCTATCTTCGATTTTAGAGGTGGTCTTGAGTATGCCATGGTTACTAATATAAATATGAGGTAAATTGCTGGCGGCATGGTGATGCAGTAATGCTCGTGTGTATCTCGTTACTGGTTTATCATCGAGAGGGCCGTCCGACAGCATCCTACTTAGTCGCCTACGCGACGGATGTCCGCGCCTGTCCGAAACGCTAATCTGAATCTGCGCACTAAAGGTACCTACTATTTTCGTGTATTACAAAAACTCGTTAGATACTGAATTTATAACGACGACACAAAATTGCATAATAATTACCTAAAATGAATCAGGGTTGACTTCGTAATTTTGATGGTCTATAAAATGTTCGTAACTAGTTTAAATACCTATGTTTTAGTAGGCAAGTGAGGTGGATAATTACAATAAGTAACACTGTAATTCTTTACATGATTATAATTTCAAAAATTCACAACAATCAAGTCTTGGACAAGTACTTAACAATTTTTAAATTATATACCTACTAAGACACATGAATTTGCATGTCATTAACAATAGGTATACATAAACTTTAAACCAAACATAAATGCTTATAAAAATATAGTAGACTTAGGTACTATTAAAATAACATACCTATCACAATCCTGACTTCTGGTATAGAATTTTTTTTAATGTTTAAATATTAATACAACACTAGAATCTCACATTTTAGACTTAAGAGCTTATGAGACAGTATAAAGGAACAATTAAACTTTATTCTGATTACTCAACCTTAAAAAAGTAGTAGATTTCTGAACCCATCAGAAGTTTTTAATTGTTACAGCTAACTGTAATAAAAAAAGTACTGTTTGCAAAATTAGTACAATGGGTATGTTAACAAATTTGAATTGACTCTTTTAGTGATTCGGTTGAGGGGGAGCTTGTCTCTCCCTTGGGGGCGGGGGAGCATGTCGCTCCCGTGGGGGTGGCGGCGCGTGTCGCTCCCGCGGCTGCGGGGGCCGCTGGGCCGTCGCCTTCCGGGGCTCCGGCGGGGGCTGTCGTACCCTCGGCTCCGGAGGCGGGTGACGCTCTCGAGGAGGAGGCGGTCCATGATTGTCTACGTTCATCTAAATAGGATAAAATCTATTTGAATACCTAAACATTTTGTGCGCACTTCCCTAGCTTTTGGGTATGGCCTTCACCTAATAGTATCTATTTATGTATGTTTGCCATTATGTATGAAAGCTTCTGTTGCGCGCCGGCTTATGCTTTAACAATATTATCAACGTAAACAAAAGATCCATTCATAAAACTTTTTTTCATTGGACCAATATAATTTCAGTTCAACTAGAAACGTGACAGTATTAAGAGATTACCTTGGAAAAGATTTGTGTTAAACAACAAAGTGTATGGAAGTATCACAATAAAATAAAATTTTGTAATAAAACAAAAAAAAATTCCAAAATTACAATGATTAATTCAATGACAGGTAATAGACAGACATATGACATTTGTTTTTTTTAATGCGTTCCACTCACTCAGGATGATACATAACACAGTATGCACAGATAGTATACGAACGCAATATGTACTATATAATAATTCTACAAAAAAAAATAAAACAAAACCTGCAAAATTTATATGTTATTATGGAGATAATAATAGTATTAATCATAATCTCCTTGGAAACTTCGTCAAAAGTTAAAATAAAAGTGACCAATCGTAAGACAATAGCTTTGAGCTATTAATATTTATCAAACCAAAATTAAAGGCCTATTGCAGTTACAGTTTCATACCATGTACTGTAGTCTGATTATTAATATATTATAATATGGAAAAAACGCTGCTTATTTTATTTAAGAATATTGTTAAATGTCGTTGATGGTAACATAGCATTAAAATAACACGTTGAACGAATGAATGATCATAGACAAAAATAAAAAGTAAAAAATCAGAGAACAAAAACTACGAATGAAAAGTGATTTCGGAGAGAAAAATTGAAGCCTTTTCATGTGATTTTGTGAATTGTGTTTGTGAAAAATTCATTGTAGACTGTGTTTGTATAGTATTTTTGGAGAAAAGTTCCCAAAAAAACGTACCGCTTGGTAGTAATATGAGTAATGTTACCAACCAAAATGGAACAGGTCTAGAGCAGCAGGTCGGTACCTCATGTACATGCACCTTGTATTTTGCTTCTATCGATTTTTACTTTGCTGAATGAAAATGCATTTCAGGGATATGGAAATTAAGTATTTCTAATTATTTCTTAAAATACAATGTAAATCACCTTAGTTTTTCTAATAAAGTATTAGAATCTGTAATAGGAATCAGATTTTACGTGTCCTGGGATAACCAACATGGCGCCCCGTTTCTTCTGCTTCTGAACCCTTTCTTCATTGAGTTTGCTTTGTTCGCAACCTTCGTGCGCCTTGCCGATTTATTTCATTGCGGTAGTTTTCCAAGCCACTGTGAGGTCATTGTCACGTTATAAGTGCGTGTCATGGCGGGAGGAAATGTGTATTTCGCAAGTTTCGCAAAAACTACATTTCTCTCCACAGGACTATTAAAATAGAAAAAACTGTGCCTTTTTAACGTGTTTGCGAAAAATCAGTATTGATATCCATTCAGTAATGCTTTCCTGTTCGTAGTCATACTTAATTGCATGTATCTAATTGCTCATACATCTGTGTTCTGTACTTACATTTCCCGGCTAGGCTATTGTACGAAACATAGATTGATAGTTATTGATACAACTATACAGGTGCAATCTCTTTTTAAAACTTATTTAAATGTCTTTCACTCTTAAGCATTTTTAATTAACTAGGTACTTATCTACTTACCCATATACTTAACATACTATGTATGAATGAATTGCACTCTTAACATGGAACTTGTGATACTAAGACAATAGATTTACTCGTAGGTGTGGTATTAACAACCTTGGTGTTGAACACACAGTTTAGTACTATTTCTGGAATACTATAACCTTGTGTCTTAACACATTCAGTTTTAACATTTTGTCCTCTTTTAATTTCTGTCCTTTTTTGATTTTTATAATATTGTATATAAATTGTTTGTAGTAAATACATAAAAAGTCCACTATATTTTCACCAACTTGATCAAATATAATGAATGAGTAACAGCGATACTACTTATTTGATTATGAAATAAAGAATTGTATCTACTGGGTGTGTTATTTTTCTGAAATAGTGTTTATTTTATTTTATTTATTCTTGATCATACCATAGACTTAGCTTATAATGACATAATAAATAAAAGGTTCTAAATATTGAACATGTAGTTTTCCGAGTGTTGTTGACTTGTATTCATTGTGTTTATATTAAACACACATTGTTTTATACCATTGTTTGAGAGATATGTATTGTTTCTAGCTTGCTGGTCTGGACTTGCAGCCTCAGGCTCCTAAGAGTGCTGGCCGCTACATCCCCCCGCATCTGCGTAGGCAGTTGCAGGCCAACACCTCTCAAGGTGAGTGTTGTCATTCATAATCCCATCAAGAGTAATTTCCTCAGCACTCTCATTCACTACATTCTTTATGACAGTCAAACACAATGAATGCTCTGACACTGTCAATATATTTGGTTTAGAAAGAAATGGAGAGTGTTATGAATAAGAGTGTCTGGATATTCCTGGGTGTTTCCTGAAAGTTAGAAGTCACTTAATTCTGTTACACCATATTGAGTAAAGAAAACTTGTATTTATAATATTATACTATACTCTTTTTCAGCTAAGATGATCCCTGTGACACTTCGTTGTGTTCTGAATCACGCATCTTACGATTGACAAACGAAAATAATTTTATTGCACACTTTTTTCATTTTATTGCGGCGTCATTAGGAAAAATATTAAAATAATTTTAGTTTAATTTAATGTAATAGAACATTTTAAAAAAATACCTATGCAGTTCGTATACGTAGAATGGAACGTAGTAACTCTGACTAAGTTCCATTCTACGTAATACGAACTGCATAGGTACTTTTAAAAAATAATCTATTACTTTAAATTAAACTAAACGATGCTGTTTTCCTTTTAAAAGTTTAAAATTATTAATTTAATATTTTTCCTAATGAAGCCGCAATAAAATTAAATAAGTGTGCAATAAAATTATTTTCGTTTGTCAATCGTAAGATGCGTGATTCAGAACACAACGAAGTGTCACAGGGATCATCTTAGCTGAAAAAGAGTATAATGCATCAAAAATTTAAACTAAACTTACTGTTTCATTTAATCAAGTTTTCATTACAATAAATGATATGACTTAAGATATACTGGTGGTGGCAGCACTAAATATTATGGCATCCGGTGATGGTACAAAAGTAAATTAAAATATTTTATTTATACTGTTTTATAGATTTTGTATGTTCGAAAATTATATTTCAAACAGTGTATTATATTATTCTAAATACAAAAAATATCTAAAATTAAAATTCTGTATCATTCAGATTACAAGTTGATTAGGGGATCATTAGGTATTATATCTTATAAAAACTAGGTGAATGGAGTATAAGTCATCATGATAAAGAAATATATCATTCAAAACTCATTTTCATAGAAAATGTTATTACTTTATATTTTATGTTGTAGGTATGTATGGCTTGTTGCACTTTCTTTTAATGTATTTTAGGTATCTATTGTTATATAATTATACATACATTATTTAAATAAGAAAAAAAATGAAGTCAGAGTGTGAGATTCTGATTTAATTATACATCACTAAGTTTAGATTGTGTATATAACCTTATATCATTGTGAATATGTTGAGCATTTCAGGTTTCAAAAAAAGTACTTATTTTCTTTTTTTTTATTATGAAGGTTTTCCTATGTAAGCAGTTAATTATTTTTACTCCACTTGTATTGTGTAATTCATAATAAACAGTACACTTGACATAGATTTTTAAAAAAATGCTATGCTAGTACTTTAACATACAATACTTACTATGGGAATTCCCGAAAATGTGTTTCGTTGTCATAGACAATGTGTGGGTTGCCATAAGTGTAAAAAATAATAATTTACTTCCTCTATTCTTATCATCAAATATAAGCAAAGAAAATATCCCTCGCATCTTATACTTGTGCTGACTTAATACTTGAATGGTCACTATGCCAATAACAAAATTAGAAAGAAAAAGTATACAAAATCAATTATCATGTGCTAGTCATTATAAATCCGTTTTATCAATATTTAACGTATGTTTGTTTAATAATATGCTTTGTAGCTAAGCAGGTAGTGCTGGTGATATTACAATTCGCAACACTTAATATAAAATTGTAATGCAGGCATTATTGTGTTTCAAATTTTATCAGAAAATATAAGAACCCATATTGGTACGTGAATAGTTTGAGTGTTATTTTTGATAACAACAATATAATAGAGGATGTGTAGGGTTAGTATGCAAAACACATAGCAAACGGCAAGGTCGCCACGCTCGCAGCGCAACGGATGGACGCGCGGCAAAACTGCAACAAGCGCAATTGGATTGATTGCATTTTACATATTAAATGTGTAATGTAAATTCGTATTAAAGAGGAAAACGTCAATTGTCATCTCTTCTTGGTAGGAACGCGTACAGCTAGCAACATACGTGGCAAACTTTGATTATGCATAACATTTGTTGTTTTTTTTAAACGGTTTTATTTAGCTTGTGAATGCGACATCTGCAACTACAAGCGCGTGCAATTTTTTTATTTACCTTACTTAAGTCTTATGTTTTTGAAGACGCTAGGATCAACAAGTGTCGACTATGAATGACCGTTATTGCTGACGGTGATGCAATAATAGTATGGAGGTCTATCGACGTTTAACTGATTTCGTACATACATCGCGTGTAATCTCAGTTTAACACTTGACGGCGGATCGTGTAACGCATTCTGCTTTGATCTATGATATGACTCTAAACCCACAACTATTACAAATAGGTTTTACACCATATCGTAAGTAGTACCTATGTTTTAAAGAAATAAGAAAGTTTCTACAGTAACAGTTTAGAATGCATCAGTATCGGTTCTTTTCGATCTGTGAAATTGCACATTGTGTTTGATATGGCCTCGTCTATTAGTATCTATTGCCTTGGCATCACGACAATATGTCACCCTAGTTTCAGAAAAGCGTATTGTTTAAACTTTGCAATAGTTATGATTATCATTCACATTTTAATCACATTTGTTGTATTTTAAAATTTGTTTAAATTAACTAGAAATATGTTATAAAATGAAAGTAATTATATTTTTATAAATATAGATAAATATAGAGAAATACGAGTCGAGCCAAACAATTTGTATATGCTTTAGCATTTATGTGTCATTCATAATGGTGTGTAGAAAGTTGAAACCAAAATATTTGCATAGAAAATTATGATAATTGTAAGAAGACATTACTACATAATATATGCACGCTTAAATTGGAATTACAAATATTTTGACAATAACTAAAAATAGAAAAGAATTAAGTGTAGGTACTATCTTTCTCAATTATTGTGCAAGTTAAATGTATGGTATCATTAAATATCTGAAATATGACAGTTATTATTTACACAAATGAATTATTTGCAAATTATACTTCAGTCCAGCTATCAATATCACTACTACCCTTGGTCACAGAGAACAGTTGGACAAGTCGGTCGGTGACTTATGCACAGCAGTGGGACGACAGGCAGCACATAATACGGCTTGCCTACGTATCGAATTAAGAAAACAGTAATCGACTACGATCCATCCAGATAAATCTTCTATTGCTTTTTATTCATCAAACGGCCACCGTACGATTGTAAACATACGGGCCTGATTCCTAGGCTCATGGTTAAATTTTATTTGTTAGAAGGACTTTTAATGATCATATCATAGAAACAGTGCCGTAACTAGGGCGGTGCCAGCGGTGCCCAGGCACGGCGCAGACCCTGGAGGGGCGCAGAAATGACCAGACCTGTATCTAGTCTTATTTATCAAGGGCGTAATTTTTTAAAGCTCGCACCGGGCGCATGGAAGGCTAGTTCCAACACTGCATAGAAACGGCAAAAGTTGGATTTGACTTATATAGGTACTTAACGAAAAATGCCTAACAGTAAAGCGCGTAGGTACTTAACAAATAATGCCTAACAGTAAAGCGCGTTACCATTGCTAGCCGGTTAGCACTAGTCCTACAGTTGAGAGGTAGGTCGAGTTAAGAATCTTAACTTGTTAACTGATCCGTTTGTTAACAGGGGAAGAGTCTAAGCGTCAAAGCTTAGACAGCCGTCCTAACGAGCCGCAGCGGGACGGTAACCGTTCATCATTCGGAAGCAGCTCTAGAGGATACGACCGTGGTGGTCGGCGCGACGACCGCGAGCGTGACCGCGACCGTGACTACGATCGCGGGTACGGGTCGCGATACGAGCGCAGGGACCGCGGTATGCATTTGTTATTAGATCTATCTCTCTTAATGGATATCGCAGATGAAGGTTCTGTAGTGCGTGCAGCGTTACGCAGGCTAACTAGGGCAGTAGCGCTAACTTGAAAGATTATCATACTACTCGATTCATACTCAGTATGCTGAGAAACTTTTTTTCAAAAATGCAATGAATTAATTTGCTGCGCACGTTTTTTCTTCAAATTAGCGTTTTCATTCTACAACTTTTCAGTTTCATTTCTTTTAATTTTCAATAATAAAAATATGTAAGCGTAACATTTGTGTAGTTAAGCACTAAGCAATGATATTTTTATTTATCAAGGAGAGTAGTTAGCGGTTTCTTATACATTCCTATTTCTCTTGGAATCTTTCAAGTATTTATAATTAGTTAAACAATCATGTAGCGGAAGTTACTTACTAAGGACTCTGACATTGGCGTGACCTTACAAGACATCGACTCTCCTATACATATTGTGAAATCACTAATTCAAAACGCAGACTTACGTGAACCTGATTTCTGAAGATAACTATTGCATATTGATGTTGGTCGAATAATTAATACAAGCTAGCTTTTGATTACTAATTTTAGTGGTTGATCAAAGCAGATAAAATAAACACGCAGAAGTTTAACTGCTTCAAAAGGATTGTTAAATGCTTCCTTGTTATTGTTAGTTCGTCACAATTCACGTTCGTTCGCTCTGTTGAATGACCTTTCCATCTTTTGACGAGTATTTGCAATACAACCAAAGAAGCGTTTATTTACTTTGCGAATTACTTCAACGAAACGTCAAACTACTTCATTAAATGTCGGTATCTTTTATCTTAGGTCAACTGGTAACGCCAAGTAAATAATAATACTAGATTAACCCAGGCGATTAATATACGAATGATGAGTCATTTTACCCGAATGGTGCTCGCAGCATTTATGTAGCCAGTTCGTGTATTAATCATTGCATAAACTCATAAAATGGCTGCCCGGTATTTTGTACAACATCAAAGAATAAGATACATATGTATATTATTGTAAATCATGCTCATTTAACAGTATTACAACGATGACTAACGATTCCCGAACTGACCTGATGTTGGACTAAATACAGAAGCGGAGATAGGTAGGTACATTATAGGGAACGAAATGTGAGATCTTGACCATTTGAAATTCTTGATTTTTATCGATATTCAAAATGTCTTTAAAGACGGCAGATTTTTTTTCTTATTTTGACATTTACGATATCTGAAAAATCTGTAAGAATGATTTGGTCCAGTTTCCCCAGGGCACCTATGGTCGTCGCGTCGTATCGTCGAATGACATGGTACTCGTTTGCCCGGCTAGTGGTAAGGCGATGCGGCGGGCATGGTGAAATTTTGATCTTTGATCACATTGAATGAAATATTGCATACAGAACAAAATTATATTATTCTAAGTCGTTACAATGAGTCTTTCCAACCAACTTTACTTTGTATTTATGCTTTACATGTATAGCATTATGTTTATGTATAAATTGTATGTACTTTTTATAATATGTATGCTGTTATATGATGTATATTATTTGAGCCGCATATATTGCAAGGAATATTATTAAATTTCAAAAAATACACATGCATGCGTAACACACATTTATTATTATTGAATTAATGACTTCACAATGCTGAAATGGTGGTTTACAATATTGTAATAATAACAGGGATATAAATACAAGCTGAACCCCGTATTCACCACTATTAGCGTTCGGATTCATAAAATCTATGCTTTGTCCCTGTCTATCTATCTATGCTTTGTTCAAGTTTAGAATGAGATAAAGCATAGTTTTCAGAGTTGGATTTAAACGTGTCGTGAATAGGGGGTGGGGCTGCACTGAAACGGCAAAGTAATGCGATCGAAAGTGACGTTTTCATTCGTTCAGGTCGTGAACCGGGATACCAGAATGGCGATTCAGATCGTTGGAATGAGTCGGAGCAGCGCTCTGATCGTTGGAGCGAGCGCGGCGGCGAGCGCGGAAGCGAGCGTGGCGGCGAGCGGGGCGGCGAGCGGGGCGGCGAGCGGGGTGGCGAGCGGGGTGGCGAGCGCGGTGGGGAGCGCGGCGGCGAGCGGGGAGGGCGCAGCGCCCCGAGCCGGGACGTACGCCGCGACGAAGAGTACAGCGAGCCGCCGCAGCCGGGCAACGACCGGTGGAAGGAGCCGCAGCCGCGCCCCGACGAGCGCAGCAACTCGCGCTGGTCCTCCGACGATGTGCGCCGCACTAGCTCTCGCAGGGACGAGGTCAGTATATCATAAAAACTGTTATGAGGCTTTTGAATGTTCGAATTGACATACGTTACGTTCCTTGTAGGTATTTTTTTTCAGTTACATCTTGTCAGTAATAATAAAAATTGGCCTAGCTTACTGTGCCACATAAAAAGCTACTATATTTTGTGTCACAAATAAATTTCATTTCCTTCTAAGAGTTCCATTAGGGTCTCAGATATATAATTATTTTACGATAAATCCTAGTTAAGGCTCAAACAGTGTTCCCTTCAGTCTGGCCAGTTTTTACATCGACTTGATGGGTCGAGGTTCTGGAATGGTCCAAGTCATGGTCAAATTTATAAAGATTTGTCAATAGTATCTCTTGCTATCTAAACAACTAGGATAGGAAGTAGTGGGCCGAATAAGGTCATGGCAGCAGTTTGTTAAATGTCACGTACAATCATTTATACATGGTGGGTGAGTAGGTTTAAGATGAATAATGATATTTCATGTGAATGAATATAATACTGTACTTATTTTGCTTTGCTTAGTCTGAAGTTTCAAAGCTTTAATTGTTTCTGTTTCCACTTTAACTAACATACACAAGCACCATGCCATCTGCTGTTTAATTGTTCAAGATAATACTTATCGAATTCGCGGTAAATGTGTTATAGATTGTACAATTTGACAACAGTGAATTAGATTATCCAAAGTGAATTTCGCAATGTTGCGTACAGAGTGCTAAATGCAATTAATTAATGAAGGACAATCTAATCTACCTTGCATTAATTTCAAACTATAAGTTTGAATCACATATAATTTTGTGATTCCTTTATCTTTGATACATTTTGTTATACTGCTTGCTACAGGGATGTTGTAGTCTTTGCATAATATGAAAAAAAGTACTATTCATGACAAAATATTCATAGCTGTTTAACAGCATTTGCGTGCCGACGCGAACTAGTTCTTGCTTAAAACTATATATAATAAATAGGGATTATTAATGATATCTAATGCTGTATCTCGTCCATTTTTGTTTTATATTAATATTTATTAGACAAAACAGAACAATTTTTTTCTTGCATATGTGCTATTCTTCTATCGTTTTTTTTATCCTAAGTGAGATACTACTATGTCTTAGTGCATCACCATACCTAGCCTTGTCATCATCACCACATTCGGGGGTGCGGATGGCTCTCACACACCTATTCTTCGAATGTATTAACTAATTGTTCCACGCTCTTGTTCCAGAATGACTGGACGGTCCCGCTACCTCGCGACGAGCGGCAGGAGCTGGAGCTGTTTGGCACTGGCAACACGGGCATCAACTTCTCCAAATACGAGGATATCCCGGTTGAGGCCAGCGGAGACCGCGTACCGGACTATATTACAAGCGTGAGTATTTGTTGTATGTATGTTTGTATAGTTGTGGTTCAATTGCGCAGAAACTAGTAGGTCGGTGTGTTATTTTTATTACTTGCAAATTTTACAGGCATATTTACTACCATTGTTGTACCGACTGTTGCATTCGTTTATTACCTTTTAATGAAACCACATGACAGTAGTAAATTTGATGAACACCTGTATAAAATTCATACTTATTTCAAATATCATAAAGTTACGGTTACCATATTTTTTTTATATATAAATTAATAATATTAATTCTGTAAACAGAACATTATATTCAGATTTTTATTACAAAGAATTACATAGAACATACATTCTGCAATTAATTACATAATTTTAAATTGCTCACCAAAACATGTGTTGAGAGAAATTATCTAGACAACTGTCATTGTAATGAAACACATTCAAACATAGATTATTATTACTCACCCAGTTTGTGAAAGTTCATTTACCTTTTATCAACTTCCCCCTCTATAACATATCATAGACAGTGTATGTGAAATAAGTCACAAAGGTCATATAACAACTTAAATGTTGATGAAGATACTAAATTAAAGCCAATATGATTCAATGAATGTATTTTCGCAATTATTTGATTGTACCTTGAATAAAATATTTCCAATTGCCTTGTTTAGCCTTACTCAATATTGTGATTATTCAAAGACATAAATTTTACCAATATTTTTGCATAAGTATAAGGACTTTTGAGTGCCTATAATTTCTCTATTCATTCTTTTCTCTAGTACCACCAGATCACTTTTGTAGGATTTCTGATAGAATATATTATTGATTTCGACAAATCTTAATTTAAGTACTTAAGCTTGTACAAGCTATACTTAATATTTAGAAAATGTCAACTGCTCCATCCCATCCGAATGCTCTCAAAACATTGACAGAATGACAGATTAACTACAGAATGACAATTCTTGAATGTGAAACCCACAACCAATATATTTTGTAGCTCAAAGAGATGCATCTACTTTGTATAAGTACCTAGTTTAAAACTTGTACTGTGCACTAAATGGTCATCCTTCGCTGTGAAACTTTTTAAATTAGCATACCTACTTACCCCGAAACCTTTCCTTACAGTTCGAGGATGTTAACCTGACGGAAATAACTCGCACGAACATAGCTCTCGCCCGGTACGACAAGCCGACGCCGGTGCAGAAGTACGCGATACCGATAGTGCTGGGCCACCGCGACGTGATGGCGTGCGCGCAGACCGGCTCCGGCAAGACGGCCGCCTTCCTCGTGCCCATACTCAACCAGATGTACGAGGCCGGGCCCGTCAAGCACATGGGGTGAGTGGAATGTAGACTCTATTACGGGTGAATAAGAATCAAGTTGTAGGAAAGGAAACTTATTGAATTGATTGGATGAACAGTTCTTGGCTGAGTCCGTGAATAACTACTTATTAGAATGGCTGTAGTCTTTTGTTTTCTACATTTATACTATTGACCAGTTATTGACATTCTGGCTTTGATTGTAAGTTCTATATGTAACAGTAAAATAATATTGATGTTTAGCCTTTCAAATTAGTATATCTGTTCGAAGCTTTCTCTCGTAATTTCGCTCAATTTAGCTAGTATTTTATGATGATGAATAAGATGTCCTGTAGAGTGATTTATTTAAAAAAAACTGATTGTTCTGTGTTTTTGTCGTCAGGCCGTACAACAGACGCAAACAATACCCTCTGGGCTTGGTGCTGGCTCCGACTCGCGAGCTCGCCACTCAGATTTTCGATGAGGCTAGGAAGTTCGCCTACCGCTCGCGTGTGCGACCCTGCGTCGTGTAAGTATACTTTTTTTACCAATTATATACATTACATTACTTCAGCCAGCTTTTTTTATTAATTCAGTTGATATCTGGTAATACTTAAAAATGTATAAAAATCGTCATTGTCCAACTTTCTTATTCTAAAATATAAGTGCAGAACATGAGGTTACAAACATTAAAAAACTCAAAATGTTCATCGTGATCATGGCGCTTGCAACAGTGCCGAAATGGTAAATATTGGGATATTTACCATTTCGGCACTGTTAGACATTTTCAGTTTTCTAATGGATGACTTGACCATTCCAAAACCTAATGGTTGTATGTATTACAAAATTTACCGTTAAATTTTTCGAAGACGTCTCATCTTCAAGTTTACCTAAAACCTTAACCATCCTCTCGCAGGTACGGCGGCTCGCCGATCCACGAGCAGTTCCGCGAGCTGGAGCGCGGCTGCCACCTGCTGGTGGCGACGCCGGGCCGGCTCGTGGACATGCTCGCCCGCGGCCGCGTGGCGCTGGACCACTGCCGCCACCTGGTGCTCGACGAGGCCGACCGCATGCTGGACATGGGCTTCGAGCCGCAGATACGCAAGATCGTCGAGAGCCACACCATGCCCAAGACCGGCGAGCGGCAGACGCTCATGTTCTCCGCTACCTTCCCCAAACAGATACAGGTGTTGGCGCAGGACTTCTTGCACAACTACGTGTTCTTGGCGGTCGGACGGGTCGGCTCCACTTCGGAGAATATCACCCAGAAGGTGAGACGCTTTTAAGTCATTATTTTTGCACAGAAATTAGTTTGTTTGTCAAAACATAGAAAATCAGTTCAGAGTTTAATCCGAAAAATTAGTTTTATTCCGAATGTGTAGTGCTCGCGCAAATAATAGACAATACTATAGAAAATAAATTTAATCAAAATTACTTTAACGAGTTCCAAGTCTGTCTTTGCACAAACAAGATCACTGAAGTGTTTGAAATATGTTAACCATCCTGTTGATTTGTTCTAGGTGGTCTGGGTAGAGGAAATGGATAAGCGTTCATTCCTTTTGGACTTGCTGAACGCGTCCAACCTACTGCAGAGATCGCGTCCCGAAGAGGACCAACTGATTCTCGTCTTCGTCGAGACTAAGAAAGGTGTGTATTGTCCATATCCATTCTATTTAATGTATTCACTCATCAGGTACCAAGTTTAATACATTTGATGTAATCATTGATATTTTTTTTTTTTGTGAAAACTCCCAAATAACGCTATGGCGTTCAATGGCGGCTCAGTGGAGCCACCGGTTGAGAATGCTAAAGACAGATTTGTCCAGTTGTTTGCCTACACAAAAAAATATGTTGACTTGCTTGTCACTGTTTAAAAGAAGTTACAGTTTAAATTCATATAATTGTCCACTTATATTTTGAGGAATTATGTTATCTTATCCAGGTAATTTAAGTGTTCATTTAACAGTATTATAATGCCATGCCTTGTGATTCTGGGATATCATTCTTTCTTAATTTGGGATTACGTTTTTGTCAATCTTTATATGTATAATTCTGCTGTATGTGTGTGTCTTTGAACTCCTCCTAAACGGCTTGACCGTTCATGAATTTTCTGTATGCGTTTGAGTGGCACCCTTGGATGGTTTAGATTCACAAATCAGCCCGGCAGATGGCGCTGATTGCTTGATAAAGTTTTTATGTATAATATGTGAGCGAAGTGAGGGCGGGTCACTAGTAAATTTATATATTGAACGCTAATTGTATTTCCGCAGGGGCGGACCACCTGGAGGAGTACCTGGACACGCAGGGCTACCCGGTGACGTCGATCCACGGCGACCGCACGCAGCGCGAGCGCGAGGAGGCGCTGCGCCGCTTCCGCACCGGCCAGACGCCGATCCTGGTCGCGACGGCCGTGGCCGCTAGAGGTAAACCAGAGGTTTTTTTTTTCTAGTTGTTGGTTGGTTGGCTTGAGGAGTGTGCTACCCGAGGTAGACTTATAGCGGGGTGAGGCTACTAACTTATTCCCAAGCAATTTAATGATTACACTTGAGCCTTAAGTTGTGATTAGTTTGTGTTCTTAACTACTCAGTACGGTACGCTATATTTTGGCACATCAAACAAACTCCCCTAATTACTAAAATAAATTATCTGGGACCTGTACCCAAAGACTACCACTTGAAATCACCTCTGAACCTCACTACATTATATAAGTCTGAGGAGTATGCTACCCGAGGTCCACGATTAGACTGATAGCGGGGTGAGGCGACTAACTTATTCCCAAGCAATTTAAAAGTGTAAATCATGATTTGCTTGTGTTCTGAACTACTCAGTACTAAAATCAACAAAAAATCAAATCAAAAATGTCTTTATTTATATATAGGCAATTACATGCACCTATAAATCGTCACATTACTAATAACCGGTTCGGAACGCCGATTCTACTATTGGTACGCTGTATTTTGACACATCAAAACTGCTTACCGATAGTACTGAGTTCTCTGTAGTTAGAAAATTAGTAAAATAAATTATCTTAAGACCTGTACCCGACGACTTGAAATCACCTCTAAAGCGCGCTACATTATACTAATTATACTAGGCGGCTTAGTGACGCCTAAGAGTCTTAAATTCAAATTCGCTAGTTAGTGCATTAGCACTTAAAAATCAAAAAGAAGATGTTCTATAGCAACTAGCACATATGCTGCAAAACAATTTAGTTTTCAACTTAAGTGCAGTCAATTATTCAGCATGAACTATAAACTAACTAACTATTCCTCGTTCAGGGCTGGATATCCCGCACGTGCGCCACGTGATCAACTTCGACCTGCCGTCGGACGTGGAGGAGTACGTGCACCGCATCGGGCGCACGGGCCGCATGGGCAACCTCGGCGTCGCCACGTCCTTCTTCAACGACACCAACCGCGGCCTCGCGCGCGACCTCGTCGAGCTGCTGCTCGAAGCCAAGCAGGATGTGCCCAAGTGAGTGGATGATGGGAATGATGTGATAGGAGACTTAATCTATGCGGCAACACAGAAGGACCCGCTAGTAGACGTAAGGGTCTGATATGGTCCAACATCGATAAGGTTGGAGGTTGGAGGATTTATGATTAGGCTACTCCGAGCCATCATCATATGTCTGTTAGGAAAAAAAGTTGGTGAAGATTTTTAAGTTAAAACTAGGTTTTTGTCAACTTAGCTAGGCAGTTATGGAAAATACAAAAGATCATAATTTAAATGCAAAGTAAGAAGTCAAGAGATGTGAATGAAATTTCTTTACAACAAAACTCATGAATGATTGAATCTGTATAACATACAGCAACATTTTATGTGTGATAAATTGTGAACACCTAGCTATATATTATAGTGTGCAATTTTATACATTAAACTTAAAAACAAAGGGGTTAATCATAATGTTCCACCTTGTTACAGTTGGCTGACAAGCACGGCGGCTGACGGTCGCCTCGGCGGCGGCGGTCGCCGCGCCGGCAGCCGCTCGGGCGGCGGGCGCTTCGGCGGCGGCGGCAGCGGCTTCGGCGCCAGGGACTTCCGTACCCAGCCGCGCCAGGCGCCGCGCTCCGCCGGACCCTCCAGCATTGGCTCCGGTATGGGAGATATACCTAATACTTATATACATTTTGACACATTGCTACCCAGATTTGTAAGACTCGTATATGTGATTTTAATACCCCATGATAGGTGCATGCTGATACCTTTCTATCAAGATACACATCTTCAAATGTGATTAAAGATAGGTGTGCATGATGTTCTCGTTTATTATGATGTGTTACAGGACACATGATAAGCCACAAACATACTCAACAGAAAGTATTTTGAGCATATTCGTTCTCATTAGCCTAACTAAATTTCTAACGAGTTTTTTTATGTATTTGTGCAGGTTTCGGATCATACGGCGGCGGCGGTAACTATGGCGGATCCTATGGAGGATCTTACGGTGGCGGCGGCGGCGGCGGCGGCAGCGGCGGCCCCGACTGGTGGGACTCGTAAACAGGTCCCCCCCCCCGCGCCGCTCCCCGCCCCTCCCTGCCCCGACACACATGTACAGCCGCGACCACGCCCCCGCCGACCCGCTCCGAGCTACTCTCACACGTGCGGTTCGCATCCTATTTACGAAATAACGTGCCAACGAGTTTTCCACGAGTATACATTGATTGTTTTTGGGATGTAGCGCGTCCGCCGCTCGCGGCGGGTCGGCGCGGGGCGGCCGCGGCTCGCGACGCCGAAGCTCGTCGTCCTGTCACAAACGCGAAACTACATGCGACGATGACGACCCCCGTCCCCGGCCCCCCCGCCCGCCCCGCGCCGACCCGACCCGGGGCGCGATGGCGGGGGGTTAGTTAATTTATCTCGATCGGCTAGCCCAGTCAGACTAAAATCGCCCCGTGATTACCGAGCAGCGTTCGGCGAGCGGCCACGGCGCTGAATCTCAGGCGCCGTCGCGACGCCTCGCCGGGGCCGGCGGCCGCGCCGCGACGGTCCCTACACCGACTTAACGATTAGCATAAATTATGACTATCACGTTTCATTTGTCATGTCTGTCGTGACCCGCACGCGTTATATGAGTTTATAGTACCGATTATGTGAGTAGTCGATTATTAATATAGAAATATTTTTGATGTTCGATCTGTATCGTGAATTCGTAAATGAATGATGTCATTGTGTATTTTCGATTTTCTATTTTCCGACAGTCTCATGCTGACTCACTCCTGACACTGGAATTTTGAAGCATTTATGCACCTAAAATCGATGTAGCTATTGATGCAGTAGTTTTAGAAATTGAAAAGTACCGATACAGTATCATAGTAAGTAATTACTAAATTTTGTCTGTAGAAATCCATATTGTAACATCTGTCATCGACGTGGTCTATAATTTGAATGTGAATTTACCAATAAAATTTAAGAAACACGATATTATTTGTTTTTATTTCATTCACACGCACCCTGCAAAGTGAAGCAATGGACGCTACAGAACCTTTATATCGATCGAGAACTTGTTTAGCCAGCTTGAAAAATCACTATTCTAGTCCTGTGTAGTCAGTTTGAAATCTTGTATAAAATTACTCCTGCCTGTCACTTCTGAATCATTAATAACAGGAACGTTTTGGAGCATGGTTCCTCATTTTATTTAGTGACGGTATAATGTTTGATTTATGGCGTATCATAAAAAGGTTTACGTGATATCACAAAAAAACACATTGCTTAGTTTCAAAGATATTTTGATTTTTTTTTATACAAACACTACAATAGAGCTACCAATATTTAATAGGATAGGACTAGTAAGTATATTATATCAATGTGCTATCTGTAGTGGACGAAAATCCGTGTATAATATTGATACTAATGAGCCATCCGCTCCGGCGCAAGTCCGGTGATGATAACGAGGCGATTCCAAGCCAATATCGTAAGTCAGTTAAGAAAAAAAAAACATGAACTTCAAAATTTTATGGGATCACTATGTTCCGAACATACTTTCCATTATTTTTATGATACTTATTCACCTATTTTCTTAGTTTGGAAGATATTAAAGGTTCATACTGATCCCGCTATTTGACAAATCAAGATGGCGGTATCAAACTAAAACCACAAAACTGAAACACAAATCATTTGGTTAAACTAACTGCTCTGAGATTTAATACTCATTTACACATCCGTAAAGTCTCGTGAGGATGTTTGAATAACGTATAGATTTTTGTTACTTAATAATTTAATATTTTCAGGCGTCAGGCTGCATTATTATAAAGAGCAAATCTTAAAGTCCAATTAATTAGCCCTTCGAATTAGTGGCAGGCGCTTTTCCCCACAGGTTTTGCTATTTGTAGATTGTTCGTAGATGATTCTACTAAGCAGTTGACGATATTACTAAAATTTAAAAATATATCATATCAGGTAGTTACTTGGTCTACTTTTAAATAAAAACTTCACGAATATGGTCGGTAAAAATTAAATTAATATCGTTTAATTTTTTTGTCTTAATTAAAATATATTTAGTCATTTTGTCGTTCAAATCGATAGAAGACAAAAGCGTGTATTGAAATGGTTAATACGATAACAACTGAGGCCACAACAACCAGTGTGGCCCAAGTGATCTGGGCCCCTATTTTACTCTATTAATATAACGTCACTTGTGATTGTTTACTAAAATTACCTTTAACCCATTCTGGCTACTAACTAAGGGGTTTGAAAGGGGACATTTCCATAACTAAAAAAATGCAACTTGTGCTTTGGCCAAATCTAGTTCTGGTGGCCTCACTGTAAACAGGATTTTTGAGTCTGGGTTTTCGAGACTTGGGTGCCAATTCTAAATAATTAATTCTAATTAAACTTATAAAAAAGGATTTATCAAATACATATTTCTTTAATAATAAAGATAGAAGATATGTCCAGACAGCTTAAGCTGTATAGTTAAATAAATAAATATTTGGGAATCCTAAATTGGGATATTTCCACACGGCACAGAAAAAATACCGATGTTCATCACACAAATATTTGTCCAGAGTGGGAATCGTACCTTGAAACCGTAGGGTCTCGTGCTAATAATCTCTATCACTATTAGTTCAGTAAATTTAGACACAATTAAGAGCTAAACTAAAGGCTTGTTCTTGATAATTGAGTGTGGTTATATCGCAATAGGAACGTTTTCTAAACAGCGCGTAGTTTGGGACTGATTATGAAAAATCTCAAAAAAGTAAATATATTCGTGGTCTCACAAGTACGTAGAGATGGTTAAACAACAGGTCTGAATATGGTTAAAATTTGGATTTAGGGGCTGGTAGAGTTCTTAACAAAATTTAAAAAATGTAGAACCAGTTAGCTTGCGAGGTAAATGTTCAATTTAACTGGGTAGTCCAGTACCTATGTATTTATGACTTTGATAGATAGGTACCTCTACCTATACATTTACTTATATCTATATTTATTCATTTATTGCACACGTCATAAAAGTACATTTTACAGCACAGTTTATGAACCCTGTAAGGGTGTAGCAATTGTCTTATATCTAGGGTTAGAATATTAAAATAACTTAGCATATGGCTCATTTATTAACTTACAAAATAGTAGTATTGTTAGGTATTATTATAACATATTATTATTATATATTCTACTTTTGAGTTCGGTAACCGTTAAACCTAACTGTCGAACAGTCGTTATGATAGTAAATAAATATTAATAGACGTACTTACTAAAACAAGCCTTTCTTTAAATTTATTATACATTCACTTTAAACTTCTACCGTCTACCTTCATCTCGCAGTTCTACAGTTAGCCCGTGACTGCCTTTTTCGAGTCTTTCGTTTCAGTTTCGACATATCGGGAATTCGATACTAAGGAAATATGGTAAATATCCTGGACAAATTCGGTTTTCTGGCCAAGTACCTATAACAGTCTTACCTTTAATATTACCTACCTTTATTTAGAGTTCGTACCTCTATACGTACCTCTACACGCACAGGTCAATATTTATTATTTTTATGTTGACATTAATTTATATTAAATTAGATGTGTAGATCGATGCTGCCAAACATGCTGTTCACACTTTAAAGTGGAGTTACAGCCTAAATATGACACATGATAATATAGTATTTTAGCATGTTGTTTCATAATGTACCTCTACTGTAACTCTTTTAGTGTATGTAATAAATAAATAAATTAATTATCTGAATCCTTATTTTTCTTTCTTTTAACAATAATTAAACTTTTTAAAAGACTTTTTCGATAAATTACGAGTAAGTAAGTTCAGAACCTGGACATAGCAGAGGTATTTCTGATGATAGTCTTATTACATGTATTTTGCTGTCAGTACCAACAGCGTCAACGAGACGGAGGATTTTGCATTTTATTTAGGATTTTTTTTTCAAAGTAAATTACCGATGATTACATACATTTTGCGAAGAGCGACTTCAATAATGTTTAAAACCATCGACGTCGGTAAGACGTGTGCTCAAAAAACGTACGCCAGACGAGGGGCAAGGTAAGGTCAGAAATAAAACTAACTTTGAATAAGATAAGGTTTTATCAAAAAAAAAAAGTCATTATTTTCCTAATGGACCAAGATCCCAGGGCCGCCAGACCTACGTCATTTTAGCAAAGCTAGAATTTACATGACTAATAGTCTAGTATGTACTTAGGAGAGTACGCGTACTCACTTGCTCGAAAGCTGGGCCGTTTCACAGGTAGCGCGAACTAAAGGTGTCCCAAAATCGAGGCAAACTACGTCATTTTAGCAAGCCTAAATTTGACATATATAGCTACGTGGTAGGTACTATTTCCAGACGATTATTCCCGTTCCCGTAAGAATTTCGGGAATTCCTTTCTTAGTGCACCTCTAAGATATCTATGCTACGTCTCTTCCAAATTTCATGTGCCTAACTTTAGCTGTTTGGGCTGTGCGTCGATACGCCCTCAATCTTGCACTCACAGGGAACCTTTGAGGTGTCTGGCTGAATAATTGGCCCATTGGATTGGTCTGGCAGCTTACAATTAAGTCTGGAAATAGTACCACGTAGTTATACACCGTGAAATTTTAGTGGTTGTTTTCCCGCAGTAAAATGATTCTATCTTAGTAGTACAAAAGATGTGTGCAGTTCTTTTTTGGTAAAATCAATAAATGCCGGTTTTACGAAAGGTTTAACTGTAACTCGAAAGCACGTTCGAACCGCTTTATGACTTAGGGTTTAGAGCTTCTTTAGCTTTAAGCATCGATTTCATGCGGCAAGCAATACCTGAATACGTCACATCTTCAAAAACCACGATAGCTTCTCTCGTTTTCGAGTTGGAAAATTATTATTCTGAAAAATCGAAAAAAAAAAATTTTTTTTTTCGAGGAATAATTTGCATGATTCGATAGTATTACTAAAGGCAAATCGTTCTGCCACGGGAAAACAACCACTAAAATTTCACGGTGTATATGTCAAATTTAGGCTTGCTAAAATGACGTAGTTTGCCTCAGTTTTGGGACACCTTTAGTTCGCGCTACCTGTGAAACGGCCCCGCTTTCAAACAAGTGAGTACGCGTGCTCTCCTAACTACATACTAGACTATAAGTCATGGAAATTCTAGCTTTGCTAAAATGACGTAGGTCTGGCGGCTCTGGGATCTTACTCTATAACTAATGAGACTAGAGAACTCCTGTTCTACCTAATGTTAATACATATAGACTTATTTTGACTGGCTCGGTGGAACAGTGGTTAGTGACCCAGGTTCATTACCTACAGTTCCAAGAGTCGTGGGTTCGATTCCCACTCGGGACAAATATTTGTGTGACGAACATCGGTGTTTGTTCCGTGTCTGGGTGTGTATTAAGTATATTTAAGTATATTTGTGTATCCACTGTTGATTCTGATATCTGTAACACAAGTGCTAAAGCTACTTACCACGGGATCAGATCAATGTATGTGATGTTGTGTAATATTTATTTTATTTATTTATTTATTTAAGGCAAGCTCGATCGATATAAATGGCATCGTGTCTATCACATTTAAACAAAGTAGGTACCTACTTACTCATCAAATCAAGTATATTAATTATAGTATGTAAGTTCATTCAATAACTCAATAAGATACATACTCGTAGTTCATAAAAATGTACGTCTACTCGAAGGTTGACCGTGCGTATAAATTGTGAATTAAAAAATTGATACCTCCAACGATAAGTACGAACATTTACGGGCAGACAAATGTCGAATTTGCATTGGACAACCATTAGATTACGATCGCCGCTGTAGATCATCGGAATGATCGTCGATCGCGTTTCCTCATCGCACGGTGAGCGCGTGGTACTCCAAGCTCCGCTGAGGCATCCGACCCAGTGACGTGTTTCGCTAGACTTGTCAAACACCAATAGCCGGGCCCGGCGCCCGTCTCTTTCAGATTTCATTATTATTAATTTATCTCATCGATTACGGTCAGTAATGGCCAATGGCTTATTGAATGCGTCTTTTTGTGGCGCCTTTTTATTTGGAGATCGCGTCTAGAGCGGGCGAGACCCCGCCGCGAAGGCATCCACGGAATGCCTAAAAGGTGACTCGTGGATAAATTACGGGCATTTCTTCCATTTTAACGATTCCCTTTATTATTTAATTTATTTTTATTGTATGTTACACATTTGGCTTGTAACAATGTTTGTTTTTGGGCCTCATTAGCATAAGCCTCACGCTGCTTCGGAGGAAAAAGTAAAAAATTAGAGGGACAGCCATTTTGATTTCTTGATAGGCTTTATCTTGTGACGGCTGCTATTTCGGGACACGTGTCTAATAAAGGGATAGCGGGATGTCTCAATTCAGCTGTAATTTGTCGGTTTTTTATCTCGTCTGTTTGGTGACATAATAAAACAATAATTTACTATCGGATGATTTCGATCAGTTTACGCGCGCAGTTGGATGTTAATAGTTTTATGTAAGTGGTAATCTTTATTAATTGCTTCTTGATGGAGAGCCAGGACCGTTAATGGTTCTCATGCGGGAATAGTCGATATTTACTATTGACCAAATTATACCTAAGTATTTAACTGAAGAATAAGTACGTCATTTATATAGCACTCTACATAAAGATTACCTATATTATATAGCTTAAAAAAGTTTAGCTAAAAAACATAATATTTGGAATTAAAAGCGCAGTATTTAAAGTTAAAAGTAAGTGTTTACCTACCAAAGTTCCTACATTTATGGATACTAGTGTGTAACAGAAAAAATAGGTGTAGGAATGGTTGCTTCATGAAAATGTTCAGAGTTCATTCCTCAAAAATATTTAGGTAGATTAGATTGGTTTTGTGACAGAGCTATCTCGCTGTCATTGCATGGGAGCATCATAATAAATATTTTGAGATCTCAGCAGTTATATGTACTTAATATCCAAACTGAACAGTATAATATGGACTAGTTTATACTAGTTCTGTTTAGTCGCTGATCTTATTTGTCTAGGTGAATTTGTAGGTATTCCAATGGAACAGGCAATCAGTCACTACAAGCATGACGCGGAACACACACGTACCCAAAATGCCGAAACAAAAACGGTCGGGCTTTCTTGTCGTTTAATAGCCGTGATTAGGAGAGATAACATCGGAGATTTATAATGAACCTGTCTTGTTCAGACGTTGTGCGGCATGTCTTAGATAGAGTTTCTTCTGAATAGCACGATCACGACGGTTAAAGTGATTTTTAATTCCGTCTGGTATTAGTTACAATCATCAAATAGATTATTTGTGCTTTTTAAACAATTGAAAGCGCGGTAATTGCCGTGTTATCAACATAAATAGAAATTACTTTAGTCCCATTTAAAATCCGGTTAAGTAGACTACGTACCTAGTTACTTCCTACCTAGAAAAAGGATAGGTATCTGTACCTACAACTGCTTTTAACTGCGTAGGTATGCAATAAGATAGATGCTTAGTTTATAAAATATAAATAGTATCCATACTTAGGTACTTAGTATCGATCGACGACGTAAAATTGTTTTGAAAAGTGTTATGTAAACAAATTTACAATTTGTGCCAATAAGTATGTCACAAAATACAATCATTATCAATAAATACGATATGCTTGCTAATATAAACTGTAGGTACAGTACTGTATTTATTTTACGAAAAAGACCAAATTATTAAAAAAACTACGGTAAAATATAAGCAAACTCTCCTCTATAGTTCATTCCATAAAAGAAAAAAAATCCCTAAACATCATTAATCATCTGAGAAAAAAACTAATGAATTGTGTTATGTTAGCAATCTATTTAAATGTCATTCAAAAGTTCTCAACCACATGCTACAGAGTCTTCAAACAAAAGCTTCTTTCAAAACGATGTTTTTGCCCAATTTCATGTAACAATGAGTCTGACTTCTTTGTGAGCGAGTATAATAAGCTCATAAATTTGCACTGTCCATTGCATAAGGTCTAAGGTTATTTACAACAACAATTAAAACATATTGTTTTATCAATTTCAGGAAGCATCTGTGCTGGAATAGCCTAATAGCACGGTAATATAGATAGTATTACCGGGCTAATAGGGATTATGTACATCAGCAGAAATTTGAATAAGTAAGTAGTGGTGTGACAAATTTTTTGTACCTGTGTATTATTGTGGGGTAGTCATTTAGGTGCCTTTTCTAGCCAACTAAAATAAAATTGACATTGATAGAGACAAGTTCGAATTGGAAATAGTGTTTGTATTTGTACTGAAGAAGATGTAAGAATATGTTTACTAGCACATGGATCCTTACACACATTAGAAAACTGAATATGTCCAGCGGGATATTTACCATGTTTCCTTATTTCGTCGAGTTACGATATTTCGGAATTTACTCATGCTGATCAAATTTTAATTCATAAAATTTATTGCATATTGATATACCTTACCTTCCAAGGGCCTTCTTGGCCTAAATTCTTACTTAATGCATGTTCTCGTTTTTAAACTTTATATTTTGATCGTGATAAAAATTAAATCAACTAATAAGATCATCAGCACGTAAGCTATACGAGTAGTTGGATATTAGAACTTACATCTACGACATAAGGACTGTACACAAAATCCAAAGTGTTACATCTGACGTGCTGCTGGCTGTGCCTCTGAACTGGATTTGGGTTTGGTTATTGATAAATCTTACAAAAATGAAGATATTCATTAAATTTATTTGTATAACATATAACAGACAAATTATTATTATATTAGTCAACCCCTTTTTTCTGGTCGCTTCCTTACCTATCTCTGGTATGGGTGGGTATAACAAAATTAGGAAAACGTCACGCGATATAAAATGACACTCTATACAATCCAGCAGTCAAATAAGATTACTCATTCACGCACCTTTAATGCAAATCAGCTAATAGACAACACAAATTTCTCAAAACTGTATTTTAATGGATCTGAGGCCTGAGGCTACAGGGGGCATTTATAAATCAAACGTTTAAGCAAAGTTTGTTTAAAACTATACTTACGGATTAAACTCGCGTGTATTGCTAGCTTCTAAACATATTATTTAGAGACCCGAAGTTTCGAGCTCAATACTATAGTTTGTTAAATCCACTCAAATTACGTGTTAAGGACACGTTATTTCAGTGGATTTAACAAACTATGTATTTAGAAATAACGAGTATTTAGAAACAACCGTTACGTACCGTTGATTTTCTAACTAATTTTGATAAAGGTAGTTAGGTACCTTAGAGGCAGGCTAGGACAATGACGAAAGTCTTTACTGATAATTAATGTGGGGGCGCCCGCGACTTTGTTCGCGTGCGCGTGGTGGTAGTTTCCGTCATAAGTATCTATTTTGGATAATAAATAACTAGGTAAATACCTTTATGCCTATGTGTTATTCTGATTGTAAGCTATATTACTGTGAAATATGATCAAAATATATTTTGTAGTTTTTGCGTGGAGGTGCAACAAAAATAGACCCATGCATGTTCCATACATGAAAACTTTAGCATTTACCATATTGGTAAGAAGGTTTCTCAAATTGGCCAATCGCATTGGATTGTCTGGTGTATGTTGAGTGCAAACGCGTGCGGCGGCGGCGGGGGGTGCGACCACCGCGGGCCCATTCAACGACACTCAGCTGCCGCCTTTGATAAATCAGATATGCCTTTTGTGCTATTCTTATTTTTAATCACTCAGTTTAACGCTGTTAGCTTCTAATGGGGGTTAGTAGGACGTAACAGTTGGCGTCTCGAAGAAACTCTGTTGTAATCTATTTTTTGTGACTAGTAAGTATTGATGTCCATATTAAACTATCATTCAAAGTACGAGATTTTTGTGTAAAATATAAATACCTTATATTAAATATTGTTATCGTCGCATACAGAAAGTTCTCTAATTAGACGGTCATCTCAGAGACCATACAATTAAATTTGGTTGTTAACCTCACCCTTACCCAAAATAAATAAACAAAAACTAATCGTCGCAGTTACCTATTAATACAAAAACAAAAATTAAGCCTGCCTACCTACTTAATTGCATGTTGTAAATCAAAACCGTACCCCATAAACGCGCCCGCGACACTAATAAATAACTTGCCAAAAACAAATCACGATCGTAAAACAAACAACGAATCGATACGAATAATAAACAAAACACTAACAAATTAAAGGAATACAAGTAAATAGATCTGTCACTTTGTATTCGTGAAGGCCAAGTAAAATGTAACACAATTGTGAACTGAGAATATTGTCACTGAATTGACAAAAGTGGAAGAGTACAATGTGCCTTGGAACAATGGATGCACCCAACGTCTTGTTTGGAAACAGGCCCTGTGTTAAATGATTGTCGAGTGAAAATCACCCGGCCACCGTGACGGCCGTGGACGGACCGATCTCCTCGCAATAAATCACTTTCAAATGACAAAATGGACGACAATGCCCGTCTGAAAAACTCAAGAAACTTTTGTGGCGTTTTAGTCTATTTCCTAGTAAATTGAATAGAATAGGGGCAAGGGAAATATAGCTGTTTCCGCAGAAATTAGTTTGGTGAAACGTTAAAAGAAATAAGAGTCAATATTTCTTCACTTATTTGGTTCACCACTGTCCGCCATCACCACAATGTCCGTAGGCATTTTACTGTTATGTTATTATTAAACAGCTTCTTCCATCTTCGGTTATAGCAACCATTAGATAAATACCTACTTAATACGAGTAAGTTGAGTATGGCATAGTAGTCCAGTCATTTAAGCTTAAATTAGGTAAGAATCTCGGAATTCGAGATACCCAGCTGTAAGTCTGTAAATACTTAGATATTGACACCCTAAAGGTGGTCTCAAAACCTACATATGGTAGGGTGTACGCAACTATTAAATTTTCAATGTCAAATGTCACAAATAGCAGTTTTAAGCACTTTTGAGCGAAACGGGAAGTTTTATCATAAAAGTGTGTAGGAGGAAATTACTTATCATCTATTTATCTATAAAAAATGTCTGCACGCTTTATTCCTAAGATTCACCATTTCAGAGATAAAGCGATGCAAATATTTGAAAATGTTGTATTTTCAAAAGCTTCCAGGCCCACGTGCGATTGTGCTAGACAGTTAAAATTTTCACGAATGATGTATTTCAATAGCTTCTATAACATCTAATACTAGAAAAAGCTTAAAACCAATGTTTAAGTGGGTTCTCATACAAAAATTATGGTTTTTTTTTTCTCACACTTGGCCGATTTTTAATGTGGTTACCTCAGTAAAACTATTCCAGTCAACACCATTTCTACATGAAGTACACGTTCTTCTTATGGGAGCCCCTTAAATAATCGTTTTATGTTGTTTTTAGTATTATAAGTCTTTCGCGTTTCAGTGCATTAAAACTGCTTATTATGGGTCAAAAAGTACGAAATAACCAATTATTAGAAGTATAACTGAAAAAAAGAAACATTTTACAAATGTTAACAGTCCATCTAACTCTATTATGAACGTGAAGTTCATATTAACCAAATTTCAATTTAATGTAACGCAGAAATCTTAAATCTTCTGAATACTGAAAACAACACAAAACAATTATTTAACTAGCCTTCCTTATCAACAAGGTGTTCTTTATGTATAAAAGGTGTCGTGTGGAATAGGTTTAGTGGGGTAACCACGTTAAAAACCGGCCAAGTGTAAGAAAAAAAACACATTTTTTGTATGAGAACCCATTTAAACATTGGTTTTAAGCTTTTTCTAGTATAACATGTTATAGAGGCTACTAAAATACATCATTCTTGAAAATTTTAACTGTCTAGCACAATCGCACGTGGGCCTGGAAGCTTTTGAAAATACAACTTTTTCAACTATTTGCATCGCTGTATCTCTGAAATGGTGAATCTTATGAATAAAACGTACAGACAATTTTTATAGATAAATAGAAGATAAGTAATTTTCTCCTACACACTTTTATGATAAAACTTCCCGTTTCGCTCAAAAGTTCATAAAACTGATATTTGTGACATTTGACCTTGAAAATTTAATAGTTGCGTACACCCTACAATATGTAGGTTTTGAGACAACTTTTAGGACGTCAATATACAAGTATTTACAGACTTACAGCTGGGTATCTCGAATTCCGAGATTTTTTCCTAATTTGACTGGACTATAGTAAATATTTACCTAAATACAAAAATACTCTATTGATTTATTTTAAGAAAACTATGTATGAGTAACTTCTAAGGTTCATATTTAATCATGTTCGTCATGTTCAAGGATCAGGTAAACCTGCATAGATCCTACCACCGTACCAAATGGTTAGGCACCCTAAATCTTATTGTAGAGCATAGAGAAAAAAAGTGTAAGAGCACCACCAGTAGGTAAATGTGGGTAAACGAAATGTAGCGTTTAAATATCTAGTGTCTAATCATAACTTTGTTGGAAAGATATTCGCTGGCTCTGATACTTGGAGATAATGTATGAAAGAGAGGAGAGCTCAAATCATGGCGCGAACAAGCAAACCGATGATCGGTCGAGAACATATTCTAAGTGTATCTAAGTAGGGCCTAAAGTTGCACAGGGATGATTCGGGAGCGCCTTGTCGAGGCGATGGCAAGGGTTTATTAACATAGGTTCTTAAAACAACGTAGTAGGTAGGTAAGTAACCCTTTAATGCCTATCTTAAGTATATTAAACATACATCCTTTATAGTTTATGTGTCTTTATTGGGAGCTAGGTACCCACCTGTATCTTGATAGGAGACATCTGGATATTGGAATGAGATATTAAAACTGTACCTAGCATCACATCACGATAATTAATAATAAGAGTATGAATAATGGCGGCGTATTTTCCCATTTTTCTTATTTAATTAACACTTTAATGAAGCATATTAGTAAACGGCCGCTCATTTCAACGTGTTTTCTGTAGGTACCGAATTCCACTGAGGACAATGTCCTTTTTGGGGGAACTGCTTCATATTCTGGAATGTTCTAACGACCATATAAAGATGTTAATAGGTATGTATGTAATTACGGCCGGTGGGGTCGGCCGCTGGGCGGGGCTTGACGCCACGCCCCGCGCGCCGCCCACATCTCACAATACCTATATGGTTAATTAGGTATATGAGTATGTGGCGTGAATTATGTGCTTATAAACATGTTTTCATAGCTTCGGAAAAATATTTCGAAGCTGTGTTGGGTTTTTATGCTTCACTGTTTTGGTACATCGAGCCTTTTTGGTTGCCGTTTTCGATTGGGTAATGTTTGTTGTCTCTAACTTCTTGATAATATAGAAGTAAGAAATAGGAGTTGAGATTTATTCAGGCATTCAATTTGAGGAATATCTTAGTAATATTGTCCCATCAAAGCTGAAGACTTTTACTAAAATTGACAAATTGAATTTGTATTTATGTATTTAAATATAATATCTTACTAAAGTAATGTTTATGCATTATGAGATGTTATAAACATAAGAAAAAACAAAATTTAACTGGTGAACTGTTTGAACGTATAAATAATGGTTTGCATTGTAGGTAGGGATCTAACAATATAGGTAGCAGCAAGTATGGCCAGGCGATAGGTAACATATGATTACAGGATAAAACTGACTGACTATATTATGACGATATTATTTATTATGGATGATGCGTCGAATTATTATCTCTGCGACCGCAGAGGTCGTGCAGTAGGTAGAGCAAGTACAGAAACTCAAATTGTTCTACCATAACCCTTACTTGATAACCCTTCATTTGAGATAAATTTACCTACGTAAATTCTCTCAAGTAAAGGCTTTGAGCCGTGTTCTTAATCCATATACGGAATAGGTTATAGCCACGCAAACCATTGACGTGAGTTATTGGTAAGAAAGCGCGGACAACTGCTCGTCGTTAAAAATATTCTGTATAGGTACTTTCTGCCGAATGTTTTATAATAAGGATCTTTCGCCGCAATCGGAATAGTTGGTTACACGAATATTCGGCTAATGGACTGTCCTCCTGTGCTATGGATGGCGAAGGTGCGATATTTATGAGGACAATTATGAGCTATTGTACATAACGAGAGTCTATACCCTATTTATTAAAGGGGAGCTGACCGTTCAGGTAATCGATTTTTTTATTGCTAGAGGAAAATGGTTCTGGACGATTTATTAATATTGTGTAGGTAACATGAAAAATAATTTTGAAAATATGGAGAAAAATTAAGTAAAATAATACAATATCCGACATCCAAACCCACGATACACTAATTAAATTAAACTATGTATGCACCTACCAAATTTTATATTTAGAGTTGTCAGGGTATCTGTAATATTGGCATTAAAATCAGGTAGCGACCGCCTAATACATATCTATCTATCTACCTCATCATCATCATCATCATCAACCCATTTCTGTCCACTGCTGGACATAGGCCTCTCCAAATGCACGCCACCTCTCTCTATCTTTGGCCACTCGCATCCAGCTCCTACCAGCAGTCCTGCGCAGATCGTCACACCACCTGGCCTGGTCTATCTACCTATAGCTGCTAAATTTTCTAAAGAAACGTTTCAGTTATGTTGGTAATACATATCCAAGAACATTAAAAGACCTTCCCCGTATTATTACTGTGAAAAGTAATAAAAGATAGTTGGAACAATAAACAAAGATTAATCGTGCAGTTTGTCACACAGCAAGCAGACTGCGGAAGCGGAACATTACTTGTTCCATAAATTATCGGAACAAACTCTTTACGACTCCATTCGGTAGTTACGGAGGTACCTAAAGTTTTATTTATCAGATAAATATTGATAAGGAGTACCTAAATGATGGTGGTTGGGTTTTATTGCCTCTTACGGAGGCCTCGAGTCATTACAGACCCATTACGCACTGTATATTAAATATTGGCATGTGCTGCAGCATTCATAATGTTAGACATGACTGCTGATCTTTATGTAAATATGTAAAGTTAATAGGCACATTGATATACTATTGAGTAACGACTAAGTTAATTAAACCATGACTTATCCAGTTGCATAAATACATTTTAAGCTATTTATAACCTTTTTTAGCACTTTGTTGTTTTTCGCGGCATTTTACACTTAATAAAGTGCTAGTTGTGTAGGTATTTAGTACTTCGATTGTAAATTTAAGCGTTCCATCTTCTATATTAACATAATACTATTAATCACTGAAACATGCATTCTTTTAGTGAATAAATAAATTAGATATCACCATTGGTAAGTGCTGGCAAAAGCCGTGAAGAATCAGGGGCCCAGACTCTAACACCGAATCGGATAGAAAAGGTGTTTGTGTTCGTTGTTTTACATACACCGCACAGTTACGAGTGTGACCGTTGTCGTTCTTTTTTCCAAACAAATATTTTCGGTAAATACACACATCCATATTCAAATATACGCCGGGTATTTGTTAGTTTGTGCGACGGACCCCCGCCGGGCTCGTCCGCGCGGGTCACTTTTATACCGATGTAAAAACTAAAATAATTTACTATCCACCGCGATATAGTTAGAGACAATCGTAAAATAACAGATTAACATTTAAATCCTCTCCAAAGACCATAAACACGAAACACCAGAACCATTACAAATTAATTAATGTATTACGAGTAACGTAAACAGTCATATTAGCGCGAGTTGTTCCCACAGTTCATATTATTTACGACCATTTCTAGATTTAACAAGCCGTTTTTATACTTAGGTACTAAAATTATATAATGTCTTAATAAATTTAATTAAGCGGTAAGTATAACTTCTCTATTAATAATATCATAAAATCTAGAGTCGGTATTTCACCTTTAATATAGATACGTAAATAGGCGCTTATTACCAGAAAATTATTTTAAATAAGATCAGGCTACTTTAGAGCTATTAAGATTATTTCGTTAGATTATATTTATTGCTAAATTATATTTTACTCATTTGTAATTTATATCTTACTTATTTGTAAAAGTTATTTACGTGTAACAGGTACAGTAAATATTATCTTTATTTTAAAGCCTTAATTTGTGTCTAATAGCGCAGCGCCCATACCACGGCTATGGATCTTTTCTCCTACTCCTACTTCGAAGATTGGCTTAAAATGTGGATTCCGATATTTATTAGCATTGCCTTGTGTATTAGTATCAGATTTATACAAGTGTTCGTCTACCTTAAGACCTTAGAACACAGAAAGATGTTTAGAACCTGTACTTATTTGTTTACAGTTAGATTTTACGGTGCTTTTATGAAACTTTTAAGACAATAATATATTCATGCCTAAATAATTCTGAAACTGAGATATTTATTTGCAAACATGTCGCAATATACGTTTGGTCGATGCGTTGAATTCACATCTCTTCATACCCAAATAGCGTTGATATACCGTAACACCACCAATCTTTAAAAAAAAACGTATCAACAGTTATAACGCCCAATTATGTACACGACTTGAATAACCATCTAAGAGAATCCTAAAAGCCTATTTAAAAGCACTTACAGCCCGCTGCGGCACGTCCGAAGCGATTCGTTCTGGGGAGATGCGACGGACTCACGATTCATCTTCAAAAGTTGTCACCAATCCCACAATGGTTGAATTTCCTGAGGC
This sequence comes from Maruca vitrata, assembly GCA_039566165.1. Classification (NCBI taxonomy): domain Eukaryota; kingdom Metazoa; phylum Arthropoda; class Insecta; order Lepidoptera; family Crambidae; genus Maruca; species Maruca vitrata. Next base: position 9,686,648 of record CM076912.1, on the reverse strand, counting down.
CAAAGTGACTCCGCCGATGTTTCACGGTGTATGGGCAACTATTACCATGGTTTATGTCCGTTTATTTAAAAAAAGACGATCGATACGATCGTTTTAGAAGCGATTTAACTGTAAAGAGTTTAAAATAAAAATTAGACGAAAAATTATGTTTCAGCCTCAAAAACGGTCACGGTGGCCAATCTTAAAAGACTGACGCAGAAGATATTATCACGGAGTCATTGTCATTAGTGAAGAATAATTTAAGAGTTTTAATTACCTATTAATAGGCTTTACGTCTCTACACTCATTTGATATTTGAATTATACTTTCCTATTCTTCCCACTCACGAGTCTCTGCGTACAGTGTGCTACCTACAACTTGCTTAACAGTAAACTGTCCTTGGGTAGGTACTGTAGTGTTACAAACTGTAGTTGTACAGTTCACTTATGAAATATTCAAATCCTAATTTTAATTTAAAATCCGAAGTGCATTTCGCGAGCCCTCGACAAAAGATCATTATAAAACGTACTTAGGCATGTGCCAACGTAAATGCGTAAAGGAACCAACGGCCACCAGTCCCGACGTGGCGACTTCATTGTGCGGAATAATATTTTTATTGACATGCGCTCTGATTGTTGGCTCCGAATAATGACACCGTTCAAAGGGCAAGAGCGTGGTTGACGTTTGAACAGCGCGCCACGACGCCCGGCTCTTTAGCGGATCCCCGGAGAGAAAATCGCGGGGCACCGGGGACACCCATGAACTCCAAACAATGGCCACAACTAATACAGACGTACATTCACTCTTTACAAATCAAACAAATTATACATGATGAAAAAAGACGACGCCCGGCCCCATTCAACCTCCGCACGGTTTTTGTAAACCCAAATGTGTTCCGTTTTCGGTTAGGTCCCAGTGTTTCGGTAATGTGCGAAAAATTATGATAATTTTATGAATGCTTCTCTATTTTTACCACCGCGGGGAACGGGCCGTCGCTAATATCGTAAATTATACATTTGATGTTGTCGGGTTGAGATTACCTTTTAGTATCAAAATATTCTATTTGGGTGTTGGCTCTGGTAGCAATAAATTTATTTAATTAAATAAATAAAGTAGGTAGTGTAATATCATGCTGCCAAACTAAATAGTGTTTCCAGATATGAGTAAAAAAATATAAGTTACGATATTATAGATTTTTAATAAGGGCATAAAGAAATTAAATTTACTGTTTTAATTAGTGTTTATAGGCACCTGTCCGCTTTTGCCCTTTTGTTGCTCTTCTGAGTCTAATGCATACAACGCTTATATTTTTATGAAACAATTCTCTACGTATCAAAAATATTAAATAAGCCGTATTATGCACACAACATCTCCCGTCTGACCCTGTTTTAAAAAATCTAAGTGCCCATTTATCCACGAGCCAAAACTCGAAAGCTAGTCAGCAACGTCGAAGTACTCGAAATACAAGTGATTACACGACATTACAATAGTGTGCAATGGTTTCACAAGAGGGCTGCGCACGTGACGGAGGGGAGTCCTCAGCATATGGCCTGCCCTCTTGACTCAAGGGCGCTAAACGGCAATAATTATGTTCAGGTGGATTCGCTTGTAAGGAATGCCGTTGGATGCTAAGCAATTGATTGCACACCTATAGCTCTTGACATCAATTCACGCCTTTTGATGATTCTTTTTTGTTGTTGAGTAAAGTTACATTTTGACAGTTTGTAATGGACAGGAGCTTTGGGTTAGAAGAAGGCTGAAATCATAACAGATAATTTATTTGTGGTATCTGATAAACCTAAATCAGAATAAATACCATTTTTTATGATGTGAAGTCAGCAAAATGATATTGTTGTCTTATTGATACCTTTACTTGTGTTAGTAATTAATCTTAAGTTAATAAAGTCAAGCTAACATACTTGAATGACTTGCTATATTTTAATATAAGCCTCAAATTGAAGCATAATCTTGTTCATTTACCATAGATACGTTTGATGAAACTGACAAATGATCTGGTAGATAAATTTGTTAACTTTCGATACACCAAGGTATAACGGACTCCTGATTACAGTTGCCTAGGTACCAATTATAATATCTTTAAAATATTAAACGCACTAACAGAGGCAACAGCTCGTGAGAAGATTTAACCGTTCTCCATTCATCGCCCAATATGTTCCAAGTCAAAGTCAGGGGAAAGCGAATATAACATATTCTTTAATTTCGCGCGACTATAAAGGAATCGTGTAATTATGCTCTTGAACAATGCCGTCGACTTGACTTCAATGCTCGACAAAAATGGCACTGTATTAGCCCTCTTCGGCGTATTTGAAAAGTTTTTAGTCGAAAGCGCGCGAGCGCAAGAAAAACCGCGGCCCGGGGGTCCGGGCACTTCCGTTCGGTTTCGGGTTTCCAGGCAGGGGGTTGAAGCGATACGTGCGCGTCTCTAGCGACCCCATCAACACTGTGCCAAGTCCATCACTGCTTCCGCAATATTTGACAGTTTACTTTTACTTTACGGGCGAGCGATGTATACTTGCCGAATACAAAGTCCGCGAAAATAAAACTTTTTGCCATGTTTCTGGTCAGTGGTCACATCGCTTCACGTGTTCTGGTGTTCAGTGCACATAGTTTTATTGTCATTGTTGGATTTGTAATTTGTTCAAACAATTTTTGATTCAGCACGTTTCACTAATATAAAATGCATTAGGCTTGTAAGGCATTGGCATACAAAATGAAATGTTCTTTGCTCAAGTCAAGACTTTTGATATCTATGGTTAAAATATTATATTAAAAAATTAAGTTAAAGCTGTACACAATATCGTAGCAATGTAAACATAGTTACAAGGAAATATCATAAAAATTATAATAATACAAATTTTCAAAAAGTCTTCCCTAGTGCCGATCCCAAAAACATTTAGAAAGAAATTATAGAAATGTGATGGTTTTTTAAAAACTAAAATTTAATTTTGATATACTTAACTCGGATTTACAATAACTTTCGTTTGGTCATAGGCGTTACTTGGCACAATAATCATCGACATGTTAGTACAATGCTTTGTACCTCAAGATCGACCCTCAGGGCGAGGGTCCTCGTTCATTACGCATTGTGTCCATAATAACAGTGATTTGGGGAATGGCGCCATTCTCTTAGTTGGGGTCACGATCAAAAGGCCCAACGCGATACTTGTGAGAAAAGACGTTGAAAGTGACTGTTTGTTTTTAATACTGCACTTAGCGAGTGAACACCTGACTCGTTTGCTCTTTGGTACCACAGGTGTTCTTTGATAAAAAACTCTTGATGATTACCTTTAATGATTGAGGACCTTCCAACTACTTACCTATTTGTTACATTTTTCGTCTTTAGAGTCGTAGTAGAAGCCAAGTTACGGTGGAATGTTTAAATTTGTGTACGTTGTAAATAGTTATTATCCATGTGTAAAATGTGTATAAATTGTATAGCTAAGGAAGAACGGAATCTCCTAACACAGGTGCTTATATGTTTAAAAGGAGATTCCAATCACTACTATTGTTAGTAATCCTATGAGATAACGAATAAAATATTATTTATTTATCCAATTAAGTTAGATGCACTTCAGTATTTTGAAAAACAAAGCAAAGATACCTACTTATAAGTTTGGTCAACAAGTCATTTTCTTGAAATACTTGTACAAACTCCACGCTACAAACTAAAAAACGATGCGATTGTTTAGCTAACGTAAACTTTACGACCCTACATACCATATAAGGATATTTTTTGTAATTATCTGCATAGACCCGTTATCCGAGCAGCCGCACAAATTATTAATCAAACATTGAAACGACATACTTTTTACAGTCCGCTTTACGAGACTATTACATGAGCGTCTGCGACGCGTTTGTCCACGACGCCCTACAAAAAGTACACCTCATTAGTAAGGGCCGACCGGGAGCAGAATAAATGAAGGTGAACATAATTTAGGGTTTAATTAAAAGTGCGACCCCCGCAGAGGCGCCTCCGCGCCGCCGAATTATTATTTCTACATAATTTGTGAAAGCAGTAATTTAATAAAACTCGCGACTAGGAAATTGTGGGACGTAAATAAGACGGTGTTTGTTAAGGCAATCGGATTTATGGTGTCTACGAACTTCTCATAATTGATTACTTTGGTGTTTGTTTCGCTGTTGACGGTAGATTCTAAAACTTACTGGTGATTATTCTCCTCGCTATAGGTCTACACAATTTACTGTATACTTTAAATAGGTTTAACAAGTAAACAATCCTTAGAAGAACCATTATTAAATTTGTGCCATTTAAAATTGTATGATATTTAGGTTTGCAGCGAATTTGACTTATCTGTTAGATAGACCTTTTGAGCCTGAATATTAAGCGCCTGAAAATTGCTTAGTAGGTAGGTACCTTATAGCGGAAGCCGGAAGGTAACTGCGTACCGTTTCTGCTTTAGAAAGCACGTAATCGGGTCCCTCCTGATCACCCTCGAATCATATTGTAGAAATCGTGGGAATAATAGGAATGAACAGGCTTCTTCTTCTTATCGTATGGTTGATGAACAACCTGGTGTCAGAGTTTTTAAACCGCCCGTAGGCCATTAACAGGCTTACTTTGGCGCTATATTAGAATATCGCATTGTACGTGCATCAAATAAAACAATTTTTCGTATTTTGAGGAATGAGCGAGAATGTGTTAAGAGAAACATATTACACTCGTACAATTTCATGACAATAGATGTAGTTAACACATATTTTCATGGATAAAACTATAATTTCCTTTCCGATCTCGGCCAGAAAAGCTTTGAAAACCACGCATTGCCGTAAATATTGAAAATAAATTGGAACCTTTTCAGGTAAATATCAATTACTTGAGAAAATGATTTATTCAACTATGTATTTACTCACGAAATAATCTCTCAGGGCAAGCGTGAGACTCTCCAGGTGCGAAAGCGGCCCATCTATTAAGATCGCGCGGCCATATTTCCACATTTCCTATTAACCACATCGAGAGCCACTCAACACACAAATTAAAGCTATTTTTCACGTGGCGCAAACCGCGCGTGCCCCGTCTCTATTTCATCGAATTTTCCCCGGTTATTCATTTATTTATTAAAGGGTCGTGCTATAAATTGCGTTAAGTGAGGGCGGAGGTGCCCCGCGGGGCCCTGCGGGGGCTCGTCTCGGGAAAAACGCAGGGCCATAAGTGCCTTTCTATGGCACAGCCGCTATATTGCGCGAGGACAAGGGTTGATCGTAATTCCTTTAAGGACAACAGTTTCCCGCGGCTTCGCTTTGTGTTTCGACAACGAGCTGGACCGCGATTTTTGCGTAATGGTGTTTCCATTTTTATGCGCGTCATCGGCCCGAGGGGCATGCCTGGTATGCGGTATGCCTCTAAACTAGAATTTGCGGTAAAATTGGTCCAGTTCACTCATTTAGTTTCCGAAATTAAATAGTCACTCGCTAGCTCACTTTATATTTTTTAATGTTATGTTATTTTTTATAGTCATATAATAAGGAGCTTATATTATCAACCTTATTACCCGTAGTTTGTCATTTGTGAAAAAAAAATGCAAACATTGTAAGAATTTGTAAACTCTACCAACTTTAACAACGACTTAAGCAAACAATCAAAGGCTTAACACGTGCCTAAACGAATCTTCCTTATCCTTATTCAATAACTGGGCTAATTTAAAAACAATAACTGCGCAGTATAATAATGAAGGGTTCGATTTTGCGGTGCGCCCGCGCAGCGCGCGTGGGCGTGTGGGGGCGGGCGCGGGCGTGGTGGCTACTGCCCTTGGCTATGCCTCGCGCCATGAATTTGAACCATAAACAAATTAATTAGTGCTTTTTGTGCCGCCGCAAAACTGGACCTAATTGATTGCCTTTTTATATTGCGAATTCTTTTTAAATTGCCGTGTAAGAAACGATAACATTTGTTATTCTTAAATGGCAAAACGTTAGGGCAATAAAGTTAAGTAATTTCTGGTCTAATTAAAAATTATATGGTTACGTAAATTTGTTTGTTAAGTTTTTTTTTTATTGGTTAATTGATTACCTACTTCAATGTCATAAGAATCTTTGAATACCAATTTATATTTTATACATATAATTTTATACATAAATTAAATTGCGTCTCCGCAAGGAGACCGAATTTAATGGAAGGAATGGACTAGCAGTACTAGCTTTTTATTTAATATGCTCGGTGAAAACTTCACACCATCACCAACAAAATTTTTATATTACTCTCTAGAAAATGAATGATCCTTCATAACCGATCTACGATTATATCGAAAATATTAAAACCTCTTCCAGGTTTTATTATACGTATAAGCCATTAACTTTATAAATATCCTCGTTGAAAACTTCACATCATAACTAAATGTTTATATTTATAACCGACTAAGGGCCAGTCATTATTATCTACAATTACAGAAAAACTCACACAAATTTTGCCCGACCCCGGACTCGAACCGGGGACCTCTCGGTCCTAACACAGCACTTGTTACCAATAGACCAACGAGGTAGTTTAACTTATAGAAATGGTATAAAATATCAAAACGTACCCCCTGGATAATTTATCTATTAAACACAGCTTCAATAAAAATAACCATCGTATTACAATGGTCTGCATCAATAACGCCTGATCAAGGGATAACGGTTTGCTTACTTAATACAAACCAAAAATATCTGCAAGATAATATACGATTCATTATTACCTATTCGTTCGGCATCAATGGCATTGATTGGCTTCATCTTGATAAGGTAACCTCCCCTACAATTACCGATTTTGGCAATACACGAGTTATTCTATTCACACTGATTACTCGCCTTGTTTTCATGAATACAAGTATTTTTGTTCACCCATGACTTACAAAAGATGTTATCACGAGTGAAATACAGTAGCTACCAAAAAAGTTTTATACAAAATCTTTGTGTCGTATTTAACTCTATAATTAGCGGCCATACTCCGTTAAATCTGTGGTATGTAAATTGGAAGCTTTAGTACTCATAAAACCCACAATAATAAAGTAATTATATACTTACTTGCTATGTGACTTTGTTTCTAAAGCACATAAAACTCTGTATGTAGGTAGAAATTCCAGCTAATTAAGCAATAAAAACATTCCTTCGTTCATTTATTCGTTCTACATATCTAAGTGTGTGTGTGTGAAACTAAATGAATGTTTGATACCTATTCGTTAGCGTCTGTATGTATTTAGACAGAGTAAAAATGAGCACCTAAAGACCGCTGACTAATCAAAGATCAATAAATATAGCCATTGCCTCATAAAAAAATAAAGCTAACCAATTTCAAAATGGACGCATGGCTTTACTTTTATGCTAGTTTATTTTTGCAACGGTGCCTAGGTATGCCCGCATATTATATTGTATTGTCATAATCTGTTGAGACAATAATCCTACATCACTGGCGAGAGATTACGCACAGACCAAACAGATTAACTCAGTCAGGCAGGAGAACATAAGCGATTGTTGTTACCAATAGAACCCAAATCCATTTAAGAAGAGACATATCAAATGTTCGTTTGCAATACATTTATTCATTTGCTTTGCTGGCTTTGATTTATCTTAAATTCACCGTTTAAAGGTGTTAAATTCCCTATATAAAGGTATATAAGGAATTACTTAGGATCTACATTTAGGAAAACATGAGATAACACCATATTTTCCCAAATGTAGATCGCAGAGAAACCGTAATTCCGGCGGGCAGAGTCCGGCCGCACGACGCTACGTACCTAAGCGTTCAATTAGCCTTGCCCGTTCTCGTGAGCTGGTCTCGTTCGTTTTTCAACGATTGGTCTATTTGGAAAATGGAAGCAATTTGTCGCGACCGATCCGCGGCGGCGCGGCGGCTTTGATCGGTTTTTGTGGGCGGGCGCGATGCCGCAAAGCGCACAATGCTAGTTGAATTACGCGCTTTTGTCGGTCCCACCTAGCGGTGATAGGGTTCCGATACAAGTCTACGTGTCAACACTCGCGATGGAGATGTGCCAGAGCACATAAAGCACTTTAATATAACACTTTCGACGAGTAAGTGTTATATTCTTAGTAAGATTGTTGCCAAGACAAGTGTTTTAGTTGCCGCTTAGATGATGGGTATCATCTACAAGCCAATTTAATCATTTGTAAATTATCATAACACTTTACATTTCCTTTATAGTACCTACCTCATAATGTTTCGTAATGTGCATCTTCGTAGGTTATCAAATAAGCGCCTAAGTAATAAGCATAATAATAAAAAAAAAAATTATAAAACAAAAAAACACCATGTAACACAACATTGACCAGTGGTCAACTAGGTCCCAGCGTCAGCATATGCCTCAACGACAAGAAGCCGCTGGGGCACTGGTATTCTGGCTGGGGCCTTTTTCAGCGACGTTCTAAGTGAAATGAAACAGTAGTGATTGGGAGTAAGAATTGAATTATTCATTTTTCAAACTTTATGTAGATTCGTATGTCTACCTACACGTGAAAATTTTGTAAACACATTTGGTTGTAACTTCTAATAAAACCCACATAAGCTTAAGAGAAACATACAGTAAAACTTTTTAAACGCTGGCCGGCACAAACTGTTTACAGATCTGTTTTTAAAATCGGATGAGTTGTATTTGTCGTTTTCCGGTGATACCGCAAATCATCTGAACACAGGTCGAGCAGCAAAAAGGGCTGCGGCACAATCGGGACCGTTTTATATCAGTCCGTTTCGAATCGATCCATTTCAATTCGTTTTTGCTGCGGCATGTGGCAACACCGTCCCGATCTCTTATTATTAATTACCTTCCTTTATACCTATACGCCACAATCGATCGGCTTGATTAAAATATCTAAATAATAGAGCCAGTGAATTGTGTGGCGTAAAAAGTCGGCACTGAGTCAGCATCAATTAAACATCTAACGATTCACCGACTTAGAATCGGTTGTTGATCGCATGTATGTACTTACTTTATTTATATCGAATTGTATAGTTGACTTTCGGGTACATATGTCTTTGAAGCATGTTTTTTCCTGCGGCATGAATTGTGCCTCTTGCATTACTTTCTTAATATGTAATGTGTAAACCACTACAGCATAAGAGTAGAAGCGGATCTTATTATGATGACGGATAATAATTGGCCCAGTCATATAAGACACGAATATTCGCTTATTCGGTTTAAATCTCAGGAATAGTTCTGCAGATTTAATAAGTTATGAGGAACACTACTAGCACTCTAAATTCAAGTTTGCAACATTTTAATCGAATTGAAATTAGTATATGAATGAACTAAATATTTGTTGTTCCCAAAAACGTTATGTGAAATGATCAATTAAACTTAACTTAAAGATATATTATGGAAGATGGAGTCAAGAACTTATAAGTGCGTATAAATTTGTTCTGAGTTTACTTTCTCAAGTTTAAATAAGCAATTAAGCATGATGTGGTGGTGAAATGTTATACATATAAATGAGCCTAATCAATCGACTAGCTACTTAACAAAACACAATCGTATATCCAGCCGGCTCCTGATTGCGATACCAGCCAACAAATTGCGGTCCCAATGCGAATCAATAATGAGTGTTTAATAACGTTAATTACCTCCGCACTGGCCGGTATTCATAATTCGTGTAATCCCTTGCACGCATCGCCGACGTATATAAATTGCTCAATTTGGTCCTGAGCAAATGGCGTATTAAATTATTGTTGGTTATCGTGTATGTAAGGCTTCGTGGCTACCTCAGTACGCGTTCTTTGCAACTCCGCGGGGGATGGCGCGGCGGTCACGCGCGACGAGTTGCCAGGGTGAACGGATTCTTGCAAACTGTAGGTTTTCAATAGGCAACTGTTCTTCCGAACTGATACTTTCATTTTGATAGAGCATTAAGTTGTCTGAGCTTTTCAGTACCTAAACCCAGTCAAAGCATGTTTAAAATACTGATGACATAATGAAAAAGTAAGTAAAAAGGTGTATCAGCGATTTCGGCCAAGGAGGTTGATTTCAATGAAATTAGTCAACAGCGCCGGATTTATCACGAGTGTGCACGGAAACACAAGAGCACTCTCTGTTCCCTCACTCTCACAGGTCAGTGAGGTGGCAATCAGACATGACCGATGAGAGACCAGTCGTAGGATAACTAGCTGTACTCTACACTAATGTACTCTTCGAGACAAGAATATTTTCTCTGAACATCTTTCTCAAATTTGACTGACCCGGCATTTGGTCTTGGGATCTCAAGGGATATCAAAAACAGTATTAGTGGAGCGCCTTAAGGTTTATACCTCGGAATCCAGGGCCAGTCGATGAATCTTTATATCAAGTTTTGAAATGTGTTTAGAATAGTATATAAAAAATGTTAAAAAAAATATTTTGTGCGATCTCAACTTTTTTATTATTATTTTCTATACATAGTATAAAATGAAGTTGCGAAGGGCGCCCAAAATGTGTTTGTTACCTAGGATCTCAAAAAGTACTATATCAATAACTATGCGGTTTTCAATAATGGAAAGAAGACATTCCAGGGATTCTATAGGTGTATAATTTAGGTGTACCTACTTAAGAAATTATTAGAGTAATCGTAACAGTTGTCAGACGGACGGAAGAAAAACGACTTCTTGACACGATCACGCTAGATTTCCGCAGAAATGAGGAATTTTCCCGCCGCATAAAGAAGCCTGTGTCCGTGTCTAGAATCCTATTTTTAAATTAACCAAGTCTTATAAAAATCCGTTCAGACGTTAAGGCGTGAATGAGGTAAACTTTTAAAACGAATGATTAAAAATCACTAACTTTATTAGTTTTCTGCCTACTGCCTACGCCTTAAGTACGATAGCATGAATATTAATAGCCTATATCCTTTTCTAGGTTACTATCTATCTCTTAACTAAATTTCATCAAAATCCGTTCAGCCGTTTAAGCATGATAGAGCAAAACTCCCAGCAAAAAACAATAAAAAATCACAAATTCAATTCAGTTTTCTGCCTACTTCCTACCCCCTAAGTGCGATGACGTGATTATTTATAGCCTATAACCATTTCCAGGTTATCATCTATCATCATACCAAATTTCATCAAAATCCGTTCATCGGTTTAGACGTCAAAGAGCAAAAGTCCTAACAAAAACGGCTAAAAATCACTAACTCAATTTAGTTATCTGCCTACTGCCTACCCCCTAAGAACGATGGCGTGATTATTTATAACCTATAACCATTTCCAGGTTATCATCTATCATCATACCAAATTTCATCAAAATCCGTTCAGCCGTTTAGACGTCAAAGAGCAAAAGTCCTAGCAAAATCGACTAAAAATCACTAACTCAATTTAGTTATCTGCCTACCCCCTAGGAACGATGGCGTGATTATTTATAGCCTATAACCATTTCTAGGTTATCATCTATCACCATACCAAATTTCATCAAAATCCGTTCAGCCGTTTAGGCGTGAAAGAGTTTCAGACAGACAGACAGAGTTACTTTCGCATTTATAATATTAGTTATGATAGTAAGGATTAATACACAAGATGCATTTACAATGCCGGGGGCAGAGATGGCGGTGGCGGGGACTGCGTTCCGTCGTTGTGTCATATAGTTAATGGTAAAATTATTTTTGTAAATCATTATTTTTTGTAAAAATTTAATAAATTAACATTGAAATTACTCAGCAAACATAATTTATCCTGAAATAAGTCTTTATGGGTCTTCACGCGATATTAGGAGTAGCAAAATTACATAGCTACTTACTGCCCGACGTTTCGACTGGGTTACACCAATCGTGGTCGGGCAGTAAGTAGCTATGTAATTTTGCTACTCCTAATATCGCGTGAAGACCCATAAAGACTTATTTCAGTGTAATGGAACGCGAAAGTTTAAAATCTTACACAACATAATTTATTACATAAACAATTGAAATTTCAACTATAAAAATTTTTTGTAAAAAAAAATTGTTGTAAACGAGATCGGCCATTTTTTTTTTTTTTTAACTTTTTTCTTTCAGGTTTTAATAATGCAATCAAGCACTTCCTATACACATTCATTGACTGGCCCTGGATTCCGAGCTTTTACCATTTTCATGTTTTACGGAACTCCACTATATAACAATTTGAAAAAATATATCGTGTACATAAGTAAGTATTTTTCCCACTTCCAACAGGAAGTAGAAAAAAATGGAAATAGCGTAATGGTAACATTTTGTCCACTTTGTAAGTTGCTTCAGATTCCACTCAGTTACTGACAGTTGTTTACCACGAAACAATTGGAACAGATATTACTCAAAATATCTACGGCCTTCGCCACGCTCTGTCAAATGGCAAAACGAAAGAATCGTTGACCGGCCTTTTTATTGCAAAAATAGAAAAAGGGTATGAAATTGGAATTGTACTGAGCAAAGTTAATCGTTGTCTAACAAAATTGACTAACGCATTGCAATCAGCGGAATAAAGTTTGGTGATAACTTGAATATTAAAGCCTTTGTATAGATTGCACTAAATAAAAACCGTAACACGAGTGTTACTTCTTTACCGTTTTTCATAAAAAGTGTTATTATCGAAATATTCTGGTGATTTCGCTTGAATGATTTGAAGCCGATGATTGATATTTCGAAACTAAACATTATAGTTTTAAATCGCATACAACGGTAATTTAAATAAACGTAAAAACATTTTACTATAACTGGTCCAAGTTTTGTTATAGTGTTTTTTTATATGTAAATAAAATGCTGAACAGGTAGTTTTGTGACAAAAGAATCGAATCCTAGTCCAATTCGTGGTGAATAGAAGGCAAAAAGTTATCGATAGCTGGGGTTTCGATGTCAATTGAAGTCGATTCTTCACAGAGAATCGATTAGAATAATTAAAAACTATGTTATATTGTGAGCATAAATTTAATAGTGTTTTGTGATTTCGATTTGTAGAGAAAGTATTCATGTAATAACATTAACTGAAAAACTACTACACCGTTTTTTAAATGTTTAATTTTTTAACAATTAGATATAACGCCAAAAAACAAATCTTAAAATCACAGAATGATAACAATATTAATTGGTGACGTAGCACCTCGTAGCAAAAAGCTGTCTCCTGTATTAGACATCAACGGCACCAGACCACAGTTTAGTCAATAGGTACCGCTACGAATTAGTTAATACATAATACAATATGTTTGTTCGAAATACTTTAGATAATATAAAATGTTTAATAATACCAGATTGTACACGTAAATACTAATAAATTCAGTTTTGTGTGAAATCTCACAATAACATAATACTTATTTAACATGGGTAGGAAAGCTTAGTATTACGTCATGAAGTGTCACATCTATTGTAATTTTTGATGGAATTTCCATCTTATGTTGAGTTTAAAAAGATAAATAATACAAACATTCGTTCTTTGCCTTGCCTTAAACACTCTGACATAAATTGATTCTACAACTACTGCGCTGAGTCCATTGTGGGATAGACGATAACTTACGACAGTTTATTTTATTAATGAAACATGAAGTTAAACAAACGATCATTGATTAAACTCTGTAAAAGACTAGACTGGCTCTTCGTTTGAATTAAAGTCCAGGTGTTCATTTTTATTAATAAATTATACATAACTGGGTTCATAAATAATTCATCCCAATATTTATGTTCTCCTAATTATCGTAAAACATTTCACACCGTGACATAACTTTACATTTTTGTATTGAAATTATACTTTGAAGATACATTGCTTTCTAGTAATAAGTAAATATAAGCGTGGAAAAGGCATCGTATTTGTGTAAGAAAATCAAATATGTGGACAGGCGTTTCGATCTGACCTTTGACATTTAAACCTGTACTTTTAAGGAATACTTTTATTTATAAAATTTAATTTAAAAATGTTAGGTACGCATAGTAATGGCTCTGTAAGTTTTAACAAAGTTAAATGTACCGAAACCTATTTGGATTGTCATGTTATCAAATTGATTTAGAACAGTTATTTTTAATGCTCTTAATTGAAACAAATAACATGTATAAAGATAGATAAAAAAAAATACGATATCAGCCATATGTGACCTGCTTTTCATTACCTAACCCTGCTACATACCAACATGGTTATCGAAATGTCTTCAATAGAAGGTGCAATAAAAGTTACAAATTCTCTTAATCTTTTCCACACGCAATGCCGGCATAATCCGGCATTCGCAATATCTTGTTTATGCAAGTTCAATTTTAATCTCTTCGGGTGAGCTCGTGTAAATATAGACACAACTTGATCTCTACTCGTTGGAATGAACATAATTTTCCGCAAATTCTTCGTTTAAATTGCATTATTGACTGATAGTTAGAAATTCACTTTTGTGTTATTTTATATATTTTGAAATATGTACCTACTATTTCTGGAATATGCATTAAGAGATGATATCAGTGAGCCTCACTAACCTGCCTCGTTGGTCTATTGGTAGTAGGCACTACGTAAGGACCTAGAGGTGCCCGATTGGAGTCCGGGGTCGGGCAAAATTTGTGTGAGTTTTTCTACAAAGAAATTACTCAGCCGCGGGTGTAAGGAAGTTGGCGGTTGTGTACGCCCGTGCCTCGGAAAGCACGTTAAGCCGGTGGTCTTGGGCTCGATCTCTCAACGGTCATGTCTTACCGAACTATGAGAGTAAAGGAACAGAGAGTGTACATGTGTTTGCGGACACACTTGTGCACTACAATATGTCCTGACTCCTTGGCTGATCTCGATTGAGATCGGCCGCCAGTAAGTAAGCCATTTATAACAGTTACTTAAATTAATATTTTAATGGGGCCAAATTTTATTTTTAAACACCAAGAAGGTTCCGTTGATTTGAGAATCTCATCCTTTTTTTAAGTCGGTTAAAAATATTGGTTAAGGCTTAAATTTAATTAAAATTTTCCGAATAAGTTTATTAAAATCTTATGAAGCCAGTTGCTATGTTTTCAATGGCTTTAAAGTACGTTTTGCGATTTAGAATTTAATATTGTTTATAGAGGAACAAGAGCCGGGCCGACATCTGTCGGGTCGCGTAATAAGGGCGAACCCCGCGGAGGCATTGTCCGAGTAATTTGTAGCTACCATCCGTACATACAAATAAATAATAACCTTATTTATTTGATGAAATGCCTACGCCCCGGTGCAGGGGGAAACCAAATTATGAGGATGAACTGTTAAAAATATGTTTGAATCGAATTGAAAATTGGTGATTGTATTTGTTGTTTATGTATTTTGAATTGGCAAGAATGTTTTTTGTTATACCAGAGAAATTACGAAAATATTGTACAGATAAATGGAAATAGAGATTCGTGTATGTGTAGGAAAGATTCATTTAACAGATTTCGCTTATCAAAACTATTATGGTGAGCTATGTTTAATGCATTAAGTTTTTTATAAAATTATATTAATGTTTCCTCTCAAATATAAACCAGAACTGTACCGCATAAAACTCATTCATTCACGATTGTAGAGACAAAAAGTAGGGAAAACTTGTATAATAAGGAGTTTCATTACAAATGAGTGATAAACATGATAAGATCACCTAATTAGTTAGACATTATCTGATCCGTATATCTAAAGCTACCTACTTCAATTATTACGAGAGCAGTAAGTAGGGTACAAAAGACTCATTTATTCAAACCGGTATTAAAATCCAATTAGCATTTTTCTTATAAGAAACGAGCGCATAAAACAATAATTACTTACTCACAAACGCTCAGCTAAATGTATCGACGTATTTCATTGAGTATAGCACGATCGATGTTGGTAGGTACATACCTAACCAATAAACTGTGATGGTGCGCTGCAAAAAACGCACACATTGCGTGAGAAAAGCATCTTAGTAAAATATATTAAATTAATCACGAGCGTTCGTGCGGCGAATGAGAATAAATGTTGAAAAAAGTAAAAAGTTTGTGAACTCATGACGCGTCCGCCCGCGGCCGGCGGGCCAATGGCGGCGCGCGCGCTGGGGGCGTGCTCCACTTGGAATGTTGCTTTTTACAAATAATTACAATCTAGGGTCGGAATGTCAAATTAATTATTTCAATTATTTTTGGCGCGCCACAGTGCGTAGAATGTTAATTGGTCACGGGAGGCTAGCAAAAAGGGTATGTGTGTATCAGAAGTATTGTCGAACTTGATCGAGAAATGGCGTGAGCTTAGTACTTAACTACGTACTGCAAGTGCTAGCTGAAACACTTAGGGGAAGACTGGGTGAAATCCAATCAAAAATATATTATATTGATTAATTTAAGCAACCACTAATGTATCTAAAGGTTCTACTAATATTTATTTGCACGTCTGCATAACATTGAATAACTACCTAATTTGAGAATAACTGTCATAGGTTAAATAAAAAACACAAATATGTATATTGTATGCTGGATGCTAAGAGGCAATTTAAAGGCTATTCTGATTTTAATTCATTCGATCGCATGAATGTATAGAATATGAATGAACCGTTTACGATCTTGCAAAAAATACTCGTTTTCTCAGTCAAGTAAACGATGGAGTCAAGTCAAGTTACTGTGGAGATACTGCTTTGAAGTAAAAACACTTGTTTCTTGTATGAATAATTTATTTATCGCTTAACATGGTACATTCCAAAAATTGCCAGTTTATGGTAGGTAACGAACATAAAATGCTTGTGAGTACCTTATTAATTCTGAATGATGCAAGTGTGTGTTACATTTGTTTGCAAATAGTCAAGATTTCTTAGTATCGGCTATAAAAGTTTTCTTATATTTTAAAGATTTAAAGGAAACTTCGCCCACGCAATGCCTTGCCTAATATCGTTGATAACATATTTGACATACTAATACCTACCTACCTATTTAGACTTTATTAGAAATAGGTATCTTCCAAAAAAATACGTTAATATAAAATGATTATGAAAATATTACACATACATGGTTTTATTGTTATGATATTGAAATGGACTAAAATAGTTTCATATTCAAATAGGTATAGCTTTAAACATTCCATTCTTAAACTTCGAACTTACAACCAGATGAGAAATATTGACAGATATTTGTAAACATTTATACATCAAATTATGCCGTATAACGATATTTTATGGATATTGGTCAAACTTACTTTGATTTTTAGTGTAGACTAGATGAAGTTTGCTATAATTTAATTATAACAAACAATTACGCACATAATAATGAGAGTTGGTAGAGTTTATAGAGAGCTGTAAGCCCTTTGAATAACATTAAGAAGTTAAGAAGGAAGTGAAAATGATGCAGAAAAGCGGCTGTCACAAGCCCTCACTTCATACCTAATCTGGAAGGCACTTTTTATGCCGTCACACCTGAGCGATCTTCCAAGATGTCGTGGTTTTAATACGCCACGGCAGAAGCTAGAAGGCATTGACCCCAGGCTGTCAGCCATAGTTGTTTCATTCATTAATGAAAAACTATTCTGCATTTAGTTTTGTCATAAAATCGTTTCAAAACTAGATCGTGTTTGTTTATGAATTCTAAATGAGTTTGTTGTTAGCATAAACGTAGCTTACAAACACCACACGTTGCTTAATAACGTAATTCTAATAAGATTTTTTGTTCAATATGGATGAAAACAAAAAGTTTGCATTGTCTAAGTACCTACAGTTCAATAATTTAGTTCAAAGGTTCATAAGGACCAATAAAATTATGAAACTCTGTGCGTAGAGGTACCTACTCTATAAGTATACTTTAATTTACCTAATTAAATACAATTTTAACCTTGTTAATTTATCTCATGATTTCATTAGTAACATACTCAGTACATGCTTAGCTATTTATTTCTGATACCAATAAAAACAAAGTTATAGCAAAAAGTACTAATAGCAAGCAATTCGAGCAAGTATTCAACTGTTCTACTCAGTATAAATATTTTTTTTGCTGTAAAAATATTTCAAATACGGCCATAACACTACAATAGAACATCTAAGGAAAATAACAGCGTACGTAAGCTTCGGACACGAGGACGCAGCGTGACGCGTATTAAATTAAAAGCGACGACATGTGTTTTCCTTCCCACAGGAAAATACATTAGCCGAAACATTTCCCGGCACCTCCCGTCTCGCTCGCCCGCGGCGGCCGCGGCGCTGCGCAGACAAGGAGCAGGCACTAGGCGCCCTCTAAACTAACAGCGAGCTTTCAACGTAAATCTGATAAAGCGAACACATTACGACACCAACACAAAGAAATTTTCTTCTTCAACCTTACTAGCTCTGTAATCCGTCTCGCTCGCCGCGCCCGATATGTTCGAGCTAGAAAGAGACGTGACGAGTTTTACGAGCTCGGCGCGCGGTCGGCTCGATTGGGTGAAAAAGTTTACGGCGTCCCGCCCTTCTTGCGGCGTGCAGGGCTGCGTTCGCGCCTCCGTACAAAATATTGTTCTAAGAAACAGTATGTCGGTTGTGGCGAGGGGCGGCGACGCGGGAGCCCGCAGTCATGCTGAGAGCCTCAGCGGAGTCGCCGGACACACGTCGCGACATTCAACGCTACGAGAAAAAACCGTTTCGTGACATCTCGCCCCGGACCGGCACGCGAGCTTCCTAGCGCGCAACCTGTGATACTATTGATCTAGTTAGAGGATTCTGAAATATATTTTCGATACACAGTTATACTAACGTTGAGTGAAGTGTTTTCGTAACTGCCTGTGTTTGTAAAACGATTGTGAACCTGCATAGTAAAGACTGGATTTATTTTGGTTGGCAAGTAAGTTGATTGTTTTTTTTAAATAGACTTTAGTAGGTTATATTAAAATATTTTTTTTTATGAACGTTGATCATTCTTAAGAATGTTTATTTGCATACCTACTCTACTCAACGAACTCGAACGAACTTATTATGAATTCGTTTTCATGATAAACATTATAAATAACAAACAAACATATGAAAATAAAACATGAAAACTTAATACCTAAGTATTCAAGTTGTGTGCCTTTTATATTTTAACGTACCTATATTGTATTGTAGTGTACCTATATCTAATACCTACTTAAAGTTTTATTGATATGAATTAGAGATATTCATGTAAGAAGAAAGAAGAAAGAAGAAAGAAAAACATTTATTGATCATTATCATTACAAGAAAAATACAAATAGAAAAAGACAAACATTCACATAATATATATAATGATCAAAAGGTTCTGCCTCAGCATGTGCCGTTGCAATCGCAAGGACGCGACGGCGCTGATATTCTGGCAGAACCTTTGAGTAACGCAACAGAAGAAATTTCAAAACAGAAGCGAAATAAATGAATAAATATAAATACAAATCAAATTAACACAACATAAGAATAAATTTAAAAAACATTAAAAAGATTAATAGTACCGTGTAGAATGTACACCCAAGCGGATTAATTTCTTTTAGTCCAAAGCCATCATCCGGCGACAAGTTTTATAAGTTTTATAGAATTATGTCTATGGGCGGGACGATGGCTTCCATTTGTACTGTAATTTAACGGTACCAATTATATTTTTTCCATTGCTACTGAAATACTAACTTGTCAGGAAGGAAAACATATATTTATTTGTATTATATTATATATATTTAATAGGTTATCAATTAACATAAAAAATACTAGTAAGCATTTTTCTTTCTTCCTAACTTTGACTTACCTATCTACATACCTAACAAAACGAATATTATTAAAAAATAAAAATACAATGTAATGTCAAGCCTCATCATATATTACTATAACAAAACAAATGTGATATGAAATCGTTTTTGTTGTAAATAATATCGAGTAGCTTATAACAATTTACTTCTATTGTACCGGCAAAAGAGCTTTTTCATCACGGCGCTAGCTTTTGTGTTAGTCCTACGTGACATCTGGGCTTAACTAATTTACCTTTGTAAAATTAACACAGGCAATTATTTAATGGTATTCTCTTAAAAAAAAAAATTTCATAACATGATTTCATAAACATTGAAACCCAAATAAATCTATATATTATGTGTTCTGCATAAAAAATAAGAGTATTTATTTGATACATAAATATAAGTAAAAGACTAACCAACCAAACAAATAAAAAAAAACCAACAAAACACAAAGAAGTTTTAAAGACTCTGTATTAAAAGAAAAATAACATTATGTAATATTGTAATGATGGTTCACCATATTTGGTTTTGGTTTCGGTACAAAGCTACTTCTGCGTTTTGAATGACATCTTAACCAAAACAGGGTTAGTAGAACATTTATTAGTCCTTCATTGTAAGTAGATAGTGTACACGGTACGCAACATAAGGTGTACGTTGATTATTTAAAATTAAAGTTAAATCTTACTCGTATGTTACAGTACATATTCAGGATAAAGAATACATCTTACTCATTTAAAATTAAATATAATGTTGGTTATACAAACACATTATTATGAATTTAAGCCATATACCGAATTATTACCAATTGAATAAAGTACCATACCTAATATTTTTCCAATCAGTATCTACTTACTAATCTTCCACATTTTAAAATTATCTTTAATTGACGGTGAAGCCAGTTAAAAATATAATCTGCCTTTCTACACTATTTATTTTTTAAAGGGAAAGTTTGTCTGTATATAACTATTTACCAAAAAAAAAGACTGGTCTTATATAAAAAAACCTAAGCTTCCATCCAATATTTTAACTTAAACTAGAAAAAAATCGCCGTCATTGCGTGCGGTGTAAAAACGATTGCTGATAGAATTATATGATATATACTCCAATATTAACAACATGTCTTTATTTAAAATTCCATTTTTTTAAATACAAAAACACCGCGTTACTCTACGTTTATGCCAGTGTTAGAATAAAAAATATGCATCCGTACAATGCCCGGCTAACCGTTAATTAATTACATTATATCTATAGGTAGGTACCATTAAATTATGTAACATATCATTGGAATATACATACTCGTATCATAAGGCTATAGATGAATCCGTCGGTATAGATAAAAAGTAAGTGTAAATAACAGCACGTACCTATGTTTCTTTACTCAATTATTTTTATAAATTATTATTGTATTAAAATTTCAACTCTGCTAAAAAAATCATGAGTATAAGTTTCATCATAACCAATATTACTTTTATTAAGGAAACTCGGTTTATATTAGATTCTTAATTTACAATTAGGAACGTTGATTAAATCTACTAAGTATTAGATTAAAACGTAGGAATTTCTGGTACATACCGATCTATTGAATTCCTCTCAACGCCCGGCGCTTATTGCTCATGAATGTTTAATTTTCTGTCGTTATCACACTCGCTGCAGACGTTTAAAGATGCAAAATGCAAATGATATTGAAGATGCATCTTAATAAGCGCGTTAAATAGCGAATGGTTCCATGTTTCGACTATAATAAGTGCCTACAACCGCTAGCTTAGATTTTGATGAAAATTAAGTAACAAAGTAAGATAGAGTAAGCTTCCTTCAGAAATCGTAGCGCTGTACTGAATTACTGTATTAACGTTTTAAATTGTAATTTGTGTCTTTATATTCATAATTTTTATATAAACTGTATGATGTTTTATTTAAAAAATCATGAACAAAAATGTCGTTAAATTACCTACATAAATATACTGAACACCATAATTATTAAGCTATTGCATAGCTTTTATCGCGGGCTTTGAGCGCGGCGACCGAACCAAGAAATTCCGTAACGAAAAAAACCTCACAATCGTCTAACGTCGTTTCAGTTCGGTAGAATTCGGCACGGTGTTTGTGTGCGTGCGGTTAGACGTATTGTACGACTCTACGAAACTCGCACGAATCGAGACGAGCTGCTCCGAAATCGGACGATGCTATGCAATAGCTTTACCGCGGCAGACTCCGAGTGCCACACGTCTTTTTACAGTAACGGATTGCCAAATAACCCCAACCAAATACCTATTATTGTGCTAATACCTACGCGTGATAATCTGTTTTTCTAATCAACCACGAGTACGATTAATTATAAAAATCACTCATTAAATTTATAATCTCAATAATGTATTAGAAACTTAATTATTTCTAAGTAGGCACGAAGACGTGTGAAAGCTTTATGTAATTTGTTTCAGTTGTCTAATTTCAACGTACAAAACCATAATTTGTTATTAATAATTAACGTGATCCTTATCTCGTAAGATTTCGTCGTGTCGTACTTCAGAACGATTAATGCTGGGATCAAGTTCTTATCTTTGGTTTTAATTGGATTAAAATTTAACAAAAGCAATTAAGTATCGCTGAATGGTTCTTTAAGTATCAAGTTCAGGCGGCGTAAAGATCCGTTAAACAGATAATCTTTGCACATCCCTCTAATGGTATTATGACTAATTCCGTAAAACTGTAGTTTCATCGCAGCTGCCGGGCCGACAAACTTAGTTTTGCGTTTCACGAACCGGTCTCTCGCATAGTCAAAGGGTTTTTGTAGTATGGCCTGTGTATTGAGAGGAGTTTTTGGGCGCGAGGAAATGACATATTTTAATCCTATTGGCCGATGTATGCCTGTAGATATCTGTCAACCCGTTGCTTTGTGATGAAGCGGCCACACAGCGGGGAGTCGCAAGATAATGTAAAGATTAGATGGAAATCTGAAAGGTACGACATTGTTTAACGGCCGGCGCAGGTAGGCCCGCAGCCCGCCATAGCGCTGAGTGTTTTAAACAATACATAAACAACATTATTTTGTAGTAACGCGATTATTGGCCGGCAAAAAATAAACAGTTGCCTTGATTGACAGCCTGGAGTTGTTTGTTGTTCGGTGATGGGATTTGGAGCTTGTCAAAGATTTCCAAGTAGTTGATTTGGAACGATGTATCCGTTAAGTTAATAGTTTTTGATGCAGCAAAAACTTCAGTGGGTAGTAATTAAATTTGAATATGACGCACCTACCTAATTATTGCATTCGATAACCAATTTAAACGAAATCATACCTTACTATCGAATTTCGAAGTAAAATATTTTACTACTTACAGCCGGTTTATCAAAGAAGTTTCAGACAGTCTCGCATACTGAATATAATTTTTGAGAGCCGAAACCATAAAACAAAAATGATGTCACGTTATTTATAATATTTAATTAAAACACTAGTTAATAATGTAAAACATGCTACACCATTTATTATTGTAAAGCTTTTTAATTAGCTTATTTATATAATGTAGAATATTGTAGTACGTAGTATTAATTTTTAGCTGTCATCTATACTCGTTCACAAGAGTAAACATATCTTATTATATATTTGTCAGTGACAAATTATTAATAGGATGAATATTTCTATACGCCTATTAATTTCTAAACCAATTGCCTGGTTTGCGTTTCCATTATATTGTGAATAAATTAATACATTTAAGTTTGGACCAATGTGTAAATTAACTATGCTTGAGAATTATGAAGGTAAATGTTGTAACAATGTTACTAATTCAGCGCGTCAGAAACTGTCTATTTACAAGAGTATTTTGCCATACATACCCGCGACATACTGTATACACATCATATAACATTCAAAACTTAAGGATCACGGGCCATGTGTTGTTTAGAATAGACAAATATTAATTGATATTATTTTTTTGTACCAAGAGACACACATACATACAATATCGGAGATTTAAAATTAATAGATAGTAAAATAAAAAACAACGGAAACTACATACAAAATTAAAACTTAGTCTAACACAAATGACCAAACTATGATTCAAATTCGAATAAATACCTTAGCTTTAATTAAAGTACCTACCTATCACATATAAAAGTACCTGTAGTTTGTTGTTATAAATGATTTAAATAATTTCATTAAAATATTATTATAATTTATTGAAAATTCCTCAATACTATAAACCTTGGTTACATAAGCATTAGGTAGGGTACCTACTACCTATATACAAAAAAAATACAAAATACAATACAAAAAATACAAAATATCTTTATTATATAAATATAACATGAAAAAATACCAAAAAGTAATGAATAGTTATTAGGTAAGTTAATTCCAAATTTCCAACATACTATTAAATTAGCCCAATAGTCACTCTCACATTACACATATCAAATATTTATTGCCTTTAAAAGATTACAACGCGCGCGCAGACCATTTAATTGATGTTCAATTAATCAAAATATGATTATTTGTAAGCAAATAAAGATAGGTAAGGTATAATGGAAGAAAAAAACTTGAATCCTGAAAAGCTCTTCAAATCAAACTTAATATTTTTAACCATTACTTACATAACTTATTTATTCGACATAAATATATATAATGAGACAAAAGCCGTTGCTTAAGTGAATCCAATTTTTCATGTCTGATCTTATGACACTTAACTTCATGGAAATTACGTAGATGTCTCCCAGCATAAATATTACATATAGAAGTCGGTAAACGATTAAATAAAGATATATCAAGTAAAATAGGTACAGATATATAGTTGTGTAATTTACTTATAAATAAATTATGGTCGTTGTTGTACTCACTTAGTTAATATTCAATTAATGGCGAATGTCGATACGCTAAATGAGCATAGGAATAAAAATACAATATTAAATTTTAAACCAGTTCCTCTGTTAAATATGATTTATATTTGATAGAAAGATATTTCCTGTTGTCAGCTTATGAATTTAGGTGCACCTCTTTACCTCTTTACCTATACGCGTTTACACCGACTATATCACAATCAGATATGTATAAAAATAGACTTAAAAGTAAAGCCCCTTTTGGCTGAATCAGTTGCTCTAGACTTTATTTAAAACAGACAGATGTAGAAAGTTTTTTCCAGCAATATTCCACCAGTTTTATTTTATATTTATAACCTCTAAAGATAATAATGCTTCAACTACATATACGTACTCTAAGGCATGCCACTGTCATTTGTTATTTTGATTTATAATCGAGCGAGGCGCATGTTCCAATAAATTTCGACCAATACGTTGCGCCCGCGCAGCCCGCACCAGCCCTCTCGCCCTCTCGCTCACATCACTACTTGCGTACTCACCACTTGGTACATATCGTACACTAAAAACCATAAAAAACTTTAACTAGGCAGAAAATACATGTTTTTGCTAGTTTAAGTATGTAATAATTATATCTAAAGGGATAAGAAATAATAAACCGAAGCCCGTTGCACGCTGGTCGCAGCAAAACAGGTTTTATCATTCATAAAACTATTTTAATAAACCATCGATGCTAAACCACAGCCATAAAAGAGATTGGAGCCAACCTAACAAATAAAGTAAAATTAAATATACACGAACACAATCGAAATTTTTGTCTCAGACGTATAAAAATGTCCTATAAATTTACCCACAGTTTAATTTAATGTCCAAAAGTACCTGGCTCACATTTTTTTATTATAAATAAACGCTCGTCGCCGGTTATGGGTGCACGAATGTGTGTTATTATTTTGAAAAATGGTTTTGAATTTGTCTCGGGAGGTTATGATCACCTTCGGGCGGGAGCGCGTTATGCACTCCTGGGACGACAGCGCTTAAAATAGTTTAACGAGAAGGTGTCTCATCATCGCTTTATTTCAACAGGGTGTCGAGATCGCGTGGAAAAAGTAATGGTAGAGAGCACGCGGTCGTGACAAGACCGGTAGAGCAGTCGGGAGCGGCGCAGGCAGCGGGCCGCGCCCGCCGCGTGGATGGTGGCGGGCGAGTGGGGCTATGCGCCGGCGCCGGCCGCCCCCGCCATGAACGCCTTCCTGGAGCCCAACCACGCGCACCTCGCCTCCTACGGGCTGAAGATGTCGCCGCAGCCCGCGTGCGGCGGGCCGCAGCCGCGCGCCGCGCCGCACTACCAGCCCTACCCGCTGCACTCGTACCAGCCGGGCTACCTGCGCGAGTACGGCGGCTGCGGCGAGCTGTTCCCGCAGCAGCCGCTGGAGCAGGGCTGGGAGTGGCGCGGCGACGTGCACTACCAGGGCGCCGCGCCGCCGCTCGTGCCGCACGCTCCGCACGCGCCGCACGCCTTCCTGCGCTACGTGCGCGCGCCGCCGCGCCGCGACATGCGCTGCCAGTGGCTCGACCCCGACCAGCCCCCGCCCAGAAAGCTCTGCAACAAACTCTTCTCCAGCATGCACGAAATTGTGACGCATCTGACCGTGGAACACGTCGGTGGACCCGAGTGCACGACACACGCGTGCTTCTGGCAGGGCTGCTCGAGGAACGGCAGGCCGTTCAAGGCGAAATACAAGCTAGTGAACCATATACGCGTGCATACAGGTGAAAAACCGTTTCCCTGCCCGTTCCCCGGCTGTGGGAAAGTGTTTGCAAGATCGGAAAACCTGAAGATTCACAAGAGGACGCATACCGGTAAGTTTAATACTGTAATTACTACTACTACTGTAATTAGGTAATAGACCTATCTTTCTATATTTCATGTCATAAAAAAAATTTTTTGTTCTGTCTGATCGGAAATCACTGCAGTAGAATTGATTGGTCACGTTCAAATGTTAAGGTTAGACGTTGACACTTCACATCCGGTAGCGCCAAGTGAGATGTCGAATGCATTCAAGCGATAGATCGTCGAAGTGCCGAAACAATTCGATTCTCATTAATACCTCGGAGCTCGCCCCGCCCACGCGGCTGCAACATGTTGCGTATATTATTCAAGTAGACCCAATGGTATCAAACACAACAGCCAAAGCATCCTTGTCACTCGATCGGAACACAAACAAAGCTAACGGGCATCCTATGTCGACTTGTGAAGTCCGTTTCTCAGTACCTACGAACAAAAACTGTTCCCGCTCCATTTTTCAATTCATTACAAAAGTAGAAAGATTCATCTGAACTGTGTAATGTTAGGAAAAAAAATATCATAAATTAAAACGTCCATGTCCGTCGCCCGGGCCTCACTGACCATTGTTGTAGGGTAAAGTATTGGTACTTAACTCGAACGTCGATTTTTAAGGGAACATCCAGGAATTTGTGTGGCGTCGTGGATGGCCAGATGTTTTTATTTTTTCCCGTCACCGTTCAGTGTTGCATTTGGACTTTTGTCCTGTGCCCCCGTCCGCTATTATCTCATACGGGCTATGAATAGACCTTTTTGTGGGGAAGTTTGGAGAATTGTTTTATGGGCGCTATAAATTAGTGTTCGGAGGCTGCGTGTAGCCGAGAGGACATTGGTATACTTATTATTGTGCTAATTAGCTGAGGTCAGACAACCGTTGTAAAATTGGTTTCCTTTTATTACCTATTTGCAAACCAATTAATTTTCATTTATAGTGTAGAATGTTTATGCATTTTTACAATCAAAAATTATTTATGTTCATTACATAGTAACTTCCGAAAGCGATTTGCTAAATATATACTATTTTATTCATTATAGTATCCCTACTACTATAACGTTAATTTACCTGTCGCTTACGAATTTTATTTTCACTATTTATAGTTTTAGAAAACAATATCTTCTCGTCGTTTCATATTTATATATCCATTTTCGCTACAATTGTCACTTTGTTATGAAACAGCGAAATGTTTATGTGATATCGATACTGCCATAAGAGCTTCAGGTGTAGTAATATAGTAGCGTGACACGATAGTATCTCTGTCCGACGGTACGGCCCGGGTCACATGAAACCGATATTTTTATTATACTGCGTAAGCTGATACTTATTAATATCGGTAGCTATTGCTCGGTATGATTCAATCTCCACGTGAAATATGGGTGCAGATGAATTTTTACCTTTATCTGTCTGGTGTATATGTTCGCCATTACTCAACATTTTAAAAGTTTTATTGAGTAAAAGACATAAGTATTTCGTGCGTGCTTTTACTAGTTGTGCAATTTGGTTGAAGCTTTGTTAATTGGATACCTATTTTAGTATATTTCTGATTTTGGCTTGAAGATTGTAGAGTCTTCTTATTCAATCTAGATCCATAAATATATAATGTATTATGACACTCTCCAATCTAAAACCATGTTCTACAGGTGAGAATTGATTTTAACCTGCCGACATAAGAATTAATACTACTCGACAAACATCCAACTAAAAACCTAATCCAATCCAGACGGCAAAGTATTATATCAACTCGCTGATCTTATCGCACGTCTATTAAGGCGCAGTCAAACATAATAAGTGTTGATGTAATGAGCCGCCTCAGGCGCGCCCGGGCCCCGGGCGACCAGTCCGCGCGCCCGGCCTTGTCAACTCCAAAAATACAGTCCACTTCAGAACTTGAGAACCTCCTCCTTTTTTCGAGTCGGATAAAAACAAAATTAGCGGAACCGTTCCCAAATGCCACGTCCCCAAAACGCTATCACGTACAGGACCTGCACACGAAGGGTCAAGGAATGCACACTTGACGTGGCAAAATGTAATGCCCTGCTCACATGGAACGTCGCACTATTAAGGCTGAAATGCGCTTCTAAGGCAGATTCCGTTGCATTACATACCATAAAAATATTTCATTTTCAAATGTCATTTTAAACGACCAACACAACTTATTCGATAAGAAATGCTCTCATATCTCTGCGAATTTAAAACGTTTCTCCATAAAAATTGTCAAATACAACGATGTATGGACGTACCCATTAGTGCTAATGTTTTTGCCTTGTTTCTTACGAACTACCCAAAAAAGGCTCTACTCGAAAGACCATTTCCTTTGTTATGATGTAAATTGCTATTTTACACTGTAATTATTAACTTGTCGAGTTGTTTACATAACTATCTTTACATTCCTTATTCCTTTAAAATAACATTTAAACTGTTTAAAGAATCATTATAACCATTTATGGGTAAGAATTTGAAATATATTTCACGCGAAGACAAGTTCATAAAGGATGCACAATTTGGCTTCTCAATATTTCAACCGTTATTCCTAATTGCTAGCCGGAGCGTGAAACATAATTCTAGATTCGGGAAGTGTAGGCTTGATTAATAGCTGCCTAGGCCAGGAACCAGTCGGCAGCGAGACGGTTCGTCCCGCGGCGCCCGCGCAGCCCCGCGCCCACGTTCCATCGATTACTTTATTTCCACTCAAAATCGTACATAAACACCAATTTAAGTCAACTCACAATAGACCTCAATTGTTGCCCTGTCTCGAATATAGAATACCTTGAAATTCCTATTACCCGCGTTAATAATTTAACCCTATCGTCAGAACTCGCACATAAATATTCGATTTTAAAATATGCGATTTAATTTTGAACGGACAGCTTTTGAGACAGTTTATACATTTTTATATAAATTACTTTTATGACCAATTTACGAGTAAAAGTCTACAGATAATGAAAAAAAAACTGAACCTTTTATAGTTAGTGTACCTACTTGTTTTACGTGAGGTTGTTTGGAATTTTACATAATCAACATCTATCTGGTTTTCAGTTAATTATATACTTGTATATGATATTCTAGTTAAATCTCTAACCTATTTCACACGGTATGAAGATATGTCTAATCATAATTTTACTTGAAGTAATGCTTGCCAATACATAAATAGTAATAATTAATGATAAAATGTTTGCTTTCCTTTAAAAATTATTTAAATATCCTCCGACCTCAATCAATAGGAGCTTCTCTTAAAAATGTTATAGATTTATTAGTTTCTTTATGAGCACTTCAACGGTGAAGCGCTGGGGTGAGCACAATGCGTAATGATGATATGATTGGACCGGTGAAGACGTCCCCCAACTATCAAAAGCAGTGCCTAATACGCCGTATAAAATGACGCTTTCAAAATATTTTGCAAACAATACGGTACCTCACCCCTGCGGGTGCACTACCAAATTACGGATGCATTCTAAAGCTCTTACCAGTATCCATATAAAGGTGATATTCGGATGGTGAAATTGTAATTGGTTGGTCGAAAGGACCCGTCGTCTGCAGCGCACGGTTATGAGTGAACAAGCTCGCGGTTTATTTGGACTAGTCAATAATTTTCAACATTAGTTGCGCAGTGTCGTGTATCTACCTACCAATGGGAATCGTTTAAGGACCTACTTCACAGTAATCGTTATTGTATTCCGAGTTCTCATTCTATCTAGATCTTGCAATTGTATGAAAATAGTTTGTTCTTAAATGTTTGAAATTTCTTAGCGAATAATAATATAATAGTAAATTATGCTATTACACATAGGTCTGCTTATAAAAATTAATCTTCCTAGGGTGACTAGAAAGTAAATTATGTTAGGTATCTAATGGCTTGATGAAACTAGAAGCTTTGGTAGAGGTTTGAAATAAGGAAGGAATGTGAACATAAAAAGTATAAAATGGGGGATCCATATCCAAAATAAGCTGTCAGCCAAGTTACAGTATTCGGCCATTTTATCCGCGTATGATAATGTTGTAACCCTACAATAGTCGGGTGCATTTTGAAAGGTGTTTATGTGAGCCGGTACCATCTGCCCCGATTGATAAATTGTATAAAAAATATTGTCGTAACAATGAAATGAGCTTGTGTGGGTAAGAGGGGACTGTACACTGTAATACTGAAATCTAACGCCGCGCTGTCATCGCCATATTGTGAGATTCCCTTTTTATTATTCCATTGCCTGAAAAGAGCGCGCGTTTCCATTTTAGAACTTGCAATTAATAAACATAACTTAGCGTCTAAGTGCTTAATTGTTTAACAGTATCAATTACGTCGACAAGTAGATAACCATCTGTTTTGAATAGGTCAATTTTAATAAGTGTAACCTTTAGAACAATTCTCGTAATTCGGTATTGATGAGTTGCCGCAATTTCGCGAATTGATTAAGCGAATTACAACGTGGTACGCTGAAAATGCGTGTAAAAACAAACGATTATTTGCTGGGCGTGGCCGGGCCATCACCCGTCGGCGGCATCGCCTACGACCCTCCACACACGTCTATCGACCCACACTCGCGCGCCCGCACCCCGCACGCACACGGCTGTAATCGCTTACAGAGACAATGAGAGCGCTAAGCGCTTTACTTTTTGTCTTCTTTGTCACAACACCCCTGCGTCGCCCTGCGCATCACCGAGGTGACGACTCCTGCACATATGCTGTCCCATATATACGGATTTGTCGACGGCTATTTAAATAACAAAGTGGGCGACTCTTGAATAAATTACCCTCCGTTGCGGCGAAAAGGACGCCGAACCAAGTAAAAACGTCCGTCGTAGAGGATGCGGAGACACGCTCTGCGAGACATTCCTCAGAGGTAGGACGTGTAAATTGTTTTTATTTGGCGAAGAATTTTGCTAAACGTCAAAGAGATGGTGCGAACAG
Organism: Maruca vitrata; assembly: GCA_039566165.1. Classification (NCBI taxonomy): domain Eukaryota; kingdom Metazoa; phylum Arthropoda; class Insecta; order Lepidoptera; family Crambidae; genus Maruca; species Maruca vitrata. The sequence goes on along the minus strand of CM076912.1, from coordinate 9,655,576 downwards.
CGCTGTGGAGCGCGCACAAAAACGCTTTGCCGTGACACAGGTCTACGCATCGGATTTCATGTATTCAGCGGCCGCCACTATCGGCATCGCATGCCGCCGAGACGCGATCGCATCGCTGATGCCCTCCACCAATTAGATAATAACAAAGTGTTTCTGCTTTTTTATTAGCGTCGATGATATCTATCGATATTATTTAATCGCGGCTAAGAATTTCACTCACTTGAAGCTCGATGAAAGAATAAGATGTAAGAGATGCACCATACGGGGAAACAAATTCTGTTGCTTATGTCTACTGGATCTTGCAATTCTTACCAACTTCAATCGAAGTAACTTTAATTTATTTATTCCTAGGACTCTAGTTTATAAATCCATGATTCTTCAGTTGTACTTTATGTTTTAGTAGATAATCCTCCATCAATATCTGATAATTCATAAACCAAACCGAAGCTATTTTGTACGATGAGATAAGCATCTCGGAGGCACAATCAATCAAACCGGCCTCAATATAAACGACCATGTAACAAGGATTACATCGGGACTATTATTGACTTATTACTAATATCCGCTCGACACACCTTTCATGAATCATTTTGTGATTTGTAATGGAAACATTTTTTATTTTGACGTGATAATTAAATCTGTAATGTGCAGTTTTTATTTGAAAATATTATAAGGTTTAGCATTAACGATTCACACCTGAAATTGGTATCTAGTCATTTAATCAATATAAAACTTACAACAAAACCTTTTTATGTTATTTGCTGAACTGTTTGTTTTGGCAATAAGTATTACATATACATAATACTTACTACGTCTACACTTACTACGTTCACATAATAATTACTACTTCATTATTTCACAAAACAAATGACAATCCTATCTTTTGGGTGTGTGACTCTGGTGTAACAGAATCAACATTCGCTGACCACAATGAAGCACTTTATAAACACTGCAAATTCAAGCAGAACCGCAAAGTGGGCATACAAAACGTACCAGTGTTACCAGGCTGACATAAATTGCGGGCGTTTGCCACGTAACAATAGTTCGAGACCGCGGGATGCTCCGGCCGGCCTACGCTTGCCCTTCCTATCTTATTACCATCATTTCTTCTGACATTTTACTATCTGCGCTTGTATTTTATAATGACAACCGTTTTTGTCTGTCGCAAGGTGTGTGACAAACGTGTTTGTCATAAATACGCGTATTCGTACTATCACCGTGTCGACCCTGAACCATAACACTAACTTTGATCCTGGCTATGTCGTGAGGACATGAGAACTGCAAGGATGGGCCATCTGTGGTTTCCAAGTAAAATTAACGTAGCCGCTGAAAAGTACGTAATTATTTTACATTAAATGCAAAAAAGAAAATGCAATTTTCTATATGTTCTAGCAAACAATTAAGGTTTTTAATTGATTAACGACCAATTAAGATAGGTGAATTACAGCCATCTAGTTGTTACTAGTAGCTCTATAATGTTGAAATTACATTGTTACCATGAAACTTTGCATAAAAAGTGAGGGCATTCAATGCCAATTTGAACGCTTCACTCGCATTTATGCACTTAAGTTGTTGACACTTGTGCAACTATTTCGTAAACGGTAAATAGTTGAATAGTTGGCTCATTAAATTAAATGAGCTATCAGAAGTTTTCAATGCGTCGAGAAAAACCGTGGTCTCTTTGAGGCAACTAACTGCACGAAATGCCCGCGTGTTGTAGGCGACGCGGCGGTCTCACTGCATGATTCATGCGTTTTTTCGCCGACACCTTGTCGCTATCAATATGGATGGAACAGTGTTGCCATCTACAGTCTAATATTCGATCTTGTGCCCAATCTATTGTAAGTTAATACATTGCTGGCCAATTTAATATCAAGCAAATCCATTTCGAAGTGACTTGGTCAAACTCACGATGAAAGATTTGATCAGGAAAACACTAGAGCTTATATGAAATAGCAGATTAGATATGTACCTACCCAACTCTTCAATCGAAATCCTCAATTCCATAACTTGAAAATAGAGACGAAACAATTCCAGGTATGGGATGCGGATGTCTTAGAAACTCGTAAGGATATCTAGTTTTTCATTTGGGTAGACAGGCAACACTGGTCGTATGTGATATCGCCGCTTGACCTAACAAGTGTGCGGTCATTACGCCACGCCTTATTGGCGGGGTAATGGGCTGTGTAATTCACGTTTATGGCTAGGCTAGAAGCTGAAAAAGTTGCAGAATTAACTAGGCGGCAAAGCTTTCCTTATGATACAAATTCATATTAAAAAATATCCTTACACCTCGTATCCGGTGCCAATTTACCGGAAAGCGCGAGAAGCATGAAAAAACTGGTTTACTTGTTTACAAACCAGCCAACCAGCTGTAAAGATTTAACTGTGCTACTTTTGATTTCATAATGTAATACACTACATTATTTGTACATTCTGTACCTATATAACATACCTAGGTATCAAAGTTGACTTCAATCAACTTGAATTTATTACTTATTCGATACGAGTTTTTGCTAGATATCTGAATTGATTGCCGAACTTTTTTCTGTTCCTTAAAATTAGATAATAAATACACTTAATAAAACCATCTAAAAAATATATTACTATTATCGTCATCTTTCTCCAGTGTGTAATTGCAATCCCAAAAATTTTCAAACTTCATCAAAAATCCATTAACTTAGTATACCTAAATGTATATAGTGGAGAATAATAAGTCAAAGAAACGATATCAAACACATTTAGAGTTGTCTTTCTTTTCTGATGTAAGCAATTCGATTGTTATCCTTAGGACTACCAAATCAAATCTGTTTTTGGGAGGCCGTGTTAAATGCCCGGCATTTTTGTACCGTTGACACAATAGCGTGTTGGATAACTTTTTTTAACTCTCAAATTATGTTGACGCTACTGAGAATTTGACATTGACATGTTTAGAAGAAACAGCTAATAATTTAAAGTGGGTTTACACATGTGGTTTATATTTGAGCAGACAAAAAATAAGTTGTGTAAATATTGAACAGCAATAAATCTGCTTGTGTTACTAACTCCTACATCCTACAAATACAGACAATCAATCAATTTATAGTTACCATTCCTGTGAACGGAAAAAAATAGCAATAGTCTAGACGGGGAAACTTATTACGAAATGTAATTACATATTTACCGAATCAAGTACACTAATCGACAGAAATCATTCAAAGATTAACCCTATCTTGCTTGGTTCCAAATAAGCAAAATAAATATCTAGACTAAAGGTACAGTGTTAACAAATTTGCATATCTATTGATTTGTGGTTTGCAACTTCGAATAAAAGGTGCTAATCCCGCCAACCACTTTGGTGGCATATATGATCCCATGATGATGGCAGTTTCACTATTATAGTAATCAGGTTTGCAGTATCTATATATATGAATGGTCCATTGGATCGTAAGTAAATAACTAACTTTCAAGGTATAAGTATTATTAAGTATGTGTATATGAGAATATAAATAAAACAATAGTTAACAGAAATCATAATCAAAAGACCAAAAAGAAAGAAAAGACGTAACCACCATTTTCATTAATTACAAAACGCTGATCTAACACCTACACACTCCTCCCGCTAGACAACCGTAACACTTGATAATTAACATCTTACCTATAATTAAAAGTTAAAACATGCCTAATCGAAGACATTCGAGGAATGCCCGGATCGCGCAGAATGCGCCCACGTCTCGGGAAACAAAGATTGAGGCCGAAAAAAAAACAAAAACAAGCTATTAATATTCGTTAGAAATATTGGTTTGTCCCAAAAATGCGCCCGAGGGCTGGCACACGATGCGTGGGTGTCGGGGACAAGCCCGCCTCGGGACGGATTCGACTTACATTATTTAAGCAATTTATTGGTCAAGCTTTGATGCCGCGAAATTATGAGATTTGTGATTTGTGAGGTCAGTCATGTTGCTGATTCAAGTTTCAGGTTTTAGGATGGACCGGTGTCGATTGTTTGGCCTGGTTGTAGGATTGTTGTTACCTGTTTAGATAAAGTGTGTCTACGCATCAAATATTATCTGTCGATAAAACCTCATTGTTGACCATTTACTCTGATAATAATCAACTAAACTTATATTTTAAAATAATAATAGATATGTTTATTAGGGTGGAGTGAAAATGTATGGAGAAAAAAAAACTTTTTTTTTTTAAATGGAATAGCGATACAAAGTTACCTTTAAATGAGTAAATTGTGCATACGGAAAATTGTTTACATGTCATGATATTTTGAGGTGCCCCAGGTCAATTGAAAATAAAATCCTTTTATTTAATTTTTATTGATAGTATTTTTCTAAATTTACAGTCCATTTTAAAGCAATCTACATTGTGATACGTTAAATAAAAGCTTGATTTGTTTAAATGTTTTTTTATTCAGAAAAATTCAAAAATTATATTATCAACGAATGAAAAGAATTGATTATTCAGTATCAAAATGTATTTTTGTTACAAAATTAGGCATTTGCTGCCATCATAATAGTCTCGCCCTTATGAAACCATCTAGACATTAATGAATTTTAGCAAAGTTTATAAATTTTTGACAAGTTCATGATGTTGGGGCACCTCTAAATGTATCATGCGCCAAATGAAAATTTGTATGTATAATTGTAAGCAATAACAGCAAATTTTTACAGGTATGCCGAAACGAATATGAAAAAAAAATTTTCGCTCCACCCTAATGTTTATATTTGATTGAAAATGTAAAGTATCCTGGATATGCCATCCATCATTTAGGCTATTACAAAAAGACGTGTAGAGAGCAGCGTATGGTCCAAACGAGTTCCCACAAACTTGTAGATAAACAATATGGTACAAGGCACCTGCCGTACGAAAATAAGTACAAAAAGACGGCAAAACGAAGGCACGCTCGTCAATCCAGACGTCACCGTTTTGACAGAACTAACCGGCATCATCGGCCGACAGAAAAAAATAACCGAAAATACGGTTTTGATCTCGGAAAATATAAAGAATACATGCAGGTCTACAGTCAAATGTCTGTCCAACAAATTACCGAGTATTCGGAGAATTGTGTATTTTCAAAACTACACTGCGTATCTAGACACGCGGTAGCGTGTCAAGCCAAGTTCAAGAAACAGAACTGGCGAGCCGCACCGTGTGTAATATTACACGAACCATTTGGAACCACTTTTGAACCCCTCATAAATCAAAAATTATTTCACATAAACGTATCAAATTTGGCTCATATATTGTGACTTGCGAGATAAATATGTGTTCTAAATTTTATAAGCTTATCTCAAACAGTTATTTAGATATTAATGTCCAAAAATCCTCATTTTTATCATTGACTGACTGACAGATCAAAATTCTAACCCAGTTCCAAATGACCTAGAGAGTTAAAATTTGGTATGCAGATAGGTAATTACATGAATACAAAGGAAAAAATAAAAAACTGGCAATTTTTTAATATTTTTTATTTTTTATTTTTATAAGAGGCTAACAAGATGACCTCACTCCACCTGATGGTAAGCGGTAGTGAGATCCACATATGAGGTCGACAGGCACAATAGACCATGCTGCGGTTAGGTTCTATTATGAACGCTTAACATAAATACCTAATTAGTGCCTAATCACGCCTATATACCGGGGAAGGCAGAGCACTAAGTATATATTTAGGTATATATACTTACTTATTTACAATTAAGAGTAGGTACTTATAGTCGGTTTTCATATTTATTACTTAGGGTTATACCCCGTAAACGTAGGAAAATACAGTAACTGATTCAATTGTTTTATATTTATAAAGTCTAGTTTTAGTTTTGAATTTGTACTTTTCAAAGGACCTACGGCGTTACGATGATATATACTTTTCTACAAAAAGTAATGATATCCAATCAAAAACATAAATGTGAAATGAGAGCCAAGTTCAATATTATGATAATTGCCTTGGTTGTTGACTTCAACGACAAAAGAAGTGAGATCTAAATGGGTGCCAAGTTCAATGGTCAACCCTGAAATTTATTTATAAGTAACACTATAACATACCTATCATATCTTCTTATAACATAACATAATGTATGGTGGTAGCCTATGAAGGTCTGTCTTGGCTAGTTTTCTTTAGTTAGTTAGTTAGTAGTCTAGTTAGTTGTCTTGGTTAGTTTGGTATTTGTCGGTATTTATTTTATAATTCCGAAAATTTGGATTGTTGGTAGAAACTAGCGAGCGAACATAATAATACGTTGGTAGGTTTATAGAAACTAGCCAAGACAGCCCTTCATAGGCTACCACCATACATTATGGTATGTTATAAGAAGATATGATAGGTATGTTATAGTGTTACTTATAAATAAATTTCAGGGTTGACCATTGAACTTGGCACCCATTTAGATCTCACTTCTTTGTCGTTGAAGTCAACAACCAAGGCAATTATCATAATATTGAACTTGGCTCTCATTTCACATTTATGTTTTTGATTGGATTTACTCTACTTGGTATGTTTTCCTATATCTAGTTGCAGCTGAGTGAATCGAACACATACATACACGGATGTCGAAAGACGGCAACTAAGATTATCTCACTTTGGATCTACGAAGACAAACCTCTTCAAAAGTTCTTGTAATGATTTTATGTCACGTTTTCAAATAAATTTTACCTTGACTTGAATTAGAAACCTTTGACTCGTATGCCGGTCTTCTTCAAAAAGATTTTCCATATCAAGACTTATAGACACAGATGCTGATGAACTGCGATTACATTATGATACTAAAATCGCACATTTTTCTTGAATGTCGAGTGTCCAAGCCATAAACGTTAAAAAAGCAATTATGACCCGGGAAGCGACGGAAAACTTCTTTCCACTTTTCTATTTCAACAAAAATATATTACGAATCAGATTGTCTCAGTCTCGCGCTCCCAGCAGATACTTATCAGAGTAAGACGGATGGTGTTTTCGCAGCTTCGCCCTGAACAATGGAGGCTGGTTTAATTTACTCGTACACGGCGAGACGGGACAAATGCGCTATTATTTCATCGCGAAAGAATGAAAATGTTTGTAAAGCTGTTTTTATTCTTCATAACATTTTAAGTGTTCATTTAAACAGAAAAAATACTAATTAAAACATAAAATTTTCCGTGTTGTGATATTTGTTTCATGATATTTTATGTACTGTCTTCTCTACATCCTCAACGTAATGTCGATCGGTTTATTCATTGCAAGGCACTAAATAATTAAGTGCGTCGGTAGTCTTAATTTATTTTTCTGTATTTAATTGCTGGAACACAGCAAATAAAATGTGACAATTAATGAGTTATTGTAGATACACAAGGTAATGAAAGCAACCGGTCCCCAGGACCGTTGGCTGTGAATCAGAGATGCGCGCAACTGCTGCGTACAAAAAAGGTAGCATTCGCGAGCGCGGCGCAAGCGCAGCTCCGCCAGCCAGCCGCTCACACACCGCTCGCCCGAATGTAGAATCAGTTTTAATTTGTTTTAGTCCACGAGTACACTCGCCGTCCTTCTTCCTCGCACTGCACGTTTCCATTTAATTTATATTTATCAGCGAGATATGACTGTGCAGTTTGTGGCTTGTTTTGTTGTTACATTTACTATTATATTTTTATTGGGATGCTTTTGTATGAGTTGGCAGATATTTATCGGGTATCGGAACATTATTCGGTCCGCTCATAATCGTCCGCATAAAGCACCTTGTCACACGGTCGTTGGGCGCCGAATGCGCTCGACCCCGCATATTCTTTTTGTGCTCCCCGGACAAGGGCCATATTCTCTGAGAAGTGGAAAAAATGAAGATATTAATATATCTTTCTAATTCGAAATACGTTTCGGATAAAAGGAAGATCATAAATCATTATGTGCGCTGTACGAAATTCTTTTTAAATATGCGCGGGAAAATCGGTTTTCGAAGAAGTGTCGTCAATCAGCCATTATTGTGACAGCTGCGAGAGGTCCTTTGAGTGTTTGTCTAGCTTCTCTAATAGGGAGGCTTTATGTGTATCTTACTGTGAACGTTGCTAATAGATGCTAGTTAAAGACGGCTAATAGCCTCGTAAATATATAAATAGTTATTGAAATACCGACATACAAAACCTGAAGTCCTGAAATTCTAAATTATTGTGGATCATTGTCAATTCTTAATGTCATGTAATAATAAGAATTAAAGATTAAGTTTAATATAATTAATCTGTGCTTTACTAAAATGGTCATAGAGCATGACAATGAATTTAGTAACTCGGTTGAATGCCAGAGTGCGCCAGTAATGTGGATATGGAGCGAACGGGTGTGTCGATAAATGGCTAGTCATCGGCCGCTCATTAGCTGCTTGTCTATCGGAGATTGAATTAACTCGAATTGCGTTGTTTGGTAACATTCAATAAGATTAAACAATGACCGCACATTGATTATCGATAGACGTGAACTATTTGCTGATTATTTTACACTTAAGTAACTCCTAATAGGAACACTATTATATTATTAGAGTTACATGTTTCTTTGATGTGATTGGAATCGTTTGAAAATAATTTTAAACTATTTTATGATACGAATAAGTAGGAAGGTGAGCTTTAAAATCTAGTAGAATATCTTTGTACGTAATTTATTTAAAGAAACAGATGTCACTATTATTTGTGGACACAATCAACCTGATGATATTGTATCTCCAAAACAGGTGCTCGAGTATCGGGTGACATCCAATAACATTATTATTCAAGGCGATGACAAGATCCGCGGTAGTCGCATAAGTAGGTCCAGTATTCTTGATGATCATCGGAGAGACGTAATAAATAGCGTTTTTAACGTAGTTCCGGAACCCGACACTTGTAACCCGCGTTGTTTTTTCACCAAACGCACCCGAAGCCATTTACCACAATTTGGGTGCAAAGGCCGTGATCTCGGATTTCACCAACTCGTGCTATTTCTAAAAAGCTGTTTTCTCAGCGGAGCGCTCTTAAGTAGCATTTAGTAACTTGATGCTCCGGTGTAATTTGGTCTAGGCGGTGTGCCAACTACTCAGCCGGTTAGCTTTTCACTTTAATATTTGTTATTGCGAGTCGATTAACGTTTGCGTTATTGCGACGATGGAGTCGTTTGCCACGGTTTTCATTAATTTTGTATAACGGCTGACTCATGTTTGCATAGTCTAAGTAAAGACGATAACAAGTAGCAAGGCATCAAATGTATATGAAATCAACCATGGATAATTATGACAGCAACAGCTACCGAGGAAGCGTATAAACGCATGTCAAAAGCGATCTACTCACAAATCCTCTCAAGTTTTAAGCCGTCAAATACGTTTTGGGCAAACAAGCTCAAGATAAAGTTTCACATCGATAATAACACAAAAAAGTGTCTCCCGCGGGTGATACAGCCGTTTAAGATAAGCATCTGACCCTAGCCCGGCCGGCGCGGCATGCGACGAATTCACGACGCGCATTCCCCACTTTTGTATCTCTTTTTGTATGTTGGTATCACTAAATATATTTATTGTTGTATTATAATATTTTGTGTCCTCTTAGCGTGTCTTCAGGATTCGCAACGTAACTCTACTAAGTCCTTAAGGCGTCATACCAATCGAATTCTTGTCACAAGAATCCTAAATCATTTCACTTTTTCGAAAAGGATTTTGTACAATATTTATTAATAAACAATTTTTTTTACAAAGTTCTCCCTATCTGTATTTAAATTCCGTTGTTGTTAGCAAACTTAACCATAAGCCATGGTACCAAAACCAAATTGTAAAACAAAGATACCAATCATATAAGACGTATTAAATAAGAAATCCATGTCGTAATTTTATCAAGATCATTACAAAACCTTTAAGCCTGCTTTACTCGTAACTCATACCTATCTACCCATTGATATATTTGTCGACAGAGTGTCAGTTAAGTGCTGGATTAATAATATAATCGTAAATAAGACAACACTGTCTCAAAATTAAACAAATACAATTTTAAATTTGTAGAGGCACGTGCCCAGATAGCGCATCAGGATCAGTCTAATAGTGTTTGTCGTCGGTCCTTTTTTATCCCCGAGATGAGGCCGATTAGTAATTAGACGGGCGACACATGTTTGAGGGCCTTTTATCTCGAATTTAGCTCATTAACGTTTGGGATCAAGACGTTTTTGTTGCTGATCAAAATCTGGTGATCTTTGATTTTTGTTTCGACCCTCGGCGTTGGCGTATATTTTTTGTTTTTTTGGATAGATGTTTTTAACTGATGGCTACGGTCAAATGTATTGGATTTTGGCCACAGTTTTCCATAAATAGGTGGCTTACCTTTACATTATTACATATTTGTCTTGTTTGTTTGCGTTCAGCCTATTGTAAATGGTGTTATGGATCATCAAATAACCAGTAATACTGTTCAAACTTCATGCCGCATATTTTAATATCTATTCAACATCGAAAAAAATAAGTATACAATTGCAAAAAAAAATACTAAGATTCAGTGTCCATGCTCACTATTATATCACGATTCATGCATTCCTAATATGCCATTCAAAATACTCCAAGAACACGGTCAAACGTGAACCTGAAAGGAAGTATAACATTGAATGAAAGCTGGTGAATGTGTGATCCTCATTCAGATTACCGTTCAGTAACAATCACTGCGGTGAGGGATCGCGTAAAAAGCCCTATTCTCGCCACGTTAACAGACACTTGAGATTAGCATCTGTGCTTCATACCATCCTCGAGTTTCAAGCACAAAGGCGGGATTATGGCAGAGAGGTTTATTTGTAAACATGACAATAAAAAGTTCATTGTGCCGCGGTCACACTAGCCGAACCTACTTGTAATGTATTTTATTGAATGTTACTCATACGATTCGGTGGCCACGTGAGTTCTGCGGGTCGGGCGCTGGGATCTGCGGAAAAAATGCGGAGCAAAAAACGGGCTCGATGTCGTTATCCCACCGACTGGAGATGAGTAAATGTTTGTAATATGAGTAATAATTCATTATAAACTGTTGAGCACAGGTATATCCTTTTCGGCATTATAGTGAAATGACTGCAATGGCATATTTTATCCTTTTTTATAAATAGCGATATATGTATTCGCCGCATATCACTATTGAATACCGAAAAGTGAACTTTAACAGCTTTAGATTCTCTTAGTAAATACAATATTGTAAGGTCACAATATATAAGGCTTTTTTGTCGTTAAAACAAGAGCTAGATAATTACACGGAAAATTCATGTTACTATAGCCATTAAGACTGAATGCTTAATTAAATAAGAATAGAAGTTGTGGTCATCATATACAAAATGGTCCATTATGTAACTGTACAACCACAGATGTTCAATGCTGTTTTAACATACCCCTTATTGGTCCAAGATCCCAGAGCCGCCAGACATCACTTATTTTCTAATGGACAGAATATATACGATTGAGTAGTAGTGGGGTGTACTATCATCATATGACTAGTTGCTACCTTGACCAGACGGCCATTTTTCAGATATCAACCAATCAAGGTACATAGAAACACTGCTCACCTCACTTACATTCTGGTGGCTGACTTTAACATATATTTCACACAATATCATTCAAAATCAGGATTCATTACTCCCAGACACATGCTTCCGGCGGTTTGACCTTACAGACGCTTTAAAGCTATGAAAAAAATATAAAATTTACTTATTTTCTGATGCTTGATTTTTATATATATGTGGGATGTGGCTTGAAACAAATATTTAGAGGAAAATCTTCACTTTTATTTACAGAAAAAACATTTTTACATCATTCTTTTTCCATTCCTTGACATCATCTCTCATCTGTCACTTTCCATCGACAATCTTTTTAAAATAGGTAATAATGTAACTTAAACAAAAAGTACTAAATCTTTTAACAAAAAATAACAAATATTAAAATCTAATCCACATATATGTTATTCAAACAACTGAAAAGTGCTCATCTGACCGCAATAATTATAGAATTGTACCTTACAAACTATTTTATTAGAAAAACTTAACTAAATTCATTAAAAAAAAAATCTAAAACAGTTGGGTCTGGTGAATGTTTGGCCCTTGGATCGGTCTGTCCTTTTGCAAAAAGTTTTAAAATAGTTGTTTGAATAACATATATAAAAATCAAGCATCGCAAAATAAGTAAACTTAATAATTTTTTTCATAGCTTTAAAGCGTCTGTAAGGTAAAACCGCCGACCGCATGTGTCTGGGGAGTAATGAAACCTGCTTTTTAATGATATTGTGTGAAATATATGTTAAAATCAGCCATCAGAATTTAAGTGAGGAGAGCAGTGTTTCTATGTACCTTGATTGGTTGATATCTGAAAAATGTCCGTCTTGTCTAGGCAGCAACTAGTCATTTGATGATAGTACACCCCACCACTACTCATTCGTATATATTTTGTCCATTAGAAAATAAGTGATGTCAGGCAGCTCTGGGATCTTCCTATATATCCTGTCAGTGAATTAAAATACATAGAAACCAATGATGAGAAATATTGACATAATTTTAGAAATGTTGGCCTATTTAAGAAAAGCTTAAGAATTAAAATAAAATCCTCCAAATTATTGCTTTATCAAAGCTCACCGTATAGTTTCGTATAACGTTTCTTCTGTAGCTGATTCACTATTGTGCCCTAGGTAGATCCTCCTGGGATTATCTGATTGTTCGCCCGATCAGAGGCGATCCCTTCAGCCGTAAACATCAGGATCGCTTCATCTGTCACGTTAGTACGTCTTCATTCCCCGCGTTAAGGTCTAATTTCGCTTGAACCGCCACCTCAACCTTGTATAGGGCACTGTGACAAAGTCTTCTTATAAATATGATTTATGGCCATGTTAAGTATCCCGTGCAATTGTTGTGAATATTTATTTGTACTCGTAACTATAAACAACGAGCAAATCTGGTTATTTATGACGTGATTGAACATTCGCGTTCGGCGTTCGATCGTTTTATTCTTAGATTGGAGAAGAAGCGAATCTTCTACAGCAGTGATTTATTTTACATGGCCGATTGAAATGTGATGTGGCTCGCCAGGAAACCGCGCGTAGTAACACTAAGTTACAAAGACAGCTAGTCTTAGATTTCGTTAAAACACCTCTAATGTTTATATCAGAATTTAAATTGATGTCGTATTGCATGCTCTCATAAAGGGAACTTTATGTCTAATTGAATTTTAAGTTACAACTGTAGAAGCTCTCACGACAAATATTAATTTACAGTAGATAGAGACCATTTATTTCAAGTCTATTAACAGAATATACTAAAACATTTGTCGTTCTATTGAGAAATTAATATTAGAAAATGATTAATATTATAAAGTAGGTACTGGTATGTAATAAAATGTACTTTTATGCATCGCGGCAATTATATCTGTCATTTACTACTAGGGGTGTCGGTAAAACAGTAACACAATTACTTAGGATCTTTTCGTCTTCACAAATTGTAATTGTATGAATCTGGTTGTAACATGAATGTTTATTTATTTCCAGGCGAGAAGCCGTTCAAGTGCGAGTACGCGGGCTGCGACCGGCGCTTCGCGAACTCCTCGGACCGCAAGAAGCACTCCCACGTGCACACGTCGGACAAGCCGTACAACTGCCGCGTGCACGGCTGCGACAAGTCCTACACGCACCCGTCCTCGCTGCGCAAGCACATGAAGGTGCACGGAGCCGCCGGCGACTCGCCGCGCTACGACAGCGACGGCGACGACTCCTCCTCCGCCGGCAGCGTCAGCGTCACCGCCGCCGCCAGCCCGCCCGCGCCGCCCGCGCCGCCGCCGCACCCCGCGCACCCCGCGCACCCCGCGCACCCCCATCACCACCATCACCCCTCCATCACCGACAAGCTCGAGAGCCTCAACGACAAGTACCTCAACCCGCACGACCAGAAGGCCTACGAGCGGCCGCCGCCGCCCCACCAGCACCAGCACCTCACCAACATCGGCGGCAACGGCGTCATGGACAACAAGCTCGGCTTCGGCGGGCACTGGACGCAGTTCCAGCAGCCGGCGCCCGCGGTGCCGCACGGCGTGCCCGACTGGTGGTGCCCCTCGCAGGAGTCCTACCACCACCACCACCTGATGCACCACTCCGGCGCCGCCGCCGCGTATTGACCGCATCGCGCTTAGGGAACTCTTCATTCGACGCTCAGGCAGACTTATTTCTTTGAGGATCCCAAATGTTCGCAGCTCGCCGCCGTGGAATGAACAGTTCGCTAAAGCGCTTCCGGTAACCTGTGCTTTCAAAGTGCATTACGCTTATTTATGATACTTAATTAGTCCGTACATGAATCCGACCATCCTAATGTTCCAGACAACCGCCGTCCTGAAGTTTTAATTAATTGAGTCTACCGACTGTCTCTAGGGGATTATTTGGAAGTAACAATTTAGCTGTAACAATAGGAAGTATCGAATGGCTGTTGTTTACGAGTCGACGAGTGGAACAATGCCCACTAGTTGAATGTTTTACAGCGCGCTGTATATTTTCCGTAAACAAAGTCCTTCGAGATGTCCTTTAATTTGGTGAATTTCTACGGGTATTGTCCGTTAGGATCGAGGAGCCTTTGTGACGGGCCTCGCTACAATGTACAGAGTGGATTTTTGTCAACGGCACCGTTGTTGACAGTGATTTATTACAGCCTTTACCTAGAATAAGCAGCGATGTACAAACAATGTATTGTTATAAAAAGAGATTCCTAAATAAAGCTCATTACAAAACGGAACTGGCTAAAATTAAATGTTAATAACATTACAAATACGAATAGATATTCAGAATGTCAGTTCTAAACCAGTATAACTATTTACATTGTTTTCCCTTATTAAAAGTAATCTAGTGAAATACTCAAAAGAATGCCTTGTACTTTAACATAAAATTGTAATGATCAGCATGGCCAAAGCACCGAAGTCTAATAAAATAACGATTTATAGGTTGTAAAATTCGTGTAAAGTAACTTTAAGATAGGTAATGTCGTGTAAAAATAAATTATAAAAGCCCAGTGATAATAGAAATAAGGGATTGATTTTATTGTAAATTGCTCGCGTAGTTGCTATATAATTGTGCTATCTACTTCTGAACGTATGATTGATATATTATTATTACGTATGTCATAGTAGTACTATTTTTTCACGGACCGACATTTTAGATAAAGAGAATGATAAAGTTGAACCTATGTCTATATTATTACTATTTAAATAAATGACTGAAAGAGCACGATGTATTATAAGTTATTTTAAGAGGAAATTGTTGTCTTTTCTACAGCCCTGTAAATAGCAAAAAATAAAGAAAAAAACATATTTCAATTTCAAGATACATGTATTTTTATTGAATTTCGTTATCTTTGCGTAATGCCCTTGAATACAAAATAGCACATTACAATTGACAAAAGATTTTAGATAGACCAAATAGCAAAAACCGACATTCTTCAAGTTTAGCAAGTCATATCTATATCAAAGGACGCACGCACTAATCCAATTAACTAATCTTTTGTATAGCCGACCTAATTTGACGATTCGAAATCGCATAACAATGCGTAATTTTTTCCCGAATCAATCGTAAACAAGCGTCCATCGAACTCCGATGCCGAAGATTGATCGCCCGACCACCAAATCTAAAATGGAAATCCAATTCTCGCGATCATTTCGATCGGATTCCGATCAAAAAACTTACTCCGTGACGATACCCACAATAAAACACCACAATAACAAAACGAGGAACAATCATATTCCAAAAGAGAATTGAATTTATCATTGGGAAGGAACGAGAGGAGAAATGATAAATGATCTAAACGGCGTAAGCGGCGCCGAGTGCGAGGGAGACGGCGATCGTATTCGATTCGACTTTACTGTCCGCGGGGATGATTTATCGTTTCTCAACAGGGATTGGCCGATGCAGTACTTAAAGATTTATAGATCCTTATGGTGCATGCGCGGTAGGAGCGTTTTCTTATTATAAATCTCACTCCTGCGCATGCACTCGCGATTGCCTCTTTAGCTGTCCGTTGGAGAAATTAAAAAATATGTTAACATATTGCGCTGGCAGAGGATCGGGGTCGGCTGACGGAGAACACTGAGGTAATTGGCTGGCTAAGTTAGTGCGCGCGCGCACGGACCCGGGCGCAGTGGGCACGGCCGTTTAATTGATTGTGATGCACACGGATACTAGCCTGCTTGCTGAAGATGCTTTATTCTAATCTTGAACAATGTATGGTCCAGGGTTGGGCATTTTGTTTGTATGTTTTTGGGTATCTCACAAGCTTAATAGTTGTTCTAAAGTAACTTAACTAATAGATGGAGAGTTTAAAATAATATTAAACGGAAACGTATGATTACATTTTTGGTTAAACACTGTAAAGTAGGTAATCTGTAATTACAACTCAACTAATACTTTTGAAACTCCTAACAACCACAACGAGATGGGGTCGTATGGGTGGATTTGAAAAGAAAAGTAAAAGATGAAAAAGTTCATCCGTTAAGTATTTATGCGTTTGAGGGGGTTTATAATGTCTTCTACTTTGTGAAAAACGTGTAGTGCAAAAGTAATTTCTCCCAAAAATCTTTTACGTTGTTAGCTAGTTATTACGGACTCAGTTAATCTAGAGCAATACTAGTTTTTGAATACATTCGTAAAACACAAAAGGTACCTACAATAAAACAAAGGGAAGTAAACGCGTAAATGTGACAATTACTGACGGCGAGATGGCGATGTTCATTATTTCTACATTCTTGTCCAGTGGTCGTCGGAGCGTGTAATTTGATGACGTCACGCTGTATGTGCGACGAACAAAAACGCTCATCGCAGGGGTGTGGTGGGCGGGGCCAGGTGTCACTCGCAGGCTGCAGATCTTATCTTGCATGGGGATGCAGGCCGCACCCTGCCTCGGTCGCGCCACCAAACCCACAGTGAAACGAGTGACGGTGTGGAATCGATTGTCAGCTTTTTATAAACAACTAGCTGTGTCCGCGACTTGTTGAGGGTGGATAAGCCTTATCACTCAGGGGTATGAAAAATAGTTGGCCGATTCTCAGACCTACTCAATATGCTCACAAAATTTCATGAGAATCGGTCTAGCCGTTTGGGAGGAGTACGGGAACGAACATTGTGACACGAGAATTTTATATATAAGATTATGGGGACCACGGCGCGGATAATTGACACAAAAGATTCCACATTTCCACAAATTCATTTACTCTGGCCAGCAGCAGTAAGTTAATTTGTAGAATAATCTTATTTGAATAGGTGAATGATATTTTGAATAGACAACCATCCTAAAAATCTAACTAGAATCGCGGATCGACCCGAAATGAGCCTTGACTAATAAAAGAAATGAAGTAAATCATAAATGACTACGATATTGGCTTGGAATAGCCCTGTCACCATCACCAGACTTGTGGAGGAGCGGATGGCTCTCATCCCTAACTCATGATTCATCATAATCAGAGCACCATCGAGGAATTTACTTTAAGTGAGTTCTAAAAACCATTGTGTAGTGATGTTAGTTTACTGTCAGCATGCTGTACTATGCCACAACATCGGGTAGAGCCACACTGGTAAACTTTGGTATAAAGTGTTATTATAATATAAAAGTTATAGAAATTGCGTACTTTCTTGATGAGGTTGTTAAACTACTTGCTATTGGTAGTCCTTATTTATTGGTAAACATAACAAATTATTTTGAATGAATACATTTCCAAAGGCTTAACCTAATGCCTCATTTTAACCAAATCGATATCCGTTACTAACCTTTCAAAATAGCTCTACGAAACAAATTGGATCGGAAGTGACAGTTTCTGTAATTAAGTTTTGTAATTACATCGTTTCAAAGTTTCTTTGACAGTCTGTGTCTATGACTAACTTTAGTAAATAAGCGCTCTTATTCTGCAACCGAGACACACTGAGTGCTTGTCTCGAGTATTCGGGGGGAAAGGCCCAAAACATCAAAAGCAACAAATATTGGCTACTGTTGATATTTGTAATAAGGTACCTATTTAGCTTTGTTTTTTTTCCTAACTGACTTACGATGAAGGCTTGGAGTAAGTAGCCTCGTCATCATCACCGGACTGCTGGGGAGCGGATGGCTCACACCAACATGAATTTAATAATAATATTTAATATTACATAACATCACATACATTGATCTGATCCCGTGGTAAGTAGCTTTATCACTTGTGTTACAGATGTCAGAATCAACAGTGGATACACAAATAAACTTAAATATACTTATTACACACCCAGACACGGAACAAACACCGATGTTCGTCACACAAATATTTGTCCCGAGTGGGAATCAAACCCACGACTCATGAAACTGTGGGTAATGAACCTGGGTCACTAACCACTGTTCCACCGAGCCAGTCTATAAGAATGAATAGCCGTCGTTAATAGTAAGCAAACCTGCATGCCTACGAAGAAACTCTAAGGTTGTGTAGGCAACCAACCCGCACTTGGCCAGGGTAGTTAGTTGATTAAGGGCTTATCGCGCCATTTTAGGGTAGGCCCGTTTAAAATCAGAAATTATAAGTAGTTTGGGACACGGGTTCAAAACTGTTCTATTTACCCCGACTTCTCTAATAATATATTTTTTATGTTTTAGCAATTGAACTTTAAAGTATGTAGTTAGTTATAAGTAATGTAAAATATGAAACCTAGTTATAGGTAGGTAGGTATTACTATTTTGCGTTACCTAATCCGATTGTATTAGTTACATGTAATCTGGTCAAAACATTAAAGTCTTATTTGAACAAACATATTTTTGGAGCAATGCAATCGAACTGATGATTCCCACTAAAGTCGTAAAATATAATCTCAATAACAGATAGAAGCAGCAATCAACGTAACGCAAAAACGGTCATACTAATACGGTATAAACGGAATTGCAAATATATTCCGGTAAGGTGCAAAAAAGAATGTATGATAAAATACAATAGAGTCGGGATTCTAATGCATTCAGCCCGGGCGGTCTTTTTTAGAGATCATTCAGTAAGGACTGAAATCTTTATTTATTAGAATCGGCAAATTATAAAACTCGTGTGTTTTATCCCCGTCGTATTGTTATTGACTGACTGCAAAAACCTTTAGGGGACAACTAGACGCCAGCCAAGATAAGATGTGCATGCGATATCGAAGATGGGAGAAAAAATCATTAACAAATAAAGATCTGCAAGTATTAATATTATTTTTACCATGGCTCTCATCCGATTCCTGGGGTACGGTTTACGATTGTATTTTAAAACACGGAAGCGATAGAAAAGCTAATGTAAAACAGGAACGATTAGATAATGAGAGCTCAAAAAAGCGCCTTAATACTTAGTTACAAGGTTCATCATACAAGACAGGTCTGAGGGTTGCGCCATATTGTGTCAACGATATGGACTTTTAGCAGTCACTCCACGTACAGAAAAATGCCGGATACAGATATTTGAATAACAACAAAACCATCGATTGAGACGACTTCAAATGACACTTTTTGGGTCACCGTAGATAGGTAAGTTAGCGATAAAGTGGTGGATATTTCCTGTTGTCATATGGGTTACAGTGCCATTAAAAGTGCGTCCTTAAAATCGAGGCCGTCTAATCCTTTCGATTTTCACAATAGATATAACGACTATTCTCCGGACAGACATCTTATTGGGAGTGTTTTGCGACGTGAGTATTCGTAAAGAAATCTGAGAAACAAACCGTTTATACGAACGTCTTTGATAGTGAAAATCGGCGCTTATAGCAGTGTAATAATTTTCGCTCTCCGGCACAAAGCCGAAAGAAACATTCAAACTTTTAAAAGAATAGGGTCTTACTGTAGGCTGTATCTAAGTCGTTCCCTTTGCCAATAAATTATGAAATACTGCGGGCCCAATCATCGGCGTCGGAAGCGAGGCGGGACGGGGCCAGACTTCCGTGTTCCGGCGCGCGCTCACCGTAACTCATCATCAGCTACCCGCGGGGGTCACCCTCACCTCCCCTCCCCCCCATCCCCGTCACCCTCACCCCGGGAGAAATGTCCCGATCACACTGAATTATACCCTCAGGACAACCAAAGAGAGCGACCCCGTAAAAAATGTGTAACAACAATGTTGCGTTTTTGGGGGAAACCGGGCGTTGAATGAATTATTGGGAAAAGCGTTGGAGCTTTATATCGTGCGTACGAAACGATTTAAGTACCTAAGCGTATCAATTTATATTTACCGGGAGTAGAATTTATTATGAAGAATTGTAATGTACTACGATACGTAGGTACGGTACAAAATAAAAGAAGAAAGAGGTAGAAGATCAAAGCCAAGGATTCAAACAAAATTAAATTTTTACGTACTTATTCCAAATATGTATGTTATATATTAACATTTCTGTTGATTGCTTTGGCCAAAAACTTTACGTTTATCATTAAAGATAAAGGGTATGCATTATGCAAACAGGTACCTACTCTTATCTGTCAAGTTTCCCAACTATAACCAACCAACCCATCCTAGTGCTTACCTAACCACAAATAGGTATGTTTATACAGGGGAAGTACGAATTTAATTTGTGTAAGATGAAGTAGAGCCCTATTCAAACACACTCATTCCCATTATAAGTAGGTCTGTTCATCCGCAATAGACTTAACCCAAAATCAATGAGCCCTAACGACAATACCCATCAGAAGCGCATCCGGACCACAGATACAAAAGTGTTTTAAGTGCATGTTATCCGCGGCGGGCGCGGGCCGCGTGGCCTGCACTTGGCTGGTGCCGAAACAATATTCATAAAATTTATAAGCTCAAGGATTCATGGCACACATCCCGGCATTGATGCGACGCGCCCGCCACGCGACCTCGCGTGCGGGGGACCGCGCCATTTCTAATTATTCGCAGACGTAAGCTCCCGCCAAAATCATCTATTAACTTTTTAATAATGACAGCTGTGGCTGTGTAAACAGTTTCTTTGGGTTATAAAAAAATATATTAATAAAACCTATACGTGATAAGTTCCTATAATAAACTAACCCACATTATGTAGGTCAGTAAATCAAAGTTAGTTATTAACTGATTTTCACGACTGAATTCTTCAAGACTGAATTATCTATCTTCTCATTCATTAAAATTACCAGTACGTGTAGGTGTGATAATACAATTAGAAAAACTTTATTAGATGTTAAACTCAATCGAGTATCGGAAATAATACTTCGTTACTCCTCACTACGTAGTAAACAGTAAACACAGTATAAATTTATTAAACACAACTTTTTTAAAACATAAAGCTGCGAACGCACTAAGATTTTTATGACCGTCACTTTTCCCGCTCTTTTTACTTGGAGTGGCGGAAGTGGGGCGGAACTGCGCTCCGAGGCGCCTCCGTCCGCCCTCCCCACTCAACACCGTTTCCACATTTTTAAATTCAAAATTCATATTCGTGGTTTCCATTTCAAGGAAAATTAAAGTATTCGGAATTTTGTTTAGACTGAAAGATATAGGTACTTCAAGGAATTTATTATTTTCAGTGTGTTTCTGTGGCGTCTTTAAGGGTGAGAGCCATCCGATCCCCCGCAAGTCCGGTGATGATGACGAGGCTACTCTAAGCCATCATCGTATGTCAGTGTCAGTGAAAATAAACTCACATTGAAGTGTATAAATCTATTAATAGTTGATTTAAATATTTATTGAATACCTATATACATTTTGTATGCTCTCTCTTGTATATTTATAAGAGCTTCATTTACGTATTTGATATCTGCCACCCCCTATTACATAAACCTAAACAAATATACAAACCAATTAATTTCCAACCTTAAACACAATATAAATAAGAGTCATTTTGACTGCGATATAATTTGTTTGCAGTGTAAACGAAAGCTTATGTTTTGGAAAATGATTTAATGGTCTCGAACGCATTATACCAGAGCCGCTCTAAGTTGGCCGATTTGATACATGTCAGACTGACTGCACTAGTGAGGGACAACGGTAAAATTGCCGAAGTATATAAGTAACAGTTATTTCCACTTTATAACCAAGCAAGGTCTAATTATAACAAATTTTTATTAAAAACATTAATTCACATCCAAAAGATTGAATTTAAGTTCCTTATTTATAAATATATTTATTTTTAAAACACAATACTTATTAAATCCTTCATCCTATTTTTAAAAATACCTGGTGAGTATTACCCACTACGTCACTATGAAAACGTGTCAAACGGCGTAACCTTGTAAAAGCGTAATACAGAGTGGAAATTTTACGTTTTCTTTTTATAATTCAACTAGCTGTGCCAGCGACTTCGTCCGCGTTTCCCCGTTTTTTACACATTTTCCATTGTATCTTTGCTCCTATTGGTCGCAGCGTGATGTTATATAGCCTAAAGCCTTCCTCGATAAATGGTCTATACAACGCAAAAAGATTTTTTCAAATCGAACCAGTAGTTCCTGAGATTAGCGCGTTCAAACAAACAAACAAACAAACAAACTCTTCAGCTTTATAATATTAGTATAGATTATTTTAGGTAATAAAAGACAAATAATTAGATAATTAGGTGCATTTGACATTTTGGAATAACGTCTTATTTTTAAAAGTTGTTCTTTATGATTCGCTAAATATGTTCCTCTTAACAAGGATAAATGCAAAATATAAAATAAAAAGTGTCAAATCAGTCTTCTAAGAACGGCTCCGGTATAAGGCCATTAAAATTATTTCTAAAAATTAATGACTGATATTTTACTGTAATTTATTTGGTATGTCCCCAGAATCAGTTGTGCGTTTTGTAGGTACAAATACGTAACAATGAGATACTTTTTATTACCACCATAAAGATGGAAAAAATAATTGAAATCCATAATTAATTATTACAATTTAATAGAATTACTGAATCGGTAATAATTATGCCATTGTGATCTCACATACATACAGTTAATTAAACTACTAAATCGAAAGTTCTGAAGATTGGTACCAATCAGAGGCACAGATCATTTTTTAAATAAAATAAAATAAAAAAAATTTTTTGCATAAACCATTACTTTTATTTTATTTCCCATTAAGCTGTATGTAACATCAAGAAATAGTATCACAAAAAAACGTGCAAAAAGATACGACGAGGATGGGATTCGAACCCACGCGTGCAGAGCACATTGGATTAGCAGTCCAACGCCTTAACCACTCGGCCACCTCGTCATGCCGGGTCGAGGCGAAATTATCAATAGCAAGGCAAGAGACCATCCGTTACTCACATTACAGTTTTTATGTGTTGTTGATTGCTCATCATTCATTTCACATCGTGACGTCACTCACGTTTATCGAACATTGACCTTTCCGTTTTGCTGTGACTAGCTGAACTGATTAGAAACCGAGTAAATGTGTGTTAGTTTGTATACATTTACACGATGAATAAATACATACATATTGTATTCATCTACTTTTTACATTGATTAGTTAAAATTTTACTAACTAATAATTATCTTACATTAGGTGTCTCCCTTATTCACATTCGTTTTTTCCTTATTAAAGAAGGTAAAACTCGTTCTTTATATTTTAAATGGAACCTAATTAAAAAAATATTACAAGTAGGTCAGTTAACTTCTCATCTAATACATAGGTATATCGTAAAATTCACTACTAAGGTGTCGATCTTTGCAGCTATAGTTATAGGATCTTTAACCGATTTAGACAAAACATGGGGTAAAAAATAAAACCGTTAGCAGTATGAAGCCCATATAGGCTTATGATTAAATATCAGCAAATTAGCATCATCAGCCCATATACGTCCCCACAGCTGGGGCACGGGCGTACTCTAAACCACGCTGGCCAAGTGCGGGTCGACTACACAGCCTTACAATTTCTTCGTAGGTGTGAAAGTTTCCTCAGGATGTTTTCCTCCACCGTTTTAGCGTCGAATAATCGTACACGTGAATTTCAAAAAATCTCAGTGTTACGTGGCGGAGTTTGAACTGGCGACCTCTCCTCGCATGATAAGCAAAGTCTTTAACCACTCAGCCATCGACGCTCAAATTAGAGCTAACTATCAATATACAGTAAAATCAGTTACCTACCATCCTACCATCTACACACAACTTAAATTGGCAAAGAAAAATAAGTGTTATCTTTATTATTTTAAGTCAGCTAATAACTCATAATAATATACCTACCTGCTATGAATTAGTACAAAAGCGAGATCCCTCGGAATAGAGCGAGGTCAGGGCCAACTCGTACGAACTCGAAGCCCTTGAGCATATCTTAACAGAACCCTAGAATTTCATTAACGAATTTATATTGTCACCTACTTAAGTAACTACTTATTGCACTAAGCAATTTAAGGCTCTTCAAAAAGTGCTCTGAGCACTCGATAAAATCAATCGGAAAATCGATTGATATTATCAAAAAGATTTACTTACTATTTTACCTGGTCCCGCCATTTTTACAGGTTATTCGTTACACTATTTCTTTTCTAAATTATAAGTATTATAACATTTTGTATTGACGGTTTTGCTGATCGTACATTGCATAATGTTAATTTTGAAAATGAAAATTACCTACTCAGAATTGCTTTCTTATTTTTTTTTGATGGATTAGACAAACGTCATGAGTAATATTATACGTGTAGGTAGTATAAATATGATATAATATAGACCAGAAAATAATCCCAAGCATTTGTATTCAAAAACGAAGTCAAAAAGCAAATTACGCCTTCTAGTGCATGACAACAATTATATAATGCCTCCAAATGTCCTATAAAGAACAAGTTCCATCTCAGCATCCAATAAACGATGTTCCGAGGCGCCAGTCCCGAGTTATACCGTCTCCTGAATATGACAAATAACATTAAAAATGAAACTACACGAATACTAACATAAAATAAAAATGTCAAAAATTTAAATTAAGGATTAAAATATTTAAATTTAGTGCGGGTGAGTCCCGTGCCCGTCGCCGGCGCACGCGGCGCGCGCTAGCGTGGAGTCGGACCCGATCTGAGATTTGTTTATAATAATAATATATCTGGTCTGAAATGTCACATACTTAATGCATGCATATGTACGATTATTGGACGCTCAAACGGTGAAGGAAAAACATAGTGAGGAAACCTTCACACCTATGAAGAAATTCCAAGGTTGTGTAGTCGCCCAACCCGCACTTTGCCAGCGTGGTTGACTAAGGCTTATCGCCCTAGTTTAGGGTAGCCCCTGGCCCAGCAGTGGGGACGTATATGGGCTGATAATGACCTACTTAATGCAGGTATGATGGTGATGATTAATACAACGTTCAGTATGGCTTGCCTTTTTTTAAACCTAAACTATTTCCCCAAACGATATACAAAAAAATACAGACATTCATTTTATAAAACTGCAATTATTTTATGCAACTTCAAAGGCATCTAATAAATAAAAGTACGCGTACGTACTGAAAGTTGTATTGGAAATATGATCGTAGTTGTGATCATCGTCTTCGTATTTCTTTATTTAATTTGCACCTGTGTCATTTTAACTAAGTAGGTCACGTTCAGATCCAAATATGAAACTGTTATTAGGAATAAGTCCGATATAAAACACAAGCAAGCTCTAAAGCCTTCTCCATATTAGCCGACGCTCCCGAACACTATAAATTAATGGAGTGTACTGTGCCAGGGAATTTTAAATATTTGAAAGCTCAGTTTAGAAAAAATCAAAATCTCCACCACAACGTAATATATTACGTAAAATAAATAATACAATCAGTAGTTATAAATGTAGTGTTTATAAAACGTAATCGTGGTTTTATGGTCGATATATTTGGGACGGACGGGCGTCACTCCCGCTCGGGCGAAGCCTATTTGTATTAATTAGTCGAGATGAGCACCAATCCGTACTTAACAAAAAACACGCCTGATTAACTCTCTGTTTGTTTACGGAATTATAACCCGTCCACAATGGAACCACCTACGGTGTTCCGCGGGTTAACAGCATTTGTTTATGCTTATTGGACAAAATTTGATTGGTTATGCTTTTATGAAAGCAGTTAAGGCTGTTCAAGTTCTTTAGATTTCTACAAATTATGTAGGCAGGTCGTGTTGTAACATTTAATAGGTGAAGAATTCCGTAGATGCAAAGAAGCGTCTTTATTAAAAGAACAATATAATTCTATATGAACAGGGGGTTGCAAATGGATGTTTAATTACTGTTAAGTGGTCATCATGGTATAAACAATAGGAATCACCAAATTACATTTTTGTATGAAACCATTTGAACCATCTCACACATTTGAAAAGTATACCTACGACTTCAATACATTTCACTTTCAATCACAATAACCAATTATGAGTAAGAAACTGTCGCTTATATGACCACAACGTTCCTGATTTGTCCTTGTTATGAGAAGCATATTGTTTGGAGTTATACAATTTACATTACATTGTCTCTCTGTAAAAAGACTAGATATACAAACATCCAGACTTGAAAAGAGCGTCATAGTATAGCGGTAAGAGGAGTGAAGCATCTATCTAACCTGGTAATAATGTTCAATTCTTTAAAAAAACATATTTTATACTGTATAGGTATCCAACATCCCAGTGGTATGAGTGGGTTGTATAATGAAGAAGGGGTGGTGGTAGTGGTGATATCATTCCTTTCCAATGCAAGAGACACTGTATCCGTCAAAATTTAACCAGGAGCCGCTGCAGTCGCACGATTTAGGGGTGCGCCCGCATTACGGGTGAGAGCCAACAGCTCCCCCGCAAGTCTGGTGATGATGACAAGGCTACTCCAAGCCTTAATCGCAGTTAGTTCAGAAAAAAAGTACCACGAAAACTCCACTTAAAACATCAACCCTTAATGGACAATCCCAGGTCATCCTAGTGTCAGATTCCTGACCTAGGCGCTAGTTCACTGGGTTCACTTGAGTAGTTGAGGGCGCGTGCCGGTTGCCAGGCAACGCGCGGCGGGTGGGCGTGGCAATCGATACCACCCCACTCACCTCATGGCCTGACGTGATAGCCCTTTTCCTTTCAGTGCAGCTGAGGAGTTCGCAGCCGTCGACGGCCGGAGCGTAAGGAACTGAAGGACCGAAACCTCACAAGCGCGACTGAACTTTCACTGTATTTTAAACGGGAACTCAAAATTAGTTTTACTTTTGTTTACCTAGGTAGATATATCGCATGTAGCCAACCGATGTAACTAATAACAAAACAAAACAAAACAAACATTGCATGTTTTTAGGAAGAATCCTAAACATTTCTCTTCAAAACTATCATAAAACTTAAGTACCTAGGTCAAATATAATTTCCACAAATGACATGAAAACCTAATAAAGGTTTTCATCGATTAAATTTAATTTAGAAATTGTATAGGTAATGGTGATTTCCATCGCAGTGTCTCTATGTTCCGCGATTTTCCGTAATTATATTACAGAACTCTATCTGCAAACAAAATTAATAGATGAGCAAAAATTAAACAACTGACAAACGTTTAGGGTTCTCGAATCGATTTTCCCAATACATCAAGTCTTTAATGTTGCTGTCAAAAAGAAATTGAGTTTCCCTTCTCATTTTTGCGGGGGAGTGTCCGCGCCAGGTCGACACACTGCCTACTATTAGTGTACAAAGGTGCCTGTCGAGAACAGAGGGGCGGGAGTTATGGCTGTCAACGGCACTACGAGGTTCCGTATACCTGCCTCTAATTTAGATGTTGCTGGCGGTAATGAGCATTTGCTCAGGACAAAGCGGATGAGGGTAAGATGCGAGAGCTTGTGGTGTCACTGATTTCTGTCTGATTGGATAAGGTAAGCGACTTAGTAGATGTCAAGAACTTGTCAGGCGTAAAACTTGCGACGTTGTATTGTACTCATAATGTGGGAATAATCGTTTATATCGAATTGTCAGTGTTACATACGCCTAACGTTCTGTTGACTGAACGTAAGTACTGAATGTATGAGTTAAGCTATGGAAAAGAACTCACAAGTGTGTATATCCTTTTTTTTTGCAAACGGTGAACCTAACAAGATTTTAATTCTACAAGATTGGTATCATTTATGAAAATCTATATTGAAATGGTTTCATAACAATACACCAACAAACAAAAAAACATGCATTGTTATCATAACTTTGCAAGTCACCAAGAAAGTTTGCAAGAATAATGTAAAGTTCTCTATACCTACCTACCGTAACCAAAACATAATAAATTAAAACTTAAACATAAAATGTGAAGCACATAAATCTCACGGAATTTCCAAAATTAAATCATGGTAAGTAAATAAATTTCATCCAAACAAGATGGTAAAAGAGCTGAGGGAGCGGAACTCAATTACGCGGTAATGAATTCAAGCCAGATTTAATAAGCGCGCCCGCGTACAGACCCTATCGTACTTTAGTTTTGCGCGACGCTAATAATTTATCTAAGGGCCTTTTTCGGTGGGACGCGTTCCGCCTGTGCGAAAAAACAACAACACTTTACTTGTTTTGCATGAAATATATACGAAGCTTTTTGATAGGCGCTTTTATACTTTGCGTAATCTAAGGGCAATAAGATTATTCCAATATTAATAATTGAATTCTACTAAATTACATTTTATCCTTTTTACTAAATCCGCGACACATTGCATTTGCTCCATGGCTTTTCAGTAACCATTCCACATTGATGTTTAAAAATAATAATAATAATAAATAATAAATAATTAGTATATCATAGTGAAAATGGTAATGAGATCATGAGGTAGGTACCACTAACTATGCACTATGATATACATACTTGTCTTAGACATACACAAACTGTTTACCTTCAACAAAGATGATGCCCTGTATAATAAAACCCAACTCTACCTTTTTAGCATGCAATCAGAAGATTTTATTTTAATCCGATATTCATATAAATATTAATACCTTACACGAGAATATTTAAAAAAATTGCTTAATATTAAGATTACGAGGGTTAAAACATCACCTGCACATTTTCATAAACAACAAAAACGTGACTTATGTAAATGGACTTCAAACAAATGAATTTTCATTTCGTACCCATCTCTGATTAATGAGGCGAGCGTCGGGAAGGCGTTTAACGCGCCCCGACATGCCGAAGAGAGGATCTATGTGTTATTTATTGTCTCCTTATCTGCCCATCTCGACTTTGTCCCATGCGGCAGTTTTTTCGGCCAAAAAAAGGGCTTTGATTGCAGCGGACCCAGGCCGCAAGCCACCGACGCTTTGTAGATTCGATCTTTATTGCTTGTCTAAGTATTTCGTGATAACCGGCGCGAACTTTGGACTCGCCGATTGTTTTTTTACACTCTAATCGATTCTATATTTGCCGTTTATAATGTGCGGCACTGGGCTTCGAAGAAAAATAAAATATTTTTCGTCAGGCAATATCATTAAGACTGTAGAGTCATTGCAACAACTACTTAAATATTTTGTTTTATATTAATATCTCTAAATTTGCACAAAGTGTACCAAGTAGATACGTATCTATGTACTCATCGTATAATTTTTACAAGCTTTTATTTATGTATGTATGTATGTATGTATGTTTGTGTGTTCGGGTGGAATTTTATAACTCAATTTTAAGGCACTTGCCCTCAACCGATTGAGCTGAAATTTTGCATGCACGTGTATATCCGATGACAATGCAATATTATTATGACATGGAGCTGATCTGATGATGAAGTCGGAAGATAGCCATAGCAACTCAGTAATTAAATAACATAACCACATCGAGTTTGGGCTCATTTCATTCGACTAGATGAGTACTTTGGTGCTAGATAGTAACCAAGGTCTGATGATGGAGCCGGAAGACAGCCAAAGGAACTCAGTACTTAAACGACACAACCAAATCGAGTTTGGGCTCGTTTGATTCGCCTAGATGAGTACTTAGATGCTAGATGGTAACCAGGGTCTGATGATGGAGCCGGAAGACAGCCAAAGGAACTCAGTACTTAAACGACACAACCCCATCGAGTTTGGGCTCGTTTGATTCGCCTAGATGAGTACTTAGATGCTAGATGGTAACCAGGGTCTGATGATGGAGCCGGAAGACAGCCAAAGGAACTCAGTACTTAAACGACACAACCCCATCGAGTTTGGGCTCGTTTGATTCGCCTAGATGAGTACTTTGGAGCTAGATGGTAACCAGGGTTCGATGGTGGAGCCGGAAGATAGCCAAACGAACTCAGTACTTAAACGACACAACCCCATCGAGTTTGGGCTCGTTTGATTCGCCTAGATGAGTACTTTGGATCTAGATGGTAACCAGGGTCTGATGATAGGAACTTACAAGGTGAAAACTAGAAAGTATAAAATAAATTAAGGTAAAAAAATCTTTAAAAACAAGCTTTTATTTAAATGCGCTAAAAAGAAAAAAATAAACTTTTACACTATAACTTTACTGTCAACTTATAACATTTCAAATTCAACATATTTGACACAATTTATATGTTTTAAAGCTTGTCGCGAGATTTAAGTACCTACTCGTAATTTTATAAGCAAGTTTGTACTTAAATCTCGCGACAAGCTTTTTAAAACATATAAATTGTGTCCAATATGTTGAATTTGAAATGTTATAAGTTGACAGTAAAGTTATAGTGTAAAAGTTTATTTTTTTTTTTTTAGCGCATTTAAATAAAAACTAGTTTCTAAAGATATTTTTACCTTAATTTTTTATTATATAATTTGTGGCGAAATCTTTAACCTCCACTACTACTCCTACTACTAGTCTATGTAGGTAGAATGTACAACATATTAGAGAGCTAAGAGGGATTTACCTTTTTTTGTACACGTATTTACCTCATGTTACGTATATTAAATATTATTTAATTACCAAGAAGTAATTAAACCCTGATAAATATTAACGTGCTTTCAAATAAACAAACCCAAAACCTTATACAAATGATCGGAATAAAATAAACACTATTTAAGATAGAAATCTAAAAAAAACGTACCCAAAAGAAAATATATTACACACTTATCATATTAAAATTATAACCTATAATTTAATTTTCAAAATGGCATACAAAAACTAGCCTTGGGTGTTGTCAGGTGAAAAAAACCGGTCACACATTTAGTTTGTTTCTTTTTTTTTCACGTGTTAAACCGCTTTATAGTTTAGTGGGCCGGAATAGAAAGATGGGATGCGTTCCAAGAAGCCTGGTCGTATCTCAAAATGTTTGCTGCTCTATAATATCACTTAATTATGATAAACATATTCAATTAAACCCTGAACATCGATCGCGCTGTTATAAACTCTGAATTAATGGTTCATAAGAAAAATGAAAGGGAAGTTTAACAAGTTATTACCCAGACACTAAGTTAGTAATACGCAATTAACCAGGTATGAACACTTTCAGCTGTTTAATGTCTAGTGTCTGTAATATCTATTTATTTGCCCAGCACCACAATATTATAATTTGAGATCATCTAACTTCAAAAAAGGAAGAGGTTATAATAACCATTTTCCCACATGTCATATTTTATCAATTCGATACACATTCGAGAATGTATATTACATTTTATGAACATCGGTGTTTGTTCCGAGTCTAGATGTAGTTTATTCATTTAATATTATTCCTAATACAAGCGATTTACAGTTACAGCACCCATTTACAGTTAGTACTTACGATTACGTAGGTACCTACTTATCTCAATCCAGTGCCGTAACTACAGGGTGGCAAGTGGGCAAAATGTCACGGGGCCCCACCCGGTAGAAGCCCCAGCCGAAAGGGGTACCCGGTCATAGGCCAATCTCGTGTGCCAACCCACATACACATTAGGATAAAAAAAAAAGAACGGGGGGTGCAGGGGGCCCCGACCGATGAATTTTGCCACGGACTTCAAAGGGTTACGCCACTGTCTCAATCATAGAATGTTTTATCTATTTATTTATTTTATTTTTACCAAAATTCGGCAACATAATTAAAAATAAATTCATCTATTAAAATAGAAAATCCATCTATTAAATTGGTTTTATCAAGCATACTCCGTCTGCATCACTTGGCTTCGTTAATGCTAAGTCTAGTCTTTTTACAATTTCGTTGAAACAATCATAACCAATGTTCAATACAGCAAATGCTTATTAATCTCCTTCACCTGTGAAGTGCGGACGCACGAGGTACTCGTCATTTTTTACGGCGTCCAATGAGACTGTTCCCACGCGGCGCTGAGCTGCGCAGTGACGGATGCTACGACACACCGCGCATACACATGGCACAGATTGATGCGATGACTCTTATTTAGGTCTAGACAACAAATCAACACTTGTTTACTAACCTATTTGGCTCTAAACTAGAAAAAGGTTCCGAACTTGACCCGATCGTGGGTCTGATAGAATTTTACTAGGGCTCTCCATGTTTACTAAGGCTCTTATTTGAGTCTAGACTACAAACACGTAATACATTTTTACTAACCAACTCAAATTTGGCTCTAGATTATAAATAATCACCATGTTTTCTATACGCGTCGCCAACTAGGTACTGAACCGAGTGAGTACGATTTTTATATTACCACGTTTATTGGTGACTTCCAGTTGCAGTACCATGAGGCTGAAGTCCAAGAGCGACCCTGGTTACACTAGAAACAGTTGTCCACAACGACCTGCTTTTCACTCTACAATTTGTACAAACCTCCATTGTACATTGTTGAAGGAAAATCTCATTTACTGTAATAAATACCTAACCCAAACCTCAGTTGTGTTTAAGGATATTAGGAGACAAATAGGAGGATAAAATCAACGGCCTTAAGGCCTACTAATACATTTTAAGTAAGTAGTCGATTTCAAAAATTTGTAGCCAACAGATTTTGTCTGTTACGCAACTAATCATATTTTCGAACAATGAAGAACAAGATGATGAGATCAACATTTCAAATTACAGTTTGATCGGCGTATGAGTATCACATTGTGTTGAGTTAATTTCGAAATGAAATAGGTCCTAATGTATTTTATATTTGGTCTGAATAGAATTGGACCGTTACCCCGGCACAGGTGGTGGAATGTTTTTTGCAGGTTTTGAGACTGGCCTGGCATACAATAGGCTCGTAGGCCGTCCACAAGACAGATGCTTCAATGCACCCGAGAGTGATTAATCGAGTGCATCTACTAACGCTTTACATGAAAATAAAAAAGTATAAAGGGCGAAACAAAACATTTCGCCTTTTGTTTATCCCGTCGACGCCGTCGTGTCTGCACCAGACCGATTCGAATTTCGAAGGACGATCATTAATTATATTTTGTCTTACTCACGCATTCCATTTTCGAACTCGATATGATCTATAGATCCGATCTACGGGCCTATCGATCATGCGCATTGGAATCTAAATTTATTCATTTAGTGGCATCTTTTTGCAGATGATGTTTGACGTACAGACCTAGTGATAAATTGTTTATATTTAAATCATTCGAATTTTAGTTTCAATCAGCATTTTTAATTAGCTATCGGGCTGATGCTTCATATGTTTATTAATGCCCTATAGAACGTAAATACAGTCGTGATATTGGCTACTTCAGTAGTTATAATTGCTATGAACGTAATTTTAATTAAGTAGGCGTTTGCAATAATTTATGTATAAGTAGTTAGCAAATATTACTTGCTCATTATAGCTGAGCCAACTCTTAAATAAGTTAGGTGGGTATTTACTTCCAATGTAATTACTTTAACCGTTAATTGGAGATTATAGGTACATATTTTATGGTATATTACCTTTACTCATTTTTATTAGACCCATTTCACATTTGAAATACAGCAAGTGCTACAAGACGTTCCATATATTTCAACTGCATCCCTTCATCTAATACAAAATAAGTCAATCGAGAAATGTAGTTAGAAATTGATTGTTCCATCATTACCCTTATGCACACAAACTATTAGAACCATCATAGAAAAGACTTTATCAGCGGACAACTAACTAATTAACTTTAAACAATATTTCATCTGCTGAGATTGCATGACGCAAGACAAAAAACGAAAGGTCGGAATGACCGCGCCAAAACCAAAATGCCCTGTCCAAAACAAATAAAACTTAAACAAAAAATGAAGCCGGTTAATAAGCTGGATGACATTTGGGAATTCGAAAAATTCATTCAAAGCATTATTAATAGCGCCCTTGAAGTGGGTTCCATATTATTAAAATGAGAAGACAACCATTACTTATCTTTAGACAAAGTTCATCCATTAATCCGACGCATACCCGTACGCGTGTTCAGCCGGGCCAACTCAAGATGCCACATAATTGTTTCACTTGGGAACTGTTATTCGTAAATCATGGGCCTTTGGTAGGTATTTAAGTAATATTATGAACGCCACTTCTTCCGAAGCTGTCGGTGTATATCAAAATTATTATGGGAAAACGTACATCATTTTCGACCGCGCAAGTTGCATATATTTTGTCATACCCGTTGTCTTGAAGATTGCTTCTCGCAAGAATCGGATGGCGTGATAGCAAATAATTTTATAAGGACCTTTAACAATATGTCAAACCGTTTCGTGTGACGACTTTTTCTTATTTTCAATAAATAATACGTTCGCTCATAAGTTTACATTGTTCGATTTCGACCGAGCCGGCACCGAGACGATATTTCTCGAAAATTTCTTTATTTTAAAAAAAAAGTTACAAAGCGGGTTCTTTATGCATTTTGGAGATACATTTGTTATATGAGAAGAAGATAATGTGATTATTGTTTTGCAAATCTGTGCTTGATTGATAGATGATTGTCAAGCTTAATTAATTGCTTGGATGGCGTAGTTTTTATTTGGCTCTTTTTTGTTTGATGCTTAATGGTTTTCTTTCTCATAACTTATTCATTTTCAAGGGCTATCTTTATGATCGTTCGGATTTACGATACTTTATCAATCGAATAGTAACAGAAACTTAGACGAATATATAATATGTAATTGGAATACATACTCGTAATGTGCAGCAATAAAGAGAACATATTTTGACGGTTAGCACTGACATATGCTATGTAATGGTTCAAAGCAACTTTTCCCCATAAAGACTAGGTAGGTGAGGATATTAATTTTGATTCG
Organism: Maruca vitrata; assembly: GCA_039566165.1. Lineage (NCBI taxonomy): Eukaryota > Metazoa > Arthropoda > Insecta > Lepidoptera > Crambidae > Maruca > Maruca vitrata. The sequence continues at coordinate 9,620,690 of CM076912.1, read as the reverse complement.
AATCGATAAATTGAATTTATCATTTTTAAATGAAGAGAAATGGGACATCACCGGCTAGGAAAATAAAATGAAGAGAGCTTTTCTGCGGTCACATCCTCCGACGTTAGGTTAGGGGGAACTTGGATATCTAACGGGGTTTAAAAGCTTCAACAGCCTTCAGGTGAAGAAGATTTGCCACAAATGTTTCTTACTCGGCGATGTTTCTAACAGCTAAACGGCACTGTCTGCACCATTACAATATTGCATAACTTCAACAATCGTTCCAAGGCAAAAGGTTACCAGGTTATTAAATTTTAAGTTCGATAATATCGCTCGACTGTTGGACGTGTAAGCAAGTATATCTCCGTTCACAATGAAATTGAACAATCCAATGTTTTGTATCGGACAATCGGCTATCGGGACGATCGACTGTTGAGGCCACAATAAAAGGTATTGACGAAATCCCATAAACAGAAAAGAACTGTATTCTTGAGATAGGGCTCTCTAGCAACGTTTATAAGTTGGATTTTTAGGCGAATTAATAAGAGCAATGTTTAAGTATGTACAATGTAATATACCTAAAGATAATTATTTCGAGTATGATACTTATTATAGCGTCGCTTACACTCTATACGCACCAGACCTAATTCGTAACATGTTTTATCTGTAATTTATAAAATTACTTACTAAATACAAATAGGACACAACATTTTAACTTAAGATTATCTATATTAATACATAAATAGAATTACATAAACCGATTTTATTAAGATCCCGTTTGTTGTAGTAACCTAATAAAGGACTGTCTATTTTGGGCATAGCGTCATCGCCGCTGAAACTCCGACCCCGACCTCTGCCAAGCGTATCGAACATACCAATGGACCAAATTAAAATTACATCTAATAGCATTATAAGCGTGAATTATTAATTTGAGAGGCATTGTCCGCTCGGCGTACGATCGTATCGCCAGCAGAACTAATGAGGTGCGTACACGATGTACGGCTAATTCCCTATTGTAATTGAATTTGTGTTGACAGTCTCTGATGTGGCCTTTATTAGCGTAAACTGTTGTTTAACGTTTTTTGTTCGATGTTACGATGACAGCGATCGTTTTGTGTTCCCACGTTAATCGCGAAAGTCATTTGATATGCTTCGTTTATGGTATTCTATTAGATTTCGAAGGTCAGGTGATGTGCTTATGTATGTGTAATAAATAGTAATTATTAAAATTATTGGTAATAAAATCTTTAAACAAATAACAGAAAAGGTAGAGTTTTTCAGCTCTATGTTAAAATTTAAAAAAAAGGATAAACGGCCATTAGATAGGCAATAAATTTATATGTAGGTAGAAAGAATATATCTCCGTCGCCAGTGCGGTCTGACGTGGTGCCCGTACAGAAGTGATGTGGCTAAGTGGATAATGAGCGGGTAGGCCCAGGCGGGGCTGCCACGCCTCCCGACAGGCACCATTCCCTTTTATTTGACATTACTGGGATGACCACGGTGTGTTTTTGTACGAAAAATACTAAATAATTCTATCTGACGCCCATTATGACGTTTGTTAGAACCCACTCCAATAGGTATATTGGAGTAGGTACCTACTAATTTTACCGTCCTAAGTAGCGTTTCGTAAAATTTGTAGAGCAAATTTCAGTCCCCGACGGCTCATGCTTCCAGGTTAATGTTGTGAACCCTCCAAAGGCGTATAACTAAAAAAGAAATAAACTTAATAACTTTAAGTAGGAATACTTTGGAAATCCTTACAGAGTTAAATCCCAGCTCATAGTAATCCTTTCAAACACTTTATTTGTGTAGAACAGGATTAATCCCGACGCTATTTAATCAAATCTTTTTTCGGCTATCTATTTCCATTTTATTTGGCCATTTCCTTCCTCACTAGATGGCTCCCATGAACACCATTACAAAGCCGTAACAAGGTTAGCCCCGACGGGGACGCTGTGTCCCCAGGGACACATTCCACAAACAATCCCAAAGGCAAATTGAATTTACCACTAACAAGTTGCGGGAAAGTAGATTTGTATCATGGTGACGAAACAAATAGTTGTGCCATTATTGTGTGATCGATGCAGATAGTAGGTATACAAATAAAATATAATAATTTAAACTTATATTTTTGATAGACAATATTACCTTTGTACCCCAAGATCTAATCACTGTGATGGACTCGCTGAAGTAGGTACCATCTTTAAGAAGATATCTATGCTATTTCACGATGCCACCGAGTTAAGAAACAATAGGTGATTGGATACTTATTTTATGTGAATTTAAGCAATGTAACATAAGTTGTGATGATAAATTTATTAATTCATAGTTAACTAACAATGTAAGTAAACGGAAGTATGGATAAGATATTACATAACCATTATTTTATAATATTTTTGTCCATGGCGGCAGAAATGAGGGGCGCCTGTTAAATAGATCCAATAGGTTCTGATAGTTAAATAAAAATAGTTAAATAAATAAAAACAGTGGGCTTAGACAAAGTAACAATATCGAAACGATAACGAAGTTCGAAAAGAACAAAATGTAAGGGCTTGACGACGTGATTTATCGCGTCTAGTGCTAATCCCATACATTTTGTTCTTTTCGAACTTCGTTATCGTTTCGATATTGTTACTTTGTCTACGGGGCAGGTGTGTCGTAGACAGGTAATAGATAGGTATTTCTTTAAATATCGAACTTCCGCATTTATTTACAATCGAAGTCATGTAATGCGCTTAATTATATCTAATCTTTTCTGCATATATTTCCCAACTTGTTAATTTAATACTCGGTAGGTACAAATGTAAACACCAGCTCCTGTAATCCGTTTAAAAAATAATAAACTTTTTTTTCACTCGGCTGTAAATCTTTACACGTAATAAAGTCGACTTAGCATTCACCCTTGCTGCATCAGTGTCTAATCGCATTCACAGCTCACGATAATGATTAACGAGTAGCTTTATTAATTCGATCTGGTGGGATTAGCCTCCGGAGGGTGGAAGAAAAAACAAACAGACGGAGTCGAGGGACAAAGCGTGCTCTAGGGGTTTTCTTAAACGGAGTCAGGGCTGCCAAAGGCGGGGAAATAAGGTTCTTTGGAACTTTTTAAAAAAATTATGACTTACACTTCTCACGTCTAAATATTAAAATAACAGTCATTTAAGCGCTGAAGTGCTAATTAATTACGTTTCAAATTCAAAAACAAAAAAAAATCTTAATTCGAGTGTATCTTACTTTCTAATATGATGTATTTACAGAATTTAGCCGTTATACTAGCATATTACACTTTAAAAATGATTTTGGCAATCTTCTTTGGATGAAATATCTTCTTGCTTATTGATAAACTATTATATTATTTCCTATTAGCTCATCATTTCAGTTATGCATGTCACATGATAAACCTATCAGTAGGTATCACTGTACAATTTATTGGCCATATATATTTATTCGCTGTATCGCATGGATATCTCTGATATTTTATCAAAGTATTAATTTTATAAATATATTATGCAAATAATCCGTAGTTTTGTGTGACGTAGTGGGGGCGGGTCTTTAATTTTAATTTAGTCGTTTTTTATGCATTTAACATATAAACTACCTAAAATTAAGCTCATGCCGCTGGGTTCAGGTCTCCGTCAATGTTTATTTAAAATTTTAAAACAAAAGTCAAGTTAATGCGAGAATATTTATGTGTGGATGAATTTATGACATGTTGGTAACTCCTTCATCAAAAAACTACGATTTTGATTTGAAGACGAACGGATTTTGATTGAAACATCAAAATATGTAGCTTTCATATCAGAATAGCACATAGGCTGCAATTCAAAAAGATATATCCAAAGTATCAATTTATCCAAATAAACAATTATTCTATTCTAATCTATATCTAACTCCACGCATTTGACATCGCGGGGCAGGCCTTTAGTATAAAAATAAAAAAAAAATAAACGTTGTCAACCCTGCGGGTGCCGTGTGTCAACACGGGCCGCGCGAGGGATGCGTTTGTTTTTAATAAAGCGCTTACACACCAATAACGCCGCATTGAGCCCCGCTGTAATTGATGTGCCATTATTAAGTTTGGTGTCATAACATTTAATGAGATTTTTTACATGACCATAAAATAGTTTGCTGGTTTCACTAGACTGAAGTAGAAAGAATATTAGCACAGAAATTTTTCGTGTTACAAAACGTTAATGAAATAATATCTTAAAGGTACATTAACAGCCACAAAATGTGCTATTATATTATGTACCAATTACAATTTAGTATTTAAAATGTTCATAAACTGCAAATATAGACAAAATATATTATGAAGAAATTTATCAATGAATTACTATTAATAATATGTAGTCAAAAGGTAAGCACTTATTCAAGTAACTCATTGATTCTTTAACAATATACCAAGAGATAATATGTATTGACATACGCTACTTTCAATACAGACAAATTATTTTGCACCAAAGTAAATAGGCAATCTATCGTAATTATATAGATACGATAATGACATTTTTGACGAATTTCCCTCTAATCTTTCAGTTACGAATCACTCTCTGTAGTTGTGGATATTCAAATGTAAAGTAACGTGACTATCAGGAGCATGCTGTTTGGAGAATCCCTAATCAGTCTTGAAGATAATGGTGCTATTAAAGTATTAATGTACGCTTACAAGGATCAGTGTTGGTAGAATTACAAATAAACTATTTTTACATTTAACTATTTTTTTTTATTTAAGAACCTCATTTGATATTACCTACCAAATAAACGATAATTTTTCGATGTATCTATATATCCACCCACTATTATTATGCGTATTTTGAAGAAACATGCATAAAAAAATAAATAAACATAAGTATTTTGTAGTCAATCTATTTGTAGGTACTGTACTTTATTATAAAGATAAAGAGACTTTAAGTACTATAAATACTTGTAAGCCCGAAGTGCAATTATTCCAAAATAAACTCTCGTATAAGTAATAACATTTTTGTTATCATGAATAAATTAACTACTCTGTCACACATGTTGAAGAACCCTAACCTAGAGTGTATGTTAATTGTTAGCTCTGTGTTACTAAACAAAGAAACTGAATAAATTAATTTACATATTGTGCTGTTATACTTCACATTACCTACACGTGCGAAACAATTCAGTGCCTATCTGTACCTATTCAAATGTAAAATCGTGAACATAATAGCTCTTAATCCACCAATATAGTTCAGTGTTTTGAATGGTGAGTTTAGTGAGTGACTTTATCAAGTGGACATTGCTCGGTCGTTATTCTGAAAACACTTGTGTCAGGCGCGTGTGTGTCCTAAAATGGATAAATTTTTGTCGATTTTTTGCCTGTGCCTCTTCGCCTTATCCCCAGCTGTCGGTGAACTGATGTCAGCGGACGCGTGCGGGCCGCTGGTGATCGCGCACCGCGGGGCCAGCGGGTACGTCCCCGAGCACACGCTAGGCGCTTATGCCTTGGCCGTGACCATGGGCGCCGACTACATCGAGCCCGACCTGGTCATGACTCGCGACGGGCACCTGATCGCGCGCCACGACAACATCCTCGCCATTACCACAGACGTCGCCTCCCGCCCCGAGTTCGCCGCCCGCTACCGGACACAAACCGTCGACGGATTCAACGTCAGCGGATGGTTCTCCGAAGACTTTACTCTCGCAGAAATCAAAACATTACGCGCAATAGAACGCATACCAAACATCAGACCTGGCAATGCCCGAATGGACGCGGCCTTTGAAGTGCCAACATTCCAAGAAATCATTGACTTAGCCAAAAGCATTGAAACCATTTACTGTCGGAAGATCGGTATTTATCCGGAGATAAAGCACGGTACCCATTTCCAGAGACTGGGATTGGCTATGGAGCGGCCGTTAGTAGATGCGTTCCACAATAACGGATACCGAGGACCCGAAGCACCCGTGTATATACAGTCATTTGAAGTTAACAACTTAAAGGAGCTGAAAAATATTACTGATCTTCGTTTGCTGCAGTTACTGTCAGCATCGATATCGCAGCCGTTCGACCAGGCTGAACTTGGTACAAACGTGACTTATCTGTCCATGGCTACAGCGGAAGGGTTGAGAGAGATCGCGACGTACGCTTACGCCGTAGGTCCTGATAAGAACTATATTATCTCACGCACGGCTCAGGATACATTAGGAACACCCACTCAGTTCGTGTCCCTGGCCCACGCAGCTGGACTGAAAGTGCATCCGTACACCTTCCGCTCGGAGAATGTATATCTGCCAGCTGAATACCGTTCCAACGATACTTCTCCTGATGCGCTGGGAGACACGGCTGGAGAGATCCGGGCGTATTTGGCGGCGGGCATAGACGGCCTCTTTGCAGACCAGCCCGATGTACTAGTCGGCCTCAGGAACCCATGTCGGAATGAAGTGATGGACTGTCGCCCAAGTTCTGCCTCCACCGCTCTACCCCTGATCTGGGCTAATGCAGTGATGTTGCTGGTTTTATTTTGCAGAATTTAGAAGTTTTGTGATTAGTAAAAACTGTATGTGCATTTACACCTAATCACAAAATAAATATAAGTACATTTACCAATTACTCAATTAGTTAGTCTGAAGAAGAGTAAATTTTAATGCAATGTCATTTAGTAGGTAATAAATAATAGAACTAAATATAAGTAAAAGGAATAAACTAAATGTTGTTAAAAACCATGTTTTTTTTCTGGTCCTCGAGATCAATAGACAAAAGTATAAATATAATATTTTCATTTTCTTACTTTAAATTTAGCACTTGAAAATGCAAAAAATTATGTTGATTCTGCAGCTACTCGTGTATAGTAAACAAGTATAAGACTTAATGCTGCTGTTCCCAGACTTCTAAATAACTTCCATAATTATCGAAGTGTTCCTGTCATTAAGTATTAATAGGTATTCGTAATTTTATGATAGCTCATCTATTTTATTCTGTAAACGTGTACATACGCAAAGCTACCGCCAATTTTTTCGCCTGCTTTAATGAAAAATTGAAACAGGAGAGAACTCGTGTGCGAATAGAATAATAATCATAAAATATGAGGTAGTTATGTTTTGTCATTTTGCAAACACGACACCCATTTATTTTAGTGATAAATACAGCGCCATGAGGCGCACAGCACTCGAATAAATTTTGCGCTAATTATTTCGTTGATAACCTTCCTACATACCGGTATAATGGCGAACAAAAGTACTTACGTGGACATTTCAACTTTTGCATACTTATACTTCTAAAAAAATTAACGTGTTTAAATACATTCAAATATGTACTCATGCATTGCATTTTACAAGTCACGATAATCTCATAGTACCAAAGCGTCTTGACAGTCAAATAAGATAAGCAATACTTAGTGTTATCACGTGTCTAACATAACATTTGTTCTGTTATCTGCTTAGTGTAGATACCTAATATAGTACAATCACGTTCACTCTACAATTTAGGTAAAGTAAACGAGGTAATTGAAAATATTGCCTTTCTTCTTGTATGTTAATTACTAACTTTAATACTTCTTCTTCATATATATTGTTAAATGTAAAAAAACGTCAAATACCTAACTGTTTGATTTTTTTTTCAAATGCACAAATCGCCATGTATTAGGTGAATAACTCTTATCGGTTTTTGGATCATATATTTGTCAATATTCATAGGACATACACCGAAAAAACGACTAAACTTAAAGGAATAAAAATATCACACGGCATAAATACAAGATAAAACACACGGAAAAGGAAAAATACGTTTTATGCAGAATTGAACAAAACATAATTAAGTCTGAAATGTCAATACGTGACCATCATATCAATCATGGCCTCATTGCTCCACACTGCGGATTGTCGTTAGGAACGATAAGTGAGTACAATAAATAGATAAGACCTTTTTAGGGTTATATCTAAAGAAAAACAGGGAAATGCTTAAAAAAGGTTTCGAGAACCTTTTTTAAATATAAACCCGTGAAGCTGACAAATTAAAATAGGCTAGACGGCTAAAAATATAATATAATCCGTTAGTTATATTGATATAACTAATATTGTACCTACACGTATTTTTAATTTGTTTAACAAACAAGAAATTATGAAGATATAGTGCTTAGAAATTTTTGATGACGTCAGTTTATGGTACAATTTATGGCCTAGGAGAGACGTCACATTCCTCCACTCCCGAAATATTTCGAAATAAATGTAATGGAATACGAAATTTAATGAAATAATTTATTCTGGAAGTAGATTTCATGGAATTCTTTGGCATGTTAAATTGCAAGTAAATAAATTCATTACAAATAAATAATTCATTCATTCAGGTAGTCTTCTACTTTATAATACCTTTTAGAAGATTGTTGAGATATAATTTTGTTATTTTTTAATGTAGAAACTATATTCACTTACTTGTTTATACAGAACCGTTCCACGCGAGTCTAACTCGCTCTTCGTCGACTTATTTAACTTATAATGTATTCCGTGTTATACTGTGCAACAAGGAAAACATTTTGTTACAAAGTTGTACCAAAGAAAAGGGCCAATAAATTACCTACGGGAAAATAATCTTCTTATTTACTTTTCTGTCTGGTTGCTTAAATACCAATGCTACATGTCCTTTGTAATTTAACATAAACATGAACGATGTTTTGTTCTCACGAATACGTTATCGAAAATCAAATTCCAGAAATCGTTAATTTCAACTTAACACTTCACCTGAAAAATACTGAGGGGTAATTTAATGACGTGTTAAAATCCAAAGGTTAAGTAAGCTTATAATATTTAAATTGTATCTTTCACCACGTTATTTAATCTATAACAAAATATTTATCAAGGTATTTCATTTGTCTACGCATTAGGTACATACATTTATTTAGGAAGGTACTTTTTACACCGTTACACCAATAACACTGAACCGCCATAAAATGAGCGTTCGTCTGTATAATTACACATGATGCATTCTACTCACAGATTAAAATACAAATTGATGAATTAATGGAGCGGCAAGGTTAACAGCATTGAGGTGTCTCAGCTATTTTTTCCTTACATTTAGTTCCTGATTTTCTGCCTTAGAGCGATGACAGCTCTAACGTCGTAGTAAATTTAATAAAATAAATCTGTTCACCATTTTTCTCACGACTGTACTTGCTCTAAACGAAATCGGGATTGTCACTTGACACGTTATTATTACGTATTTGTTTGGTTTTATACCTACTAGTCAGTTCGAGAGAAGATCTTCGGATTAGCGGTTAGTATCATCTTCATATTATTATTACATATAATATTTTATGTTATAATATCGAAGAAATTGTGAAGTTTAATATTGTGAATGAAGAAATACTTAGATCCCTATCGTTTTTAGAAATTATTCATCATGTTACCTAGTAGGTAATAGATTATTACAATCTATTATTATCCTATTGTATAAAACTTTATCGAAATAAAATGTTGACTTTTATCTACTAAGTATATGGAGCGAGATGTGATTATATGATTTATTCTGTGCTCGTTTTGACACAGAAGTTGGCTTAGTAAGTTCCGTAAATAAATAGCGTTACGAACTTTGGTAAAAATACCAAATTTATTTGTTATACAGGCCTCATAAAGGTACATATGATTACTTCTGCCTGTGTATAATTATGCCCATCTGATACTCTAAATATATTTTACTTATCTTTTAACGTAACGAACCTTTGAGTAAGAACCAATGTTTAACTTACATGTTTTTTCTTATTCCATGGGTCGTAGAGTATGGGGTTCTTCATAACTGGGCTAGTGCTGGTGGGCGTGGTGGCGGCCTCTATGGCGAACCCCGTCCTCGAGCAGCCTGCGGTGGAGGAGTGCCGGCCGCTGGTCATCGGGCACCGCGGCGCCAGCGGCTACGTCCCGGAGCACACCCTCGGCTCCTACGCGCTCGCCATCACCATGGGCGCCGACTACATCGAGCCCGACCTCGTCAGCACCAAGGACGGCCAGCTCATCGCCCGCCACGACAACGTGCTCAGCTATACCACTGACGTCGCCCAGCACCCCGAGTTCGCCTCGCGCCTCAGGAACCAATCCATAGACGGAACCGAAGTAAACGGCTGGTTCACAGAAGACTTCACTCTAGAAGAAATCAAAACTTTACGCGCAATCGAACGCATCCCCGACATAAGACCAGGTAATGCCAGGCTGAACGGAGCATTCGATGTGCCAACGCTACAAGAAATCATCGATCTAGCAAAAAGCATGGAAACTAGTCAAGGTCGCGTGATTGGAATCTATCCAGAAATAAAGCACAGCACACATTTCAAAAACCTTGGACTGCCAATGGAACAGACAGTGGTGGACACACTTCATAACAACGGCTACACCGGTCGTGATGCACCGATCTATATTCAATCTTTCGAAGTTGGTAACCTGAAAGAGCTGAAAGAATTAACTGATCTTAGACTGTTGCAACTTTATGAGAGCGACAAGTCTTTGAAGCCGTTTGACCAAGCGAATCTCAACGACGGTCTTACATACGGGGAGATGTCAACTCCTGATGGTTTGAGAGAAGTTGCGAAATATGCATACGCTGTCGGTCCTGACAAGAACTACATTATTCCTCGGGACTCAAACAACAGACTTGGACAACCGACCAATTTCGTGGCGGATGCCCATGCAGCCGGGTTAAAGGTACACCCGTACACTTTCCGCAGAGAAAATGAGTTTCTTCCTTCAGAATATAGAAATGGTGACTCCGCGTCCACTATTGGCGACATGGCAAGTGAAATAAGGGCGTACCTCGAAGCTGGCATAGACGGACTCTTTTCCGATCAACCCGACATACCGGTGCGGTTAAGGGTAGCCTGTAAATTGACAGCCCGTCACTTTTCGTAATTCGTCACTTTAGTTAATACGTCTCATTGATTATGACGTCTCTCGGCTTAACTAGACAACATCTCTTACATGTCTCATGCTGTATTTCGTCACTTTCCCGATTCGTCCGACATTGTACAAGCAAGCTTAAAAGAAAAAATCTAGATTATTAATATTTAATTTTAAACTATATCCAATATATATTTTATTACTAAAATCATTACAAATAAAATCGTTACATCGATCAACGAGTTTCTGTACCTTTGAAGCCTATTCATAAATGTCTACTGCTTTCCTCTTCTTTAGTTCCTTTTATAATAAATAAAACATTTTTTTTACGCATTCGGCCAAATCACTACTACGCACTTTAGTCTTGTATATTATAACGCAGCACGTTTGATTTCCTGAGGATAGTAAGTCAACTTTTTTTACTTTAAAATGCGCAAAGTGAGCTTCTCTTTTAAATAGAAATAAAATAGTAAAGGCCTGGTTTCTTTATGTTAATCCGCCTATTAATCCTGCCAACCCTCGAGTGAGTTGAGTGAGTAAATAACAACAGTAAGTCAATCCAAGTACTTATTTAAAAAATACTCGTTTAATGAATTCAAAGATTTTACCCTCATGCGAATTATTTGAAATGGTTAACCATCATTGGACCAATCAATGGAACTAGTGCGAATAAACGGAAAAAAATGTTAATAATATTATATACTTGATTATACATGCTCGTCGGACGAATCGGGAAAGTGACGAAATACAGCATGAGACATGTAAGAGATGTTGTCTAGTTAAGCCGAGAGACGTCATATTCAATGAGACATATTAACTATAGTGACGAAATACGAAAAGTGACGAGCTGTCAATAGAACCGTAAATTGCACTAGATTTAGTGGGCGAGGGAAAATTATGAACCTGATTAATTTATTAGTTTGTAATATCACAAGTGTAGTTATACCCATTCAGATATAGTGACCTATTAAACTGACTGTTCCTATTCTGTGAAATGGACCTGCTGTTGGTAAGGTCTTTAAAATTATTTTGTATGATATTAATCATGCCCAAATAATGACAATAATGATATGGAAGTACCTACATACACACTACATAGTCATATTGTCGTAAAGAGAAACGTTGATTAAAGTTGATTTGTGAATCCTTAGTCCATTGTTGGTATATCTAACCAAAGTTTATTGTTTTAAACTCATCTTTAAGTATATTATTCGAACAAGGATTTGACATTAAAAACATGTTTCATTTATGTACTACACACACACCTACCTTCGTTTATTAATAAAATGGTATTCAACATCATCTCGAGAGTAACTACATTTGATCTTAACTTACTTACTTTACTCTTTGTTGTTACTTTAGCTTATAAAATACCTTTTCCATGTTATACCTAATAATTGTCGTCATAGTACCTGGCTGACTTAAATGCTTAAACTTAAATTGAAGAAGTTGCAATATCCTTATTACCAAAGACAATACACAAGTAAATAAAAACTATTAATGTCGGCTGTCAGAATGACAACGTCATAATTACGCTGACAGCCAACTGAAAATAGCAGAAAAGTTAGCAAAGGGAACGTACGGCTTCTTGTTTTAAATCATTAGTTTTTTCACAAAAAATGTAAGTTTATTTTAAAAACGCTCAGAAATGATAAGGCAATCACTAAAATTCAGAAAGACAATATTTGTGGCGTGTTTTTTGTCTTTACGTAAGTATATTTATTGTTTTGACTTCGTACACGCTATTCTTGTTTTTTTTGCCCCAATTAAAAAATGTTTAGTCGAAAAACAATTAAGATAACGATTTCCCATTTGCTTAATTGATCATGGTTAGTTAATAGATTTCCTCTCGCTGTTTTATGGTTAAAACTTTTACTCATATTCAGTCATTATAGCTATTCTCGGTTTATTATTTCAGTGTTCATATTGTTTCTGCTACTTAAAAAGGATACTAGCAATGATAAGCTTACTAGTCACCAAAGAATAGCCAAAAGAGAAGAGTACCAGGAGGCATTATTTAGAGACATAGAATCACAGCCTAGGAAAGAGCATGTTAAAATAGTAAAAATGGAAAAAGAGACTGATGATAGTACAAAGAGGGAACTGCAGGAGGCGAAGGCTCGAATAGAGCAGCTTGAGAAGAAAATTGCAATTCTAGAAGGTAGAATTCCCCAGAAGTATCCTGATGTCAAATACTTGGGTTATAAGGAAAGGAAAAGAATATTGGTGAGTACAAAACCAATAAGAAACCAGGGTATAGTGAGATCTGCATTAACACACTAAGGTTGGCTGTAAAAGTTTGTTATTATGGGTGCCCAAATATTTTGCTTAGGGAGAGGGGGCAGCTTTGCACAGGGGCACCTTTGAAAAAGTGTATTTAACAAGCTTTAATGTAAAGAATTTTTGTAGTTTTTTTTGGGTAGTGGTAACATTAACCCGCATAGCTGTCACTTATCACTGCTCACATTAGACAGCTTGCCGACGAGTTACGAGGAGTTTTTTTACGAGTTTGAATTTTACACTTTTGAAATTCGCGCGTAAGGATCTCAGAGATTCATTTCAAGGCAAATGAAGTGTTTTTTTACTTTTTTAGTCAGAAGGTTTCATATATCACGCAATAAAGCAGATATTACTAACAATTTTAAAAAATATTTGGAAGGAAAACGTTTTTTGTTTTTCAAGGACCATTGGGGCAGCTTTGAACAAAATAAAGGGGCAGTTTTGAACATTGTTTAAAACTGCCCCACCTTCAGTCTTAAATACTGAGATTGTTAAAATGCATTATTTTTTATTATTTTATTCTAACATGGAATATATTTGTTAGCGTAATGTTCAATAGGAATAAATATCTGTATCTTTTTCATTTAAAGGTAATAATGGTACCCAACTATAAAAAAAGAGAGAATGAAATTGATGAGACATGAAGACTGCAGTTTTATTTATATCTCGTTTATTTTTTGGGTTTCCTTTGATTGACCTCATAATGTTAATTAATAATTTTATTTGTTTCCGTATGTTAATTAATATTATTTAAATAGAAGTTTGTTATTCCCTAGTACATATTTTATCATTTTTAGTTTCTAATGTGGGAATGATACTTGATCTCAGTCATTTCTAATTTGTTTTCTTTTAATAAAATTAATATAAAAAAGAATAAGAAAACATTAACAATCTATTTTTTAAGGATAGTTCAAAACTGCCCCATAATCATCATCAATCACCATATTGAACTATTTTATCATTTTTAATTTCTAATGTGGCAATGATACTTGATCTCAATCGTTTCTAATTTGTTTTCTTTTAATAAAATTAATAAAAAAAAGTATAAAAAGTCATTAAATTTAATTTTTTAAGGATAGTTCAAAACTGCCCCATATGAATTCAAAGCTGCCCCAGGAGTGGGGCAGATTTGAACAGTTGACTACTGCTATTATAATTGATATTACGGCTATATCTTAAATATTCTTCTTCATATGATACTGAAATTTTATGGCATAATGGTCGGGTTAAGCATTGCGAAACTATAAAACGATATAAAACTAAAGAATTTTAAGATATAGGACAAAGTTTTAAAAATGTTCAAAACTGCCCCCTCTCCCCTACATTTAAAAAAAATATTACAATATTACTTTAGAGTAAATTTACAATACTACAGTAAAGTAGTCCAGTTTTGCTTAATAAATAAGATTAGTTCTTAAGTAATTAGTATTAAATAGTCTTCCTAGTTAAAGCAAGTGTTGAATTACTGTCTAAGTAAATCTTTAGGTTACAGGCGGTGCAGGCTTTGTGGGCTCCCACTTAGTGGATGTCCTCATGACGCAAGGTCATGAAGTGATTGTTGTGGATAACTTCTTTACTGGACGTAAACGCAATGTTGAACACTGGTTTGGACATCGCAATTTTGAGATGATACACCATGACATTGTGAACCCATTATATGTTGAGGTAAATGTTTTCTATATAGTTTGCATAATTCATGCATGTCCAACTCACATTTTGTTATTGAGTTGTATTATTTGAATTGTTAAACAATATATCACGTATCATCATCATCAGACCATGTATGCCCCAATTGCTGGGGCACAGGCCTACCATAAACTAGGGTGATATGGCCTTAGTTAATATGTTTTTTACCAAACTTTAAATTAAAAATCAAGAAAATGTTCTATGGTAGCATAGTCATCATAAATATATTATTTAATTATTAAGCTTTTTTATCTTAATTTGCAGGCAGATGAAATATATCACTTAGCTAGTCCTGCTAGTCCACCTCATTACATGCAAAATCCTGTTAAAACAATAAAAACTAACACATTGGGAACAATCAATATGTTAGGTATGTATTCAACAATATAATAACAATGGGTCATATTTGCACAATACTTTTCATAGTTAAGAACACAAGCTAACTTAGGGATATTGAACTTTCAGGACTGGCGCGGCGTGTAGGTGCTAGAATCCTAATAGCGAGTACCTCAGAGGTGTATGGAGATCCCATGGTGCATCCACAGCCTGAGTCTTATTGGGGCCATGTCAACCCAATTGGTGAGTAGACCTTATTTAAAAACTATACCTTAAATAAAAAAAATTTAAATCTATGTGATGCTGCTTAATATACAAAGTAAATGATTAATTTGAGTTTTTAATTTTTATTTTGAGTGAATTCATAAAGTAATGGATAGATTTTTTTATTATTATTATCTATACTAGTAATAAATCTGTAAGGGTCGGTCATGGAGTAAGTTAGTTTGTTTTCAGAGATATTGTGTTTATAGGCTCAATATATGATACTGATACTAATTTTACGATTTTTAGATTTTTTTTCTGTATGTATGTATGTTCCTCCATAACTCTTAAACCAATTATCCGAATTTGATGAAATTTGGTATAAAAACACATAGACATCTAGGACACAGGATAGGCTATTTAAATTCTAGCTCCAACGCGAACGGAGTCGCGGGCACAGATAGTTTATTACTATAATTTTATTCTTTTCTATTGAGAACGCGACATTTATTTTATTTTATAACAAATGATTTTGTAATATCTTTTGTATATTTTTCCAGGACCACGAGCGTGTTACGACGAAGGTAAAAGAGTAGCAGAGACCCTTGCTTACTCCTATGCTAAGCAAGAGAAGGTATCTGTGAGGGTGGCGAGAATATTCAACACGTACGGACCAAGAATGCATGTGTCCGATGGCAGAGTTGTATCCAATTTTATAATGCAAGCATTGCAGAATTTAACTATCACAGTGAGTAATTATGAAATTAAATTGTTTCTTTACTTAGGTGCTTCAGTAATTAAAATATCTGTTATATCTTAATGATGTGTGCATTATCTGATAAACTAAAAATCTATAATCATCATAGTTGAGTCATCCAATATTATATTGATCATATTGATAAAAAAAAACTCTGATTTCAGTGATAAACAAGCACATGCTTTTTCTCTGCCCATAAAGTTCAAAATATGTAATACTATAATTTTGAAACATAATTTTTTTATCATTATTTGTTTCTTTTTTCAGGTATATGGCAATGGGAAGCAAACGCGTTCCTTCTGCTATGTGTCGGATCTGGTGGATGGCTTGTTATCACTAATGGCGTCCAGTTACACTCTACCTGTAAATATTGGTAATCCTGTGGAACACACTATTGAAGGTGATTAAACATATTACCTACATTACTATTCAAGTTCTAAATCTTCAACTTATATTACTAAAATTTACTAAGGCTGTGACTGGCTAGGAAAGAATCATTTTGTACCTAAAGGAATATAAAGCATTGAATTATTATACATCTTTTGACTTTTCTTCAAATGTTCAAGTACATTATAAAGCAGGGTTTAGGGTCGCTCTGACCACATAGTAACTTTACGCGCAGACCTGTGTACACCTAAGTCTCAACAGGGTTGTTTTTATTAATACCACATTCTGTATCGTTTCAGAATTCGCAGTGATTATAAAGAATCTAGTCCCGGGGTGTCGCAGTACGGTGACGACGAGTGCGGCGGTGGAGGACGACCCGCAGCGGCGGCGGCCCGACATCGCCGTCGCAGAGGCCAACCTCCACTGGTCGCCGAAGGTCAGTATGCAACTCTAACCCACTCCGCACATGTGGTCTTTTGTACTAGTTTATTTATTAGGGTCGAGAGCCATCAGCCCCCCCGCAAGTCCGGTGATGATGACGAAGTTACTCCAGCCATCATCGTATGTCAGTTAGGAAAAAAAGCCTGGTCTATTTAACTACCTCGTAAGGAAGTTGGTGGATGGCGGAAGGCATGTTGAGCCAGAGGTCCTGCGCCTTATCTTAGAGCTGGTTCGCACTTGTCGGTTGTCGGATCCGAATCTTAATCGGCGGTTCCAGTAGCAGAGCATTTTATATAAAGTTTTCACTTATCTACAACCTATTTTAATATTGAAATAATATTTAGATGCAACACCCGACAAGTTCCAGAAACTGCAATTATTGGTCATGTCATCAAACTAAGAGATTGTTTTTTTAAGTAATAAAGGTAAATGTTTAGTAAAACACCTCATCTTTGCAAATAATTTAATGCTCAAAATAAATGTTAATCGAAAAATAAATATATTTTAAACATTATGGAATACAATTTGATTTAATATTAATATAAACACATTTAACATTCCAGGTTTCATTACAAGATGGACTACAAAGAACTATAGAGTATTTCAGGGAGGAGCTGGGAAGAACCACATTTTATAACAACCAGACTTACATGGACGTAAAAGTTAAAGCACACAACTAGAATAATATAATTGCTATTCCTATAAATGTGATATTAGGATGTCTGATCGTTTAGGTAAAATAATATGAAGCAAATCAGTGCTATCGAATATCTTACAATTTTATAATCTGTTTGTGCAGTAATTTTTTTTCTATTGTTTTTTTTTCTCACATTCTTGTGATGAGTCTATTATTTTGACTAATTATTATTTTGTGAAATTGTGTTCAATTTGTTTAAATGAAGATTACATATTTGTCATACTGTTTAACAAGTTTTTTATTTACAAATATAAACTTCAAATAATGAAATGAAAAACATTTGACTAGGAGGCTCACAACTAGGTACAATATCAAAGAATGGTTTAAAAGCTTACTCAATATAGTAATTCAGAAAACTAGGGATTCACTTGCTTGCAACTTTTCTCGGTCTACCCCAATGGGAACAAGTAGAGAAAAAATCGTGACAATTGGGACTTTTATTAAGAATCCCCACTCTGTTTCCAATGGGGACAACCAGACATAAACCTTTTCGAGGAATAATGATGGTAGTACTAGATCTACTATTGACTAGCATTGAGCTGGACTACTTGCAGCACATACTTGGTAGTACATCCCACCGGTAGCGATAGGAACTCCTCTCGGTAGCTTCAGTCTTGCATAGTTTCTCTCCTTGTGAGTGCACTAACGTTGTGTACATTTGGAACATGTCGCTGGGCGTTTGCTTGTGTCGCACCAGCATGCGTTTGTCGCAACCGCGTGACGTCCACTCAGTGTCGAAGCGTGCGTCGTGTACTCTGTTTATTCCGCTCAGAGCAGCCGTCCACACTCCCATTGAGACATCCTCAGAATTGTAGAGACTGTGAATAAAAAAATATAAATTATAAAGGTTAAGTATACACCGTGAAATTTTAGTGGTTGTTTTCCCGCAGTAAAATGATTCTATCTTAGTAGTACAATAGATTTATGCAGTTCTTTTTCTTAAAATCAATAAATGCCGGTTTTACGAAAGGTTTATACGAAACTCGAAAGCACGTTGGAACCGCTTTATGTAGCCGCTAACCGCTTAGGGTGTCGAGATTCTTCAGCTTTAAGCATCGATTTCATGCGGCATGCAGTACCTGATTGCGTCACATCTTATAAAAGAACGATAGCTTCTTTCGAGAAACGAGAAACATTTTTTTCGAGAAATTATTTGCATGATTCGATAGTACATATTACTAAAGGCAAATCGTTCTGCCACGGGAAAACAACCACTAAAATTTCACGGTTTAGACACATATTTTACAATGCATCACTCAGTAACTCCTCCGTTACTTCAGTTTTTTGAAGTAACATTCAGAGTGAAAAGTAAATATATAGTAGAAAGTAAATACAACCAAAAACTAATACTAAGACTATTGCTTTAGTATTTTGTACGAACAAATACTGAGTTTTCAATGGAGAATGCTATTGATTTTAGGTAATTATGTAGCTTTGATGTCTTTGATATACTGAATAGATATATTGTGTAATTTGTTCGCTCATACAGCCAAAATTGAGTAAATATTTTGAAGTTCTGACATTGCGCTTTTCATACAAAATCAACGTAGTGCTATGACATCAGTATTTTTTTGGAAATTTATCATACAAAATTATAAATTAGTTTGTACAAAAATATACAATATGCCAATAAATAATGTCCCATTGTGAAATTGGGACACAGTAACATTCTCCATTACCAAGTGATTTTCAAAAATTTGCTGTGATATCAATACCTGAGAATTTCAGAATTTTTCGCTATAAAACTAACAATGCTACTTGATATAACATAGCCTCCACCAAGAGCATATGGGAGATATGTATTGCACAGGAACCAATCCTTCTCTTGCCATTTGCCTGTCAATCGGGCTTTTGCTCGACCATCAAAATAACCCCAATATAAACCATTATATGATGGCAGATGTTCCTTAAACAAATGGAAATAAATTTTATTAATTACATATAAAAAAAAAGCAATATATATTAACTGAACACAGTCAGACTTGATACATATTGTCTTTATTATCATCTTCAAATTAATTTGCATTACCTTAAATGTTACAAATTCACTCAATTCGGGACCCATCATATGGGGAGCATAATATTCTAAATCTCTTACTATTAAATCGATTCTTACAAAAGAGTCATCATCACACTTTATTACATACTTAAGTTTGTTGAGGTTACTATGGAACCACTTCATTGTGAGTAGCAACTTAGATGCTAAATTTTTATAACTATCCACAAAATCTAAAAGTAATAGATCTTTGTTGAGTTGATGTTCACTATTTAGTCTTTCCGACTTTTCCATGGTCAACCCTTGAGTTCCTATGGCAAAATATAATTTAATAAAGTTGTTCTTGGAACTTTCTTCTGCCCATGTGTGGTTCCACTTGTATAGTTTTTCTCCATTTTGCGTGAATATGTTTCCCGCCAGCTTCGCCCAAGTAGTACGAATAGTATCCCTTTTTGATTCATTATCAGGACTGCTCAAGACTAGCACTGCATATTCAACAGCAATATCTTGAGGAATCTCTTCGTTTGTTACTACGGCATCTGCGCACTCTAGTCCCAAGAAACTTAGTGTA
The DNA here is from genome assembly GCA_039566165.1 of Maruca vitrata. Classification (NCBI taxonomy): domain Eukaryota; kingdom Metazoa; phylum Arthropoda; class Insecta; order Lepidoptera; family Crambidae; genus Maruca; species Maruca vitrata. The sequence continues at coordinate 9,600,520 of CM076912.1, read as the reverse complement.
ACACCACAGCCTATATAAAAGAAAAATATGCTACACAGTAACATGCCTTTATATTTTCTTACAAAAACAAATAGCATCTTTACAGAGTTCTGTTATTTAGTGGTTTCCAGTCACAAGAGAAATTACATTTTTAAATCTAGAAGTCTAAGACAAACTAAATTTTATAGTCGCATACAAAATAAATATTTTTATGCACTTGGCAGTGGAAATAAACATTGAAAAAACCTGTAATTATTTATTTCTAATTTTGTATCCTAAAATGTCAAAATGACATTTCAACAACAGTTATAATGACGTACAAGTACAGTGTATCGATGATACTTAGTATGATAATCGATTTTATTTCGTAATCGACTACTTTATTTTATTTTAGGCAATGGTTCATAAATAACGCATTTGAATGAAAAACGCTATAATAATACGTCCCATCAATATTATCTATACTAATAATCATCAGCCTATAAATTCGTCCACGTCCACTGTTGGATGAAGGAACTTCCGCCTATCCTCGGCTACTTGCCTCCAGCTCCTTTCTACTTAATAGGGAAGTGTTTCGAAAGTTCTTCAATCGTTTTGTCACCCTTTTTACCCGACTACGGCAAAGCAAAAGGAGGGTTATGATTTTGACAGGCTATGTATGTATTTAAAGAACAGATCGAGCGCACTTATTTTACGCCTCCGGATTACTCCCTTCCAAACAACAGGGCAGTGTTTAAAAGATTTTGATGCTCCCACAGTACGGGTATACTGTACATTATTATACATCCAGACTTTACCTGCTCTTTTATGGCACGGTCCTCTCCGGGGCTTTTAAATTTTTATGGTGCTGAAGAGCGATCACAATTTCGTTAATGCTTACTTCTGGTAGGTCTCAGAGAAATGGCGTGTCAATATGGCTCCAGAGTCTTCATATCCGGGATCAGGGCGAGATGCATGCGAAGCGTTTAATTAGCCATAGTAATCTAAAGCCCCCGAAATTACTGCCGACATTAAAGTAACAACCCCCCCACTCGGTTTGGGCAACTTTGTAAGGTAGCTTCCTTTTTTCTTATATTTAAATTAAAATATACCGTGAAAGTCAAAAACAAATATTTATGTAATACTAAGACAATTTGTAGAATGTATGTATGTATATATACATCATAGCAATAAGTAAATTGCTATAATATCAATCAATCCCTACTAATTCCGCTAATGATCTATGATACTTTAACTTTTTTAAGACTTTTTTAAGTCGATTCTTATTAGTATCTATAAAATCGATTATTACTAAACTAAACTTTTGCTCCGGAGAGAAATAATAAGCAAGAGGTGAGCTGAGTCGTGTCGCGGTGCGGTCGGATAGCGTTGCGTAGCGCGTCGTGTGTGTGTCATGTGGTGGGCTGTCAGTCAGCTGTGCGTGTGTCAGTAAAAAATTACAGTCGACTGAAGCGGTTATTTCTTATCTCCTATATTTTACCCGTACGTTTTACCGCGGGTTTTATAATCTCCGGTTTGTTAAACGAATGATGCACCCTTGTGATACCTTTGACAGAAAAATATAACCACACCGGCACATAAAAAAATTATAAGTTTTTTTTTGTGGGTAATATTAGGTAACAATTCGTGTAAAAGTTAAAACACAGATTTTTCGAATTTATTCAATCTATTGTGGACAGTGGCCGTGGAAAATATGCAACTTGTATTCTGATCATAAAATCAACCCAGCTGATTCCGTCCGTCGAAGGCTGGTCGAATATGTAAGTATTAATAGATTATTCTAAATATCCGCTTCATACGTACTTCAAATAATGACTCCTTTTTCACATTCATATTACTTAGGTATTTGGGTTTTACAGAATTTTCATTGCCAGTTTTTGTATCATTATATTTTTTTTTTGGTTCTGTTTCATGTAGGTATTCAGTTAATTATGTGAAGCTTTTTTAATTTCAAACCCCCAATCTTTTGACAATCATTTGAACTTGGTGTTAAGTTTAGTAGTTTTTATACATGCTTATAAAAAACTCAATTTATAGTTTATAGATAATTAATATGTACATACTTGTCAATTTATACAGATACATTTTAATGAAATAACACACACAATACACTAATTCAACTTATCCTGCTGTATTTTTTCCTGGTTTATGTAACTGTTAATATTGTTATTTTAATGAAACCACTGATCACTTTATTATGATTGGACTGTTACAACAAACACTTTACTGTGAACATCAATTTTTATTGAAGCATTATTTAATTTTATTTCAGATTTAAAAATGGAGTCTTTAAAGAAAAAAGGTCGTCCACCTCATCCCCGAGCCCGGGCAAATCCATTTTCAGCATTAACATTTTCGTAAGTATAAAACAATTAAATGGTTGTTATATGTATAATTTGACTGTAAAGGTAGGTTTATTAAACTGTAATATTATTTGCTTATAAAATAGGTGATTCAGTTTTCCTTTATTCTGAAGACTCAAGTATTATCAGAATATAATTTCGTCTCTGAAGTGTTATAAATACATAAATAAATTAAATAACATGTTGCACAAGACTGAGTTAGTTTAGATTTGACATACCTACACAATTTTTAATATATTATTAAGTAGTGGTGTCAACCAACACTCATTCATATTTTTTTTTCATAGATGGACACTCCCAATGTTTTGGAGTGGTCTCAAGAGGGAAATGGAAGAACATGAACTCTATGAGCCACTTGAAGAACATGCTTCTGGTAAGTTTACTATTTTACTAGTTTAAATAAAGGTAGTAAATAGACAAATAGACACTCACTTAATTACAAAAACAGCTATGTATAAATTATATTATGTTAGATGATGACTAAATATTCACATTGAAGCTACTGGCATAAGCTTTATTAAAGTAATGTCATAGTAAGTATGTAAAGTTTGAAATTAAATTTTATTCATAGTCTTACATTATTACAATTATTTAAAGTTATTGAACATCAGATTATATTGAAATTTCCCAATCTAGTGTATGTACACACATGACACAATAAAAGTACAAGCAGATAAAAATAATCCCACGACTGTCGTAAGTTTCATGTGTGCAGACTAAATCGGGATTTGTGTCTAGTTTCGAGATTATCTTCTTTTAGAGATTACGGCCCTGGCTCTTACGACTGTTGCCCGATATCCACTATCGAATGATTACATGGTACAATCAACATTTAACATAACATTTTACGTACCCATTTACATTTCCCTGAGGGATAGCCAGAGATCACTTTCGGTAAATGTTGACTTAATTACACATTAACATTAATTCACACGACTGTCGGCTATTGTTCATTTGATTTTATTAAGTATTTTTATAGCAGCAAAGCAGTATTACATGACGACCCAAAGTTACAAGGGCCCGAAGTTAGTACATGCTCATTCTACTTTTCATGGCCGTAATTTGATCTGTGAGCATGAAAACGCATTTTGTCGTGTGCCGAAGCCTCGGTAGATCTTTTGTGGCAACTAAAGAGTAATTAAAGGTATAATCTCGCTTGAAATCTGTTACTAAGTGCGCGCTGACTGACTTAAGAAGGTCGTTTAAATACTTAGAAGCGTAGGTACTCGTCTTGAGTTTTTACAATATCCTAACTATGTAATCTTCGGTACATACGTGGATGCAATGGAAAAAATCGTGTGAAAAACGAACCATTGCTCGATACCGGTATTTACCGCATATTTGGTTTTCAATTGGACGCTAAACAGAAAACAAAAGTAATGTAACATTCACGATTCAATAGTTGACATTTGTAAACAGCACGAACAATGTATCTTGGGTAGACCAGACACATCGGAATTATCGCGACTTAATACGTATGACATATGAATGGATTTGAAATGTTTATGATTATTGCATCTATTGATTAATACTGTTGTATTTGACTAATATTACCGTAATTGAACGTATTGTTAGTTCTTGTAAAAGGTTCTTAAACCTGATTGAGACGATAAAGATGCAAATATTAAAAATAAATAAACTAGCTTTCCGCCCGCGACTTCGTCCGCGTAGAGACTTTTAACGGGTAAAACATGACTTCTTTAATATTCTTTATAGCGCAGTCGGTTAAAAAGTAGCCTATAACCTTTCCTAGGCTCTGGACTATATCTGTATCAAATTTCATTTAAATCGGTTCAGTACTCTATGCATGAAAGCGTAACAGACAGACAGACAGACAGACAGACAAAGAGAGTTACTTTCGGATTTATAATATTAGTAAGGATAAGGATTAATGAAGGCGTCCGACCGATTTCAGCCATGGCGGCCGATCTCAATTGAGTTCAGCCAAGTGCGCAGGACATATAGGTAGTGCACAAGTGTGCGCGCAAAAACAAGTGCACTCTCTATTCCCTTACTCTCATAATTCGGTGAGACGGCAATCTGACATGGCCGATGAGAGATCGGGCGTGACCACCGGCTTAACGTGCTTCCGAAGCACAGGCGTGCAACAGTTGAGTAATTTCTTTACTGAAAAAAACTCACAAATTTTGCTCAACCCCGGACTCGAACCGGGGACCTCTCGGTCCTAACGCAGCACTTGCTACCAATAGACCATCGAGGCAGTTAAAATAAATAATTAATTATGCGAATATATAATTAATTATGTAATTACTATTATTTAAACAGCTATTTAATATATTAATTATTACCGCGTACTACCCTCTTTGATGGTCGTGAATAGTTTTACCGTGGCCGTCCGTAGTGTAATTTACATACTGACCCGTGACTCGCCCTCACTTCGCTTCGGGTATATTATACATAAAAACCTTCTTGAATCCCTCTATCTATTTAAAACCGCATTAAAATCCGTTGTGTAGTTTTACAGATTTAAGCACACATAGGGACAGACAGGCGCGGGAAGCGACTTTGCTTTATACTATGTATTGATGTAACCTTCATTATTAAGCTATCGCAACAAAAACACTTCAATTCGATCGTGTAATGTTATTATTAACCAAATAGGTATTACGAAATAAATGTCTCAGATAAATTAGTAACCATACTTTTAAATAAGTGGTCCACCAATTCTTAAACTTTCTAAGTTTCCACGCATTTTTTTTATAGACTGACTCTATTTTATGGCTGGACTATAGGTAAGTAGCTATGTATTTGCTACTCCTAATAACGCGTGTAGACCCATAAAGACTAATATTTAGTGGACTATAGGTAGTAAATAATGGTTTAGGAAAAGCTCCGTTTTGAAACTATGTAATCGATTGTAGTCTAAGTATATTTTATCTATCTACACGTATATCTAATAAGCTACCATTGTTCAATATGGCAATTGTCCGACATTCACACATCTCGTGACTACTGTTTATAAAGCGATGTTATTTTTGCAGACCGCCAGACGGATTCTATAAATAAATAATTTAATGACCGGCTACTGACCATCTTAAAAACGCAAAATTATTAAAACCTACCGATTCCTTTTATCTTGTTTACATAAATGCTTTAGGATTACTCAAATAACACATAAAACCCCTTTACTAAATATCACAGAAGTACCTACTGTAGATAACATTTCCGTATGGTACAATTTAATTCTAGTCGCTTCGTTCGTTCTTTTGTCAAAAACTGCCAACAAAAAAGTTTGTACCTATGAAGCACAGAGATTAAGAATTTAGAACCTAGGGAACTCTAGTAACTACGCTAAATTCAGAGTTTACCATAACTATTTCTACAACTTGAACTATCAAGTTGAGTTGTCCAACCAATATCGGTTATGGCGGGCGATCTCAGTGAAGATTAGCGAAATCCATATCAAACACTTGCATTCTCTGTTCCGATGGTCTCATAGTTCGGTGAGTCATCCAACGATATGATCAAAATCAAAATCAAAATGTCTTTACTTATATAGGCAACTTACATGCACTTATAAATCGTCACATTAGTAATAATAAGATTCTACCACCGGTTCTACCATTCGATCTGCCGTGATACGGTGATTCCGCGCCTGATTCGTTAAGTTAGATTCAGCAAATTGTTTAGCACGTATTTTGGGCTCCAGTCATATTTTGTCATATGCTGATGACGTCACACGGGACAGCTGCCTTTATCGGCATCCGTTATCAGCTGGAGAGTCTAGTAGCCAACCAGGTGAAGGTCGCGCGCTCGTTGGTACTCTCTTTATCACGATATTCGCCCGTGTATTGATTTCCTAATTTCGTATGCAAAGCTGAATAAACTTCTGTGTTTGCTTTCCGGAATTGAACTAAAGTGGGGCAATGATAGAAAGACCTTTCGGTATTCTTGTGTTACACTTAAAGGCTGTGTCTATACCGAGATAGGTAAAATATTCTGAACAAATACTAGTATTGATTTTTTTGTATATTATAATTTTCGATATTTGTTAGCATCGCCAGAGGGCAAAGACTCGACATTAACAATTCAACAAACTGTGCGTGACTATAAAGTGGTTAATAGTCACATGTTCACCCTATTAGAACTAGCTTTCCTTTCACTTTCGGAAAGCTTAAAGCTTATGTGAGAGTACGACCTATATGCATTTACGCTAAGTAATCTCTATCTAGCGTTAACTACCTAACACTTATAGAGCTCTTGGACCATTAGTTTTTAGTGCGAGATGGTATTTATGTGACCTACCAGTATGTGTACAATATTATATCTACAATTATCAGTAACAGCCACTTAGTGACAAGACGTATGTAAGCAAACATATCTAACGCACCGAACGAAATTAAAAAACACCCGGAATCCTTAGTAAAAAACAAATAGGTCTGGTTCGTATTTGATGATATTTTTAGTTGGTTGAACTCGCTTATCATGTGCTTGAAAGATATTGATATTGATTTTTGGTGTTACATCCTCTTAAATAAGCAACAAACTTTGCATACATTGATTTGAAACCGAGATAAGTAACTTAAGCATTTGAATAACGGATATGCCTGAGTAACCAGTGCTATGGGGCCAGCCAGAGCCAGTAATCCAGTATTGTACTAAGTAGTTGTTTATAGTTTTTGGTAAGAGTACTATAATAGCGATAGTATGTAATATGAAATTTCTTAAAGCTTCCAACAGCAATCACAATTTCTTCTTGGTCTATCAAGCGCCAATCAACAACAACGATAGAACCTGGTTCATACTTGTGTTAGGTTTCAAAATAGGATAGGTATATTTATCAGTATTTATGTATTTTGGTAAACAGGTTCTCATCTGATGCCAGCTCGCCAAATTTTATACAGTGTAGGAAACACATTATGTTGAGGCCAACGGAACCCGTGACCTAAGATGATTTGGTTTTTTCATAGGTCCTCTCGGTGACAAGTTTGCCAGGCTATGGGAGGAGGAGGTGGCCAGGGCCGGCGGCAAGCGCACCCCCTCGCTGCTCAGGGTCATACTGAGGGCGTACGCAGCCAGGTGCATGCTTTACGGAGTCGTGCTGCTGTTAATGGAGTGCGGGATAAGGTTGGTGGTGTTTATGGATCATGGATACGCTAGTGTGTGTTATCGATGTTCTTTTGTTTTTTTTGGATTCTATACTTGTCAACAACATTTCGCATTTCGTTGCTGCTTGTCATTTCCTAATTGGGATCGCGGTCACTTTTACTAGTCAGCTATCGACTGGATGCACAGGATCCTTTTGTATTCACCTTTGAATAGTTTTTTTTTTAATGGATCATGCATGCTGACTAATGGAATCACCACTGCCTTAGCCAACGATATGGTATAGATAACTTCAAATGTGTCCTAAAAAAGTAAAAGCAAATTGTTTTTAATCTAACTAAATCATTCTATACATTAACGCAAAATATGCAAAGTGTATCTTTCAATTATAATTTAGACTCATATGTCCTGAATTAAAACAAACACTCAACAGGAAAATTCTAATTGCATCTTGTTTGAACTCATGTTTTACAAAGAGACCGAGGTAATTCTCAGAAACATGATTCATAAGCTGTTTTCCACTATAATAACAGTGCAGTACAATATACTTCCCCCTTATTGATAATGACAGGGTAGGTACCATTGTATACTTATAACACGATGGAACAAACTAAATCAAAAACGGCCTTTTAAATAGGTAAGTGTGCAAGACCAAATTTTTTCACCAAAATATTACATTTCTATAGATACTTCTTCTAGGCTTTAATGTTCAAGCATTAATACAAGTACCTAGTGTTTAGAATTAGCTGTGATCGTCCTGAATCACCATAATGGCGTCGATACAAACATAAAAGGCCTATCATGAACTTTGAACCGATACGCGGATGGTGAAGACTGTAGACACGCTCAACGCGCAATCATTGTGCTTTTAATTAAAAACGAGGTTACTAACTACTAAATCGTAATATTACGGAGTTGTACACACAACCAATGACAAGCTAATTAATATTGTCGGTTATTGGCACGAGCATCTATTATTGCGTTAGTGTATTATGACGTGTCAATCTAGATAAACTGAGTAGTATTGGATAACGATGCGTCTATATCCGCAGTATAATTGTGATGCGATGCTCTAGCTTTAATGACCTTAATTATCCACTATAAGGGCACTGGGGCATTTATTTGTATAGATATTTAGATAATTTGTAGCCTTAAAACACTGATTTACAGATTCAGAAGAGTTTTTACGATGCTAAGATTACTGATCTGGGTCTCATGTCTATTCATGTAATGATTCAGAGTTCAATGTCTCTGCTTCAAAACAGACAAAAGTATTGTACAAAGTCGTTAAATATGTATTTATTTCGTTTAAATGTACATAGTTACTACTATATATTACTTGCGTAAGTATAATATAAGTATCAGTCATGGCTCTCAGACATGCGATGGCCCACAGGAAATGAAATTGGCCGATAAGAGACTATCTGTTGTATTTACATTAAGATAAAGAATTACATGCGTGCGATAAAATCAACAATCTTATAAATCGAAACAATAACCGTTCTCGGCTAGACAAACGTTGTGATAAGATAATCTATTTGTGGATAGTTGTAGAAGCGTGCCGCGTGTTTAGCCGCGAATGATTAGATAGCGCGAACATCGTGCACTCGACTTGTTTATTGCTCAATTGGCTGCGATTGCACTGTTGTGATGACCGCGGCTCGCTTAATTGTCCGCGACAATGTATTGTAGCGAACTTTAATTTGTGACACACATACACCGTATTGTACGACGACGACGTTAGTGCCTCACAAACAAATACTAAGATTACTCTGTATGTTATCTTTGCCTAGGATGTCTTTGCTCTGTCTTTTATGCTGATTTTTTGCGGTTTTTAAAATTATTATCACTGCTCGTACTTATGGCGGAATTATGGAAAGCAAATTCAGTAATTAAGAATTTGTAGTAAGAGAGCATACGATGCATTGATGGTAAATGTAGACATTGGCTACCTATTCAGTTTGTCCGTTAGAGTTATTTCTTTTAATAAAATAAGAAATCTACAGGCAAATGCAGGTTTTTATGTCCAAAGAAAGATGTTATGTAAAGCGTATGAAAATATTACATGAAGTAAAAAACCTCCAGAATGTCTTTAAACATTTAATGTAATTCTCTATGTAGGTACATTTATAGTTACGTAAAACAAAATTCAAACAAAAACATTTAAACAAAAAACAAAATTTTTCTAAGATATCCAACCGACCGAACATTAGAATGACTATCTGTCTATATGAATGTCTGTAAGACAGACATATCTTATTCACAAGAATATGATTTGTTTTTTTACAAGCTTTTATTTAACTTGCAATGTATGTATGTATGTATGTATGTTTGTGTGTTCGGGTGGAATTTTATAACTCAATTTTAAGGCACTTGCCCTCAACCGATTGAGCTGAAATTTTGCATGCACGTGTATATCCGATGACAATGCAATATTATTATGACATGGAGCTGATCTGATGATGAAGTCGGAAGATAGCCATAGCAACTCAGTAATTAAATAACATAACCACATCGAGTTTGGGCTCATTTCATTCGACTAGATGAGTACTTTGGTGCTAGATAGTAACCAAGGTCTGATGATGGAGCCGGAAGACAGCCAAAGGAACTCAGTACTTAAACGACACAACCAAATCGAGTTTGGGCTCGTTTGATTCGCCTAGATGAGTACTTAGATGCTAGATGGTAACCAGGGTCTGATGATGGAGCCGGAAGACAGCCAAAGGAACTCAGTACTTAAACGACACAACCCCATCGAGTTTGGGCTCGTTTGATTCGCCTAGATGAGTTGAATGAGATGAACAGACTTAGGAACTTACAAGGTGAAAACTAAAAAGTATAAAATAAATTAAGGTAAAAAAATCTTTAAAAACAAGCTTTTATTTAAATGCGCTAAAAGAAAAAAATAAACTTTTACACTATAACTTTACTGTCAACTTATAACATTTCAAATTCAACATATTTGACACAATTTATATGTTTTAAAAGCTTGTCGCGAGATTTAAGTACCTACTCGTAATTTTAAAAGCAAGTTTTAAAATACCTGCCTATTTAAAATTTTAAACTAAGAAAGTAAATACGAGTACTTAAATCTCGCGACAAGCTTTTAAAACATATAAATTGTGTCAAATATGTTGAATTTGAAATGTTATAAGTTGACAGTAAAGTTATAGTGTAAAAGTTTATTTTTTTCTTTTTAGCGCATTTAAATAAAAGCTTGTTTTTAAAGATTTTTTTACCTTAATTTATTTTAATTAACTTTTCAAATGTGCATGATACAGTTATGTTTACTTACACTTGTCAATGTAATTAATTATCTTTTAACGTAATTGTGTTAACATTATGAATGTCATAATAATGATGCATTTGCTAACCTACAGTTACCCTGCAAATTGTTATTTTATAGAGCGTGTGAACGACCATTTATTGCCTGATAAACCTAAGGTTGGAAACAATAATAATATAGTGATTTAACTAGTAAACCTTGGTGGAAGGTAGCGTGAAGGTAGCACGTATGAAAATAGAAATGCAATGTTTTATACGTGATGATTATTGTCTATATCTATACTTAACTTATCAATATCATTGTACTTTTATAAAACTGTAAAGAGGTCAATTCTTTACATCCTTACTAATATCACAGATAACATAACTATACAGATACCCCATCCCATACATTAAAACGTAGACATCATAACTCGGGCATCTCTCGCGCCATGTCTGTTTTCCGTCTTGCACACCAGACGTCGCTAGCGAGAGCGAGCCATTCCCATCCAGTGTAAAAGCATGTCGAAAAAGCACATCAAAAGATGTCGCTGTAAAGGCTCCAAAACAGCTTTACTATAATATATAAATATAGGGTAGGGATATATATATTATAGGGTCGCGGAACGACAATACGCGCGCGCGTGTAACCGAACCTCACACAAGAGCAGGGTTGCCTCCTTGAAGGAAAACGTCTCGCGCGCAAAATTCAAAGGACTGTCTACTACGACATAGTGCGAAAGTGTACCAAAACCATATGTTCGTGAAGTTGATATTGCTTCGAAGCTGCGTGTCACTTGTACAAAAGGAGATGTGAGGGCCTTTTTCGATATAACAATGATTGTTAGGTACATTTTTTATTAGAACATTTAAATCATTTTTTTTTAATTATTGTATTGAAATAGCTAAGTTAATTATTAAATATTGAATTAATAAATGTTGTTATGTAAATTATTACATAACAATAATAATTTACTAATTTACATAACAATATTTATTAATTCAATATTGATGAGTCATTATTATAGTCGTTTTAATTTAATAAAAACGTCAATAATAAAATAGCAGAGAGCGTGCCCTTAATATTTTAATCTGTGTAGCAGCGCCGTGTGCGCGCGGCAGCCCTCTTGAGTTTTAGAGCAAGCGCGGCCCGGTCGTCGATAGGCTATCATCGCGCGCAAGTACATCGTGCCGCGCGAGAGGCGGACGAAACTTTAGACTTTGTTAAAATTTATTTAAAATAAAGTTGTTATTTTATGATGCGTAGTGAACCATTTATTTAAATCAAATTGTAATAGTGATTTATGACAATGCAATAGGGACAGTGGTTGTTATGCTTGCCATTTTTATGTTAATCAGTAAGATTTAAGCAAATCAATATTATTATTGAAATCGAAACTTAAATTTTTGGCGAAATCAGACAGCCAAAGACATTTAAAGTTGGGTGGGCAAGTCCATTTCAAAATTGCGAAAATCATTTAAAATTTCGTTGTCATCATATAAATAACAGAATTAGTAACATCTTTCATTATGAAAACATATCCATAAACGCAGCTTTTGATGAACCTTCCAAACAAACTTCCTAGGCGCTGCATACAAAGAACTTGCGTGTGACGTCACACGCCAGGGGCGGTTTGTATGGAGCGTTTTTGAGCTCGCCCAAATAATGTGCATTTAAAATTGTAATATCTCGTCGAGCTATTGAGACATCAAAGCGATACTTTCAACAATGTCTTTGTGTTCGAGTGGTCCATCCAACTATATCAAAATAAAAAAATAGTCAAATACCCTATTCTAGAATGTACTTAAAACGAGAAGAGACTTAAAAGTTCACGATAGAAGAAATTCGAGTTATTGTGTTAAATAATATCTATATCATGTAAAAAATTATAATATAATATTTCTTCTCTGGATGGCTGATTGGCTCGATGGCGTATTGGATAGTGCCCCTGTCTCATGCGTCAAGAGTCGTGGGACTCTTGGGTTCGATTCCCACTCGGGTCAAATATTTGTTTAATCGAACATCGTTGTTTGCGCCGTGTTTGGTGTGCTATGTATATACGTATTTTTAAGTTTATTTGTGATTTGTGATACGACTACTTACCACGGAATGAACATAATGAAAGTGATATTGTATTATATTTATTTTATTTGAAATATATATTTTTTTAACAAAAACTCGAAAAATATTGAAAAAAGATTTTTATGCCCAATTATTAATAGTTGAATATTTTTATTTCTTGTTTTAGTTGCTATTCAAAGCTCTAATGTAAATTTAAACATCTAAATTCTATTTATTTATCTATTTAAACGAGGATCTTGTCCAGGCGGGGTCAAGAATGCGATTTTTTCCAATTTTTAAACTAGATAGTTGAATAGTTTTTGTTGCATTAGGGAATATTCATTCCTACAATTCGGAGAAATGATACAAAATATTACTCCAAGGAAGAGATTAATCATTCTTGTAATTGATAATCAAGTACCTCTTATAATCGTGTCATATATCATCTTGTTTAAGGAAAAGAAATTAAATAATCTAGAATTATAATTTATTTAATACAAAATATACTCGAACAACGCCATCTAGTTGATGATTGACTTTTGTCATTTTTTGAACTAGATGGCGTTCTACCAAATAAGCACTCACGAAAACTACAATTTTTATTGCGAATTTAAATTTATGAAAATATTTATCTAAAAGGGTTTTAATTTATTTGATTATTTATTATTATATTTTTAAATACTAGCTTATATATTTTTAATGGTTGGATTTATCGTTTTCTGGGATTTGCATAATCATCATCAACGAATGAATACTCGTGTCGCCATCTGTTGTAGTTTTTGGGAATATCATTTTAAATGTATGGGATGAGACCCCATGCTAATATCCTTACTATCCTTACTTCCTTACTAATATTATAAATGCGAATGTAACTCTGTCTGTCTGTCTGTCTGTCTGTCTGTTACGCTTTCACGCATATAGTACTGAACCGATTTAAATGAAATTTGGTACAGATATAGTCCAGAGCCTGAGAAAGGACATAGGCTACTTTTTAACCGACTGCGCTATAAAGAAGTAATGTTTTACCCGTTAAACATATCTACGCGGACGAAGTCGCGGGCGGAAAGCTAGTTAAATATATATTCAATGTAAATTGGAGGATAATTGGTGATCGGTACTCATGCCAAAAATGCTATCAGTGATTTTTGTCTGTCGTCTATCTGTCTGTCTGTATGTGCAGGCATAAGATATAAACTACTAAATACATTTTGACCAAACCGCTATTGGGCATGATTGTAGACTCCATACTCCTGGCCAGGCTATATAACATATCGCTAAGATACATGGGAAAGTAAACGATTGTAAGAGACATATTATAGATTTTTCTATCCCGTATGTCATTTAGAATTTATTTGTGGTCTGAAATGTCCAGTCAGTGGTCTCCTGTAATATCTGGTAGTCTCACCAAATATTTCCTTATTATTGAGATTAACCACCGAATAAAAAACGAGTACATTCCTGCAAGTGATGTTAATTTGGATATATTATCTGCTACATATTTATGTTTTGCTCAAATATACGTATTAAAAATTGACTACTATTGCATTTATGTCCAGTTATTATCTAAAGCAGTGCGAAAGACACCAGGACACGGGAGTTCAATAATCCGCCGCAGTCGACTGTCGCGAGCCGGTTCGAAGTATTGAGGTTACTGTTTAAGGTTACATATTATAGATATCTAGAGGCATAATATGTTGTTCTATTTCTTATGTGTTGTGCTATATTGTTTTCTTATATTTACTCCAAAAGACGAAATCGCAACTTATATTTATTTCATGTTTGTGTCATTTTTGTTTTTTTACAAGCTTTTATTTAACTTGCAATGTATGTATGTATGTATGTATGTTTGTGTGTTCGGGTGGAATTTTATAACTCAATTTTAAGGCACTTGCCCTCAACCGATTGAGCTGAAATTTTGCATGCACGTGTATATCCGATGACAATGCAATATTATTATGACATGGAGCTGATCTGATGATGAAGTCGGAAGATAGCCATAGCAACTCAGTAATTAAATAACATAACCACATCGAGTTTGGGCTCATTTCATTCGACTAGATGAGTACTTTGGTGCTAGATAGTAACCAAGGTCTGATGATGGAGCCGGAAGACAGCCAAAGGAACTCAGTACTTAAACGACACAACCAAATCGAGTTTGGGCTCGTTTGATTCGCCTAGATGAGTACTTAGATGCTAGATGGTAACCAGGGTCTGATGATGGAGCCGGAAGACAGCCAAAGGAACTCAGTACTTAAACGACACAACCCCATCGAGTTTGGGCTCGTTTGATTCGCCTAGATGAGTTGAATGAGATGAACAGACTTAGGAACTTACAAGGTGAAAACTAAAAAGTATAAAATAAATTAAGGTAAAAAAATCTTTAAAAACAAGCTTTTATTTAAATGCGCTAAAAAGAAAAAAATAAACTTTTACACTATAACTTTACTGTCAACTTATAACATTTCAAATTCAACATATTTGACACAATTTATATGTTTTAAAAGCTTGTCGCGAGATTTAAGTACCTACTCGTAATTTTAAAAGCAAGTTTTAAAATACCTGCCTATTAAAAATTTTAAACTAAGAAAGTAAATACGAGTACTTAAATCTCGCGACAAGCTTTTAAAACATATAAATTGTGTCAAATATGTTGAATTTGAAATGTTATAAGTTGACAGTAAAGTTATAGTGTAAAAGTTTATTTTTTTCTTTTTAGCGCATTTAAATAAAAGCTTGTTTTTAAAGATTTTTTTTTTTAAATTATTGATTGAAAACTCTTTCGATTGAGTGCTATGTTTATCCGATGCTAATCAAAATTACACATTTTATTTATTTAGTGATTTATTAATATTAATTAATACAGTTTCAGTTTCCTGTTAACGTTAGGAGTTGACAATAAGAAATATCTCTGAGAGTTTCTTAGGTAGCTCGATAATACTCCCTGCATTAAATTCAGACAGCGTAAAGTAGATGCTTCCGCTGACAATCTTTTTGGGTTCCGAAAATAAAAAAGAAATTGTTGTTTTGTAAGATCACTTTATTGTCCGTCAGTGAACAAAACCCTTTGTTTTCGGAAACTAGAGGAAGTATCATATTGAAATGAATATCAAATACTTCGTTCGGCGGTTCCTTTAAACAGTAAAATTCAAGCTTCTAAATCAAGTCACGAGCGTGATTCAAAGACACAGTGTTTTATTTCCTTCCCATTGACCTGGACCTAGAGTTACGGGATTTGACAAGAAGCCAGGTCTCCTATCATTATAGGTAATGGTAAAACGAATAATTGAAAATTGATGCGTCTGTCACAAAACAAATAGAAATTTTCTCCTTTGTATCTTGTTAAAAACAAACTATGTGTTTGAATAAAGTAACATTACATACAAGTCCGTCCTGAACCCTCATATCGCGAGTCCGTCTCGTACTTGGCTAGCTTTTTTATCGCTAGAATTCTTTACATAGTATTTATCGCCATAAGTACTTACAGTGTCATTCTTATGACGTACATACATTGCTACTTTAAACATATGACGTCACTCTGTTAGACAATCAGCGCATAATTTTACGCAATGTAATGAATGATGTAGTGTAAATATTATGAAGGTCGCATTATTTGTTTGGAATTTTTTAGGAATTGGGTATTTCCGAGTCTACGGTTTTGCTGTGCTGACAAACGTTATGTCGTACTTCTAATAATCATATTTGATACAGCAAATAAGGAATAGTACTGTATTAGAAAATCGTGTTCTACTACTGATTTTCCTATTATTATCACATGTCCATGGCAAGCGATGGGTAATTCAAGTCTTCAAATAGTTGCTGGTAGTTGTCATTTAGGAGGAAAAACACGGCTCTCAAAATAAACCCAGTGTAGGTATTGCATTTATAGGTTAAGTAGCCGATCTTAGCCACCTAACGTTGTGATTACATTCTGGTGTTATTTATAATCGGATGCTAATTTATCATATAGGTATGTTTTAAACTAAACGCGATCAACATTTTATTGAAGTCTACACCTATTTTAAAGTTTCAAAACATGTTATGTGCTATTAATGAGTCATTGAACTTTGACCATTGTATATGTTTAGACCAATAATGAAAAAATGGCAGAGATAACTACATAAAGCCGATGAATCATTGAAGCGCTTACGTGTGTCATTCACACATGGCAGTATGTGAAAATAGCCATACAAATACGGGATTTCCTTCGCGAATCGCGAGTAGGAATAATGTATGTCATCATTTGTCTTTTTATACACGCGCTATCAATCAACTGTCGATGACTGTAAATACATATATCATAGGAATCTCTAGTATTTGACCCATGGCAGACGATTGCATAATGCTATTACGTTATATTCCACTGGTCGACAGAGATTTTGCCACATGAAGCAAAGTAATGTTTTTTGAAAGTCTTATATGCGCTAAACATGGATATCTTGAAGAATTTTTTGTATTAGCTCATATTATTGAGATATCCCAGCCTAAAAATGGACAAAACGCGTTTTCGGGTCGCTTTCTGAGACATGTTGTAAAATTTCATATACTTTTGACAAACATTTACAAACGAGTCAATAAAGTGTACCTCTTGCTCTTAAAAATACCGCTGCGTTCATTCAGATATCACTTTATTTTTTCAAGATATTCAATTTTGAAATTTCTTAATTTTACTCCATACTTTTAAAATCTTACTGTTTGTATGGGGCTAAATTCTAAAATTTCACAAATAAATATCTTGAAGTAAAAAACTGATATCTGAGCAAATCCAACGATAGGTATGTTTAGTGGCACGTTACGTTTAATAAATTGACACAGTTGTAAAAGTTTATCAAAAAATATATGTCCAAGAAAGAGACCCGAAAACGCGTTTTTTCGATTTTTTAAGCTGGGATATCTCAAAAATTTGAGCTAATAGAGAAAAGTTGTTTAAGAGGACCATGTTTATCGCACCGAAGTCATTCAAAAAACCTTACATTGGTTCTTGTGGCATAAAAACACATTAGTTTTGTTGCCCAGTGTTATCAAGCATTATGTTACCGTTAATCAATTCGTATCAATTTATTTTTTGTATACCGATCAAGTACGCAGAGGAAAATCCATTAACAAAAGATTGCTAAACGTATCAAGTCTCTTCATTTAGCCTATATAATATGTGCAATACCCTACTACCGATAAGTAGACGATCTATTATACCCACGTGTATTGCTGTATGTACTACCAGACGATCTATCATACCCACATGAATTTCTGGTGTGAAATCCCTCTGGTGTCAAAACTGACCCTTATATTTATATATTTATGTATATTGGTGGGTGTATAATATGTTGGTAAAGGACAAGAAGACAGTTCTGTGTTCCTTATCCGAGAGTCGTAGTAAAATCGATCTTCCATTCCTCCCCAATCCTAACCCTATCCCGCCTCCCCCTCCAGGATCCAGCAGCCCCGCATGCTGGGTTGCTTTATCACGTACTTCGGGCAAAGCGAGCGCTACCTCATCCACGAGCGGCTGGTCCGGCTCCGCGACCAGGTGTTGCGCGCGCGCATGTTCGCCGTCAACATCTCGGGGGAGAAGTGAGCTCTCCAGATGATGATGATCGTAGTTAACGTGTAGTTTAGGCGTAGTTACTTAGGAGTTGCTGTTTGTTTGCTGCAGGAGTTGTAGTTTTTTTACTGACAGTATTGATGATCATAGTTCAGTTGTAGAACCTTCTGTTATGGTTTTTTAGATATTTTCAAAAATGACTAGGTGTAATCAAATACATTGTGTTGTCAGTTTCAGGAAATGTTGAAATACTGCTTTTAGAATATAAAATTTAATATAATTATCAGTACTGAATTTATTGACGATATACGTATGTGTACTTTATATAATAGGTAAATATATTAAAATTGGTAAATATTAAAATAAAGTAATTCTGTAGGTAATAAATTTTAATACTATAACATGTTGTAAACTATAATGTTAACGAGTATGTTTACGTTGGCCGTTAAAGATAAATCACTGGATCATTACGATCTATAATATCGCCTACATTTCTCACCAGGGTAGCGCAGCCGGTCTTCCTGGGGAAACTGGTGGAGTACTACAGTCCGAAACAGAAGAGCATGGATTCGTCCGAAGCGTACCTGTACGCCGGCGCGGTGGTGCTGTGCTCCGCACTCAACGTGTTCGTGGTGCATCCGTACATGATGGCCATCCTGCACATGGGCATGAAGTTCAGGGTCGCTTGTTGCTCCCTCATCTATAGGAAGGTAAGAAGGAATGTGAATTGAATTTTAACGTTTTAAAAGTCGCGAACATGATGGGTTTTACCATAATGTCAGTAATGTGCTACCGCTATTATCGTTTGAAAACCTATTTGAATTCTAATAGAATGCGAAAGTCTTCAATCTTATTGTAATTTTTAGAAGTATGTAGTTAGCGTTATATATTACATACGAAGGGATCGGAGTATGAGTAGTTATACTACTGGACAGTGCTACGCGTCAATTTCTACGGGAGACATTTTACATACATTGAGGGCTGTATAATATTGTTGGTTTATAAGGAACACTTTTTGGTCTTCAATCCGAAGGTTACTTTCTCTCCGAATTAGATATATATTTCCTGGAAATCAAGGCGTGTTTGTTAAGCTAGAATAATATTCTATTGGACATATATTTTACGCGGTTGTGAGATAACTACCATAGAAAAGATGGACGTTTCGTGTCGATATAAAGAAACTATAGTCTCTAGTTGGACAATGTATTGTTATGCTTCGAGATAATTCCAATGCAGCTCATAACATTATGACTACCGTTTTAAATGACATGATTCAAATTCGTTATCGTATTCGTTTCGCGTTCATTGGACCGGTGTCCATTGGCTGATGTCATGGGTCGAAGCGACGTAGGTACTGCACCATTGTTGATTCCTAACGGGATATCATGCTTTGTACGAATATTACGATATCATTGCGTCCTTGAGGACATTGTTGTGAGTTCTCATGATTGTGATTCTGCGGCCATATTTGGAATTGCATCCTCATCAAAATGATGATTAAATATCGTTGTACGTAAACGTATTAACTTCGTCTGTCATAAACTATTATGGTATAATCAGGATCTTTTAAGTAATACCTGGTAGTATGGCTGGGAAGTCATTAATATTACATACTTCATGTCATGCGAGGTTAAGGCCATGTAAACAAAATCAATTTAGAATTATGTCACGTTCTCACAATATTGCTTATGTAAATGCCATGAAAATTATTGTAGGTTGATTTTTTAAGCAGACATCAATCTAAATTAGTACAGACTTCCTTCATATCCTTCCATTCTTGTAATATAATGAATATTTTATCTGAAATCTGCTGATTAATGTAACTTATTTATATTTAAATATTTTGTATATAATAGTTAAAAAAGAGTCCTGGTCTTTCAATATGTATTTCGGTTAAGGATTGATTAAATAGGCGATCATTCCTTCTGTGTAGAAAGAACTAACAGTCATCATTCATGACGGGTAAGGGGACTTGGATGAGACTTCTTCCATGTGTAGTAAAAAGCAGCATGAATTAAAAAACAAAATAACGATCGTCAATTGTTCCAGTCGCTCCGGCTATCGAAGACGGCGCTCGGCGAAACGACGGTCGGCCAAGTGGTGAATCTGCTCTCGAACGACGTGAACCGCTTCGACGTGGCCATCATCTTCCTGCACTACCTGTGGATCGGCCCGCTGGCCACCGTCATCATCACGTACTTCATGTGGCTGGAGATCAGCTGGGCGGCGGTGGTCGGCGTCGGGTTCATGTTGGCGTTTATTCCTTTGCAAGGTAAAATTAACCTTTATGCTTTTATGCTAAGGATGGAATTCCAAACTGGCCATGATCTTGCTGCTCTACCTGACCAATCGGCTCGCTGGCCAACGTCATCATCACGTACGAATATTCCGTTACGATGTATAATGTTTGGTAAAATATACTATCAATCTTAAATATTCACAATAAATTAGTTAGATATAGTGAATTTAGCATGTAGGTGCACGTGAGCGTTTCGGTACTAATTTAGAAACATAAAACGCGAATAATTATTGCGATACTGTATGACTGATTAATTATTGAATATTATTCATTTGCATTCCAGCCTTAAAAATTTACTCAATACTACACATATATTGTTAGTAGGTACACTTACACGTGCACTATAATTTAGGGAGAGACTGACTGATTTAATTTAGTTACTAAAACACAAGAGTACGATTTGATAATATACACCTGAATTAAAGAAATGCCAGGAATCCTAGCATACCGTGCGTTATCCTTTGTCTTATTGTTCGTGTAGGTATTTGTTTAAGTAATTAGTCCAAAGTCACATAGAAACAATAATTCTATTATGCCTACACTGAAACGGCGCTTCACGCGTCAGATGACTTGATAATGAGACGAGACTTCCGAAAAAAAGTGTATGGACAATTACCATACGGTGTTCTACGTAATGGTTTAGTACTCAAGGTTGCCAATTTGTGACCGTGGAAACTACTCGAGAGTAACTGCACGGACTAAATACGAACTTAATAGAAATCACGTAATGATTACGTGCTGTTTACTGTACTTTAGCCGTAGGTATGTGACCAAAATGTTATGCATGAATTTGCTTTTATACGGTATTCATTATATGAGGGATAAAAATAAAACAATAATTAAGAATTTTTGTAGAAATTTATGTATGCACTCTTAGAGAATACACATTCCTTTTTTTAAGGATTTTGATTTCTGAACTTACAAGGAAAATCGAAACCTTTGTAAAAAGCGATAACTCCACGACGTATTGTCTATTAAGTGCGCGTGCAGTGCACAATAATCGACTACTACTTTCAGCGCTAATAAGTTGTTAAATAATATTGTTAAGGAACCCGACAAGCACTTTACAGCGTTCGTGGTCATAGGTGACAAAGTAAGTCTACGCGATATCCGACATGAACGCGAGTTTCATCAGTTTCATTTCAGATAACGAATATACGACATGTTACAACAAGGGGCTAATGTATTGTCTTACGTCACGTTTCCCGTACAAAGTTTCTTTGTTTCCACAGCGTACCTTGGCAAGCGTACGTCGGTCCTGCGGCTGAAGACGGCTCTCAGGACGGACGAGCGCGTGCGACTCATGAACGAAATCCTCTCCGGCATCCAGGTCATCAAGATGTACACGTGGGAGAAGCCGTTCGCAGACCTCGTCGCTAAGGCTAGGAAGTAAGATACATATACCTTCTTACTCAAAGGTCGCTTAGTTTTCTTATGAATCAGGAAATCTTCGTGAAAAGTATGTTGTATTAGACTACATATCGTTTGAGTATTATGTCGTATCATTGAATAAAATGTTTTTAAATATTACAATGTAGAGTCAAAGTCAAAAGTTGAAGATTCCTTATTTATATAGGATTTTTGTAATTTCAAATACAGATAGTTGTATGATTGTAAGTACCTATAATGGAACGCAACAGTCGATGAGTGCAGTTAAATAAACTATAAAATTGCACTTACAGCGTGTTCACACCTAGCGATTTTTGGGCGATTTCGATCGCGGCGATATCGTACGATACGTATGATACGCCTCATGCCTCATCCAACCTACCGGCTTAGCGCATGCGCCGCATTCTACAGCGCAGGTCCGTTCATATTGGAAACTAGCTGTGCCAGCGACTTCGTTCTCGTTTCCCCCGTTTTTTACACATTTTCCATTGTATCTTTGCTCCTATTGGTCGCAGCGTGATGTTATATAGCCTAAAGCCTTCCTCGATAAATGGTCTATACAACGCAAAAAGATTTTTTCAAATCGAACCAGTAGTTCCTGAGATTAGCGCGTTCAAACAAACAAACAAACAAACAAACTCTTCAGCTTTATAATATTAGTATAGATTAGTATAGATATGAACGCAGCACGCAGCGAAATCGCGGCGGTATCGCCGCGATCGAAATCGCCCAAAAATCGCTAGGTGTGTGTTCACACTTAAAGCCTGACTATTTAAAATAGTTAGTGATTAGCGTTCGATTTAACTTATAAGGTCTGTTGCTATTGATTTTCTGTTGTGTCTACTTCTTAGACAGAGAACCGGTTACAGTCCATCGGCGGTTCCGATTTTAGATCATACATAGTAAAGTACATAACGAGTATGACATCACACCCT
The DNA here is from genome assembly GCA_039566165.1 of Maruca vitrata. Taxonomy (NCBI): domain Eukaryota; kingdom Metazoa; phylum Arthropoda; class Insecta; order Lepidoptera; family Crambidae; genus Maruca; species Maruca vitrata. The sequence continues at coordinate 9,577,623 of CM076912.1, read as the reverse complement.
AATCTCCACAGACACGAAATAAAGCAGATCCGCGCGACGTCCTACATCCGCGGTGTGCTGACGTCGTTCATAATGTTCACGACTCGCATCTGCCTGTTCTGCTCGATCCTGGCGTACGTGCTGGTTAATAACGTCATAGACGCGAAGCAGGTCTTCGTCATCACCAGCTTCTACAACATACTGAGGCAGACGATGACTGTGTTCTTCCCGCAAGGTAATGAAACAAAGTATTGGGGATGATCTGCGGGCTTAGACAAAGTTCGAAAAGAATAAAATGTATGAGATTGACATTAGACGCGATCACGTGGTCAACCTAAGGTCAATTCCATACATTTTATTATTTTCGACCTTCGTTATCGTTTTGATATTATTACTTTTGTTTCTAAGCCCCCTAACCTGTGTGCATAACTATTGTAAAATACATTCACTTCACTCGTACTGAGAAATGTCCGCGTTTAATAATATCAGTGATTGACGGTTTAAACCAATGAATGGTTATTTGTCTTATAAAATTCAAGAGGATACTTACTGTGCCTGCTGTATGTTACACAACTTGTATTTAATTTCCACTACCGGTGTTAAACGATAGATTTATTTGAAAGTTAGTTCCATTTCGTTTACTGTGTAAAAGCAGGACAATCGTTGATCTTATGATTTTTTTGAGTATTGACCTAATAAAAAAAGACTAGAGACAAGAATAATAAAGCCTTTGTATTTATTTAATTTTATTGGATAAGAACAAATATAATGTACTGATGACGCCATTCTTTAATCTTACAGTTATGTATTGAAATACATATGTTCCAACTTTTGAAATAGTAAGTGAGTCAATGTCAAACAATAATGATGTTTTATCTCGGTCATTAGCTGTTCTATTATCACATGTTTATACTAAAATTACGGTCATTCACTGACCACTTTTGTGCGAGAAACAAAGGTAAACTCACGTTTTGCATTTAAGTTTCATTGTCTCTTGATAAGGTATCTACATAGTATGTATATATATATATATTTTGTTGCTTCATCTTAAACACGTAAGTCCGTTGACTAATCGTGTTCCGTTACTATGAATAGGATAAGAACGATAAGAGATCAGAAATTACAATAACTGCCTACACATCTACTACACGTACTTACTTGTATATTGTATAAGTCGTATGACCTTGTACTTTAAATATTTTGTTAGATGATCTGATACATACCTATTAGAGGAAAAATATTATTCTCAATGAACTCTGGTATTAAAGATAAAGCTAGTACGTATGTACCTAACTTGTTACGTTAAGAACAATGTTATATTACAAAGATTTTCTCTTAGCCAAAACAAATTGACGTAAAGTTAAGCGATAACATTCGAAATAAATATTTTTTAAATAATGTAAAATGATACATTTATCTTCATATTTACCTTCATAATAGGGTGTTTGACACGTGCTGATATTATATTAATTAAATAAGCACGAATAAACAGCGAAATAATCACATCCATCATACTTGGGATTCACTAATACTTTTCTATTTCGCCCGTATTAGTAGATTCGATCCCTGCCGTCATTCCACAAAGTTATGAAAATGTACGCATAATCTTCCGTGTCCGATTGTGTTGTTGTATAAATTAATTTTGTTTGTACAACTGTTAGACCTATACCCGTATCACATGTGCTAAAAAAGCTATATCGGAATCAAGCTAACGGTTCCGGTATGTCTGATATTTATTTGTTCAAATGTTTTCTTATAGGTATCGCGCAAATAGCTGAAGCGACGATATCGATAAAGCGTCTCCAAAACTTCATGTTGTACGAAGACACAAGTAAACCGGTGCCAGGATTGGCCGACATACAAACGTCGACGAAACCGAAGGAAAAGAAAGAGGAAGACGTCGTCACTAAAGAGGATTTGGAGCCGAAAGAGCCGTCGAAGGAAACTCTATCAGCGGAAGAAAGCAAAACCAGCCTGCCGGAAACTAGCAAGAAGTTGGATGAGACTACACGGAATGGTGAGTTTTGATTTATATGCAACTTAGTTGTATGAATAAAGAAGAAATAAGCGGATGTAAGAAAGTTATTTATTTATATTAAATAATAAAGCATATATGCGATCGAATTGAGAAACATCCTCCTTTGGAAGTCGGTTAAAATACACACCAACTAAACATTTCTAAACCACATACAAAATGGATTTTAAAATCCTTACCGATTCTATTGACATTTACACAAATCATGCACTTCAGTTTTAATCATTACATACTACCAGCAGCTGATATCGTCTGTCGATAGCTGTATATTTTGACATCTTATGGCGCTTTCCTGTCCAGACATTTCCCACCAAAGAACCAAAATTGAACCTTACAAAGCATAACATAGAGTAAATTTTCGAAGGTACAGCGACCCTCGCCCCATTGGAGTCCGGCGAGGAGGACGAGCAGGAGTTGTCGGCGCGCGTGGAGGAGGACGCGCGCGGCGTGCGGCTCCGGCACGCCACCGCCAAGTGGGTCGCGGCGCACTCCGAGAACACGCTCACCGACCTCTCGCTCACCATCAAGCCCGGCAAGTGAGTCAGCTGTGTGTGTAGGAGCCTGCTCCGGTACAGCGAGGAGGACGCGCGCGGCGTGCGGCTCCGGCACGCCACCGCCAAGTGGGTCGCGGCGCACTCCGAGAACACGCTCACCGACCTCTCGCTCACCATCAAGCCCGGCAAGTGAGTCAGCTGTGTGTGTAGGAGCCTGCTCCGGTACAGCGAGGAGGACGCGCGCGGCGTGCGGCTCCGGCACGCCACCGCCAAGTGGGTCGCGGCGCACTCCGAGAACACGCTCACCGACCTCTCGCTCACCATCAAGCCCGGCAAGTGAGTCAGCTGTGTGTGTAGGAGCCTGCTCCGGTACAGCGAGGAGGACGCGCGCGGCGTGCGGCTCCGGCACGCCACCGCCAAGTGGGTCGCGGCGCACTCCGAGAACACGCTCACCGACCTCTCGCTCACCATCAAGCCCGGCAAGTGAGTCAGCTGTGTGTGTAGGAGCCTGCTCCGGTACAGCGAGGAGGACGCGCGCGGCGTGCGGCTCCGGCACGCCACCGCCAAGTGGGTCGCGGCGCACTCCGAGAACACGCTCACCGACCTCTCGCTCACCATCAAGCCCGGCAAGTGAGTCAGCTGTGTGTGTAGGAGCCTGCTCCGGTACAGCGAGGAGGACGCGCGCGGCGTGCGGCTCCGGCACGCCACCGCCAAGTGGGTCGCGGCGCACTCCGAGAACACGCTCACCGACCTCTCGCTCACCATCAAGCCCGGCAAGTGAGTCAGCTGTGTGTGTAGGAGCCTGCTCCGGTACAGCGAGGAGGACGCGCGCGGCGTGCGGCTCCGGCACGCCACCGCCAAGTGGGTCGCGGCGCACTCCGAGAACACGCTCACCGACCTCTCGCTCACCATCAAGCCCGGCAAGTGAGTCAGCTGTGTGTGTAGGAGCCTGCTCCGGTACAGCGAGGAGGACGCGCGCGGCGTGCGGCTCCGGCACGCCACCGCCAAGTGGGTCGCGGCGCACTCCGAGAACACGCTCACCGACCTCTCGCTCACCATCAAGCCCGGCAAGTGAGTCAGCTGTGTGTGTAGGAGCCTGCTCCGGTACAGCGAGGAGGACGCGCGCGGCGTGCGGCTCCGGCACGCCACCGCCAAGTGGGTCGCGGCGCACTCCGAGAACACGCTCACCGACCTCTCGCTCACCATCAAGCCCGGCAAGTGAGTCAGCTGTGTGTGTAGGAGCCTGCTCCGGTACAGCGAGGAGGACGCGCGCGGCGTGCGGCTCCGGCACGCCACCGCCAAGTGGGTCGCGGCGCACTCCGAGAACACGCTCACCGACCTCTCGCTCACCATCAAGCCCGGCAAGTGAGTCAGCTGTGTGTGTAGGAGCCTGCTCCGGTACAGCGAGGAGGACGCGCGCGGCGTGCGGCTCCGGCACGCCACCGCCAAGTGGGTCGCGGCGCACTCCGAGAACACGCTCACCGACCTCTCGCTCACCATCAAGCCCGGCAAGTGAGTCAGCTGTGTGTGTAGGAGCCTGCTCCGGTACAGCGAGGAGGACGCGCGCGGCGTGCGGCTCCGGCACGCCACCGCCAAGTGGGTCGCGGCGCACTCCGAGAACACGCTCACCGACCTCTCGCTCACCATCAAGCCCGGCAAGTGAGTCAGCTGTGTGTGTAGGAGCCTGCTCCGGTACAGCGAGGAGGACGAGCAGGGTAGCTGAGGAGGACGCGGAAGTCAATTTTAGACTTCTTAAGTTTTTTCATTCCCATGAAATAAAGTTGCACATATTTTCCTCAAGCAATTCAATCGTTATATTGGCTACCCTTAATTTTGGACTTTAGATTTCCTAGGAGCGGCAGAACTTGATAGCACTATATTGTAAGGATTCTGTATACTACAACCACGGTATTGGATAGTATTACCGTGCTACAACGGATTTCATTGCCTTGGGTTTCTTTCTGTGGCTAAAATAGAGACAATAAAATGTTTTCGTAAATCTTTGTTATATAATTATAACATAGATTCAGTCCGATATGTACTTTAACACAAATTATATTTCTATAGGCTAATAGCAGTCATCGGACCGGTGGGCGCGGGCAAGTCGTCTCTTCTGCACGTGTTGCTGCGCGAGCTGCCGCTGGCGTCCGGCAGCGTGCACATCGGCGGCACCGTCTCCTACGCCAGCCAGGAGCCTTGGCTGTTCGCTGGTGAGATCTAGCTTTTCTGTATTTTAACATATCAGCCGAAATACGTCCACTGCTATGTCCTATCTATCCCGTATATGATCTCCACTGCGATAGATTTTTTACTAACCATTAAAAGCCGCTCCAAAAAAAATAAAACTCTGCTTTGCTTAAGGCCCTCAACAGGACTAAGTGGGCGATATTTTTCTGATTATCTAATTCAGTCCATGTTAATTTTCCATTACGCGAACGAACGTTAGCGACACGACTCGTGTACGAACGTCATTGGGTTTATTTTGGATAAAAATCGAAAATTGAAATCTTCCAGAATCGAAAACTGTGTAAGTATCGTTTCTGTCCACAGGCAGCGTCCGTCAGAACATCCTGTTCGGGCAGGCGATGGACCGGCCGCGGTACAACACGGTGGTGCGGCGCTGCGCGCTCGACCGCGACTTCCAGCTGCTACCGCACGGAGACAAGACCGTCGTCGGGGAGAGGGGCGTCAGTCTCAGTGGAGGTAGTAACGAAGCGGAAATTTATACACGTTAAAATCATTTGCTGTCGACGCATATAACTATAATTCTTAGGTTGTGTAGTCAACCAACCCGCACTTGGCCAGCGTGTTTGACTTCTTAGTCAACCTTGTCGCCCTAATTTAGGGCAGGCCCGTGCCCCAGCACTGGGGACGTGTATGGGCTGATGATGATGATGATGCATATAACTGCATGCCTTCAACGTTAGCTGTCGACAGACAGCGACAGAGACAGTGCGTACGTACAAAAAGGAGCAGTCTCTGTTCTCTGACTTTTATATTTGGTGAGAGGGGAATCCGACATGACCAATGATAACCACTCCATAGATCAGGCGCAAGACAACCGGCACCGACAGATCATCAAAATTTTAAAAAAATTACACGATTGACGAAGCAGTCAGCGAACTTAACACGTGTTGTGCAGCCGTGTCTGACCATAAATTTGACCTGATCTGGAACTCGAATGAAATGAAAATGTCAGTCCTTATTCGGCGCTTGTTAATAGACCAATGAAGCAGTCCGCGGACGTAACAACACGACAGCCGAACATTCTCCATTACTCGAGAAAAAAAAGTCCGACCGATTTCAGCCATGGCGGCCGATCTCTATTGAGATCAGCGCAGGACATATTTCAGTGCACAAGTGTGCGCGCAAACACAAGTGCACTCTCTATTGCCTTACTCTCATAATTCGGTGAGACGGCAATCCGACATGACCGATGAGAGATCGGGCGCAGGACCACCGGCTTAACGTGCTTTCCGAGGCACGCGCGTTCATTCGCCAACTTCCTAATCCCTCCCTCCCTCCCTCCGGGCTGAGTAATTTCATTACAGCAAAACTCGCACAAATTTTGCCCGACCCCGGATTCGAACCGGGGACCTCTAGGTCCTAACGCAGCGCTTGCTACCAATAGACCAACGAGGCAGTTATTCGAGATAGTGCTCATACGAATGTTAGAAGCAACGCCTGTCTTACCGGCCAAGATACTAACCCATCCCTTCACCTGTCCAGGTCAAAGGGCGCGCATCTCGCTCGCCCGCGCGGTGTACAAGCGCGCCGACATATACCTGCTGGACGACCCGCTGTCCGCGGTGGACGCGCACGTCGGCCGGCACCTGTTCGAGTCGTGTGTCGTCGGCTACCTGCGGAACACCACGCGCGTGCTCGTCACCCACCAGCTGCAGTTCCTGCGCGACGTCGACCAGGTACCGGGAGAGAGAGAGAGAGAAAGAGAGAATAAGAGAGTGATAGAGAATAAGTAAGAGAGTGATAGAGAATAAGAGATCAAGTTATAAATACATGAAGTCGGTTACTGGAGGAAGATAAGAGTGAGAGAGAATAAGAGCGTAAGTTAGAAAGAAAAAAAGTGAGTTACAGGAAGGAGTAAAGAGTGAGAGAAAATAAGAGAGCAAGATAGAAAGAAAAAAAGTTAGTTACAGGAAGGAGTAAAGAGTGAGAGAAAAAAAGATAGCAGTTAGAAAGACATAAAGTGAATTACAAGAGGTAGTAGAGTGTGAGAAAATAAGAGAGCAAGTTAGAAATAAATAAACTGATATACTGGAGGGAGTAAAACAGTTGGTATGGAAAAAGAGGTTAGAGAAAGAAACAGACACAGAGAAAACGGTCGGAAAAGAGTTACCTTCTTGTACGTAATGGAAGTGAGTTTAGACAAAATAAGCGGAAGAACTAAAAGTCACAAAAAGATTCTGCAATTGACTCGGAACGGGAATTAAAGTGAACATTATTATATTTTCCAGATCATAATCTTGAAGAACGGCACAATAGCAGCGGCCGGTAACTTCGATACTCTGAGCGCTTCCGGACTGGACTTCGCATCACTTCTCGCGAGAGAAGAGGAGGAAGAGAAGCCGGCTACAGAGCAGACGCCCACCGTCGAAGCAGAGGAGTCTGTGCTGCAAGGCAGCTTCCGGAAGAGGCAAATGAGTATACATTCGGTAGGTACACTTTAATGTTTAGGCTAGATGCTCTATAGTTTTCGGAGATGTCGTGGGCATATGTAAATAAAGAAATATTACACAACATCACACACATTGATCTGATTCCGTGATAAGTAGCGTAAGCACTCGTGTTACAGATATCAGAATCAACAGTGGATATGTCGTGGCCAAATCGATGAATTGATCATTTCATGAAATGGTTGGCCATTTCATGAAGTGTTCACGTTTCATGAAGTGGCCAATCAATGGTGACCAAATCATTAAACGATAAACGTTTAACGATTTGGCCACCCACGTTTGACCATATCGTAAAAAGAGGGCGACTATAAAATATTTAATGAAAACCAGGATCAATTTTGATACGTATTTGTTTATTTTTAGTTGTTACATACTTTCAAAATAAAAAGGTTTAAAATTTTATAACAATAAAAAAAATCATTAATTTTTTTATTGTTATAAAAATGTACATTTAGTGAAATTTGCAAGTATTTTTGTACAAGCAGTATAAAAGTCATGTAAACAATAAAAAAATTAAACAAGGTAACAGTCACTTGCTAGCGCAAGACAAATCTATACTTCTATATCTATACTAATATTATAAAGAGGAAAGATTTGTATTTTTGTATGTTTGTTATGAATAAACTCAAAAACTACTGGACCGATTGCAATAATTTTTTCACTATTAGAAAGCTGCATTATTCAGAAGTAACATAGGCTATATTATATTTTTTTTAAAATTGGGGATCCTTACTAAAACTCCAATAATGTAACCCAAGGTGTAAAAAAATGACCTGAAAAATTACTTACGTCGCGTGCGCTGCGAAAACTATTGATGATAGAATAAAATCATTTACTACGACTTTGCAGAACTCTCCATTATCTACAAAAAGTGTCGCGACAGCATATGTCTAAATATTATAGTTATGTCACAGTAAGCGGTTTTTTATTCTAAAAATTTAATTTATATGTCGCCGCTTGAAAAGGCTCTTTATTTGTACCTTGGTATCAATCCTTATCAAAATAAATTTCTTTATATTCAAGACGGCTTCAGTACCTTTAAATAACTTTTTAAATTATTCAATTCGGACATTTCTTTCGGAAGATATCACGAATTTAAAAATGCAAGTATTAGAAAAAAGTCGCGTGGTTGCCACTTTGATTTTAACTTGAAGGAATTTTGAATTCGCTTTAAATTCGTTTCGTAGGTAAATAAGTACCTACCTGATAATAAATATTATATTTTAATATAATATTTTATATAGAGATAGAGGTATACCGAAGCGAAGCGAGGGCGGGTCGCTAGTTTATTAATAATAAGGTGCATTAAGGCGATTAAAACACGGCACCGCGCACAAAGTCATATGAACAACAAAAATCATAGGATAGTCGGCGCTTTTTCCTTGAATATAAGATATTCCTCCCTCTTCAACAGTTTCCATAATATCATATTTCGATAACCAGTAGTAGTCCATGGATTTCTTTTTCGTGTCACCCTACTCTCCTTTATTTGCTGTATAACCTGAAAAAGAAATTAAATTAGCTATCAGTCTTTTGACAATCAATATAATAACAGATAAATAAAAAAATATTTTGATAAAACACGTTATTTAGTTAGGTGCATAAAATTATAATATGAAGTAAGTAAAATATTACTAACCTTAGAAATACATTCCAAACTCCACGGTTATTTCACATTTTGCTCGGAACCTTGCATGACTTGCATACTCTAATACGTTTTCATCGAATTATTTAACGAATAATTTAACTTTCTTCCGTGTTTAATAAAGAATTATTCGCATTTTTTCTGAGAGAAAATTCGTCTTTGTTTACAAGGGCCGCCATTTTTACACAAACTGCACAAAAACAACCAGTGTTGCCAAATAAGTGTATTTACTGCCTAAAATAGGCAAACTTCCGACAATTTTGTCCAAATTAAAATTAAATGTACCTACTTTAAAAATAACATTAATTTTATAAAAAAAAATGTTTTGCTAAAAGTATGCTATTCTAAAATAAAAGATAAAATAATATGCTAAACAGGAAGAAAATTTAGCACATTGTGCAAATTTAGCATATTTGCACAAAGTGCTTAATTGGTATGGCAACTCTGGCACTCTACCGGTAAAGTCAACGAAACAATTCCACGATATGATCGATTGAGATTGATCGTTTCATGAAATGGCAGTGCATCTAGTTGGCCCAATCGTCAAACGATTTCTTATCATTGATCTGACCTGGCCACATCATGATATGGCCAATGTATGATTGGCCATTTCATGAAATGCAACCATTTCATGAAATGGCCAATCATTTCATGAAATGGCCAATTCTACGATGTGGCCACGACAGATACACAAATATATTTAAACACACCCAGACTCGGAACAAACACCGATGGTCGACACACAAATATTTGTCCCGGGTGGGAATCGAACCCACGAATCTTGGAACCGTAGTTGTTTCACCGAGCCAGTCAAAATTGTGTCAAAATGTAAATTTTGCTGGCAGAATGTATACTTGCATACTAGTCTCGACATTAGTATATGGCTTCTCTAATAGCGCCAACTGTTGGTTGTGGTTGGAACTTGTTAATCGGATGTTGCCACGTCTGTAATCAGTGAACACGGAGTGGCGGATGCACGCCCGTGCCTCGGAAAGCACGTTAAATCGGACGTCAAGCGCCTGATCTCTGATCAGTCATGTCGGATTGCCGTCTCACCGAACTATGAGGGCCAGTGAACAGAGAGTGCACTTGTGCCTTATTTTTTTAATCAGTAAACACCACCTGTGCGGCCTTGTTTGACGCAGTGTTCATCCTTGCAGGTGAGCTCAGTGGACAACCTGACAGCTACAGCGCCGCCGGAGGGCGGGCGCGAGGAGGCGGAGCTGCGGTCGGCGGGCGCGGTCTCGGGCGCGGTGTACGGCGCGTACCTGCGCGCGAGCGGACACCCGCTGCTCGTGTGTCTCATGACCCTGGTGGCCGTGCTGGCGCAGCTGCTGGGCTCCGGGTCCGATTGGTGGACGAGCTACTGGTGAGGGTTGGCTCGTGGACGACTTGACCGCGACGGATCCTATTAGACTAGAAATAAAAGAAACGAGACAACAACACTCATAGCAGGACACGTCGCGACAGAAACAATCAACAAGATCCCGAAGAGATAATGTCGATCTCTGCTGAAAATTGTCTCTTCTATAGAAAGTCTTTGGCGACTGAGTAAACTAATCTGAACTATAATCATAGTAACATGTCATTTTTTTTTTGTTTTTCCTAACTGACTTGGTGATGGCTTGGAGTAGCCTCGTCATCATCACCGGACTTGCGGGGTAGCGGATGGCTCTCACGTCACCTAAATATTGGAGAAAGCTAAAGCTTGGAGATATGTAAATCAGTTTTTTATTTATTTCAGGGTGAACAACGAAGAGGCATACACCACCAATGTGGCGAGAACAGTGGATAGAATGAACGGCACCATGGGCCCCATAGAGCGCGAGGCGATGATGACCGAGTCTATGATCGAAAACGTGCAATACACCGGAGGCTTGACGAGATACGAGTGCATTTATATTTATACTGGTAAGATGGATTTACTGTACTGTTATGGTTGTAGAAGAATTTCATGTTTTGTATACTAATATGGACTTAAATTAAAATTTACTTTTGATACGGTGAAATTCGGTTATAATTTATCGTATAATACTTCCTTGACTGCTGGTAGCCAAGCAAGTTTACGTATAGACAATAAAGTTTCGTATTGGAGTTCCAGACCTTGCCTAATTTGTGTATTTTTTTCTGTATATAAATGGCTGGCTGTGCAGAAGTAAAATAAAAAAAAAAACAAAACACAGCGCGCTTGGCTGATTTTGGACCTTTGTGGTTCTAATTTTAATGTCTCACTTTCCCCGCAGGCATGGTGGTGGCGCTAGTGATCATCTCCCTGCTCCGCTCGTTCATGTTCTTCTCGATGGCGATGCGGGCGTCCACGCGCCTCCACAATAGCATGTTCGGGTCCATCACGCGCGCGCCCATGCGCTTCTTCCACGTGAATCCCTCGGGGAGGATCCTCAACCGGTTCTCCAAGGACATGGGCGCGGTGGACGAGGTGCTGCCGTCTGCGCTACTCGACGTCCTCCAGGTCAGCTAGTCAAAACTAATAGTGCTTAGTGCAGTTTAGCCTGTATTTAAGTTGATACAGCGATCAAAGTTACATTAAAATCGGATTTAATACCAAGTCATTCAAGTCTTCTGTTTGCAAAACCTTGCATGCAACGAAATAAGTTTGACAAAAGTACCTCGATGAAAAGCATCGGACGGATAATCATTTAGTATGTAGCGCCCCATTTAGCGTCCCGAGCTAAGCAGGTCTGACAATGCTCCCGAGTTAATGTATTACCCTCGCCTCCCCCTTTTTTTTGGTACACACTCTCAACGATATATTAATCATATGATTCCATATGAATCAGATACAAAGAATCTTGATATTTGTCGTCATAACGACGCTCAATCTCGCAGGCCAGCAGCTCTTGTAAGAGGTGGTCAATATGAACTATTGTCTTACTCGTGTTATTAATAACCGCTTATTTTTAAAAGTTATGGCGACAATTTGACATCTTAAAGACGTATTTCATCATATCATTCAGACGTCAGCAATTGACATGTTTAACCGCCTTCAAAAAAGGAGGAGTTTCTCAATTCGTCGGGACCTTTTTTTATGTGTGTTGATAACAACAATGACTAATTCACAGATCGGCCTCTCCCTAATCGGTATCGTGGTGGTGGTGGCCATAGTGAACTACTGGCTGCTGGTGCCGACGCTGGCCATCGGCTTCGTGTTCTACGGGCTGCGTATCTTCTACCTCGCCTCCTCGCGCAGCATCAAGCGCCTCGAGGGTGTGAGTGAGTCATCTCTGAGCGTGTGCCGCTTGTTTAGTCTACAGTTAGCTTGCATAGTACTTACAATAGCTGGGTCGATTTTGAATCTGTTGCAGAAAACTAATGAGTGCTGTGGATATGTATATATGTACACTCAAATATTATACGCATTTAAAGAATAAAACTGACTTGCCTTCGCTTCGCTACGGGTATTTTATACATAAGCACATTTATCTTGACTCCCTCTATATATGAAAAAGGCGCATCAAAATCCGTTGCGTGATTTTAAATATCTAAACAAATATAGAGATCTTGTTATGCAATGACTAATCGAATTTCTTCCCCGGTTGATAACAAATCTTATAAAAAGCTTGACAGCTCCTGTCACTCCCGAAGACACGATTCTGATCATAATTCAAGTATGTTACAAAAACAAAATTGCATTTCTCGAACTTTTAAAGGTATTTTTTGTTTGACTCTACAAATAATACGTTTTTGATTATCGCCTTATTTATTTCGTACTTTGCGTTAAATCATGAATAAACATCATCGGTACATTTGTCACCAGCCTGGCTTACTTTATGACTGCAATCCCTATCTTTACTTTAGATATAACGATGGCTATAAAGACCAAACCCTATGTGCGCACTGTTCCACAGCTCGCAGCCCCGTGTTCTCTCACCTGAACGCTTCGCTACAAGGGATCACCACTATCAGAGCCTTCGGGGCCCAGGAGGCCCTCATCAGAGAGTTCGATAACCATCAGGATCTGCACAGTTCGGCTTGGTGAGTTACATTATCTTTTTTTAAACTAGATTTGGATGTCACACGTACCCGAATTTACAGTTTAAGGTAAGCCGAAAAGGTTCGAAATCTGGTGGGATCTATTTTCCCGTATTAAGGTTTAACGGGCGGTGGTAAATATATTTCCACCATATTTTGGACCCTAATACCTTGACGTAAAGTCCACAACTCATCAAAAATGTTAACATGATGTGCCCATTAGTGAATTAGAGTAAGTAGATAGCTCACGAGTATTTTGTTTGTGAATTGACAAAAAACGCACAGAGAAACATTATCAGACATTGATCAGTGTTAGAGATTTACTCAGCAGAATATTTAAAAAAAAAATGTTGCTATTGAATAATAAAGGTACAGTCAGCCAAAAATGTGGTGTACCACCAGATTGGTTTGAACCTCATGAAACAACAAGGTAAATTTTCCCTGGCAATAATATTGTGTCAATGACTATTGTCAACCTTAGCGATCCTAACATCTCGCAGAAACTTGTCAAAAGTGGTAGACCACTTTCTTGGCTGACTGTACATAATTAAGTGACAACCTTACCTTAAGTGACAAATATTTTGTTTCCCAGGTACATGTTCATCGCGAGCTCGCGCGCCTTCGGCTTCTGGCTGGACTTGGTGTGCGTCGTGTATATCGCAGTGGTCACGCTCAGTTTCCTCGTCTTTGGACAGAGTGAGTTTTGAAATAGTGTTTGAATTCTTTTTTTCTACAGTCAGGCCAAATTAATTTTTTTTTCTACGACCATCATTGTCCGGGACATATAACTGTGTCTTTTGCGCTGTGAATAACTGGGTGATTCTAACGAAGGACAAATATATGTGTACTGGCTTACCGCCCGCGGCTTCGCTCGCGTGGAATTCGTAGCGTAGGCCAGAAGACTGCTACGGGAAATCAAATTTTTGCTTCGTAAGTGGTTGTAGAACCTATCCTATGTCCTTTCCCAAGGGCCAGTCTAGCTGTGTACCAAATTTCAGTATCAAAATTGGTTCAGTAGTTTAGGTGTGAAAGCGTAACAGACTTTCGCATTTATAATATTAGTATGAATACTTATCTAAATAAAATGGTTCTTAGTTATTTAGATAGATTAGGTATATTTATGTATTCGATATTACCAAGTTGTTAAACTACTATATCTAGGTTTCACATAAATATATAATGTGAGTATTGTGTAATACTTTTTGTGCAGGTGAACACGGCGGTAACGTGGGCCTGGCCATCACGCAAGCGATGGGGCTGACCGGCATGTTCCAGTGGGGCATGCGCCAGTCCACCGAGCTCGAGAACCAGATGACTAGCGTCGAGAGGTAACCCACACTCATGCGCATGATTTGTACTTGTACACGACCGCTGTGTGTATCGACAACTTCGAGATACGATGGTAGGGTTTCTGGTTGGACCTTCTTTTAGTACCTATTGTCTATTATTTGCGCGAACACTACACATTTGAAATAAAACTAATTTTACAGTTTAAACTCGCGTGTTTCGTTATTCTAAACATATTATTTAAAGACCCGACGTTTCGAGCTCCTTACAGCGCTCGTGGTCACGGGCAATTCTGACTGTCTTTTTAATGTGTCGTTTTATTTCAAATCAAATCTTTTAAACTCTAAATCTACTAAAATGAGTAAGCTGGGTACTTTAGTGCAATTGTGAAGGTAGATATTTGCCGTGTATGTTAAGGTTTCGGATTTGCTGCACCAATGAGGGTTTTCGCGTATAAGAACTTCACTAGATGGCAATACGTAGGCGTGATGTCCAACTGCAGCGTGATTGGTTATTTTTGACGTGACATTGACAGACATGTCAATATTTACCAATCACGAAGCAGTTAGACCTCATATCTACGTCTTGTCATCTAGTGGATATCTTATACGCGAACACCCTCATTATGGTGCAGTAAAAGGAAAATATACCTTCCTAACATTAGTTGGCCATCTATCCCTGCATATTATCTCCGTTGCACATTGGTTTCTATGGCACTGGTCATTAGAATGGTCTTATTTACGTTAAATTGATAACGCCGTTTATCGTATCTTTTATTCTGTTTTGTTTTTGTGAAAAGTAAAGGCAATTAAAATATTTTTGTTCAAATTATTAAATTTCAAATAAAAAACTGAAGCACATAATATAAGGTAAATAACGTCAACAATTTGCACGTTCACAGGATCCAAGAGTACTCCAACATCGAGTCGGAGCCGCCCCTCACGTCGGAAGGCGACAAGAAGCCTCCGCCCTCTTGGCCTGAGGCCGGGCGCATCGAGTTCCGCAACGTGAGCCTGTACTACGCGCGCGGCGAACCGCCCGTGTTGAGAGAACTGTCGTTTGTCATCGAGCCGAGGGAGAAGGTCGGCATCGTTGGACGGACGGGAGCTGGAAAGTCTTCACTCATCAATGCGCTATTCAGGTGAGAATACTTTGAGATAGTAACATAGCCGCCTATGATATATCAGATAACGTCAATAGCGGCTTCCGCATTTCAAGCGCCAAGAAGCCGCCACTGATGTCTGAAAGTAATATGAAGTAGCTATCCATTAAGCGTCAAAAACTGCTAATGACAACTGAAAGCCCTAAGAAGCTGCCACTTATGTCTAGAAATCACCACACTAACATTCCACCAAATCCAGGCTTATATTCCTTACTCCCTCTATATAAGGTCCAAAACCAACAAACAATTTCAACGTGCTATGCTCACATTTGAGGAGGTCTATGTCCGTCCAGCAGTGCACTGCTTATTAGGCCGCTGATGTTTGCCCGGTGTTGCTACGGTAGTTTAGATTTTCATCTGTTCCCGCGGCACCAACGGCAGAGGCATCGCACCGCGGAGTTTTTTAATAGGTAGTTCCCTGAGACACCTTTTAGGAGCAGCTTGTCGGGAGTCCCAATCTTCAGAAAGCGGGGGGTCCCACACAACACCTTGGGCAAACCCCTGTTCAGGGTACTAAATCTCCGTGTAAGGAAATGATGATGATGATGAAGGTGTCGGTTATAGAGTTCAACATAAAATTTCAACGGGTTTCATCGTACTATTCAACCGACTTTAAAAAAAGGAGGAGGTTCTAAATTCGACCCGTATATTTTTTTTTCTATGTTTGTTACGCGATAACTTCGCCAATTATGAACCGATTTAAATAAATCTTTTCGGCGTATAGGTTAGACCTCAAGGGTGGTCCCATTTTAATTGTATTAAATGATAAAAAAACAACCCTCAAGGGTGGAATATTGGGGATGAACTTTTTTATACGCAATATCTCCGTCGATTATGGTTTAACAACGTCTTATCTTTTGTCCCCAGACTGACCACAATCGAGGGCTCGATCATAATCGACGGGCGGGACACGGGCGCGATGGGGCTGCACGAGCTGCGCAGCCGCGTGTCCATCATCCCGCAGGAGCCGGTGCTGTTCTCGGGCACCATGCGCCACAACCTCGATCCCTTCGACGAGTACCCAGACCCGGTGCTGTGGAGAGCGCTGGAGGAGGTTAGTAATGACAACATATATAAAAAGATTTTTTTTCGACTCTTTGATGGACAAAAGAATACATACTTTTTTTTAAAAATTCTGGGGATGCAAAGATATCTAATACCAACTTTTATTTCTTCTTCTTAAGGCACAGATATCCAATCCATATTTAATATTTTTTTTATTCTAAGGTGGCAAAGATATCTTATCCATACATAATTTTTCGTTTTATTAAATTCTGTTTAGGCATAGATATCAAGCAGCATCGTTTTAAGAATTTAGTTTGTTTATTATTTTGTATGGTCCACATTCCAATGACGATTAGGCGAGTTTCGTAGTATCCATGTGTTCGTTCTAAAATACAGCATGGGCGTAGATAAAATAATTAACGATCAATCAATATTCGCGTCTCATCTAAGTAAAACACAAACGATTCACCTAAAATAGCCACACGTTGACTCAAACTTTGTCCATATCAGGTGGAGCTAAAGGAAGCGGTGGCGGAGCTCCCGGCCGGCCTCAGCTCCCGCATGTCTGAAGGCGGCGGCAACTTCAGCGTCGGCCAGCGCCAGCTCGTGTGCCTCGCGCGCGCCATCGTGCGCCGCAACCGCCTGCTCGTGCTCGACGAGGCCACCGCCAACGTCGACCCGCAGTTAGTACCCTTCTAGCTATACTGAGGAACTTGGGGAAGACTTTAGGACAGAGAGCAGTCCGCTCCGACGCAAGGCCGGTGCCCTTCTAGCTATACCGAGGAACTTGGGGAAAGACTGTTGGGGAGAGAGTCGCTCCCCCGCAAGGTGATGATGTTGTCTGGAGGCGCAGGCAACTTCAGCATCGGCCAGCGGCAACTCGTGTGCCTCGCGCGCGCCATCGTGCGCCGCAACCGCCTGCTCGTGCTCGACGAGGCCACCGCCAACGTCGACCCGCAGTTAGTACCCTTCTAGCTATACTGAGGAACTTGGGGAAGACTTTAGGACAGAGAGCAGTCCGCTCCGACGCAAGGCCGGTGCCCTTCTAGCTATACCGAGGAACTTGGGGAAAGACTGTTGGGGAGAGAGTCGCTCCCCCGCAAGGTGATGATGTTGTCTGGAGGCGCAGGCAACTTCAGCATCGGCCAGCGGCAACTCGTGTGCCTCGCGCGCGCCATCGTGCGCCGCAACCGCCTGCTCGTGCTCGACGAGGCCACCGCCAACGTCGACCCGCAGTTAGTACCCTTCTAGCTATACCGAGGAACTTGGGGAAAGACTTTAGGGAGAGGCTCCGACGCAACGCCGGTGCCCTTCTAGCTATACTGAGGAACTTGGGGAAAGACTGTTGGGGAGAGAGTCGCTCCCCCGCAAGGTGATGATGTTGTCTGGAGGCGCAGGCAACTTCAGCATCGGCCAGCGGCAACTCGTGTGCCTCGCGCGCGCCATCGTGCGCCGCAACCGCCTGCTCGTGCTCGACGAGGCCACCGCCAACGTCGACCCGCAGTTAGTACCCTTCTAGCTATACTGAGGAACTTGGGGAAGACTTTAGGACAGAGAGCAGTCCGCTCCGACGCAAGGCCGGTGCCCTTCTAGCTATACCGAGGAACTTGGGGAAAGACTGTTGGGGAGAGAGTCGCTCCCCCGCAAGGTGATGATGTTGTCTGGAGGCGCAGGCAACTTCAGCATCGGCCAGCGGCAACTCGTGTGCCTCGCGCGCGCCATCGTGCGCCGCAACCGCCTGCTCGTGCTCGACGAGGCCACCGCCAACGTCGACCCGCAGTTAGTACCCTTCTAGCTATACCGAGGAACTTGGGGAAAGACTTTAGGGAGAGGCTCCGACGCAAGGCCGGTGCCCTTCTAGCTATACTGAGGAACTAGGGGAAAATCTTTAGGGCTCACCCCTAAAGATTTTAGATATCCGCTCCCCCGCAAGGCTGGTCCCCTTCTGCTATACCGAGGAACTTGGGGAAAGACTTTAGGGTGAGAGATATTCGCTCCGACGCAAGGCCGGTGCCCTTCTAGCTATACCGAGGAACTTGGGGAGAGACTGTAGGGGAGAGAGCCGTCCGCTCCCACGCAAGGCTGGTCCCCTTCTGCTATACCGAGGAACTTGAGGAAAGACTTTAGGGGTGAGAGCCGTCCGCTCCCACGCAAGGCCGGTGCCCTTCGAGCTATACTGAGGAACTTGGGGGGTGAAAGACTTTAGGGGAGAGAGCCGTCCGCTCGCCCGCAAGGTGATGATGCAAGACTAGTACAGGCATCATCGTAATAAAACATTTCGTGCCTGACCGGGGGTTTCATGCACCCCCAAATTATAGGACAAAAAACCAACTACTTAGGGCTGCGAACGTACTTAACTCATGCGAGCTAAGGCTTTTATTAGCATTTTATGTTCAAAATGAAATGTGTTACTAAGTATTTCAAACGGCTACCTGTTACCGTTGCTAATAATAACAAAAAGAAAGCTATATTTTGCGTTTTTTTTTTGGGAACATTTCAATGACTTGTTCATTACGGTTCCACAAAATACAGACGGGTAATGATGATGGTTTCTTTTTCAGGACTGATGCGTTGATCCAAACGACGATCAGGAACAAGTTCGCCGACTGCACTGTGCTCACGATCGCTCATCGGCTGCACACAGTCATGGATTCAGATAAGGTAATCTTTTTTAAAGTTTACGTAACGTTACCCATTCACATACATGACGTAACAGCGTAAACGATAGTATAATTGGTAGTACGTGAGGCGCGTCACCTCAAGATCGTCGGTTCGAGTCTTCGTCGAGATAGGCAAGGCATCAATGTGAATTATTAGAATTTTTAATTTACTATACTTTAATTAGCTTTTCACAGTATAATTTTGTCCGGTGCCATTTTATCAATTCTTGTCCGTCGGTTTAGTGGTTGAGTAGCGAATGAATTCCGCGGATTGTTGGTGTTCGTCCATCACGATTCGATTGTGTTCGTCCATCGCGGTGATTAATTTTACCAAGTTGTTCTGTCTGCCTTTGACTGTCTTCCTCCATTAAATTGTTGTTTCAGGTAACGTGTCCAAAGAATCTAAGCATCTATAGTAGTACGCTCGATGAAAGTGTTTTGAAAGCTTGGTGATAACGTGGGGGAATAATGTATGTATTAGTCTTAATGGGTCTTCACGCGATATTAGGAGCTTGCTACTCCTATACACTATCCATATCGACTGGGTTACACCAATCATGGTCGCGCGCGACCGTGTCGAAACGTCGGGCAGTAAGTAGCTATGTATAGAAGTAGCAAACACCTAATATCGCGTGAAGACCCATTAAGACTAATATTTAGTGTAATGGAACAAAGTCTAAAATCTTAAGTAATGTATTAGTATAGATATACTAATATTATAAAGCTGAAGAGTTTGTTTGTTTGTTTGTTTGAACGCGCTAATCTCAGGAACTACTGGTTCGATTTGAAAAAAACTTTTTGCGTTGTATAGACCATTTATCGAGGAAGGCTTTAGGCTATATAACATCACGCTGCGACCAATAGGAGCAAAGATACAATAGAAAATGCGTAAAAAACGGGGGAAACGCGAACGAAGTCGCTGGCACAGCTAGTGTAATATATGTATCTTAATCACCACGTCTCTGTTTGCAGGTCCTAGTAATGGACGCGGGGCAGATGGTGGAATTTGATCACCCTCATGTGCTGCTGCAGCGCGCGAGCTCGCTGCGCGCGATGCTCGACCAGACCGGACGCGCCACCGCCGAGTCGCTCGCCAGGATAGCGCACCAGGTCAGTAGTGCCATCATCAGCCCATATACGTCCCCACTGCTGGGGCACGGGCCTACCCTAAAGGATAAGTCCTTAGTCCACCACGCTGGCCAAGTGCGGGTTGGTTGACTACACAACTTAAGATTTTCTTCGTAGGTGTGCAGGTTTCGTAAATCGTACTTACATATGAATTTTAAATTTGAAAAACGCAGTGGTACCTGGCGGGGTTTGAACTGGCTACCTCTGGCATGGCAAGCAACGATCTTTAGCACTCAGCCATCGACGCTTTTTATTTATCAGTAGTGTAATTTACATACCATTAAGAGAAAGGCGTCTTGCGTTGTGCTGTGATGCGTCATTTTCCATACATTTTTTAAGATGCGCCTCATTTAACCGTGTCATCGCGCGCGACGTTTCAACGGATCGATGGACAAGAGATAAAACGCACTACGACGACGTATCTATCCATTACGAAAGAGGAACATCGTTGCTAGGCAGGTGTGGCATACAATGCGTTGTTCCGTTGCGACGAATAATAGACAATACTAAGTCCCATACCTCCCTACTTAGATACCCACCTCGAAACTAGAAATAAGTAATTTACTTTTTCCTTTCTTTTCAGGCTTACGACAAGAAATATGGACCCAGAGAGCCAGAGCCGGAGAGCACCCAATGATGATCAATTTAGTTACTTTTAGTAGGTTACAATTACGTACATGTTCCTATCGTTGAGAGATGTACCACGGATCTGATATAGACCAGTAATTCCACATTGTCTGTTGCCCCGAGTTCGGTCTGAGTAGAGTTCACTTATTGTGAGAGGAATCGTCACAGTCGATCGGTGTTCGACTGTTTGTGTATTGTGTACTTAAGAAGTACTTAACAAGCATTTCATAAATATTTTTTGGATTGTTATTTAGATTTTGTAATAACCTCAAATGCGTGTGATTAGGTAAATATTTTTTGGAAATTAATCTTGCCTGCCATTTGGACCAAAATTTAAGACAATAAATTGCCTTATTATTATTGTATTCATATACATTTAGTAAATATGAATAGCCACTGCCATTTTGTAACTTATATAGTTTCATACGAATATTTGCGAGACTTACATTTCCTTTGTAAACGATTCCGCAAACAGTAAGAAAATAAAAATGTGTGTGAATGTTATAGAATGTAACCTCACAATAATTATATCAATGTATTAGCTATTATTATACAAATCGATAAGTTTAAGAATAGGTTTTAATAGAAGAGTGGATTTTACAAACGACAAGTGAGATTTTTGCGTATACAAATGTTAATTTATACCAAATTTACCTATAGTCCAGTCAAAATAGACAAAAATAAGTGCTAACTTAGACAAAATTCGCATAGAGCTGAAAATTGCCAGAGACGTTAAATACATCATAATAAACGAAACATCAAAAATCCCCATCAATCCTACTTCTGCAAAAAAAAATATTCAAGGTCAAAAGTATAAAATTAAGGATTTATCCATTTTTCTCGAAAACAGTAAGTATTATCGTAAAAATAGGTCAAACAAAAGTTGTAGATCATACAATTTTCTACAAAAATGGTCCAGTCACTTTTTCTTTTCCGACTCACCATTCGCGAGATATCGTGGTTTTAATCATTAGAAAATTCATATTTTACATAATATGCATTCATCTGTTAATATCGTTTTTGATCGATATATGACCTGGAATAGGTTCACTAGGGTAACCACGTTAAAAACCGCCCAAGTGTGAGAAAAAAAAACATAGGTTTTGTATGAGAACCCACTTTACACGTTGGTTTCATGTTGTTTCTAGTATTAGATGTTATAGAGGCAACTGAGATACATCATTCGTTAAAATTTTAACTGTCTAGCACAATCGCATGTGGGCCTGGAAGCGTTTGAAAATACAACTTTTTCAACTTTGTGCATCGCTATATCTCTGAAATGGTGAATCTTAGGAACAAAGTGTTTAGACATTTTTTATAGATAATTACGTGTTAAGTAATTTTCTCCTACATACTTTTATGATTAAACTTACCGTTTCGCTCAAAAGTGCATAAAACTGATATTTGTGACATTTGACCTTGATTATTTTTTTTTGCAGACGTGGGATCGATGGGGACTTTTGACAGATTATTTGTAATAGTGTTCCCAACATTCATGCCAATTTTCAGCTCTATGCGAATTTTTACTAGGTTAAATGCCTATTTTGACTGGACTACTAAGTTAGTTTACATACGATACACCTTCGAATATTATGATTTCAGCGAATATTGTAATTATACAATAAGTTTGGATTACTGTAGGGTCTGAAGATTTGATCGCACGTCGACACACGCGACTGAGTTAAATCTGCGGTGCTAGTACTTTATGCTGAACGTGGCCTTGCTTACGTACTTAGTTTATAATACTATTCCAAATCAATACTGTGAGAAATCTCTTATTATGATTCTGAGAGCTTTTTTCTACAATATATCGAATATTTTTTATTCAGTGATTATACCAATTTTATTTTTAGTTTGAATGTGATGATTATTTTTTGAAATGCAGTGCCTGTTACTTAGAGAACTTGATATAATATTTAGCACTAAGAATCTGTTGTTGTTGGTTATTACAACAAAAATATAGTTATTCTGTGTCTATCTAATTGTTTTATTTGGAATCCTTGCCTTATCTTCTAAACAATCTAATTCATAAATCAAAAGCTGGTGAAGTTTAATTATGTACTTTATTTATTTTCCAGTTGATACGCATTTCACAAATGGTTTACATAAAATTAATGTTTATAATTAATATTTTTAAAGGGAATGTAAGGATTCAGCTGTAATGCTACTATAAAATTATAATAAACTACAATCCTGTTCAGCTTTTAACTAAACTAATCACGTTTTACTGTGAGGAAATAATAAAGTATTCTTACAACAATAATTATATTTACATCCAATACTGAAACGTTTATCATAAGGAAGATAAAGTATGGGTTTCGAGTCTGCATATGCAACATAGACCACATAAACTTTTGGCTTTTTCTTACACACAAAATATAAAATAGACATTACGCACTTCCAACATTCAACACCAAGGAATTATCAGAACATAAACGAATAACCATAAACGTATTACAATTACGTTTTGATAAAGAAAACATGCTCGATAAATTCGCTTTTATTAGTCCTATTCAAATCCAAATACTTCGATATTGCAAGGTGGAAGCCGGCAACAAAATATTGCAATTACATGAAATATTTTCATTTGAGGATTCTGTACAGTACATTTAATATCTCTCTATTAAGAATTCTATAAGCAACACCTCGCAAATCGTTCACAATGAACCATCCCTTGATAATAACTAACCCTTATCTATCACAGACCTTGGACGTTTCTTCACTCCATATCCTGCCGTTTACAAACAACTTAAAATAATACAAAAGGATCCTCACCACTTTCACAGTCTTGCGGCCTAATTCTGAAACGATAATTCAACTTGTGAATCTTAACTGTCCGTGTAGACAACAAATATTCAATAATCGTTTCAGTATTCGGCCGCTAGTCTCGCATAGCACATGCGGTCGTTTAACTGTCACCTGCTTAGCGGACTGTGAGAGGGGTTAAACAACCAAAGAGCATACATTTCGAGTGCTTACACTATCGTTACTGATCTTAGATCGGGAAATACATTAAACCATAATCAACATAGAACACAATAGTCTTGGAAGAAATCAAGATACGATTTATACCCTAAATTAGCCCTATATACACGTAGTTAGACCTCGCCTCTGTCGCAGGAGTTTCAAGAGTCGCGATAAATGAGAAGAATTACAATGAGAAAGCATATTACATATCGAAACTCATGTGACAAAAGACGAGCGAAGATAAATAAAATAAATAGCATAAGATGTAACTAAGAAATAGTTGTCATGATTATAATTCGTTACTTCCCTTTGGCACAAGAAAGAAATTGAGATATGAGAATTTCCGTCGGAACATCGAAAGGGCTCAAAGATGTCGAGATCTTTAGAAAACTGTATACAGAATTAAATTTTTCTACAGCTACACTATGATAATGTGATATAAAGATTAGTATTAACTTAACTATTCACAGTCTTCGTACGATGGGCGCGCGCGTCTCACGCGGCGCTCACACGAGCGCCGTCAGGCTGCCCGAACACGAGTTCTTGGTCTCCGTTGTATCCGTTTTTTCCTGCACAAATAAATGGTATCATTTAAATTGGTGTACTATTGTATATTTATTATATACGGTGTAATAAGCACGATCATTTTGTGTAATAATTAGTATCCTTTGAGTACACATAATATGTGTACGTATGTATATAAGTACTTAATTGAATCCCATTCGTGTGGCCAATATTAAGTTATATTCGTGTGGTTACTTAATTATTCAGTAATTAGTGCGGTCAACATACTCGACGACATATCCCGGAGGCGCATGTAGACCCCAGATGGCTCGCCTCGTATCTTTACCCGTAAGCCACGAGTAGAGCAACGCGACCGGTGTCAGTCGTTCGACACCGTCGATTGCTCCGGCAGTATTTTGGTGACTACAATGGTGGTTTGGAGTAGTCTCGTCATCATCACTGGACTGGCGGGGGAGCGGACGGCTCTCCCCCCATCCATCTATCTGTAAAGTTGTTCTAGAGGTGCGGTACCTGCGCGGCGCGGCGCGGCGGCAGCGGCAGCTCGAGGCGCAGCTGCGTCCAGAAGGCGCGCTCGTGCACGTGCCGCCACGCCACCACGCGCACTGCAGACACCACGTCCTTCAGCCGCGACCCGCTCTCCTTCGCCTCGCGCTTCAGCTTCGGCAGGTCCTGAGGAATGGAGCAGAGGATTTCGTCATTCATTTCTAAGAGTTTCGGCATATCTCCTGAACTCTTCCGAGTACATTACTTGGGAAGCAAAAAGACTAGAGCTGAACGAAATTAAAGTTGACTTTCGGTCCTTATAAGCATAAGTACGCTCCACGATAGGCGGCATCACTCACACCAACCGACAACTGACTGTGGAGTTCTTCGACCTTCGAAGCTTGAATTTACGGCCTTCTTAGGATTATAAGGCGCAGATAGGATAGGGCGCATAGGTATTGGAAGACTCCATGTGTTGAAGCCTGCCAAGCAAATCTACAATTGACCCTACAGTCATTTGGTCGAAGAAATAGAGGTTACACGGAAAGTTTAATTTTAGAGAAAAAAAGGTTATCTGTAAAATACGTCGGAAAGGAGTTATATCAAAAAACTGCTTTTGGGCGCCATTTTTTCAATATGGCGGCGCGAGTGGCAGGCATACAAGGTGGCAAGTTGAAATTTGGAAAGAGCATATCAAAATCTATAAGAAACCAATTTTCAGACACCCCGGAAAACTTTCCAAGTAAAAATACTAACGGACTGTACTACTAGGGAATCCTAAGCAAAAATTTTATTAATTTTAAGTATGCCGACATAAGTCGAATAAGTGTCTCAAGTCTACCAAACGAAGCTAGCCTCCTGGCTGTGTCGACTGACCTGCAGCAGTACTACGACGGGCGGCGTGGGCAGCGCGCGCACCTGGTGCAGCGCCGCGAGCAGCTGCTGCGGAGTGTACTGCGCCGGGGACAGCACCACCAGCGCCGAGCGGCAGCGGCCCATCTGCGACATCACCTCGTTGTACCCTGAAGGGGAGAGAGGATTGGCGATGTTATTTGTCTTGCCTAATGCTGATCAATGATGCAATGTGGAACATCTTTATCAGTTACGCCCATGTGTTACTGATAAAGATGATCCACACTGTTAAAATTGAGGGTTCCAAGCCACGTTCCCCGTCATCTTCAGCCCATATACGTCCCCACTGCTGGGTCACGGGCCTATTCGAAACTAGCGTGGTAAGGCATTAGTCAACACGCTGGCCAAGTACGGGTTGGTTGACTACACAACCTAAGAATTTCATCGGAGCAGGTTTCCTCACGATGTTTTCCTTCCCCGTTAAAGCGTCGAAAAATAGTACATATGAATAACAAATTTGAAAAGCACATTGAAACGTAGCGGGCTTTGAAGTGGCGACCATAACCACTCGGCCATCGACACTTTTTTTTGTTCGAGATTATCAAAATGTCAGGTTGCCCTACTCTAGAGTCGTGGCACACTACTAATGGGCAGTCTTTTCAGTGCAGATGCTCCCTAACGCAATGAAAGTCATGCCATAACCTGAAGATGGCCCCACAAGAAATGTAATCCCAAACACGGTGTAGATAGATGATCCCACGCGCAATGTCTATGCCTATGCTAATGTCAAATAGTCTCACAGTGTAGGTAGTAAATTCCTACAGGAAATGGGATCATCCCACACACAACGGGGGTCGTCCCACACGCGCGGTGTACTCACAGTCGCCGGGGTCGGTGGGCAGGCGCAGCGCGCGCACGCGGTACTTGTACTTGAGCGCGAGCGTGGGCAGCAGCGCGCCGCGCACCAGCTCCTCGTCCACCGCCGTCCAGCACACCAGCACGTCGTAGTCCTTCTCCAGCACTGCGAACAAACAGACATCTTCATCATCAGCTCATACACGACCCCACTTCATTGTACCTTCGTCAAAATACACATGTACCTTCATTTATTATGTGTAAATTATAACAATTGTACTGCTGTGCACTGCGTGCTCTCCCTGATTAGGCATCTACGGAAGACCAGGGTCGCGATGTCTTCCCGACTCCGCGACACATGCTGAGCAAATGCCTCTCTCAGTTACCATTTCTAATTGATATTTCTTGCTTATTAATTTTTTTTAATAATTGTAATTTGTGTTGGTAGCAGAATATAATATCTTTCTTTCTTTCACTGCTGTGGCACGGGTCTATCCTTTTTTTCTTTTTAACGCGGTGAAATGCTTAGGGGGTTCTCTCCCAGTGGTGTGTCGGACTTCCCAACGGCTGGCGAATAGATAGTAAATGCCAGCCGCAGCTCCTGGGCCGGGTGCAATGCCCAGGGGGCTTACAAACTAGGGCGATCAGGCCTTAGTCAACCACGCTGACGTTGGTCGACTACACAACATTAGAAATTCCTCATAGGTAACAACCATCATTCAAATAACTGGTTCACTGATAATCAACTGGCTCGGTGGCGCATTGAATAATGGCCCCGTCTCTTTAGCAAGAGTCGTGGGTCGATTCCCAATCGTTTTGTAAACATAACGTTCAACAGAGTACGCGCCATCAAACTTAGACCGCGTAAAGTTGTGTCAATTTCAGGTTTACAAAAATGTTTGCCTAATATAAATATGAAAAGATATAATATAGAGTATGTGCTTATGAGCTGTCATACATGTAAGACTGTCAACGAAAATACTAAAAGAGATACTTATAAGGTGAGTACTTTTAGACTAATATGCTATGAGCAACCGATCTTACCGTATTTTTCCTTTTGGATTTGAACAGAAACAACCATACTCTACAAATTCAAAGACACTTCGACGACCATTTAAATCGACATTGTTTCCATTGCAATTATAATAATAAACTATGAACGGCAATAATCGCCTGCGAAACATGGCGGAAACGCAACTTTTAAAGCACTGCATTGACATATTGATTTTCGTTTCTGGGAATTAATAAAGTCGGTATTTTGTTGTTGACCAGTTTACCGCGAAGCGATTCCCCGTTCCACAGAACCGAGCTGCGGATCGATGTAGGTACCCACCTAACTACTCGGGAAAACATAATTTTCCTTAGAACTCAGTCTGAAGACAGTGTTTTGTACAATTTATTTCAGTGTTTCCTTATACTGATATTTCAATATCGTCAACGTTACTTTACTTTTTTTATAAAAAGAAATTAGCGCTCAATGGATTATTTTTCTAATTTTTTCATTGCATCACCTATTTTATTGACTTTTTGGTCGGTAACGTATAACAAATATAAAGATATTATAGATGAAATCGATACCTAAATATTAGAAAATTAAGGCGAAAATAGTTGTCCGGGTACTAACCTATAGTGTTGACGTCCGATTTTCTAATTTT
The DNA here is from genome assembly GCA_039566165.1 of Maruca vitrata. Lineage (NCBI taxonomy): Eukaryota > Metazoa > Arthropoda > Insecta > Lepidoptera > Crambidae > Maruca > Maruca vitrata. The sequence continues at coordinate 9,549,580 of CM076912.1, read as the reverse complement.
AAATTAAATAATGGCTTGATGATGTCATTGCAGCAACTTGAAAAAAACATGTGCAAGCGCCATGATCACCCGTGTGATGATGAGTTCACCCGTGATCATGGCGCTTGCAACGGTTTTCTAATGTGTGTAACCATGACAGTTTAAAATTATATATTGATATCTAAATATTTATATGGGAGCACAGAGGGGAAAAGATCCAGAGGCCGCTCGCCGACTAGATGGTCTGACCAACTGAAAAATCCCGACACACCAAGTTTGAGATCAAGTTTGACCAAAGAGAGAGATCTAAATATTTAAAAATCAAGACGAAAAGAAAAACAAAATAAAAGATGTATATTCTTTAATTTTGTTTGTCGCGTAACAGCAGTAGCGCGCCCACGAGCCGGCAGGGGAGAGACCGTCGACTGAGGAGTAGGGTGAGTAAGGGTACACACCTCTAGCGTTGTGAGCAGCGGTCGCCGCTCGCGCGCGCGCGTGGCGGGCGGCCAGCAGCAGCCGCAGCGTGCAGCGGCGGTGCAGCGCGGCCAGCGAGGCCAGCAGCAGCGCGCCCGCCACCGCGCCCAGCGCCAGCGCGCGCCACGGGGCGCCGCCCGCGCCCGACCACGAGCCGCCGGGGGTGAGACCGTCGTCTGTAGAGAAGGATGAGTTAGGAGTTTGAACACACAGTTCCATATTAGTAGGTATTTTCCCGTAGCAGAACGCTTTACCTCTAGTAGTACTATCGAATCATGCTAGTTATTTATTGAAAAACATTAAACATTTTTTCAAAATTTCAAAAAACGTAATCATCTCGAAAGTGTGAGAAGCAATAGTCCTTTTAAATGATGTGACGAAATCAGGTACTGCTTGTCGCTTGTTCGATTATTAAAGCTAAAGAAGCTCTACGCCCTAAGTAATAAAGCGGTTCGAGCGTACTTTCGAGTTTCGTTTATCCCTTACCTAAAAACCGGTATTTATTGATTTGAATAAAAAAACACTGCATAAATCTATTTTACTACTTAGATAGAATCATTTACAGCGGAATAACAACCACAATTTCACGTTGTATCTAGTCAACAGTCATCAGGGAGTAAACACTCGCAAAGTTCCTCGAAATGCAACACTACACAGTAGTTCAACTTCGCGATCAGCCTATAGAATCTTAAGACTCGGGCACAAATCCGACAGCAAATGGAAATCGCTCGAGGCGAAGTTAAGTTTGAAAATGAAGTCAAGCCGAAAAGGGCACTTCTCGCCATCGTTATTCGTCTAACTTTGTTCAACTTCGCGAGTACTGTAGAGGAGGCATGACGTTTACGCTTGACATGCCACTATTGTACTTATAGGTACTTTGTTCTGCTATTGCTATGATGAAATTTGAAAATAAAACTAAATTAAATAGTGTTGTACTCACATTTGTAGTGTACGGTGACGTATTTCTTGTCGACGTCCTCATTGCTGTGCACGACGCACGCGTACGTGCCGTAGTCGGGCGCCGCTACGCGCCTCATGTGCAGGTACGACCCTATGATGTCCTCCACATCGTCCCTGCGAACACAGGTATTATGTATTCCACTGCCTTATTTGATGATCGGCTACGAGCTACGAATCATCTTAACTGACTACGATGATGGCTTGGAGTAGCCTTGCCATTATCACCGGACTTGCTGGGGAGCGGATGGCTTTCAACCCTATCGTACGTTCTATCTCCATCCGGGACCAATTCCCTCCTTGTCTACCTAGCAGGGAAAAAGCACCTGCCTTGTGAGCCAGGAGTGGGTTTGATATCTGGTCTTAGTGTGTCATGAATATTTAAGGATATTAGTATATTTCGCTGTTGATTCTGATTCATCAAACAAACACCAGTGCTTATATGCTACTGCTTAGTATACCAAGGAATCAGATCGATAAACGTGATGATGTCTGACAATATGTTTTTAAATCACAAATTCTACGTTTATTTACCGTGTCTAGTGCACGGTAAATTAACAGAAAGTACGACTACAGGAAAGTCGATAAAGTCTTGATACGCGGTTTTTAACTATCAAGTTGAAAGTTGAAGTTGAAGCTGTATCAATCTTCTGTTTATCTAGTACTTCTGTCTATCGTATTTTCTCACACTTAATCACTCAAGTTGTTACGAAATTTGCAACGAAAACTATTTGGTAACTGTTCTAAATATCTGTATGCGGAAATGCCTAGGTAAAAAAAATTGATTGCCAATATTTTCATCCCAATGATTCCATTAGCGAAACCAACCTCCGTATTCACATTTCGCAAATAAATAAATGTTATTGCAGGTGGCAAAGGCTACGCAAATTGGGGACACACGTACACTTCAGCTGTAATAAAATTATGACTGCAGGAAAATATTGTGGAGTACCATAGGGTAGCTCAGAGGTCGGTAACCTTTTGGCTAGCAAGAACCACAAAGTGGTAAAAGGAATTTAAGGCCGGGCCGCACAGTGATAGATTCTAAACATTAACGGGTCGTAAGAAAGACGCCCGCGGGCCGCAGGTTGCCGACCGCTGGACTAGCTCTACAGGTTCACATAAAATGATAACTTTTAGGTAGACGAATATTCTACAGTGCAAGAGGGTAGTTCAGGGTCGGTAAACTTTAGGCCACATGCATGCGCCAAAAAATGGAATGACCGCAAAGTGATAAATATCTGGGACATTTCCACACGGTCATCAAAGGTTCATTGGGTCACAAAACTAAGCAGAGCTTGTTCTATGGGCGTTAGAGACTGATATACATACATATATACTTATAAACACATACTTAAATACATAATCATACCCAGACACGGAACAAACACCGATGTTCATCACACAAATATTTGTCCCGAGTGGGAATCGAATCCATGACTAACGGACCACTGACACTGTTCCACCGAGTCAGTGATAGATAGAAAACAGGAAAGGGTCGTGCGAAAGACATCCGCGGGTCATAGGTTGCCAACCCCCAGTCTAGCTTGGAAGTTAACTCACCGTGCCGTCTTGATCTCGGTCTGGGAGGGCAGCAGGTCTCCCTCGGTGCCGTTGGGCCACATCCGCATCCATCTGAGGTCGCTGCGCGCGTCCGCTAAATATGACCTGCCTGAAAATACACATATATTAATTTTCTATGCCTGAAACTACATATAAACTGCGAAAGTAATGCGTTTGACGATTAAAACAAGCAAACTTTCAAACTTAATTACATTTTAAACGATCACTGTAGAGCGAAGGGTAAAGCTCTCCATTTTAATTTCAAACGTAGTAAACTAAATAAAACGTTGATTATACGCCATATTTTAAATGAATTAAACGTTAGGTATAACGTGTATTTCTGATTAAGTAAATTGAAATAGATCTACAAATTGCTATCATATTTGATTTAACAAATAAATGTGTCTACACAATATGTTATTCAGAAAATTACTTCCTACGCGTGGTTGAATAACTTGAATACCTATGTATCAGATTCATATAAGCGTGTAACTGACAAATTCAATCGGTATTCATTCCGATTCCACTAGTGTCAAAAGGTTGCTTTGCATATATATACGTAGAGATACATAAGTAGGTATATATGGAAATATATTAATATAACCATTCACCGTCGCCTCTGCTCCCTTTATTGCGAGTCGAACTTGATGGCGCCAGGGATATCGCGCCTGAGTGTCGCCAGACCAATATCCTACTATACTATACTACCTACATACTCTGTTATATTGACTTTATCGGCGAAGAATATATCTGTACATTTTTAGCAACGCAGAGTAAGTGTTCGCTTGTTTATATGTATTCTACCATTCACTCGTATGTTTGCTACCTAACTTCTACATGGCTTGACCTGTGTATGTTTCTCTATGTATTTAAAGAATATTCATGTTGGTTCCTGGGCGGTTTATATTGTCTAGTCGATGGAATCATAGTCGCTCTTTGACCTTATACGAAATCATACGATAGTTCAGAACATACAAGAATTAACCAAACACATTAATGAATGTGGAATACTGCAAACGTTAACTAAAAATTATTTTAAATATCCTTTGTGTATTTCTTTTTGTTGATTTAAATATTTAGAAAACAGTCGAATTCGGAGTAAATGTAGGTTCACATAGGCATTGCCTCAGGCAAACCTATCGTTTAACAAATAACAGCTGACTACACAAGCTCTACCATGCAGGTCTGTTGTTGGCACATCGATTGAACCGAGCGCCCGCGGCGGAATAAACGATTTAATCAACATCCAGAATAATTGGATTTCATCCCGCTCAGACTTCAATCCCCAGTTGATCGTGTGTAGGTACACTGCTTTAATCTGCGCAAAAAGTGATGAATTTTAAGGGCGAATCTCGTTAAAAAGTTACATTTTGAATCGTCCAAAAATATACCGGGCGATAAAATGTTAAATACTTATTTTGTCTGCGTATTTAATAAAAATGTTTCAAATAGTATAAAGACTTTTCGAGATCGAAAAATATTTACAAAACGATCGCTCTTTTGAAGTTTACACTTTTTTATATCCCAGACCAATAAACGACAATATTTATGGCTTTTAGTTACGATTTATGAAATGTGTGAACTTACCGATTTATAGATGGAAACTGTACTTGTGTACTGTACTACCCCAGAAGTCAAGTAAATAGACATAGCATTTCGAAACCAATCAAGCAAAGTTACTTAGCTGGAATTGAAGTTAGTAGCGTGCGGTTATCTTATGCGCATCGGCCAAACACTGAGCCGCCATCGAGTTCATCAAAGTTACAAATCAAACATCAGTTTCCAGGAACAAGAGCGCACTTGTGTGTGTCAGTGTACACGTGGTGCCTTCTACACTCCGCATTACGGCCTGCATGGAAGATGAACCGCTCCGCATGTACGAGGGTACAGTCAGGATGTAAAGCTAACAAATGGTACGCAGACTCGATGAATCCATTCGATGATAACAGACTAAATTAGGTTTTCAAACTATACACCGTGAAATTTTAGTGGTTGTTTTCCCGCAGTAAAATGATTCTATCTTAGTAGTACATTAGATTTGTGCAGTTCTTTTTTGTTAAAATCAATAAATGCCGGTTTTACGAAAGGTTTAACCGAAACTCGAAAGCACGTTCGAACCGCTTTGTGACTTAGGGTGTCGAGCTTCTTCAGCTTTAAGCATCGATTTCATGCGGCAAGCATTACCTGATTACGTCACATCTTATAAAAGAACGATAGCTTCTCTCGTTTTCGAGTTGGAAAATTATTATTTTGAAAATTTGAAAAAAAAATTTTTTTTTTTTGTGGAATTATTTGCATGATTCGATAGTATTACTAAAGGCAAATCGTTCTGCCACGGGAAAACAACCACTAAAATTTCACGGTGTATAGTAATGGAAAGAATAACCATTTGCAATGACAAAAAAAATACTTCATTGAACATTCTGAAAAAAGCACGTATGACTTACAGGTTCATAGGAATTAATGAAGCTGTGATCTAACTGCCTGTGAATGTGTGCATAACCACATGTATATGTCGCAGTCATCTGGTTGAATCAGCGATTTGATTGAATCACTAGCGCGTTCATTAAATGACGACGTTCAATTGAATGACTAGGTCGAACGTTGAATGAACAATCCTCACTCAACGTCCAACAAGTTAGCTGATTGAAACATAGCCCTTTGAACATAGCGGATGTAAAATCAGTCAGGTGATTGTAATTTAGTTCATTTTTTTTTCCACTGCGGTGTTAGTGCTCATCAAAACAAAGATGGCGTCAAACAGCTGATACAGATCTAATCGAAAGGCACTGTGTTGATATTTTTATGAGTGAAATTGAGATTTAAAGTAACTTATTCGTAAAAAAATTGAGACAGCATGGATGTACCGATTTATATGCTGTCGCCGGCTACTTTAAAAGAAAAGAATCAAAAAATCTGGCAAAACTGGCTGGTTATCTGGCAAAACTGGCTGGTTATTAAGGTGTGTTATGTCATGTCCTCATTTTTTAACCTAAAGTTAGTTATCTTTTAAGTTGCGCACTTATGGTCGCCCTAATCAAACATTACGAAGTCAGCTATATCCCATTCAACGACTACGCGAAATGACGTTCAGTCAAGATGTTGAACGTTATATTCAACTACTTCACGAGTTGTCCTTTAGTCATTCAATTGAACGTCGTCATTCAATGAACGCGCTAGTGATCCAATCAAATCGCTGATTTAACCAGATGACTGCGACATCTACATGTTTGCTTTAATATTTTTGCAATGAAAAATCAATATAGCAGTTTAAGTTTCCCGTTTATGTTAGGGGCGTATCGTAATAGTTCGAAACCATATATCAAGGATTTTATTATTGTACAGGAGATCTCGATTATGCAGAATAATTAAAACTAGGAGTTCTCCGGATAATTGAAAATCCTGATAATCGATTTCAGAGCTAACAAGCAGTATTTCAATATTTTTTTACTACGTGTTTCACATGCCACCGCGTCGTTTCCATAGTACTATCAATTTATAACTATAAAAAAAAATCTAGTAAAGTAATACAAGTAGAAATAGTTCTACAGATACTTTCGTCATACATATGTTATTAATATTTATACATTTCGTCGATCGTTCATTTCACAGAATCAAATCGGATTCGGATCAGACGTGGTGCGAAATCATTCTTACCAATGAGTCCAGATAACCGGGGTTCTAGTGTACACAATGTGGAAAATAAAGGCTAGAAAAAGTACCTATGTACTTACCAATGAGGGCTTCACAGTACAATCGAAGGTCTGCCCCCTCCTCCACCCACTGGTCCTTCGATATGAACATCGTCCTCGGAGTGCCCGTGGGTTTTTCTGTGAAAGGTTATTTGTTTCTATTAATCTTTTTTTTTATTTTTACACTTAGTGAGACTAGCTGTATACACTATCGGCTGAAAAACATCGACTTAAATTTTTATTTAATTTTTTCCTCGCACTTTTCCTGTTATTAGTAAGTTTAAGAAATAAGTTACCTACGCATATTTTAAAACTAATGCAGTCTTTGTTAGCCAAATAGGGGAATCACATGGAGTGCCACTGCTACAAATATAATCGCTGAATGGGCAGATTCTCAGTATGTTCCTATTGCAAATCAGGGTTTCTTTAAATCACTTGCCAAAACAAATATCTAGTAAGATTTCAGACTTTCGCGTTCCATTACACTAAATATTAGTATTTATGGGTCTACACGCGATATTAGGAGTAGCCATTACATAGCTACTTACTGCCCGACGTTTTGACTACTCCTAATATCGCGTGTAAACCCATAAAGACGAATATTTAGCAAACATCTAGTATTCTTACGGTCACTGAGATCGCGAGATGTGTTTGGGGAGACAGTTATTCAATCTGTATACATCTATACTAATATTATAAAGAGGAAAGATTTGTATTTTTGTATTTTTGTATTTTTATATTTTTGTATTTTTGTATGTTTGTAATGAATAAACTCAAAAACTACTGGACCGATTGCAATAATTTTTTCACCATTAGAAAGCTGCATTATTCAAAAGTGACATAGGGTATATTATATTTTTAAAAAAATTAGGGATCCTTACTAAAACTCCAATAATGTAACCCAAGGTGTAAAAAAATGACCTGAAAAATTACTTACGTCGCGTACGCTGCGAAAAGTATTGATGATAGAATAAAATCATTTACTACGACTTTGCAGAACTCTCCATTATCTACAAAAAGTGTCGCGACAGCATATGTCTAAATATTATAGTTATGTCACAGTAAGCGGTTTTTTATTCTAAAAATTTAATTTATATGTCGCCGCTTGAAAAGGCTCTTTATTTATACCTTGGTATTAATCCTTATCAAAATAAATTTCTTTATATTCAAGACGGCTTCAGTACCTTTAAATAACTTTTTGAATTATTCAATTCGGACATTTCTTTCGGAAGATATCACGAATTTAAAAATGCAAGTATTAGAAAAAAGTCACGTTGTTGCCACTGAGAGCCATCCGCTCCCCCGCAAGCCCGGTGATGATGACAAGGCTCCTCCAAGCCATCATCGTTAGTCAGTTAGGAAAAAAAAAATTGAAGGAATTTTGAATTCGCTTTAAATTCGTTTCGTAGGTAAATAAGTACCTGATTATTAAATGTTATATTTTAAAGTAATATTTTATATAGAGATAGAGGTATACCGAAGCGAAGCGAGGGCGGGTCGCTAGTACTTAATACACTTTACAAAGCGAACACTGCCCAGTGTTACATGATGTAAATGATATGCTCGAGCGAGATCACTTTTCGATTCCCAAAACTGCTGGCGCAACAATATCCACGATTTCGGCAGTTTAATCTCCATTTTATGGGATCATGCTTCCAAACTAAGCGCAACAGATCGAATACTGCGCATGTTTCATTAAATTAGTACGATGAATAGAACAATATCGGAAATTGCCTCATGAGCTAACGCCATAGCCGGCATCCAATTTGTAAATGCGTTTCAGTTTCATTAATACAAGTGACTTTGATTGGGGATTTTATTTGATTGGCACGTACGAATAATCACGATATGCAGTAAAATACGGTTCCGTAGGCTTTTGATATATTGCTTTTGTTTCTATACCAGTTAATAATAGTCACCTTATATTACACAATTGCGTGCTATGTTTCTTAAGGACTTGAGTTACAAACACCTATATTCAAATATACACCCAAACACGGAACAAACACCTAAGTGGATCGCACATACACCGTTAAATTTTAGTGTTTTTTTTTCCGCAGTGAAATGATTCTATCATAGTAGTACAATAGATTTGAGTAGTTCTTTTTTATTAAAATCAATAAATGCCGGTTTTACGAAAGCCGAAACTCGAAAGCACGTTCTAACCGCTTTATTACTTAGGGCGTAGAGCTTCTTTAGCTTTAAGCATCGATTTCAAGCAGGCACGCAGTACCTGATTATGTCACATCTTATTAAAGAACGATAGAGTCTCTCGTTTTCGGAAAATTATTATTTTGAATTAAAAAAAAAAAATTCATGGAACAATTTGCATGATTCGATAGTATTACTAAAGGCAAATCATTCTGCCACGGGAAAACAACCACTCAAATTTCACGGTGTTTATTTATTACGAATGGGAATCGAACCCACTCCTCATGGCGCAAGAGACAGGGGAACTAACAAATGTGCCACTAACCAGTAAATAAACATGATTACTCGTACTCACCTAATATATCAAGTCTGACTGTGTGCGTTTCGCTGTGCGTCTCGTTGCTCATCCTGCAGGTATAGTTTCCCGAGTCTGCCCTGGCCGCCCTCTGGGTGTAGAGGGTCTGGTTGGCCGCCTCGGGGTACAGGATGAGGTTCGACACCCCGGCCGACCACGGGTACGCCACGCCATCTTTGAACCTGTCCAACAAAATATAAGGGTTATTATCGGTGGCACATATTTACATAAGCGATTGGGAAAGGTAATCTTCACGTAATACACACTTAAATAAATAGGAAAGTAACTCTGTGTTTTGCGCTTTCAAGCCAAAACTATTGAACCGATTTAGAATCGAGATACTGCAAAAGGACACATACCTCCTAAATTTTAAGCGAATTTGTTACGTCATGGGTGTCAGTTTTTAGGCGATAAACTAATTAATGTTGACGGGATCGCAGGCGGAAAGTTAACTACGTAGTAAAGGTGATTATTAAAATCGTCATATTAAAACTTACTGACATGAAGCCTCATAGTGCAACCTAAGTGATTACAGCAATAAGACCTTTAAAGGTACACATTTAAAGACATTGACTATCGCATGAATAGAATGCATGCAATTCAATGCTTATGCTCGGTGAACGTTATCTATGAGACACACTTGCAAGAGAATGTGCCAATAATGTTCACTTTTAAATACATACATGTATATAGTACATGTTCATTGTGCATAGAACCTTTGGATAATTGTCATATAATCGAACTACATACAGGAGTAATAAATAGGGTGAATTATATTACGTTAGAAAAAAATATTACTTCACTTATCGAGACAATAAAAGGTGACTTACCAGTTATTTTTAGTCATTGCTAAGGTTTGTCTCAAATTATCGAAGAAATACCATTATACTCGTAGTACGCACTAAAAGGGCTTGATTTGAAATTATTGATGGATATTTATTGTATTCGACCTCCCTCCTCTCTAACTCGATTTCGAAGAAATGAACATCTACAACTTACGAGTTGCTGAAAGTTTCTGCGTAGGTCGATATTCCAATTTTAGCAATAAAACATAAGATGGCTTGATTCTCTTCAACACACATTTCAATAAGCGTCGTATAGCCATAGGGCAAATTTGATAGTCTATTTTATTCATTGAAATTTTATTTCAATTGCTTCCAAACGTACGCCAGACACGTCATAAAGGCTCTACGTTAGTAGTCTGTTATTACGATCACTTTATCAGAGATAATACAATCTCGACGCCAGCAAAATTCCACCATTTACAACGGAGATTACGCTAGGAAAAGCCAAGCAACAAAATGTGCGTGAAATATTACAATACGGCGGGCAATCACAATTTTCTAGCAATTGAATGTGATGGGAAACGAGTAGCACAATAGCGCGGTAGGCTCCTGCCGAGCGCGGAGACAAAGTACCACGTACAAAGTGTTTTCGTGGAACGGGCGCCGGAACATTGCTATTGTTCTATGCACTCGTTGCACCCGCTACACTGCAAACTGGAATGGTACATTTAATAGCACATAACAGGAATCCGTATTCTATGGGCGTTACGTTGCTGCATGTCAAGGGCTGTGGACGACATAATGCGATATAAGGAGTTGTTGCACGTAATCGCAATGTGCACTTTTCATGTTTTAGCGTATCTACAAAATACAATCATAGGTTTATTTGGTTATCACGCTGTAGGGCTTTATAGAAATTGTGTACTTATTCAAATTTTCATTTTTACCTACCTTTTATTCCTACCAAATGTAGGTACACATTTGGGAGGTAAAATTTAAAAATATATATTAAGTATACCCTTAAAAGCATATGTTTTTTACATCATGTTGTCACATAATTACAGTCATCGAACTGCTACTCGGCGAGCATAACTAGTCCGGCGTCAAAGTATTATTATACGACAGTGGCAGGTATGGTCCGAGAAAAATTTAAGTCTTCGGCTAGTTACTGGGAAAATTGTAAATTACTGCATTTTTACTAATGTCGCCTTCATTTTTATTTAAATGGTGCCCTTACATTTTTTGCAATTAATTATTTTTTGTTACCTACTTATTAATACTTAATTTCGAAGTATCCGTATATTATGCTAATGAGACAAAGATGCACACCATATCGAGCACTTTTATTAAAGTTTTACACTTCTTACAATAATATTATTTTTGCAGTCGGGACTGTAAAGAGGTTAATTTCGATAACCAATACGAATAACAAGTTATAAACAGAATAAGTAACCTGATACATAAGTGCCGCGATAAAGTTTTTATGTCCATGTAGCTAAAGTTCGTAATGTAAGAAATAATCAATAAATTATGATACTTAATACGTACTTTCATTTGTGTTTTTTAAGATGCACCAATATTACGAAGGATACCAGGAACTGGACTTACAGCGATTCATTAGTGCCGGTTAAAAATTATTAATAATACGACGTGGTGGGTGTGTACTGGCGGAGTCCGCGGGAGGCTCTCTCCGCGGTAAAAAGTGATTTTATCGCGGGGACATTATATTGTCATTATGAGCGCGGTGAATGTAAATTGGCCAGGTGGCGTCGGTGCAGCGGTTATGGCACTGCAGCTGCGATTTAGAGATCGCCGAGTGCATCCGCGCGTCCCGGTGAAACGCAACACACCGTACATGGGCGCAGTGAGGTAACGCCGAGCGAGCGTGTTGCTGCACTAAGGTGTGACGTTTCGAAATCAAGGAAAGCTGCACTTAATCAATTAAGAGACCTAAATACTTATGTCAGCAAATTTACACATTATGTAGATGTAGATTTGTATCTACGTAAACATACGTACGAACAGTATTAACTGGGGTACGAACAATTTCCAGGTGAAATTTCACACGAGTATTTTTTTAAAGAATGAATTGGAGCTTGACAATTCTACCAGCCAATATTCTCTAACTATGGCTGTAGGGATTTAGATATGTTCCTAGATAGTCAATGGTTTCTTTGATAAGTTAGATATTCCACAAAGTAAATATACGTTCCGAAATGAATTACCTATATTTTCTTCTTCGTAGTCGTGCACTCTTGACAGAGTGGTCGTGGTCATGTCACGGTCGGTTTTTGCGCCACGGCAGCTCCTGCGATCCGTCGCCACGTGGCTCTGTTTTTGGTGACCTATATTTTACCAGTATCGAAATCAAAACCCGACGATGATATTTGACTTACAATTAATAATTTTTATAGCTACTACCAGCTCTTATTGCTTAACTGTAATGTGTTGGGTGGGAAGTACGTCACCAGAGGAGTAGGACAAAAACTATACTGTGTTGATGAACACTATGCCCCAGACTCGGTCGCTGCACATCTATGTGCAGGAAATAATTCGCAGTAGCTACTAATGGTCCGTCATTCCGGCGCGGGCGCAGCTGCCGGCGACAGCGCGCTTCCGCGAAATAGACATCCACGTCGATGAGCTAATCATAATCTTTACTAATATTTTTATTTGTTCTATCTACGCATTAAATCTTCTTGACATTTCGCATGTACAGTTAAGAGTATGGAGAAAGGATACCTTTCATCCCGAAAAAGAAACGGAACTTGTGAAAAACCGTTAGTTTGCTTAAGATATCGCATTATCGCTCAAGACAAATGACTGTGTGCAATGTGCATTGTGCATATTATATCGCGCAAGACAAAAGAAAAATGTCATTTGAATTTAACGTGGGCGAAAACGCGGGCAAAAGCTACTACTAAATAGAAGTACAAGCAATTACTCAACGATCATAATTCCCAGCTCATCACCAATTTACATTAGCGTTTCGGCTTAACCGAGCAGCTGCAAATCGTTCAGCGAAACGCTCTTGCGCAAACAAGACGTCGCGAACATAACGATTCCGAGGAACAGTAAAATCTGCGGGAGCCGTTTTTGAATCGTTTGAAAGGAAAACAAACATTTGGGCGATGTTTCATCACAAGGCCGCGCGGGATTGTTTCCTAGAAGACGGCGGGGCTTGCGATCAGATTAAGATTTTCCATCTACGCGATTGGTCGGAGCTCGGACGGCTTGTTAACACTTGCTGAGGGTGGGTACACACTACACATGTACGTATAATGTGTTACATTTGCAATGAGGCTAACCCGTCTAAACTTCTAAACATACGTCCAGTAATAACAACCCACTTATTAAAGTGGGGTTGTTTATACTGAGATATTTCCTAAAACTTTGAATTGCTAAAAAAATATCTTAAAGAAACTCAAATAAATTCACACATTTTTTTTGTGTTTACTTACTTTTGTTTGGAATTACAAACACACAAATTCTGCCGCTATAAAGACTATTGCTGTATGTTTAGTAAACATTCCCTCCCTTCACTCTCGTGTTCCATACCATTTGATGTGTAAAAAAAAAAATAAACGCCGTCATGTTTCAAGGCACTGTTTTCCTGGTCCGATGTTTAACTTTCGCTAGTTGTTTGTATGCCCATATCGGGACGCGTGTGCGCACCGCCCGACCTTGGCGATAAACATTTTTCCGCGATTGTATCTACCACCACTCCATTGGCTATTTCCACCAGTTCTTGGAAAAAGTCGCAAGAGAGTACGTACTCGTATATTTGCGGAATCCATTCTACTTTCGCGCATCGCTGGGAGAACGTATTGAATATTTTTATCATTTTAATGACTCATGCGTGAAGTGAAAAAGCTCGCTTTATGGGTGTAAACATATCAACGCGGAGTTCTCGTAGGTAACAAAACGATTTAGTTGTTTAGTATGTACACGTTTTTAGGTAGATAGATGTGTGCATTATGACTGAGCTTGTCATCTTAATTTGATGAAACGTACTGGTATATAATATCAATATAAACAAAATTAAAAACAACAAAGTTATAAAAATAACGGGCAATATTTTATATCAAACATGGAACATGTCTGTTTATTAAGTTAATGATATTTTATTTCACATAGTATGCGCGACCGATATTACGTTATACTATAATAGATATAGCGATGTAACGAGGATAAATCACTTTCCTGGAAACCAAATCGGGAACAAGTGTAACCCACTTTCCTATCTATTCTCACTAAAGTAATAATCACGGTTCGTCGTTATCGCTTCATAATATTAAACAAGAAAGCATCGTTGTTAGTGTGAATTTATTATCTAATCCCTTAGAGGAATACGTTTGTGATTTCATAAATTGCTCAACAATGTAAAATACTTATTACTGCGATGACTCACTCTTATGACAAAAAAGATTGTGAAGTTGATATTATTTAGAGATTATAATGAGTATCATACTCATACATTAAATGTAATAAAAAAGCAAAAACATAATATCAATAACGTAATTAATAAAACCGTCTCCCGGAAAACTTAACACTTTCAAAGTAATTAATAAAAATCGACTCAAACCGGACCTCTCGGATATCTACCACAAAGCCATCATAAGCGTCAATACCGTAATAGCATTATGATTACGAACCTAATTACTACTTCGGTTGATAATAATAATTCTATTTCTAATACAGATTTTATTAAAGATCAAATAAGAATTAATATTTTGATGACGTCCTTTACGAATTTGGTATTTTGCATATAAATAAATTTCAGACAAGGACTCCTAAACACAATTATGAAAATTGCACGATTGTACCATGGTTCCGATCCGAACCAGACTAAAGTTACGATGGTGTAGTAGGTACGCATCATCTGCCCGTCCGTTTGCCTTTTTTTGGTCTCGGGAACGCGCTCCAACAAGTAATATTATAACTCGCAACAACGTACGCAATTATGATAATGATCATCAACAGACTATTTACAACAAAACATTGGAGATCTCTTTATTCGCCCGTAACGGAGCATGACACATACACCATCGGTATTCGTGCGCGATCGCATATGATAAATTAGTTTTCTTTCTTTTAGTTCACTGAGTGGTGTGTACGTTGACATGGTGTCACGAGTTTGGAATCAGAGACTAAAGACATGCTTGAATTATTCACTGTTCTGTACAGTTAGTAGCTAACTTATCTTTATATCGTATTTATCTTCAATCGTTTTAGATCTGGGGTATTTACCCTATTACTACGAGTATGATGCAATTGGTTCATTCATTAATGCAATGATAATAATAATGTAATTTGATTACAAACATCAGTTTGTAATGTTGCATTTTTTATGATTGAAAGTAAAGAAACGAATTGCATATTTACAAAAACTCATTTTTATTCTCTAAACTGAAATGTAATTAACAAATATTAACTGAAAAACACATGAAAAGTACTTTATAACTTTGTGCAAAGTAGCACAAACGAAAATCTCAGAACAAGACAAATTAACGCGAATCTCAATCCAACGGATAACGAAGGTCTCGCGGCAAAAAGTGCGGTGAGGTCACCAGCCGCGCGCCGCCGCCCTCCCATCCCTGCGAACGTTCCCAAATCGCCAAACCGGTCTTTGACCGAGCCCGCTTCAGATCTTCGAACGCGAACTTCCAATCCCGTGGGACCGGCGAAAAGCTCATCTAGCTAGCGGGACCTAATTTTGATGACGTAACTGTTATTTAAAGACCTTTTTCGAACCTGTAGAAATGGATGCCGAAAAATCATCATTGATCCAAACCAATACACTTATCTATATAAATTGGCTAATATGTATAGAGCTCTATAGACAGATATTGAAATTAACGAGGAAGTTTTAAAGTAAATTATATTAAATGAATCAAAATGACACACTTATAATTAAGTAACGTCACATAAAATAATTTGAGGACACAAAAGTGGAGCTCAAAGAAAATCATTATCCCCTCATTAAAAACATGTTTAAAAGCAATCATATACTACTTTATGGCTGGTTGATTAAAATATCCAAAAGATCCCTAATGATTATAGTCATAAAATACTCAACATCGCATCTTCCAGTTAACCGGGATGCTGTTAACGTTTTATTGGAGTGGTCCAAATTTTTGGTGATTCAGTGATCAGTGATGTGCAATCGACTCAAAAATGCGGGCCGAAGGTTCGTGCTTCGTGGCTCTACCGGGCATCGAACTAACGACTAACGAGAGTTCTCTACGTAACGACATAATAATACGAACTGACTCCAGAAGTAACTTTCTTTGTGCGCTCCGGAATCACGAAACAACACTTAACTTGTCAATTTTGACGAATGTTTTCGACCCAATGCCAATAATTTTCAAAAGCTCACAATTTGCAATACAATGGTTATGTTTGAAGTATGCCGTGTATTCAATTTCAGAGTACAATAAAATATGGCCATAATTCACTGGAAGCTTATCTACTATGTAAAATAATGCGTTGAACCCATAGAATTATTGTAATTAGATAGTTTGCAAACATTCCGCTTGAGGCATCTGTCACTGTGTTCACATAAATTGCGGTTAAATAGCGTCATTTACACTGTTTTAAATGTTTAACACTTTAAGCTCCATAAAAACTTGTTTCTAAGTGAAGTTTTTGTTACCTTTATTAGGGAAATCCAAACGTACTCAATGATTACTCAATGATGTCACACTGATTATAATTAGATTTGTTCCCCACAATGATAAGCAACTATCATCAAACGTCATTGTTTTTTGTTATTGTGTCCGGGTTTTTGTAGGACTTCAACAGATCATGTCGGATGTCCCACGTCAATTACTATACCCTACGTCGACTGCAAAAACGAAATAAATGTTACGTAATAATAATAATTGATTAAGAAAGGTCGATGCACTTCTGCTTGCCGACCTTGAGACGTTTTTTTGTCCATCTTTCAAGATATTAACTGGCGCGCTCCAGAACATCCAATTTGTCAAGTTCTCTTATTGATGATTGCATTATTTCAATTCCAACAAGACGCGTTTAGTCTAAATTACCGAGTATTCGAGGAATTTAATTATACCATTTCAGTCGTTCCTAAGAGATGAGGCTCCATGACGGATATGCAGCATTAATAGACACAACAAAGAGGAGCGACTAATGAGTAAGTGGCATTTCGTCGAACAAGTAATTAGGGCTAGCGGAGCGGGCTGGCCAGAATGACACCGCGAGCCCTGCCGCCGGCGACACCCAACCCTCTGAGGCTGCTGATAGTTTCTCTGAAACTACTGCAATTACACTCGAGTTGCGAACAGTTGTCGCACACACACACGCATCACATAATCACTACGCTCCCTCACATTACTCTGTAATCATACGTTTGCCAGTCACGCACCGATGACAATAATAATAACTATTCGTTGTGGGAATCGGTAAACTGAATATGTATGATTGAAACATAAAAATTGCTGTTCGAATGTTGCAAATATGTATGATTTACAGGCAAATGGTAGATCAAAGAACCCTGGCAGTGCAAGTGAATATGATTAACATCGCAAGTGGTGCATTAATTGATTTATGGGAAATCGAAGGAGAACATTCCACCAATAGACAACGTAAAAGCATTATTTATCTTCATTCGATAGAGTTTGTAAACAGAATCAGAGGAATATTTCTTGGTGTCTGCTTCATCAATATCACTAAGGACACAATATATTGGATATCATAGGAGTCATACGTTTTCTTCATGATAGTCTCTCAAGTTGAAGCTAATTATATTTTAAAAAGGAAGCTGGCTTATGTGGGCACTGCCGCTCTATCCAGGTAATCTACCACAGATCTATCCTTGAATTGAGTGAGTTTAATGCAGAGGACACGTGTATTAGCGTTAAAATGCACTTTCCGGTATGGTCTCATCTCGCCTCCCCTAACGGTGCCATCGCCTGTTGCAACGCTCGGCGGTCCGCACGCAACCTCGCTTCTGTGTATAAGAATCGCGATAAACCCATAATTTATTGCGATTTCAACTGAAATGCCTTTTAACATATAAAACAGCTATTAATACGAACAGGATACCGAGCGGAGGATGGCAACCGTTACTCGTTACTGCCGCCTGAGTAATTATCCGCATGTAAAGAATAACCACATGTTCGTCTTTGGATCCTTCACTTAACATGCGTCATGGCTGGGTGTTGCTAACTTACTAGTGCTGACTAGCCTTATCTGTTAGATCTGCTTAATAGTTGCATGTAACAATCATCTTAAGTTATGTTTACCGTAACAGGTGGAACTTGCAGTACAATACTTGTACATTTCATTGCTTTTCTTCTTTGACACTCATCACCCTGAATGGCTAAATCGGAATTTATACAAGTATAAAAGTTACTACAATATCAGTACATGGTTAAACTTATATTTGTAGATTTTCTGTACTAAGATAATGTAACAAACATTCCGTTACGGTCAATAATAAGATCAGGAGTTAAATTACTGGATGCCTTGAAAGAAGATACATATTTACGTGTCGTGTTTGCAATTACTAAGATCTTTTAATGTTAGCCACGCAATAGTACTAAAGTCATTAATCTTCTGGAGGGTGGTCCTGAATACTTATGCTATAACAAATCAACTGTTTAATGGGAAACATTAAAATGCAGACGTCAAAGCAAAAGCACACAACGAGCAGATGTGTTGCCACCGCGTACAGTTACAGTGCATTGCGGTTTAGGGATACGCGTTGGGAATGGTTGTAATGTTCAATGGAGCGATAGAAAAACCGCAAACTACCGGGTGCAGTGTAAAAACCCGGCCGTATAACAGGTGAGCGGGAACCGCGGTGCGCCCGCGCCGCGCCTAACAAGTCGCTTACAACTGTACTTACTAGGCCCTGGACGCGGTGACGCGGAAGGGCGAGATTAACGATGCCATAAAACAAATCTCGCAGTAACTTATGTTTAAATGACGTGCCAATAATACTGCAAGTCGTTATATCAGTTTCACAGTTGGACCGCGCTGATTCACAGCGTTGTATCGGGTTTCGGCTTGGTAAAGCTACAGGTTTATTGCGATGAAAACTTTGCCAGTTGATTTTCACAAAGCCAGTAACGAAATATGTTTCCGTATAGTACCGACCATTTATAACTAAATATTACTAGGGGCTGCCAACAAGCACACAATGCGAAAACCCGAAAACTGTCAAAAGCATACATACAAAGCTTACACAAATAAGTATTGCGTTGTAATTTTACTCAATCTGGTGTTTAGTGTGCACTCGTACAGTTAAACAAAATCTTTTTCATACGGATGTCTTTTTGTAATAAAGTAGGCAGATAAATCCAATAAACTACTAGGTACGCAGAATCAATTACCTCGTAAAATTCGTCATTCATCCTAAAAAAGCGACAAGGAAAATGGTGGATCATGGACATCACTATAAATACGCTGACGTAGAATGACGTACTCTTAAAAACAATAAGGGGAATTTCTTCGTTCTGGAAGCCCCTTCGTGTATAAGGAAATGCCCGCAGGAAACAAAATAAATGCTTTTAAGTTTAGTTTGCATTTACCGTTAGCTCTTCAGTCCTGAGCTCACTACGGCCATTTTCGTTTAAAAATAATTTAGCAGTTTTCTGTCATTTAAATGTTACGAGCTCATTCGCTTAAAAACGGTTTTTTCAAATTGGAATAATAACGAGTCGGAATTAAATTATGTAATTGAGACTGGGTTTTAAATCTATATTCATAAAATGTGTGGATTAACGCTCTTTCTGTTTAGGTTTTATACACATGTTTATGTACCTAAACATTTTAAATTATGTTGTATTTCTTTCGATCATTAACATCATGTCAATTATCGTAATAAAACATTATTAGGATACATACTAGAGAATCGTGCATTCCAATTAACTAACAATAATAACTTATAATACTTCTTCTGTGGGCTAGATGGTGCAAGACAGCAATCTTGAGTTATGTTTGCCGTTAAATCTTAGAACCATCGAAATTATAGACACGGGTCCGTGTGGGGGTCAATTTGCTCAAATTTTATTGGCAATGGCCACAAGCACGGTTCCCAAGCCATTAAAACTGCTTCCCAGAATATACGCTATTGTTTGCACGTTCAGATAGATACATTCGACGAGGATAAATTGATATTATTTTAAAACCTTTTCTAGCATTCATATAATACATGTGGAAATGTGTGTGTTTATAATTTTTTAAAACCGTTACAACAGATTTAGATGAAATTTCGTATGTAATATAATTCGAGCTCTTATAACGGACATAACCTCATATTTGGATCTCACTACGGCTTACCATCAGTTAGAGTGAGGTCATCTTGTTAGCCTATTATACAAAAATAAAACATAAAATATAAACGAATGCGAAAAAAACCCAACGTACCATTTCTCGAAAACGAAGCTAGTACCTCCGAGTATACATCCTGGGCATATACGTATGAGTAGAGAACTTAAAAACTCATTTATGTGGCTTTTTAAATTTCCGCATTGAGTATCGTATAATTATTTTAATCGTTTCGAACATTTTCTCATTGCAATTACCGTTAACGTTTTTATTTCGCGTCGACATAATTTCATTCATCGACTCCACGTTGACATGAAGTTGAGCAATTAAAATATCAATTAGTAGCGGTGAAAACAGTAAATGTATGCGTTTAACTTTAATTCAAAAGCGTTACAATAATGACATACGATATTATAATTTACCCCCGCGACTCCGTCCGCGTAGAGACGTTTAACGGGTAAAACATTACTTCTTTTTAGCGCAGTCGGTTAAAAAGTAGACTATATCCTTTCCTTGGCTCTGGACTATATCAGTACCAAATTTCGTTTAAATCGGTTCAGTACTCTATGCGTGAAAGCGTGACAGACAGACAGAGTTACTTTCGCATTTATAATATTAGTAAGGATTTAGTATTTAGTTTATATAATTCTTTGAACTATGGCCTCTTTTTTTCTTAACTGATGATTGGTTGGGGTAGCCTCGTCATCATCACCGTACTTGCGGGGGTGCGGATGGTTCTCACCCCTAAATCACAACACTGAAATATGACGAACGATATCATGGTGTTAATAAGCCCTAAACAATTTGTTCCTAACCTTTTGGTCTTAATGGGGACTTCGTGACGCAGATTAGAAAGATTCGCAAATATTTTTATTAAAATACTATTATGATTGTATTCATGGAATCACTTCTATGTATTTTGTATATTCACGACGTCAAATACTATTGAGCGCAGGAAAAAATATCACTTACAACGAGCGTCTAGAAATAATATTATGGTAACACGACTGAATACGTACGCAGTGAAGCTTCGTAAGCGCATTCATCAGACCTGAGTAGAATTTATAATATAAACATTAGCACATATCGATTTTAGGCCTTGTAGTTATGAATATATTAGATAAAGGTATTAAGGTGAAGATAAATGGGCACTTACATCTCAGGCTCAGTAAAACGATTGCATATTGGTGCATGACCAAAAGCTTCACATGTTACATACAAGCGACTACACTCTTGTTACATGATTACTGGTGATTACGCACCGCCGGGTAGTTTAAGGTTGCACATTAAGAAAGAAATAGGTAGTCAATCTGACGCGTCCATTATGGAAAACATTGCTTGCATAACGCCGAGATTGAGACCGATCGCTAAAAACCACGGACGGGACGATTGAAAAAACGGCCAGAGGAAGACGACGTTTTGTATTTGCGTTCTCGAGGTCCAGGGAATGTAGTCGCTGTCGGTAATGATAGCTCCCGGAACAGCGGCCGGCCGGGTGGCGCTGCGTATGGGCAAAGAATGCCGCCGCCGCCGCCGCCTGGGAACACCAACTCGACATCTGTACAACCCGATTCTGGTACGTGATTACTACTTTCCCGGCAAAATACTAATCCCACCGACCGATATGGGCGCGCGAGAGCGTAACTGTAAAGCGCAGGGTTGGCAGGCGCAGCTACGTATCTCTATGAACGCGAGAGTCGAGGAAATGCATTAATAAACCCCGACTAATGGAATCTGTGAGTGCATTGGAGGGTACACGATTCGGCTTTCGCACGTTGAGTGCCTCTTTTGATAAATAATCTTGTCTGAACCGGTGTTATTTATATGAAAGTGAATACGAGCACTTTTCATGTGAATCATTACAACCCACATGAAGTAAACTACACGTTGCGAAAAAGACACTTTTGTAAAGGAAACAAAATAAAGTGTTATGAAGAAGTTCATCAGAAACTTATTCTGCCGAAATAGAAGTAAGAAGTGGATTGTTGTGTCCAGACTTCGTAATGAGCCGTGGACTTCGTTTATATTTGGGCGGGCGCGTGGCGCGCACGCCGCTACCGGTATTGAATCATACGATTAACAATTATGCTTTGTATTTAAATTAAAGTGAATGTACCGTCTAGTGCAGCCGGAAACCGGAACTCTACTGCCTATAATTCAGCTAAAGGATTACGCATACATTATTGAGAATTTGCGTGTATTAGTAAACAGTATTCTTCAACGTTACTTAACATCATCCTACGTATGTATTTCAAATCAAACAGCGCATTCTGCCGATCAACAGATAAGTAAAGTTATGCATTGAACAATGGCCATTTTACATTCGGTAGCCGCTCGCGGTTTCTTGGCACTACGTGAAACTGCAAGTGCACAAGAATTTATTATTGCTTTATACCATGCGAAGAATACTAAATAGGTGGCGGTGCAGGGAGCGCGCCCCGGCCGACGCCGCCGGCCACTCGATTGTGCGAAATATTAAATATTCGATTCCGCGAAACGGCCGGAAATGACTGTTTCATTATGCACGGCGGGTGCGTGAAATGATCGATTTGGATGGCACGAACACGAACGTCGCCCTTTTTCTCATAACTCGGTGATAAAGATCATTCTCGGAGCGAGACGGATGTACGCAGTCTATTACCATTACCTAACAGGAGTCGGCCGAACCGAGACGCGTACCGCGTTCACTAATCTACGAAACACAATCGGCTGACGTCAACCGGATGCGGACGGAGCCTAAAAAACCTAAAATCAATCACACGACCGCGGAGCGAGTGAAAGCAAAATGCGAAGAAAAACAGCCTGAGTAAGTTATTCAGGCATAATGCGAATGCTGTGTAACGTATGTTGGCCACCGCTGGAGATAGCGACGGACGCGCGACACACGACGACAGCATAATAAGTCCCTCGCTCGGCGCTGCCAAGATGCACGTGCGATAGTGCATAATACGATTCGCGATACCATTTCTTTGTTACCAACAAAAACATACGGGGTAATTAGCGAATGTACATTATGTAGTGCATCTCAGTGATGCTAGGAAGCTAATGTGCGTGATCGCATGCGTGGGGAGCGGCTGGCCCCGTGGGGCCGCGCGGCGGATCTTAGGCGCACGCAACAATCTTCTCGCTAATCAGCCCATGTATCGGCAGACTCACTCGTGCAATTAGGCTTCTCGGTAGCCAGTGGTACCTACTAATCTCATGCGCCGCAACGATGTATTTATTTATAACGCACCTGTATGATTGAGGACGCCGAGCGCCGCGCAGATCCAGTGCAGAGCAGTCGCTCGTAGCGCCGTCGCTGGGCTAACTGTAACGAGGCTGCTCCACCATACTACGTGCACATGCGTAATCGCAACCAACTACCAATATTACTTTGACCAGACGTAATTCTCGCTAATCTCGAACGTACAAAATAGATGTCTGTAATCGATTATGGATGCTTTCACGTCTGTCGACCACTCCCACGTACGTGATATGTCAAATCGATTCAATTTGAAGTAGTAATAATTTCGTTGGCTCGAATGATATCTTCGTAAAGCATAAACTTGGCTTGACACGCTACCGCGTGTCTAGAACCAGTTTCAAAAGCACAAAAATAACACGATGTACAGCGCAAGATTTTACGGAATGCAACTCGAGATATCATGAGTCTTCAAAATTGTTGTAAACGTCATATAAACGTTTTCGAGAGTGACATTTGTATTTATAGCCGGCGGTAGTCTACGTGTACCTTACAAATATAAGTGTCGATTACATGAACAATCGAAACCGGCGCACGAGTGGCGGTTTGCATGTAGCATGCACTGCGCAACCTTGAATTAGGATAATTCCCGCGTACTGCAGGACCGGCTCGCTTCAACTCACTTATTATAATGAACAATGATAGCTCCGACAAAAAGCTTATGTAAATTACGCGCATGACATAGTAATTATTGAAATAGCTCAGCAACAATTACCGGTCTCATGTATGCTAGCCTCGGTTAAGGATTGGACTGATTCCTGCCAAAGTAGTATCATTATTTGCTGTGCCGGTTCCATAAGTATGCAAGTAATTGATGTTCGGAATCTTCAGCTGATTATTGTAGGGCTAATAAGGCAACAGTAACATATCAATGTTGATATTTATGTACCTATAAGTAAGATTGCAAAAAAAATTTGAAACTAATTTATTTTAAGGCTTCATGCATATTTAACCATGGAGAATGAATACAAGCTATAATACAAAAACATAAAATAAAAGGAGTGAGATTCTCATGTGTCAATCAACAAATCTAATACATACTTAATAGATATGGGACGAGTCGGAGGGCATAAAACTTCATAAAATCCACATATTCCAATGAAAACACAAAACGTGATACCCAAAAACACCTTTAAATTCTAAAATTCCAATGTAAATTCAAAGAGTAACCGAATAAAAACTGTATTTGATATTCAAAATTATTTGTATCTATAGAATTCGGAAAAAGCCAGTGAAAATTTTCAATGGTTTCAGTTCGCAGTCGGAGCCTTAATTATTTGGATGGATGTTCGAGTACTGAGCCGCGGGGAACGAGTTTGAGTATCACTCACTTAGCAACCTGAGGTATTGCGTGCGCCGGTCGTTTATCTTCTGCAGATACTCCGCCTACTGCAAGTATGCTGTTGCTATTGCTGACAACATTCAATTGAATTTTATTAACGTTAATCTGATTCTATTACGATCTCTGTTCATGTTTTCTTTTTAATCCATCATTACATTTTTGCATGTTTTTAAAACTTTTATATTGGCATATTTGTGTATAAGAGGAGTGTTGGCATATTTTGCAGTTACTAGCTAACAGCTGCGCAAAGAACTGTGACTGGCTCGGTGGAACAGTGGTTAGTGGCCCAGGTTTACTACCTACGGTTCCAAGAGTCGTGGGTTCGATTCCCACTCGGGACAAATATTTGTGTGACGAACATCGGTATTTGTTCCGTGTCTGGGTGTGTATTAAGTATATTTGTGTATCCCCTGTTGATTCTGATATCTGTAACACAAGTGCTTAAGCTACTTACCACGGGATCAGATCAATGTAGGTATGTGACGTTGTGTGATATTTATTTATTTATTTATTAGTTTACCAAGAGATTTAATTTAATAACGTTTGCAATTAATCTTATCTCGTATTCCAAACGGCTTCGAGAAATTGATATCCAAAATTAGATATGAAACGACATGGAGCAACAACTGAATGGACTGGACTAACGTGACGTCATGCCGTGACTCACGCGCCACTCCACCGGCATGCTATTTAAATTACCTTCACTCACTCACCTATAACGCACAAAATTAATGTCGCACAACGGTAACCTTATTACATGACAGGTAAAGCTTAATTTAGAATGTCCTTTAATATCTGCTGTGCTCGCCGCGCACAAAAGTGCTTGAGTGTGTCATGCGACCGTTATCACGACCTCTATAGGCAATATTGTGGTTTCTACAACTCGACTGGAATTCAAGCATGCAAATATTGTTATTGCACATGCAATTTCGAAGAAAATCCTATAAAAAGCGAAAGTATCATAACTTTAAATATGCTCTTAAGTGTTAAGTAAATAAGGCGGAAATAAAAACGAAACAACTTGCTGGTATATACCAAGCAGGTATAAGGTGGAGGGCACATTAATCTCCGGTTATAGATATGATCTAGACAATTTAAGGTTTTCGAGAATTATATTAATACACAAAAGTATTGGCAAGACCTTTTTTGAATATTTTTCTCTAGAAGATTCCTTAAAATAAACGAACTTGAAATCAATTCCCAAAAGCTAAACGAATCACCAAAAACAACAGAAGGAAACAATAATTAGACAAAAGCTAATGTGGGAACGGGCCAGACATCCAACATGCCAGAAAAAACAAATTCATAGAATCCCAAAAAAAAAAGAAGTCAACCTATTTACATGATTGTGTAGTGAGAAGGTGACACGGCGGAGGTCCTAGCGCGGCCCAATATTTGCGTAGAGGTGGGCGCGGAGGGCCGGCGCGGCGGGATGCTGCCCGAATGTTAATAAACACGATGAAGCCATTCGCCGTACGTGCGCCGGCGGCGTAACGAGCCCTCGCGCCACATTTCTCGAAACCCATACGAATCGACGCCCGTGCAATATCACTATTGTTGCATGAATTATGCGACGTTTCTGAATTAGTTTTCGACGCAGACGGTGCCATAGCACGACGGCGCGACTCAAACATTCAACATGCGTATCACTCGCAAAAAGTACATTCCTGACATTAGCCATTAAAATATTCAAGCCGGGAGAAACCATTGTGCGACATCCATTTTTATGGTGTCATCATTATTGTTTCATATTGCAGACGACTTCGAGCTCTTCGAAGGCTTCCGAAGCTCGTTAGAGCTGCCTACTACATCCACCGCACACCTATACACAGTATTCACGGCGCCGATGCCGGTGGTCTGTGGTGCATAATAATTGCGTTTTGTCTATAGTTATATAATAATAATCATCATCACTGTTACTTCTTCAGGCATCTATGCAGTCGTTAATGTAGTCTTAATAAAATTTATCACGTGTGTAATAAGTTAGTGCGGTATAACGTCATATAATATCATATTGATGCAGTGAAAAGGCATAGCCGTGTGAACCGACCGGCGGTGGTCAGCAAGCAGTAAGCATCCGATCTCAGCAAACTGACATTTCCGTTTGAAATCATTACCGGTTACCAGCTTTCCATCGGCTCCAGTGCACACCAACGCAGTCACGCGTCTCTCTTCACACAACAGCTATGTTTATATCCCACGGTATTTGTTCCGAGAAAACAAAACGCGATCATAACACCAAAGTGGTGCCAAAGATGTGGAGAGAGACAATTCACTAGTAAAAATAACCCAAAAATAAATATGAGAGCCACGCAACTTAACATATCATTATGAGGAAAGGAATGCATGACATTATAAGTGTCACGATGGTGGACGAATAAATGATCGTGGGACTGTCAGGTAGATGGATAGTTACGGAGGCTAATTCGGGCGGCATTCGGAGGTCGTCTCGGAATGTGGACGCGCCCTTAGGTCGGGGCCGGCCAGACGCGATGAAATCATGAATGGATCATATCAAATTACGCGTCCGCGGAATTTCCTTAAGGCCCCTATTGTAAATTAAGGCATTTATAAATAGCACGGAAAATCCATTGTATCATCTTCGATCGTATCATCTTTTATTTAAATTCGTAATTTCAAATATAATATAGAACGGTTATTTCAAAACGTTTACCTGTTTAACACTAGTAGATTAAAACGCGTGTAAATAGTCAAGTAGCAAATAACACACCGTGACAAACTTACTTAACACACCAGCATCGGCTCAAAAACGAGAAGCTCTTGTTGGCACAATACAATATAATTGAGGGTTCTATTCACGTGGAACACCTCCTGTCCCATCGTAACAGTTACAATGAAATATGTGAACAAAAAATATTTACAAAAGAATTGTATTCCTCGGATCAACGGAAAAAAGAGAATAGTAAGCCGCGAAGTAAGATCAATATGGTAGATAAATAAAACCGGCCAAGTGCGTGTCGCGACACGCGAAGGGCATGGTTCTGTATTTGATATTCTAATATACGGTCTTTTTTATACGATTAAAATTTCATTGACATAGGCTTTTACGCGAAATTTTAGTTCATTACTCTTAAGAATTTCAAAAAAGTGTCAATGGTATAATGGTATTGATTAAATCTACAGTTAAAATTCAGAAGTACGTTAATACCTGCTATGATGAAATTAATCAGACTGAAGTGACAAATTGTGTGTTTATGTTTAACTTACTATTATTGAAATTAATTTCGCTATGCCTTTGGTCATTGCAGCATGTTTTATGTCATGTCATACCTAATTAGCCTTTCCTAGCTCGAGCTAGCCGAAGCTCAGTCAGACAGGAAGGGACAGTTAACGATTCCACGTTGCGTACGGAACCATAAACTCGGTCCATTGTGAAAGCGGAGGCTGTGCGCATCGCATGCGACCACCCCGGCCTGCGCCCGCGCAGCTGCCGCCGCTGCGCCGCGTGTCATGACGCACGTGAGTGCCTCTCGAGATGCTGAAGAGCCGTGACCGACCAGTGTCTTGGTTGCAAAGTATTTAGCCAAAATGGAGCTACCTACTTCCTTCACTCAGATCTGCTTATAATATCATTGAACAGATCAAATTATGACGAAAAAACACAATTATATTGGCTGTATGTGTAATACCTAAGAAATTAATAAAATTAATCGAAACCTACCCACAGGTAGGTTTCGATTAATTTTTACTTTAATTTATGTATTTTTTTCAAGATTTTTGAGATAACATTTTTTTGGTCATCGTCAACGGTCGGGTTATTCTAATTTGCGCAAAAACGGATAAAACAACCGAACGGCGCCCAAAAAAAAAACGTATAATCTGCTTTTCGAGTCCTCAAGAATCTATTTTAGCTTTGATTAAACTGCTATCTTGTCTCGTATCAAGCGGTTTCCAGTTCGCAGATCGACGATAAGCCAATCAACGATTTGTAAAACAAAATGTGTTTCCTACCTGCACGCGGAGATTTAGGGTCGCCTTTAAAAATGTATAATCGATTCAATACAACGGCCGTTCCGACGTGTCAGGACAAGCTGTCGTTTTTGTTGCCGGCCCGGTGGGATGTCTATGGTTGTTTTGTGATTTTTATGGCCACTTCATTAAGGTAGAAACGGTCACTCTATTGATACATCAACGTTTGAAAGCGTGAAAAATAAATCGATAAACAAGGACCCAATGTCTTCATTTCCGACTATACTGGACCGTAACGCACAATTCAAATGCAATTCCTCTATACACACTCTATTTGAAGTAGCCTAGCGTGTACGTGCATAAGGATTATCTAGACGAGTTAATAAGTGAACTAGTTTAAATACAACATTAACAAGAGCAACTTCGTTAGTTGAGTATTAATTCTTGAAAACTGTACGTATAGTTGATGTAATAGATTTCTAAGAAATAAATGCAGACAAAGACTCAAGGATATCTGACGTATGCAAACACGAAGCAAGTAGGTATTATAAGGAATGGAAGTTACAAATCAATGTTCTGATATTATAACGTATTGATAACAGATGTGAATCCCGTGTATTCCCAAAGAGATAATAATAAAAATGTCTATCACAAAGGAAACGCAGATGTTTCAAACGAATTGATAAACGTATAAATCTGAAAAAATATTGGCACATGATAAGGCATCCAATAAGGGCATTGAGAAAGTTCAATGACCAATGTGGCAAAAAAAATCACACAAGGGAATCAAACGAGGGTTTGTATGTCAGCAAATAACCAGCAGATAACGGGGATTCGTGTAAATAATGTCAATGACGATGGAATGACGAACAAATATAATTTACATTCCGGAAAATTTTGGACCACAATTTTGTTTATTTTCCCCGATTTAATTAGGCAAAAGGGATCTATATTTATTTGAGAATGTACTGTTGTTGTGCTATAAATGTGCGATATTGTTTTCCGACACATGTGTTTAATATTTTTTCATAAACTTTATGCTTTTACAGAAAAGGGGCATTGAAATGTATCTTAAGTGTATTGGTTCTAATAATAGTGGAACGTATGAAACGATTAGAGAGACATTTTCTCGAGAATAACATGCTTTGCGCTATATTATTGAGGGCAGAAAAGAACAGGAACAGAAGACATCGTTCCCACAGCATGCAGCGAGGCGACCGGGCGCGGGGCGCGGGCAGCGGCGAGCAACAAAGAGCCTTCCGGGAACCGGCACAATACAGGTTTGCGGCGACGTGCGATACCTCCGCAGATACCGCCCGCCACCGGCCAGGTACACCCGCATCCCGCTGCCCTTTGTGTCCAACAAATAAACAAACACCAACACGAAAACACACTGAAAATTGCATTTTCTGATGCAGTGCGAAATTCTCATGAACTTACCACTATTTGCTGAACTGATATCGACAAAAAGATCGCCAACCGCGATAAAAACGCCCTAGGCTTACTAGGAAATTTCAACGATACGACGCACTGATAAAGCAGTCCATTGAGTGCTAAAACGATGGCTCGGACACTGTTCATGAATAAGTTTATGAGGAAAGAACCCACAAGAACAGACAGCTAAGTCGATGGGAAGCAGTGCGGTGTAAAAGTAAAAGTGGGGTAATAAAATAAAATTCCCAGGCGGAGCAACAACCCGTTCCGACGTGCAGCGCTGACGGAGGATTTATTGCAGTCCACCGGCACTCTCGCTCCCCGGACCTCGCCGGTGACCATCAAACCGGCAAATTATCCAACCAATTGCCCGACCGTGACTTTAGGGAACCACGGGACGTTAACATTAAAAAATACCTGCGGGCTATATTTTGTCTGAGCATAATCGTCTGAAACGATTTCCGTTATTCAAACCTTAGCTTTTGTTTTAACAACTTCGAGAATAGGACTTTCAATATGACTGGAGTTAGGATTTTCCTGTTAAGTTTTATTGCTACGCGGATTAAACAACTTTTTTATTCACTTCGATATTTGTCAAGCGTTTTTGCTGTAGCAAACTATAACGCAGGAAATAATGTACATAGTTCCAAGAATTGTCTCCGGTAAGTAAACTATCACGAGCGCAGTCGTGTCGTTATGGCGAAATAATGACGTTGGCTCTACGACACGTTTCACAGTAATATGCTAGGTTATTTTGAAGTTAGAAACGTAGGCGTTTATGAAGACGTCGCAAAACGTCTTAAATGTGAGTACATAATGCACATATATTCGCCGGACTAAAATCTTAAACGAGGTTTTAGATAATTATACAAGGTGAGGTAATTAGCACTCGATTGTACCACCCAAAACCTTAAATTCAATATAAGTAATTCAATGAATGATGAGGGCTTTTGTAACGCTTTTGTAATGTTTTGGTGATTAGCGACGACTTCGATTTGCCAAGCTTCTGCCATCCGCTTAGGTCATCGGCTTTGTTCAAGGCCTAACACCCAAGCACTATTCCATATCACCTTGCCGACGTCACAACATCGTCTAGAATAATAAAGTAGTTGATGATATTAAACATAATAACAAGGTATAGAAACAAGTCGAAACAAGTATGGAATGATATAATCCACCGGCGCGTTGATACCAACGATTTCATATCACTAATGTGACTCACGCAAATACGTATGTTTGTTTAATCTAAATGCTACAAACAAAGAATGTGTAATGGCTTACCTAAACGATAGAAATCCAGTCCAGGACAGTGTCAATCAACAACAGGCAATTAAATCTAAAACGAAGCGAACTACCCTGTCCGCCTATTAACGATTGGTATTTTAGGGAGATACAAATGGATGAGGATGCCTTACATGGACAATTTTAATTCTTCATTGCTTTAAGTGAGGCTGAGACTAGTCTGGATGGTATTTTTTTCGAATAGGACATCTCTGGCCGCGTGGGAGTTGCGAGCGGGGGGCGGGCGGGGCGATCGCGACGTACGAAGTAACGACTGGCAATCACCAATTCTGAGAAGCGCACTTGTTTTCGCACCAGGTGCAATCATGCTACCTATATCGAAGTGCATTATACTTTCAAAACCTTTGAGTCGCTCTCGACCGCGTATAAAAACGCCAGAAAGGGTTAGCATGAACGAGATCCAATAGTGGCCATAATTGAATTTAACCAATTAATGTCAATTAGTTTTTTCATTGAACCGAGAATTCTCGTGAAGGCTAATAATACCGTCCGGCAAGTATTGTATTAATAGGATGGTTTTTATATTCGTATCGATTTCCAAGACATTATAGTAGTATTTGTGCGCTGTTTTAATTTTAGTTAGCATTTCATTGGAATAATGATGGACAGCTTTTAGCTTCTGACGTTTCTGAGTTATTCCAGATTGATTAACGGCAACCAAGACCGTAGCTCAAATAATGATACTGATTTATAACTAGTGTAGAACAATGGTGATATTTTAGACAATTATAAGGAACACCTATCTACAACTAAGTACATATAGGAATCAAGCGTGCTTAAGACTTTTTAAGGTCCCTATAGAGTATAAATTATATGCAACAAAAACACTGTTAGTGTTAAGGGTTATTTAACTGAGGACTGTAGACTGATAGGCTTATATCAGATCTTCATTAAAAAAAGCTTAGTGTTAAAGTGGCGTGTTCGTCACCTGCGATGGCACTAATTATCAATTAATTAACTACGAGTCAGCTCCATGTGTTTACTGAAAAACTTTGATAGCCAAGCATGGGTTGATAGTAATCTGACCATCATTTTGTCATTTAAGCTTTTATTGACACCTTATTGATAGCTGAGAGCCAATTAGATAGATTCTCAAACTCCATTTTAGATGAATGAAAACTAAGTGCGACTGTTAATGTTTTCTTGCGCGGAACGGCTTATAAAAAAAGCACTGGCTTGGAACGATTTACGATAGACCCAAAAGTAGTCAGAAAGACATAATTGCGCTCCACCAGAAGACTTATGTTTGTATTGTAAACACATTTGCATTAAAGACGTATCTAGCAATTACTCAACAATCATTTCTTTATTAAAGTGACTTTAAAAGCTACGGTTAAACATTTTCCAAAATATAGCTCCATTTGTTTGAGCCTCGCCTCATCGTCGCATGCAGACTTCACCAAAATGTATTTTCGTTCACACAATGGACGCAATTTCTCGGAAATTTTGCGCTCGACGCTTCACACACCTGTGCATTGCTCATCGCAGTTTTTCTGCCCTTATGGTTCACATGCCGTGCTTGAAATATTGATTACTACTAACAATTTTCAAAGCACGCGGGCAAACCGTAGCCATTTTTTTGGAGAATTTGAAGCAACCCGTTCATCCAATTAGTTAAGTGGACATTGCATACATAGATGCAGTGAATTACGTACGGAGTGCTATTGATCTGGTATCCGTTGGAAATTGCAAGCAAGCTACACGCTGGCAGGGCAAAAAATTATGTTGTAGGGAATATAATGGTCGTTAATTACGACGAACGCTGAGCTGAAATATTTTACTAATGTGAAGGAGCGCATAAATAAGATAATATTTGATTTTGTTTTTCAATGAACATCAAATATGGTCATGGTACTCGTGTACTTGTCTCGTCTAAAAGTGACATGCCTGTTAGTTTTATTTCTGCGAGTAAATCAATCGCAATGCAGCATGACTATATCAAGTTTTTTAATTTGTTTCATTTATGGTTCACTAGTGAAATATAACATTAGGTCTATCATTTATTTGAAACGGCTTGGCTGGCGTCAACTATACTGGCGTATATTTCAATTATTATTATATTTATAACTAAGCAGGCCTCAATAACTCCATTCTTCTTCGTAACTCATCAACTGGGCATAACTTAGCATTATCAATTAGTAATTTTCAAAAGAACTGCAGGTGAAAGTTAAAACATATGTATTATGAATTAAAGACAAATATGTGATCTTAAGTAGGTGCTTGTATGCTTTTTTAAAATTTAATTTTGCATAGTTATTTCTCACTTGTTGAGTTGTTTAGGCGGCTGCCTGGACCATACAGCAAAGCGACTGAATAATAAAAAGAGAACTTCTGTTTGTGCATCATAATATCGTCTGCATAGTTGGCTAATTATCGTTAGCCCGATCGGAATCCAGTTAGGATGATATATCGGTGTGTTGACTGTGTATTTTGTAATTGACATGTTTTTTATTCTCCGGTAACCTATACGACTCAATAGTCGAGCGACACACAATTAGCTTGGCAGTGCAGGTGGACTGAGTATTAGGTTTTTTTTTCACTTAATGGCAATCGATCTTCTATGCGTATCTTGGTGTCAACGTCGATTAGTATATTTTATGATATAGGTAATTTACACTAAAATATGGACGTTAGGCATTCCATGGCTTCTCGCAGATTCTGAAGAGATCTACGTAGAAAAGAAATGTGGTTGTTATCAGATGACTACTTAAATCAATTTGTCCAACCGAATCACTCCTAAGTTTAGTTTACCTGAACACACGTGAATATAACGAATCACAGCCATGATAACGAACGCATCTGAATTGAAAAGTTTGCCACTTAACTCGGTTTTCTGGTACTGTCAACAACCGATACTTGCTAATTGAAAAGCACTTACCATTCTATACTCCTGTACCCCTTGACGCAGCAGTGGATGCTCTTGAACTTATCCTCGAAGCCGTACTCGAGCGGCACGGGCTCCTTGGTGAACTGCATCCACGAGGAGTTGGTGGCGAGGGTGTTGACGGAGCAGTAGCCGGCGGCGGTGGTACTCGCCGCCACCGCCAGGACGCCCACCGTCAGCAGTGGCCAGGACATCATCTGGGGAAGGAGACAGACGTTAGAAAAGGATTTTTAACTGGTAAACCTAAGAATTACTTAACAACTTTAGGGGTGACAACCATCCGCCCCACCGCGAGCCCGGTGATCATGACAAGACTCTTCCAAGTAGTTCCAAGCCATAATCGTAGGCAGCAGTAAGAAAAAGCTAACCGATAAGTGCCTCTTCTGAATAATCATCACTTATTAATTAAATCTGAAAGTCAGCCTGTCTGTCAAGTTAACACGCCAAAACTTTTGCTGAAAATTTTTAATAAAATTTGGTACTCCGTCTAAATCCTGAGAACCTGACAAAGGCTACTTTTTAACATACTTCCCTAAAGGGGTGTAATGTTTTATGATACACGACTCCAAGCGGACAGAGTCGCGCGCAGGATGTTAGTTATTAACAATGACTGTTGGGTATGATGGCCTAAGTCCCGCTACGCCAGGGTTTTCGGCACCATAATGTACGTTATTTAAGGGTCCCGTTACATGGCTCATTCCTGCTATAGACACAGCCATTAAAAACCTCTCTAAAGGTCCTTAACCCGATCACCATCAACAATGATGACCCTGTGACCAAGCGTTTTTCGTGACGTTATGTTAAGTTTATTTGTATTCTCTTAAGGAGAATTTGACTTTTCTTAAACCGCGCGGAAATTCTCGTGTACTACACTGTCTTGAAGAAAAAAAAATTACCAAAAACTAACCCTACTAAATTTAATAATTTACTGTTATTTTATGAGTTTTCCTACAATGTAAATAAGAGAATAATCTATCTCATAGGTAGATAATACGGCAAAATGTCTGCGTAGGTACTAACCATAAAAAATACTTATGTGTTTCATGCATGAGGCGATGTCGTCATCACATAAATCTATTATTGGCGATATGACCTATCAGCTATTAGATCATATGATAAACGCAATAAAAAAACCTCATGGTTATTCAACATAATCACAATCCAATTTTTATTTCATCTTAATCTATGAAATATAAAATGTATGAAATCATTCCTATACTTTTTGTGTAAGATACAAGGGGTAATTATTTCGTTGCGTTTCTAAAGAACAAGTCGACTATATTGATTTTACCTAGGTAGGATTCAATGAAATGTCTTTTACAAGAGTAAATGACGACTGAGCCATCCGCTCCCCCGCAAGCCCGGTGATGATGACAAGGCTCCTCCAAGCCATCATCGTTAGTCAGTTAGGAAAAAAAAAAAAAAGACTATTCCAAAAACTTTTAAAAGTTAAATAAGTATGACATCAAAATATTCATTAAAACAATTAATAATCTTGACGCAGCGCTTTGTAAAGCATCAAGGACAAATAAAAATAACACTCATTGCATTACACTCCCGAGAAAACCGCTTTATGAATCATGAACTCAGATATGCTGCCCAACATCACAGCAAACTGTGCAGAACAATAATACAAAATGCGGTAATCCTTGTCGAGTGGGCACTTGGGTTTAACGACAACGCTATTTGTTTTACAATACGGATTACATGTTTGAAACGGGACAGTATTCCATAAATGCTACTACAATTTAATGAGCTGTAAACACCTGTAAAAAAAGCATTTTGATTGAAATTGTATGGTTAATTAATATGAAAGCTCCCAATGAGTAAATTTAAAAGCACTTGTCGTACAAGTGCACGTGTAATCAGTTGTTTCACTTCAACTACAATAAATATTTATTGCTCTGTGATGGAACCGTCGCTCCACTTTAGTGAATATTTTTTATTAAAGTGAATTTCCGCAGGGCAACAGGCACATTATACGTATTAAGTTTTAATATTTACATAGATGAATCTTACTTTTATTAAATAAAGAATACTGGTATTGAGGTTTTTTTTATTACTGGTAATAACAACAGTTATTGCTGGAACAATCTGCATTTATGGAGCATTATAATAATTATGACACTTCAACAACAATGGTCATTTATCAGCCAAAAGCGGTCGGATTAAAATACAAAAAGAAGCAAAAATCCCACGCATTTACTTTATAATGTTCTCAACTCTACTGCAATAACCAGTCATTATTAAAAACAATTAAACTAGTTCCATAGATAAACGAACAATTGGAAAGACGTCAGTAGAAAGTCCAAGGATTATGATAATCGGGGTTTAGCCCTAACAGCGGTTCTCGGTACCAAAGACCTCGGCGTTTCTACCTAAGTGTACCTACGTAACTTTTGTTCGCTTTGTCTACTGTCACACCGTATAGAGATAACAGTATAGAAATAGGTATTGTATCTTTTATTTTTATAATATAGGGCACTTAATATGATTAATTTGGAATCTTCAATGGAATATACGGGAAGGTAATCAGCAAAACTTCTCATGAAATGCCAAACACTATTCCCAGACTTAGTTCAAATATTTTACATCTAGATTTTTTAGCAGCCAAATAGGACATTTTTTTATCGAAGGAACTATCTAAAACTTAAGACACTGACATCATGTCTCGTCGAGGCGTCAGAAAGCTCACTGTCAATAATATATCAAAAGTCGACCAAAATGGTAAATAAAAACATTTCCAGCTACCATATAGCAAGCACTAGCTTAAATACGTAACACCATAATTAAATAACTTATGGAAGATATCTTGTTTCTACTTAAAACATTGTCTTGTATTTCATCACTACAACAATATTTGGATTTTAAAATACACTCTATTTTGGCGTATGCTATACCCAGAATTACCTTTGTATGTTATTGAAGCTAGAACAATTACACTAACAATTTTGGTGCGGCGAGTAATAGATACCTAAGTAATTATTTAGGCATACTTTTATTTCACCAAATCCAATGGTCGATTGCATTCGGTGTTCATATCTACTCCAATTAAATAATACGTCATCATTACGAAGCAAAAATTCACAGAACGCCATTTTTAAATATTCATTTGGGCATGTAATGGAAAAAGCGTTGGCTTCGACCGAACGGAACACTGGCTAAACGAATGACCTATAATTCTACGAATATGGCAGTGGCGCGAGTCACTGGGCCCTAACTTCTCGGAATGGCATTAACTGCTTAATGGTAATACATTTTCGGTGCGTCGTGGCCGGCACTTA
This sequence comes from Maruca vitrata, assembly GCA_039566165.1. Lineage (NCBI taxonomy): Eukaryota > Metazoa > Arthropoda > Insecta > Lepidoptera > Crambidae > Maruca > Maruca vitrata. Next base: position 9,511,908 of record CM076912.1, on the reverse strand, counting down.
GGTCATAGCGTTTATGCTAATTGTTTGCACTGTGTCAAGTCAACCTCCACTTTCAGATAAATGTCAACAAGACACGCCTATAATTACATTCATTTTATATCTTACATAAACAACGGTGGCACCTTTTTATATTAGCTAGTTGCAAATATCCAATTAGTGACATTAATAAGGCATCCAATAATAATTATTACTGAGAAATAGAATACATAAATGACATTATAGATTTTATCGTAAGTTGAACACGCGACTATAATTTCAAATGAAATTATATTCATAAGGAAAATATTACACGTCTAATCTAAACCATGTACTGTTTATAAATATATAATGTAATAAATCATGGTCACAGCAAATATAATTAGGTATTTTTTTGTTTTACTTTAAATTTATTCAATATCATCTAATTTATTTGACCACTTTTAGATAACATTTAACTATAAAAGGAATGTTCTAAGAATCAACCTTACTATCTTAATTGAAGAGGTAAGTAAACACATATTCTATGATCTCTTACCGAACCATCAACATTACCGAATTATGGTACTCACATCTTTGATCACATTTACAACGGGATCAGGTCAATGTACATAATTATGTGATGTTGTGTAATATTTATTTATTTTTACAATTTTAATATATATGAAACAATATTCCTCCTAAGTAAGTCTAGTTGAGCCAGATCTGAACTCAAATCATCGAACTGTAAGAGTGAAAAGCAAACACAAATGCATAGTGCACAGTTAGCTATACCCTATGACCATAATGTCTACGCGGTTAGCAGATCTCCACCGAGATATAAGGCAGGGACAACATTATTATCAACGATAAAACAATCGTCGAACAGTTACACGGTTACATTGTTATCAAAATATTACAAACAACATAATATTATGCTGATATTAGTGTTGAGTGTACACGTCAGACATGTCGATTGCATACAGGTTGAAACACAAGGCACTGGCACACTCATGCGAGAACAGTGAAGTAACTCCATGTTTCACACCAAGGTTTTCAGTCAGTTTTGCTACAGAAATGCTTGGTATTTTAATAATTTACATAAAATGACAACAAGACAATAATATTTGGGAAATATTCATGTCGCTAAGCTTAAGTTATTTTGCTGCAATATTAACTCATCAATACCAATAGACTTGCCAAATAAAAAAAATCGTTTAGGAAAGCACGTACTCACATAGTAGGTTTAACACATTTTTATTTCTATTCTAACTAGATCGGCCGTTCAAATCGATTCTTCAATGAGGTAATCAGCACACTCCAGCCCATGTATCCGTTCTGCTATACTAGACGTTTTAACATCCACGATGAGAGCAATCAACTAGTCTTCGCCTCATGCAAATGAACGGACCGTTCAATCACGCTGACACGCAATTTACACGGTAAATAGGCAACTTCACTGGTCTCCGTGCGCTGTGGTGGCGGCGCGCGGTGTAATTGCAATTACGGACATGCAGTACACATATCTGCGGGCAATTTGCCGCTCCTTCGCGGGCTGGCTGATCGCCTTCCAAGAACCGGGGTTGCATCAACCGAGGTAGTGATTAAACCGCTAATTACCGGGCGAGGCGATCCTCCGCCCGGGAGAGGACGCGATCGAGCGCGACGTTCCGGAATCTAAACAGATTTAATAATCTGTTGTCTGTGCAGATGAAGACGGTACCTTTAACCTAAATAGGGTAGAGTGACGCGCGTCGCTTTGCCTAGGTATTTTGTGTGGCAAACATGTTTACCGCGCGTAAAGCCTCACGCACACGGACATAATACGAGGTATCATTATATTATTATAAGGTACTTCCAATCGATCGTAATTTAAAAAATGAAGCTTCAGCTAAAATTAAGTTTATTGAACGCATAATGTTATAAGTGTTGCTCATGAGTGAATTACAGGTTTTAGAGATTGCATGTTCATCATACCTCCTACCCTTGCGAACGTAAAAAAACTGTTTTCATTATGAGACGTTGTAAAAAAACCACTTCAGTTAGCAAACGAGAATAAATAAATATTCCAACGACAATTTGCAGTTGTTTCACCGCTGATCGCCTTCCGAGAACCATGGTTTAATCAACCGAACCAGCTAGCGTGGTCGAACACTAATTATTAACGAACGGGAGGACCTAAATAGTACATCTGTTGTTTCTCTCGACCACATTCTGTGGCCGTGCGTTGCACGAAACTTTCGCGAATCACTATAATTAAGTTCCTCAGAACTGGCTTTGGTGACGAACGGACGACATTGTCCATATCTAAATAATCTAAATAATAATAATATATCCGATCGCTGCCTGTACATGCATGATGATATATTATTAAAAATATTTTGCCAATAGACCTTTATCAACGCTTTATCAATAGTACCCAAAACAATGATTTATGAAATATGTGTCTATTTGGCTCTAAAATTTATATATGTTTGGCTCTAAAGCATTTATGTCAATGGGCTCATATTATAAGAAAGTTATACCATTAGAATCATGTGGACTTGCTGGGAGTTTGTAGGCGAGAGGATAGGTAAAGCGCGTCGATTAACTACTTCACGCACATGAAATCGCGGGCGGCTACTAGTAGGTAATAAATTTAAGAATTTGCAAATAAATTAATTCATTTATTTATTTATTTCACAAAACTTAAAACTATTACAAGGAATCCTGCGGTCGCTGCACTAACCACAAGCTTGGAGTGAATGCTGAGCCGATACGAATTCGTAAGCAGAGTGCTTAAAGGAAAGGTGTATTTTATATGAAACCATATAAAATAATCCTGAATGTTGAGTCATTTTTAGGGGTGAGAGCCATCAGCTCCCTCGCAAGCCCGGTGATGAAGACGAGGCTACTCCAAGCCACCATCGTATGTCAGTTAGCAAAAAAAAGGTGAGTCTTTCGCTTTTGTTTAATTAAAAACGCCTCACAGACAATAAGGGCTTCAATCAAAAGCAAAGGTAGGTCACATTGCTATGCGCGATATAATTAAAAACTATAAAGGCAACTCCTAGAAACGAAACCTTTTATGATTATTATGAGAATGATGAAAAAAAGAATAGCGAGCGCTTTTAAAATTATTAACAGATAGGGCGGCACCTATCTAGTTAAGAAGAAACCATTCTAATTTCATCCCAACCGAGTTAACTTAATGGCAGGGTTAGTAGGTATTGGTTTGAAACGCTAATATTATTCTCGTAACAATGAAAGTATTGCCTATGTTGCGGCAGGATATTAACACAATTTTCTTAGAAAACTATGTTATAAGGGGAAAACCAAACCAAAGCGAATGAAAAAAAGTAGGTAACTCTGTCTGACTGTAATATGGATGCGGAATATTTTACCCGATTGCCCGCGCGAGAAGGGTTGTTTTAATTTAGGGATCACGCAAAAATAAGTTACAGTTAAAAAATTAGGTACTTCGACATCTTGACCCCTCGAGATATCACAGTTTAATTACATATAAGGATGAGCTGAAAAACGTTCATAAAAAGTAACCTAATATCCTATTTATGACGTTATTTAACGGCACCTCTAAGCTATTTTAAATGCTCACGGGCATGGAATAACCTGGGTCAGTAAAACCTCCTTTCTAGAAAATAACAGTGCTGCGATAATTAAAAACGTAAAAAAAAATATTACTAACTATGATTCTAATAATGTCTTTCCACAGAGACACTTGTAAGTACATATGTACTTAAACTAATATAATTATTAGCTGTTGCATTAAGTATTATGTTCTGATTTTTATAAATTGCATTAAATGTAGAACAACTAACTACATACTGTATGGATTTTTATCAAAAACTCTTACTTACTCTTTTAATACCTACTTTATGTCTAGGGTAGTTGTTCAAGGCTGGAAGGTTCAATAAAAATTATCTACTTAATTAATAACATATAATAAACCAAACAAATGTATATTTTTGAAATGGCATTTGGACTGGCTCGGTGGAACAGTGGTTAGTGTCACCGGTTCACTACCGACGGTTCCAAGAGTCATGGGTTTGATTCCCACTCGAGACAAATATTTGTGTGACAAACATCGGTGTTTGTTTTGTGTCTGGGTGTGTTATTTAATATATTTGTGTATCCACTTCTGATTTCTGTAACACAAGTGCTTTAGCTACTTACCACGGGCCAAATCAATGTATGTGATGTTGTGTAATATTTATTTATTTTGATAGTTTCAAAATTACCCACAATAAATAATTCTACTAAATATTGTTTACATATAAACTTTTCTATTATTTAATAAGTATCTCTAATATTTATCTAATTGTAGGTAATTTTAAATTCAAATTATGCTTTCATTTTACATTTGCATTGTAAAAAGAAAAGTATATTTGACAGGTTCATGAACCCACAACTTTGAATTTCTACTGTCATCCTCCTGAACTGTGAACCAGTTAAGTATTAAATATGGGTTTTTAATTATTTTTTTAATTATGTCATTCTAGTCAAAACACACTATTTCTGTTCTGTATAAAAAATCCATTCTATATTTACTGCCATTATAAATTTGGCAATTATATGTATTGTAATAAAGAACATATAGGTAGTGTTATAAAGTACCTTCTTACTTTCTGAGTACTAATGAAAGTTATCGGTGTTCATTATATTTTGGATGTTCATACTTGTGTTGTTAAGTAATCCCCAAAGCGCATGAAAAAAAAGATTGAAGTAGGTTAATTAATTGATAACATTATTAAGAATTTATATAAAAGATAGCAATTTAAGTGCTTATAATTTTAAAGACATATTCATGGTATTAAAATTGTATATTTGAATAATAGCTATTCCAATACAACTTATCAAAATAAAGTCATACAAAATTAAATGTGGACACCAGACAAATGCAAGTTGTATCATTTCCCTTACAAATGTATAAAATTTACTAGGTTTCTAGACCATTCCCCTAAGTAGGGAAATGTGAATTTATTTGGAAGTATAAGACTTTATTTATAATATTTCTATTGGCCTAGCCTTAGAAAATTATAACTAAATGTACATGTACATATTTTCTTTTCCGCTAAATTACAAGTACAGGTAGCAGGCACATCTTGTTTTTTAAAGCTCATTTTATGTAATCAATTATTGAAGCCAAGCATAAGTACACGTGTGAATGAATAAAATGAGTTTCCCTTATGTGAAAAGCCACAAATTCAAGTATAATAAATAAAACTTCTCATAAAACAACACACGGCACAAATGCCGGCATCGCCGCTCAACACTTTTGATTCATCTTCCATGTATTTTCATTGCTAAGATTTCTAGGCAAGCTCATATAATCCATACTAAGCTACGAAGTACCTACAAATTCCACAAAACATATTGCAATACAACAATTTTAATGTAAGGATTACTCACCAAATCTAAAAATGTTATAATCCAAGTTCTCAGAATTCGAAACTCGACCAACTCAGTCAAATAATTGCACGGTATTCCAGTTCATTATGCATCACAACACTTTATTCAAACAGTCAATATATTATATTTTGTAATAAATGATAATAGATAATACATCGAAAGTCTGTAATTCACAAATTTAAAAAACAAACACTGCGTACGTTTGATAGAACACTGTCCACCGCGTGCATATGACAGCAACTGCCCTGTGTTGCAAAACCTGGTCGGGTAAATTCGGTAGGGTTACCAGAAAAAAATCGGGAGATTTCGGTAGATTTTCTTTATTATAAAAAATAAACAATTAAACTTTAAAAACTCTACGTTAACTTAAACATTACTTAGCATACGATTTTTGTGATGATATTTTAGCAACCATAGTGTTCGGAATGTTAAAATCGTAAATAAAATAAACAATTAAACTTTAAAAACTTTACGTTAACTTAAACATTACTTAGCATACCATTTTTGTGATGACATTTTAGCAAACATAGTGTTCGGAATGTTAAAATCGTAAATAAAATAAACAATTAAACTTTAAAAACTTTACGTTAACTTAAACATTACTTAGCATACCATTTTTGTGATGACATTTTAGCAAACATAGTGTTCGGAATATTAAAATCGTAACAGTTTTTATTACCCATAAACCTTTTAGTATGCAAAAGGCCTACTATAGCATCTGTTGAAAGGCGATTGCGAGGTTTTGTCTTTATTAAATTTATAGAAGAGAAAATACGTTCCACGTTTGCAGAAGAATGTGGTAAACATAATAGTTTAAAAACAAAAGAAGTGACATTGCCGAACATAGGTGTCCCGTCTCCGTATTTGATATGGGCAACATCCGCCCAAAAATTTTCTGGTTCATTTTGAAATTTATTTATTTCTTTGGTATTCCTAAGCAGCCGCCACTCTGTGTCTATGCTTTGATAGTCTTGGACATTAATGATGTTTGGAAATACCCTGCAAAGAGGGTACACTTTGATGGATTCCTTGTTTTACATTTTCAGGAGCCAAAATATTTAATTCCTTCAAAGGGTTATTTTTAAGTGGAAATCTTTGAATGATTTGATCTGAAGCTTCGATAAAAAATTCTAAGCATCGTGTTTTAAAAAAATTAAGGCATCTGCTGTCAAATTGTCATTAGTGAGCAAATAATTTGTTACTTTGGCACCAAAATACATTTCATTAATGTCCAAAAAATTTCGGGGATTTTTGAAGTCAACGTCTTCAATGTTGGTATTATTTAAATAAGATCTTTTTAAATAACATTCGAACAAAGTTTTTACAGATGCACTAACTTGTGAATACAAAGTATGAATCCTAGCTCCTTCCGATTGCATTTCTTTGTTAAGATTGTTAAAAATTGGTAAGACAAAATCCAAAAATTGAAGAAATAATAAAGTTACTGGATCATTCAATTTGGTCAAAATGTTTGAAGCAATCAATAGGTCATTTTGTGAAACATCAATGAAATATAGTTTTAAAGCTGGATATTGCTCTAAAATTCGGGCAACAGCTGCGTGTACTGATAACCATCTTGTTTGGCAAGGATGCAATATTTTGTGAACTTTCAATTGACAAAATGTTTGGAACTCTTTATAATCTGCTGTTCGTTTCGGACTCGATGAGAAGTAATTATAAATATCTCGGACTAAATCTTCAACAAATCGAGGCAGCTTTTCGCAAGCATATGATGCACATAAATGGAATGAATGGCAAATACATTTCATTACAAATAAATTTGGTATTTCAGCTTTTAGTAAAACCATTACTGAATGTCTAGACCCCATCATCACATTTGCGCCATCGGATGCAAACCCGATTAAATTGTCTTTATAAGGAATACTGTTGTTTGTAAAAAAAGTTTGTATACTGTTATAAAGTGTAGTGGCGTCTGCTGAAGATAGAGGAATGAGAGCCAGAAAACAATCTCTTACTTGATATCCTATCACATACCTAGCAACCAAGCAAAGGTGTTTCGTCGTTGACAGGTCTGTCGATTCGTCAATAATTAAGGCAAATTTATTATTTCGTAAATCTTCACAAAGACCTTCAAAACTCTCTTGACCAATAACGTTTTCGACAATAGCTTGCATTCTAGGCCGTGAACATTTCAAGCTCTCTGCAATTTTGGAGTCTGGACAAATCTTCGCTATCAATGTAGACAGATGATCGGTGATAGCGTAAGGAAGATTGTGGTCAGCTACAACTACACGGTAAACCTTTATCTACCGATTTTTATTTCCTTAAACACAACACTATATAAAAAGCAAACACACTATCTTGCGTCTTTTCCCCATAGAATCGGGATTCCCCGTCGAAGTTTTTTACAATAGAATACATCTGTGACATTTAATTAAAACTGTAGAGTTTAATTTTCTTTATCAGTAACTTTAGGGGAAATCCCAATGAATATAGTAAGCTCAGAGACGTTTGCTCCTTAATTTTAAAGAAATGTTCCCTTTTAACAGGAGCAATAGGGATGATTTTACTTTGTAGATGCGAGATATGGTGATTCCCCTTGATTTCGTAATACTCCTAGCTAGTTTCATTTATGTACTATTCCTCGCCCGCGAAGCGTGATATTACCCAAAAAACCGTAATCCCCAGCGTCTCTACCCTGGGGATGCCGGGTTTGTTCGCATCACTACTTTTCAACATCTACACAAAAGACCGACCATGTTGCCGATGACCTGGCGCTCATATCACAAACACAATCCTGTGAAAACATAGAAATAAACCTCACTTCAGCCTTAGGGTTCAGACACTCTCAGACTAAATATAACATGGCAGGGACAACCACAGAAGTTAAAGTCGGCATAGCTTTATATTTAGATTTAGAAAGTACCGAATCTTGACACAGATCCACCTTCTGCTCGTCTTAACCTCTGGTCTAACACGTTTGCTCCACCCGTCCCCTTGGTTCTACCTTCAGAAAGCCTTCCAACAGGACACGATTTGCCATGGTTAACCTGAAGGTCCCTGGACAGACTCCGTAGCCAGGTTGGCCAATGCAAAGATAATATGTTTAGGTGGGGGTTTCCTGGACAGGAGGATATCGCGTGCCTATCGTCATGCCCCGCCTGTCCCGACTCCTGTACACAAATTGAGCTGATAGAAGGGTCAACAACCGCGGTCCGGGTGGCGGAATTATCCAAAATAATTTTAAGTGTTTTGCCATCGACACGAAAAGAAGAAGAAGAAGAATAACTTACCATTTTGAACTTCATCATTTGACTTTAGATGCTGTTGACAAACATTTCAAGTTAATCTGTTATTACTTTAATCCAGAGTCATAAAAGAAGAATCACTGACTGACATATCGATGCACAGTCTAAACGGCTAAACGTAGGCACTTGAAATTTGGTAAGGACGTAGTTTAGGTACCGTAGAGGTGCATTAAGAAAGGAATTCCCGAAATTCTCACGGGAACGGGAATAATCCGGAAAATCCTTTTGTATGAAAAATCGCCCACGCAAACGAAGACGCGGGCACAGCTAGTGAAAAATAAAGGTATTGATTACAACCACACATAGATTTTAATAATTTAATCTGAAATTCATTTGGGAACATGTAAGAATAAATCAACAAATATATTGTAATTATCAACAATAAAAATAAAAATATATTCCTTTCGAAATTACAATGTAACAAAATAAATTAAGGTCTTTATTCACCGAAATGAAGTAATTTGACACCGGAATGACAAAAGAAATCACCGAAATGAAGATAATAATCACCGAAATTACCAAATTCTCACCGAAATGAAAAAGTCACTGGAATGATATTTTTTCTCATTCCGGTGGTCAATTTAGGTCACCGAATTCACCGGAATGAGGTCACCGATATTATATACAGCCCATAAAAATAAGCACAACAAGGAAAATATAAATAAAAGAAATAAATTGATACGACCTACTTAATTGAGTGACATTTAGTAATAGTACATAGATTTTATAGACATACCGAATGATTGGATCACAACTTATATCCATTCACGTGAATGACAAAAAAAACGGTACGCAGTCACCGAAACCGACTTACTTACGTTTTTGGCGGGAACTGCAAACAGCAACACACGTCCTCTTACGTTAAGCGCTTAGGCGGCACTGATGCGCAGATTTACTGCGCAGTGGCAAGAAGCTAGTGTTTTTCGATGCCTAGATATTCGCGTACAACGAAAATTCACCGCGATGACATATCTCATTTGGACACGTGAATTTGTACTTACCATTCATTAAATACAACAGATTTTGTATTGAACTTTCCGCAATAAGGTACTGTCATTATTAAGGATTTAAATAAAAAAAGTTAAATCCCTAAAAAATCAACTGTTTTTAAAATATGATTAAAAGTATACTGAAAATCTAATTGTGCCGCGTCACCGATATGATACAATTGGGGGTTTAAGATTTTTTTACCTAATTAGCGATAATCATAATTTAAAAATATTTATAGTCACCTATAGGAGACAACACCTTTTATCTAAAAAAATATTACAAGTTAAAAGTGCCATCCTGCACTAGCAGTTTCAGCCGTGCCGTTTACGATTTGGTGTCGGGAAATTCACCCATTAGATACCGTGCTTTAAAGGGAGTAATGTTTTACGCGATAATTGACTTCCGCGAATAATGTACGTGGAAACTTTAAATGTTGTCCCTCTCGAACATAGCCTTAGGTTGGCCTTTGATGAACCAAAACCAGGATGAGAACTGGATAATTAAATTAAAAAAAATTGGTATTTAACCAAACCTTGTTAAATAATTAAAAAAATATTCTTACAACACATATACAAACTAAACTACTAATGTAGCGGGCCTAGGATATATAGATATTCACATACATATAAGGAAAGAATTAGTAACTATTACCTATCTACTTCGTGGAACAACAGACCTGTAGATATTTCTCGTACCCTATGACTAAGTTTCGAGTGAAACGGCTCTCGCCTTTATTGACTCAGCCCAACATAACCTAGTTATTTAGTCCTAGGAAAGTCTAACGACTACTACCTAGGTATAGCGTCTACCTACAAGGCATTACATTTACAGGAAATATCTGAATCCCTACCCACTTCCATTGAAAACAAGTAATCCTATAAAAGCTCATATGATCCCGGGTTCTTCAGGCGGGGCGTGAAAAGTCATTTAAGCAGGCCTTCAGAGTGAGTGCGACAGGCTCAATTTGGTCTATTGTGCCTGTCGACTGTGATATGTGGATCTCACTACCGCTTGTACCATCAGGAGGAGTGAGGTCATATTGTTAGCCATTTATTAAAATAGCTAAAGTTACTTGTTTTGTTATACATTTTCATGCCTACATTCAAAGTTCCTCGAAAAAGACGAAGAGATTATGAGTTAAGTACTTAAGTTAAGAAATTATCAATTTTTTTAAAACACTGAATAAGTTAATTATAAGTGCCATTGAAAACATTTAGACTTTTGATTTTTTGTTTAGTTTGGCCTTTATGACGTTATTGCACTGAAATTCTACTGTCAATTTAACTTTCTGTACAATAACGTCATAAATGTAGGTGTCGTTTGTAAAAACACTAAAGATACCACTACTTATATAACATTTTTATTTCTGAAACAATCTTAATTTTCAAATATGGAGTATAAACAATGTGTTGGTCATCAATGTAATAGTATCGTCAATACATATCACTCAAGACAAAAACTAAATAGCTCTCCTGAAAAAAAAATCGTAATTTGTTACTTATGACATTGTTGCACCAGGTGTACGTATGTCCACCAGACAACTACAGTAAAACCCGCTTAAGACGATTTCTCAGGGACCCTATCAAAAACGCGTCTTAAGCGGGAAAGCGTATTAAGCGGGATAGGGAAAATAACACGAACTATATATATAATTATGTATTATTTTAAAATTTCGGTAAAATAGGCATTAAATTGTACGTATAAATTACATTCAATACGTAGTGCAATTAAAAACATTATATAATTTTAAACTGTCATGGTTACACACATTAGAAAACTGAAACTGTGCGGGATATTTACCATGTTGTTTTGTTTTAATGAGCTCCCGATATTTCGGCACTGTTGCAAGCGCCATGATCACGGGTGAACTGTAGGACTGCGAGAATGACGGTAGGTCTAAGGGCAGACATATCGGTCTAGCTACCCTCTTTCTCAGTCTTTTATAACGCACGACACCACTACCATCGTTCACATTATTGTCACTACATTCACATTGGTTAATAAATCAGTCATACCTAAGCCCGAATTAGTGGACTTCCCTTAGTCGAAAGGCATTCGGGGACTCCTTCCCATACTTAGCACATCAGTCATTAGACCCTACGGCATACGTTACAGAAAGTTTCCACGACGCGGGCCCTGTTGCATGCGTTTAAAAAATAAAAAGTGCTTTTAGAGCGCTCGATCTGTCGGTTTTGGGCGTATTAAACGGGATGACAATCGTATTAAGCGTTAAGAAATGTATGAAAATAAAAATATATATATCTTAAGTTGCAGGGACTGGCATAAAATGGCGTATTATGCGGGAAATCGTATTAAGCGTGATCGTCTTAAACGGGTTCTACTGTATTTTAAAACTTTTAACAAGAAGACAGACCGAACCAAGTGACCAATCATACCCCAAATTTTGGGAGCTATAAAGCGTCTGCAAAGCAATACGGCTGACGGAAAATGTCTGGGAGAATTGGCCACTTATTTTTAATAATATTGCCTAGAATATACGTACAAATCAGCTTGGAGAATTTATGTGAAGTAACTTGATTACCTGATATTTCAAAATTGGCCGCCTAAGTAAGATAGCGGGTAGGCACGCGTTTTTAGTACAAACCATGGGGTCTCATCCCATACATTTAAAATGATATTCCCAAAAACTACAACAGATGGCGACACGAGTATCCATTCGTTGATGATGATTATGCAAATCCCAGAAAACGATAAATCCAACCATTAAAAATATATAAACTAGTATTTAAAAATATAATAATACATAATCAAATAAATTTAAACCCCTTTAGATAAATATTTTCATAAATTTAAATCTATCTATACTATAATAAAAACGTAGAGGTAAAAATTCTTGTACTTTTTTGAAAAACGCTAAAAAAACCAGTCAGGGATATGTTTTGAGAGTAGCAGAACACATCCCCATACTTAAAAAAAATTGTGTCTCTGTCTGTTTGTTTGTTTGTTTCGACTGACCTCCTAAACGGCTGAACCAATTTAAATGAAAGTTTACACGAAGGTATTTTAAATTCCGGAAAAATGCATAGGATACTTTAAATCACTGACAGTTAACTGGTTCCCGTGGGATATTCAAAAAACCGAAATAAATGACTGATCTCTGAAACTATTACACCGATTTAAATGAAATTTTGCATGGTGGTACCATACATCCCCGGTCAAGATCTTAAATACTTTTAGTCACAGAAATTCCTGTAGGATAGTTAAAAATCTAACTTAGATCACGTACAAAAATGGTAAAAGTATATAGACCAAAATGAACCTTCTGACTAGGACTATTCGGACTACTTTATTGAGCAAAATGTCATAGTAGGGGAGGTAAATGGCTAGATTTGCAGTTACTCGAACGACATGGAATCGGAATAGAAAGATAACGAAAAGTATATTACACTTTCTTTATAAGTGGGGGGACAGCGATTAATGCAGGAGGGCTACCTGGTAACAAGCTGTTGAAAAAAAAAGTTATTTGACCGTGTCAGTCATTTAAAGGGCATGTTAAATAATCCCTAAATAGTGACATTGTAACGATTTGGACCACAAAGTTATAATTAATCTTTGTGTCTGTTGAAAAACACATAATCTTGAGATACTTCAGCGCGTTACATTTTTATGCATGAGGTTCAAGTTGATATCGAAGTCCTGCTGTATAATAATCTGTAATTTTTTTTCTTAACCTGTATCACCTCACTGCTAGGCAAAGATCCTTCAAACTCATCTACTGCTCTCTGTCCAATGCTAGGACTTGCCAGTCCTTTGATACATGGACCAGATCGTCATACCACCTTTTCTCAGGTCTTCTTCGGCGAAAATCGTCTTCAGGCACGCGATGTGTAACAAGTCTGGTCCATCTATTGTTCTTCATCCTCGCACATTTCATATCACATTCCCCGCCCATCGATACATCAGTTTTAACCAACAACAATACCAGTACGGGAGTGGATGGTGGTATATTTTATTTTAACTTAATACCTACGATACTCCGCTTCATAGCTTTTTGTAAAACCTTGAGTTTGGACTTCTGATTTTCGGTGGGGGACCAAGATGTGTTAGGATAGACAGTATGAAAACGTCGATGAGTTTGCGGTTCAGTGATATAAGAAGATCACTCTTCATATACCCATTCATGGACCAGAAGCTTTTCCAGGCGTTGTCTGCTCTACGGATTATTTCTTTGTCCTGCCTATCTTCGAAGGAGACTGCCTAGCTCAAGTATGCTCCTTTACATATTGCTTCACCTGCCTGTTGACTGCAATCCACCAAATCAGTGATGCTGTTGGTCATGACCTTGGTTCTGGATCTATTCATCGTCAGTCTAACGTCAACGCTTTCTGCACTCAGTTGTTCGAGCATTTATTCAATTTCTGTCGATGTATACGTACTTCGTCTAGGAAAATGTCATCTGCAAAGCGAAAGTTTATCAGTTGCCTATCCTCTACACCAATTCCTTTTGTTTCCTAAGAATATCATAGTGACCTGAAGACTTCTTGGAGCGTGCTACTGAAAGCTTTGGTGATAGGGAGTCAGCCTGTTTAACTCTTTTTTTGTATTTTGAATGTCAGGCCTTCAGTGTGTAGTTTGATAGCGGATAAGCTTTGTTGCTAAATGATTTGGAGAAGGTTTTCTATATGTGGGTTCGATGTTTTGCTGTAGAAGAGAAAGCTAAATGGGTTGATGTGGGTTATACCGTCGAAACCTTTGAATAATCCACAAAGGCCAGGTTCAAAGGTTTATTGAATTCGCTACATTTCTCTATTACCTGGTTTTCGGTATGGAGGTGGTCAGTTGTCCGATATTTGCTTGCTGGCTTACATTGGTGGGTTGTGTTGTTCCAATTGATAGACTGTTCGATATTATCTGAATGTTTATATACATAGAGGGATATCGCTATTCTAAGCAAATAAAGGGAAATTTATAAACATTCACGTAAAAATGTTGGACATTATAAAATTAAAGAAAGTTATCGTACCTATATACACATCGTAACAAATAAAATCACATAGATCATTAGAAAACTGGTCAAGTGCCCCTTGGATCTTTGTTGTGTCAAAGGTTTTAGTAATTGTTGTTATAGGCGCGATTCTACGGTCATCGCCCCATGGAAACCATCAGAGATTATTAGTTCTTCATAATTCTGCCCAATTCTTTTAACAGTGTCTTTGTAATTAGCATCAGCAGTTATCCTATTTACGATCACGCACCCCTTCCCTCCCGTATGAAGTGTACACACACGTCAGAGGTACATGAAAGGGTGCAAGGAGTCTCCCATTTAAAAATCTTACAAGACAGAGTCTGAGTCTGATCAATACTCTAAAAACTCCCGTTGGGCTCCCCAACTATCACGTTCTTAGCTGGCAAGTCATGTCAAATGCTGTCAGATTTGATATGACGTGATGAGTGTTTAGTTCTTGGTTAGTTAAAGAGATGTCACTATGCTCTATTATTTCGCAATATTGTTTCAAATACAAAAAGTAATTCATAAGTTATATTTTATTGCGCTTTACGTTATTATCTCAGTGTTATATTACGAATACAATACAATCTACGAGAAATATACAAAAACAAGGCGCAAAAGTGGCACAAAAAATGTAGCAAAGCAAATACTGATAAATTCGTCACATGGCGACACACATTCTTTATAGATATTTTGAGACAGTGGATCGGTAGTTTTGTATTTTTTACCTTTTAAAGTTATCCTGATATCAAACATCACTACATAGGTACAGTATGCTGATTGCAACCATTGAACCCAGTTCCTGTCAAATAAATTAAAGTTTTTATCGTGGTTTTAGTACTAAAATGCGTAAAATTATTTTGTGAGTCCTAGCTACCACTCTCCTCTCAGGCTAGATTATTGCTTAGACAAAAAAAATGTATTGTGCGAGTGAATTTTATCTTTTAGTTGGCCGATTTGTAATGAAAAATGTGATATGTATGTTGTTTATCACCTATTAATCTGTAAACAATTTCAGGTTCTTTAATGGATATTTATCAAATCAATGACAAAGTTTAATTATATTTTATTTTGTAATAGTTTTTATAATTTTTGTATCTTTATTTATTTTTCCTGTAATTTCTTAAAAACAATCTTCCTGAAATTAAAAATGCAGGCAAAAGTTACTATTCTACGCAGACGAAGTTGCGGGCACAGCTAGTTATGCAATAAAAATTGTAGTTTTCGTGAGTGCTAATTTGGTAGAACGCCATCTAGTTCAAAAAATTACAACAGTCAATCATCAACTAGATGGCGTTGTTCGCGTATATTTTTCATATTACATTAATTATAATTCTAGATTATTTAATTTCTTTTGTTAAAACAAGAAAATATATGACATGAATATAAGAGTTACTTGACTATCAACTACAAGAATGATTAATCTCTTCCTTAGATTAATATTTTGTAACATTTCTCCGAATGTAGGAATGAATATTCCCTAACGCAACAAAAACTATTCATTTAAAAATTGGAAAAAAATCGCATTCTTGACCCCGCCTGAACAGGGTCCTCGTTTAAATAGATAAATAAATAGAAATTAGATGTTTAAATTTACATTAGAGCTTTAATAGCACTAAAACAACAAATAAAAATATTCGACTATTAATAATTGGGCATAAAAATCTTTTTTAAATATTTTTGGAGTTTTTGCTCAAAAAATATATATTATTTAAAATAAAATAAATATAATCCAACATCAATTTCATTGTGTTCATTCCGTGGTAAGTAGTCGTATCACAAATAAACATAAAAATACGTATACGTATTTATATATAAATAGCACACCAAACACGGCGCAAACAACGATGTTCGATTAAACAAATATTTGACCCGCGTGGGAATCGAACCCACGAGTCCCACGACTCTTGACGCATGAGACAGGGGCACTATCCAATACGCCATCGAGCCAATCAGCCATCCAGAGAAGAAATATTATATTATAATTTTTACATGATATAGATATTATTTAACACAATAACTAAATTTTTTTCTATCGTGAACTTTTAAGTATCTTCTCGTTTTAAGTACCTTCTAGAAAAGGGTATTTGACTATTTTTTATTTTGATATAGTTGGATGGACCACTCGAACACAAAGACACTGTTGAAAGTATCACTTTGATATCTCAATAGCTCGACGAGATATTACAATTTTAATTGCACATTATTTGGGCGAGCTCAAAAACGCTCCATACAAACCGCCCCTGGCGTGTGACGTCACACGCAATGTAGGTATGCAGCGCCTAGGAAGTTTGTTCGGAAGGTTCATCAAAAGTTGCGTTTATGGATATGTTTACATAATGAAAGATGTTACTAATTCTGTTATTTATAAGATGACAACGAAATTTTAAATGATTTTCGCAATTTTGAAATGGACTTGCCCACCCAACTTTAAATGTCTTTTGCTGTCTCATTTCGCCAAAAATTTAAGTTTTGATTTCATTAATAATATTGATTTGCTTAAATCTTACTGATTATCATAATAATAAAAAGTTAAAAACTAAAACCCAACTACGACAAAAAACGACGCTGAAAAAGTATAAAAAAAGACTTTTAGAACATACAATACTATTTTGGAGTATGGAATAATTACTATGTAGAGATAAGTTTTCATGTTTGGAAAACCGCAGTCACACGTTGTCAAAGTGCTACGGTAGGTAGGTACTTGTGTATGGAACGATGTGACTACGCCTACTATTTTGGTGTTAGTAAGTAGTAAAGAAGCTATGAACGAAAAGATGTGAACTATATGCAATCAGTCCATGAATATACGTAAAGTCACATGCAAATGCTAGTAATATATATGTTACGGCTAATACCCGAAGTGCGGCTACACCTAGGTTTAGCCGGCTAGAACTAGGTGTAGCCACTTACTCTTGGCTAAACCTAGGTGTAGCCGATTGTTTTCGGCTAAAACTAGGTCTAGCCTTCATCATGCCGGCTACAACTAGGTCCAGCCATTCCATGTCGGCTAATACTAGGTTCAGAGAATCCCTGTTGGATAAAACTTAGATGCGAGTCCCGCCAAGCCTTCCGTCCTTCCCCGCGTCACACTCAGGACTCACAGCATCTGCAGCAGCAGCGCGGGGTGGAGGGCGTAGCGAGACACGCGCCTCTGCAGGTTGTGAGCACCAAGTGCTGCTGATCTACTGCAGGTCTACTAGCGAGTGTGACTCATAGCGTCTGTACATAGTTGTAACTGCCTCGTTGGTCTATTGGCAGCAAGCGCTGCGTAATGACCGAGAGGTCCCAGTTCGAGTCTGCGGTCGGTGAAAATTTGTGTGAGTGCTTCTGTAATAAAATTACTTACTCCGGAGTTAGGATTGGCGGTTGATCGCCCGTGCCTCGGAAAGCACGTTAAGCCAGTGGTCCTGCGCCCAATCTCTCATCGGTCATGTTGGATTGCCATCTCACCAAATTATAGTAAGGGAATAGAGAGTGCACTTGTGTTAGCGCGCACACTTGTGAACTATAATATACCCTGCACGCTTGGCTGATCTCAATTGAGATTGGCCGCCATTGCTGGAATCAGTCGGACGATTAAAATCAGATCTCAATTAAGATCAGCCAAGTGCGCAGGACATATTATAGTGCACAAGTGTGCGCGCAAACACAAGTGCACTCTCTTTTCCCTACTCTCATAATTTGGTGAGTCGGCAATCCGACATGACGGATGCGAGGTCGGGCGCTGGGCCACCGGCTTTACGTGCTTTCCGAGCCACGGGCGTTCAACCGCCAACTTCCTAACTCCGGGGTGTCTAATTTCTTTACAGAAAACTCACACAAATTTTCACCGACCACAGACTCGATCCAGGGACCTCTCGGTCCTTACGCAGCGCTTGCTGCCAATAGACAAACGAGGCAGTTACAACTATGTACAGACGCTAAGAGTCACACTCGCTAGTAGACCTGCAGTAGATCAGCAGCACTTGGTGTTCACAACCTGCAGAGGCGCGTGTCTCGCTACGCCCTCCACCCCGCGCTGCTGCTGCAGATGCTATGAGTCCTGAGTGTGACGCGGGAAGGACGGAAGGCTTGGCGGGACCGCATCTAAGTTTTATCCAACAGGGATTCTCTGAACCTAGTATTAGCCGACATGGAATGGCTGGACCTAGTTGTAGCCGGCATGATGAAGGCTAGACCTAGTTTTAGCCGAAAACAATCGGCTACACCTAGGTTTAGCCAAGAGTAAGTGGCTACACCTAGTTCTAGCCGGCTAAACCTAGGTGTAGCCGCACTTCGGGTATTAGCCGTAACATATATATATTTAAAATGTACAAGTAAAGCGCTTTCCAATGATACCAAACACGGCGTATTTATCTTAACTTTATTTTTTTACTCTGTATGTTTTGTCCGCTAGTGGGCGCCACATTAGATTTTGTGAAACCCTATATAGCCTATAACCAGCGGACAATTAAGACGCTTCTAATGATATGTCATTTGTCGAATTCTGACAAGCAATTTAGAAGTTATGTGGAAACAGATGAACATACATACATACATACAAACATACATACATACATACATACATACATACATACATAGCCTGTCAAAATCATAACCCTCCTTTTGCTTTGCCGTAGTCGGGTAAAAATGGCAAACATAACAACCACAGTCAAATACCCTATGTCATAAATCACCATTACAATTTGATTTAAACCAATGGTTCACTACGCATCATAAAATAACAACTTTATTTGAAATACATTTTAACAAAGCCTAAAGTTTCGTCCGCCTCTCGCGCGGCACGATGTACTTGCGCGCGATGATAGCCTATCGACGACCGGGCCGCGCTTGTTCTAAAACTCAAGAGGGCTGCCGCGCGCACACGGCGCTGCTACACAGATTAAAATATTAAGGGCACGCTCTCTGCTATTTTATTAGTGACGTTTTTATTAAATTAAAACGACAACAATAATGACTCATCAATATTGAATTAATAAGTATTGTTATGTAAATTAGTAAATTATTATTGTTATGTAATAATTTACATATCAATATTTATTAATTCAATATTTAATAATTAACTTAGCTGTTTCAATACAATCATTAAAAAAAATAATAATTGATAAAATGTTCTAATAAATAATGGACCTAACAATCATTGTTCTATCGAAAAAGGCCCTCACAACTCCTTTTGTACAAGTGACATGCAGCTTCGAAGCAATATCAACTTCACGAACATATTGTTTTGGTACACTTTCGCACTATGTCGCAGTAGACAGTCCTTTGAATTTTGCGCGCGAGACGTTTTCCTTAAAGGAGGCAACCCTGCTCTTGTGTGAGGTTCGGTTATTCGCGCGCGCGTATTGTCGTTCCGCGACCCTATAACATATGACCCTATATATCTAACCTTATAGTAAAGCTGTTTGGGAGCCTTTACAGCGACATCTTTTGATGTGCTTTTTCGACATGCTTTTACACTGGATGGGAATGGCTCGCTCTCGCTAGCGACGTCTGGTGTGCAAGACGGAAAACAGACATGGCGCGCGAGATGCCCGAGTTATGATGTCTACGTTTTAATGTATGGGATGGGGTATCTGTATAGTTATGTTATCTGTGGTACAAACTAACACTACTTACCTAATCGTCCACATTTCATTCGTCAGAAAATAAATGATATCTTGCGGCCTTGGGATCTAACTCTATTACACTTGGTCGGTTTAGGGGTGAGAGCCATCCGCTCCCCCGCAAGTCCGGCGATGATGACGAGGCTAATCCATGCCATCATCGAATGTCCGTTAGGAAAAAAGAACTTGGCCGGTTTTTGTTTCCATGTGGAGCGTGTAATATTGTTTCAGTAGCACACTTTAACTGTCAGATATAGATCGGAAATTGATGACATATGTTTTACCGTGTTCTGCAACTCCTGACGGCGAGCGATCATAGTTTGTAACTGTTCCCGTTTGTTCGCCAGCTTTTTGTCCATCGCGACGGTGTCGTCCACATACCGCTGCTGCCATGACTCTAATAGCTCTTCCCGTTCCTAAGAATGGACAAGGTTCGCACAATATCATGATAATAATCCCATACCTGAACTCTAGTGAAGAGATGCCAAACTTTTAAGTTCTATTGTATGTACACAATATGTATGACATGTTGGTAAAATAAGTGAAATTGATTGTGAAATAAGTAAACCAAAAAGCGTAAAGCGTCGATGGCCGAGTGGTTAAGGTCGTTGCTTGCCATGCGAGAGGTCGCCAGTTCAAACCCCGCCAGGTACCAATGTGTTTTTCAAATTTGAAATTCATATGTACCGTCATTCGACGCTTTAACGGTGAAGGAAAACATCGTGAGGAAACCTGCACGCCTATGAAGAAATTCTAAGGTTGTGTAGTCGACCAACCCGCACTTGGCCAGCGTGGTCGACTAAGGCCTTATCGCCCTAGTTTAGGGTAGGCCCGTGCCCCAGCAGTGGAGACGTATATGGGCTGATGATGATGAAACCAAAAAAGATGCACAATTACAGAAAAAGTATGTGCTGAAATTGAATGCAGTATATTCAACTTTATTATTAAGTTGGTATACAAAATTGAAAATACCATGTACAAATATGCGCACACAATCTCATTTACGCATATTTGTCTGTGAGCATATTAACTTAGACAAATCATTCAGTTTATTCCACTTTGCATCATCAAGTTGCCCACTGAGAGCAAAAGGCAATCTTTTCCCCTTCCTTTGGAGCGGCTTGGCGGGGCAAAGGGGAATAAGCCAATAATTCGTCAGGCTAAAGCTGCCCGTCCACGTTCGTCTTCTTGTAGGACTGATAGTCGAGCCGACTTGATTTTGCGTTATATATTCGACAGACGTTTTGTAGGACATGACATGCGTTGCTCCATTTTCAATCAGTACGTCCTATTTTTCTCTCAAACAATCGATCACCGATTAACGGCTTAGGGGTGTGAGCATCACGTTCCCCCGCCAGTTCAGTGAAGCTGCAAAATCCGTCTCAAGCCAGCGTCTTCGAGTGACTCAAGAATGTGGGACTAACAGCTAAGTTCTCCCGAAAAAACTGACTAAAGGACGTGGGCCTTTAACCCTAGTTCCTCCCACCCAATCCCACCTTGATCTGTATCTCGTAAGCGCGCACGAGCTCGTCGTGCACTCTGTTCTCGTGGTGTGCGCGCGGCGGCGGCGCGCGCGGCGCGTCCAGAGACAACTCCAGGGATTCAGCGCGCGCGAAAAGCCACTTCTCGACGTAGAGGAGGCGCGCGTTTGCGTTTTGTTGGTCGTTCTGCCACATAAAAAAGACATACGTATCAATATTAATTGTTGTTGACCTCTGAGGAACACTGCACCGAGATACGCATTCGGTCCTGGTTGTTAAAAACCGTTTAAAACTAAGTAACTAGAAAGATGTCTACAGACAATAATTATTTTGAAATATAAAATAAGAGTATATAATAAACAATTTGACTAACAAGAAAAGGGGAATAACAAAACATGTGGTCTATACCTAAATTTGTTTATGATTTTAGTTGCAATTTGTGAATTAATGTAGAACCTTTATTTGGTCCCTGAGTACGGCAATCCTGTGGTCAGCATTACGAAGGTCGACCGCCCTTTGAACTCGCTTGGTCTTCAGTTCGCTGATAACCGCCTTTCGAGTCCTGGAATATGTTTGATATCATTTGAAACAACTTTATAACAGTTATTATAATACCTAAAAAGTTTAGAATGCGTACATCAGTTAGACGCTTTCTGAAGAATACGTATGCTTGATCCTACATTCTGGTGAATTTTGAACAGTATATAATTTTAAACTTTCATGGTTACACACATTAGAAAACTGAAAGTGTCACGGGTGAACTCAACCCACCTGTGATCATGGCGCTTGCAACAGTGCCGAAATATCGGGAGCTCATTCAAACAAAACAACTTGGTAAATATCCCGGACACTTTCAGTTTTCTAATTTTGAACAGGTTACCTCTCGCGTGGAATCTGACGGGCTCCACTAGGTCATCGATGCTTATACAGGGTGTAACAGGAGGGGTGGATCATCGTAAGTTAATCAATGGGGACTTCAAGACCTATCGATATAACCCCCATGTATTTTCAGCGATTTTCAATAGTTCCAAAGTTATTCAGATTTTTGTGAAATTTTTGTAAGAAGCCGGAATTCAGTATAAAAGTCTTCACTGTAGCTTAACTACTGGACCTGCTTGCATGATTTTTTCTAGAAGTAGTTCAATAGTGGGTTTTTATAATTACGATACTGATTTGAGTCATAATCGGTTGTGCAGTGCGATAACCCGCGAGTGTGTGCAGTAAAGGTGAGCGCGGGCCTGAGGTCATTCTTAGTGTTCAGTGTATACATGCCAACGGATAAGGCTTTGAATTTGCCGGAATTTACGGATTGTCTCGGTCTGGTGAGCGCTATTATAAACAATAGTAGTAGTATAGAAACGGCTTATATACTCGGTGACTTTAACGCACATCCGCATGAGCAATTTTACCTTGAATTAATGAATTTTTTGTATGGAATCGCAATGGGTTTGCGCGGACATCGAACTGCTAGGTTTAGATTCCGAAACGTGTACATTTATAAGCGAGGCAAACGGATCCAAGCGCTGGCTAGATCACTGTATAGTCACTAAATCTGCGCAGGAGACGATTATAAATGTACAGGTTAAAGAAAGACGTTCTGTGGTCCGATCATTTTCCTCTCGAGATTGACATTTTGTTAGATGACATTAAACCTAAGACGAATGGAAACGTTGTTCAGAATAGCGGAGTGCGTTGGGGTGACAGAAACTCTTATTTATGTGACTTGTATAGTAATTTATGTAATGATAATTTAAAATTAATTGACTTTCCGATTGAAATGACTAAGTGTTGTGACCATGTATGTAAGAATATTGACCACCATCTTATTATTGACAGTATGTACGATAGGGTTGTAAGCATATTAAGACAGGCAGCGTGTGATGGCCAGTCTTCTGATATTCCTAGGCGTAGGCATAGGAGACCGGTACTGGGGTGGAACAAGCACGTTAGAGATGCACACAGGGAGGCCAGGGAAAAGTTTCAGATGTGGGTACTTTGTGGCAGGCCCTCGAGGGGTCGCGTGTGGGATGATATGCAAACGAGTCGTAAAATTTTAAATCCCGATTGCGCTGGTGTCAGAATCATGCTGACCAAATAAAAATGGACATTCTGGCATCCCATCATTCCATGTGCGACTTTAAGAGTTTTTGGAAGGCCACAAATAGGCTCAACGGTAGACCGGGTCTGCCTGTGACTGTCGATGGTGCCGGGGACTTGTCGGGAATAGCTGAAGTATTTAAGAACCACTTTACAGTTGAATCACCACTGGGTCCAACACAGTCGACAGCTGTTGTTAGCTGTCGTAGTGGCCAGGAAGTCAGGGTTAGATTTACAGCCAAAGATGTCCGGCAGGCCATAGCATCTATATCGCGGGGCAGGTCTCCTGGCCATGACGACCTAAGTATTGAACACCTGAGGTATGCGGGACGTCACTTGCCTAGAGTGCTTGCGATGTTCTACTCGCTGTGCGTGGGACACTCTTACTTGCCTGGGCCGATGATGAAGACTGTGGTGGTACCTATTGTCAAGAATAAGACTGGAGACATTAGTGACAAATGTAATTATCGCCCCATTTCGTTGGCCACAATTGTCGCTAAAGTATTTGACAGTTTGCTTAACACCTCAGCTTGATAAACACCTACACATACATGATAACCAATTTGGTTTCAAGTCAGGTCTCTCCACTGAAACTGCTATATTGTGTCTAAAGCAAACTGTCAAATATTATACGGATAAAAAATACGCCCATATTTAGTTGTTTTCTAGATTTGTCGAAGGCGTTTGATCTGGTTTCCTACGACATTTTATGGGAAAAACTACACAACACATCGATGCCCGAGGAACTAATCCGTATTTTTAAATATTGGTATGGAAATCAGATGAACGTCGTTCGATGGTCGGGGCGTATTCGTCACCGTACAGATTGGAGTGTGGTGTGAGGCAGGGGGGGCTCACATCACCTCAACTTTTTAATTTGTACGTGAACGCGCTTGTGGAGGAGCTCAGCAGCACACATGTCGGCTGCCATATTGATGGAGTCTGCCTGAACAACATCAGTTATGCGGACGACATGGTGCTGCTGAGCGCCTCGGTAGGTGGTTTATCTCAGTTGCTTCAAATTTGTGAAAAATACGCAATTCAACACGGTCTGAAGTATAACGAAAAGAAAACTGAGTGGATGGTCTTTCATGCTCGGGGAAGGTCCCTAAGACAAATACCCGAACTTAGGTTAAATAGCTGTCCTCTGAAGAGAGTTGAACAGTTTAAGTACCTCGGGCACATTCTAACCCCGGACCTTAAAGATAATGCCGACATAGAAAGGGAACGGAGGGCGCTGTCTGTTCGTGCGAATATGATAGCCCGCAGATTTGTCCGTTGTTCGAGAGACGTCAAGATCACCTTATTCAGGTCCTTTTGCCCGTCTTTGTGCCCGGGGAGTCGGTGGGTGGTCTATTCGCAGAAGCAGTACAGCGCCCTTCGCGTTCAATTCAATAACGCTTTCAGGGTGCTGTTGGGGCTGCCCCGCTTCTGCAGCGCGTCAGGGATGTTTGCTGAAGCGCGCGTAGATTGTTTCTACACAACCATGCGCAAGCGGTGCACATCCCTGGTGCGCAGGGTGCGGGTCAGCCCGAACAGTATCCTGCGAGTATTGCCGAGCGTTTTGACGGTGTGTACATAAATCATTGTAACATGATGCATGTACAGACCGTCAAAATATTGTTTTAGTATTGTTTTATTGTTTTAGAATTGTTATAGAATATTTTATTGTAATTGACATGAAATTTAATAAATTACTAACATAGTTATAAGCATAAATGTTACTAACCATAATTGGATCTTGTTTATCTGAATTAATAAATGAATTGAATTGAATTGAATAACCCTATCATATTGGAATAAAAAAATAATTCTTCACAAAAATTTTACGAATCGAATTGTGTCTACCAACTTTCAAAGTTGTTTTTTTTCTAGAACTTATTTTAAAAACTACTCACATTCATGGATAGTATACCCTGAAAATTTCATACCGCTACTGCCAGTGCATCAAAACGAAAAATGAACGCAAATGGCACAGGTGCCATAAATCAGTGTTTTTATTTTTCATGTAAAACTTAAATTTAAAAAATAAATCGATATGTTTCAGCTAATTTATGCTATGTTAGTAACATTAGTAGCAGTAAATTTACAGAATTGCATGTTAAAGGGGTGAAAATCAAACAAAGAAAAATTACCTAATTTTTGGTAATTATTTTTTTACAGTAAGTGTTCATAATGGGCACCATTATTGGCTATGCATATACTACACCTTTTTACAAAGGTTTTTCGGATGTTGCAAAATGCTACTACCACATTTTGCCTTATCACAATATGGGCCCCTGAAAAATTTGACAAAAAAAAGCATTCCACAACCTCCAAAAAGCTTTTTAAGAAGGTCTAAGCTATGATGCATAGCTAATAATGGTGCCCATTATTCAACGCTTACTGTAAAAAAAAATAATTAACAAAAATTATGTAAATTTTCTTTGTTTGATTTTCACCCCTTTAGTTTGCAATTCTGTAAATTTACTGCTACTAATGTTACTATCATAGCATAAATTTGCTGAAACATATCGATAATTTTTTTAATTTAAGTTCTACATGAAAAATTAAAACACTGATTTATTAAACCTCTGCTATTCGCGTTCATTTTTCGTTTTGATGCTCTGGTAGAAGCGGTATGAAATTTTCAGGGTATACTATCCATGAATGTGAGTAGTTTTTAAAATAAGTTCTAGAAAAAAA
Source organism: Maruca vitrata (assembly GCA_039566165.1). Taxonomy (NCBI): domain Eukaryota; kingdom Metazoa; phylum Arthropoda; class Insecta; order Lepidoptera; family Crambidae; genus Maruca; species Maruca vitrata. The sequence continues at coordinate 9,485,444 of CM076912.1, read as the reverse complement.
CACAAGTACTTTTTTTTCACTAGAGGCTTTGAAAGTTGGTAGACACAATTCGATTCGTAAAACTTTTGTGAAGAATTATTTTTTTATTCCAATATGATAGGGTTATGACTCAAATCGGTATCGTAATTATAAAGACCCACTATTGAACTACTTCTAGAAAAAAAAATCATGCAAGCAGGTCCAGTAGTTAAGCTACAGTGAAGACTTTTATACTGAATTCCGGCTTCTTACAAAAATCTCAATAACTTTGGAACTATTGAAAATCGCTGAACATACATGGGGGTTATATCGATAGGTCTTGAAGTTCCCCATCAATTGACTTACGATGATCCACCCCTCCTGTTACACCCTGTATACTTTACAGTTTAATACTTTAGAAATCTGAAACTGTCCAGGATATTTACCATGTTGTTTTGTTTTAATGAGCTCCCGATATTTCGGCACTGTTGTAAGCGCCATGTTCATGGGTGAACTTGTTGAACGTGTGTGTAACCATGACAGTTTAAAATTATATGTAAGTATAGTTTGATACTTAGTTCAATTAAATTACCATTTGCTAAACAAATAAGGTGTCTGACCGATTTCAGCCATGGCGGCCGATCTCAATTGAGATCAACCAAGTGCGCAGGACAAATTATAGTGCACAAGTGTGCGCGCAAACACAAGTGCACTCTCTATTCCCCGACATGACTGATGAGAGATCGGATCGCAGGACCACCGGCTTAACGTGCTTTCTGATGACCGGGCGTTCAACCGCCAACTTCCTAACTCCGGGCTGAGTAATTTCATTACAGAAAAACTCACACAAATTTTGCCTGACCCCGGACTCGAACCAGGGACCTCTCGATCCTTACGCAGCGCTTGCTACCAATGGACCAACGAGGCAGTCAATTTGCTGAACAATCTGATACATTAAATATAAGTACTAACGTCTTGTATCGTTCGTGGTCGGATCGCAGGCCGAGCACGTAACACGCGTTTTCATGCAGTATCTGGGTGGCTTCTTGCAGCGTCTGCCATTCACCACTCTCCACGATCTCTACTAGAGTCTTCCTGATCACATCTTTCACATTCTGTCTGAAAAAATATTTAGGTGTGGGAAAACATTTACATAAGTACTTACTTAGCTTCTTTTAATAGATAATGGTCCTGGGGAAGTACAAATTAGAAGGTAAATGACTTCATTTATACCTTAGCTAGTTGATTACGTAGTTGAAAGTACCTACTTACTTTACTTGTACTTTTCGTTACTTATTCAAAATATATAAATATAACACATTTACACAAACATACGTATTGTTCTGATTCCGAACTAAGACGCTTAAACACTTTGTAATAATGTATGTAGGTATATCAGAAACGAAACAGCAGTGGTATACACAAATAGTACTTAAATAAATAAATACCTAACTCACCAGATTCAGTACAAACTTTGATGTTTATCGCACAAATATGGTAGGGATCAGACCCCTTCCGCAAAAGATAGGACATTCAGAAAATGGGCTATCGATTTTGTCAAATAAAATTTATAACGGATCGAACATCATGCAACACCTCTCAAAGCAATAAACATCAAGTATGTAGGAAGCAAGAGGGTTTTTTTACTTTTGCCCCACACTGAGATGCATGTCAGCGCCATCTGTGATACTTTTCAGGTAACCTACCGGTCCCGCATAGACTTTTCCCGTTGTGCTTGTTCGCTTTTCGTCTCGAACCTAGCCTGGAGCTCCGCGGTTCCATCTGAAAAGGTTCAACGATTATCCGATAGAGGTCAGTAATCTAAAAAAAGCCTCAAGCGTGTCTAAATACCGATTTTCAAAATGAACCTATGAACGGACGAATTTTAGAAAATTGAATGTTCTAATACAGAAAGTTAAAATTCCGAACAGTCGAACTCGAAATACCCACTATTTTGAATGGTCAACATATCTATTAATGAAACACACTGAATTGTATTCGCTATATCGAGACGAGTGCGCTCATCAAGGGCTCAGCGCGTTCTTTTTTTATTTTATTTTATTTATTTATTAATACACACGACAGATTACAATCAATATAAAAAAACATTAATGATACAGGCAATATTGATCTAGATCATAATCCAGATAAATGTGTATGCATAAAATTGTACAAAAGAAATTAATACTAAGTAATTTTAATAATTCAAAAAACAAAAACAACAACACTTAGCATATATGCCGGCCAGTCCCAGAGCTGGGTCCGACGGGAGCGGGATGGAGGACACTAGTCACTTTTTTAATATATTGTTTAAATTGTGCTTCAAAGACATCAATTTCGGGATGATTTTTTGCTGTTTCGTTATATTGACGAGCCATTCTAACAAGGGGACTATAAAACGAAGTGTTGTTTTTAAAGGTAAGGAGAGCAAAGACATTGGTTTTATTTGATCTACGAGCGCTGTGACTTGTGTTTAAACATATTTTGGAAAGCAAATGTGGGGTATCTAAAATTGAGTGAAGTATTTTATAAAAATAGATAAAATCGAAGTATTTTCTACGTATCTCTAATTTTTGTACATAAAATTTGGACAATCTAGTATCGTAGTCGATAAGCGAACGTCCCGACTGCAAGCGATAACATAACATTCGCAAACATTTTTTCTGCACTCTCTCTATCTCGTCAATGTGAGCCTTGTAGTATGGTGACCAAATAGGGCTGGCGTACTCCAAGACACTTCTAACAAGTGTATAGTAAAGATAAATCAGACTATGGGGCCTTTTAAAACCTTTTGTTGATCTAAAAATGAAACCTAGGAGTTGATTAGCTTTTGTGGTAATATGCTGATAATGTGGTCGAAAAGATAACTTCCTATCGAATAAAACTCCTAAATCCTTTGCAACATTGGATCTTGAAAGGACCCGATTATTAATCGAGTAGTCATAGACGATTTCATGCTTTTTGTTGGTGAATGTTATAATAAAGCATTTGCTAATATTGAGGTACATATGGTTAAGTTGGCACCAGTCGTTTACAGTAGTAAGATCTTTTGCAAGAGTCTGCAGTCGTTCTCGGAAGTGATTGTTTTGAATATTTTTAAATCGTCTGCGTATAACAGACACTCGCAAGAAAGACGCTCAACCAGGTCATTTATGAAAACAATGAAAAAAGTGGACCTAGGTGCGACCCTTGTGGCACTCCAGAAGTAACATGTATTAAAGACGAGGTGAACCCCTTCAGTGCCACCATTTGACTCCTATTACTGAGATAAGAAGTTATCCACCGAAACAAGCTTCCATGGATACCGTAAGCTCCAAGTTTGTCACAAAGTAATCTATGATTAACTTTGTCGAAGGCTTTGAGAAATCGGTATATATAGAGTCCACCTGGCCACCAGCGGCAAAGCTACTACAAAGATAGTTTTTGTAATCTAAGAGATTGGTGACGGTTGATCTGGCCTTTACAAAGCCGTGTTGTTTATCCGACAGTAGAGGCTTAAAATGCACGTATAAACAATCGTACACCAAAGACTCCAACAATTTTTACCAGAAACATGATAGTATGCTGATTGGCCTATAATTTTCACAGCGCGACTTGTCACCGTTTTTAAAGATGGGAATTATACGAGCCGTTTTCCATCGCTTTGGAAAATGCCCATTGATGAGAGATTTGTTAAATAAGATACCCAACGGAACAGACAACTCATCGTCACATGCTTTTATAAATAAAGGAGGAATCAGATCTGGTCCGGCACCTTTATTTTTATCTAGCTTTTTTATTTTACTAATTATGTCTTTTTCGCTAACCTGGACGCATGACAGTGTACCCACAGCTTGACTTAAAAATCGATCGCAACTAGGCTGAGATGGATATGATGTTAAACTACTTTGGATATCTATTTCAAACACCGAAGCGAAATAGGTTGAAAATAGTTCGCATATTTCTTGTCCATTAGACGACGAAGTGTCGCTAAGTTTCATCGTATGTGGTATTGAAACGTTACCCTTCCTAGCACTAACGAACGTCCAGAACTGTTTAATGTTCTCACGCATCGAGTTTTCTATGGAAACCAAGTATTGTTTATAACAATGATCAGCCATTTTCTTGAACCTTTCGCGCAATAAGCTAAACGAGTCATAATCACGGGGGTTGGCAAATTTTTTTGTAGAGTCTGTGAAATTTATTTTTTTCTTTATTACATTTAATCAGTGCCCTACTATACCAGATCGGATAGTCTTGAGACTTAACAGTGACCAGTGGAGTGTGCTTTTTTATTATTTCAAAAAGCTTTCCATAAAAAATGTCGGTACACAAGTCCAAGTCTGAGCATGATAAGGCCTCGTGCCAGTCTATTAAGTTCAAATCGTGCCGTACTCTATCGTAGTTGCACTTGGCGAAGTTGAATCGTTTATTATTTGCTTTCTTAAGACATTTTTATCCGAGAGGATACTGTTGGAAATTCTAGTTCTAAAGCTGGATGATGCCCATCCACCAAGCTCAGAGGGTTGGCCTCTTTCACAACAAGAAGTTCGACCGTTGAAAGAACTAAATCTAGAGTGCGTCCATTTTTGTTGGTTATGTTGTTACACTGGTACAAGTGACTAAGAGAGATAAACTCATGTAAAAGTGACAGTTTTTGGTTGTTATGAGTGACATGAGGGGGCAAAGAAGCATCAACAGATGTACCATTAAATTCAGGAGTATTAAAATCTCCAATAAATAAATAATTGCCTTCCCTTTTATTGTTTAACATTACTTTTTGACAATTAGAGTAAAAATAATCAAATTTTGCATGGCTTAGATGGGGAGGAAGATAGCAAACACATACATTTAAATCAGGAGAATTGAAAGTGTCAAGTTTTATAGTGAACCAGATATCCTCCATACCACTATCCCAATCTGACTGACGGATGACATTAAATGATTTTTATTGCAATGAGCACGCCACCACCCTCAATCTTTGAAGAATCGGAATCCACACGATCTTTTCTGTATAGGCAATAGCGAGAGTCTACAACTTCACCATCAAATACACTCGTATTTAAGTTAGTCTCCGTCAAGCAGATCAAGTCGTAATCAGAGTTTAATAAATTGAGATAAAAATCAGGAAGCTTAGAACGAAATCTATTCACATTTTGGTAGTACACACTAACCATTAATAAACATTATTAGAAGCTAAACAATTAAGTAACATATAACAGGACAGAAAAGTGAACAGATTATGACAATTTACTAAGAGATTCAATGTTTATGATCCTTAAAGGGGGGCTCTGTTCATTTTTCCGGACATAAATTTGACCGAAACGGACCCAAACAAACTTATAATTATTTTCTTTGCAAAACTTCCTCGCTGCACTATGAATTTCTTTTACTTCGGGAGAGAGATGTTCGGCTAGGTAGATTCTACGAGTCTCGCCTGTGAAGCCGATATGAGTTGAAGAGAGTCTCTCCTTTGGATGAGCTTTATTAAATCGAGTCACCGAAGATAAAACGAGATCCCGAAATTTCTGTGACGAGAAAGTGATCAGTATATTACGAGGTCTTCTAGAAGAGGTATCCATTTTAGCGACGCGACGGCAAGCTCTTACTTCGCTCTCAGGGATATCTACCCGTAAACAATCACAAAGTTTCCTGAACATCGCCGACAGATTCTCGTTCTTGCTCTCGGGGACCTCGTGAATCTCCAGGTTTAAGTCGCGTGAGATCTTCTCGATCGTCGATAGCCTAGACTGCAGCTTAGAGAGCATTCTGGGATTTTATAAGGCCGGATTGTAGTTGTTTTAATTTCAACATCTTTTACTTTAATCTCAGACCTCAGGTCCTTTTCATTGGTATCAAAAACAGGTTCAGACATAAGCGAATAGAAGTAGACACCAAGCAGTGTTTAGGGGTGAGAGCCATCCGCTCCCCGCAAGCCCGGTGATGATGACAAGGCTCCTCCAAGCCATCATCGTTAGTCAGTTAGGAAAAAAGTTAGGAACCAAGCAGTGTTATTTAAGCTCACGAAAAAAAAAGAGGGGCGATGCAGCCTGTGAACTGAGGAGCAGATTTAAAAGCTCGTCGCTCTGGCTGAATACCGCCATGGTGAGCGGAAACCATCTGTGACAACCCCGCCAGAGCCTTTCAGCGCCGGACCCGTGGCAGAAACCATGCATGCTGCATGCCTGCTTCCACAAGCATCCACTTCTTCTTCTTTTCAAGTCGATGACAATGTATGGACATTTGATTTTTTCATCTTTCATCTTGATTGTGGCAGGAAACCGCATTCGCAGGCCAGATATTCCGGATCTACGACCAACCAGGTTACGAAGTCTGTTCAAGGATTACCAAGTTGGATTTAAACTTCAGCATATGAACTGTAGGCAATGAGTTTTCGGTATTTGGAACATTCGGGATTCGAACTTTGGACCTTTTGATCTTTCGGAATTTCAAACTTTCGAACGTGTTAGAAAGTATATTGACCTTCGATAGATATATCGGGTATAGGCATTTCATCCATTTGGTATTTTGATTCAAGATGGAAGATGGTAGATAAAGTTTAACTTTTTTTGTTGTTGCAGGAACCAATTAATGTTTTTTGAAAGATTTCGGTGCTGTAAACATGGTTCTCTGGAACAACTATACTCTAACAGCTCAGATTTTTGCCTAAAATTTTACAGAACAGGTTATCAGGTCATGGGACATTTTGCTATATCTCTTATATTATCTAACTTGTTTTTGTAAAACGTTTACAAAGACTTCCTGGTTTAACTTGGTACCTGGATTGTTATGTAGATGTGGTATTATATTATTTGATATGTGCTAAAATAATAGGTTTTTTTCTATCTTGCAAATAGGAGTCAGTACATACCTTTTGGAATAGTTACTTTTGTATATTTAAACTGAAGATTATGTGATGATACCAGTATCAAAATATTAATTAAAAACTTAAAACCAATTTTAAACGACTTTTTTTATTCTCAATTAAGTAATGAGTGTTTGTAAGTACAAAATAAAAACTATCAATGAATAACGTTTTTGCTTTATAACTTAATCGTCACAATAAGGCTTTTATGAGGCATCGTGAACAGCCGATAAACCAGAACGCAGTACCTAAGATTTTCTTTTCCATTCCGCTGCAGTCACTCAAGTTGCATCGCAGTCGAGATTAGGTTACCGATAAACTTACCGAGTATCCGTATCTGTAATAGGACCACTTCCAAAGCCAACGCAAATAATAGGGCGTCCATTGTACACGACCTGCGAAGGAAACCAGCATCGGTTCAAATACTATCTAGGCACGTAGTTTGTTTAGAGTTGAGGTATATTGCGAATCAGCAATTTGTATTGATGACTAAATAAATATAAATATGACACAATCACACATAAATTGATCTGTTTACGTGGTAACGGTTACGGATGTCAGAATCGAGAGTGGATACACAAATATACTTAAATATATTTAATAACACACCCAGACACGAAGCAACGATCGTTGCTCGTCACACATAAGGTATATGTGTCCCGGATGAGAATCGAACCCACGACTCTTGGAACTGTAGGTACGTGGTACGTGGGTAACCACTGCTCCACCGAGCCAATCAATGGTTAGGTACAGCAGTAGTCACAGATTTACTTTTAGTAACATAGGTAGGTACAGAAGGTAGAGCAAGTCCTACCTGGCTTGCTAGCTCTACCTTCACAAGCAGGCACAAAGTGCGGATCAAAAGTAGGTACTTATTTAAACTTTGTGATTTTCCATCTAGTTTTATATTCGGTAAAATTATAACTTAAATTTATTCAGACCAGACCCGGGTATTCTGATTTTGTATCCTTATACTTTTCAAAATACCTACACTTAATAACCAAATGGTGTAGTGGTTTAATAGCGTAGGTAAATACTACGTTATTGATTCTGTACTTATAACAACACAACTGACAAAATATTTGGGCACATAAATTTGTGCGCACACAGTACAATGATTGCAATAAGCATAATTTTCGATTATTAAACTGTTGAATCCCGGGCGATTGAGCGGATCATAACGAATCATATCGGGAATGATAGTCCAAGGGCTATTTCTATTTTAAGCGAAACACACCTAAATATAACATTTATTGTCTCATTTAACTTTAAAAAATAATTGTCAATTATGTTACCACAGTATACGTAATAATATAAATTACCTTGAGCTGCCTAACGAGCTGGAAAAATAAAATCTTAGTAAATATATAGTGACCAATTTTAAAGAACATAATATTCAATTATAATTAACTAATTATTTTATAACAGTTTGTTTGTGGAATTATTTCAAAATTGGTAACAGTTTCCTAATATGCAGTGTACCACTGTTGTATAGCTACATTGTAAGGCAGTCGCCCGCGAATGCATTGTTCTTAACACGATGTTCGCACAACTAAATACGATTCCTGCGAAGCTCCAGATATGACAAAGGAAATATCCCAGTGTCTCAGTTTCGGTCCTTTAAATAGGAGCGACAAATACTACGAGGTATCTCGCGTTTCCTATTCACATTGCATCGTCCTTCATAACATTTGCTTGCTTGTATTGTGTAACAGATCCTCCATTAAAATAAAAAAGAAACGCTGAAAGTGTAACATCTAAATAACTGTATTTAACAGGATGTATTTTTAATTGTATGAGAATATTTTTATTTTATCTGTTATACTCTCTCCACTTTCACTGCGTTTTTACAACAATTTAAACTGGCCTAAAAATCAAGACCAGCACAAATATTAAACACAAATATAACGAACACAAATATTCATCAAACTCTATCTATGTACACAGTCTATACTCTACTCTACCTACCACTCTACCATCCGGCTAAAGATACAAACGTGTGACGTTGTAAGTCAAATAGGTATAACTGTGTCGTGCTTGGCCCTTGGACTATTAAATTATTTACCTGGGGAGTTTAATGAGCATCGCTGGCACAATATCCGCTCAATCCATCGGTAACAAAGACCGCGGGGACTAACGAACGAACTTCGTCGAATTGATCAAATCCAATAAAATGTATAGGTGCCTGATTGCTTTTAGTCCAGTCATTTAAGCTTAAATTAGGTAAGAATCTCGGAATTCGAGATACCCAGCTGTAACTTTGTAAATACTTGGATATTGACACCCTAAAAGTGGTCTCAAAACCTACATATGGTAGGGTGTACGCAACTATAAAATTTTCACGGTCAAATGTCACAAATATCAGTTTTATGAACTTTTGAGCGAAACGGGAAGTTTTATCATAAAAGTGTGTAGGAGAAAATTACTTATCATCTAATTATCTATAAAAATTGTCTGTACGTTTTATTCCTAAGATTCACCATTTCAGAAATACAGCGATGCAAATAGTTGAAAAAGTTGTATTTTCAAAAGCTTCCAGACCCCCGTGCGATTGTGCTAGACAGTTAAAATTTTCTCGACTAATGTATTTCAGTAGCCTCTATAACATCTCATACTAGAAAAAGCTTAAAACCAATGTTTAAGTGGGTTCTCATACAAAAACTATGTTTTTTTTTTCTCACATTTGGCCGGTTTTTAACGTGGTTACCCCAGTAAAACTATTCCAGGCGACACCTTTTATAAGTGAAGAACACAAAAGCCTAGTTCAATAATTGTTTTATGTCGTTTTTCAGTACATTCAAACTGCTTATTATGGGTCAAAAAGTACGAAATAACAATTATTAGAATTTCTGTTTGAAGTATAACTGCAAAAAAACATTTTAAAAATGTTAACTGTCCATCTAACTCTATTATGAACGTGAAGATCCATTTATTATTATCCATTAACCAAATTTAATTTAATGAAACGCAGAATTATTAAATCTTCTGAATACTGAAAACAACACAAAACAATTATTTAACTAGGCTTTCATATAAACAACGTGTTCTTCACTTATAAAAGGTGTCGCCTGGAATAGGTTTACTGGGGTAACCACGTTAAAAACCAGCCAAGTGTGAAAAAAACCATAGTTTTTGTATTAGAACCCACTTAAACATTGGTTTTAAGCTTTTCTAGTATTAGATGTTATAGAGGCTACTAAAATACATCAGTGGTGAAAATTTAAACTGTCTAGCACAATTGCACGTGGACCTGGAAGCTTTTGAAAATACAACTTTTTCAACTATTTCCATCGCTGTATCTCTGAAATGGTGAATCTTAGGAATAAAACGTACAGACCATTTTTATAGATAAATAGAAGATAAGTAATTTTCTCCTACACACTTTTATGATAAAACTTCCCGTTTCGCTCAAAAGTTCATAAAACTGATATTTGTGACATTTGACCTTGAATATTTAATAGTTGCGTACACCCTACAATATGTAGGTTTTGAGACAACTTTTAGGACGTCAATATACAAGTATTTACAGACTTACAGCTGGGTATCTCAAATTCCGAGATTTTTTCCTAATTTGACTGGACTATTTTGTCATTTTATAATTAACAATTTTTGACTCCACAAAGTGATACTTTAATAATCGACTTCTGGTAGTCTACTATCAGTATTAAAAGCACAACTTCAAAAATAGGTACATGTGTATACGTTAGATTAAGGATTGAGAAGGTTCAAAATTAAACCCTTTTTGGCACATTTTTATTTAAAATCCTGCTCATTCGTCTACTCAGTTAAAATCAAATGCATATTCTATTGTAGTGTCAGTATTCGGATGTCAGGCATACTAAATAAGTCTATATTGCAAATACAACTTGTAAGTTGCCAGAAAGGCATTAATAAAATATTTAAAGCAAAAAGTCTATGATGGGGAAATTTGCGATTTAAAACAGTAATATTAACTTACCAATAAAGATTTCAATGGTGATCAGTCGCATCCAATATTCCTGCGCAATATTACCATCTAAAGTAGCAAACTATTACATGGTCGGTCGTCTGCTAACAGTGGTTCCGTTTACTCAAATTTGTATGTTTACCCTGTAGTTCAATAACGTTTAGCCGCGTTATCGTCTTAGCAACGCAAACATTGCTCAGTTTGATCAATAATTGAACGCTATGTGCTTGAAATACATTATAAATCCGTAATAGTCATATAATGAATCGGACCAAATAATAGATATTATAAAATACGATAAAACTTTATCATTATTTCACAGCTTAAATTAAATTTAGAGGACCGTTTCCAGACAACAGAAATCTGACCTACTATTACATTTTTAGTGAAATATTAGGAGACCTACAAAGAAAAGATGCTCTACGATAAGAACTTGAAAGAAAATTCCATTAGCGTCTCTACTACTCTATGATCAAAGATTACACCGTAACAAAAAAATAAGAGAACTGTTAACGTTACAAAACATACTGATACTGATTTGTCATTGAAAATACGGGTTCAGGTAACAAAGAGAGCCTGCGGTCTCCGCGAGTGTTACGGACACGGTACGGAACGAAAACGGGCAGAATCATTTTAAAGATCCGCCAGAGGTAATTTTTTATTCGTTTTTCTATACAATCTCGGGGCTCAATGAGAAAAGTTTCACAAAGCGGAGCACTCACTGTGATTATTTGTTAAAAAATATTTGAAGGGTGGAAACCGTGATGTGGAATTTTGCTGGGTTCGTGGGCCGCGGCGTACTCGCAGTGCACGGGACTTGTGCAATAATTAAAGATACTTCTAAACGAGCCGAAGAACTTCGGTCAAGTCAGAGACGGACTCGCGCGTGAAGGGTACTAGGGTCCCGTACGTGGTTTCGAATGTAATGTTGTAGCCACAGGACGATTTGTAATTATATTTTTAAAAAGATTTGTATTAAACAAGTATGGAAAATATAATGGGAGCTTCTCTTCTAGGAGGTCTTTGTATTGCGGTTAATGGATTTGAGCCCTGTGATAGACACACGGACAGAGAGACAATGGGGTCCCTTTGGCAGTTTTCGGGCACGGACGGAACCCTAAAGAAGTTGTTATTTTGTACGCTCCAGCTCAATTTGGGGATTGATTGGAGACCGTCCTGCCCACATGAAAAAGCCTGCAATGCCTGATACGTCTATTAGTCCCAGTAAGATTTTTTATTTGTTTTCTGTGTAACTGTCGTAAAACCAATCCGGTTACTTAAACCGCTCTGTTTCTGTAGCGTTCATGTTACTACAAATAAAGGCAATTTGTAATTTTAAAAAAGAAGTAACATAAAACTGGTGACTAGGCACCTGAATGACTTTTTTTTTGCTAATTGACGACGTCGATGCCTTGGAATATAGCCTTGTCATCGTCGCCGGACTTGCGGAGGAGCGGATAGCTCTTACCTTTGATCATCTCAACCCTGGACCTATCATAAATGGCTTACAAGTGACTAACTTGTCTACAAACACATTGAAAGGCAGCTACTAAAATGATTATTTTTCGGTCGGCGTGCGGGATGTCGTCACGTTAGGCGTTCTAGGTATATTTAACTCCGTCTTGTAAGTTAGTTACGGATATTCCTCGCTGTTATTTATTCCATTGCGCTATCCGCAACGTGTCGAAGGTAATAGAATCACGTGGCCCGGAGGCGTCGCTGTAAATTAAATCACCTTAATTACTATTAGACGGAGACCAGTGGGGGCCAAATTTGGTGCAGCCAGAGACCTCTGGAAATATTCTGAATTTAATTCGGTTTAGTGCAACATTTTTGGTGCACAACTGTAATTAAAAGTCGATGCCAAATATAAGCCACGTAAGAAACCAAATAATTCTACTCTAGCTCTTGCTCGAAAGCTCATTTTCAGCCGACTTGCTTCAAATTATTGTATCATCAATACTCAGGCCCTACGTCACTACGTGTCTTAGCGTTATGTTATATAGTCTATCCATTTGCATAATCTCTCATCGGTCATGCCGGTATGCCGTCTCACCGAATTATGAGAGTAAAGGAATAGAATAGAGTGTGCACTTTTGTTTGCGCGCACACTTGTGCACTATAATAATATGTCCTGCGCACTTGGCTGATCTCAATTGTGATCGGTCGTCATGGCTGAAATCGGTCGGACGCCTTTTGGCTTATAACCTGCCAAGGAGTATTGTGGGACTAAACATAAACGAGCCCAACAGCTCCTAGCTACAATTTTCAAATTTGAAATTATTCTATGTACGTCTTTACATTTGAGATGGTCATTTTCATTTCAGATGTTCATTTAAAATAGGCATTTTATTTCGGATACAATTTTTACTCATAGCTGACACGCATCCGCATAAATTATTATTTTAATATCAATCCGACTTCAAAGCCCGAGCTTCAAAAGTTCAAGTCATTTTCCTTTTGCACTTGTTTCGGTAAAGCGAAGTTGCTTAATGAGCTTTTAAAAACATGATGTTCAATTATTCTTTTTCGCAACGTACTCAAAACACGCATCCTAAAAATTTATAGCCTGCCAACCTACTTATGAGAAAATCCACATGTTTTAAAGCTTCTGATTTTTTAATACAACATAATTCTTGATCTGATTGACTACAAATTATGGAAGCAATTCAGGAAGAATAAATAATTTTTACAATAAATAATTTATGAATATGTCATCTTACTATCCTCCTCGATCTATACTTTCTCTTCCTTCTAGAAAATAGGTATCATTTTAAACAAAAAAAAAGAACCGCCTTCAAAAACCCGACACACTCAAAATTACAAAATAATGTAATACTCGACGAACATTTATAATTATCTGGTAAGGATTTTGATATGTTTTTCAATAGTGCCGTTTATATATCATGCAGATTTAAGCACAGGGTATAAAATATTTATGACTACTAGTGTAGTGAATACAAGTGTAGCTTTAGATAATACAAAAAAAAACTTGTGCCTATAAAATATGAGGGTTATGATCCCATAATCAGACCCTGACTTCCTTATCATGGGACTACCATGGGACCATCTTCATTCCAACAAAAGAAGAATTATAAAAATCGGCTCACCCAAGCGAAAGTTTTGAGGTAACAAACATAAAAAAATTAATAAAGACGAATTAAGAACCTCCTTCTTTTTTTGAAGTCAGTTCAAAAGTCTCGAAGTTACATCAGCTTGTTGTTGCATAACATAACAATTTTATTTATTCACTCTACATCAACATTAAGTAGGTACGTAGAATAATATAATGATTGGGCTACATTACCACATAATTAGAAGCTTTGAAGTTTGTGTGAGACTAATGCCCAAGATGGTCATGTTGGATCGGTCATCTCACCAGACTCCCTCCTTCACAAATTTGTAAAAATATAAACATAAAGTACATGAGTAACTTAAACTATAGGTACCTACCTGCTCTAGAATTTTTTTATTTGATTGTGAAGAAGATTGAGTGCGAGAGTGTGAATGGGAATTAAGTTTAGTATGAATTTAGGGATGATGATGAATGGGAAGTGATATTGTAGGATGCAAGAAAGTGTCATTCGTTTAAATCCTTGTGTGTCATCATAATTTTAATTGAGCAATAAGGAGCGTACTAGGTTATTTTTGCAGTTATGTTAAGTTTCTTATTTTTTAGGTAATGGTTTAAAATATTTATTGACGGTTTTAAGCGGTTTGATGAACTAAAACACAGGCAGAGCAGCTAAGAGTTATAAAAAGAAAAAAAAACATATTTTTTGGTTAAAATGAGACCATCATCAAATCACGCGTCGCATGTGCCGGCGGCCGCGAACGCCAAAAAACTTAATTAATGCCATCAAAGGCGAGGGACGACGTTTGATCGGGCCCTTTATTTACACCACTTTAATTTGTAGGACAAAATAACCCGAACCGCCGCGACCAGCCTCGAGTAATTACGACCAAATTTTATTTTTATAATCAATTGATTAATGGACGGGAGATAATGTGCCGATATCGGGGGAATATACTGAAATAGATCTTCGTTTTACATGAAATAAAAAATCTGGGAATAAAAGCTTAAAAACTTGGATTTAGTATGTTGTAGTTGATAACAATATACACATAGTTTGATTTGATAACTCATTTAAAAAATATGGATTAACTGTTTAGCATGCAGATAGTTCATATAAATATCTAAATGCCAGGAACATTATGTTAAGTATGTGAGTACTTAGTTCACCTTAATATCATCCCTTACCGAGCTGGCGGTACACCCATAGTTCGATCTTTAACATCACTGGAGACGCATACATATGCATTAGATTTCCACATTATGCTCGCAACATTAAAGAAAATCACGTTGGCCTGGAAATCGAAGTCGCGTACCCGCCAAGCGAGGCGTAGCGTTCGCGGTATCAAAGTGACTATGCGAATTTAATTATGGATTCCTTCGGCGCCTAGAGATCCGTGCGATATCAAAGACATACCGCCGCATAGTTCCAAAAACAATTTAATACATCATCTAATACCATGACGTCAAAGTAGTGGTTAAATTAATATGGGTTGCGCAATTTGTAAGAGATCTCACGCCACTTATTGCGAGCCCAACTGTAGGTGGGACTATGTGCTATTAATAGCTGATAGTTGTAGTGTTCCTGTTATAAACAGGAATTTATCATTAAGATACTTTTGTATATTGTACTACCATTCCGCCCGCGTCTCTATCCGCGTGAAGTCACTTATTTCGATAAACATAACTCCTTTATAGCGAAGTCGGTTAAAAAGAAGCCTATGTTAGGCTCTAGACTATATCCGTTCTAAATTTCATTCGAGCCACTTCAGTTGTTTAGGTGTAATTGCGTTACAAACTGGCAGAGAGAACTCTGTCATCCTTACTACTTACTTACTTACTCACTAACACTTAACTTAAAAGTTCAATGAAATCGATAACCTCCCTCTTTTGCAACTTTCTTGTGTGTGGAAATTATCATAGGTCGGTTACTAGTAATTTGGAGTATTGCTTTACATTATTTTAATGTGACGTCTGATATTTAACTCTTATAGAAAATTCAGGGAACAAATATAAGTATGTATGATACACCTTATGCTCCTAAAATAGTTCGTTCAGCATGCTGGACGAACACTCCGCCCCGCATGCTCTATGACTTCATAATAAGTAAGAGCACAATGTTTGTACTTCTGGCCTCTATTTCAGCACAATTTTTTGGCATTCATAAAAAAACAGTGAGTACCGACTGCATGGTGAGTATGCTGGATGAACCGACAACCAGACAATGCACAAAATAAATGCTTATAATATTAATTTACTATACGAGTACTTTACATGATAATCCCACATGTCAGCCAAAGAGAATATAATCACTACGTTTTAATGTCAGCTTGTATACTCTATTCCAATTATGATGTCCTTTTTGACATTTCGAAGAACGTAACTATGCACGTTTCAAATAAATCCAATTTAATATCTCTTTATGTGTTTGGTCGTAAATTGTCATTTGAAAAATATTCAATTATACAAAAACACTCTACAATTAGTTCACAAGCAAAATTAACTTATTGTTTTTGATCTAACTATTGTTTCTATGTCTGAACTTCAAAATAAAATAATATATATTCTGTCAAAAAATACTTCATAATTGGAACAGAGTATAGTTAAGTGCATCTTGTAAGCTAGACTAGAGTACTTAGGCGAATAACACATGGCGCCGCGCACCGCCGCGGTTGTTGGTTAAGCGGATCTCAAGTTGCATTATGTTCTATTAAATCCGTTGATTCCAAACATACGAACATCGCCCGACCGCGTGGTGGAGCGGTACTCTCGCCTTTACGGCCTCTGGCCGCCGCCGTGTGTAATCACCTTAGTAGCTAAATATTTAGTACACTCATTCCTTTTAAAAAATAATTATCTACCTAAGTAGGTACAAAAAAGGATTTATGGTGTCTAATTTTACTTTAAATAAGGATTTTAAAACACCAATCAAAGACAAATCAATAAGTTAACGTTTTTATTGAACGTAATTTATATTGTATGAATTATTACATTTTCCTACGCGTTACTCTAAAGAGATCATTTCAGAACAAAATAATAGTAGTTACATAAATTTAGATTTACAACAGCTACTCTGTACATAAAATTACGTAAAAACGAAAATACTATTTAGCCAATAACGTTATGCATAATACTCTACACTAAGTTAATTAATATTTTAAGTTATTTCTAAGTACAATTAAAATAAGTAAAATCAAAGCCGACTTTTAGAAATACTTTTACTAAAAATAATTTATATTTATTTATATCCTAAAACCAAACAATTTGGCACAAGTAGGTAAATATATTTCTCTTTACTACAAACGAAATTAATACATCACAAAATCAACAGGCTTTGGTGAATATTGAGTTGGTTAACAAACATCGATTAAAGCTTTTTCTTTTATAAATTATTTTTTGATTTATTAACAAATATCATAAAAAGTAAGTATATCACAAAGTAATAGAGTTGCTCCTAAATATAATAAGCAAACATGATTGAAATTAAAAAAGAATAAGAGAGGTATTTGGTATTTGCAATGTAATCAACGTTTAAAAATACGAATAGCATAAAAACACATTTACTCTGATGATTTTATAACCTTACAACGGATTAGTATCTCTTAAAACTGCATTAGGCATAGATAAAGCATTCTTAGATACACGGAAATGCTATCTATCAGACAAAGCAGAGTGTTAATCGGATCAATTACGTAGGATGTCATTTCAACCTGCATAATTAATTACCTAATTACAGAAATGTCACGTTTAGCGTCTTATAACCGAATCAACGTACAGCTTTACCGTATTAAAACCTATATAGGCCAATGAGCTTTACAATCCACTTATGCGCCTATCCATTTATGTTACGAGTTGACACCTCCGAATGGACTCATGCGGATTGTGACTTATTGGAAAATTGTAGGTATGTTATACCCACATAGATATTAAAGGTTCGTAAAACATAAACCGTGCAATCATCTGAGTATGTTTAAAAACGAATTAGAGAGAAATCATTAATTTTCCATTACCGCAGCGTCCGCCGAATTAACTTCAGTTGAAATCATCGAATCAAATTAAATTAATTTAGTTTTGTAGTCTCGAACATTAATTCGAATATTGAAAATCAAGATAAACAATTGAATAACTCTAGAATCACGCTGATGTTAAACTAATATATTTTATACTGTTTACATAATGCGTAACAGATAAAATTAATTTGCGATGAGTTACATTAATTACTAAGTGTGTACTGAGACAGGGGCATGCGGCTATAATAAATAATTTGCTACAATAGCACGTTTTCAGCACTGGGATAATAATTGAGATAATAAATAACACACCGAATAAAATTGGAAACATCAACAACATTTTTTGTACAATAGGAGAATTGGTTATATATAGAGATGGATAGGTTTTGTTAACATTGTAATAAAATAATACATACTAAGTAAGTAATTTTTCACAATTGATAGTATATTTTATATATTTCTTGTATGGCCTATTTGAGCATACAAGTTGGTAATATATTAAATTTAAGATTTCTTATTCCAAACAACATTTATTTGATAAACTGTTATTTTATAGAAAATTCTATCTACAAAATAAAGCGATACTTGAAGAAATGCAATATTTTCTTTTAGAAAGAAACAGCTCATTCATTGCGTTACGTTATTTCAGTCAAAGTAGAGATGTATTAGTGCTCTTTTTGAACCCACTTATTGGTTTAATTTGTGACTTAAACTTGTAGTTGGCCATCTCATTCTTCATTCTAAAAGAAAATACCCAATGGAAATCAACAGAAGGATAATATTCTAGTGTTTTCCAAAGTAAAGCAATCGCAATAACACAAAAGCAAGCCGGCGATTTGGTTACTTTATAAACTTGTAATCTGATAGAGATTAGCGAAGCAGATATTTGTTGGTAGGTGCTAAGCTTCTTTTCATAGGCTGTGGGGTTCGATGAATATTTAGGCGCATCGGGATTACACAACGTATAAGAGCCTGTGTATTATTGACCTAAATACGGGACGAACTTGAACAAAACATCATAGAACTGTAGTGTATATTATACACAGTTCGAATATAAAAGATATAATTTTCTCAGACACTTATGTTGTAAATTCGGTTAGTAATTATTATTGATAGCGCTCATTTTTATTTTCGGTATTTGGTACTTATTAGCGATCATCAAAGTTTTCTCACCCTCAATGTCATTCTAATAGCTTAATCTCTCTTCAAAACCATCTTGGCTGGCTCGGTGGAACAGTGGTTAGTGACCCAGGTTTACTACCTACGGTTCCAAGAGTCGTGGGTTCGATTCCCACTCGGGACAAATATTTGTCTGACGAACGTCGGTGTCTGGGTGTATTATTAAATATATTTAAGTTTATTTGTATATCCACTGATACCCGTAACACAAGAGCTTAAGCTACTTACCACGGGATCAGATCAATGTATGTGATGTTGTGAAATATTTAAAAAAAAATCTTTGTGTGCCCATATTGTGGCTTTTGTGTTGATAAGATGTAACATTATTGAACCTCACGGAAATGCACATAAGTATTGATTTGTCAGTTTCTGAATCTTCTAATAACTACACTAGCTACATGCCTTCGGATTGCGATTGCAAAATTTTGAAAAACACTTTTCTAACCAAGTGAACGTTCTATTCTAAAGCAAGGAGCATAGAGACGGACGAAGCACGCGAGTTGACTGGATGGTACGGGGCTAACAAAGAGTAGACGGCGTCTAGTTGTCGTAGCGTTCTGAAGCTGATTTCGACCAGAATCCTGAAACAAAAAAACATATTAATATTGTGGAAATCATCATCATCAGCCCTTATAGGTTCCCAATATTGGGACACGAGCCTATCCTAAACTAGGGCGATCAGTGGGGCTACCATGAGTTGGCTATCGAAAACTTACGTACGTACGTTAAAAACCTATCGAGTTGTCTTTTTCATACGGCCGATTTTTTCTTCGCTTAACCACCAGCGACGCTGTACAAGTTTTTCATAGACCTATTGACGTTAGGCGATATCGAGCGCGTAAGTTTTAAACTCATGGTAGCCCTACAGGTCTCAGTCAACCACGCCGGCCAAGTGCAGACTGATCGACTTCACACACCTAAGGATTTGTTCACAGTTGTGCAGGTTTCCTCATGATATTTTTCCTTCGCCGTAAGAGTGTCGAATAAACGTATACATACGAATATACGTTGTGAAAATGTACGAATATACGTTGTAATAACTCACTGGTACGATGGCATATTGGATAGCGTTCCTGTCGCATTAGCCAAGATTGTGGTTTCGATTCCCACGCGCGACAAATAATTGTGAGATGAACATCGTTGTTTGTTCCAGCCACGGAAAGGTGTGATTATGTATTTTAATACACATGTGAATACCACTGCTTTCTCTGATATCTGTATGAATCGGGATCATGTATGTGATGTTGGGAGATATTAATTTTACACAGGCTGAAATTTTAGTGGTTCACGCAGTTAAATGATTCTGTCTTATCTTGTTCTGTCGTACAATAGATTTGTGCGGTTTTTTTTCAAATTAAAATTATTAAATACCAGTTTTACGAAAGTAATACCTAAACGAAACTCGAAAGGGCGTAGAGATTCTGTAACATTTTTTTTTATTGTTAACAAAAATATTTTGAACAAACGAATAGCATGATTCGATAGTAACTTACTACTATAAGCAAATCGTTCTGCTACGGGAAAACAACCACTAAAATTTCACGTTGTATACTATACCTACTGCTATTCTGTCGGTGGCAAGTGATACCTCAACTCCGTCCTCTCGGGTCAAGTCAAAATCAACTTAGCTTACAGACAAGACGTTGGCGTTGTTGCATGTCGTGCCTGATCTTATTTGTTATGTCGGATTGCCGTTGTATCGAACTACTAGAGTAAGAGAGCCGAGAGAGAACTGGGCAAACGAATTTGTGCACTCCATTCTATGTCGGCTGATCTCCATTAGCATTGACCATTGACCAAGACCACAAAAAGGAAGGTTTGGCAACATTGTTATTATACTACGGTAAAGAAATTTGCTCCGGTAAGCCCGTACAGAGAACACGTTCCTCCAGGCGGCTTTTCCGCGAAGGTATTTTGTAATCTTTGGTTAGGTGACGTCTGTTATGTTTTTCAACGTAATAACTAGGTATGAACAAATTTTTAATCGTTTCAATTCATTACATGCATGAACTAGGTACTTTGAAACTAGTAATAAAGAATAAAACTTAATCGAGAGCACCAACGCTTAATTCAAAAATACGATCGATACATGAAGTTCGAAGTTTCAGGCAGCATCATAATATTACTTAAAAAGTAAATTAATGTAGGTACACAAACATCCATTATTTAAAAAAAACAATTTTATTTTCGTCTTATTTGTAATTGTTCTTAAAGGAAGGCTTAACCGAGAAAACTCATAAATATGGTAATCTGATGGCATTTTCAGAAAATCTGGTAACCTTTTAAGAATGACGTCACCATGAATGGGTTACAAACCCACGTGACGTGTTTTAAAGGTTTCCTTGTCTCATAAATTGAAGAGATTACAATAAAAATAAATATTACGGTATAAAAATATTCATTCAATCTTATCATTTTAAAAAGAATATTTAATACTAAATATTGAACATGCACCTGTGTAGGTGTACTTATTTTACTTTATAAGCTTCAATGCATTTTAAACAGAAGAAAAAACATAACTGTTTGTATTTTAATAATTAATTAAATTTATTCAGCATAAAACCACGTCGCCGGTCCCCAGTTGCACCCTTTGAATACATTATGTAAATATGAGAAAGTAGGTACTTATTGTATTTTACAACATTTGAAACTCATATTGATGAGCTCACAAACTTGTCACAAACCTGAATGTTGCTTTTTCAAATTAAGTTTGAAAGGAAACTCGGTACGATGTAAGCTAGCGTAAAGACCATAACAAAAGCTTCCAATTTTCCCGGTATTCCGTGTTGATATCAATACTAAATAATGGCTGGCAGATGGTGAGCCAAATATAGGTCACCCATGTATTTAGGTCATGGATTAAAAATAATCCATGCGTTACAAATAAACATTGAAAACAACAGGAATTAAGCATTTAGGGCGTAGTAAGTAAACAGGTGATGTTTTGTGTGCTCTCCCAAATACTCTTTAGCGTCCGGAAGTGGGATTTAATTGGTATTTCATTTTGGACCACTAAGTATGTTACGTGTATTTATTGTTATATTTCACCTTTGTTCTTTAGACAACGGTGTGTTCAATAAATTATTTGATTAAGGCTTTGCCCGGTATCAAATACCTACATTAACTGCTATATTCCCGCAGGTTTACGATGGAAAGTGAGAGTTGGTAGACCTCACCCCGTTCAGTAAGGATTGATCGAGCTCACCTCGTTCAGTAAGCATTGATCGAGCTCACCTCGCTCAGTGAGCAGTGATCGAGCTCACCTCGTTTCCCCACGTTCTGCAGGAACAGCCGGCTGCCCCGCGTATCTGCTTATCGATAGACAGCGACGGTTGGTCGAGCTAACCTCGTCAGTAAGCAGTGATCGAGCTCACCTCGTTTCCCCACGTTCTGCAGGAACAGCCGGCTGCCCCGCGTATCTGCTTATCGATAGACAGCGACGGTTGGTCGAGCTAACCTCGTCAGTAAGCAGTGATCGAGCTCACCTCGTTTCCCCACGTTCTGCAGGAACAGCCGGTTGGCGACGGCCTGCCGCTGGCTGGCCTCGCGCATCTGCTTGCGCGCCACCTCCAGCAGCAGCCGCTGGCGCAGCACCTCCATCGGGTTGTTGATGGACAGCGACGGCATCTTGCGCTTCGCCCGCGAGTGGCCCTCGTGCGCCTCGCTCACCCGCTGCGCAAAAAAAAAACAGTTGAAGGTATTTTTGATAGACTCCAAAGTAGGAGGTTCTCACTTTGACCTGAATATATGTTATATTTTAGTTAATGTTTTAATTAATGCCTACATATAATGAGCTGTAATGTAAAATAATAAATAAATTACAACATCGGATTTTGTATGGAAAATAACGTCTTTTATTTTCGAGCGACCATCAGCAATATGTAATAAACCCAACTTAAACATGGTAGAAGTTTGAGGATATTTCAAGCTTTCTAGGTTATTTTTGGTTTTTTTTTATAATGAGCTAACAAAATGACCTCACTCCACCTGATGGTAAGCGGTAGTGAGATCCAAATATGAGATTGACAGGCACAATATACCATATTGAGCCTGTCGCACTCACCCTGAAAGCCGTTTCACCCCTCCCTCCCGGAACATCGATAGAGGGAAAGAGGGACGTGAAAGAGGAGACCACTGCTGCGGCAACAACGAGACAAGGCGTGGAGTCTCGCATTGGTATTGAGCTGTGCGGGTCGGAGTTGGCCAGTCCGCCGAACGAAAGGCACTACCGTTTCTACGGGCCTCCCTGGCCGCCGGGCTGACCCACTCCGCCCGCACAATACCGCCGCTAAGACTCCACTGTTCCGGCGCTTGCCGCAGCCCCCCTGGCTCGTTTCGTACAGTGCTGATCCCGGTACGCGACCTGACCAAGATAGGTCAGAGTCACTTGGCTTGTTTTAAGGCGTAAGCTCAGAAAGAAACTGCAATACACCAAAATAGTGTCTTCGTATGTGCTTCGTACGTAAACAAATTAGTAATAGAAAAGTTAAGAGTTCAGGCATTTGCTTTTGAAATTGGAAAAAAGACAAATCCCGGTAAATATTTCATATATTTTTATTTTACTTATTATTACGGCTGTTTTTTTTACCTAGTGACTACGATAATGGCGTAGAATTCATTTATAAATATATCACTTGCAGGGAAAAGAATGGCTCTCACATCTAAAACTTCATTTCAGAACTGTTTCCATGACAACAGGAAGTGTATTAGATAGTAAACATTGAAACTAAACTCACAACTAAGTAGCAGTAGTTGCGCGTTTAGTCCCAAGGTTTACATTTTAGTTTAATGGAACTCAAAGTTTTAATCGTTTAGTGAAGACGGTTACCGGGGGGTGTGATAATGACGTCACTTTCAATAGTAGATAATGTAATACTCTAACACCGTTCCTTAAACTTCAAGCGACTGTGTGCCAACTGCAGTCATTAGACATAAATTCGCTTTTCTAAGTGTCATCATCATTATCATCATCAGCCCATATACGTCTCCACTGCTGGGGCCCGGGCCTACCCTAAACTAGGGCAATAAGGCCTTAGTCAAACACGCTGGTCAAGTGCACGTTGATGGACTACACAACCTAAGGATTTCTTCGTAGGTGTGCGGGTTTCCTCACGATGTTTTCCTTAACCGTTAAAGTGTCGAATAATCATCATACAATGAATTTCAAATTCGAAAAACACAGTAGTACGTGGCGGGGCCTGAACCGACGACCTCTCGCATGGCAAGCAACGACTTTAACCACTCGGCCATCGACCATTATTGCACCTGTTAAAATAAATAATTCTGAAGTAACCTAGCATCTAAAATATGTGTCTTAGTGCCAAACAATAGTGGCAAAGAAGTAATCATGGACGTTAATTCTTAAGAAGCAATCTCTATCTTCAAGTTAGATGCCACACTAGCGATGGTAAACATCCAAATAATCTTTTTTTTTCCTAACTGACTAACGATGATGGCTTGGAAGAGCCTTGTCATCATCACCGGGCTTGCGGGGAGCGGATGGCTCTCACCCCTAACCAAATAATCAAAAAAATGCTCATATATCATGTGTACTTTCTACAATATGTACTGTGCAGATTGCTCCTTCAGTAGGATCGGCCGCTGTGACCGCAAATTCGGTTAAGTTCGGTTAGCTAACTTACAAAACAGAATTGCATTGTTAATTACTTGTTTGCAAGTTACACATTGTACGTGTACTTCTTACAGTTAACATTGCGGTTGTGAACAAGTTGCACCTAAGAGAAGCTTTCAGTAGTTGTATACTAGTTGAGTTTCAATTTGGCTACCGATACTACAAGATTAATATTTTGTATACCTACTATTATTTTGGTTAACCAGCGTTCACTCTTTTGTAGTTCATAATAGCGCATTGGATTATTATTACGTATCAATTTATTGTTTTACCATAACCAAAATAATGTGTGAAATAGGTGTTGACTTGCAAACGGAATGCTTAATTAGTTATTTGCCAGTTGAATTTGGCGTAGGTTATTATTTTTTGCTTTGCGTTTTCAATAGCCCAATGTTTGCATTCCAAAAATTGTTACCACAATATATACCCTATATCTTATATTGTGGTATCAATATTTAGAAAAGATTAAATGGATTGAACCAAAATAAACCTTTATTTATTTTTATTTTTAAGGGTTCAGAGAGGGAGCATAAATTGTATTCATTTCCCAATTTTCCTAAATGTAAAATGATAATAAGATGGTTAATATGAATGATGTAATCAGGTAATCGTAATTATGATTCATGGTCTTATCAGCCATCTAGGTGAGAAATCCCAAGAGGTTAATATCACAGTGTAAAGTAAGAAAAATCCGGCTTATAAACTGCCTACCTTAATTGGTGTATAGGTAAATATTTATTTCCAAAAAGTAGGGTGTTAATTTTTACACCTCAGAAATCTAAACGATGTCTTCTATTTATAGTTCAACTCAGGCTTCATCATCAGCTCTTAGACGTCCCTACTGCTGTGGCACGGGCCTACCCTAAACGAGGGCGGTAAGGCCTTAGTCAACCACCCTGGCCAAGTGCGGGTTGCTTGACTACACACAACCTAAGAACTTCTTCGTAGGTGTGCAGGTTTCCTCACGATGGTTTCTTTCACCGTTAAAGGGTCGAATAATCTTACATATGATTTTCAAATTTCAAAAACACAGTGTAACGTGGCAGGGTTGAAACTGGCGACCTCCCGCAAGGCAAGCAACGACCTAACCACTCGGCCATGGACGCTTTTTCGCTTCACTTTGACGCTTCATACTTAATATTTTACAATTGCTTTACTTAAAGATCTACATAAAAGTTATCGTCGAAATGTAGCTATGCCTAGTACAAGTGAATCTAAAATAATGAGAGGATAACAAAACACACATCTTAATTATCACAAATGAACTCAATAAGAGCCGAGAAAGGGTTGACTTGGCTTAGCATTAACGCAGATAACATAATACTAGCAGTAATAAATCACGTTTGCTTTGACAGATGTAGCAAAACACGGAGTGTAATTAGATATAGGCCGCCGAAGGGCACACTTTATCAGCGTCCACAAATATAAGGTCCATTCCAATTTGTATCACTCAGGGATTGGGATCACCGATTCGTATTACGTTCTGTGTATCGAAGGCTTGGTTTTCCAATAAACATTGCGCCTAAGGTGTAATCACTAGTGTATTATTCTACGCTAGTAGAGAAGAGCTAAAGGGAATATTTTTTATTATTAAAGCTAAGGATGATAATAATTATATCAAACAGCTGTTGATTCGATATTAATTATGAAGATAAATGACAAAAAGTATCTGTTATTCAGATGTTTATACTAATGAGACCTAAATCAAATTGCAGCTACTTAAGTATACTGTGTTTTGTTAGATTGATATGGCTAATTAAAAGTGGAATCAGGCTCGTGTCAGGCTTTTTATTTTTGGGTCAACTGTCTAACAGCTACTTTGTTTCAAATAAACTACGATATCCCCTTTCCGCCAGAGTGCTAAAGGTAAAACCTACTGGTCCCTTGCCGAGTTGACTGAGGAACAGGTCTCATTGCCTCTGTTTTAGTAAGTACCTATAGGTATACAAGTAGTTTCAGGGTTTAAGTATATCAACCTACGAGCTATTTCTAGGTACCTACTAGATTTAGAGAATGAGTAAGAAATTTGAATCTTTAAACCGCACACTTTCTGTTTAGGCTTAGAGCTTAATCCATTCGAAAAAAGTAAATCAGTATTCTTTGCGGGAACTACCAATCTGTTGATGTAATAATAAAGACAGGATATTACAAATTGCACAGTAAACACATTTCACTTTCACCCTCCACGGGTATTTGTTCGATACCCGTTATCTTTTTATTATCTTTATTCCGTGCTTCCTCACTCCTTTTACCCGCCTTCCAAAGTGAGTTCAAAAAGAGTGCGTGTGTTCACAGCTATTGTGTACCCAAGTCTACACAAAAAGATGATGCTCGCTACTTCCATCGATTTTACAGTGAATGGTTCTGAAGTAATGGCCGATTTTCGCTGATACATTGGTACACAGTAAGCACTGCGATTATTATCATAAGTGTGTGAGAGAAATCGTGAAGGCAGTTAAGAAGCCATTGTGACAGTCGATTTCGTTTTTATGTTGATATTAACCAAAGCAGTAAATAAAGAAGTGTGATGAATATTGTGCCTAAAATAGTTTATTTTCTTAAATTGTTATTAGTGATGGTACCTAGATACTAGCAGTATGTATTCATTTATAATTTCAAACTTCAATTTTAAAAGAGTGACTTTTCTTTACGTAACTAACATTTACCTACAAGTGTGGCGATACGTTAAATATCAAAATATTCTCTAAAGATATTTATGAAAAATGTGTAGAATACTTTATTGTGCAAGCAAAAAGTATCGTTACGGGTAAGCTTTATATACGGAAAAATAAATAAGACTTGGATACTTATTTAAATAGAGTTTGCTACAATTTGCTTCCACTATTTTAGATCCTCGCAGGGTATTCCGAGCAAATATTTTATACCAATGAGTATAATAAAACGGTCTATACTGGTTCAATTCATTTGTTGGTGCCCATTCACTTTTATGATTATAGCTCGCTAACGTAGGAACATTATTAAGTAAATAATATGTAAATTCTCATCTGGTCTAAGTTCGCTCCTTGAGAAACGTCCAATTTATTATATGAAATGTATCTTTTAACTAAATAGCAACAGAAAAGCGCGAAGGTTTTATAGTATTTTTTGTCGATCAATAGGAATACCTTACCAGCTTTTAGTACCTACTCTAAAGTTTATTTTTATTATAGGAGGTAAATGTGGGGGTAACTTTAATAAAACATCAAATGTTCAAACAACTTTTATTGCATTTTCTAATTCTCATCAACTATTCTACAAGAGTCCAGTACTACTAAAGTTTCTACATAATTTGCAATGCAAATACCTTTGAAGTTTTACAATATCTACATGTACCTAAAACTAAATAATACAAAAACACATACATACATAATAAGGATTTTATTTAAAATTTGAACAGAATACAATAGAAATCAAAATAATTTTGTAATATATATTCTGTAACTAGATTATAATATGTTATAATTACATTGTAATGACTCGGCTCATACATGATTAAACTGTTTCTAAGAGAATTTTCAAAGTAATACTTGGTTAATGTATTTTAACATAAACAAATAATGGTATCATCACATTAATAAGTATATAATATAACTACGACAACAATTTATTAAAATTTATAATTTACTCAGTTCAGCAAAAATGCAGCAAACAAATACAGCGATTATCGGACTAGACCGGACTTAAAAATATCTGCCAGCTTGTAAGGATGGAGTCCACTGGAAACCTGAAAAACATAAACAGTATCAGCAGTTGTCTACATTCAATCACAGGATATCAAGGACGAACGACAAAAACCTAGTGCACATTGATGAAAAACCAAAGCTATTGTACAACAACATCGTGCTTCAGATTTCCACATTATCATGCTTTCCAATATGTTCACATGCAGTGCTACGGGGATGTAAAGGTCTCGAGTTCGATCTCTATTAATGTTAACTTGCTGACTTGAGAAATTTCCTTGTCAGACTGTAAAAAGTTATGGCTCATTTTGTGAACAATCCATGAATTGAGATAAAATTATCCTCACATCTTTTTATTTCATCATAATGTTATGTGCAACTTTTGATCCTCCCAAATCCCACCCAAATTAGTCAGGTTTATCTGGATTAAGTTGAGCAAAGGTCAAACCGCGATAGCTCCATTGTAATTGCCAAAACTAGTAAGAGGTGAAGCGATTGCACCGGTCCCGATTTGGGGGCAACTACTGGTACTTCAGGGCACCTGCTGCCCTAGAAGGATTGACCCTAGCGGTGCTGTGACAGTCCTAGATTACTTGAAATCTATATAATGTTTATCTATGCCAATGCTATTTTGAAACGATTTTAGCACGTACCCCATTTTACATATAAACTTTGCGATTGACAATATATTTCAAGACATTGCGGTCTAAATGCTACATGCTCAGGTGTTAAGCCGATTTCAGAGAGACGCAGTCGAGAAACGCTTTTAATAAGTTATTTTAAACTCCAGCGGACTACTATGAAACGAGTTTTAGTATGGAGCGTTTTGTTGTATTATGCAGTATTAGACGTCGTCATATTAAACAATAGCGTGTACCAGCTTGTACTGTAACTGTCTCTGAAACCGCTAGAAGAGAAATTTCTACCTTTTGCTCTTCGACAGCGCTGTTTAAAAACTAGCGTAAGCCCCAAGTTATCAGCAATTTTAACTTTGCTCACATCATTTAAACCTAGGGACTAATTAAATTGTTTTATTAACATCACTAATCTTTAGGGAGCATTAGTGTAGAGCTAGGGGTAACACTAAACATTCCAATGGGTCAAAGTGACCTGTCCTTAACTCTTAATCGCTCACAGCATATAGAACTTTTTCATTGGTTTTCACCGGTATTACAACTAGATAAGGTTCAAAATCTGGTGGGAACTATTAGTCCTATATCTTATTAAGGGATAACAGGTTCAAATTTAAGAAAGAAGAACATCTCCTCACCTCGCTTGCCGATGTCGTTGAGGAAGTTCCGGTTGGCGACTGCCCGCAGCGCCTGTGCCTTGCGCTCCTGCTCCAGGCTGAGCTTCTGCCGGAGCACCGACATGGGCAGGTCGATGGACAGCGAGGGCATGCGGCGCTTCGCCCTCCCGCCGGCCTTCGCCGATACACACGCATTAGATACTACTATTAGGATGTTATACTAACCCTATCGAGCTATGGGGTAGAATCTTGGCTAAAGAACGGATGTCCATGACTCATGATCTACAGTGTGAATACACAAAGCTACTGTTTTGTTACGGACATTAAAAGGTCAGGCCCGCATAGTTATATATAGTAACCTACCCAAGCTATCTAGGGTAGAATCCTGGCTAAGAAACTTGGATACGCATGACTGAGGGGCCACAACGAGAATAATAGACAAAGCTACAGTTTTGTTATGGGTATTATATATGGATATTAAAAGTTTGGGCTACAAAGACAATTGGAATCTAAACTTGCTGGTTAGATCCTAATGATACCTACTTAGGTAAGACTTTGGGCTGAGATAGGGGAAGGCTAACGTAAATCCTAAAGGGACTAGACTAAATAAAATAAGATGGAATGTAGATTAAGGTATCTTGATTAATAAAGTGATTAAAATTTAAATTACTCCAGTCGTTAATTTTTCATATTAAAAAAGTTAAGATGTTAATTGATTAAACTGTAACTAATACGAATACAGTTATGTTTTATTCACAGGAAGTAGTAGGAAAAGTAATTCCAACAAAGAATGCTTTTGTCCGTTACATTTTTACAAAGTTAAACTTTAGGTTCAAAATCAAGATTTTTATATTTCTATTAAAGTTTTTAATATTTTGATCCGGATATAGAGCTTATTCTTATCAGATTATTATGAAGAAATTTTAATTGGAACTTAATGTTTTATCAAAGAGTGGTTAAAAGCGGTGTAGATTTGTATTTTAAACTGCCGAATGCAGATGTAAAACAATAGCTTATCGGACTTCCGTTTGCCTTTGAATCCATAGACCGAAGTAGTTAGGAACCGCTCACGAAGTTGCGCGCAGATTGTTTGGGTTCAGAACAAACTTCGCGCATAGCTGTTTCGAATTTGAACAGATCCACGAATGAATTCTCATTACATTTGGGTAGAACTATTTTTGAACTGCACTAAAATTAATCGAAACTTGGAAAGTACGACTTACCTCAACTTGTGGACTGTGTAGTCACCTATATGTATACGCAGATAAGAAATAAATTAGACAGTTTCAGAACACAATTTATTTATAACTACTGTCGCAACAACGACCTAGGCTTTGCGTGTAACATTTTGTAAATAACATTAAAAATATTTGTACAGACTTGGAAGCTTTTAAATCTAATATCGATGACATATAGTTTGGGAACGGGTTCTTCAATTCGCCAGTCGTAGCAGTTGCACTCGATCTAGAAACATTTTAAATGCATTAATTCATCACAAATTTATTGCGCGTTCAACTACCTTCATGCATATGGGACATTAGCGAGTCTACTAAGGAGGCTTCTACTTCTATTCAATAACTACAATAGCAAAACCTACGACATGAAACCCACTAACATCTAAAGAGCGACGAGTCACGTCTACACAAACTACCAATGTATTTTTTGTAGACTTACTATATTCTTTTTTGTTCATTTTTAATCATTCGTACGTGTCCATTGTCTTTCGGTTTCCGTTTTAACTCACCTCTCTTGCCGATATACTTGAGTAGTTTCCTGTTCTCGTTAACCCGTTGCTGCATGAGCTTATTGAGGGCGATGCTCTGCAGCAGCTCGGCCGCGGGGTTGACGCTCACGTCCCTGCGCGTGCGCACTGCCGCCAAGCTACTTGCCACCTTTGTTAACATCTCGTATGTAGTGTTGGGACAATAAGTTGTAAAAGAGGTTTCAACGTATGTTCAACCTTTTTAGTTTAATAAATTTATTTCCAGTTTCGCCCTGCAGTGATGATGGGTAATCGAAATTATGATAATTTTAGGTAACTTGTCTCTACCCATACCTGTAAACCTTATTTTCCTTCAGCTGTGGGTTTTTCAGTAGAGAAATGATAATGATAAGATTAACTAAATCTAGCTTTTTTTAATTATGACGTTAAGCTCTATCAATTGTTTTGCTTTTATGTGCAATAACAGATAGATCGTAAGAATATCAAAATAGCCTTTTTAAACAGTGCATTTTTAAACAGAAGAAGAACAATTACCATGTTTTATTATGATATTGTATTAAATTAAACAAAAATATTCCATGTTACTTATAAACCATGGACTGTAGGTAATCCCGGACTTAATTCAGATAAAAACATCAAACCAAACCCAGGTAGCCTAAGCAATTGATGAGAAAAAACATCAAGGAAAAGTTGTTGAAAAAACACAACGCCACATCCTCTGAGAGCCGTCTCCAGTTAACATTGTAATTTGCTCGCTAATTACAAAGTGGCTTCAGCGCAAAAAGGTCGACGGAATCTTAGACGATTAAATAGAGAAACTTTGCGCAAACTTCAGGAGTTCGGGCCGACACCGCGCTTGATATCTCACAGACGGAGTTGGTTTTAGTCAGACATCTATTAATATTTGTTAAAAAAAATTGTATAAGTGTCACAGTTCTTTTGTTACTACATAGGAGGGAATGCACTCCGCGCCGTGTTTTCATTTGAATGAATTAACAAATATGTTTTTTTAAAGTTTGAATTAATGAAACATGAATTTAAAGGCTTTAATTTTAATTCAAACGAAAAGAAAATGAAAGAAAAATAAATTTATTCAGATAAAGGTAAAACAGTACAGAAAAGAAACATAGGAACAAAATATAAAATATAATGCCACTGAAATTGACGCCACACAGCTTATGCCACGGCATCGAATGCCATGACGATGATTTTGCAAACCGTAGCTTTTTGTCAATAATTTTATTATTTTACATGTAATGGGGTTTCTATGAATGATTGAATGGTTATGTAAAACTTATATCATTATTTTTGAGTAAAATTGCTTAGATTTAAAATAGGTACGAAAGTACCTATTGATATTGATTGAGTGCAGATATACCTTTAATTTCTTAATAGTCAGGATATAAACCTAAATTATTGTCAGTTTTTCACGGTCAGTTTTGGCTACTTATATAACTATTCCGGGTTTGCAAACCTTACATAATATTGACATAGTGAGTACCAATCGCGAACAAAAATACCACCGTAACGCTTAAGTATTTAAGATGAAGGCATTTGAGTTCTCCCTAAATATTCTACGAGTGCTCTGCCCACATCGTGAGAGTGCTAGAAATAATAAAACAGGCTTTTGTCGTTAATAATTTCGGCAATGTTGATAAAAAGATAATTCCGTCGCTAGGAGAAATATTCTTGGTGTTCAAAAGTTAAATCCTAAGATAACTTAAATTATTGTATTAAATCCTGTTAAAGGGATTCAAATAAATGTAGTATTTTCATATTTTGGATCACTAAGATAATTATCTGATATCTACCTGAAACACGAATACTTAATCTATTTCGGAATCAGATCAAAATTACTGAAATATTAGTTTTAGCTTTATCCAGTATAATAATTTTAAAATAAACAAACTAATTCAAGTTTCAATTATTTGGAAACAATAAAACAAAATAAAGAAACCCTTTTTTGTGTAAATTAATGGAAAATATGTGTTACCTGTAAGTCACGTGGCATTTCGGCGAAGAGGTAGAGCCAAGGAGAGCCCGCGGCGTAACGTCCGCCCAGGGACGGCAGGGCGTAGCTCACGCCCTCCTGAGGAACGGAAGAACCGGTTAGGGCTTGGACACAAGTCTACGGTGGGGCACCATCATTGAAAACCGCACCACCGAAAAAAATAAAATTTTTTGTTTTTTTTTTGTCTTTGATTGTCGTCTCTACACAAAATGTGGCAGAATATCTCTTACACGGCACAAATATCAAGTCAAATACAATGATCTAGTGCCTGCGCTATGGACGCCGCACCTTTGCATTATAACTGGGGCTGTCCTGTAGGCATGTGTGCCTTAGTTTAAAAAAATATGATGCCAGTTTTATGGTATCTCTGTCTGTGGTGGTATTCAACCAAGTTAAAGTAAAAAACTTACTAATGAATCAAAAATATATTATAAGTCTGCACACTCGCAATACACTCGTATATTTTTGATTTACTTAATTAGTCAAAGAGGAAATGAAATGCTTTCATCCACTGAATATATAGGTGAAGGCCGTAACAAAAACCATGAGGTTGGTCGAGCAAATATCATTTACTTGTAGCCGACTTCCTGTTCTTAAGCAAATACGAGTTATTAAGATTCAATCGGGTGTCTCCACTAGACACACAAACAGGGATATTGGCTCCCGGCCGCTCGGGACCCTAACAATTTTCCACAGGAGAGCACACATCCGAAAAATAATACGAAAATATGTACATAAACTATATACTAAGAGACCGATACGCCCGCGGCCCCAAAACAAAAGTAAAAGTAAATAGCAAAGTTCAAAAGACATAAAATTTGGACGTGAGACAATTGTTTCTCTATTTACATAATCTTTCTATAAGAGTTTCTATGTTTTGCCGCTGAACAGAAGCAAATGCTATTTATAAAGCGAAAGGCGTTTTGCTTACATTACAAATACGAACGCATTTAAACAAATCTAATTTATACTTCGGCAATGCTAAGTTAAGGGTAGAGTTTGTTGAACGAAATGCTAAGACAATCATAATTAATTAGAAACATTGTGTTCTCATTTTATTGTTCTTAATAAGTTGTAATGCTAGACGCATTGTCTAGAATTTTGTACATTCTTATGTAGCTCTTGCTCTTTACGAAGCTCTTGCTTAATTATGCACTCATGACAAGCAATCAAAATATGTAGTAGTCAATTTAAAACTTACCGAATGGTAATGGTAGGTGCCTTGTATTCTGTATCTACCAAAGTATTCAAATTAAACTTGTATCGTATCTACAACTACCGACACACCAATTCAACTTGAGCGCAATGGTAACTTTATAACAATAGTGGAAACATTTCACTTTTTGAATACTTTCACAGAATAAATTTGGAGGAATTGGTGAAACTGCACCACGTAAAAGTCCAATTATCTCAATCTACATCAATTGTCGGTGCGAATACTCGTTAAAACCGACTCAACCCTGCTTGCACACTCGAAAGGTCATCAATATACAGACAATAGGGAATGTTATGTGTTAATTTCATCACGTATTATTTATTCACATTACTCGACTATTCATTCGAATCCTACGCTGTGCACTGATATTCCTGACAGCCTATTTACTGTAAACATATTCTAGTAACTAACCCTGGATCTACCTGTTGCCTATTTTTTTTATCTCATTCATTTTAGAAAGGAAAGGAGGCACATCTATTGTTGACGGTGAGTAAACCATTATCCTGATTAAAAAAAGTTGATGTGCTGCAAAGGACAGCTATGTCACGGCAGGAAATTAGATACACTACACGTTAGAAAAGCCGTTAGTGAGTTGGTCTGCAACATCCTAGTTTCTAAAGGTGAGGCGAAATAAGATAAAATAAATCTATTAGCGAATCAATAAAACGGAAATCGTCCGGTCCGTAGTCTTCTCCATTATTAATCGGGTAAGATTGTACTCGGTTAAGTCGGCAAAACCACTTTCGTACTTGAATAATTCAAAAATAAATACTATACAGGTGTTCGTTCCCTAAAACCTTTATGTCAGCGAAATTGAGTTCCATTAACCGACATTAAGAAATAGTTTCTAAATGGAACCTTCTGCTTTATAGATTTTTAGATTAATTGAGTTTCACCAGCTACTTATTTTTAAACTCAACTCTATCAAATAACGTCATAAGTCGCACTCTTATATACTTCTTACATCTGAATTTTCTAAATCAAACTTTTAGGCTTTGACAGTTCATTAGATACAGCCCGTTGACACAAAGATACCAAAGTCTGTTTTACTTTCGTATTTTTGATGTCTCTTCTGAACATAACCCAAAGAGGAAAAAAAAAGTAACGGATATTCAGCCTACATGCTTACATCGTTTTCTTTTAAAAAACGTTTAAACACGCCTCATAAATCTGACCTCTCATTCTGATTGCGATCCCTCTGAATTGCCTATCGCAGTATTATGCACGGCAAATAGTCAATCTTCATACGAGGCATGTTCGGATGCAACAGCTTTCGACCTTCACCTGTCATCGTTCCAGTTCGTGACCTGTTAACGCAGCTAGCCCCAGGCTCGCAGGTAACGGATATGCGTTATAATATCATGTTATTTACTAAGCTATTAATACTATCTTCTG
This sequence comes from Maruca vitrata, assembly GCA_039566165.1. NCBI lineage: Eukaryota > Metazoa > Arthropoda > Insecta > Lepidoptera > Crambidae > Maruca > Maruca vitrata. The sequence goes on along the minus strand of CM076912.1, from coordinate 9,449,528 downwards.
CATCGCATTTCGTAACTTTTTTATTCACAAGTATTAGGTACTTCTACCTAAATCATCAGTTACCGACTTAACTTTATGTTTTTTTGCGAATTCAAACATTTTTGCATTTGGTACTTTTGCATTAAATTGAGGCAAACGCGTTAAGTGTAATCTTTATTTTACGTCGTAATACCTAACCTTGCTTTAAAAACAGTGTCGTCACAGAAACTTCCAAATAATAAATCGCTATACTAGTATAGGTCCGTTCATGTCTGCAGTGATTTCATGAACGTGATATAAAAAATTGTTTTTTTTACAGATGCTGATGCTGAGATGATTGTATTTATTGCTCCCATCATAACAATCGGATTAACTTACGTTTATGGTATAGAAAGGCGTGAAGCGGCATCCAAGCTCAATAGGGTCCTGTGGACCTCACGCTCGCTTACCATCAGGTGGATTGTTGTCAACCTGCGGTCTTTTTATAAAAAAAAATCTTAATCAAGGTACTAAGTTCCTCTTTTTAGCCACATGTCTTTAAGGCATGTAATGAAACCAGCTCATGTTTGCCCTCCCGCCTAAGATCCCGGACTCTTCAAGCGGGGCGTGAAGTGGCATTAAAGCAGGCCTTGAGGGTGATTGCGCTAGGCTCAATAGAGTCCTGTAGACCTCACGCTTGCCTACCATCAGGTGGATTATTGTCATCCTGGGATCTTTTTATAAAAAAAAACTTAATCAACGATCTTAGTTTCTCTTTTCTGCCACGTATCCTTAAGGCATGGAATGCCCTACCAGCTCATCTTTGCCCTCCCGCCTATGATCTCGGACTCTTCAAGCGGAGCGTGAAATGGCATTTAAGAGTCTTCAAGCCTTCGGAGTGAGTGCGACAGGCTCAATATGGTCTATTGTGCCTGTCGACCTCATATGTGGATCTCCATCGCTTACCATCAGACAGAGTGAGGTCATCTCGCCTTTTTATAAAAAGAAAATACTTACGTCATCAGGCGCGGGAGGGTCGATGGGCATGAGGTCGAGCGGCGCCAGCGCGTCGGGCCCGGGCGCGCCCGCTGCGCCCGCGCCGCCCGCCACCGCCGCCGCGCACCACACCGCCCACCACATCTGCGACACACGACACTTGTTAACAACTACCATTACCATTTAAGGGTTAACCCTTAATTAGGCAACGGGAAAACTGATCCCATTAGATTTTGGACCTTATGCAGTTGCAATACCAGCGATGACCAATAAAGAAAATTCATATGCTGTGCCTTTTTAGGGTTGGTATACACACTGAGCCGGCCGGGCCACAGACCTATGTCGGCAAGTTTTGATTTAACTCAAGATTCTTTTCATATAGGTCGCCGGGTGATCTCGGCGGCTTATATGCGGCCCGGCAGGCTCAGTATGTTAATAAATAAATAGAAATCTGGGACATTTACACATTTTAGAATAGTTAGTGAAGTGTTGTATGCAGGAAGAACAACCCTGGAACACTTGTTAGGCAGAATTGTTAGAGTATTTAATGCAGAAAAAACACTACTTGCACGCTCCGATTTGAATAATTCCAATAGGTGAATTTCAGATGTCGTTCTAGTGCTAGTCGGAGTTAGCAGAATGTTTTAACAAAAACACTGCTCACATGCTGTACAAAACGCCTGCAATAGGCTAAAAGTTAATGCAAGGTATCTTTGTAGTATAAGACCTTTCAATTTGTATGGTTGTAAACATGTCTAACCCCTTAATTTGTATTGACTGAAACTTATGTTAACTTTAAGGTGGACCCAGACCCCTATTTATTCAGCGTCACGGCAGTTAGGTGTCGCGCCACACAAACGGAATTACATTTTATCGGTTGTTTGTTTTTATAATATGTACGTACAGGTAATTTTTTACTTTCTTCTTTCTGTCCTTCATTCTATTAGGAAGAATATTTATTTTTACTTATATATTATAATCTATAAATTACAGGAATCCGAAGCGTAATTCAAAGCGTTAAAACTACAGTTTAAAATTAACATTTTCCTAAAGATTCATACCAGATAAACACTGATATTAATTAATTATAACCAACGTATTAAGTATTTTGTTCCACTGGGCATTAAAAATAACAAGAACCGAAAGATCAACGACATTTTCTACTCCACAAGCGTGCAACGCTATTCATGAAAGTCCACAAAAGAATTTATAAAAGAAAAGTAAGTAGATGCAGACCTCTTACCACGTCACGCTTAAATTTAGCAGGTGTGCTATGAATTTTAAGATCGAAGCACCGAGGCGCAATCGATCATGGCTCCACAGCTCAGCTTTGATTACGTCGACCTGAGCATTTTTGTAAGGCCTCATCAATATTCAGCAGCCACATTTACCTATTCTGATCAGGCCGTAAGGCATTCCTCACGTGACTGAGTACTCAGGTTTTTGCGCCCACCCCTCGCTAACAAAAGCAAACAGATATGTCGACAGTGTAAAACTTCCTGAATGTTATCCTGTAATGTTTGAACAACTAGCTAAAATATTACATCAGCGGCAACGAAAACAACCTGTGACTACCTACGCGTGAAAAGTTGCATGGAAATTGGTCTGCGTCCCAATTAGTGGTTGGTGGCATCGCAACATTGTAATTAAGAGACTTGCTAAGTCGTGGATCACGGTAAGCTTGCTCCGTTCCTGATAGAAATAGCTAGCAGAATTTAAATACAACATCGTCTCTTATTGGTTTCAATATTTCCTTTGCTTATCGGTAAACACACATATTTCTGAAGATTGTCGAACTGTTTCATGTTTATTTAAGGAAACGTTAACTCATCTACGAGAGCGACTGTCGACAAATTGTCTCACAGTTTTGCAGACTGAAGAAAATGTATTATTTTGGAATGTATGTATTAAAACCAAATTCTAATCGATATCGAATCGATTTTAACATACTGGTATATTTCAAATTCATAGACACGGTTTTAGAAATAAAAATATAGATTTTAAACCTCAAAAACTTTGGTATTTCGCTTCGCGTTCGCACTTGTCAGATTAGCAGTGCACGTCGGATATTCGTCGGGCGCTGGATTAAGGGACCTCAGCCCACGGCTATCGTGGAAATATCTAATTCTTTTAACACGGAGTTCAATCTTCTTTTCTAGCGAAACCCATCATCCAACATCGCTATTAAACTAAAGCTCGCTTGGAACATGTTGTGTTATTTTGTGTTAGAGATTTGCTTTGTTAAAGTTAAGATATTGAAGTTCGTCGTAACCGATTAATAAAAGTAAGCCATTTAATCTAAAGTAATAGCATTTTATAAAAGTTGATAAAATACTCATATATAGCACATATACTGTCTTCTTTCTTGGTATAACTTTATGTGCAATACTTAATGTACTGTGTAATTCTTTATTCCAATTTAAAAAAAACTCTGCCTGTCTTTTAGTAATCAAATGTTACTAGCAATTGCCAATTCCCATTTGGTCACGGATCTAACTGTGACGTGCGCTTTGAAAGAATATTTCACTCGATCATTTCCGACTTGCACAAAGGTTAAATGCCACTTTTACGGCAAACCTGACGAGCAAGGTTGGAATCCGTTTGGGGCGATCACGTGAGGATCGAGGGGATTCGCTCAAAGCGATACGATCCGATGTGCCGTGCCGGTGTACCGATGCAGCTGTGTTTAATCTCGTAACAAGAGCATACGGACACAAAACAGAAATTACTATTGGAAAAGTTCTACACACATGGAAGCAACCTATCGCTCGAATACTGTAACGATAGTTTGAATTTGAGGACTCATTAAAGGTTGTAACACACATACCAACTCTGAAACGAATCGTAACTGTACAATTATGTACTGTTATCTAATAGAGGTGTTACATATTAATGTAACATCTCTATTAGAATAGAATAGAATAGAATAGAAAACTGTTTATTAGATAAAATATGACAACTACAATTTGAATTACTCACCTAAACGAAAATTGTTTTCGAAATTCATCATAAAACACAATGAACTCAAAGGTTCTCAAGTACCTTTTTCACGGTTAGTACCTATTAAGAATTAATTACTTAGTATGCTAATTTATATGCACGAGACGGTGTGAAGTGGATACCTAAATGAACAATGTATCATTAATCAACTGAAAGAGCCCTAATAATGAAGTTAATGCGTTTGAATAGATAATATTAATTTTAAGACGCCTCAACTAAAAGCTTAGCCCTAAGTAAGTAGGTATTATTGTCTATAATAATATGTTCAATTCGACACATTTATTTTTATTTGAAAAATGTTATGCACCTACATACGAGTACCAATTACTAACATAAGATAAATAACTTTGTTTACCTTCTGTGTCTATCTTCTGACGTTATCTACACAACAATAGTATAATTATTATGTTATTCTTATTTTTATTTCATAATAACAGGATAAGTAAACGTTTCTTTTTTATTTTCTTTAATACAATATACAAATTATTTATTTATTTACACCTTTATTGCATTATTAACTATTGCCGAAATTAAAATGATAGTATGCCTGACGTTGAACCCTGTTTAATACACTAGTCGCGAAGTATGTTTGCGCAGCCCTTATGCGGCTTTCCTAATGATTTCAGTGATACTTGGGCGATGTTTGTGGAGGGTAGGTACTCGTCTCTCAGCAAACTTCCATTGTTTAGGCTGCCCAGTGTCCACCTGCCCTCTCCAGTGGTTAAACACGTTAGGTAAGGCATTTTGGGGCCGCTTGTATCTTCATTATTTGTTTTAATTTGCCCATTGAGAATGTATCGCCGCAAAGTTGTACGGTTAGCAAACATTTGTGGCTAAACACTTTGATGATGTGTTCTGGTCTACAAAGGATATTTATTGACGTCCAAGTTTCAACTCAATGGGGAATATCAAACCTATTGGGTTATGATTGCACGTCTGAGGGTTTAGGTTTCCTCGCCATAATTAATATCTACTCGTAACATGATAACGTTAACTTGTCATCAGTAATATAGGACATACGTATGTAGGTATTGATGAATTTACAGACATTATTTCCAATCAGTAGTCTATTTTACTTATTATGTCTATATATACTGATGGGATCTTGAAATGTTGTACATAGAGTAAAACCATTACAAATTTTTAAAGTGAAGCAAAAAGTGTCCCTGCTATCCGCCATAAAAACAATTCCTCTCGGAATATGTAAAAAGTTTCTCTTATCATACGAAAGTCTTATTAATAATGCATCTTTACAACACCAGGAAAGTGCCGACATCACAGAACTTCCGCTATAAAGTGAGCTTAACCTCTGTTTAATCACAGTGAGATTGGTGTCAGTTAAGGTGGAGGTTACTGCGCCGTGGCTCTCTCCAAAAATCGCGCCGTAAAAAGCAATGTGGGGGCGTAACAATATATAACCGCCCGTGTGTCTCCCAGGCCCGTAGCTAAGGGAGTGTAGGATAGAAATTACTCATACGACGGGTGTTGACTAGAATTACATGTTACAATTCATAGACTAATGAACGTTTCGTAGTAAGATTATCGGTCTGATTGGAATGATACTCCCTACTGGACTAAAACCTGGACTTGCTGTGCACTACATAGCTTTATTAGGCTAGATAGACCCCATGATAAACAAATTAACGAAATCTTACCTCCTTCCCACCTGACGCGCTTTCACAGCAAAACTAATGAACTGGTTTAAATGATATTCGGTACAAATTTTAATATCGTCTAGGGCCTGAGAATGACATAGGATGATTCTTTCAGAGTGCTTTAAGTGAGTAATGGTTTACAGAGAGCCATCCGCTTCTCCTCAAGTCCAGTGATGCTGAAAAGATTACTCCAAGCCATCACCTTAAGTCAGTTAGACAAAAAATACAGCCTTCTTAAACCTAAGCCTGGATACGGCCCTGATGTATGCGCCTTTGGAACAATGGTGTTTTCTCACGGAATCGTGAGGCGCCAGCGTTAGAACTATTGAAAATATTATTTTGGCACGATCATTCAAAGCTTCTGATAACACCTATTTACGTAAGTTTTTATAAATACTTCATATAAAGTTAGCTGGCATGTAAATTCAATGCTTCTTTTTAATATTTATTTTTAAATTATTGTAGCGCTTCTTATGCATAATATCTATGCGAATGTTTGAATTATTTATTCATGCTCAAAGAGTTTGCTTCGATTAGTTAGTTTTGAATTTAAAATACTAGTAAAAGATTAAAGCCACTGACTAACTAGAAGTGGTTTGCAGAGTTCACTGCCTTACTGGGAACAAAATAGATATACCGAGTTTGAACTTTATCCGAACATAGTCTTATGTACAAAGGCATAATCCCACGTCGCATTCCTCTTTGGTGACCCGTAGTGCCTCATCGAAGCATGCGCATAATGATGTACCGTCCCAATAACCACGCTCAATTGGTTCTTGTGACTTGGTATGCACTTGCCGGTCTAACTTAACGAACTTAATTTCAATAAGCTTCGAGGGTCGAAGTTATGTAATAGAGCGGCTCTTTCGTGGAGATGTCGAATTATGTGAACAAGATATTTATGGAGTGACGTGATATATATGCAAGGATAAAGGGCTACACCTTATTCAGTGAAATTTACAGGCTTATAAGAATCGTGAATAGTTTAATTTTTTTTTTTAAATGAGCTAACAAGATGACCTCACTCCACCTGATGGTAAGCGGTAGTAGAGATCAAAATATGAGGTCGACAGGCACAATATACCATATTGAGCCTGTCGCACTCACCATGAAAGCCGTTTCACTCCTTCCCCCCGGAACATCGATATTAGAGGGAAAGGGGGACGTGAAAGAGAAGACCACTGCTGCGGCAACAACGAGACAAATCCCGCTAGTACTAAATAAGTTTTTTGCATGAAGCAGAAAATCAGTCATTTCTTTAAATTGATCTTTGATTACAAGGACGGCAGTTGAAGCTAGTGATTTGTTCTGTGATCTTTCTCTGTTCCTAGCCTACGGGCCAAGTAATGAAATGAAATAAATGGCACTAAAATCGCTGGGTACTCACAATTGTTGCTAAGTGAGATCATTTTAAATACGATATTTTCAAAACAATGTTGCACAACGCTCATCGATCAGGCTGTTTAAACACGGCCGTCTTGCTAAGGGTTTTATTTCCATAACGCCGATGTGATGGATCGCACCGATACCTGACCAATCAACGTTATTTGTTTTTTTTTTACATCTATTTAAATTAGTCAATTAAGAGCTTACCAGTTCTTTATTATTGATTTTTACGCCATCGGTTCTTCAATTGCTTTATTTTTTACGCTGATTACCAATTTTTTATGGTTTTTTACTCTTATATCATACAAATTCAAACTTGATAAAATTATGACGTCGATAAAAGTACTGAAGTAAATAAATACAATTGTAACCAAAAAAAATCAGGCTATATCGAATATTTCACTTCTTACTTCTACTTAAACACCAACTTTATTTTCTTTTCGTGCAAAAAGGAAATTCACTACCTCAATCGTAGATATGCATTATGCAACATTGGCTGCGTCATAAAACGATGACATGGTGTGAAACAGTTTAAATCTGTCCTTTTTATGTCCTAAAGCATCAAAGAAGTTAATGTATGGTTTGTGTTATGGTAGTTTTCTGTTGCTCAGTGAAGAAAGCATCAGCTGGTAGAGAAATCCCTCCCTACCACTAGCGGTTGAGTATGAGGATCCCGAGGTTCGTTCCCAGTAAGCTGCGCTGTGATATCCACGAGGATTTCTCGATGTTTTCGATAATTCCAGTAGGTACTGGACAAGTTAGGGTGACAAATTATTCATGCAGTATTTTGCGTAAGTACGCCGGATCTCTTAAGCGGCCAGCCGACCGCAATAAATCTCACGAATTACGACATTTCTCTAGACTACATTTGCACGTTTATCATTTTAGCCTGAGCATTTAAATGGATTAATAAGGCATAGATAATTGATAAATAATGTGTATCCACTGTTGATCCTGATTTCCGTAACATAAGTGCTTAAGCTACTTACCACGGGATCAGACCAATGTATGTGATGTTGTATACCTAATATTAAAAAAAAAATGTTTAATGATTATAACAAAGAAGCACCTATAGATAGCCATCATTCGCCTAAATGTGTGGTTTTCCATTGCCATTTTGGCAAGGTCTCCATCTTTGTCCTAGAATTCCCATGCTTTGGCCTTTGGGACTCCTATCAACATTTTGACAAAAGTCACGATCATAGTTTTATATTAGAATACTTGATTATAAGCCCTTAACTATAAGCTTAATATGCCGTTATCTGGGAATCACTCTACTGAATTTGACCCGGTACTTTCAGAACAATTGAAAACAAATAATCAAATCATTCCACTTTATATCATTAGTATAAATTAGTTTAATGAACATTTCACATAAATGGATATTCACAGAAAATGAAAAGATTCAAGACATACAATTTGATGTGTATTTAACACATCAAATTGTATCATAGGTAAAAACTAAAGCAAAATATATGCCGCTATGTAAATGACTAACTAACTTTCAAAGTCGAGATATTTATAGTAATTTTACTGACGCAAACCAAGGTTGTAAGTAAAATCATACCAATCCCACCCTTTGTTAAGCTGCTTTCTTGAAAAAGCTCTCATAAAGCTGAAGGCAGGTGTATTTTTTCCAATCGATTGGTCTCACATGTGACTTTGTATCCAGTCGCTACATAATCGCGTTAATATTTTCTCCTATCAATAAAATTGGGTTTGTTATTTTGAATTTACGAACATATTTTCTTGTATGTCCATAAATTTAATCTATGTACTCAATGAACTCGATAATTTAGACCTTATTTTCATTTAATTGCAAAAGAGGTAGGTGGACGAGTAAACATTATTTTGAAATCGAAATCATCAAATAAATAGCCCCTAATGTTTCTGTACGTAATCGTATTGTAAAAAAATAACATCCCTCTCGCTATCATGATGATAATAATAATGCGTCCGACCGATTTCAGCCATGGCGGCCGATCTCAATTGAGATCAGCCAAGTGCGCAGGACATATTATAGTGCACAAATGTGCGCGCAAACACAAGTGCACTCTCTATTCCCTTACTCTCATAATTCGGCGAGACGGCAATCCGACATGACCGATGAGAGATCGGGCGCAGGACCACCGGCTTATCGTGCTTTCCGAGGCACGAGCGTTCAACCGCCAACTTCCTAACTCCGGGCTGAGTAATTTCATTACAGAAAAACTCACACAAATTTTGCTTGACCCCGGACTCGAACCTCTCGGTCCTAACGCAGCACTTGCTGCCAATAGACCAACGAGGCAGTTCATATCATGAACGCTATCATGAACATACGCATCGAACCCATTTCACCGGTTTATTCGACCTTTCCAGATGAAACAAAAAATAGCACCAGACTTTTTTGCACTTTTTGTCAATGAAACCAACATACCTACTTGGCTGAAAGGTAAAATCGACAGCAAACGAGTTTCCTGTTCGCTCGCAAGCCGGATGCCGAGCTGTCCCCGACATGGGCCCAATCTTGCTACGTCATCTTTACCACAGTACACGTAAAGCAGCTATAATAGCTTAACAGTTGTCGCATTATCTGGGCAGGGTTGGTGATCGCAGTCAATAATTGAGCTTGTGCGGAGAATGCTGCTGTCCTATCTTCGCTTAGTTATCATAATAGCTTTTAGTACCCAGTACTCGTAAATCTCTCTGTAGCCTTCTATGACAACTGCGGGTAGACGGTAGTGGCGAAAATTTTGGGTGGCCTACGTCCAACAGTAGAGTGCGAGTCAAATTGAATTTGTCACGTTATTTAATACAAGGAGTAGCATAGCTAAGGTATTACGAGCGTAGCAATTTCGATATGGCAGCAAGTTAGTAGCAGATGCGACTGCACTTGCCGTCATCTGTAGTCAGCTAGCTACCAGCAGGTGACCTGCAGTCTATAGTCTATTCTATGAGTATGCTGTAGCCGCCAACGAGTCTACAACACGTCCATGGCAGCTAGAGTTGAGGGCAAGCAAATGCTCTTTGATCTGTCGTATAATCCTCCATAGTGTAAGTGTCAACTCGCGTATAACCACGCTAAGTGCGTGAGTACAAATACAAAGTACCTACTGCTTTTCCTGTACTATGTCCTCGCCGTTTCTAATATGCCACTTGTTGCAGTCTCTCGCAGCTAGCCCGACCAGACCGAGGCTAAAGACACGGTTACTGAAGACTTGTCGTGTACATATTGCTATTGTTGACATTACTTAAGTGATTGACGTTTTTTTTTCCTGTCTGGCTACGACGATGACTAGAAGCCTTGTCATCATCACCGGACTTACGGGGGACCGAATGTGATGATCCCTCCCCAGTGTGATGGACGCTAGGCTGCATGATCTTGTATACATATATGAGCCAAACTCCATAACTTAGTAGTAATGAATCAGATAAGACAATTTATCTTACATTATGTAATAAAGCTTATCTGGAGATATCATCGTTTGAGTTTTATTATCTTTTAATTTAATTTTAAAATACTGGAATATGATCTGATCTACACCTAGCATTTTACATTATAAGTAGAGTAGATCACGCATCCTTGCACATAAGACACAATCTAGATTTATGACATTAATCAGATAGTATTTATCGATAATGCCTAGAAAATAATTTCTCAGAAAACTTTGAACAAAGCAGCCGAACAACAATGAAGGTTCCTTGTGGTGTTATTATTGAGTGTTCTTAATTGAAGTATGTAATTAATAATATCCTGCTCACGTTATATAGGACTTATGTACCTTATGTTTTCAGTAAATAAATAATAAAGTCCATTATTCTTACATTATTCCCTTTTCATTTAATGGCAAAAAATTAATTCGTAGTATACATACGTAGTAAATAGGAAAACATTAAAATTTTAATTGTACTGCACAGTGCACAATGTATTGTATTATCTACAAGAAACTCACCATGTTGCTGTTGGTGAAAATTTTGGCGTCAAACGGAAAAATGCAACCTGAAACAAAAAAAAATTATGAATAAATGAATGTTGATTCTTTCAAGAAGAAACTCGATAAAGATTCGATAATTAATTCCTGAATACAGATGTACGAATGTAAGTATTCAGGAATTAATTATCGAATCTTTATCGAGTATCAATTAAGTTAACACAATCCTTGTTGTTCACAAGCACGAGGTATGTGACAGCTGCTCTCAAATATAATGAAGTTAATTGGACGAAGGCACATAAATACCTCCAGTATATTCATACTCCGCTGACATTTCATTTACACCCGTAACAAGAATCTAAAAAAAGCTACGTAGCAAACTGCATCCGACTAAAGTCGTTATAACTAACTATGCGATGAAACAGAATGCAATGTTTCTACCCCAAAACTCGCAACTGGCCGGCAGTTAAAACTTTTTATGATTCGGTATGAATTTATTTCTATGCATTCGAATGCATTAGTTGCGATCAAAAGAACTAGCTGCGACATGTCAAATGTTTTACTGCAAACCAATTTTAATTAAGTATATGACACTAAGTTCTAGGTACAAAACATATCCAATTAACAATGTTCATTTACTTGCTATCATTAATGATCTTCTGAAATACATACTTCCGTACTAAACGACATGTTTCATAATCAATAATTAATTCGCAGAACTCAACATGAAAGCACCATGAAATAATATATATTAGATAATTAATCTGGTTTATTACTTTCATTAATAAGTTGATTAATAATTATTAGATTTCCTATCAGTTGTGAGTACATTGTTCTGAAAATACTTCTGAAGCTTGTTACATAAGTAGGAAGCGATTAGCCGCGAATGTAATTTATTGAGGCGATTAGAGGATAATTTATACTACCAAATGTCGATCTATTCTTCCTCGCCGCTACAGGAATTTGATACAAATAATAACGCCCAATATTTATTCCTTAAGCTGTATTTACTTATATTTTAACGTTTAGAAAACAACATGTAATAAACAGATTTAGGGTTGCCCACAGGAAAGCGGCTTAGTAATTAAGTACGTAATGACCTAGCTTGAATTCAGATATGTATTTGTAAATTGGTATTACATTGTAAATTATAATAAAAAGTACAGTTTAATTAATTTGATTTTCGTTTATTTTAACTTATTTAATACTCAGCGCTGAGGAATGCTAATAATGTACGAAGTTGAAAAGGACGCGAGACATTCGAATTATTATATTACATTAATCCCGAATAATTGATTAAGTTACGTAGACATTGAAACGCGCGTTCGCTAATTACGTGACTGGATTACCAAATGACGTGCACTGCGTGATTAATGTAAATCGGACGTGGTGCAGGCAGGTCTGGTGGCGAAACGGCAAGGTAATGCAATATCGGCTATCGACGACGTCCTGAACGACGTGACCCAATTGGCGGCGGCGGACCACGGCTTAATTTGGATTTATCCGTCATACACACGACGGCATGCTGTTGCAAGTACCGAGCGTCTGCTGCTCATGTAGCCTAATGCTATTATCTACTACAAGCTTTTGCGACCGGCTTCGCTCGCGATAAATTCCCACGGCAACCGCGTCATCTAGTGTCTCGCACATTTACCGCCAACAAACATTTTTTGTATACGTCGGCAGAGCTAGAATTGATGCTCGAACAACTGAGCGCAGCAAGCCTTGAGGTTGGACTGACGATGAGTAGGTCCAAAACTAAGGTAATGACCAACAGCACCAAAACAAGGATAACAGTAAATGGACAGGTAATGCAATATGTCGACGAGTACGTATACTTGGGCAGATAGTTTCCTTCGAAAACAGGCAAGACAAAGAAATACTCCGACGAGTAGATAACGCCTGGAAGAGCTTCTGGTCCATGAAGGCGTACATGAAGGGAGACCTTCCAATGTCACTAAAACGCAAACTCGTCGACATTTGCATATTGCCTGTCCTAACATACGGTGCCCAATCTTGGTCTCTCACTGAAAGTCAGAAGTCCAAACTCAAGGTTTGCCAAAGGGCTATGGAGCGGAGTATTTTAGGTATTAAGTTGGTAGACAAGATAAGAAATACCACCATTCGCTCCCAGACTGGTATCGCTGATGTAGGGGTCAAGACTGCGAAGTTGAAGTGGCAGTGGGCAGGGCATGTGTGCAGGATGAAAGACGACAGATGGGCCAAAATCGTTACACAATGGGTACCGGAAGACGGTTTTCGCCAAAGAGGTAGGCCCAAAAAGAGATGGTGCGACGATTTGGTCCAGCTATCAAGGAATTGGCAAGCCCAAGCCTTGAATAGAGAGATGTGGACAAGTTTGGAGGAGACCTTTGCCCAGCAGTGGGATGAAACGGGTTATTAAAAAAAAAAAAAACATTTTTTGTGCCAAAAATGGTACAATAGTACTCCATTAGAAAACTGAAACAAAACACAACTCTTAACTCTTAATAATGTATTGTCCAATGAATTTCAACTCTAGCAGCCAATCTCAGTCGATGGTTGATCGGCTGAGATGGGCTTTGCTCGACATTTTAGTGCCCAAGTGTGCGTGAACACAAGTCAATCCAAGTTTTAATGACGCCCTAAACCGAGTATTATCGACTACGAGAACACAGAAGTGGTGTAGTGTGTACGCAAAACACGGAAGTATTTTGCAGCGGAAATCTGATTAGGCTGAGCGAGTACGCACGCTAATCTCTGCAGATGCTATAGTTATGCATTTTTATGCATGATAAAATCTCATACCTGTCATAAGACATCGCGATATAAGGCAACATTGGTTATCGCAAAGACGTAGTTTGTCAGATTGGTATTGATCTATTTGAACTGAATTTTACAAATAGCAATATACGCAAATAAAGTTCATCGGAATATAAACAAACCAAAACCAAATTCTGAGAACCAAATACTTCAGTTATTATTTGTCAGGCATCACTCCAGTAGATTGTTAATTGGAGTGTGACGCAATTCTATTCAACCGAGCATATGTTTTTATTGAAGAATAGGAGATTTCGAATGCCCTGCGACATGCTGTCAAATTATTTTCAATTCAGATGAAAATATCGTTTGTAGATGTTAAGACCATCATAACATGTACCGCCGTACCCACCTACACGAACTTAGGTAAAGTTGGTGAGCCAAGGCATTCAACAGCGAATTCTTTAATAAAGTTTCAGAATATACCGGTTTCCTCAGAGGCCAAATTGTTGCCATATTCTTATTTGAATACTTTCGCGAGATTGTTTCACTTTCAAATCTGTACTTAAAGTAATAGGCGCGATTATTTTTTTGATGATTTAATATTTGCGAGGATACGTTCATAATCAAGCTTTGCGCTGCCTGTCTAGCCAACTTGATTACATTTTATGAGATATTTTACTTTTACTATGCGATTACTATTGTTTATTGTTAAACAAAATGTTTAGAATTAATAGGATACTACCATTTAAAATTAAGCGAGAATAAGAGTTTCGGTTCTGGTCTAACCGGTTACATTATTTATTAACATCGGAAAAAGAAATAGGAGAAACTGAACGCATCTAATATTCTTAAGACAACAAACAAAATTGACTAGTCTTGTCCTGAACGTAAACGATCATATCTAACTTGTGCAAAGTTACATCTAGACAGTCAATGAGGTGCTTGCAAATCGACGTGAGTAATTTCAGCCCGAGAGGCGCAGTGGCTGACTGATTGTGTGCCGGACAATGTGTTGATTGTCAGCCGAGGAGGTAATCGACCTATCTGACTCCACTCCGCCAGTAATTAGTCTACTGCGACCACATGACGACCAATAGACGGTACTTAAAAGAAAGGGCGACTATTACTAGAACGAGTATGGTTTTACGCTTACAGTTGTGCATACTACGTACGTAATCTTTGTTTTTGAAGTATTGATCTTTAAGAAGAATATATAATTTGAAGTTTAAAAAAATCTTATTTTAAAGTTGAATGTGATGAACACTCTGATAAACAGCTTATTCACATTTCTAGCGTCTACTACGAGTATGTTGACTTTTTAAAATAACTGCCATAGTTTAAAATGGGTATCGTGTACACTAGATCTGCTAGTTTAAACTTAAATGTAAGCTGTTGAGAAATAATAAGACAATCCTTATACCTATTATTTGTGATTTGACAGACACAAGATCAGGTTTTGTCTAAAACTGTCAATTTTGATGATGTGTTACGTGTCCCAAACACGAGGAATCCGCGATTCCGAAACGACCCATTGGCACTTCTGTATTAATTGACCTGTCGTTGATACCTACGCCTGAAATTAACATGCCATACACAAGTGTGACGAAGTCAAAAACACCACTTGCTACCTATAAACAAAGCTCCCATAGTTTTTTTTTAAATTGTACCAGTGTTGTATTGTACCAGTGTTTGATGTGTATCTTCACTCAAGTTTTTATTTATCAATCTACAAACTGTGTGGTAAAAATACAGAATTTTTACTGTCGCCTTGATGATGCTTAATGATCAATTTTAGTTTATCATCATCTTCAAAGCCTCATTAAACGGGCTCGAGCTTAGCTTAAACTAAAGCGATAGGATCGATATTCAGCTAATAGCTAAATATTAAGTAATAGGTACTGTTAAAAACAATCTGAAAAAGATACTTAAAAAGCACTGTTCAGTTACCTTGTAGGTACATTTTATACCCGGTTAGACAAAGTTTTCCACCTTAAGGAACGATTGAATACAAGTTAAGCATTGTCAATGTCTTCAACAAGTTAAATTGCATATGTAAATATTTCAGAAACGCTTTCCGAAGTGTGATCTAACTTCGGAACCAAAGATAAACTTTTATGGGATCGAAATCGAGTTTTTTGCGTCAACGCTATCTTTATGTGCCTACAAATAGAATATTTAATATCACAAAGAACTGTTCGTTTCCCAACAAATCTCTGTAATTATGACTTAAATAATATTTGACTATGAACTAATTATATAGGTTTCTCAGAGCTCGGACAAAATATATAAATATTTTACAATTAAGCGTCTATACCAATACCTAATATAGCAATACCTAGTTTACTGGTTGTTAAGTTTCTAGTCTGAAAACCCATTTTCAAAATGACTATGAGTAAATCTAAGTATTGGTTAAGCATGTTTTTACTATAAACATGGCGCTATTAACGCATATATTTCGACATACAACCGAAATTTAAAAAGTTATACGTGTTTAAAGTTCTGACCGTTTGCACTTTTCATACAAAATGAACATAAAAAAATATATAAGGCGTCCGACCGATTTCAGCCATAGCGGCCGATCTCAACTGAGATCATCCACACCACAACATCCAGTAGTTACATACTTACTAAAAAAAATGTTTTCGTGCTTTCACGTTCTAAAATATAAATTTGTTTTACAAAATATATTTATCACGCTCATATATATAATGTTCCATTGTGAAATTGAGACACAGTAACATTCTCCATTATTGTTTCGAGTCTTAGGGATGTGGCCAACCTTCGTAATTAATTACAAATCGCGAGTCTAGAAGTACATTACATATATCACTACACTATGGCGTATTACTAACTATTTAATTGGACCGAAGTGATTGAATATAGTTCATTGTTAATTTATCTTGCCAGAAGATACATAAGACCCGATTCGAAATTATGTTTTATTAAATTTAACTAGACTTTTGTGACAAAGTTGACAAATGTTCATAGTTTTACTAATAAGTTCGAGCATTGCCAAAGTTCGAGCATTGCCAACAAAATTCGTATTAATTGTACAAGTATGTTATTTAAGTATTATATTGTGTTTCACCGTCTATTATATCTAAAGGAATGCGTAGTGTGTACTCAATGTATTTTGATGTGACAGCGTTTCACTCACTTCAGTTATTGAAATCAATATCCACGTGATCGGTCACTCGTGGATTCGAACTTATCTAAGCTTCCCGAAAATTAGTATTCAGCGGTGTAATTAGCATTAACAACGGGATTGTACGACACAGTATCGAATGGTTTATTGGATTTAGCCCCGAGTTGTGATTGACGCCGGTTCGTGCGACTGGCCCGGCGCGCCCGGCCGGCTTGCTCTGCGGCTGACGGCGGATGAATCTTTGCCGGTACTAGAAATGTTGTGTCCTTATTTTCTAGCCAGTAATTGGGACCACGTTGTCCTGCTGTCAGTATTTGGGACTCGGTAACCCTATCATCTTTTAGGATTAGGAACGTGGTGCGGTCATAGAATCATACTTTTACTGCGACGACGAGTTTTGTATATGTATTATACTAACTGCTTTTGTATAATAAATAAATGCTTTTATAATACATACAAAAGCAGTTAGTAGAAAAAAGTTACCAAAAAAATAAATGAATAAAGCATTCATGACTTTGATTCTCATTAATCAAGACGTAGGTAAATAATATTGCAACCAAATAAAAAGATACATCCGGTTTAAGGATTTCAATATGGTCCGAGCCACGTCATACCAATTTTAATATATGTCAAGTCATAATTGTTCTCACAGTTAAATTCCAGAAAGTTGTCTAAACGTTGTACTAAATAACTGTACCTACTAAAAGGAGAATTTATCGTCCCGAATCAAACTTTGCTACTGCATCGCCACGACGGAGTAACCGTGCTTCTGTCACCTCAACAGGTTTATTCGTATTCTCGATAACATTGTCGGGTTTGCTATTTGTGGTATTAATCGTGAACAGTTTCGTAAACATGAAAGCAGTGTAAATTTTCAACTTGAATTTCTAACTCAATAGCACTCTATTTCTAAATCCAGCGAAGGACACGAAAATGAGAAATAACTAAATATGACATACCTGAGTTTATCAATTTACTTATTGATATTTTTGAACTCAACCCAAACATGCCTATTACGATAACATTTAACTCGCGCAATTACGTATATACTTCAGAAGAGTCGTCTGTCTCTACATCCCCGGCTTTTTTTCGCTTATTTCCTTGGCACTTACAAGATTACTGCATCCCTAATGGGGATTACTCGGAAATATACTAATGCGACGCTAGGAAAATGGCGGAACACGAAAATATGAAAATATCAGTTAGGAAACACGACAGCAGTCCTACCCGTAGTGGACCCAAGAGATGGAAGGACACAAGAGGAGCTGGGAAAACTTAGCTCGCTACAAGACACTTTTGACATCCCTTGCGCAACAATTTGTTTTTTTTTTTAGGAGAAATTGCCGGTCACTACGGAATCATCTTATGCAAATGTAATTTGTTATTTTATGAAAAATTTCCGGTCACTATGGAGTTAACTTATGCAAACGTTTTGTTATTTTTTATCATGTCTTGCCTATATTAGAAATGATCTAGTCATAATTTTGCGATTATTTAGACTAGATAGGTGCAGGTTAACATTCGTGTAGAAAATATTAATAGAGATACTCGTAACGTAAGTATAATGGTGCTTGTAATGCACTGCAAGAATATTTATGAATAACGATTTAATAGTGTATCTTGTTCGAAGGTATTTTCATCATAAGCACAACACAATACAATTCCTCTCAACAATTACGCAACACACTTTAACTTTTTGCATCAAACTAGCTATATTATATCCAGTAAGGCAGTTAGGAAACCACGTGACTGCACTGCCAACCAGAGAATGGTAAAGTTTTATGAGCCAGAAAAGAGTGCGTCTCACAAATGGCTGTTAAAGCAAATATTTAGCGGAAAACGAGCGAACACTATGGAAACGCGACCGGTGTAGAATTACACTTTCTTACTTACACACGTTTTATTTATTTTGACAAACAATTTCATGAAAATGCAAGATAAACACGTCTTCGTTTGCTTGCGATGAACTTTGGATCCACAACTTTTGCGACATATTTGCAGGCTTTGTGATGTAAATAACCAGTCAACATTTTACTCTTATAATTGTATTTGCTACTTAATTTTCTTTTTGTGACCGTTATTATGTGGTATACCAGCACTCGTGAATATTCCCAAATTACACTCTTTCAATTCAAATGCTGCGTAATTTATCACATTCGAGTTTTTCCTTTTAAGTTACATACTCATGCGTTAAATGAATAACTCACGTGTAATTCGCATTTGTATATAGTCACTGTATATATATACTTATGAATTATTTAAAGTATGCCTTATAATATTTTATACTGCGGTGGTTATTCAACCACTAACAAGATTATCTAGTCTTGAATATGAAAGTAGCACACTGTTGTTGACTGCACTGCACATAGATACAAAATCAAAATAATAACGATACAGAAGGTAAAACAAAAGCTTTGAGGAGCAGCCCTTAGTGTTATTATGATTAAAGAGGGTACTCTTACCTCTTTAACGAGTGCTTGATATAAGCCTTAACTTGTTCAAATAAATACAGGTTTTATTCTTACAAATGTTGTTTCGAAATAATTCCGTAATAAATAAGTTGTTTGTTTACTTTTATATCTCCTGTCACCTCCAAATATTGCCATTACTAATATTGGTAACATGTGTTTTGTGTTGAGGAAAATACATATATGTACTTATTAATATTATTTGACATTAGCGTTCATTACAGTAGTTTGTCGCTTAAAACGTTACTTCTATAGCGCATTAGGTTAAAAATTGGCGTTTCCCAGGCGCTAGGCACACTGTGTACCTTACAATTTCGTTAAAATGGGCTTCGTATTTTTAACGTACAAGCGCCACATACTTACATACAGAGTTACTTTTGCCATTAAAATGTTAAAGATATATCTACGACGTTACACAGAACAATATTCTTAATATATTGGGGCATGTAATGATAATACCTACCTATATATTACAGACAATGCACACCAATCAAGAGGTCTCAAATTAGGACGATAACGAGTGCCGGGGGCGCCACCAAAACACCCACATCTGATACAGGATTGGTCGTTAGTGCAATTGCATGTTCCGTCATACATGTCACCAATTACGTCAAAGATTTTACAGGACAAGCTTTGATCTATTACCAAACATCCGGTTAAGATCGAGTCGCAACCCTATTTGTCTATCTGAAGCGTTTCACTGATTATGATTGACTTTACCTTTGCAATTGAACCGTTCAATGGCAAATTTGGTAAGAAAACTGTATTATAACTAATTAATGGACAAAAAAAACTAATACAATATTATAACTAATAAATGGACAAAAAAACCTATTACAATATTTTTTTTCCAAATGAGTATCACCCATCGCAATTACTCTTGAAATACAGTTTTCTTACCAAATTTACCATTGAACGGTTCAATTGCAAAGGTAAAGTCAATTATCAGTGAAACGCTTCAGATAGACAAATAGGGTTTCGCACACAGTGGTCCTACTATTATTCTTTGGCCAGCGAGGCTCGCTTTTAACATCCAGTTTTTATCACATCTGTTCACGGCCCCTTCACGGCGCCGCGTTTTGTAGCTCGTCATACAGTCGACCGGCGAATGTATAACAGTAACAGTTATTATGAAAACTCTTCACATATGCAGTAAGTACATACTTCCGTGAAACATGAATGGTACACTGCGAAGCTGGTTCTAAAGCTCGTCACAATGATGGAGTTTTAGATTATATTCTTATAGTAATAATCCGGATTCGGAACGTGAAAGAAGTTTTCACGGTTCAAACTCATTCATTCATGATCAATAGATTAGATAGTGGTATTATGAATTTACTTATTTGATACAGATTTGAAATACCTTCGTAACATTTTCCATACTTTTTGCTGTATGCGTAGACACATTTTCAGAAGTACGTAAGATTCATAAATTACTGCTACCTATACTCAGTCGTCTTAGTCAAGACGAGAATTACTCAAGATCTTAATTTATCTATTTGAGTGAATTAAAAAAAGACTTTCACGCTTACAAAAAATATACATACTCTAGTTCTAAAGAATTAATCAATGTAAAATATGTTAATAGTTCTAAGACAAAAATTAGACGCCATTTGTTATTTTTCGTCAGATAAAATTCGGTTCACCAAACGAATTACCGCGGCAAAAAAGGAAAATGGCCGCCGCAAAGGTGTTAGTTCCACCGTTAAAAAGTTATGAGAGCAAAAATCAACTGAATATACGGCGGCACATCTCATCCCGGGATTACCCGTCTCTCCTGATTATTCGCCGTGTAATCTGACCGCGGTACAAATGTAATTTACGCTCTTTGTTCCCGACGGTTTCTTAACGAACGAACCGTTCTACTACAGGTTTTTATCACGAGAGCTACTTTCACATTCATTAAAAATTAAGGTAAAAAAATCTTTAAAAACAAGCTTTTATTTAAATGCGCTAAAAAGAAAAAAATAAACTTTTACACTATAACTTTACTGTCAACTTTAAGTACTCGTATTTACTTTCTTAGTTTAAAATTTTTAATAGGCAGGTATTTTAAAACTTGCTTTTAAAATTACGAGTAGGTACTTAAATCTCGCGACAAGCTTTTAAAACATATAAATTGTGTCAAATATGTTGAATTTGAAATGTTATAAGTTGACAGTAAAGTTATAGTGTAAAAGTTTATTTTTTTATTTTTAGCGCATTTAAATAAAAGCTTGTTTTTAAAGATTTTTTTACCTTAATTTATTTTATACTTTTTAGTTTTCACCTTGTAAGTTCCTAAGTCTGTTCATCTCATTCAACTCATCTAGGCGAATCAAACGAGCCCAAACTCGATGGGGTTGTGTCGTTTAAGTACTGAGTTCCTTTGGCTGTCTTCCGGCTCCATCATCAGACCCTGGTTACCATCTAGCATCTAAGTACTCATCTAGGCGAATCAAACGAGCCCAAACTCGATTTGGTTGTGTCGTTTAAGTACTGAGTTCCTTTGGCTGTCTTCCGGCTCCATCATCAGACCTTGGTTACTATCTAGCACCAAAGTACTCATCTAGTCGAATGAAATGAGCCCAAACTCGATGTGGTTATGTTATTTAATTACTGAGTTGCTATGGCTATCTTCCGACTTCATCATCAGATCAGCTCCATGTCATAATAATATTGCATTGTCATCGGATATACACGTGCATGCAAAATTTCAGCTCAATCGGTTGAGGGCAAGTGCCTTAAAATTGAGTTATAAAATTCCACCCGAACACACAAACATACATACATACATACATACATTGCAAGTTAAATAAAAGCTTGTAAAATTGTAGTCTGTCAATGTCCCTTGTCTTGCTGAAAACTTTTCATGGATTTATAGCGTACTAGCGACCCGCCCTCACTTCGCTTCGGGGATTTCTCTATCTCTATGTAATATATTTTAACCCCGTAAGAGAAATCTATTTTTTTTTATCTAAAAAAAGCCTATGACACTCAGGGATAGTGTAGCTTTCCAACAGTAAAAGATTTTTTCAAATCGGTGCAGTAGTTAGTGCGGAGCCTATTCGAAACAAACAAACAAACAAATAAAAAATCAAACCTTTCCTCTTTATAATATTATTATATTACATATTACATTGACTCCCCCGTACCCCAGAGACGCTTACTTACATGGAGCCTACATCGCATGCTGGCTAGCTGAGCGCGGTGGCGGCAACCACGCGACTTTTTTCTAATACTTGCATTTTTAAACTCGTGATAACTTCCGAATAAAATGTCCGAATTGAATAATTCAAAAAGTTATAAAAAGGTATTGAACCCGTCTTGAATATAAAGTTTTTTTTAAGGATTAATACCAAGGTACAAATAAAGAGTCCTTTCAAGCGGCGGCATATAAATTAAATTTTTAGAATAAAAAACCGCTTGCTTTGACTTAACTATAATATTTAGACATATGCTGTCGCGACACTTTTTGTAGATAATGATGAGTTCTGCAAAGTCTTAGTAAATGGTTTTGTTCTATCTTCAATAGTTTTCGCAGCGCAAGCGACGTAAGGAATTTTTCAGGTCTATTTTTTACACCTTGGGTTACATTATTGGAGTTTTAGTAAGGATCCCTAATTTTTTTAAAAATTTAATATAGCCTATGTTACTTCTGAATAATGCAGCTTTCTAATGGTGAAAAAATTATTGCAATCGGTCCAGTAGTTTTTGAGTTTATTAATTACAAACATACAAAAATACAAAAATACAAAAATACAAAAATACAAATCTTTCCTCTTTATAATATTAGTATAGATATAGATCACCATCCTAGCTAACATCTATGACTGCTAACTAATCCTCATAGTTAATTAACTTTACACCACCTTCATTATCAAATAAATAAGATAAGATATGAAATGAGTAAGAAAGATTAAATAATGGGTTGTGAACTCATTGATCCCGATCCTGATTTTTTTTTTCGTTATACTTCATCAGGATCCCGATCCTGATGATGTATGACGAAAAAAATATATTACAAATATAATTTTTTTTTTTCACGAATACGATAGAAATAAATCATCGCATTTGAAAACCTCAAAATTTGTCATCTTTTATGTTCATCATAACATCGCTTAAACAACATTTAACCGGTACCCTAAAACGTTTTTACTTTTTCTGTTATCAGTTTTGGGGATGTCAATAACATTCTTGGCAAATCAATTACGCACAAACAATTGATACGTGCGAATTGAATGACCTCGAAAAAAGGCCGACAATATAACGGGAGAAACCTCCTCTTTCTCACACGTGTTACTAACTCGTATACTATGTAATTATTTTGTTGATAATAATATAGCCTCAATTAGATGGATAAGCGCCTTAAAGGTAGGTATGCAGAAAAAAAGATACAAATTAATAAATAGATATTTATGTGAAGTAGTAAACATATTTCAACGCCGGTACAATACCATAATCAGTATGAAACCGACTAACAGGTAAAAAACGACAATAAATACATAAAAGTATAAAATAGTTTAAACTGTTACAAACAACATTCCCACTACGTAATATTGTATAAAAAGTGTTCTCGTAAAGGGATCCTGAACGATAAAATTATTTGAGGCATTCTTTGATGCCGTAACTTTTGTGCGCTGATTTTTTGATCCGGAAAAAATGTTTTACAAAGTTTGAATGTTGGTGTATTACGTTGTTACTACTTACGCGCACATTTAAATCGTTGAAATGGGGAATGAAAAGGTAACTTTATTCGAGTGCGTGTTTTTATAGTTACGTCGTACTTCACTTTTACAATGATTCTGTTTAAAACGAATTTGACGCGTCATTAGATACAGAAACATTTATGTTGATATTTAATTCTGCTTTTACTACATTTATGCAATTATATACGAAATCCCGTTATCATTTAACAACTTCTTGAAGATTCTATGAAAAAGACCGCAAACCAAGACTTTCTGCGTACAATCATGGTATTTCCATACCTGCATAGGTTGGGAAAATCTTTAGATTTGACGTTTCATAAGATACAGTTACTAATCTTTATTCGTATTTTAGCTGCTAACTATATTAAGCTGGTGTAGACCGCAGCGAGCTTGAAAAGACTTTTGCAATCGAACGTGTCTATCACACTGGCCGATATGTAAACGAGTTCCGCAAATTCAATTTCAGTTAAAGACAAACGACACAGTGAACTTTTAACATCTCACTAAGCCACACGATCAATCAAAATGGATTCAGTATTATAGTCAATTGTAACACTTTTGAGTTTTGTAATACTAGTGACATCATGATTTTAGGCGATAGTACGTAAGTAGTAATATATTGGCCCTACCTACATATATTACTAATAATAAACCAGGAATTACAACATAAGTCCTACGCCTTATTGACTCTCAATCTACTTTAGAGCATACTTAATAAAAAAAAAATACTAAGCTACGACTGTCGTAACTGGCTTAAGCTTGATAATACGGGCCATAAACAATTTAATTACCTACACATAATCAAAGTTCTCATCTGAAGCTCCACACTCGTGTCTCGTTCATTTTGAACTTCAATTAAAGTCAATATTGTTTCTTCGAAGAAGAGAGAACAGAGAAAATCTCTGTGTCAAGTGGCAGGCAGGGAACCAAGACGAAATTTTGGATCCTTTGAACTTTTACAGTCATTATTAGCCGTGCCTTCTGTGCCTGGCGGAGACATTTAATTATAGTCAATGATCTTAACATCATTGTAACTCGATATTAAAAGTTCGCATTAGATTTACCCTGCAATGGATGGTTCGTTAAAAGTTGGCATGCGTATTACTGAACATGTTTTCAACTTTTAATAAACCTTCTTTAACGCCAACAGATTAATGCATGTTTGGCGCAGTTACAAAGATTGTCAGCCATATCAATTTGCACTTGTAACTGCCTTAGTAAAATATTATCTGATAACAATATTATGACTTACAACGCAGTAAATGTGTCAAAGTCTTTCCTAAGGTATTAATTTTCTATGGTTTAGGAGCAATTTACCGTTACTTTACCAATATCATAATTCACGGTGTTGACTCTACGAACTTCGTAGCCGTAGCGTAATCGTAGCACATTAACTACGATGCGCTACGATTAGCGAAAGGCCTGACTACGGAACTTGTATTATACAAAAAAAAACATGCTGAGTCTGTTCTTGTTCTGATTTACTTTAGATTATATTGTCGGCCTTATGTAATGGATTTCGATATTTACTTCGCAACCTGTTACATGTTTAATTCTTTAGCTACCTACCTTATTCGATTTTCATAATATTAAAACTGTAAACTTAGGTACTGCAAATAAAATTTACATTTATTTTATTATTACTTCATTTTACTATAACGGCAGTTGATCATTCCACGACTTCGACATATGTAAGCTTAATATCTAGTAGGGAATAGGCAAATTTCAATCAAAGAAACACAATATTTTTCATTGTATACGTGATGTATATTTATTTTTCTTAAGCAATATTACATTTTCAATGTGGGGATTTCAATAAACTCTATAACAAATAAATGAGTTGACTTATCACAGCCTCACATTTCAAATTCGACGGAAGACATAATAATGCACAAGCCATTTTAGGTAGCTGGAGTCGCGAATATCGCAAAACTGCCTCCTCGCAGATACTTAAATGTTAATTGACAGAGTAATGGTGAGAAGTGCCTCGGGTGTGGCACATAACTTAATTTCACTCGAGATGGATCTGTCTGTGGCATTAGCATTTCAAGTTAACAATTTGAACGAAATAATATACATTTTTAGGTTAGAAGAAAAATTGTTTAAGCCGGTTTCCTTATGATCGGGTAATGTTGTGTAATGCAATATTTATTACGCCATGAGCTTTGGTCATGACACGTTTATTAAAAACAGTTTCTTTATTACTTTTATAGGATAAGGATATGTAATTTTGTGTAATAGCCAATAATATCTAATAACAATAATTAATGAACAATTGAACATTAATCACTGACTAGATAGTAATTAATTAAGTTCTGTTTAGTGGTAAATTATATAGTAACACTAATAATTCAAAGATTAATTATAAAACGATCAACAGTATTAATTATCTAACTCAAATCACAACGTGAATGGAAACAATCACCGCATTCACCGTGCCTGTCAGTTAATTGGAAATATGCTAATTATCAGAACAACACGATTGCTCATTTCACTTCACAATTTCAAATTAGAACGAGTTCTCCTTAATAATCACAATGAAATATGTTCGATGCTTAATGAACAAAGAAGGTGCTAAACGATACCGCAATTAATACTCAATTAATCACCAGGGTCCATTTATTGAATAACTAAACGAGTCTCGTAATGGGGCAGAAGTTTAGTTCACCATCGCAGCGAGCTTCGCAAAGCTCGCCCGGCTAAGTTCGAGCCTACGAAGATGAATTTACTGCCTACTCTTTTATGCCAATCATTGGGAACTTCCCGCGAGTCTACCGTCATGTTTTTAAAGTTTAAAACTATGTCCTTTTTAAATAAATAAGTTTTTATCTAAATAAAGTTGCACGTGGAACAAACATGTAATTTTTTTTGCAGAACTGTAATTAAAATTACCTTTGCTTTTGCAGAACTGTAATTAAAATATGAATTAGTCCGTCTTAATCTTTCGCATAATTTATTATTAAAAAATAAAATTTAATAAATTATTGCTTTACCTAAAAAAAAACAGCTAGTTGTACAACTAATAAAAATGCAACGCTTATCTGAATAGTAATCGAAACATCAAACATGTATTTTGATGTTTCGATTTCGGAGTTTTATGTATACGCTTAAGGTGGCAGAAATATTTTATAATGTCATTTTAATATTTTACTTTCTAATACTAGTATTATCTACAGTGTCTATGTATTCATATTGATGGTGTTATATTTTAAAATACTTAATTTTGAGACTTGATTTGATGAACGAACGAAAATAAAGTGAAAATAAAGAGTTGGATTCAATCAAATTGTGTTCTATACTCTGCAGGTACTCAAAACGACAAACACGAGTCAATGACCACCGTCCATTGACGCGTATTCTGGTTGATTGATGCATGCTGAAGGTGGGCTGAGCTTTCGACCCACGGCAGTTAGACCTGTTGACACTCCGAACTAGCCTACTACGCACTTGGCTGCTTCCAAGCTTCACTCGCTTTGAATGCCGTTTGCTCTACCTGGTCCCTAATAGCTGTTCACTCGCATTAAATGCCGTATGCTTATGCTTAACCCGGCGGACCCAATTGCGGACATGCTGACATAAGTGCACTTAATTGGATTACGTGATCATGCATTAAATGCTGTATATTACGGATTGCATAGCCTACTTTAAATATACGTAATTCGGTTATTATAATTTAATAAAATACATTATAATTAAAGCAAACAATTGTGTTTTAAGTAGTTCAAATATTAATATTAAAACAATTTCCGTATTCGATAAATGTAAACGGATCTACTCATGATGATAACCTATTATTCGTAAATAAGTATAGTACTTGTAATAAGTTATAGTACTGCTGAAACTGAGTCTTTTTGTGTTACAAAAACAACTCTCAATCATCAACTTGCAATCATTTTCATTAACGCAATTCTAACGCTGTCATTAAACGGTGTTCATTGAATTTCGGCTGCTATTGTCATGTTTACACGACAAAGGGCCTGCTATGTTGTTAGTGATACACTATCATAACAACAGTGGCGGCAATATTTTGATGACAGATGCCGTAGTTTGCATAACATTAACATGAGTTAATCCCATGGGAAGCGCATGATGTTCGGGATTACGGGTGACTCGTGTCTTGACGCTCATATTATTGTAGCTTACAGACTTCGACGTTGATATGCTAATCATTTGATGACGACATATACAAATGTTCTGTTATGTAGAACTATTTTTGTGATTAAGACTTCGGAATCTATAATTAAAACCAAATGCTGTAGGCTTAGTTAGATGTTTCTACAATACTTATTTATAAAATACTTTAAGTATTTTTTAAAGACACCAGCTTTTAAACTTAGAAATACATTCTTATCACAATCCCTGAAAACAGTAAGTCCACAACAGTTTATTTGTATTGACATTATTCCGTCAACAAAGAACTGAAAAGATGATAAAATCATAACCTGTTTCGTATTTCTTATGCTATAGAGGTTGTATTTGCGCAGCATTGATAGGTATAACTTGAGTAGATAGAATAGGCATGTTGTCCCATCCTCACTGTAGAGCCAACGTGACGAGAATACCCAAACAAAGGTCAGTTAATAGCTCTGAGATTTCTCTTTGGGGCTGAGAGTTTATCTTCAAATGCTTACAAAGCCGATCTATTATCATAAGAACTTGTAGCCCTGTTTAGAGGCGACTCTTTAGTGCTGCTTGGAATATTGAGACGGTAAATTAATCTGCGGTTTAACTATTTTGCGATATTACAAATATTATACGAAAATCTGTGTAGTGTCATGGGAAGTTAATAAATGAGGTGTCAAGTGCATTTTATCACTTTTATCTAATAAATAAAAAAGGTCTCACGGAATTTCATCATCATCATCAGCCCATATACGTCCCCACAGCTGGGGCACGGGCCTACCTAAACTAGGACGATCAGGTCTTGGTCAACTACGCTGGCCAAGTGCGGGTTGGTCGACTACACAGCCTTAGAATTTCTTCGTAAGTGTGCAGGTTTCCTTACGGAATTTACTAAACCTCAAGTTTAAAGTCGACCTCGACACGAAAGAAATTTCTGCTTAATTAATTTTAACGGATTTCTATAACGGACTAAAGTAAGCCGAGCGAGAGCGCTGAAATTAAAGACTAAGTCATCGAGCCCTAATGTCTGTAAATTAATAATAATAGTGAACTGCGAAGTGAAGGGTAAAAGGTTTGGTGTTCAGAGTTCAGGTGCTAAGCTTTCGGCTCATTGCGCTATAAATCAGAGGCGGAGTAGGATTGATCGAGCTCCGGTGACGCTGCACCACTCGACAGTAATGACCAGTA
Organism: Maruca vitrata; assembly: GCA_039566165.1. NCBI lineage: Eukaryota > Metazoa > Arthropoda > Insecta > Lepidoptera > Crambidae > Maruca > Maruca vitrata. Next base: position 9,420,266 of record CM076912.1, on the reverse strand, counting down.
TCGTTTACGTGGGCGGCCGGCTGAACACTAAAACAACTTTGGGAAGCCATTACATTTGCAAAACATTGCAAAAATTGCTCTACCTGACCTTTTTAAGCCTTTACGTACGTCAAAATAAAGCGTTAGTATTTATATATGTAAATAACTAAGTGGAAATAAATATTAGTAAAATATACTCCTTAGTATGAATGTTGTATCACAGCACCACTCGACAGTAGTGAATAGTATCATATACAGCTTTGGGAAGCAAAACATTCAAAGAGTAGTAGCTTTGGTTACACCTGCTTTCATGCTCTTTCTGACTTTTTAAGCCTTTGGAGATATGTTTCCGACTATGACTGTACGTCATCGTGAAGCGTAAATGCTTATATAAATAAAAAAAAGGAAATAAACAATAAAATACCATACCTAATCTTTAGTTTGAAATTGCTGCATATGAAATGCTTGTTGACCGACTATAATTTTTTTTTAAATTTAATTCTTGCCAAATAATATGAGAAAAATATGATGAAAATACACAAATCAATTAATCGATCAACTATTACCATAAATCATAATTCTAAATATATCGGCCGTTCTATTTATGACCTCAATAGTTTCCGGGTAGAGAAACACAAACATATTTTTGAAGGTAGATATATTAGAATATTCAGGCTCTACTTGCTTAAAAACCTCCTACACTCAATATATTTCAGATTTAAAATTTTAAAGGGAGCTTAACAAAATGCCCACGCTAAAACTTAATAACACCCACCGATGCCTATAAACTCTTCGGGGGTTATACATTTATGTGTCTCCACTTGGATGCTACATATATCATAAAAAACATTTCCTCCTCCATTGGCTTAAATTAAATCCACGGCTATTGTTTTGTTTATTTTTAATGTTGATGACTTTACGTACTCTTTATAGCTAATTAGTAATTATTATAATTACGATGTAATAATCAAAATTAATAACATCCAATGTTCCATGGTTGTTTGTATGTAGGCTATAAAATTTCAAGTAAGTTGGCATCTGTGTAGTAATCACTTGAAGCACTAAGCTAAGCTAACATAATAATCCTATCCCTTGACAAAGCATATCACAAATCTACGTACCTATGTACTAAAGTCCTTTGAATACCGAAGGAAAAGGTTTAAATCAGATCGGGTACGAAACGTCGCATAAATCTACTATCCGTTGAATCCGCCTTAACTTGTTCGTAGCAAAACTTTTGGGCAATATCTTTCATTTTATCAGTCGTGTGTTAGATATTTTATAGCTAGTACTCACTGCTTACTCTTTACGGCATAACAATAGAATTATTCTTCTAACAGCAACAAACGTAAAGATCAGACACAATAACACTCAACGCGTAATATCGTACGTGATGGGTTGTTTTGTAACCGCGAACGTGATTCGTATGTTAATTTTATTGTGAGTGCGACGAAAATATGTATAAAAGTGCGGATTATAGAGACGGGGGTAGTGTAATGATGACAATGTTCAAACCGCGGGGCACTCGTTTGTATAATTCCGCGATTTCGCAGATTCTACGAGGGGCTGAATGGGCGATGGAGCGATCCGACGGCTACTTGTTGCTCCGGGAGCCGCTGACACAGGGCGGAGACGTCAATGAACCACTCTGCATACGAGACTACGCTGCTCTAATGAGACTACACGTGTCTTGTGAGGTTTAGGTATATGTTTTTGTGTGTACAAACTTCATTGCAGCTGCCGCTTAGGCCCAACATATGTTTATGTATTTACAACTCGCAGTAACAATAAAATAAAAAAACAAACTCTAAATTCAATACCCTCTCCGAGTCTATAATTAATTTAAATATCATATACTATAAAGCACTTTAAGTTGCTCCCATGGAAATTTTGCAATAGGTAGGTAATCAATTTCCCTAAAATCAATTTAGCTGCCGTGAATGAACAATATACGGATAATCTAATGCTCCTTAAACAGCTCTATTCATAGTTGCTGCTATTTTCAGCCGTAAATGATTGGCGCTTCTACTTCTCAGTATAAAAAGGCAACACAACAACATGGAGACTAACATCCGTGACTTTTCATTCCGTTTTTCCGACGCGAGCGATACGGGAATGAGAAAATTACTCAGAGCTCAGATAGATTTGTAACTAGGATGCCAGCAAGTGAGGAAGGAGTAATTACTTTCAATTTTACTTTTCAATACTTGATTATCTTGGTACCCAACTACTTCAATTATTTAAATTCAGTTAGGTTTAATATATAAATTCAAAAGTAACATTGTAATTAATTAGAGAGCCGAGACCAACGATATCTTTTATTCTCAGCATGAGTTGGCAACTCATAAACTGAAACTGAAACCGAATGAAATATTTAAAATATAGTTTTTATTTACAGTACAAAATACAAAAGGCCGGTACGCAATCAACCGCAACAGGGCAGGCGTAAGGGTCGCTGCTGAGGGACCGCCCAGGACGCAAACGGAACCTGTGGACCACGAAAGTCCTTCCAAAATACCTACTTCGGCATTAAGTTAGATGATATCGAAAATTACTACGTAGTCTAAATATAATGTATAAATGACACATTGGCGTGCACGTTTAACATCTTGGCAGTGTTTAGCCTTAAGCCTCTGCTTAGTTCGTAAGTACTTCTACGTCGCCCACTCATATTATAAATAGGCCAAGTTTTTTTGCGTATCAAAGGAGGAGCTATACGCAAATATTTGAGTGTCTCCTCAAATACCTCGTCTCAAAGGCCAAGTCCGGTTCTGCACGGGAACTGCGGCCCACCGGAGCCCGCCGATCACTCGGGAAGCATTTACTGGGATCGCTTTGTCTCCGGGTGATTTGCCCGATCCGGCCGCCGTTTGCACGCGACGCGCCTCGTAAACGCTCGTCTTTTGTCACATCCACGCTGTTTATCCAGAGACAATCTTGCCGGTTAGGCTTTCCTCCGATCAACCAATATCGTTTCTATTGGAACATCATTTGTGTGCGGAAAGTAGGGTAGGATGACGTCGATTGAAATAGTCAGGGTCAAATTATATTATTACCAATCGATTCTCTTTTACGATGCAGTAGTGGAATTGCCTACATTATTAAATATTTTATGCTGTATTACTTATTTGTATTCAATTGAACAAAATAATGCTGGATTCGATTGAACTTCCAATTTAATTGCCACTCGCAAATTGCACAGATTATTCACAGGGAAAATTATGTAAGCATTGTGATTGATGTATATTTTTGTTTTAATTTACCCACAATAATTAAAATCTGTGGCTGCTTTGATATATTCGCGATTAGCCTTTCTATGAATTCTTTAATTTTGTTTTTAATCAAATTTACTTCAATAAGAATCACTGAATCTGTTTAACAAAGGTTTAAGAATACTTCCCGAGCCCGAAAGAGTATTTGACCTACTTTCACGTTACTTTCATATCATCTTGATTCAAAAATGTTTTGTTCTCAAAATTACATAAAGTCGTATGTTTTGTTTATATACTGAACTGGCTATGCCCGCGACTTCGTTCGCGTGGACTACAGGATTTTAAATACAATAGTTCGTTCCCAATAACTCTCGTTCCCGTACGAATTTTACAATATCCTGTCACAACTAAGCTTAAAGTTTACTGATGTATTTCATACAAAAGGATTTTCCCGATTATTCCCGTTCCCGTAAGATTTTCGGGATTTCCTTTCTTAGTGCACCTCTACGGTACCTAAGCTACGACTCTTCTAAATTTTAGGTGCCTACGTTTAGCCGTTTAGGCTGTGGGTCGATATGTCAGTCAGTGAGTCAGTCAGTCAGTTTCTCCTTTTATATATTTAGGTAAGTGACAAAAAATTTTAACTACTGATATTTGAGTATATTAAACAGTCGATGTATCAATTAGTTACCAAATAAATAAATAAATTGTAGGTACTGTGATTGAAACACACTTGTATTCGTAAGTTTCTTATATGAACATATTATCAAATTTTGCGGACGTAAATCAATCAAAAAGACATCTAATGACTGTAAAATTTACTACTCGTACTAAACTGGAACAATTTTATTCAACAATTATTTAATTTACGGTTTTTAGTTACCTGGTCAGACAAGAGTTGTGGCTCTATGAATAACTTAGCTCTGTTAGCCCTTTATCGGGTTAAAGGAGATATAATCCCAACAAATTTAGACTGTAATCATTTGTAACTAAAGTCCAAAAGTAATAAAAAATTTCAACATGTTGTGACCGGTAAAAGGGTAATACGTAACTACAAACTTTATTACTCATTTACAGCCATAATGTTTACAGCCCTCCCTTAAATATTACTACATTGAAAGAGGATGAAAATTAGGTAAAAAATGGCTGCTATTTATGATATTAATATGAAAATCGAATATAGATCCCACATCCAGCAGTTTGGTATTGTTTATGATTTGTAAGTGTGTGCGACAGGTATTCTTTATATACCTATAAGGCACCTAAAAAACTAGCCAAAAGTGTTGAACGATCAACAAAGACACGGCATTTATCAAACGAGCGCTCAACTGAGCTTATCCCAGACGTTTGAGCGGGAACGTTGACGCCATTAACTCGGAGAATTAAACGGCCGTCGTCGGAAAAATTAATGGCGAAAATAACACGGCGTAGGCAGTTTACAAACAAATTACACCAGTCGATCTCCACCTGTAACGCTTCGACTCTTAACTGTTATGATCCATTACCAGCGAGCCTAATTTAGAACGGGTGAGATACTTATTACTGTCGTTTCAGTGAGAGATTAGCCTGTCTCGTTCGTTAACTTGCTTATGTTTTACTTGCTCTGTACGCACCTAATTGTGCACGGGTGAAAATAACGTCTTCTGTTGCCTAACAGAACGCCTATTCTATAACTGTCCCAAATAAAATTTGAGATAGGAAAAACCGCATAATATGATTAATGTCGTTTAAAAAATTTGGGCTCGTCTATGGACCCCATATGATTTATACATAAGTGCTTATCTTGTCTCAATTGGGATTATCACGGGAAAGGTTACCCCTTCTACAAGATTTTATATCATATTTATTTACTTTATAGATAAGTAACGCACCATTAAACCTAAGCTGGAGTTAAGTAAAAGGGACTCCTCAAGTAAAGGATTATTTACTCCCGTCCGAGCATCCTATAAGCCTCTTTAACAGACGCTTTATCATTTTATCTTTTTATGAACGTGTCATCATCAAAACAATAATATTTGCACAGTATAAACTTTCGAGTTGAGAATTTAGTGCATAGTAGTTGAAACGTTAGTGGATATTCTGCCATTATAGTAAATCTACGTGAGATATGTATTTAAAACCGAACTGACAAGACGACTAAAAAAGCCTGGTGACAGACGGACGGACAGACAGATAGCGATGTTTCAGTAATAAGGTCCCGTATTTAACCTTTGTTTACTGTTCTTCAAAAAGGGTGACAAAACCCTTTTAAAGAACTATCGACCTATTTCCCTTTTAAGCCACGTCTATAAGCTTTTCTCAAGAGTAATCACGAACCGTCTGGCGCGAAGACTCGACGAATTCCAACCACCGGAACAGGCTGGATTTCCGGAGCGGATACGGCACTATAGACCACATCCACACAGTGCGGCAGATTATACAGAAGACTGAGGAGTATAATCAGCCCCTGTGCCTAGCATTTGTGGACTATGAGAAAGCCTTCGACTCGGTTGAAATCTGGTCAGTTCTGGAGTCCCTGCAGCGATGCCAAGTAGATTGGCGATACATCCAGGTGATGAAATGTCTTTACCAAGCCGCGACTATGTCCGTCCAAGTACAAAATCAGCAAACAAAGCCCATACCATTGCATCGAGGAGTGAGACAAGGGGACGTCATCTCCCCGAAGTTGTTCACAAATGCAATGGAGGATTTGTTCAAGACGCTGAACTGGAAAGGACGTGGCATAAACGTAAATGGTGAATACATCTCTCACCTGCGATTTGCAGATGACATCGTCATTCTGGCAGAGACGCTGCAGGACCTACAACAGATGCTGAATGACCTGGCTGACAATTCTGCGCGCATCGGCCTACGGATGAACTTGGACAAAACCAAGGTCATGTTCAATGAACGTATACTACCGGAACCGATTGCAATTCACGGCACCGTCCTCGAAGTTGTTCAAAAATATGTGTACCTCGGGCAGACTATGCAGTTGGGTCGAAACAACTTTGAGGACGAGGTGAATAGAAGAATTCAGCTGGGTTGGGCAGCATTTGGGAAACTTCGCCGAGTCTTCTCATCGTCAATCCCACAAAGCCTTAAGACGAAAGTCTTTAATCAGTGCGTCCTACCCGTCATGACGTATGGAGCCGAAACGTGGACACTGACGGCACGGCTGGTCCACAAGTTATAAGTCGCTCAGCGGGCTATGGAAAGAGCTATGCTCGGTGTTTCTCTGCGGGATCGAATCAGAAATGAGGCGATCCGTCAGAGAACCAAAGTCATCGACTTAGCTCATCGCATTAGCAAGTTGAAGTGGCAGTGGGCTGGCCACATCAGCCGTAGAACCGACAACCGCTGGGGTAGACGAGTTCTGGAGTGGATACCGCGTCTCGGCAAACGTAGTGTGGGACGCCCGCAGGCCAGGTGGTGTGACGATCTGCGCAGGACGGCTGGTAGGAGCTGGATGCGAGTGGCCGAGGATAGAGAGAAGTGGCGTGCATTTGGAGAGGCCTATGTCCAGCAGTGGACAAGTATGGGCTGATGATGATGATGATTTAACCTTTGGGTTAAAACTGAATTGTACATACAAAAGTAAACATAAACTCTTCGAACACGTTCAAAATTAGATGTATTAGGGCCTAAACTTTACCGAAATCTTCGTTACGAGATAAAAATCTTTTTGATGTGATGTGAATAGTGAGTGTTCTGAAAACTAATCCAATGGGCAATACACAATACGATTGCTTGGTGCGTCGCTCTGTCCGATTGTCGTGTATCGGAGTAATCACGTAAACGTCTTTGTGCCCCTCAGCGGGGAAACGATTCTGTTAAGCCTTTGTTCTGTCCGTACAGATTTGACTAATTGGTGCACCTTGTGTTTCACTTTACATTAAGATAAACATATGAGTAATCTGAAAATTATTGTATACTTAATTACAGATACAGTTTAATATACCCTTTGATTTCATTATTAGATCGTAGCAGTGTTTAAACACTTCTTCGATTATTATCGATTGTATTACGACTAGCTTCCGAAAACACGGGCGTCGCCAAGGAAAAGCAATAGTATCCGTTACAAACTTAATAAATTGTTTCTTTACATACATAGAAGGAAGACCTTGGCTTGGATCTCTTTGCTTGAGACGTAACTACAATAAGTCCTTTTGCAGGCCTTTGTATGTGCCACTGACAAAGTCTTGGCTCAAGTACTGTCGCTTACATTGTTCTATTTTTAACATAACATTTATATAATTGCACCATTAAAGTGCTCAAAGTTTTTTTTATGTTAAAATTATGTTTCAGCTGCGTTTCATGCTTAGTCATAAGAGTCTAAGGCAATGTAATAATCATACATACATACATAAAATCGAGCTTTTATCCCAGATGGATAGGTAGAGACCAACTCCTGCCATAATAATCATTGTGATCAATATCTAATCCTTAAGGATTAGATTAGATGAATAACCCTTTCAGCGACTGTTCTCTCGCATGGATAAATGTATCCTAAAGAAGTTATGTCGATGTAAGACTTGCAATAGCCAATTTATAAGGTATAGCACTAACTAGGAGACCGCGTCCTGGTACAGAATTTCATACCCTGACGTGGCCTGTGCCTGACATTTTCTGTTCAAATACGCGATAAACCCACAAAACTACACAAAGGGTCATTGTGAAGTATTTTCTATACAAATTCTTTAGAAAACGCCAGACGTTTTGGAAGCATTTAATGAGATCTCTAGGTTAGCGTCACTACAATAGTTGTGTGACATCTTAATGTAAGTAATTAGAGCAAAGGAAATAATTTTGTGCAACCGACATTTAGAGCAGATCTCGGTTATTATTGCAGTATAAGCGGTAGGTATACAAGGAAGAATTTTCTTCATTAAATTAAAAAGAAGTTATATCGACTTTCCTAACAACAGGAACTTTCAAAGAAAGAAATCCGTTTTTGACGAAGGCATAATTTCATGATAAATTCAAAATGATCACCGTAAAAACTTTTAAGTCTACTTAACTACATGGTATAAATACATTACCTAATGTTACCAAATGTTCGGTTCGATACCAAAACAGTTATTTCCTTTCTTTCTTTATAAAACGATTTTATTTATTTTGCATTTTTGCCCAACGTACCGAACCGTCTAGCAATTGGTGAGCAAGTATTCGAAATGCAATCTACATGTCGCGTAAAATTGTCAACACGTTTAGCGTTTCTCAAAGCGGGGTCAGGCTTCAGACCGTCTATGAGAACGGATCCAGACATCTAGGGTTCCGTGAAGGGAAACGTTCATGTTGGCAGACAAAGGAACTGTTGATTTTTCTTGTTTTGATCGTATCCTACTTCATATTTTGTCAAGATACACTTACTTAAAGGCACGCAATACTACCTGCAAAATAAAGGACCATGGTACCTGAGTACTATTTAAATTTTACTTTCATCCAAATAAATAAAAAACGTTTTAAATAATGTTTTAGTGAGAGCAGGTCTAATTATATCTACTTACTTATGTCCTTGAACATTATTTTCAGCCTGCAAAAGAAAAGAAATTAAGACGAGTTCACAGGAATTAAAACAAAAAATGTTTCAAGGCATTCCTTTTACAAAGACTGCTAGTCTCAAACGGATATGTGGGTGTTAATACTTAGGGTAATAAAGATTCCATGTGTGTAAATGTATGTCCAAATTATCTTTATGGTTTTCTACTGGCTAAGTAGGTTCATCTGTTGTATAGTGACTACTATAGTACTGAATCTTTCTTTTACCACGTATAAACAGGAAAGATTAATTTAATCTTATTATCCTAATTAATTCCAACAAAGGTTTAAAGTTTTAACCATTCTTAGGAGCACTAGTATCAAAAGATTTTCCGCCTACTTTAGTTTGAAAGCACTTGTCGAAGAACTCTGAGGAAAAACTGGAAAGCGTTCGCTTGTAGAGAAACCATCGAAATGAAAAAGAAAAATTGCGCGGCGGTTAGGGCGGGAAATTGCAGTCTCAACCACAGATTAAATAATAATTAAGGTTATGAAAAGTTTAATTTGATTGAGCTCTGACTTTCGTTTAATATTCTTTATTACTTTCATTAATATTCATGTACATGGATTTGTGTGTATGAATACGTTGATATAGTCTATAGTCAGTCAGCATAGGTATGTAATATTATTTAACTAATATACTTGTTGACATAAGGCTTCTGCTTCATGGAGTCTGTATTTACGGATCAGGACATATAACACGTTTCTTTTTTCAAATTGCAAAACCATACTTATAGAACATTTGACTGCGCACCAAATAAGTAGGTACAACATTTTACAAGCTAGGTAAGTTGGCTCACTTGTTAGTTGTGCCTCAGATTTTCTTAAAGGAATCTCAGGCATACTTAATAAACGACAAAAAAGATGTCAAGATGCAAAAGCTGCTCAAAGCAACGACGACACCGTGTGATATTCATATTATTTACACGTGTTCTTGGGTTTTCCAAAGCTATGCGGATATATCATTTTGTATAGTAAATATTACTAGGATTGGTATAGTGGTGCCATTACCATGATCAAATCTCTAAAGTAAAGGGTCTATCTGTAAAAGGTTTATCGTGTGATATGGTACTTATAGTTCATATAATAGCATATCGGGTATTTCTAACGAGATCCCCGAAAGAAGTAATGTGATGACATTTTACATGCTTCACCATTATAAAAGACGCAAGTCTTCTCTCTTCTCTAAGTTAACATTAACATTTTTATATGTTAATACAGCCGATTTGTACCAATATTACGAATTAAAAATCCTTATTTCGTAACCTAGCTCTTAGCATTTCTTATTCAACAAGTGGCTAAAACCATTCATTACTTTAAAACATCGCGGAGTGAACGAGTATATCACTTGAAAAGGTATCGTATGTTTAAAAAAGAACTCGCAGATGCTACGGTAGAAGCCAAGTGGGTAAAAAATAAAAAGCAACCGCGCGCGCACGAGCCAAAAAATGTAGAGAACACGTCCAAATTGGATTGCCATTTGCTACAATCTCCGACGAATAACTTGCTGCTAGGAATGTTGAGGGAAATATACCTATTTCAGTTTATTTAATACACTGCTTCGGAAATCCTAAATTTTAAAGTTTTTTTTTATTTGTGTTTTTGTAAGATACATTAAAAAGCTCCTAATAATTAACCAGTCCAATAACTAATGGACTGTTACCCGGAAAAAGATGGTTTGTTTACCTTAAGTACGCAAGTGCCGCGTGCTTGTTTACCGCTAATCACAACAGAGGCGCGGCGAAACGACCCAACAACAACATTGTTGTCATAAAACAAAAGACTTCCAATAAAATTACTTCTTTTGTTATAAAGACCGCGATCAAATGCCCGCTCCGGATTGATATCGTATTTCGTAGACGTATAAGTTCCAAACGGTACAATAGAGAACGGAGTATTCTCGTACTGTTTAGATTTTTATTAAAAATAAAACCATTTTGAAATGTGTGTTCCAGAGTGGCACAGAAACTGTCCAGGACAGACCCACCCACTTCTCGACTGACAGCCAGCCCGTTATTGTCCGAGATAAAAAACGCTCAAGACATCTTTACATAAGCACATTTATAATGATTGTTTGTGGAATCGTCGGCTCCAATGCCACGACACGTTTGGATGTGAACTCAAGTGAAAACGCCAAATATAAGAGTAGGCAAACAAAGGCCAAGCCGACACCCGAAATATTCCAGTTGAATTTAGAAATTCTTATTAAAAATAAAATATTTTTTGTAACCGTATTCTGTAAACAGTTACGAAATAAATATTACTTGCAATTCATTTCTCGGAACATTATAACCATATATTTAAGATAAAAAATTCGCCGTAAAATTCACAAAAAGTAAATAAAGCTCGTAATGTCAATAAGTAAAAAGGAGTAACAAATCTATGTTCCTTTATTATCGCAAAAATAGTCTTATCATTCCACACCAATTGCTATAACCAAGCCTGGAGATCAAGTATTCTTTGAAATAAAATTTTATTGGATCTAAATCCATTGAGAGAAGTATTACCAGAGGTCTTTATCCGGAATAATGCCTCCTATCTGCCTAAGTAACGACGAAAGCAGGAAGGCTATGGTTGAGCAAACACTCACTCACTGAACGAATCTGGTTTTCCTCAACTTAATTTTTATTCTTTTTGGTAGTCAAGGTTATCTGTATATCAATTACCTACAAGCGAGTACAGCGTTGACTGAATTTGGTCAAGAATAATACCATTTTATTTTATCTAAAGTCGAACAGTTGGAGCCAGTAGTCAATCGTTCAACTATGCTTCATTATTCACAATTGGTAGGTATCCCTCAGTTGGGAAACTGAGTTGGATTACGTTCATAGTACCTACCTACTGAGTAAGTTCGCAAGAATTCGTTGAATGCCACGATGGAAACAAGAAAGGGTTATTATTAGATTATTCAGGACGGAAGGTACTCCCATCAGTCCGCATTTGCCTTGTGTACTAGTTTGCTTTTAGTAAAGTTAGTCAAATGAACATGAAATACCAACGGTAGTATTTTTTGTCAGTAAATTTACTCGTTTCAATATTATGAGATACAAAATATTAAATAAGTAATTTGCTATATATTCAAATCTGAGTTTCTGGGTCTACAACCCAAATATTGAATGTTAAATTCACTTCACGTGTTTTAAATAATAAATAAATAAATAAATAAATATTTCACAACATCACATACATTGATCTGATCCCGTGGTAAGTAGCTTAAGCACTTGTGTTACAGGTATCAGAATCAATAGTGGATACACAAATATACTTAAATATATTTAATAATACACCCAGACACGGAACAAACACCGATGTTCGTCACACAAATATTTGTCCCGAGTGGGAATCGAACCCACGACTCTTGGAACCGTAGGTAGTAAACCTGGGTCACTAACCACTGTTCCACCGAGCCAGTCAAGTCAAATGTATTTATTTAACCCTGTAAACAGAAGTAAATTATGTATCTAATTAAGTTATTCTTAAAATAAGACCCTCACAACTATCACTTATTGAAATTAACGAATTATGTATGCCGTGTGTCTAATAGAGTAGTTAATTGACTGGCTCGGTGGAACAGTGGTTAGTGACCCAGGTTTACTACCTACGGTTCCAAGAGTCGTGGGTTCGATTCCCACTCGGGACAAATATTTGTGTGACGAACATCGGTGTTTGTTCCGCGTCTGGGTGTATTATTAAATATTAAATATATTTAAGTATATTTGTGTATCCACTGTTGATTCTGATACCTGTAACACAAGTGCTTAAGCTACTTACCACGGGATCAGATCAATGTATGTGATGTTGTGAAATATTTATTATTTATTATAATTTATTTTACTTAATTTATGACCATTAGTATCATAACAGATTTTTATCATAAAGTTGACATGGAAATCATCTCGAGATGTAAGTAGTCGGAAAGATTCAGACATACCCTGCATCATATGTAAATGATATAAGCGTTAAAATATAATACCTAAACGAACGTATTGCCCTAGACTCTATCTGTGGGCGGAACTTAACGACGGCCAGATGAGTCCAAATGATAGAGCGTTTAAACTAATTTATAATAGTTTAACTAACAATGAAAACCTATCAGGGAGGTGGGTGCAGGGTGAATCAATAGAACTGATTTATTGGCACCGCGCAAACAGCCATAAATCAAGGCGGGTGCGGCGCGGCCTATGAGCCTTCCAATACCACTTATTCTACACTTCCATCAATGAACTAATATATCTCTAACTGTACTATTGTTTATTTCCTTTCTATTAGCAGCAATCATTCACAAACAAGAGTAAATAGAGATAAGATTTTGCGTGCGTACAGACAGAGTGATTTGCAATCTAAGTGTTTTCCAGTTACACTCATAACTTGATAACATGTATGTAATCATAGTAACCTTTTGAAGTTTTATAGAATAATTAATTCGTAACCTATCCGAATAGATTTCCATGTAATGTTTATTGATATCCTAAAATAACCAATCATAGGCCAGTTTCACTTGATTTGTAAACTTTAAGCAGAAAAGTATTCTAATCAAACTATTCTACGTATCTACTGACGAAATGAACATAAACAATTAAATTTAACGATATTTGTTAGTTCTTGTTCGTAGAAAGGTCTTTCGTACAAATCTCTAGAGTCTATGTCATACGTATACGTTGCAGTCATACGTATTTTATTTCATCTCAGTAGTTACAAGTCCTAGACTACCTGTGTACTAAATTTCATTTAAATCGGTTCGGTATTGCGCAAAAGCGAGACAGAAAGTTACTCAGACAGAGTAACTTTTGTTGCCATTTTGTTATAATGGACTCCCATTAACTCACTCCACCTGATGGTAAGCAATCGTGAGGTTCACACATGAGGTCGACCGGAGCAATAGACCCTTTTATGAGCTTTTTTTTATTGAGCCTGTCGATCTCAGCCGGTATGCCTACATACCGGCCTTTTCACGGGATTATAGCTTAGGAGGGGGGAAATCATGAGCTGAAAGATTAGAGCAACCGACGCTATCTATCGCAAGGTCCCGTGGTTCAAAATTTTAAATTAACACTGAGCTTTAATAGCATTAAAAACTACAAATAAAAATATGAGCTGGAAGGGCAAAATGTCTTAATGGTACGGGGTAAAAAAGAGCAGCGGAACCTCGTGCTACCAATGCCTGTTTGGTATCCGGATGGCTACTCTGACCAGCACGTGTTGTTCAGGAGTGGAAAAGGGTAGGGAGGGACTTGATATAATTCTTCAGAGCATTCCCATTACAAAGAAGGCCGAGAACACTGAGACCGGCAATGTCTCTACGTAACTGAAGAGTTTCATGGCGTTCAGATACCTTTTGGTAACCAACAATATTGATAGCATGTCGCTGCAACCTATCAAGGACATCAACCAAGTTCCTTGCAGATCCATATCAAGGATGAGAGCAATAGTCCACACACGAGCGAACTTGTGCCTTGTGCTAAAGACACAACTCTCTGGGAGTATACAATCGCTGCACTCTGTCCAGGATCCCCAGTCTGCAAGAGGCTGTTTTAAAGAAGTCCTCGATGTATTCCCGCTGGTTCAGGTTGCTACGAACGCAAGCCCGCATTTTTACCCGACTACGGCAAAGCAAAAGGAGGGTTATGATTTTGACAGGCTATGTATGTATGTATGTATGTATGTATGTATGTATGTTCATCTGTTTCCACATAACTTCTAAATTGCTTGTCAGAATTCGACAAATGACATATCATTAGAAGCGTCTTAATTGTCCGCTGGTTATAGGCTATATAGGGTTTCACAAAATCTAATGTGGCGCCCACTAGCGGACAAAACATACAGAGTAAAAAAATAAAGTTAAGATAAATACGCCGTGTTTGGTATCATTGGAAAGCGCTTTACTTGTACATTTTAAATATATATATATTACTAGCATTTGCATGTGACTTTACGTATATTCATGGACTGATAAAATATAAAACATGTTGGTTCATCAATTTAACTTTTGATAATATTATGCGCCACAAATACACTTTAACACCAAAATAGTACAAATAATAAAAAGTTAAAAACTAAAACCCAACTACGACAAAAAACGACGCTGAAAAAGTATAAAACAAGACTTTTAGAACACTGAACTGAACAAAGTTGCTTATGTAGTTCCAAGTAAATGGACACAGTAGACTCTACCAAAATGCTTATGTTGAAAATTGACAATAATGTCATACAATACTATTTTGAAGTATGCAATATTTACTATGTAGAGATAAGTTTTCATGTTTGGAAAGGCGTAGTCACACGTTCCATACACAAGTACCTACCTACCGTAGCACTTTGACAACGTGTGACTGCGGTTTTCCAAACATGAAAACCTATCTCTACATAGTGAATATTGCATACTTCAAAATAGTATTGTATGACATTATTGTCAATTTTCAACATAAGCATTTTGGTAGAGTCTACTGTGTCCATTTACTTGGAACTACATAAGCAACTTTGTTCAGTTCAGTGTTCTAAAAGTCTTGTTTTATACTTTTTCAGCGTCGTTTTTTGTCGTAGTTGGGTTTTATAAATATTAGTAAGAATATTTTTTATAATATGACTTGATTGGTGGAACAGTGGTTAGTGGCAGAGACACTGGCTGGCGGTTTCAAGAGTTGTGGGTTCATTTCCCACTCGGAACAAATATTTGTGTGATGATGAACATCAGTATTTCAGTATTTGTTCCGTGTCTGGGTGAAAATATGTATTTAAAAATATGTATATCAGTCTCTGACGCCCATAGTACAAGCTCTGCTTAGTTTGGGTTCAGTCAATATTTATTTATGTAGGTAACCAGAGTCCGTGGCAAATTCCCCTACCAGTAGTGATGGCAACATAATTACCCTAAGCAAGTAATTTCATACAAGTTGGCGCCACAGGCGATAAATCGAGAAACTGTTCTCCCTTCTACCTACGTGGTGGACGATGGTAACCCAATTGTCCTAAAATGAGCATTTTCGTGGAGGCGCTGCACCGCTCGTAATTGGGGAGGTAACCTTATTCTGGTAATCTCGTGAGCCCGGGGCGCCCCGGACAGTATCTGTTTACCCTTACATAACTATTATTTTGAACTTGTCTAATCCTCCCTTCGACTTTATTAATTACGTAAGTTTCCAGCCGCTTAGCACGTCGATAAACTGTTGGGATAGTTGATGTGAATGGTCAGTTATGTACTCCTCAATAATTTCTTGAAACTGTTTGCAAGTTATCTGGTAAGGAATATCTACAATAAGCATTATTACAAGATACTTGTAAATATAAAAGAATTTGTTCTTTCGGAATAAAATAATATAGAATTAAATATGCCACGCAGTATAAATCACTACACTTATTTTATTAGGAAATAACTTTGCTGAGCCGAGCTTTGGAGATGATGATGATGTTAATAATGATAATAATAAAAAATCACATATCGCACTGAAGAATTTGATACTTTATCAAGCTTCCAAAACAATAACTAAAGATATATATATTTTTTACCGTTCAGAAAGTCCCGCCTAGTGGCTTATGTGTGAAAATCGAAGTGGTTATGCAATGAGGAGCAGCTCAACGGACTTGTATGTACAGTGACGTCAGATTTATGAGGCTATATCGGCGCGAAACAGCTGCGTTTATGCATCGCGCATTTTACGAGCCCGTTTAATCAGGAACCAATTACCTCGAAGACGGACTACACAGAAAAATATTTACCAACACATTAAAGTTGCATTCTGTGCACTTAAAGTTACCCTAATTCTTATTACATTTATTAGTTAATAGACTACTCGCGACCCGCCCTCGTTTTGCTCCGGGTAGATCCTAGCTTCCTTTTGAATTACTCTACATATAAAAAAAACCGCATCAAAGCCCATTGCGTAGTTTTAAATATGGACAATAGTCAGCGGGAATGACGATGACGAATTTTGTTTTATAATATGTAAGTGAAAACAAACAAATACAGGCACAAATATTTTAGCTGTTACATTAGTCGTATAGTGTCTAAAGATGCTTATGGTGTAAACCTTGTAATATATTTGCGCGTTCGGTTAAAAATAATGTATAGGATACATTATTTTTTGTCGTTAATTTATCTATGTAGCAATAGTATAGTCCATCAGTTAAAGGTTCTAAACAGGAAGAGGTTACAGATATAATACTTTAATATACTTAAGAAGAGATTCATAAAATATAATCAAATTAATGTCTTTCTATATTTCTAATTTAAACTTTTGACTGTTGAATGAATATACTCGCTCTCGGTTTACTAATCAGAGTTCGTTGATTATACATGTATATGTATAGCAGCATTGTGTTTCTTATCTATTATCTGGTTTCTTGAAAATTGAATCAAAGCGAATTGGATAGCACGCGATTTGCTAAGTAGTAGTAGTAGCATTTCGTACGGTGAAAGAAAACACTTTAAACTTTATGGTTTTCTGTTGTGTACCTAAAGTATTATCAACTTAGTAATTAAATACAACATTAAACACCTTTTTAACCAATAATAATATTATAAGTTTTCAATTCTACTTTATTTGCCTTCAAAATCAGGTAATATTGTAATTTAAGTTGACCAAAGAGTTAGATTTAAATTAAAGTTTTAAACGATTATACGTCAACGTGCCTGAAAACAATTGGCGTGGATAAATTGATAATTGCTAACAGTTCAATAAGAGGGAATCAAGATCCTAATTAATTTAAAGGTAAATTGTGGAGAAGATAGCGAAGTGTTACAGACGTTTCAATTAAATGGAATATTTGAAATTCTGGTTTTCCTGAGAGCAATTTGACTACCTAGTTTTACATTCCTTTCATGTATATTTGAAGATAAAAATATTATTAGGTACTTCACCACTTTCGGACTTCTCCAAATTCGAGTCAGGTACCTAGGTACCTAGTACTTATAGGTAGGTAGTATAGGTAGTAATAGGCTTTATGATGGACACACACCATCGTAACTTTAGTATGTTCTTACATACCCCTCTGTAGGTACACGGCCTAATATAGTGTTATTTAAGTGTTTTAAGGCGAAGCGTGAAATACAAATTTTTGATTGTGTGAAAAGCTGGTTAAAGTTAGCTTTTCTTCTGAAAACCGATAAGGTAAAAAGTACATTTTGTCTTATTTAATTAGATGCCTATTAAACAGTGGGATCTATTATAAGATATCTAGTATTGTCTATTTTTATTTGCGCGAGCACTACACATTTGAAAAAAAACTAATTTTACGGATTAAACTCCAACTCCAACTTGTAAAATAACGTTTAGAATAAATAAGATATCTATCTATCCTGCAGTTGTGTAAAGGAGATGTTACAGCATGTAATTAAGTAAATTAATTTCCGTCCACACTGCAGGGAGTTTCCGAAGCCAATTGAATCTGTATTCTATCAATAGGGAAATTGACTCGTTCGTTCCTGTTAGCCAATCAAATCTGCTCCTCAACCGATCATTGTTACATAAGTAGGTTTGTATTTGAATTTTCTGACTACATCGTCGATACGATACGCAAGATAACATAACAAATTCAATATAAGAGTATATGTTTTATATATTATGTAACTACCTCTAAAAATAAATCGCTGAAGTTTAGGGTTAAGCTAAACTATGTTATATAAATTTATTCATCTATTTGAAAATAAACAAGCGGGCAAATATTGGCCCAAAGTTCAAAAATAAACATCACTGTAAATGTCAAAGTTCATAATTATGTAGTCGATAAAATTACAATAAAATAAAATGGATCAAAATACTTCACATAAGGTGAACAAACCCACCAATGTTATACCTAAGTATGAGTGTGAAGTTTTAATAAGCAAGCCGCAGGGACGGAAATTAACAGAAATAAGTAATGAGTTGTGACGAGAACCGCATTAAAATACTCCCACATACCCCAAGACCAAGTATTCATCTAATCTAGTTCTCCCGAAACAGATTCCAAAACTTTAATTATAATTAAGCAGCCACCTCCTCCGATATTGTCTAAACACGCGATACTTTTTTGTTGTACTAAACTGTCTAAGTTTAATTACTTGAAAAGTTAATCACGTCTCCACTTGCGGCGCGAAGTTAGGCTATAGCGATGAAAATATTAAAGTTTCATACGTAGATACTGAAGCGAACTCTCCTGCCAAATGTGGAGGCCCCTTGTGACGACTTGCTGAATTTGGGATTGTGGTACCGAGGTAAGTTCAAAAAAGTTACGTCATATAGTCAAGGGTATTGCCAACGTGATTTCCGTTAACGAAGTAAGAATACTTTCGGAATTTGAATAGAAGATCACTCGAAGGGGTCTGAAAGCTGTATTCCTTAGCAGTAAAAGACAAAACAGCTCAGAGCTTCTTTTTACAAGGCCTTAAATTTCTTAATTAATTATTAGCAGTTACCTATAATTTTACGCTGTTGTTAGCTGTAATTATCAAAATAAATGGCCCTTATTTTTACGGAAGGACTCTCATTATCAACCGCTTTTATTTTTACTTAAAAATAACAAGTGGTAAGTTACTGTGCTAGCCCACCAGTAGCGGTAGCATGAGTTGGCTATCGAAAACTTACGTACGTTAAAAACCTATCGAGTTGTTTTTTTTTCATACGACCGATTTTAGTTCTTAGCGTGACCACCAGGGGCGCTGTACAAGTTTTTCATAGACATATTTACGAAGGCGATATCGAGTCCGTAACTTTTAAACTCATGGTAGCGCTACAGGTAAATATAAAATAAACCATTTAACTATAAGCTAAAGAAAGCTTATGTGCTATTGTTAGAGCATTTTTATTTCACTTTGAATGAGAAGTATTATTTCCTTGTTGATTTACGATGGCTGTTAAATGGTGAATGGTAATCGCTGCGAGGTGTAAATCAGTCCTGAATCTAGGGTCTTAGTCGTGCATTAATAAAACATAAAGGGAAAATACGCCTTTCAGTTTATACTGGGTACACTTTGGTTGGTCGCATTAAACAACAACACGTTTATAAACCTAATAATTGACAACATAATTGTCAACTTGTTTGAGTCCATGATGGCCGATGCAAAAACAAACATATGTTACCAAAATACTGACAATTTAGGGAAGGTTTTCCTAAATTGACAGTATTATGTAACCGCCGCGCGTTGGTAAACAGACGATCCTTAAATAGAAACGTCGAATTACATCGCACACGGACAGGACAGCATGGTTAATTATAGCAAATCGAATAATTACAGGTTACAGCTACTTTAAGCATCGTAATTCAATAAGAGCCAGTATATTTTTTTTAAACTGTTTTTCTTATCAGCTCAAGATAACGGTCAATTTCACTTGAAATATTTTTTCTCTGAAAATACTGGAGTAATTAAACATACTGTAACTGATGCATGTATCAGAACCTAGTTATAATGAGTGATTTTTGGATGTTATGTTTATGCATGTATTGTTGGTGTGTCATATATAAATAAATAAATAAACATATTTACCGGTAAACCATACCTAATCTACCTAAATTATTAATCCTTATGCTATGGTAATGGTTATGGAAATTATTTAAAATACCTTTCACATAACCATTTTAATGAGAAATGCCGACTATACCAGAGCCGCTCTAAGTTGACTGATTTGACACATGTCAGACTGACTGCACTAGTGAGGGACAACGGTAAAATTGCCGAAGTATATAAGTAACAGTTATTTCCACTTTATAACCAAGCAAAGTCTAATTATAACAAATTTTTATTAAAAACATTTATTCACATCCAGAAGATTGAATTCAAGTTTCTCATTTAAAAATATATTTATTTTTAATATAAAATACTTATTAAATCCTTCATCCTATTTAAAAAAAAATACCTGGTGATACCCACTACGTCACTATGAAAACGTGTCAAACGTCGTAACCTTGTAAAAGCGTAATACAGAGTGGACATTTTACGTTTTCTTTTTATAATTCAATTATTTTAGGTAATAAAAGACAAATAATTAGATAATTAGGTGCATTTGACATTTTGAAATAACGTCTTATTTTTAAAAGTTGTTCTTTATGATTCGCTAAATAATTTCCTCTTAACAAGGATTAATGCAAAATATGACATAAAAAGTGTCAAATCAGTCATCTAAGAGCGGCTCCGGTATAACTCAAAATACACGAAAAATAAAATAGACGATACTATTACGATCTGTTTGTTGTGAGATCAAAATTAGATATGTTGTACCTAAATGCCCACTTAGAATAATTTCAATGTAAATGGTAAGTTACCTAAATATAATACAATTTTGTGAAACGTATGCGTTAGGTATAGGTAGCCGGATTATGTAAGTACATTAGAATTTTACATATTGTACCTAATAAGATCCCAATTGTACAAAATAGCTTCTCTTAAACTTACGGCAATCTGTCAAAAACTTACAGCTATTCGCACTTTACTACATAACTAGTGGGGTTACGGGCGGATTAAGATTTACGTAGCTATTAAATGTCGTCCAGTACCTACCCTACATATAAGTTTTACCAATCTATTTAGAATTGCAGTAATAATATAATTTAATTTAAAGTATCTATTTAATTAGCTTCGCTTTCAATCCATGGTGAAACTTTTTTCTTTATTTCAATTATATTTATGTAATATCTATATCAATCTACTTATGTGTTGATATTTAATAAAAAAACAGATCTTCAAAATCATAAATCTGATTGCTTAATTGTTATCCTATGACAAAAATTGTAAATCCTTGTCTTCCTAAAATAAATAAATGTACAAAGTTTGATTATTCGGTGAACTATTTCAAACCCGCAAATTAGATTTGTCTTTTTTTTTATAATAGTCAAACAAGATGACCACACTCCACCTGATGGTAAGCGGTAGTGAGATCCAAATATGAGGTCGATAGGCACAATAGATCATATTGCGCCTGTCTTTTTCGCTTCTGGATTTGTACGTAAACTTACTAATGTATAAGTAGTTTAAAGTTATATTTAGTATGTCATGAAACGAAACGTATAAGTTCATAAGTCGCGTCCAGGTATTCTTGAATTGGTTGCTATTTACAATCGTCATGAATAGATGTTTACATGGAGCATAGAGTTGTTTTGCTTATTTCAGTCCTATGTTTATATCATAAAGAGCAACGTAGTTGGTACAATGGGCGAGGGAGAGCTCAGCCCTTGGCAAGTGGGGTCGAGACAAAAGACTCCGGGCGGTTTGAATAATTAGCGCAGACTTGCAATTGTCAGACAGCCAATATCCTGATAGACCTTTTTAATGGAATAGTTTTGTTCCGCAAAATGAGAACGGATACACAAGATCGTTCTGCCTTTTTCGTCACGAATGTCAGTGCGGGGTTATCCTAACTATACAAAATACTTTGGACCATACCACGGACTAACATAGAACGATAATATCTTCCCCTAATGTTTTCTGTTTAAATGGTGCATTTCCTAGGAGCATAATACAATAACATATGCATATAGATATCTTCATATGCAACAAAAACCTTTCGGAATGTGTACATCTGAATCTGGGGACAATAAGTAAAAGAGCGAAGAAGATATTTGTGCGTGAATCCAATCGACATCAGTTCGTCAACACATTTTCATTTTGGCAGCTAATGTCATTTAACTATCGTGTGCTCACGACTTTTTGTTTCAATTTACTCGACCGTAAACAACATGTCCACGAATGTAGTGCCAAATAGGAGGCATCTATCGTTCGAAGATTCTTTGATCAATTTACTACAAAAAAATTGTTCTTTTTTCCTCCAAGTGGCATTTTCCGGCCTAAATAAGATTTTCTATATCTGTAGGAACGTTATTATCTACTCTTGTTAATACTAGTTCAGATAAAGACAAATCTTTCCATTTATTTTGGAGTGGATGCTTCAATTGTATTATATGTTAGCTAGAAACATATTTATTTTTATTTAAGTAGCCAATATACGTCACCATTGAGTGGTTTGAGCTTACCCTAAACTAAGTCTTCTAATCCACGCCAGCATAGTGCGGGTTGGTCTACTTTAGACTTCAGTCAACTTTCTAAAGTCTTTTGAACAATACACAGGTATGCAGGTCTCCTCACATGTGTATGTGTGGTTTATACCTAGTTGTAAACGAACACAACAATAAATTTTAATAATAATGAAACAATGTATAAAGTTACATGACTTAGAATGGACAGACGTCAGAAATTTTGTATCAAAGATTATTTTTGGCTATAGTAAATAGCCAAAAATCTTGTAACGATTATATTTATTGGTTATATGTTTAAGGAAAGCTAAAGCTTAAGCTGTTGGTTAGTGCACCTAATAATAGTTCGCTATCTTGGAAGGACGGGTGTTCAAATCCCTGGTCAACAGAGGAGCAATCGAATTTTTCCGTTATTCAAAATATTAAAACAGCTAGTGCATTTTTTAGTATTTAACATTTTTAAATATACATGTTTATAGAAGTATTTCAGGCATATGTTATACGACTACGGCGTTTGCTTATCATTTGGAACTTTCGAAAACCGACTAAAACCCATGACGTACAAAAAATGTAACGTGCTTGCAAAGTCCAAAGACATTGTTCCACCGACCTACATATTTATACTAGAATATGGAAGACTTGTCACAAACTGTACTATCTATTGACCATGATCCATTTGTGTACCACAATAGCAATAAGTAATTGCCGAGAGACTGACATGAAGATAGGTACTCAATGAATGGATATTGAAACGGCTTCAGATTATCATTTAGAGGGTTACCGGCGTGTTTATAATCCATAAAATGACATATTCAATCTGCGAAGACCCATTAAGAGAGCTCTCCGTGCTTTCTGAGATTAGGACGTAACGTAGCTACTTTAAAATTAATAAGATTATAACATCTTAATTAAATATTTGTTATGTATGAGAATATAATTTTTAGTGAGCGTAAACAAGAAATATTTGATATTTCTTCTTAGATACGTAATATTTTGTAAGCAGTACTCCAAATTATTAAAAGTTTGGTCATTATGTTAAATGAGCAATGCATAAGCCCATAAGTACTTTTGGATCGAAAATTATATATTTATAAGTATATGAATGGTAAAAAATTAAATTTATTAAATATAATTCCCCCTAATAATACGCTTCGTCTGACAAAATTATCAACGCCCAATTAAATGTAATAATCAGGCAAATAACTGGCAGTTTTCTTTTACATATATTGTACACTACAGGTGTATTGTACACAAAAGTATATTGTAGGTAATGTAAAGGAAAAGGTTTTTAAGTGTAAAACTGATTATTATATTTTTGATAGAAATTGATAGTAAATGTTTACTTATTAAACGAAATAAGTAAACATTATCGACTAGGAAACCATTTATGTAAGACTTATGTAATAAGCGCCCAATAAAATAAAATGATATTATTATAATATTAATTAAAAACATAATTTATTCATCTTTAAGGAAAAATATAAGGATGAAAAAAATCCCTTATTTGATTATAGCTGCCTTTTACCGAAACCTTCGTTCAAATAAGTACCTACTCGTACGTCCAGAGCAACGTTGTAATAATGTCTTCAAATGACAAATTGCGATTTAAATGAAATCATAATTTGTTCCAAAACCGAAATTAAATAGACCATCGCTGAATATAATCTCGTTTCAACGTTATGCGTATCTCATTTAATTTGGTTTAACGACGAAAGTTGATTTTTTGAGCCGCTCATCCCATTGTTACGTTCTGTTATATAATATGAGGTAGCGTCATATATGATACATACATAGACACCCTTTCATTTGTATACAAGTTTTTTGAGATATTTTTTTTAGGATGTAGGTAGATGATTTTATTATTTTCAAGTATTGACCCAATTTATTCAAAAATTAACCGAGATTTTAATAACATCGTAATTTTACATTATAATTATACAGTGATGCTGAATAGAAAAGCAATCCTTATTAATTAAAATAATTTAATGTAATTTTGAGAAATAATTCCATTATGTATCCCATGCATTTGCACTAACATCTATAATGTGACTTTATATGGTTTAAAAGTTTTTACGCATCAAATATTTTTTAGGAGAACGCAGTTTCTTAATTGAATAAAACAAATCATTTAATTCGAAATAAACTAATCTACCTACCTACATAAATATGTTAATTGTGAAAAATAATAATGTATGATTGAATTTAATCAAATAAACTTTCTGATAAGTCTTGAACATGTCTTAGTTGTTAAATAAGTACTTTGTTCAATCAAATTAAGTAACGCAAACTTTTCTGCAGTGAAAGTAAACTTTTACGCACCGAAAAAGTGTTTAGGCGTAACTGTAGCGACAAAATAGTTTTTAATGACACTAAAAAAATGTAAACTTACCTCTGTCGGTGCTGGTTGTTCGGAGTTCAAAGTTGGAAACAAACTAAAGTTCAGAGATAGTGTTCGCGGCGGTGCACTTTTGGAACTTGGTCACAAGTCACGGTAGCGCGCACTGGTTCGCACTGGTGGTGTGGTCGGCTTGTGCGGCTTTGGGCACCCGCCGCGCGCTTATATCGCGCGCCGCGCCGCCCAGGCGCATGCGCCGATGCCATTCATAATGTCACTCTCTCAATGACCACCCCCGCAAACGTCATCATCATCTTTTAGGGTCCCTTATCTAAATGGTGATTGGGAGTCGCTCGGTGACTTACCGACACTGCAAAAGTACACATCGGAGTAGTTTCTAGGGTTTTGCATCGCGATAATAGTGATAGTTTGAGTAGTTCACACTGCAAAAGTTTGTCTCGGAAAACTTACTTAAGTTTAAATCTATATACCAATTTATTTTTTTAAGTATTCTAACAAAGTCTAAAACATTTTAACAAACTGTATCGTGCCTATCAATCGAAAAATTTGTAGAACACCAGTCAGTTTAAAAATAGGCATCTTCTAACTTCGTGTTTATTGTGCACTAAGTTGTACGCTATGGTTGTGGAATTATCATCATCATCAGCCCATATACGTCCTTACTGCTGGGGCACGGGCCTACCATAAACTAGGGCGATAAGGCCTTAGTCAACCACCCTGGCCCAGTGCGGGTCGGTTGACTACACAACCTAAGAATTTCTTCGTAGGTGTGCAGGTTTCCTCACGATGTTTTCCTTCACCGTTAAAGCGTCGAATAATCGTACAAAAGTGGTACGTGGCGGTTTGAACTGGGGACCTCTAGCATGGCAAGCAACAATCTTAACCACTCTGCCATCGACGCTTTTTAGAATGATACAGACTGATATAATCCCTCCATCATCTATATAAATTTTAATTGAGTGTAGTTATTACAACTCTTTAGCATATACCTACCGATTCCCATGTTTTAATTGACTGGAATCAAGAGGTCGTAATACGCCCCCTGGTAGTGCCATATACTCGTAGGCAAAAATTACTACGTAGTTGCGTAGTGCGTAATGCTTGCACTATGAATAGCAGACGTATCCTACTAGAGAAAGATATTGTTTGTTTTCGTCCCGTGTTCAGGTGGGTTATTTTATTAAGTGAATTATATTAATTATTTAAGTGAATTATTTTATTTTACCGTTTTTAATTTCCGTAATATATAAGTATAATATTACCGTGCTAACACAGTGCTCATGCAAACTTCTTTAAAAGTAAATAAGATAAACAAACAAAACACAGGGGTGAGAGCTATCCGCTCCCCAGCAATTTTGGTGATGATGACGAGGCTACTCCAAGTCATCATCGTATGTCAGTTAGATAAAAAAAAAACAATATTAGTTGCATAATGATTGCAGACTTGCTTTTGAAATACACTACTTACAAGCCGAATAATAAGTTTTTTAATTTGGTATTTACAATGCATAATCGTATCTATATAGTAGATATATTTTCATTGTTAGATATGTTTAATATGAATCAATATAAATTGGAATAAGTGTATAATTTACAGCCCAGAATCCTACACATACAATTGCGACTCAGTATTGACTATTTTTTTTTCAAATAAAAATCTAATTAATCGGCGACAGTGTTTTGAAATTTCCATAACAATCACGCACGTAACAGACTCAATTTGCCCGGGCCGGTGATTGATGCCGCGTGTGTCGATTCGATTCACTCACTTTTTATATATTTCAGTAACTCGGTTTTATCCATTTCCATCAACAAAACACACTAAAAATATAAACCTGTAATTTTGATATGAAAACATAAAACGTGAATTTATTTAAAAAAAACTACAAATTCGTCTTCATCTTTCGTCATCTCATATTTAGTGTATCTATTTTTGCCTCTATTAAACAACTAAATTTTTCCGAACTGAGTACGATGATGGCTTTGAGCAGCCTCGTCATCGTCACCAGACTTGCCAGAGACCGGGTGGCTCTCACCTACACACCTACGAAGAAATTCTAGGGTTGTGTAGTCGACCAACCCGCCCTTTGCCAGGGTAGTTGACTAAGGCCTGATCGCCCTAGTTAAGGGTCAGCCTGTGCCCCAGCAGTGGGAACGGATACTTATGGGCTGATGATGATAATGATGGGTGGCCCTCACCACAAAAAACCTAGTACTTGAAAATACTAAAATAAATATACGTGATTCAACCATATTTTTTACCTTAGCATAAAATATTCCGGACGTATTTATTCACCAAGAAAACACACAGTAATACTGGCAAATGTAAGTTTAATTGTTTTCAATCTAGCTCGAAACAGTTTGATGCGAAAAGTTAAAATAATATACACATTAGAATCAGCGTGAATGGAAGTTCCAAACCGTTCGAAATATGCATTGGCCACTGATCGCCGCTAACTTTTTGAGATATGTGTGGCTTAAACTAGTTGAGAAGTTCCCTCTTTTCGCTCAGTGTGTGCGAAGTTAGGACTATCGGGAAATTTGCGATTAAGGTGATTTACGTGACTTGTGCTCTGCAGTTTGAGAGACCAGGGCTTAGACCTTAGCCTAGGTCACGGACATTGGACGCCCAAATGTCATGTTAAGTTAGGGACACGTCTAAAAAGTTAAATCGCATAAAATAATCACACACGACATTCGAACCAACAGATTTTTTGTCTGCGTTACAGAATGAAAAAATTTACAATTATTCAAATACAACTTAAAGTATTGAGTAGGTGCCTAACAAAAGCTGACCATAAATAAATATTTGAATAAATTACCATTAATACATATTTGCAAGGAAATTAACAGTATCAACGAATAATTTTCTATGTTCATATTCTAAAATTAATAATTGGTATACCTACTACCGTCGGAAAGTAGAGGTACGACAAATATTTATGCATATTGGTATGTACGTGCTACGGATATTACACATGATACTTATTATAGGGGTGAGAGCCATCCGATCCCCCGCAAGTCCGGAAGTAAGGAAGAAAAAAACACATGGTAAAAATTATGTATACATAATAATATAACTTCATAATGGTCTTCTGTGTAACCCAAGGTATCGGGACACAATGAAAGGTTTACAAAAATATATATGAAACTGTTGGCGTCTGTGTTCTCCTACATAAACTGGAACTGGCAACTGTAAGGCGTTTTAGAAGACGAGGAAAAAGTATTTTACCTCCGCTTATAGCCGCTAAACTTCGAACGTGACTTAACCGCAACGTTAGCCAATACATAATAAAAATGGTAAAGTGCGAGTCGAACACGAAAAAGCACGAAAGTTTATTTAATCGTAATAGAACATTTAATATCACTTGCTTATATTAGCAAGTATGTTGTGGCTTCTCATTGTAAGCACAGAGGGCCTACCATGAGTTGGCTATCGACAACTTACTTACGTTAAAAACCTATCGAGTTGTTTTTTTCATACGGCCGATTTTAGTTCTTCGCGTAACCACCAGCGGCGCTGTACAAGTTTTTCATAGACATATTTACGTAGGCGATATCGAGTGCGTAAGTTTTAAACTCATGGTAGCCCCACAGATCTACTCTACATAAAAAACTGTCCAGTGAGAGTCGAGTCTCCCTAGGATGGTGTGAGTGAGAGCTCTATAGGAAGTGATGGCGTTTAAGTAGTCTCACATGCTACGGTACTGATTTATGGTGTATGTAGTTGCCAAGCTCCTAATTCCTTTTTTCACCGCCTTATAACTTATTTAAAAGTTTTCTACTATACTGCTCATTGCATTTTCATTATTAAAATTACTATAAAATGCTTGAAATGGGTCCCGCTGACAAAACGCCCAGGATCTTGAGTAGTAAAAGCCTCAACGATGACTCGGAACAAAGTCGATTGTACCGCGGATGAAATACTCGATTTCTATGATAATGAGCTCCTTCAGACGGGGCACTCGCAAAAGATCTTGCAGATGTGGTGATTAACCAGTTGTTGAGGAATAATCAAGTGAGGCACATTGTAAAACGGTATACTGCGGACTTTATAACCGGCATCAGGCATTCGTTAACGTAAACGGACATATTGCTCGTCAGTTAATCCAGCATTCGAGTTTAACGCAGCACGTTAGGAGACAATGTCGCGTGCAACAACGTGTCAATTGAGAATAGACTTTATTGCGACAGAGTAAATCTTTGAAGGGAAAACGTTTTATCTTCATAAGATTTTCTTACTTGTAAAGGTATATTATAAGATTCACAGGAAACAATCCTACGCAAAAAGGTATATGCTTGCATTGTTTACTACATTAAATTTTAAATAAATAATAGAAATTGTTCTCTTTTTGAATGTAGTATTTTACTCTCAAGTTTATACATCTTACCTTAATAAAATCCACATGCCCAGTATGTCTATATTATTCAGGTTATATCAAAATATTTGGTAATAGGTAATATTCGATTTTACAAGTTCTTATCTTATCTATTGAGACGTTTTTCCAGTAGGAAGTCACAATATGGATCCATCATTGCCCAGTGCCTATGGATTACAAATGAATTTAAAATATCACTTAGATAATAACAAGCTTGTTTTAGCACAATTTTATAAAAAAAAAATATGTTTTTAAGACCTAAATAATCCAACAAAACGCGCACACACTTGCAGAGTGCTTGTCACGTGAGTTTAGTAACTACGGACGGAGCAACCAAACAATAGTTTTCTATTTGAACCTCGTTGCATCCATTAACGAGTTCACCGTTTCAACAAAACCTTGAAAGGTCATTGTCAATGCGGAAATTGATCGATATTTGTAGTAGTCAGGCGAAATGTAAATATTCGATGAGCGCGCACGACTTGCCTCATAGTCATTACACATAGTATCTTTCATCTATGCCTTGACACTGTCGACTAATAATAAAAAATAACAGAATATATTTCCAAATCCAAAATGCTTTAATAACTGACTACTCGATCCACTGAAAGTGATGATCCATAACTAAGTGCCCCGCATTGACTTCAGCAAGAATTTAAGATAAGTGAAATTTATACTTATGAAAATGCTTTCTACGAAACGATCCAATCAAACATCTACCCAACTCAACATTTATTTTGACTATAAAACCATAAAAAATGCATTGTAGGTAGGTGTACTTTATCTATGCAGTTGGCTTCAAAGTGAGCTACAGACGTGATCCTACGCGCTAGTATGTATGCTAAGTAGGTATCTATTTTACACCAGTTTCAACAGTAATAGCAGAAAGCACTTTTGATCTCGCTAATGACATTTCCCTTTCTGAAGAGAAGTCGGAACCTGTGGGCGGAACTTGCGAAAAATGTTCCTGATCTGAGACTTAATCTAACAAGATTTTATGTCTTTATATCATAAAATGTCCGTAGCTACTACGTACGTGTGTGGTAAAAAGCTGAAATATAATTTTAACCTATCTGAAGCAAAAACATAGTTTAAAGTACCAATGAGGGTTTTCGCGTATTAGATATTCATTATAAAAGTACACCTTGCGTATAAATGTTTGGCACCGCGGGCAGCAAGTCCTTGACACAACTAGATGGCAATACGTACATGACTTGCTTAACATGATTGGTTATTTTTGAGTACTTCACAGACATGTCACTGATACGTCAAAAATACAGGCACGATGGAACACTGGTTAGACCCTGGCTGTCGGTTCCAATAGTCGTGGGTTCGATTCCCACAAGAGACAAATATTTTTGTGATGAACATCAGTGTTTGTTCCGTGTCTGGGTGTGTTATTTATGTATTTATTTGTGTATCCACCGTCAATTCTGATATCCATAACACAAGTGTTTAAGCTACTGACCAAAGATGTATGTGATGTTGTAAAATATGTTTTTTATGTCAGTATTCCAATCACGTAGCAGTTAGACCTCAAAACTAGGACTTGCCGTCTAGTAGATTTCTCATACGCTAAAACCCTCATTTGAATCTACAGGACCTGTGAACTGCAAAAGTAACAGGGATTTATTTCTCACCTGGATAAATAACGTTTAGCGGTACATACGCTCCAACATGCGGCTTATCATTACACGATCCGATCACACGTGAACATCTGCATTCAAACCCGCAGCTATCTTTTGTCTTCGGCCCAGACAATTGCCAAGTATAACTAGTATGTATGTAAAAGTTCACAATTTTTACTGAAAATTCCTTATCAACACTCTAGATCAGCTGTAGTAGGTACATATCTATGGACTCTATCTACCTAGTACAATCGAACTAATAGATAATTTCTATAGAAATGCTTATTGCCCAGCAATGGGTATGCAGGACTGAAATGATGATAATGATAACATTTGATTATTATTTATGTACCCAAAAATTTACGTGTAAAATTGTTATGATCTTTTACAAAACTTCTTTTTCGGAAATCAAAATAATGTTCATGTGTTTCGGTTCGATGCTAACATAATATTAGTAGGTCATAGATGTCTCATATACTTATAATATGTATATAATAATACCGGTATTGATAATTTCTATCGGAACTGAATTTACCTAGACTGAGATGAGTACAAACTTCGTGTGCGATGTTCTCTTTACGAGACAAATAAGACAGCTATTAAATGTTTTTATTGGTCCGGCTCATTAATATTAAAACGCCCTTCAATATTCCTTTATGTCGTGATCGGTGAAATGATGTCTATTGCAAATTATGTCCATGGAATTTTCCTTTTTTATTTCCAGTTCATTTTGCTGTAAGGTGCCCTTCGTATTTTACTACTATACGTAAGGGATCATTTTTTTACTGATGTAATAAAGTATCCAATAGTGCATGTCTATTTTTTTTTCATAGAGGGTGGTATTACATACCTCCTTTACTTTTAGAACGGTCTCTCAAAATAAAAATAATACAATTCACGTGGGAGACTTATTGGTACGTATTTGTTTCAATTGGAACAAAATATGAAGACAATGTAAAACTAGCGCCAGGCCAATGGCATGCTCCTACAATTTTTCAGTGAATTTTCTCAAATCGCCTGAAGGTTGATCATCTTGAGAATCAGGTTTTATTTGCATTAGGCCCTTTTCTGGATTATGCTAATCCTGCCATTTATCTTACCTTAAAGTTGCGTAAAGAAGATTAGGAAATTTTCTTGGGACTACATCGTTTACTTAGACAATGCTTAACGCCTTCAGTCTTTAAAACTGTCATGATGTTTAAATCTGTATAAATAATATTTTTATAAATTCAAGGCAAGTAATTAATATGTATTTAAAATTTATGCGAGTCTATTTTGAAAATATCACACCAATGCGTAGTTATTTTTCCAAAAGAAGACCTTTTTTAAAGTTCAATATATAAGTATCTATAAATATATTTTTTTCTAAGTTCTCACCCATCAGTTGATGACAACCAATTGACACAAATATGTTTAGCATCCACAAATACCATACAAAATAAAACTTAAAAGACTTAAAAACGCCGGTATTTCCAAACCACTTTGTAAAATTGTAGATATTTTAAGATATCTGTACCGAATTAACAATTATGTATTCTATTCTATTATATTGTTTATGCTAGTTTATCAATCGAGTAGTAGTAATACTATGTATCGGGTATTGTTAACAATGGAGCATAATTACTGTGAGTTTATATGTACTGT
Source organism: Maruca vitrata (assembly GCA_039566165.1). Classification (NCBI taxonomy): domain Eukaryota; kingdom Metazoa; phylum Arthropoda; class Insecta; order Lepidoptera; family Crambidae; genus Maruca; species Maruca vitrata. The sequence goes on along the minus strand of CM076912.1, from coordinate 9,387,613 downwards.
AACTGGTTTATTTGGTTTTCAGAGTAAGCCGACCCCAACAGAATTAAAATCCTAAGACGAAAATGCCAAAACCTTAAAGGTAAAGACCAACTTAATGTTGAACTTGTTTTCAAAATAAAAAATAAGTATCCTTTTAATGTTTAATCCTTCCATTCTTAGTTGCTGAATAACTGCAACAATAATTGATTATTTAAAATTCATAAATTAGTTTTTTTTAATTGTGTTGTATGTAACAAAAGTGCATAGTATAGACAAGTATCACATCGTGAATTCATTTTTTCGTGCTGCTTCATTTTTGTATTAATGTAAAATAATTACATATGCCTAATTTTTTTTCATCAGTTCTCTTCTAACCTCAACAGCCATTTGCAAATAGATTATCTCCAGACATACAAAAATTGGGCTACAAAACTTTTAACGATTTTCAGAAGAGGCTTTGGTTCCTGCCAATGAAGTAATTTATTATTTATTTACAAACTAGTAACCCGCCCTCGCTTCGCTTCTGGTGAATCTTGCATAAAAAACCTTCCTTTTGAATCTCTCTTTCTTTAAAAAACCGTATCAATATCCTTTGCGTAGTTTTAAAGCTTTAAGCATACATAGAGATATAGGGGTAGGGAGAACTTATTTTTAAAGGAACAAATTACAATTATTTAAATATAATTTCCTCTTCCTCGATGTAAGTAGGGACCTTCGCTTCAAACGGCGCTAATTCTATGTCGGATTTCGAATGCTAATACCGGTCTCAGTTCGTTATGCCTCGTTCACGCCACTTCGGCATTACGTGATTTACTCACTCATTCTTTTACATCGTCGTTCAGATAAGCTCATTTTTAAGACGGTTCCAAACGCCAGGTACCAAATAATATATCAAGTCGTTATTTATTCAGTGAAGATGAACGAAAAGGTAAACGCGAAATTATAGCTAAGCATGGGCAATGGGTGCCAGAGACTGACATCCATACATAGATATTTATAAATACGTGACACAAAACAAACACAAAAGTTAATGACATAAATGTTTCTACTGGGATCGAACCCTCGTTGGAATCATAACCAGGGTCACTAACCAACCACTGTTCCACCGAGCCAGTCTACCTATGCATATTTATAGTATTTTATTATAATGACTTCAGTTTGATCAGGCTGATACAATGTCGGTAAAGGCGACTCGTCAATTTAACGCATTCGTTAGTGGGTCGTGGAAGTTATAATAACCGATCAAAAGCTCGTCACCCGGTAGATTAGGTTGTCACGCCTTACACACAGCGGTGATTTTCCACGAGGTTAATGATAGGTTTCCCATTTACCACATGTCGGTGCGGAATGTCCCGTATAAAATTCGTACTGTCTATAATAACTGAGCTTCATCTGTAGTCCTGATCCGACTTCTATTCCTTGGTGGCGTAATGCTTGATGTACCGCGCAGTGAAGTTGAAGAGGTGTTATCACGTGTGTGTGACTTTTATTGTGTTAATTACCCTAAACTTTCTTGTGGTCGTAAATATTATTCAATTGAAGCAATGCAAAAGTCCTAGCTGCTTTCGTTACATAGGTACTATTAACATTTTATATTTCAATTTATCGTTTCAATTTTCAAAGTATTTAAAGAGTTTCAATTTTTTTTTCATATTTCCTGTTATCCCTTAGCATGGCTAGCTTAGCTGTCAGACCGGGGTTCACGCACCGAAAAGCACACATGGCGGCCACAATTAAAATGTTAATTTGAGTCTGCGTTCGGGCCTCGTGTCATAAAACTCCGCTTTCATTGTATATGTATGGCCGTTCACTTCATTACCTAGGACTATTAAACATATTATATCAACAATATTTTTTAATCAATAGCCCACAGCCCACTGAGCTTATTTCTTAAGACGTAGTAATAAGAATGTCCATGATTTAGGTATTAAGTACGTCAAAATTTAACTTAATGGTCAAGGTATACGCGTTTGGACAGATCACAACAAAGCACCTTCAAAATATAATTTTAGGGACCTAGAGTTTAAAGTCTCTATGACCTACCTTATTGTCAAATTTCTAAATGTTAGATTACTTAGGTCTTTACAATTCCGAATATATAATAGGCGCGCTATATTTAAAGACATTGTAGCCCAAAATACTTAACCTTACAGGTTTCATTTGTTTCTTTTTATTTTTTACAGATTAAACACAGACAAAGATGCGTAAGTCGCTCCGCAGCGGTCCTTGCTACCGAGTGACCGTAGGCACCGGCACCCTGAAGCAGCAGGTGTTAGGACGCGGCCTGTTCCTGTACACCCTGCTGACGTTCGTCGTCGTTCTGGCCATCTACCTCACCACTAAAGACTGGAAAGGGTTCACGGCCCCTGAAGAGGTCGACTTGGGTGCTGTAAGGGTACCCTCCCGTTCGTATCGAAGGAAACACGCCCCGCGCAGGCATTCTGATTGTTAACTAGACATCAGTTTTTAATTTTTTTATAACTTCACCTATTTGTTTACCATTGCAATCAAAATAAAAGATTAACATAGAATTTTTGTATGATTTAACTAAACATCAATGCTCCTGTGGCAGACAGTAGGTAGGTAAATCTATCTTTGGGTGGTCGATTAGTCTGATTCAAAAATTGTATCCTATACAAACCACATAAGTGGGCATATATATTTCGCAGCTTAAAGTTCTTGAGTGACCATCCTCAGATCGGCAAAGCAGCCACATTGATCCGATCGATGGCGTGGAGTTGTTCGATCGAACGGAGATCGAAGTTAACTTTATAGGAGATAAAAATATTCATATATATTATGTAGCTCAAAGTTCTTGCTAGGGGTGATAGCCATCATCTAAAGTCAGTTAAGAAATTAAATCAAAGTTCTTGAGTGACCATCCTCAGATCGGCAAAGCAAGCGACATTGGCCTGGTCGGTGGCATGAGTACTGGTGGCTGCGAGGCCGTACACCCGGCCGCCCTGCACCAGGAGGTCCCCGGCGCGCACCGGACACCTTCCCAAGTCCATCACACACACCGTACTACGAAGATTCACATTCCGTATCGTGTACCCCTTCAATGCCTCCACACGTACCAACTTTGCCTGTTGCCGCGATAAGGACCTCCCGCCACGCAAAGGACGACCAATAATATAAGCTGGCGCGTTCCAATCTAATTCCTCTCCTATTTCTATGACTTGGCCGCATTCAGACATTTTCTCGTAGCTGGTCAAGAGAACCAGGTGTTTGGACACGGTGCCCTCGTGCACTATGGGCTCGACGGCGTCGACCGAGAACCCTTTTTTGCAACGTGGACTGTAAATAAAAAATAATGAAGTTAAGAATTTCGTTTTACTTGGCTGGTCAATTTCTTATATTAAGTAACTAGGTAGCACATAGTAGGCATGTTTTCTAGGGAAGTTCTTATGTACTTAGTGTGGTACTGATTACATGGGCCTAGAATATTGCTTATCAAAGAGTTAGTGCCTAAACAAATGAATCTTACTTTGAAAGACTTCCCAAATGCAATCGTATCGGTCCTGACTTCACGCATACACCATTGGCAATGACTGTCGTTGGTCCGATCACTGCTCCCACGCACAAAAGTTCTCGCGTACTTATCGAATGAATCCTCGCTGCCGACTTATATTCGTCCACTTTTATCAAGTTACACTTGATCTCTGCTCTAGTGCTCATTTTAATATCTGAAATACTAAAATGCTTGACCAAGCTAAAAGTAACACACGCTAAAATCGCAGCAAATACTCCTAAAAGGAGGCTGATTATTCCGATTTTACTTTTCGTAGATCTATCATCCCAAGGTGTGCTGACAAAGTTAGTATTGTATTCGTAATAGTCACCAGAATCATCATGAACTATTTTGTTGTCGTTGACCTCTTCCATCTCCTAACTGTAATAAATAAATGATAAATAAATATTGAGTAGGTACACATATCAAATCCAGTTGGCCACAGAATATTATCGCAGTTGTACGCACATAAGGGTGTATGTATAAATGTATACCCTTCGTAAAAACTATTTCTTTGACCCCTGTAGGTAGGTACTGCAATAGGGTATTTGACTGTGTTATCCTTGCCATTTTTATGATAAGCAGTAAGATTTAAGTAAATCAATATTAACGAAATCGAAACTTAAACTTTTGGCGAAATCAGACAGCAAAATACATTCAAAGTTGGGTTTGCAAGTTAATTTTAAAAGTGCGAAAATCATATAAAATTTCGTTGTCATCTTATAAATAACAGAATTAGTAACATATTTCAGTTTTACAGTCACAGCTTACTGCTATTTGTTTATAATGCAGAATATACAATCATCTTTGAAAAGAACTTACTAATATAATTTGCACTGGTGTCTGGTATCCCCACTCAGCGAGGACTACCTGATTAACCCCTAGTAAAGCAGCCTCAATGCATGTCTTGTCTCCTTCTTCCAGTAAGGGCAACTTGATTTTAATACTTTCAAAGTCACGGTTAAACGGAACAGCCACTAAAAAATTAATAGTAAGATGTATAAAAATATAATAAAAATATTTTAATGATACAATATAATTGCTTTAGAAAGGTTTAGGGGGAGGAAGGGTGAGAAGAAAGTAGCATTATAAAACAAAACAATTATTATAATGCTACTTTCTTCTCATTTTATTAAGTAAGCAAAGGCTTTATCGGGGTATTCGTGAATGAAAGCGACATTTAGTCTTTACAAATAAAATGAAACGAACTGGTCAAGCTAAACAAAGAGAATATAATCACTAGCTAAATAGAACCGTTTATGAACCGTTTCCTTGTTTCCGACCGAAAACGTCAAAAATGACAGTCCATCTGACATTGACAGTTGACAAGTGATTTATAAACTTGTCGGCTGGCTGGCTTCGAAAACAATAATGTTTGTGTATTATTTTATACTTTAATTGTAAGTAGAAAAAAGTGTGAAAATGCCTACGGTAATTCTATTGGATGTGTCGTTGTCGATGTCCCGGCCGGTGCCGTCGTCGGACAACACGGAGCCACACACCCGGCTCGCCTTAGCAGCGGCGGCGATCAACACTTTTCTGGACTACCTCACTGTCCACGCCAAGTTGGAGTATGTGGCATTGGTGACCTTCTCATCTGTATACGAAGGTAAGCAGGCCGACACCGTACTTTGGGTCTTTTTGTTCTATTAATGTAGTGATCGAAACACTCAAGTATAACCTGTTCTAAAGTAAATTTCCTTTAAGTTTGTAACTTTATAGAGATTTATAAAGTCTGTAGCCCTTTCTATGGATACTTCCTCCCCCTAAACCTTTCTAAAGCAATTATATTGTATCATTAAAATATTTTTATACATCTTACTATTAATTTTTTAGTGGCTGTTCCGTTTACCCGTGACTTTGAAAGTATTAAAACCAAGTTGCCCTTACTGGAAGAAGGAGACAAGACATGCATTGAGGCTGCATTACTAGGGGTTAATCAGGTAGTCCTCGCTGAGTGGGGATACCAGACACCAGTGCAAATTATATTAGTAAGTTCTTTTCAAAGATGATTTTATATTCTGCATTATAAACAAATAGCAGTAAGCTGTGACTGTAAAACTGAAATATAAGTTATATTTAAACACCCTGACGACTTATACTTTTAACCTTATACTTTTATGTGCTTACTTTAAATTATACTTGTTAAAATAGACAAGATAAACAGTGTATAGCTGTAAATGACATTATTTATATATTATTTATTCATTAGAAAACTTTACTGAAATGTTCAACTAATACTAATACACAAGAATACAATATTAACAGCAATATTTAATTTATAGGTAACAGATGGTAGTAGTGGTGCTGGTGCAATAGGCAGGAACCGCATCATTCAAGCTCTGCCCTTGCCTCCTCCGTACCCAGCTAAGATACACATACTACCTATTGTATCGCCACATGACTCTTGTCTGCAACATGGTACAGTACACATTGAACATATCTTAATAGTCAGCTGTAGTTGACAGTCATGTCATGATCCATTATCTTGAAATTCAAACTGTCATGTCATCAACACACATTAGAAAACTAAATATATATGGGATATTTATCATATTGTTTAATTTTATCATGATCATGGTGCTTGACAGTGCTGAAATATTGGTAACTCATTAAAGTAAAACAATGTGGTAAATATGGGTTTCCTAATCTTAAAATTTGTTGTAACAACATTGTTTCAGCAATGCCACTTTATCAAAAAATTTTGGATATGTCAGTGAACACTTCCAGTAGTTCTAATGGAACAATGTCCCGGGGTGCCATATACTGCCCTGACCAACTTTCAATACCCAGTGTAAGTACTCACACATCATTATTTTCGTTGTACACAGTAGTAACAAAGAGAAGGAAATTACAAGAGTTCTCAAGATCCTGCTAAGTTTCTCAAATTCAAATGGAACAAATAAAATTTATGTTGATTGTTGTTGATAATAATGGTTATCAGCCAGTACTCATCCATATTATTCAGAGTACCTGCATGGTTATTTTGTTCTAGCAATTTCTACTATTATCCATACCATCCCATTATTTGTATGTGATGTGTTCACACACCAATTCCCTGCATTAACTGTAACAATATGCACAGGTGATAGCCAGCATAACGAAGCTCTGCGAGCAGCACTACCAAGAGTTCTGGTGTTCACTGAAGTGCGGGCAGCTAGAGGCGCGCGTGCAGCTGTTCCCGGCGCCGCAGCCGGCCGCGCACGACGCGCTCGCCGCGCCGCACGTGCTAGCACACCAGCTGCACGTGCTCGGGTTCATCACGCAGCAGGAGCTGGGTATGTGACGGGCGGCTGAGGTGCGGGCAGCTGGAGGCGCGCGTGCAGCTGTTCCCGGCGCCGCAGCCGGACGCGCACGACGCGCTCGCCGCGCCACACGTGCTCGCGCACCAGCTGCACGTGCTCGGGTTCATCACGCAGCAGGAGCTGGGTATGTGACGGGCGGCTGAGGTGCGGGCAGCTGGAGGCGCGCGTGCAGCTGTTCCCGGCGCCGCAGCCGGCCGCGCACGACGCGCTCGCCGCGCCGCACGTGCTAGCGCACCAGCTGCACGTGCTAGGGTTCATCACGCAGCAGGAGCTGGGTATGTGACGGACGGCTGAGGTGCGGGCAGCTGGCGGCGCCGTGTAACGCATTATGTCAGTTTTTGGTACATGATTGCGAGTCTGCCACAACTGTAAATTGTTGGGCCTCATGGTAATATTAAGCCCGTTTTATAGTTTCGTGTTTATAGCGGATTTAACTTAATACAATTGAGGATTCCAATGAAATATTGGCACACTTGCCGGTCCAACTATATCGGAGCATGCCCAAACACATATGCGCCTGATTTAAAATGTTAAAAAATTACAACCAAACATATTTTATTCTTTAGGAACCCCAATAGCGATAAGCAAGCATCTAGTTATACCACAAACTCAAGCTGGTACAAACAATTCCAGTAGAGAAAATTATGGATCTAAAACCCCAACAAAAGTATGTATTGGAAAGTAAAATCTAAAAATATTTATTTATTTAATATCATAATGTACAACATAAGAATGACTTGCAGGAGGGCTCGAGTACAGACAGCTCAGCTGCTGAAGAGGACATGTCTGATCCGAGTAAAGTTCCCAACTTTTGTGTCCTACTACATGGAGCTCTTAAGGTAAATTACGTTTACTTAATATATATAATAGTAGAATAAATTGGTTTGTTTAACTTTGTTCAAATGAGTCCCTATGTGCAATCTTACTAGAAAGTGAAGAAACTATCTCAAAGTGAAAGCACAACCAACCAAGTCCCCAAACATGATCACTTCCGCTAAGTTATGTGAGTGTTTGGTTGCATTGATAATTAATTTCAATAGTGAGATGTAGACTTGCATACTAACGTCTGTATCAGTATGGAGATATCCGATAGCGCCATCTGTCGGTTGAGTTTCGGAAACTATCGTGCTGTGCAGGTGGAGGGCATGGCGGCGGTGGTGCAGCTGGGCGCGGCGTGGTGGGGCACGGTGTCGGCGTGGTGCGAGGCGTCGCGCGCGCGCCGCTCGTGCCTGCTGCTGAGCGTGCTGCGCCCCGGCGCCGCCGCCGCGCCCTGGCTCGGCGCGCTCGACCAGCTCGGGCCCGCCGACGACGCCGCCTCCGCCGGTGAGCATAGCCGTAGGTCTGGGAGATATATCCCGGAGCTGTCTCAGTTCAGACTTCTCGGTATATGGGCCTCTCGGCTTCGATTCGATTTAGGGGGTCGTTCGGTCTACTCTTCTCTCGATCGCCACGGTCTAGAAAGCCGTAGCGTAACTGAGTGGTAGCACTAAGAATTATAGTACAGTAGAAAAATAATTTCTTAAATATATTATAATACTACATGATATGTACTTTTTTGTAAGTAAGTTCGGCCCAGAATACTGCCACCCGGACTTGCGTGCAGGAGTCGGGACGCAGGGCATGAAATGAGGTAAGCCATGGGTTGTGGTGAGAGACCACATGGGCACGTGAGATCCTCCTGTCTAGCAAACCCCCACCTAAACGTATTATCTTTACATCGGCCAACCAGGCTACGGAGTCTGTTCAAGGACTTCCAGGTTGACCATGACAAAATGTGTCCTGGTGGAAGACCTTCTGAAGGCAGGACGAAGTGAACGGGTGGAGCAAACGTAGGTATTTGACCTAAGGTTTAGGCGGGCAGAAGGTGGATCTGTGTCAAGATTCTGATTCAAGGCAAGTGCCTTATAAAGCTAAGCTTGCTATTTACGAAAGATAATAAAAGTTTCGAATATTATTCTCATACTCCGTTCTCAGAGACGTTCCCGGTGCGGTCGTGGCGGTCGTACAGCGGCGGCGGCTCGGGCTGCGCGTGGGCGCGGCCGCACGCACTGCTGGCCGACGTGCAGAAGGTGCTGCGCCACGCGCGCAAGCTGCCCGAGAAGACCCAGCATCTGTACAAGGTACACTGACACCAAACACTAAGACCAGTCCAGATGGCGCGTTTTGAACGCATGTATTGGAATGACGCAATTGACGTCATCGACGAATTGTTATAGAATTATTTGATATCATATTGATTATACTATGCATGCATAGAGTGAAATATCGTGATGGTTCCGCTGGAAGGATACTTTGCAGCGCAACCACTTTCAATTGCAAAATACGACGAAACCTCAGATATAGATATTTTTTAAATAGGACTAGAATTTTATAGATATTTCATAGAATTATTTTAAGTAATTTATACGAGTTAAAACCAAAGTTGGTCCGCTGAGAAGCATGACGTCGCGATTGGGGAGGTTCATATATTCTACCCACCCACAGACAGTCGCGCGTCTTGCTAATACCTCACCAACTCACTCACGATCTCAAAACGCGCCATCTGGACTGGGTCTTAAGGTTCATAATAATTATATTCTACCAACGTAAAGTCGCGCAACTTGCTAGCCTTCTTATCTCACAATTGCGTGAGTCAAAACGCGGGAGTAAAAACGCGCCATCTGTACAAGGTCTATTAATGTAGTTTAGTAAATAATTGCGTCTTTTAAGGTGATCAAGAGTAGGTATGACTACTGAGCATCGATGGTCGAGTGGTTGTGGTTAAGGTTCTCGCTTTCCATTCGAGATAGCCAGTTAACTCCATGACGTACCTGTGTATTTTTAAATTAAACGTTTATGCGACACTCTTACGGTAAAGTAAAGCATCGTGATGAAACCTGCATGCATACCTGCGAAGAAGTTCTAAGATGCCTGAAACGCCCGTAGATAAACCGTGTCCAGAGCTTAATAATCACAATTCGTTAGGAGCTGACCCCAGCAGCCCCGGGGTCCAGTCTCCATTTGCGGCTGAAACGTCCGTAGATAAGCCGAGCAGTGCCGTAACTAGGGCGGTGCCAGCGGTGCCCAGGCACAGGGCGCAGACCCTGGAGGGGCGCAGAAATGACCAGACCTGTATTTAGTCTTATTTCTCAAGGGCGTAATTTTTTAAAGCTCGCACCGGGCGCATAGAAGTCTAGTTCCGACACTGAAGCCGAGCCCAGTGCTTAACATTCACAATATGTCAGGAGCTGAACCGCCTCCGCCGCGCGGCGCACTCGCTCGGCTTCTCAGAGCTGCTGGCGTGCGTGGCGGCGGCGCTGGAGCGCGAGGCGGCGGCGCTGCCGGCCGGGGCCGCGCCCGAAGCCGCGCCGCAGCTCGCGCACGCCGCCGCCGCGCTGCGGGACCCGCGCGCCGCGCTCGACCCCAAGGCGCCGCTGCAGCCCCGCCCCGCCGGGTTCATGCCGCACGCCACCTGATAATAACTATTACTAGGAATAAACTAAGTTATGATCTAATGTTTGTTTCATTTTGGCTCGTTTCCTAAGTCTGATTTTACATCGTCATCATCATTATCATCAGCCTACTTTCGTCCACAGCTGGACATAGGCCTCTTCGAATGATTTTACATGCAATTTCAGAATTAACAGTAAGATATAGATACCTAAATTCATAACGTTAGTCAAATCGAAATTAAAATTCTGACGAAATTAGACTATAAAATAGACATTTGAAGTTGGGTGGGAAAGTCCATTTCAAAAGTGCGAAAATTCTTCAAAAATATGTAAGTATAGTACTTCTTATAAAGCACAAAATTAGTAGTAAATTTTACTATGAAAACATATTCGCAAACGCAACATTTGATATACCTGCGGAACAAAGTTCTTACGATATGCATAGCATACCTACAGTATAACAAGGGGTGACGTTATAGCTCGCTGCAACATTTATACGAAGCGTTTTGAGCTCGCCCAAATGATGTGCCATTGAAACTGTAAATATCTCGGGGAGTTTTCCAAATATAAAACCATTTTTTAACAGTAACTTTGCAATTGTGTACCAAAATAAACAATGGGCAACTACCCTATTGTAATCCCGACTTGTGCCATGATGGCTTGGAGAAGCAGTGCCGTAACTAGGGCGATGCCGGTGACAGCGGTGCCCAGGCACAGGGTGTAGACCATGGGGGAGGCTCAGAAATGACCGTCCTTATTTATCAAGAGCGCTGTTTCGAAAGCTCCGGACGCATAAAGGCTAATTGCGATACCGTGGAGAAGCCTTGTAATCGTCACCGGACTTGATATGGCTCTCACGCACATAAGCGGATAGCTATCGCTCCTAGAAGAACTCGCACGAATGTGTGAACTTTATTAAAAAAGCCTTCCAATTATTCTAGACTTCATCTAAATACCCGAAATATATTTTTTATATAGGTAGGTATAATTCGTTATTCTGTACTGAAAGCCCAAAGAGATAAATTAGACGTTTTAAGTAAATTCCCATTTAGTCTATCTGTAGTGTTATTTAGAGAGAAACCATGATTTTATTTGATACAAAAATTACGTAATAAACTTGGAGTTCGCAATCTTAAATAAACATAATTCGATAAAATTTCTATCCCACAAAAATTCGGACCACCTAAACAGCTGTTTGTTGTCTATACCAAAGCCGCTCTAAGTTGGCCGATTTGCTACATGTCAGACTGACTGCACTAGTGAGGGACAACGGTAAAATTGCCGAAGTATATAAGTAACAGTTATTTCCACTTTATAACCAAGCAAGGTCTAATTATAACAAATTTTTATTAAAAACATTAATTCACATCCAAAAGATTGAATTTAAGCTCCTTATTTATAAATATATTTATTTTTAAAATACAATACTTATTAAATCCTTCATCCTATTTTAAAAAATACCTGGTGAGTATTACCCACTACGTCACTATGAAAACGTGTCAAACGGCGTAACCTTGTAAAAGCGTAATACAGAGTGGAAATTTTACGTTTTCTTTTTATAATTCAATTATTTTAGGTAATAAAAGACAAATCTATATCTATACTAATATTATAAAGAGGAAAGATTTGTATTTTTGTATGTTTGTAATGAATAAACTCAAAAACTACTGGACCGATTGCAATATTTTTTTCACCATTAGAAAGCTGCATTATTCAGAAGTTACATAGGCTATATAATATCACGCTAGGTCCTATAGTTGTGGAGCAGTAACCGAAAATGTTTCAAAAACGAGGAAAAAGTATCGTTCCTGAGGCCTTCCGTGGCGTGCGCTGAGCATATAGTAAAGTCATACAAAAATGCCCTATGGATGAATTGTTTATCTTAACAATATCTTTAAAAAAGTTCGCAAGAGCATATATCTACCTATTATAGTTTACCCATAACAATCGTTTTAATGATTTAGATGTTTGCTCCAAAGTAATCTTCTATATTAATAATTTCGTCAAGGGGTACGGTAGACTCGATTAAAACCTTACATGAATAATAAAACATCAAAAAATAATGATTTCGAGTCGACAACATATATCCGCAAAATTCGGATTGTCGAGTATTTTGCTAAATTCAAAATGTGTTGACAGACGAATCACAGTCACCATCTTGCCGGAATTGAGTGAATATTATCAAAACTATTTTTCTTCAGTCATTGACGTTTCGCGGAAACATTGTTTTTGACACATTTTTTATGATATACTCTTTCAGGGCGATAACAGATACTGATGAAGAATAGATAATATAATTTTATAAGGACCTTTGCCAAATTCTAGGATTAGTACTCATTGCAATTTGTTTTGTTGATTGATGTTCCTTAATTTTAAATGTTAAAAATTTATTGTATAAAAACTTTTTGCAATTTTTATTCACTAGATTTATTAAACTCAATGAAAGAATCTATGTCCTGTTTAATCCTTTAGTATTCCTTGAAGAACCGATGACTACGGAAATATTTACCTATATTTTGCTCCTCGATGTTTATTATGAATCACATCTTACCCGAGCCAAGCCGGGTTCTTATCTAAATATATAAAAGGAGAAACTGACTGACTGACTGACTGACATATCGACGCACAGCCTAAACGGCTAAACGTAGGCACTTGAAATTTGGACTGGACGTAGCTTAGGTACCGTAGAGGTGCACTAAGAAAGGAATTCTCGAAATTCTCACGGGAACGGGAATAATCGGGAAAATCCTTTTGTATGAAAAATCTAAACCGCTGAAGTTAGATGCTGTAAATTTGGCATGCAGGTACCATAGTAAACTTAAAGCTTAGGTGAAACAGGATATTGAAAAATTCTTACGGGAACGAGAGTTAGCAGGATAAACTTTTATATGTTAAATCCTGTAGTCCACGCGAACGAAGTCGCGGGCACAGCTAGTAATTATATAATTATGTGCATTTGAAATTTTGAAATAACGTATTATTTTTAAAAGTTGTTCTTTATGATTCGCGTAAATATGTTCCTCTTAACAAGGATAAATGCAAAATATAAAATAAAAAGTGTCAAATCAGTCTTCTAAGAACGGCTCCGGTATAATTATCTAGTTATTTGTCTTTTATTACCTAAAATAATTGAATTATAAAAAGAAAACGTAAAATTTCCACTCTGTATTACGCTTTTACAAGGTTACGCCGTTTGACACGTTTTCATAGTGACATAGTGGGTAATACTCACCAGGTATTTTTAAAAATAGGATGAAGGATTTAATAAGTATTGTATTTTAAAAATAAATATATTTATAAATAAGGAACTTAAATTCAATCTTTTGGATGTGAATTAATGTTTTTAATAAAAATTTGTTATAATTAGACCTTGCTTGGTTATAAAGTGGAAATAACTGTTACTTATATACTTCGGCAATTTTACCGTTGTCCCTCACTAGTGCCTTTGAGTATAAAGCCACTGGAGATGCCATAACGTCAACGCTTCTAACAAATTTTTTCGCCACTTTTAGCGGGGGCGAGGTAAACACGTACAGCACACCACCAAAAAATTAATAACTCAACAGACACAAATTTTGCTGTAACGATAAACGCACACTACAAAAATGTTCAACACTTCAAACAATACACGCACACAAACAAAGTTTTCACGTAACTACGCAACACACATACGAAAAAAATAGTGATGACACAAAGAATAAAATAAAATCAGTTTGGTGAATGAACTGAACTATCTTGTACTGATTATTGTAATTCAATAACATTTTGTGGGATCTTATTAAACAATTTTGTGCTTAAACCCAAGAACGACTTTCCAGTCTTTTGAAGCCTGAGCCTTGAAACGGCAAACTTATGTTTATTACTGGTGTTAAAATGGTGAGGATCCGATATTAAATGATTGTTTGTTCTTGTAAACATATAAGATACAGTCCAAAATGTACTGAGAGGATACGGTTAAAATATCTATGTCTTTAAAAATATCTCTAAGTCACAGAATTTCTTTTCATTTTCAGACTAAATTTCAATATCGTATGACCAGAGGAAAGAAAAGTAATTTTTCTAATTCATCTTACAAGATTTAAATATAACATATGTTTAGACCTTGTATTTAATTCAAAATTAAAGTAAAAAACGGATTATACAACTGACTGCAGGGAGTGAATGATTCATTCAAATGTCGAGTCGCTTTTTTGACTTTGTGACATCACTAGCCCCCGTACCACTGTATTCTTGTTTATTTTTTTCTGTCGTTTACGTATCGCAACGACTTTTTATTTAAATGGCAATTCTTCTTAAATACACGTTTAAAAGTTAATAAAAACACTTAGATATGATACTAAACTCGCTCTTGTTGCGAATTTGAGCTCTCGATCGCCTTTTACATGAGAATACTGCACAACTAACTATTTTTCAAGAGTAACGTCACGCGACAGGGATCAATGCAAAATGGCGGTGGTGCAGCGACAAGTAGTTTTATTAAACGTGTTTGAACAGTTTACCAATGTACTTTGCCGGAGGGGGTCGCCAGTGTAAGGCATCTCCAGTGGCTTTATACTCAAAGACTAGTGCAGTCAGTCTGACATGTAGCAAATCGGCCAACTTAGAGCGGCTCTGGTATAGCGAGGTTGTCATTTGACATTGACATTATAATAAACATGAATCGGTGCAGGCAGTGAGATATTTACCGTAAAACAGTACAAGTTCATCAAAATAAGATTTCATGCAATTACTACCATTGTCAATAACGAAATACTTGTTTTTGTGTAGAAATTATTGGCTGAAATGACTTTAAAGTTATTAGGTTTAGTGTTTATGTCAAGTTTCCCGTTTTTATTCACGCTC
Source organism: Maruca vitrata (assembly GCA_039566165.1). NCBI lineage: Eukaryota > Metazoa > Arthropoda > Insecta > Lepidoptera > Crambidae > Maruca > Maruca vitrata. Next base: position 9,372,545 of record CM076912.1, on the reverse strand, counting down.
AACGGCGATTTTGTTTTCGATGATTCTGAAGCAGTTGTGAAAAACAAAGACGTCCGCTCTGAATCGTGGTTAGATTGCTTTAACAATGACTTTTGGGGAACCAACGTGAGAAGTAATTTGAGTCATAAATCTTACCGGCCCCTGACCATTCTTACTTTTAGGTGAAAACACAATTTCATTACCTAATATCCATAAAAAGATTAACAATTTTCTGAACAAAATCTTTCGTCCTGACACGTATATTTCTATTTTCAATCAATGCTTTTTTTTTTCAGGTTTAACTACTTTTTGAATAATGAAGAGTTATCAGCATTTCCATTCAAATTGACCAATTTGTTTTGCCACATTTTATGCTGTCTACTTGTATGGCTCACATTCAAAAGTATTCTCAATTCACTGCAAGTACATAAAAGGAGTAGTACTGCCATTGACATCAGCTACTGGGCTGCATCACTCTTTGCAGTCCACCCCATCCATGTTGAAGCAGTGTGTGGTGTGGTGGGCAGGGCAGATTTACTATCTGGAGTGACATTTTTTTTATCATTTTTATTCTATCAAAAATCAACTGTAACTCAAAAAAGTTCATGGATCTATCTTAGTCTTTGTATAATTACAGCTACAATATCTATGTTATTCAAGGAAAATGGCATCACAGTGCTGGTAAGACTTATAAGAAATTGTCTGTTCTTTCACAAATAGTATTCCATAATGACATAATATCTTTTCCAGGGTTTCTGTTTATTTTATGATCTCATATTTATAGAAAGAAAAAGGAAGAAAAAAGAAAATATACTTAAAAGGGAAAATTTCAGTTTCCTACTGAGATTTTCGACTACCATCACATGTATAATTCTTATATTATATGCAAGATGGATTGTGATGGGTAGCACCAAACCAGAGTTTAAACCTATTGACAACCCAGCTGCTTTTTCAGAAAATATTTTTTCAAAGGTATAATGGTTTGAATAAAAACACTGAAATTCATAAGGCTTAAATTAAATCTGCACTGATATAAAAGAAGTTTAATCTTTTCAGATAGCATCATTTAATTACATTTATTCTTTGAATTTTCTACTAGTTTTATGGCCTCAATGGTTGTGCTATGACTGGTCAATGGGGTGTGTGCCAATTGTACAAAAAGTCCTAGACTTCAGAATACTATTGCCCATATTAATGTATCTGTACTCAGGTTTATTCATTGCTGCATTAATTTTGGAGAAATATACAAAAACAACTAAAAGGTAAACATAATAATATATTTGGAAAGTTTAGGGGTTAAACTTCCATGTAGTGTTCACGCAAATAATTGAGAATACTATAACAATTTACCTTATAAGGTACCTACTAAAAAAATTTTGCTTTACATATACATATTGTTTAAACCGAACGAACTTTTTTGTTTTTCAGGGTTCTTGTTCTGAGTGCAGCATTGATAGTCATCCCTTTTTTACCAGCTTCAAATATATTTTTCCCAGTTGGGTTTGTGATAGCTGAAAGAATTTTGTACATTCCCTCTGCTGGGTTCTGTCTATTGGTCACTGTTGGACTAAACAAATTAATATCAAAATTCAACCGTTACAAAGTTGGTATTCAATTGAATGATCATTAAAAGTTCTAAAAAAAGATATATTTTAACAACCACATTTTTGCAGATCATATTTATATTTCACATTTTGCTTCTGGTTACTTTTGGATTACAAAGTTGGAAAAGATCTTATGACTGGCAGAGTGAACACCAATTGTTCATGAGAGGTCTCTCTGTCTGTCCTCTCAATGCGAAAGTACATTACAATGTGGCTAAAGTTGCAGATGCACATAACAACACAAATTTAGCTTTATATTCATACAAAAATGCTATCAGGTAAGGAATACAGTGATGTTTTATCATAATAAATGAATATAATTGTTTTGCTTAGGATGATACAAATAAGTATGGCACCAATTAGTTATTATTACATACACCTACCTACTTAATATTTTTATTTTTCAGACTTTATCCGGAATATTATCAGGCTATGAACAATCTGGCCAATTTATTGAAAAACCAAAGGAAATTCTCAGAAGCTGAATTTTATTTGAGAAGTGCTCTTAGATACAAGTTAGTTAACACCTCTGATTACGATCAATGCCTGCTCTACTATGTACATACAGAATATGTACGCTTTTAAATATGTGTAAATATTTTAGAACATCCTTACTAATACATATTATAAATCCGAAAGTAACTCTGTCTGCCAGTCTGTCTGTCTGTCACACATAGAGTAAGTACTGGACCGATTTAAATGAAATTTGATACAGATATAGTCCAGAGCCTAGGAAAGGTTATAGGCTACTTTTTAACCGACTGCGCTATAAGGAAGTAATTTTTTTGCCCGTTAAACGTCTCTACGCCGACGAAGTCGTGGGCGGATAGCTAGTTCTAAATAATTGCTCCTTTTTTATAGGCAAGATTTCCCTGCAGCATGGATGAACTTAGGTATTATCTTGGCTAGCACTAAAAGACTCGATGAATCTGAGATTGCATACAAAACTGCATTAAAATATCGAAGGGTCTATCCTGACTGCTTTTACAATTTAGGAAACTTGGTAAGTATTGATGGAAGTCTAATATCTGTGCCTGACTCACAAGTCTATCTCACGTAATTGACCTTGTTGCTAAGCAATGCGTGATATTTAGCAACACTTACAGATCTTTTAACCAAATATGTAACCCTATTCATAAAGTCCAAGAGGTGGGGTGGGGAGACAAGTGGCAAAATCCTATAGCTGTCTAAGAACCATACATGGAAAATTGTATTGCTAAATATTAATCAAATGTTAAGAAAAATTAAAGTTGACCATTTACTAAAATTAATTGCGTATCCTAAAAAACATTACATTTCAACAAAGGTTTGTTATTTTCCGAGAGTTGATAACCGGTTCGAAAACCTCGTTTTCGTTCTTAGATAACTTCCAAATTTTGCCGCTAGAGGCGCGTGAATAATCTTTGCTTCGCCATTAAAACATGTGGGACCCTTTGAGTTTATATTTATTAACCTTTTTCCATTTCAGTATCTTGAAATGAACAGAACTCATGAAGCTATGGAAAATTGGTTGCATGCTGTTAATTTAAATTCGAAGCATGTTTTAGCATGGACGAATTTAATTGCTCTATTAGATAATACAGGTCAGTTTAGTAAAAGTATATGAAGTCTCCATTAGTAAATAGTTTTATTTGTTGTTTTAATGCTATTAAGCGCTCATGTAAAGTTTAAAAACTGAAATAATGTGAATTGATTGGATCATTAATGTGTATTTATAAATATTTCAGTAGCGCTACCATGAGTTTAAAAGTGACGGGCTCGAATCGCCTATGAAAAAATGTACAGCGCCCCTAGCGGTAACGCTAAGAACTAAAATGGAGCCCTTATTAATTTGATTTTCTTTTACAGAACAACTTGATAAAGCTATGGAAATTATACCTAATGTGCTCAAAGAGCTCCCTAATTCACCATCGATTAGTTTCGCCATTGCGAACATTTACGGCAAAATGGACCGCTTTGCCGAGGCAGAGCAGTATTTTCTAAAAGCTATTAAACTATTTGGAACAAGAACACAAGCTATTCACTATGCGAATTTAGGTAAAAAATATATAATATTTTATCGGAGTTCAAAAATTATGATTGTTAATTTTCTATGTAGTAGGCAGATAAGTATTTATTAGCTGTAAGTTCCAAATATTAAGTCTATTGGAAGTGTATTATTACTTCAATGATCTTACCTACGTTCAATCGAAGAACATACCTACCATATTAGTTTGTGTCTCATGCACCAAGAATCTTCTGGGTGAGAGCCATCCGCTCCCCAGCAAGTCCGGTGATGATGACGAGGCGTGGTACTGCAAGCCATCATCATATGTCAGTTAGGGGAAAAAAACCACTAAGAATCGTGGCTTCCATTCCCATTCGGGACAAATATGACGTGTCTGATGAACATCTGTGTTTGTTCTGTGTCTGCATGACGTGTTATTTATCTATTTAAGTTTTGTACGTATTACCACGGTTGTTTCTGATTTCCGTAACTTATAAGTAAGTGCTTAGCCTTAAAGCTACTTTTGGTCCATGATCAGATCAAAGTAAGCATGTAGTGATATTTATTTATTACTATTTATAAGAATTCAAATACCTATACCAATGTTTTTTTATTTCTACAGGAGTTTTATATCACCGATGGAAAAAATACACTTTTGCTGAAGCTATGTATAAAAATGCTTTAAAAATCGATCCGTCATTCGTAAGCGCAATAAGAAATTTACAAAGAGTGCAGAAATTTATAAATTAATAAAGAACAGACAATTTTTTAGTTATAGTTTTACTTACATACCTAATCGACAATCGTCCTTTCCATAAATAATAATTATGATTAAAGCTGTCCTACCATAAAAGATTATTATGATAAAGAAAGATGTTTGGCCCCTCCAATTGAAAACATTCAAGTCTGAGAATATGCATAAACGTCATGTACATCCTTACTAATATTATAAATCCGAAAGTAACTCTTGTCTATCTGTGGGGCTACCATGAGTTTAAAACTTACGCGCTCGATATCGCCTACGTATATATGTCTATGAAAAACTTGTACAGCGCCGCCTGGTGGTTACGCGAAGAACTACAATCGGCCATATGAAAAAAAACAACTCGATAGGTTTTTAACGTACGTAAGTTAACGATAGCCAACTCATGGTAGGCCCTCAGTGTCTGTCTGTTTGTCTGTTACGCTTTCACGCATATAGTACTGGACCGATTTAAATGAAATTTGGTACAGATATAGTCCAGAGCCTAGGCAAGGTTATATACTTTTAACCGACTGCTCTATAAGGAAGTAATGTTTTACCCGTTAAACTTCTCTACGCGGACGAAGTCGCGGGCGGCCACTAGTATTCTATATAATTATTGGAGCTTAAGAGCTTTGAGAAGTGCGTGTCGACAAGTGTAATAATTATTAAATCGATAACAGTATTCACTACATTAAGTAAAATCTGCATAAAGACTTGAAGAAAAGTGTGTACTATCTTCATCAACATTTCAGGGCTTTAGGACCTGGTATCTATGAAATGAATTTACTTGTGGATTAAGTGGTCCTCTATTCAATCCTAACAAAAAGGGATTTTTATTTTACATTAAGGGATATTTAGTAAATAATTGTTTAAAACATTATTGCAAATTAATAAAACTGGGAATCGGAAAATAAAATACGGCCTATAAAGTGGAGCGAACCGAACGCTATATGAAAACCGGATTAGCCAGTGCCTACCAATAGTACCAATGACTAAGGAAATTTCCTTTGTCATTTGTGCCTACGCTACGGCCATACCGATTATATTTTAATGATTAAATTTATTTAAAAATTAAAAAACCTATTAACAATTTCATCCTTTGAGTATAAAGCCACACTCAAAGCGGCACATCTCGTTCCAAAATTGTAACGATTATATAATTTGGAGCACTCACACACACACTGGCCGTATAAGTGCTAAAAATTTAATATGTATTTTTTAATTTTTAAAAAATTATCTCATATTATATCTCTCTAAATCAACACTGTAACAAAGAATCTACATTGAGTACTTCGTTACAGATGAGGCTGTATAAGATAGATATTTTTTGCAAACCCAGAAGGGGACAGTAATAAAAAAACAATTGTCACTGTCAAAAATGTCTCCAACGAGAGTCTAACTGGATGCGGTATAATTTCGAAGTACACATATTTAAAAATACATATTACCTAGTTCCAAAAAATTCTCCACAATGGAATTCTGTCCTCAGCTTTCAGCCTTTCAAGGTTTAATTATATCTGCTGATAATGTCCATCCTTTTTCGAGGCTTACTTCTAAAGGCGGTAAGAAAATATTAAAAGTTCATGTAGTCAATGTTTTTATTATTATTTAATCAAAGAAACTGAATGAATTGATAAATAGTCATACAATTTTAATAGGATTTCATATTTTTAATTACTTTTTTACTACAAAGGATACCAATTTTATGATTTTACTGCAAATGTATAGGAGTCAGAGGGTATTCAAATCATCATATCTTTATAGCATAAATCTGTAACTGGTTGATACTCATAGAAGATAAATAAGATAATCTATTATGGGGGGAATGCAATAGAATTCAAAACAGAACCTTGTATTTTTTAAAAATAGGTTCTTATTTAGTAAAGAAAAATCAACTGTTCAATTTAATAATTAATTAACAATGCTAGCATTTTAATATTTTCTATAATGTTTATATATTAATATTTCTATGTCAATAATCTTTCAGGAAATGAAGAAAAAATACAATATGTAATAGACACAATTACAAAATTTTTGGAAGATGGGCGATATTCAACTGAAAATGGAGTTATTGAAGCATCAATACCTAAAGTGCGAAAATTTGCATTTTTCATTATTTTAAATTCAGATCTTTCCGTTTTGTCTGATATGACAGATTTGGAAGAAATTGAACTTGTCATATGGACTATACCAACTATTCCCAAATGTCTAATGTGTGAATTGTTTTGGAGGCTTAAGTTTGATCAATTTGTTTATGAAGTGATTGCCTACAGTCACCCAGAATTAGCATCAGAAATAGCATCTGCATTTATAGATAATATCAAATACTACACACCTAGTGAATGTCTTACAAAAATTAATATTATTAGCTCTGCTCTCTATAAGCTGATCTGTAGAATCTATTTGTTCAATTTTTACCAAAATACTCTAGCGGATAAGTTGACAATGTTATTTAGCAATCTGCAAAAGACCATCAACTTTTTCACTGAACCTCCTAGACAAGAAAGACTAAACAGTCTTAGCAAAGATGATCAATACAAATATATAGGTAAATGTCTAAACACTATGCTCCTTTTAGTGCATGAATGCATGGAGGAATTCATGGGGTTACAGGAACTGGGCAGAGTAAGTGATCCCATTTACACGCTGACCTACAAGGCCAGTGTCACAAATAGCATCAGCTGTAGGCCTTGTGAATGCCCATCTCAAGATGTTCTCGACTGCCTTCACAAATGCCACACTGCCCTGCTTGATAAGTGCCAACAGGTAGTAATGAGTGTCAGTGTGGACATTTTCTGTGCTTGGAGTGAGTTTGAGGAAAACGGCAAAAGCACACAACAAAGAATTGGAGAACTATGTCACAAAGTCCGTGCCAAACTGTTAACTATTAGTAGTGTGGCAGAGCACCCATTATTAGGTATGTTAGAACAGATTTCATGTAAGCCTGAAGACCTAAATGATGTTATCAGAAACTCTGACATGGACACAATAGTGGAAAACATTAACAACAGTGAAAACAAGGCAACATGGCTCAGAGCTCTCCTCCAGAAGGATCAACTGTACAAAGACCAAAGTCTTATAAACTGTGTCATTAAGAACTTACAACTTTTAAATGAGGAAGAATGTTACAATACATACAAAAATGTAAAAAACTTTATGAAAGAAAATTCTGAAAATAGAGATTTGGATTTATTTGTTGTTAAGCTCTTTCAACATTGCAATTTGGATACCAAATATGAAATTCTCAATGAGATTTTTACTAATAAGTGTTTTGTCAATATGCCAGATACTGATGCATTTGTAAGCATGATGACAGAGATCTTCAATAAGCTTATTGTTGCACCGGAAGCTGATCTAACAGATATCCTTTGTTTGTTCCTTCAAAACCCCCATAAGGTTTACACAAAGATTTTTGAGTTGGCCACAGAGAATTTACAACAAACAAATATAATGCTCAAAGTAATGAAACTGATTGAAAGATTTTCTAGTCATTATTACACTTCTGATACTGAGCCATGTGTTATAAGGGTAACACAAACTAGTTTTAGTCAGTTAGACTCTGAAGCAAAAATACACAACTTTATAAAGTTTATCTGTGCTCTGAAGAGTTCTAGCTATATTACAGGACCAAAGTTGCTTTTACTAATTATTATGCCAAACTTACATAAAGCACTAATAGATAAGGACATTGCAAGCCTTGATATACAGTGTAAGCTTCTGAAAGATGCATATACATTGGAAGAATTGATGGAATTCAGAGCGCCTTTGCTGGCGATGCTGGGCCAGATACTGGACACTGTTCGGTGGAAGATCAACACATTTGTGCCTCTTGCCCCGGCTACATTACAGCTGGCCCTAGATTTACAAATGTCTCTCTTTAACACATATGATTCTGGAATACCTGGTAACATTTTTGTCTATTATTTATGTTTTTTTGTTTTGAAAATGTCAATTTTCAGTATGTGAATGTTTATAATGTTTTTCAGAAAATGAATGCAGCTGGCTTAAAAGTAAAATGAGAAATTTACATCCACTGAACATGTATTATTATAGAAAGCTATGGAACCCTCCTGGAAATAACATTGTAGAAGTTGTCAGTGGGATGAATGTTCATGTGGGCATGGATATGGAACAGCTGGTCTCATGGTTAATACAGGTAATATTGGATTTAATGCTAATACAATAAAAAAAAAGTCTTTCAATAAAGCAGATGCTTTATTGAAAGACTTTTTTTGCCTCGATTTGCGATGTAGTTTTCTTTCAGCAATCACATTATTATGTGATTACTTATGCTACCAAACATAAAATAATTTCCCAAATTACTTATTTTAAGGTTTAAGTAAATACTAACAATTAAACTACTTATTTTAGGTCATATGTTCAACTACACAGCAAGAATGGTCCAATATATGGGACGGTCTAAGTATGTTTGGCGACGGGAAAATATTAGAAGTGTTTCATAACTCAATCATGTTGATCACTCTGACAGAAAAGGCGTATAGCTCAGAATCCAAGTGGGCCTGTGTTTTGTACTACTACAGAAATTTTGTCTATATGATGAGGGTAAGTGCTTTAAAAGTATAGTAATCTAAGAGAATGGGCGTAATATAGAAATAGAAAATGTAAATATAACCAATCAATTAATTATGTATTAGAATCGTTTTTCCATCTATTTGTAAGATAACTAAGTCGTTGCAAACTCATAGGTAACAAGTTGGATCATCTAATAATTTCCCCTTTTCTTAGTAAGAAAAGACACTAAGAAATGGATAGGTAAATCTTTTTACTTATTGGGCGGATATTACTATATATAAAAAAAAATTATGTCCAATACAAAATTGCTAAATCTCATTTTTTTCTATTTTTAGTACAAATATTTCAAAGAACCTCTCACGGATAGCCAAGTGTCCAGTGTCGTGATAAGAATGGTCGTCACTATGCAAATTGTACCAGAAAATAGAATAGAAGATCTATCCACTGTTCTGCTACCACTCTTCGCGTACTTTGCCGAGAAAAAGAGTCAATTTAGTTTCGACATTGCCGAATATTTGAATAGAAAGTTAAAAAATTCAAAATTTACAGATATTCTCATGAAAGTATTCACAGATGCTACCGTTTAATATTCTTAATAAAAATCTTCGGTAGAGAACGGCATTTTTATTTTATTTCGATACCCTTAGACGCACATTCCTTCCATGCTTCCATGCATAGAGTCCTTCCATGCTGGCCTGGGAGAGTCCTTCCATGCTGGCCTGGGAGAGAAAGAAAAACATAGAATGTGCCAGCCCCATCTCCACCCAGGGGTGTCGTAAAAGCCGACTGCGGGAGTTCTGCCCGGCGAACTTTATGAGAGCCAAGAGCACCGGTACGGTGGACGGAACACCACCAACAAGTGCATTCCCAAGGAGGGTTGGTGTCAGGCAGGCGGCCGACCGTAAAAGTTTTGCCACACCTTAATGCAACATGGACAGTATGAATGGGAACATGTTGTGCGATAGGGTTAGGGCGTACCCCACAGGCGACGCGCAAGGGCAGCACCCGGCCCCTGTGGGAAATGGACAAGGGTTGTTGCTTCACCCCGGGCGGGAGCAACGTAAGAAGCGAGCCCGGGAAGTAAGAATGAGAATGGCATGCTGGAATGTAGGAACGATGACTGGCAGGGGAAGAGAATTAGCAGACATATTAGAAAGAAGACAAATAAACGTGGCGTGTCTGCAAGAGACGAAGTGGAAGGGTAGAAAAGCTAGGGAAATCGGGGCAGGGTATAAGTTTTTCTACTGTGGATGTGATGGTAAAAGGAATGGAGTGGGAATAGTACTCGATAAGGAGTTGAAAAAATGTGTGATGGATGTTAACAGAGTGAATGATCGGATTATAATGATTAAGGTGATGATTGAAGGGTCAGTTCTGAATATAATGAGTGTTTATGCGCCGCAAAGCGGGTGTGATGATGTAGTGAAAGAGAAGTTTTGGGAAGATTTTGACGATGTAGTGATGGGCATCCCACTCAGTGAGGAAATATATATCGGAGGGGATTTTAATGGCCATGTGGGAAAAATGAAAGAGGGGTATGAAAGAGTACATGGGGGATGGGGCTTTGGAAGCAGAAACACTGAAGGGGATATGTTACTACAGGCTGCTACCGCTTTTGATTTGGCCATCGTCAACACATATTTTGAAAAGCAAGACCAACACCTAATTACCTACAAAAGCGGGAGCCATAACACCCAAATAGATTACTTTCTACTTAGGAGGAAAAGTATCAAGGTAGTCAAGGACTGTAAGGTTATTCCCGGAGAACCTTTAGTAACCCAACATCGGCTTCTTTTGTTGGAAGTCAAAATAATAAAAAAGACGATGCGTAAGCCCAAGCCCCCTCCAAAAATCAGATGGTACATGCTAGAAAAAGAGGACTGCGCGAAAGAATTTCGAAAGCGTGCGAGTGAAAAAATTATGGAGATGGATGATGAAATTAAACTCAAATCTGTGAATGAATGCTGGAATGAAATGGCTGAGTGTATGCGAAGTGTGGCAAAAATCGTGTGTGGGGAGACGAAAGGGAAAGGAAATATCGAAAAGGATACATGGTGGTGGAATGAAGAAGTACAGAAGGTTTTGAAAGAAAAGAAGTATGCGTTTAAAGATTGGAAAAGTGGGATAGATATTGACCCTGAGGTGAAAGAGCAGAAAAAGAAAACGTATGAAGAATGTAAAAAGAAAGCTAAAAGAGTGGTTGCTATTGCTAAAGGTAAAGCCCAATATAAATTATACCAATCTCTGGAAAGTCCTCAAGGACAGAAAAACCTTTACCGTTTAGCGAGATTGCGAGAGAGGAATGAAAAGGATGTAGCCCATATTAGATGTATAAAGGATGAAAGTGGAAGGGTTCTGACAGAGGATGAAGAAATAAAACAGCGCTGGAAGGAATATTTTGAGAGGTTAATGAACGAGGAAAATACTTGGGATGGAGATTTAGAAAGCGTGGAAATAAATAGAGGTTTGGTTAATGAAATAAGTGTTGAGGAGGTAGGACTGGCTGTGAGAAGTATGAAAAATGGTAAATCTGTTGGCCCAGATTACATACCAGTTGAAGCATGGAAGGTTTTGGGAGAGGATGGATGTAAGTGGCTGGCTTTATTTTTCAATAAGTTGTTGCAAGACGAGACGATCCCGACGGAATGGTGCAGCAGTTCGCTGGTGCCCATTTATAAAAATAAGGGTGATGTGCAAGAATGCAACAACTACCGAGGAATAAAGCTTATGTCACACAGTATGAAAGTTTGGGAGAAAGTAATAGATAGAAGAATGAGAGAGGAATGTGAGGTTACCCACAACCAGTTTGGTTTTATGCCAGGACGGGGGACAACAGATGCAATTTTCGCTTTGCGCCAACTATGTGAGAAGCATCGTCGTGCGCATAAAAACCTCCACATGGTTTTTATTGACCTCGAAAAAGCGTACGACCGTGTCCCCAGAAAAGTCTTGTGGTGGGTTTTGCATAAGAAAGGCGTGCCTGGGAAGTATGTAAGGTTGGTGCAAGGGATGTATGAAGGAGCGCGCACGAACGTCCGATCCGAAGCCGGCGTTACAGACGAGTTCAATGTGGCTGTTGGTTTGCACCAGGGATCGGCTTTAAGCCCTTTCCTGTTCCTCCTGGTAATGGATGTTTTAACATCAGACATACAGGAGGAGGCACCCTGGTGCATGCTGTTTGCCGACGACATTGTTCTGGTCGGAGAAGATGCAGCTGAGGTGCAAAGCAGACTGGGAAAATGGCAAGAAAAATTGGAGAGAGTTGGCTTGAAAATAAGTCGCACCAAAACAGAACATCTGTTTTGCGGCTTTGGCGACTCTTCCAGTTTTTCTCCAATTGCCTTAGATGGTGTAACCCTACCGGTCTGCTCCGACTTTAAGTACTTAGGCTCACTTTTCCAAAACGACGGCAATATTGATCGAGATGTTAAGAATAGAAGGAATGCTGGATGGATGAAGTGGCGACAGGTCTCGGGAACAACTTGTGACCCACAAATGCCCCTCAAACTTAAAGGGAAAATTTACAAAACGGTCATCAGACCTGTCGCGATGTATGGATCTGAGTGCTGGGCAATGAAAAAGACTGAAGAGAGGAAGGTGCATGCAAATGAGATGCGTATGTTAAGATGGATGTGTGGAGTAACAAGGTTGGATAGGATTAGGAATGAATATATAAGGGGAAGTCTGAAAGTTGCACCTATTTTAGAAAAGATGAGAAGTGCAAGGTTAGCTTGGTACGGGCATGTTATGAGGAGGGAAGAAAGCCATGTAACTAGAAGGGTGATGAGTATGAATGTCAATGGACGTAACGGTAGAGGCAGGCCGAAGAAGACATGGATGGATTGCGTGAGAGATGATATGGGAGTGAAGGGAGTAGACACAGAGCTGACGAATGATAGGCCCGAGTGGAAGAAATACACATGTTGCGCCGACCCCACTTAGCGTGGGATAAGGGCAGGAGAATGATGATGACCCTTAGACGCACATTAACAGACTTGTGTAGGTAGTTTGTAAAAGTAGTGTTCAACATTTTCAATGAAAACATTTTGATGTTACAATAATAATATCAATATCAAAAAAAAGTAACTACATAGTAGGTAAGTGTTGCAGGTTGTTTTGTTTTTATGAGCCCCCTCTGTCTGGGATATTCCATCCCAGGCAGAATTTTCAGTTTTCTAATAACATGTAACCATGACAGTTTAAAATTGAAATAGGTCTGAAATGAAACAATTAAAAATATGTGTTAATATATTCATAATTATTCATATTATAATATACATGCGAAAAAAAAAAATGTTATCCTATAGGTAATATTGTACGGGAGTGACGAGAATTTGGCGAGGCCTATGTCCAGCAGTGGACTATGATGATGATGTGTAAATAATTTACTGCCGTACACAAATCAGGAGCAGTCCATAAGGGCCGTGTGTGTGTTGGTTAGATGAAAAAGCAACTTAATTTTTTTAGTTTTATAACTATAATTATAGAATTATACTTAATTAAAATAGGTAATATGTTTTTTATAAAGAATCAAACCAGCCTCCCAGGATACCTAACTCCACATGAAAAATCTTCCTTCTTCAATAAAAAAAATCAACACAATCCTGGTGTTGCTATGGAGGTATTGCTGTTTTGTACTCAAACATAACAGCCTCTGATCTTGTGTTAAGTAAATGTTATAATAATATTATCTGTGCCTACTATTGCTTCTCCCTGTCCGGTGGGCACCAGGTGGCCTACTGACTGAATTTCCTTTCCCGGGGACTTTTTTGCCATAGTTGGCACAGGAATAGCCAAGTTGCTGGCACATTTGGCATGACTGCCTTTGATGTTCTTGGGTGCTATCTTTGCCACTGTGCGTCAAGTCGCCAGGAACTAGGTCCCTCTGAAATAGTCAAATATATTTAATGGATACCTTTAAAATAACTATCAAGCCAATTTACTATTTCTAATTCACAGTAGGTTGGTCTATTAGACCAGTGGCGATAAGGTTTTATAAATGTAGTACTTTAACTATTCCTATCAACACTTACCAAATAATAACTATTGTATTCACTTCCAGAGATTTAAAAACACCTATCTTCTAGGAAAAAATCTTCAGAAAGTAAATATTATTTGATTTAGCGACAGCGACCTTATTACACGCAGGTCCGACCGATTTCAGCCATGGCGGCCGATCTCAATTGAGATCAGCCAAGTGCGCAGGACATATTATAGTGCACAAGTGTACGCGCAAACACAAGTGCACTCTCTATTCCCTTACTCTCATAATTCGGTGAGACGGCTATCCGACATGACCGATGAGAGATCGGGCGCAGGACCACCGGCTTAACGTGCTTTCCGAGACACGGGCGTTCAACCGCCAACTTCCTAACTCCGGGCTGAGTAATTTCATTACAGAAAAACTCACACAAATTTTGCCCGACCCCGGACTCGAACCGGGGACCTCTCGGTCCTAACGCAGCACTTGCTACCAATAGACCAACGAGGCAGTTAATTTAAACTGCCTCGTTGATTTATTGGTAGCAAGTGCTTGATTTTAACGAGGATTGTGTTGAGTTAAGGCACGCAGGTATTACGTACCTGATAATGCGGGTATACAGGAATCTGACAACGCTTGCACAGTTGGTAAGCGCGAGCCCAGGATAAGCGACTCGACCAAAATCGACCACAGGAAGAACACTTATACTCCCCATATTGAGCCCTCAACTGATTCTAGAAATAATACAAAAAAGATAAGATTAAGTACAAAGACAAAAATAAAAGCGTGTTAGCATGCTTCAAATAATTTATTAGCCCGACCCGTGAGTCCGACGAAACCAGGATCTTTTCCAAGTGTTATTAACGTTACAGGACCTATATACGTAGATACTTCAAAAACTTACGAAAGTTGTACTCGATCTTGAGGGCCGCGCGATACATATTTGGCACACATTGTCAATGAAGACCAAATTGTTTACAGCTCTCCGGTTACATTGTAGGCAGCGTTCTCTATCCTAAAACATCAGACAATTAATACATTATTATATTAGAGTCAGCCGTCAAACGTCCGTTTTTAAAATACAAAATATTTAACATGTTTCATCTAATGACACTTACCTCATTAGACCAAATACAGCCCATTGTTTAGTGACGACGAAAACTAAAAATATGAAAGTAGTTTCAATAAATCGTCAGATATCAAAACACTATTTTTCATGGATTGGATTCATTTTATTGGTACTTATAGGTGGGCTATTGCGTATTACTTACCTCTGTAAAAGCAACATACAGAAGGTTTTCCTACAAACACAGCTAATTAAAAGGAGCTAAGAGCACTGCTTTACGTGTTTACGTCATTTAAATATTTTTTTTAACTTCTACCTGCGCCTCAGTGCGGGTAGAGAAAGAAAATTATGGTAGGTAGGTAAGTAAGGTATCTGGACTTTATCAAAATGAAAGTAATAATCTTCTGTCAATGAATTTGATCGTAAGTTCGCTTAGATTGAAGACAATGGAACAGTGAGAGTGAACTTGGTCATAGTCGCTGCCCAAATGCTGTGCCTAGCGAAATCCGCACAACGGTGTAGTATCTTTAAATGTGTCCATAATAACATGACAATTTAACTAAAAAAGAAAAAAATCTAGATTGGCGCAGCGACCAAAACGAATCTTGGCCTCTACAAGACTATTTGGATAATAATAGTGTTGCACAAAATCCACATTTCTTCTATACCTACAAATTTTAATAATAAAAATGTAACGGGTCGCTATCTGTACACAGAAGATATACGAAAAAATATATTATAAGAGACCTTTATCACAATTAATAAATACAAGAAACTTTATGATATGACGAAAAACTTCAAAGGTCACAGTTCAGGCAAGCAAGATGGAAATTTGCCCGATGAGGTCGAAGAAGCAGAAGGCCCACTGTTTGTGTTGAATAAAACATTAAATTTCCATATCTTGCCTTAAAAATATCATAAAATATGATAATCAATTATCTTTTTAATAATATTACTATGTACCAGTAAAGTAAGTAGGTAAAGCCTGTTATAGGTGTGAAAATGATTTTTAATTTATTTATATTCATTTATAGATGGAATTTCAAGCGTCATTACAAAATTGTGTTATACAGTGAGTCACTGACTTAAGTTGTACATATTAGGTATCTGTCATGCTTAGGGGACTCCCCATATCATAAATTGCAAATTTCCGCCCTGCTCTGGTGGACAGGACAAGGCACTAGGTAAGTAGGTATTGATTGATAAGGCTGCACTTAGGGATAGGTGTTTCGAAATAATAATCATGCTGATTTATACTCTTTATTCGTGGAGCGTAGGTACTGTTTTCTTCGCCTCTTAGAAAAGTTCGTCGTTTGCGCAGGCCATTAATAAGATGTCAATATTTCGAGGTTTGTCAAAATTGTCAGTTGAAAATAATAACAATCCCATATTTGTTGGAAATGTTGATAACGTTTTGTGGTTGTGATGAATCCGAGGAAAAATCTCATTTTGATGAGGATCAGTTCCCCAATTCCAATCAAATATGGGGAATGATTGGCACAATATTAGCCACTGTGGCTTTCTGGGTGTTCTACACAAAGGTATCTATAGATATTGAAGTGAACATACTGAATCACCTAAAATAAACGCAATAGCTATTTGGATTGATAGTATCAGAATAAGTGACTACAATAACTTACTCACATACCTACTTATGTTATAATATACAGAAGTAAAAGCCACGTTTCTGAAAATATTTTTGTAAGAGTACCTGTATGAGAGTACCTACCTACACATTCTTATTTCATGCCTGCAGTAGTAGTAAATCAAAGATTCAATTTTTAAAAAAATCTAAATATACTTAGTAGAATTTGTCCCGAAAAATAAATAACCTGTCTCGGTAAAGTCTGCGTTTCATGCAGATAATTTTGGAGGATAGATCCTAATTGTGGTAGATCCACTATGCCTACAATACTTGTGATGTCCAATGATAGATAATTGACTCTCTTTCAGATTTTTAATACGAAGAGCCATGTACCGCAACATAATCCCGTTCCGCCGAGAGTACAAACGACTGCGCGCAAGGGACACATCTAGTGTACTATGGTACAATAATAAAACCATTTTCTATAAACTAAACATTTTATTGATATATTTTTAAACTAATATGGCTATTAAGCATAGAATATCTTTATAAAAATAATAATTCCATAAAGCATTGCCAAAAAAATATTAACAATTCAAATAGATAACAATTACATAAATGTAAATATAAATTCAGTACAATATAATAAAATTTACTATTGTCATTATATCATAAGCTTACTGTATAAAGTGATTTGTTATAACAAGTGCATAATAACTTGGTGTGTATACCTGGTCGAAATCAAATATTACAGGTAATATGAATATAAGAAAGTCATGTTCCTAATAATGTTCATTAGATCAGTCAGTCGTCAGGACTTATAAAATGGGGCTCTTAGGCTCGTCCATTAAAGTTCTCAAATTAGAGAAAATTATGGACGATAATACTATTTTATTGAAAGTCAAAATGTTCATACATAAAGCAAAATGCATAGTTTTAATTCAGTCTAATTTTGTTTCTACTTTCTGACGCGCTCGAGTATGTCATAAAAACTCTTCGCCGTCCCTATAAAATAAGTCTTACATTAGTTTAGGGTTATATTGCGACGAAGCTAAATAAAAAAAAGCTTGCACTATGTGCCCTATTTATAACAGTATACTTTAATTCCAAGTTAGGCTTACAGTGTGCGGCTGACTTTCTGTTGGCGATTCTAAGACTGCCTAAGAAAACCCAGTAAGCAATACGATATATGGATTTGGTGGAATTCTATTGCTGACCATTTTTTGTTCTCTACAGCTTTCTCTTTGGTGGATAGCCAGCCTTAGCAGCTTATCAGTCGCTAAATCATTGATCATCATCATCGAGATGCGAGCACGACACACCCTTCGTATACACAGTTCTGTGTACATCAAGTACTCCTAAATGAGAAATCACATACAAAAGAGTAAATGAACATTTTAGAAGACAGTCAGCCGTTAACTGTGAGACTAATATGGACATGACTTGAGTCTTAGTGTGTAACAAACATAATGATTCTTAAAGGGCTAGCTACTGCACTATCAGAATATAAAATATAATATAAACTCTATTCCAAGTAAATAGTCTTAATTTAAAGTCTTTACTCAAATATTTCCTATAAATAATGCCACAATTAAGGAACAGTCATTTATATAATAATAAACTCACTTAGAAGAACATAATGTTCATTACTATTAACTATTACAATATAATCTATAGAATTCTATAATGCGAACATAAGTATATTACTGTCGGAAGACTTTACATTTATATTAGGATTAGGACCAATTTATAGATTAGCTAAGTTGTGCTAATCTTTTAATTTATCTAGCTGCCACAAGTAGTAGAAAAACTTAACTGCTCATATTAGGTCCACACATTAGCTTCTGCCGTTTTTTTTTTAAAAAAACTAGATACATTTAATTTAAGTTGTCCAAATGATAGCTATTAGTATCTCCCATTTTTTCGGATAGCATTTGAATCCCACTTTGAAAAAATTGCACATCTTTTGAGATGATCCATGAATCAATTAAGTTTTTTAATCAGCCAGGATGTGTACCATTGATCGAAACAAGTGATAATCCGCGGGAACACTAATATCGACCTCACCATGGGTGTTTGAGACCTTTGATGAGCTCAAGCTGTTTGATTTGAATTTTCTGCTCTATATTAAAGCAGAAAATTAAAATCTCCCACAATTTGACTTGTAAGATGAATTTTAACCGAAAATAACTTTATGTTGCAGACACAAATCGATGAATACTGACGATGGCGTTATGTTGACAAAAAGTCAACATAACGCCATCAAAGTATTCCTTCCTCAGCTTATTTTATGAAATCTACGATCAATTTATATCTTGAGTACCACATACCGCTACAGACCCTATAACGAAACGGCGGGAGCAAAGTTGTAGACCTAACAAAGCTCTCAGTCAAACTAGTAAGTGAGATTCAGAAAATCGACTGTGTCCCTCGAAGGGATTTTCTTACACTCCTGGAGTAGGTACTTGTGTTCGTCGTCCACCTTGCCTCTCTTCAAGAGGTACACCAGCACATATTGGTACGGGAACACTGGGACTTGGTGACGCGCGAAGAAGCGCAGTTTAACACGCTCTATGATCTTCATGTCCACAAAGCAGTAGTCTGCTGAACAGCAGCTGCCTGGCGTCCTGGAAGCATTATATTGATTGGTTTTACTTAATTTGTATTTCTTTTTTTGCATAATATATGCATATGTCCACCAAGGTTCGATCGAGCCTACCGTAACATAGACCAGGCCTTAGACACCCACCCTGGCCAAAGGCGGGTTGGAAAAATTCACACAGCCTTAATTACTTCACAGGCATGGATAAGGCCTAGTTTAGCGTAGGCTCGAACCATTTTGTGGGGTAGTATTATGGGCTAAATCATACCTTTTACCATTAAAGTAGACCCCTGTCTGATAATACTTTCGCAAAAAATTACGATTTACCATTTTCGATGACATATAAACTAATTAAAATAACTAAAATATTACCTGGGGTCATATGTAATAGGCTTCGCCTTCAGCGCTTTGAAGACCATGTTGTAATATTGGCGGTACTTCCTCCTCATGATGAGCACGATCTGCTTGCCCTCGAAGGGGAACTTGGCGCTGAGAGCCTGCAGCTCCAGGTGCCAATAGACGGCCGCCTTTGCCACCTCCACGCTAGTGTTATCTATTTCCAATATCTTAGGATGCTTCATCCATTCATAGATGCTCTCCTAAAAGGGAAGGGAAAAGGAATTCATAAAGTTTTATTTTATATGAATGTGATGACTTCACTCCACCTTGTGGTAAGTGGCCGTAAAATCCATGTAGGTATGAGGTTGACAGGCAAAATAAAGCCTATTAAGCTTGTTGCCCTCACCATAAGGCGTGGATCGAGGTCGTTTAACGGGCCGCCTGAAAAGCCAGAGATTATAGGGGAGGAAACATATGAGCTGAAGTCTTCTACTGTTTCACAGGATTGGCGGGGTAGCGGAAGGCTCTCATTCCTCTCATGCGCTAAAGAGTATTCCATGGGAAAAGAGGTGATAAGACGAGGGCGCGATGTCTCCTAAATGTCAACCGTTTGCCCCCGGCCTATAATATAACTAAAATATTCGATTTCTGGCAATAACAATTATACTAAATATATAATTTTAAACTGTCATGGTTACACACATTAGAAAACTGTAACTGTTCGGGATATTTACCATGTTGTTTTGTTTTAATGAGCTCCCGATATTTCGGCACTGTTGCAAGCGCCATGATCACGGGTGAACTGTAGGACTGCGAGAATGACGGTAGGTCTAAGGGCAGACATATCGGTCTACCCTCTTTCTAAGTCTTTTATTACGCACGACACCACTACCCTCGTTCACAATATTGTCACTCCGAATTCGATCACAACACACTACACTTACAGTATCACATCTTTTTTCGAGAACGGACACTTGTTTATTTTTATTTTTACATAAACGTATCACTGGATGCCATACATTCGACAGTTGAAACCCATCCTCACGATTGAAGTTTTTGAATTTTTTAATTTCAATTGCTTCCCTCACCAGTCGTGGTATATAATGGCGTTCTGTAGAAAGTACTTTAGGGTTATGTAACTCAATCCAGTGGTTCGTTCCCGAATCTATAAGATGTTGAGCAATTGCCGATTTTTGTGTTTGATTGTTCTTGACTGCCCTGATATGCTCTTTCACACGGCACGAAATAGTTCTTTTCGTTTGCCCTATGTACGAGCTCCCGCAGCTACAGTCAATTTTATAAACGCCTGGTTTTTCCAAAGGGAAGCTATCCTTTGGGGAGCGTAGAAACTGTGATAGCTTTTTAAGAGGAGTGAAGATAGTTTTAACTGAGAATTTTTTAAATAAGTTCGAGATCTTATCTGTCACTCCTTTTACATACGGCAAATATGCTGGATGCCGGTCTACCCTATAATCCAGGCGTTTACTGCGTGTCGGTCTTGAAATGCGCCCGCTGTATCCATTCCTCCGTAAGACGTCGCTTATGTGTTTTATCTCATCATTAATATGTTCCTCGTCACATAGATTATATGCACGGTCTGTAAGCGACTTCACTACAGAGTTCAGTTGACGCGGATGATGATGTGACTCTGCATGTAGGTAGCGATCAGTATGAGTTGGCTTCCTGTATACTGAATGGCTGAACGAACCATCGTCTCGAACTTTGACCAGCACATCTAAAAAGGCAATGCTCCTCTCTTTTTCCATTTCGTACGTGAAATTTATTTTCCTATGGATGCTATTTAAGTGTGCCAAGTAGTTCTGCACGGTACTTTCATCACCCTCTACAATACCAAAAATGAACCACTGGATTGAGTTACATAACCCTAAAGTACTTTCTACAGAACGCCATTATATACCACGACTGGTGAGGGAAGCAATTGAAATTAAAAAATTCAAAAACTTCAATCGTGAGGATGGGTTTCAACTGTCGAATGTATGGCATCCAGTGATATGTTTATGTAAAAATTAAAATAAACAAGTGTCCGTTCTCGAAAAAAGATGTGATACTGTAAGTGTAGTGTGTTGTGATCGAATTCGGAGTGACAATATTGTGAACGAGGGTAGTGGTGTCGTGCGTAATAAAAGACTTAGAAAGAGGGTAGACCGATATGTCTGCCCTTAGACCTACCGTCATTCTCGCAGTCCTACAGTTCACCCGTGATCATGGCGCTTGCAACAGTGCCGAAATATCGGGAGCTCATTAAAACAAAACAACATGGTAAATATCCCGAACAGTTACAGTTTTCTAATTATACTAAAGTTATTGGAATCTAAAAATTACATATACCTAAAAAGATGATTTACAAAAATAATGAATAAACTTACATCCATAAACTTCTTGCATCTAAAACTGTCATACACAAAACTTATGTGCAATACCCATTTTCCAGTAGCCAGGGCACACACCATCATTCCAGTGAAGGTGTCATTGGGCAGGACCGAAATAAAATGTGTCGCCAACATTTCCATCTTTGTATTCTCTGCTACTACTCCTCCTAACTCATTTATCATAGATACAATTCGGTCACGGTCCTAAAAGCAATAAAAAGTAATTAAAAACTGAATTTCTTAGTACAGTTACTTACAAACTTTCTCAGGCATTAATATAATCTAGATATAAATCAATTCAGTAGAGAAAGTGCAACAGTCAGTTATTATGACAAATAATCATGAATGATGTAATTAATATTTACAATAGGAGAGTAATTCCACCAAAAAAAAAACATTTTACATAAGAAAACATAGTTGGATCCTCACATTTATGAATTCAGAGAGCATAAACACTTTCTTGTCACAAGCACATATGAGATTCTGCTTCATTTTCCAGGATTCCTCGGATGTGCCACTTACTGTACCATAGTCGCTGTCTGAAAAATAATAATTAAATTAATAAACTAACATGTAAATACAAAAGGAGCAAAACACTTGTGAACAAAGTTTTTCCCCACCATATCTGTACATTTACCAATACAAACACAGATACAGTATGTAATATATTGTAGGAGGGGCAGAATATTATGTAGCAGGAATTTTTTTTTTAAGTTTTTACTATTTTAAAACTTACCAGAAGTACCTCCAGGAAGTGATAGCCGTATGTTGCTGGACAATTGCATCTTACCCTCAATAGGGCTGTAGCAATTGGCCTTTTTCTTTTGTTTGTAGTTCTGAATGTACTTCTTAAATGGAATGTAGTTTGAAGTCTTGGCTTTACTTGTTTCAATAAACTTGCGGAAACTCACCCTCTTTGGGGTACTTTGTCTACTGGATACATTACTTCTACAAAAAATAGAACCAATCTAAGCTAAATGTTATATTACACAAAAGCATTCATGAAACTTGAGAGAACATAAGTTTTAAAACCAGAAGAGGAAGAAACAAAATAATATTTTCTTGACATAAAGCAATTAATCCAGTTATGCAGACAAAAAAACAAAAATAGTGTATCATGCTCAAAATAATAATAGAAGCTATTTTTCTTTCACACACACAATTTCTTCAGTAGAAAATAATATTGTATCTTTACAAGAGAAAAAGTAAATTGTAGGCTGATATTATGTAAATGATGAAGAAATAATTGTTAAGGTTGGTATACTAACAAATTTTCTACATATTTATGTTTTTGTCGGATAGAAACAATAAATCAAGAGAGCCGCCCATTTACATAATTTACAGTGACTAAAAGCTGAATTAACAATGTTAGTAAAAAGCTCATAAGAGATCCCATACATGCCAACAATTGTTTTTAGACTCACTCATTGCCCAACTTAGAAAAAAATGTCTTTAAAGGGCTGGATGATGGTGTTGCCTTCTCCTCAACTTTTCTACACTCAATCTCTTGATAAATATCCTCAACAGACCAACCTATTTGACGCCTAACTGATTTTGGCTTCCTAGTTTTTTCATATATAGCAGTGAAACTGTCCACTATATCAACACCATCGCTTGAATTCTCCTCAGTTTTGAAATGGACATGTTTCAAATGCTCCAAATATTCAAATTTGGCAGTATAAATCTCATGACAAACAGGACACACAAAATGATGCAATTTAACATTAGTTGTACATTTATTGATGTGAAGCACATAGTCATCATATTGGTCATATTGGCTATCACAGAGGACACATGATACAAACACTGGTGGGCTTTTGGGAGGTGGTGGAGGAGTGTAGTACATTGATTGATCAAGTGTATGTGGGGGATCCATGGCAACCAGTGTCTCGTTGCTCTCATTGCTGCTCGAACGCTGTAGATTGTTATGTTCAATAGTGCATGTAACACTGCAAATGTGTGCCCCTTGACTGTTGTAAGATCGACTACATTGTGCACACTTTATTGAGTCCATATCACTATCAGTCTCATCACTTACTTCAAGAATATTCCCTAGAGCCTGTGGATTGGCATCTTTGACATTGTTCTGATCATTTTCTCCTTCTGCTGATGCAAAACTCTCATGCATATGAAACTCTTGGCTGAACAGATCATTATAATCAGTCATCCCAGGTTTGTCTATTTGTAAATCTGTAATATAATATTAATCGTCTTAGTAAATGTTTGATAAACATAGGGGCTTTTCTTTAACTAACTGTCCTGGCTAAGTTTATTGATAAGTTTAATTGTAGACTTTAAGTAATGTGATTACGATTATGGGCTATTAGAAAATATAGTTAATGTCTTACCTGGACATTTTCGCAAGAGTAAATCTATTCTTTCACACTGCAATTTAAATAAGTAGGCAGTGCTTAGATTTTCTATACAAGTTGTGCACACGCGATCAGAAAATCCATCACCTTCCAGAATCTAAAACATTTATTTCTTAATAAGCTGTTCTTATTTTTATATTAAGTGAATAATAAATCAAAACACGAATTACCTTTATATTAGCAAATGACATAACCATTTCAGATAATTTGATGGAATCATCTTGCTCAAATATGGAACAAAAATCGCCGAGCTTTAAACACAATCTACATTTATGAAATAAGTTCTCCATTTCTGTCATTCAGTTTTGTACACTAAAATCCAAAGAAAGCTCACTCGGTGACACCATTTTATGAAACGTAGTCAAGTTTATCAAGTCAACATTCAAACTGTGTAACGACAAAATGTAATTTGACAACTACGAGCGAAAAAAGGGTTAAGTGACAGAGCTGCTGACGGCCTAGGTCGTACGGGCTAGATTCCTTTGCATTTCACTGGTGGTTTTTAGGGTTCCGTAGCCAAAATGGCAAAAACGGAACCCTTATAGTTTCGTCATGTCCGTCTGTCCGTCTGTCCGTCTGTCCGTCTGTCCGTCTGTCACAGCCGATTTACTCGGAAACTATAAGTACTACAGTGATGAAATTTGATGGGAATATGTGTTGTATGAACCGCTACAAAAATATGACACTAAATAGTAAAAAGAATTGGGGTGGGGCCCCATACATGTAACTGAGGGATGAAATTTTTTTTTTCGATGTACATGCCCGTGTGGGGTATCAATGGAAAGGTCTTTTAAAATGATATAAAGTTTTCTAAAAAACATTTTTCTTAAAGTGAACGGTTTTTGAGATATCAGCTCTCAAAGTCGTAAAAAGTATGTCCCCCCCCCTCTATTTTTATAACTACGGGGTATAAAATTCTAAAAAAAATAGAGGTGATGCATGCTAATTAACTCTTTCAACGATTTTTGGTTTGATCAAAGTATCTCTTATAGTTTTTGAGATAGGTTGATTTTTATTATATTTGCTGCTACGGAACCCTTTGTGCGCGAGCCCGACTCGCACTTGGCCGGTTTTTATCCAATTCTTAAGAATAGCAGCCCTAATGTCACTTTGACGTCTGTCACGTCACTTCCGATCTGTCATCGGGTTTGCCGTGAAACTAGAACGAGCGAGGAGCCGTTAGCGTCGAACTTCACTTTGCGCGCGATCTTTCGGAGGCGACCGTCATTCTTAGGATTTATAATTAGTAGGGCTAACAATAATTTCAATTGTTTCATTTGTATTTAATTAAAATCAACAGTTTGTGCCAATGCCGTGTTCTTTCTTTAAAAAAACAATTTCACCTCTGGTTTATTAGATCAGAAGTGGGATTGCCGCGCGTTTTTGATCGTTTAGCCATCTTTTCATTACGTTATTATTTGTAGTCGGTTTTTAGTGTTTTCTCCGTGATAGATTGCTTCAAATACGTTGATTTTAAATTTATACAAGTGGTTGTGTTTTAGCTTCGGTATTTAATGTTTAGATCTTTATTTTTATAACCAAATCGGTATGCCGGGTCGTTGTTCTAGGTTAAGGAACCGAGACAGGTCGCATAGGCATCCCGATAGCGGTGATTCTCGCGATCGTGGTGATCATCGCGATGGAACGCCAAGGGATAGAAGACGTAGGTACTGGTAGTCCGGAACGTTACCGGGGGGGCTAGGTCGCCTAGACGCCGCGAAAGATCGCGTAGTCAGGTTAGGTCTCAAAGGCGCCGCGAAAGTTCGTACCTATCTCGTGAGGGATCTCGCGACGGAGCGTTAGGTAAAATTATTGTTAGGCTTAACGAGTTAGAGGGTAGATTGTCTTCGTCAATAGTTCCACCATCCACCCCAACGTCACGTACTGCCCTTGAATGTCATACGCCGCCTCCGGCGCCTGCTGGTAAGGAGTTCACGGGCGCTGTACCCGTGGTGACCGAGGGATCGTCGGGCGACACCGGTGCTGCCAAGGGAGACGCAGCGGACAGAATTGTTGGAGCCCTATTTGCGCTGTTACAAACAAGGTCCAGTAATTTTTATTTCATCTTTTGACCCTAGTGTGCATGATTTTCATTCGCGGTGCGCGGAGGTAGATCGCGCGCGTTGTTTGCATTTATTTAAAATGGGACGACGGTGAATGCCTTGGGCGTATTGGCGGTTGTTTACGAGGCGATGCTAAATCTTGGCTACATGAGTGGGTCACCAGTGAGCGGACGTGGACCAATTTTAAATCCGAATTCCGCTCATTATGCCCACCCAGCGTAGCTATAGCATCTATATTGTTTGAAGTTATAAGCTCTAATTCGAATAAGTATTTAACATACGCGGAATATGCACGTAAGTCATTACTGCGTCTGAAAATTGTTACGGGTCTGTCTGACGAATTGAGAACCGCCATTTTAGTACGAGGCATTACCGACCCCCCAACAAGTTAAGGCAGCGGCTACGAATGCAAAACTGCAATCAAAAGATTTGGTCGATTTTTGTCTGCTTACGTTAAGCCCAAAATTGATAATTATAAGAATGCTCCCATTAACAATTCTGTTCGTTCGTCTCAGATAAGGCCTTCTTATCCGCGGAAGCGCGATTTACCTAAGTTTGAGGGTACATGTCTTACGTGTGGGAGTAAGGAACATAAGAAGTTGAACTGTCCCAATAAATATAAAAATGACTCCTATAGAACTAAGACGCCATCCACTAATACCCCCGCTTCCAGCTCCTAGTAGTTCTAATTTGGAATGCACGTTCTGTAAGCGGAGCGGGCACGATGTAGATAGATGTTTTGCGAAGCAGCGCTCAATCCTTACTCCTTACTAATATTATAAATCCGAAAGTAATTCTGTCTGTCTGTCTGTCTGTCTGTCTGTTACGCTTTAACGCATAGAGTACTGGACCGATTTAAATGCAATTTGGTACAGATATAGTCCAGAGCGTAGGAAAGGTTATAGGCTAACAAATAAAATTATAGGCTTTTTAACCGACTGCGCTATAAGGAAGTAATGTTTTACCCGTTAAACGTCTCTACGCGGACGAAGTCGCGGGAGGAAAGCTAGTTCAAAATAAAAATGCGCGTAGCGTAAATTTTTGCTCAGAGGCGAATCCGGACAAAATAACTTAATGCCAGCTGTAATTAAAAGTGTACCGGTTGATGTTTTAGTGGACAGTGGTTCTAATATTTCCCTTATCTCGGAATCTGTGCTAAAATATTTTAATTTGAATAGAAAACCATCGTATCGCTTTATGCGTTGAATAGTCAGGAGGTTGAATCGACCTCCTACGTCACTACAGTAATAGAATTCCCTGAGGTTTCACTGGTTGTTGATTTACACGTCGTATCTGCTGATTGTATCAATGCCCCGTTTTAATTGGTACTGACTTGCTAAATAGGAAAGGCATAACGTTTATACGCAATAGTGAGGGTCAGGTACGGCCGAGCCCCGGTAAGGTAGAGGCACTAGTCAAATCCCCAAAACCCACAAGCGCTAAGGAGGTCAGGCAGTTTTTGGGACTCGCGAGCTACTTTCGTAGGTATATTGCGGGCTATGCATCTAGGACTGCAAATAAAAAAGACCTGTGGCCGAGGGTGGCGCGCTGGTGGGTCATGCAAGATTTTAATTTCAAATTAGGGTACAAGGAAGGGCTGTCTTATGCAGCACGCTGATTTTCTGAGCCGACAGCCAGTAGCCGTTTCTCATATTCGCAACCCCAATAATTGGAGCTCAGACCGCGAATACAGAAGCACAAGACCTGATTACTAAATTAAGGGATGGTAGGTTAGGTGGGACGCGATACATAATTAAAAATGAGATTTTGTTCTTTAAGTATATTGCGACTGGCGAGGAACAGAGATTGTTATGTTTCATACCTAAGGGTCATAGGCTTAGTTTACTAAGAGTATTTACGATCATGACCACATTGGGATTGATAAAACCACGGTTTTGATATTACGCCATTTCTGGTTCCCCGGACTGAGACAGTTCGGAAGGAAGTACATCTTACATTGCCTTGTTTGCTTAGCGCATAAGAATGTATCTAGGGCACCCTCTCAACCTATCGAGTCGTGGACGAAACCTGATGTTCCGTTTGATGTAGTACATACGGATGTTCTATGGGAAGTTCAATTGACATTAAACATTAAAAAACATGCAACTACTCAAACATCTGCGTTGCAACTTTTGGTTGGTATCGAGGCCGCTACACCTGTTATCGGGTCGTTGATAAGAGACGTGGCATTACAAAACTCTAATCCTAACCGTGATGCCCTTTTAAGTCTGCGAAGGCAGAGCTTCTGAATTGTTGACAGCCAATCAGCAGCGCCAGGACGCTTACGTGAACGAGGGTCGACGGCAGCCACACCAGTATGCTGTCGGCGACTTTGCCTTCGTGAACAAGACATCGCGAAGTGCTGGGAAGCTGGACTCCGGCATGCGCGGCCCCTACCGTGTTGTGCGGGCTCTGCCGCATCACCGCTACGAGCTGGAGTTGCTGGCGGGAGCTTATGGCAAAACCCAGGCAGACCCAGGCAGACCCGGGCAGATCCAGGCTGCTGCCGAGCACATGGTCCGATGGCGAGGCGAGTGGACTCCCGAAACATGCGAGGCCTTTTTCGAAGGTGGTGACTCCAGGCAGACGCTATGGCTACTTTGGGCCTACGCGTAGGTATACGTTCTTGACACGCAAGTATTGCCTCTGTCAGGTTCTGGCTTTGTCCAGGCAGACACAAACCACGCAAAACGTGCTTTTGTGTATGGGCAGCATGCCAATACGGCCTCTGCTTTGTTGGGTGGGTTATTTTTCTGGACTCTTCTGGCTTTGTCCAGGCAGACACAAACCACGCAAAACGTGCTTTTGTGTATGGGCAGCATGCAAATACGGCCTCTGCTTTGTTGGGTGGGTTATTTTTCTGGACTCTTTTGGCTTTGGCCAGGCAGACACAAACCACGCAAAACGTGCTTTTGTGTAGGGGTAGCAAGCGAATATGGCCTCTGCAGTATTGGGTGGGAATTTTACGTTTTGACATGTCCCTGTCAAAAGTGTTCTATTATTTTATGAATAATGGAATCCGGAACCATTGTTCATAAAATTTATTTTGTTTCATTTTTACGTTGAGATTAAATTTTCTAAAGTTTAAAGTTTCCATTTAAAGTTAAAAATTTAAGATTATTATTTATCATTGAATCTGTTTTCTCGGGTATGATCACTTGAGTGCACGCTTGTGGTTGTGCCAGGGAGACAGATTTAATTATTTTTTCATTTGCAACATAAAATCTGATTCAAAGTAATAGATCGAACAAGTGTGCTAATGCTTGATGTATGTTTCAGAGGTAATTGAAACCAACCAGGTTTCTGACCAGGTCGGTGAAGACAAACAATCGGGAGACCAGCCCTCAGTAAGCCAGAGCTGTGCAGAGCGGCTTCCAGCTGTCCAAGGCGATGCAGACCAGCCTTCGACGAGCCGGGGATGCGTGCAGCAGCTCTAAGAAGATAGAGATGGTGAAGATGCGGCCTTAGCGAGCCAGGGCTGTGAGGAGCAGCTTCTGGAGGACTGTGGCGCTGCAGGACCAGCGGTCGAGGACGCCGCAACGTCAGGAGAGGCCGTCTTAAGAATAGCAGCCCTAATGTCACTTTGACGTCTGTCACGTCACTTCCGATCTGTCATCGGGTTTGCCGTGAAACTAGAACGAGCGAGGAGCCGTTAGCGTCGAACTTCACTTTGCGCGCGATCTTTCGGAGGCGACCGTCATTCTTAGGATTTATAATTAGGGCTAACAATAATTTCAATTGTTTCATTTGTATTTAATTAAAATCAACAGTTTGTGCCAATGCCGTGTTCTTTCTTTAAAAAAACAATTTCACCTCTGGTTTATTAGACAATTTATTTTATTTATCTTTTAGCCTTTCCCTGGTGGGATAAATCGGATAAAAAAACCCCGACATAATTAAAAACATTTAAAAGTAAACAATAAATACTTAGTAGTCCTTATAATAGTCCTTACAATTTATAATCCACCATAGAGTATAATTAAATTGGCTCCGTTTGTCCTGTCATACGATTTTGATACGAAAAGAGTAGGTACCTACCTACGAAATACGAAACACAAGTGTCAAGCAAGCAAGTACAAGTGCGAACACAGCAGTAAAGTTATTGTTTTTATTAAAGTTAAGTTTACATTAAAGTGATTTTGTATTAAAAGTTTACGAAGCAAATATTGAAATTGTAATAACATCTGTAAGTGATGTACATAGGTGAAAAGTGAATGCATTTTACAGGTTTCTTGTTCAGATATTTTATGATTTCGTGATCTCATAAATTACTGATTTAAATCAATCAAACAACTATAATGCAGCCAGAACTCCGAACACATGCTGACATCTATTCGAAACCGTTTCCTGCCTTTAGTAGACCGAAAGTGATAGGCTACATTGGATTAGAAAATTTGATGTATGCTCGATGTATAAAGAATAAACAAGTTAATTTTGATTTAAATTTGCATATAGAAAAAGCAATACGTAAACCGGCCGATCGAGATGTGAGGTTAGATGACTTATTATATTTTTTACTTGAACATGGAATGAGATTGAACTTCCCAATAGAAACTAAATTAGATAACTGTAAAATATTCTGCTATAGAGGCCTTATGAAATTAGTAGCTTGTACACCTTATGAAAATAGAGAACCTTGGAAAATAGTTGCGATATTGCATAGAGGTAATATTTACTTATGTGCTAGAGAAACAGAAGAAAAAATGTTTCAGAAAAGAAATATGACTGAACAGGATCTGAAATTCACATCTTGGGGATACAAATTTGAGCAATATATGTTGTCTGGTAAGTAAAAAGTTTTTATTACTATAATAAGAACATGCTTTTTCAACAATTCCAGTAACTTAAATTTCTGGAAAGGTTACACTTTTGTTTTTATAATACATATTATGTATTTCATAGTGTATTAACTGTTATGTGTGTGTGTCTGTTTCAGATAATCCAAATTCCGAACCTAACCCAGATATACCAGTAGATGAAACTAAAGAGTTTTCACTAGTTTTCACAACAAAACTAAATCAACATACAATTGTGTACGGAGCGGAAATGGATGGCATCCGCTGCGACATTTGCCCACTCCCACCTGCACCTCCTCCAGAAGAGGGCTTTGAAGCCATTGTGCAATACATGTCCGATAAAGAATTTGTTGAGCTAAAAACTAACAGGCATATACAGTTTCCAAAACAAGAATCTAATTTCAAGTAAGGAAAGCCTATTATATTAATATTTAGAAAAACGGAAAAAATTTAACACCCATCCTTCTAGGAATCGCGCCCCGACGTGCATTACCATCACACCAGACCAGCAGCTATTAATTGAAGCCGTCGAATTTTTTCCGTATATTACCTGTTAGCCACAGGTGGCGCCATCTACTATTTGTGATACGCACTGACAGCTGTAGACATTTCATTACAGAAATGCCTTTGCCTTTCGCTGGTGCTTTAGCACTTCATCATCATCACCATGATGATTCACAATAATTGCCAGTGTGTCATCATTTTCTGTCGTTTAAATTTCTGTAATGAAATGTCTATGGCTGTCAGTGTGTATCACAGATAGTAGATGGCGCCACCTGTGGCTAACAGGTCATATTCAGGAAAAAATCGACGGCTTCAATTAATAGCTGCTGGTCTGGTGTGATGATAATGCACGTCTGGGCGCGATTCCTAGAAGGACGGGTGTTCGAGTCCCCGGGCCGCGGTGAGGCAGTTGAATTTTTTCCGTTTTTCTAAATATGAGAACAGCTAGTGCAAGCTTTAGCACTTAAAAATTTTTAATTCACAGCCTATTTTATTACCTGAACCATGTGGTTAATCCTTACTAATATTATAAACGTGAAAGTTTGTGAGTATGGATGGATGTTTGTTATTCTTTCACGCTCAAACATCTGAACCGATTTTCATTAAATTTGGTATGATGGTAGCTGGCACTATGGAATGACATATAGGCAACTTTTTTTTTTTAATTCAACCCCCTTGGGGTTCATTGGGGGGGTGAAAATTAGT
Source organism: Maruca vitrata (assembly GCA_039566165.1). Taxonomy (NCBI): domain Eukaryota; kingdom Metazoa; phylum Arthropoda; class Insecta; order Lepidoptera; family Crambidae; genus Maruca; species Maruca vitrata. The sequence goes on along the minus strand of CM076912.1, from coordinate 9,340,294 downwards.
ATTTTTATATGTGTTTGTTGTTTTGAGATTTTTATAAAATGTGGTATGGAAGTAGCTGGCACTCCAGAGACACCAGCGCTTTTTTTTTTTCGAAATTCAACCCCCATGGGGGTCATTGAGGGGGGGGGGATGAAAATTAGTATAGGAGAACTTTTACGTGTTTAAAGAATTTTATATAAAGGGGGGTGAAACTTAGTGTGGGAGAACGTTGACGGAACTTTCACTAATATATAACAAATTTTACAAGGCACTAGTTTACCTATAATGTGTTATAATTTTTTTCATGTTAGAGAATTAAATTCTTTCTGTTCTTACAGACGATTCAAAACTAGGAATTGGTGGTGTCAGTCATTTCTTGTGGGAATTGATACAATCTTATGTGGCTGTAGAAATGACGATGGAATAGTGGAAGAATTGAAGGTATTTCCTGTAAGAGAACTTGCTAAAATGTCTGAGGTATGTGTAAAATATTGAAAGTAATAAAAAAACTTATTGTTTACAATTTTTTTTATGAATGATTATCATGTTTATTTTTTCCTTTTCAGAGATTCTGGAAACCCAATGTATGTTTTAACTTTCTGGATACATTCTTCACATACATGAAAAGGTGTTTGGCTAGAGAAATTAAATATAGACATGGAGACAAGGCTCTTAATGACATTCAAGCACTTCCTATGATATCCTTATTGTTTGAATGGTCACCTGGCATGCCTGTTACCGTTTCTGAGAATTATGCTTATGAAGATGATCCTATTTTACCAGAGTATTTTGTAGAAAATTATGGTAAACAATGATTAAGACTGAATCCTTTTGTAATTCACTGAAACTGAATTTAAAAACAATTGTTTGTCTATATAAGATAAATCTAAATCCAATAATCTTATTTAGACAAACAATGGTTTTTAAATTTACTTAAAATAAAATAAACCACTTGCCAAAAAAATTTTAATCTGTTGTCCTAGATGAAGAACAAATGTGACCAAAGACCTAGGCGCCTTTTATAAATGCCTGTTAAGAATTTCTCATTGCATAGCATCTCAATGCTGTGCCCTGCAGAGTTCATAGTTCACATAGGGCAGTGGGATTATTCAGGACTAGACATTTACTTTGACATTTGCAATATAAAATAGTAATGATACAGTTATGTTTTTGTTATTACATAGAAATTTTATATTTATATTGTATTGTACTATGTTGCTAAGGAAATTGTTAAATGAAACTTATTGTTACATTATGGGCCACACACGCTTCTTTTCGCCAATGCCAAATTGATTCAGATGCAAAGCGTAGCGTTCACCGGCTGTGCCGTTCGTTGCGATGTTTGGTTGCTGCACTTAACTTCTTAAAAGCAGTTAGAATACCAAAGTTAAAAGTAGCGTGTGGGCTGGGGCCCTAACGCTCTTAGCATAACTCCGCTGCAGAACCATAACAGCAGATCCACAATGATTTCGCCGTGTCCTGTTCAAAATTCACAAACACGAGAAGTAGACCGCTAACCAAATTGTAGCGGTGTGACTAGCTTAGGACGCAGACACGATGATGGTTCAAATCATTGTGGTTCCGCTGTAATAGTTTCGTAGCAGAGGTGCGCTAAGAGCAAAAACCTGTTGTAAAACACACATACAGTTACGTATACTCTAAATGAGTACTACTTGCGCACGTTATGTACATAAAAACTTTTGGTAATTTTTTCCAATAACATGCCTACTCGTTTACGAGTACCTACCTACTTTTATCCATTCTGTATGTATAATTTCGGCCATCTAGTTTTATTGAATAGGGTTCAATAAATAAAAGTACAATGTATTACTATGGTACCATTTATTATCACTGCATAGCAAATGGTGTAAATCAACATCCATAAAAGACTAATCAACAACATGGATATTTTCGCTTAACATATACAATTATAAACTATTTTTGTTATCATACATTTATAAAAAAAATATTTAGAAATAAAAACAATTAAAACAGAACAACTTTTTTTTTAATAAACTTAGGGTGTCATGTTTTAATACATCTAATTTGAATAGTATGTACATAACAATGTTTTACTTTTCGCAACGAATTCTCCATAATATGACTCGTACTCAGAACCATAAAATTAATTATAATGTAGTTATTTACCTAACAATAATGCTAACAACACAAATACGATATTATCCTTAATATTTTCGTGCATTTATTTCACTTGTTAATTTAATCGAAAACACCAAACACTCATACATACATTATAATTAAACATACATGATTAGATCGGTATATGATTATGAATTTTGTGATGTCATTATCTAATTACGGTATACATCCACAACTACATACTTTGATTGGTAATTGATATAATGTAATTTTGATTAAGTGGTCATAAAATATTCAATATTTAGATTCATACATTAGTGTCATATAAAAACTCCCAAATATTTGTATAAATGACCAATCATACAATTAATTTATCATAGCATCTATCTATATGGTCCACATCATACACCATATACATGTTAAGACAGCTTTAAAGCATCAAAACAAAACCTGTACTAACACTTGTTATCTGAATCCGGGTAAGCTTGCGAATGCTTGCGTACCCCAGGGTCAGCAGATCAGATCGTTTCATTATGTGTACACCAATCATAACTATTTCAAAACTACTAGAAGCCTAGGGCCTCGTCAGCACCGTTATCAACTCCCATAACCTATAACTGTCGCAATGACCTCACTATAAATTTTAAGCAAGTAACAAATAGAAACTCATGTGACTTACAGTTATAGGTTAATCGGTTGCTAAAAATGTATACTTTCACATTTTGTCTATCATAAAATTCTTGATTAACACAAAACCATCTCAATAAAATTCTGTAAGAAAATCTTCATATTGGTAGATTTTATAAAATTCTGTAGTCCTACCCCGATCCGCTTTTGTCAACATCAGTGATGATTCGTACGTAACGTTTGACGCGGCGTTGGCTTGCAGTTAAATAGTACATGAGATCGAAGCCAAATGGGTTTACCATTCTGAAGACTCCTTGCAAGAAAATTATATCCGACAATGCAAACTTATTAAATTGAATTGGATGTCCTACTGCGATGATTACTGAGAAATGGAATAAACATTTGAACTATTTACACGACGCTTTACTGACTAACAATAAGAAATGTACCTTAGCAAACTGTACGACTTAAGAATAATTAGGTACAAGTCGATTTTGGTAAGTTGTACCAAACTGGAATAATGTAACACTGATCACTTACTTCCTTCGTTGTGTAAACTTCATCAGGCAAAGTGATCGTGAAATCAATTTCGTGTTGAAAATATCTACAAACTTTAAAACAGTCTTCGGTTTCACTTACATATAGCAATATCCCTGTCGAATCAGTGTGTTATTTGTACTAGCGTTGTAACAAATTGTCTAACAAAGCTTTCGCCTTCGTCTACGAGGCACAGGTAGAGGAAATATCGTTAAATCGTTAACTATCGATACTCGTGGCTTAAACTACATCTCTACAACGATCAAACAATCAACACCTACAAGGAAGTATTCCTCGACTCCGATAATAAACATTAAACCAATCGAGGTAACATTGACAGCTTCATTCTGAAATTACCATCAAAATGCAAATATTCATAACAACTCTGGTATTGGTTCAATATTAAATGTGCAACTAATGCGTTCAAGAGTACTGTACAGAAAATCATAAGCGGCGTTAATTGATTAAAGACTTGTTTTGAAGATAATTTACATTGATTCAATTGATTTGTGTTCAAATGTGATTTACCTAGATTTTATATAAAACAGTGTCATACAGTATTCGTTTCATTAGTCACGTGCCTCTCGTTACGGTTACCTCACATTTTGAATCAACTTCAGAACTGCTATCTAACCTTTGGACCACTATCAATTTGAGAAGCCGACCAAGTACTTAAATCGGTACCTCATTATACTCTAACAAATAAACACATTACCACTCCTTCGTGCAGTCGGGTAAAAGGCATGACCTTTCAGTTTAGACCAAGTTGAAACATGTTAAGAATATTTCAGTTTCATGTAACTGGTCTTATTGCAATAGCGACTGGGTGGTTAGGCCGGCCTCGAGAGCATTCGTTTTCGCTCTAAGCTCAATCAATGTAGCCATTGAGGCAGATAAGTTTTACTTCGCATTTCATGCGATCAATGTAAATTTAGTATATCAGTAAAACTTCTATGTGATAATAAAATATATTAAATCTTTGTGCTAACTTACAATAAATTCATTTTCATAAACTATAATACACTATTTATATTTTCTTATAATTCAATTTTAATTTCCTAAGCGCGCTTGGCACGCAGCATTGGTCTGGATCCTCGCTACATAGCTACGGTCGTAACAATGTTTAGATGGAACTGTTGTTCAGCTAATTACAGTATCACTATGGATTGTATCACACTAAGTAGGTATATAAAATATATATATGTAATATAAAATTTCGATGTTCTCTTTGTGATTTCTGATGAGCGTAGATATTGTCATTAGGCACATATAAATTGTATACGCTACGCAGTACATCTCAGTAAATATTGGGATCGAATATTACATGGCTGGATGACAAAGAACGGTTAAAAGGTTCATTTGTATGTGATATCTGATTGTTCACAAATTGCAGACAACCACACATCCCGGCGATATAACAATAAGTATTATACATCGATATTAGATTCCAATATTTTCGAAATCCACTGACATGAGTGGTGATTCTTAAACTTATCGATAATTCCAGCTATCTTGGTGCTGGCTGGGGCTAGTAACCGATGGACGAAATGCGGAAATATCCTGTTCGAGCCCTTACTATGAGTCTTACTTTTACAACTACCCCAAACACGCACAGGAATGTGGACATTATATGTACGTTATCAATGTAAGTTTACAATATACGATGTCTTAATTAGATTACATTTAGACAACAGTACCTATACATAAACATTATGTCACAATAAACAAGAACTCCAAACAATAGTTTCAATAACAAATGAGTTCATTTCATGATTAATTTTTACAAATGAATAAATCGAGTAAGTTTTTAAAGTAAAATATAAAATAATAAAAAACAATAACATCGAATCTTATTTAAATTGATTTGTTAAAGAAAAAAATAAAAGTGTATTTACAAACCATAGTAAATAATACAAAAACTTCACACGACCGAGACTTTGGGTGTTCCAAATGTCTAGCGATCTTGGAAACAATCGAATTTCATCTTGTCCAAAACATAAAAATTAGGCATAATCTATTTCAAACTATTATTTATGCGCAAGTCAAAAAATCGTCATTATCATCGTGTTCGGATTTTGCTTACTCTCTAGTAATTGAAATCGCATCGACTTTATATTTATCACAATAAATATAGTGCATTATATTGACTCGATTTTTGGGAGTGTGCTATGCAAATTTAAAATTAGGCATGCACATCTTAGTCCGTGCCTTCATTGAAGGCATACTAATAAACATTGTACTCTTTAGAGATATTCAATATTTCGGCAACTGTACAAACGAAGAAATAACATTAACTATATACAAACGGATATAAACTGGCCAGTGCCGGATTGGACCAGCGCGGGGCTTAAATTGATTTCAAATCAAGGGCCCTATCGTGAACCGCGTTCGTAGTTATTCTTATGTCAGAAGAGATTGAGGCTGTCTGACGCTCTCAAAACGAAACGGCGGAGCAGCGAGATAACAGGATGTCTCCCTCACACGTCAAAGCTCGCGCCGCTATCTCATTATCACATTAGACATGCGCACTCACGTGGCTCACTCCGGGCGGCCAGTTACTCTCCATGTACTGTACTGTATGGCTGGCCACGGACCACAGCTGACTAGAGGTCGACGTAGGGCGTGCTGTCGAGCTTGTCGATGTCGGCGAGCAGCGCGGGCGTGAGCGGGTTGAGCATGTCGTCCTCGCGCAGCATGTCGTTGAGCGGCGAGGCGAGGCTGGCGCGGCCCAGCGCGCCGTGCAGCTGCGCCGCGCCGCACACCGAGTTGCCGTTGATCAGGTAGTCCCTGTTGCTGTAGCTGAACACGCTGCGCTCCTCCGCCAGCTGCGGCGTCGACGGCACCGACTTCGACGACAGCCCGTTCGACATCGCGTACCCGTCCGCCGGGAACGACTCCCGGGAGCGGCACGAGTCGATCTGCAGGTTGGGGACGGCGCGCTTGAACGGCAGCGGCGTGCTAGGAACGGAGCGGGACGTGTAGTACTTGCTCTTGTCCGTCTCCAGGTCGGACAGGTCAAACTCGATGCTGTTCGGGCGCTTCAGGAAGTCCTCCACGTTCTCGGCCGCCGCGGCCTCGTTCCCGAAAGTCCCTATCACATTGTTCGGCTCGTTGTACTGCCCGCCCCGGTCCAGCAGCTCGTCGGAGGTCGGGATCAGCGAGTTGAGCTGCTCCTCGGACAGCATCTGCTGCTCGGGCAGCGGGTCACAACCATTACTCAGTGCGTCGTTGGAGTTCAACAGGCTTTGCGCCGCTCCAGCGTTAAGTACGTCGTTGCTGCTGTCTATGGCGTTGTAAATTTTATCGAGGGTCTCGGGATTGAGACCCGCTTTGGAAATGTCACAAGTGTCGGCGAGAGAGCCGAAATCACAGAACTCGTTGGGGACGGGCGTCGGCGGCACCGAGCCGACGGGAGTATTATTGTAGCTGAGCATGCCCAGGTTGTTGATAGCTTGCTTGAGCGGCACGGACTGGGATCTGAAGGCGTCGTGCCCCGACCTGAAGTTGACCACCGGCTCCTGGAAGAACTGGCTCACCTCGCTCGACAGCGGGTCGGCGGACAGCGGCTGCGTCAGCTCCCCGTTCATGTGGTCTCGACCCGGCGCGTTCGCCAGGAAGTTGAGACTGAGAGCACCGTTCGGTATGCTCGTGCAGTGAAAGTGGGTTTTGTACTGAGAGGACAGAATGTTCGGCGACGGCGGAGCGGACATGGGTTGCATGGACTGACAGTACTTCCCCGGGCCGCAGACCGGGACCTTGCTGACAAATTTCTGGTCGTTCGGTATGGCGAATTGCTTCGGGCACTGGTCGGTCATGCCCAAGGAGAGCGGGTTCCGTCGCTTGCGGCCGTTGAGCTTCGGGATGGGCCGCGGGCACAGCCGCGAGCGCGGCACGGGCGTGTTGCGCGGGCTCACGAACGGGCTCGCCGCCGTGCTGTGCGATATGGGCGACGTCTGAAGCGAACTGCTCATGATGGGCTTATTCACCTTGGTCGGACTGTGACCTCTCTGACCGAACCCCAGGGGAGATTTGGAGTGAAAATTTCCCGGCGAGTGGCAACCGTCGGATATGGGTACGAAATCGTACTGCTGAGTTCGTGTGGTCGGACTCTGGGGTTCGTTGTGACAGTGGCCATTGTAAACGGGCGTCCCCGTGATGTTCGGAGCGATCTGATTCGACGTATTGTCCGGAACGAACGGTACAGATGTCGTGCCGTTTTCGATCGGGATCGAGTTGCAGTTTTTGGCGGTGGTGACGCCCGGGGGATCGTCGTGCGGGGGCCCGGCGGCGGCGTCGGGCGCGAGCGGCTTGAAGGCGCCGTCGGAGACGGGCAGCTTGGCGGCGGGCGCGGACGGCTCGTGCGGCGGCGGCGCGGGTGGCGGCGGCGCGGCGGGCGCGCCCTGGCGCAGGTTCTTGGCGAGCAGCTCGCGCAGCTGCGAGATCTTCTCGCTCTTGCCCTGGCTGCGCTCGTCGGCGTCGCGCGCCTGGAAGTACTGCAGCAGCTCCTCCTCGTGCTCCTGGCTGTTGCCCTCGTTGAGGTAGTCGTCGAGCGCGTGCTTGTCGATGTTGCAGATGCTGATGACGCGCTCCCGGTTCAGGATCTCCGTGTGCCGCTCCTCGCAGATGACGCCGGTGCGGACGTTGATGCCGTCGAGGCCGCAGCACGAGTCGGGCGAGGGCCGCCGCCGCCGGCGCGCGCTAGGCGTCGGGCTCGCCGCCTCCTGTTCCTCCCGGGCCAGCGCCGCGGCGGTGCTTTTGGACCGGCTCGTTAAGTTTTTTGGATCCTCTAAAAAAGCAGCCTCGGGTCGGGACGCGGGCGGCGGCGGCGGCGCGGCCGACGTGGAGGCGTCGGCGGCGAGGCGCGCGGCGGCCAGCTTGCCGCCCATGATCTCGGCGGCGCGCATCTTCTTGGGCAGGTACTCGGCGGGCGGCGGGTCGTCGGGCGCGGGCGGCGCGGCGCGCGTCTCGCTGTGGTAGGCCTCGAGGATGAGCTTCTTGCCGGGCAGCGGCAGGCGCGGCGGGTCGGGCGGCCGGCGCCGCGCGTGGTCGCTGCTGAGGTTGATGGGCGCGGGGTCGGGCAGGCGCAGGTCGCGCGCGTAGGGCGCGTAGGGCGGGCGGTAGTCGGGCGGCGCGGGCGGCGGGTGCGCGCGCGGCGGGTAGGGCGCGTAGGCGGGTCGCTCGTAGCCGTAGGCGGGGTAGGCGTAGAGCTCGGCGGCGGGCTCGCTCTCGTGCTTGACGGGCGGGTGGTGCGCGTACGAGGTGGACGGCGGCGGCGGCGACTCCTCGGCGGGCTCCTGGCCCTTGTTCTTCTTGGGCCGGCCGGGCGTGCCCTGGGTCTGCAACGAGGCATACACCCGCATTATTAGGATGCTCCGAACCGTTCGATGCACACGACACTAGCTGTTCAGTCTAAGATTTATAAACAAACACGTAATAATAAAATACTAATATAATAATATACCTAGTTTTATTCTTAAACCTCAAAACATAGATGCACTCTCTGTCTCTCCCACCCTCATAGTCCAGTGAGACGCATGCTTCGCGTTATACTCTAAAGTATTATCAAAATTGAAACATACCTGAATTTTGCGTTTCAGTTGCTTCATCAATTGCCTACTGGCCGCATCATCCGGTGGTGCTGCAAAAAGAAATTATCTATATTATAATTCTGAAAAATGCCTAAATGCGTAATGGGTTACTTATTGCTCATATACTATAATACCGTGTAATAATAAAATGCTCATATACTATAATAAAAAATATAATACCGTGTGTGGGCACGAGCGGCGGCGGGGAGGCGCTGGGCGGGCCGGGCCGCGCGAGCTGCGGGCCGCCCGCCACCAGGTGGCGCGACAGCTCCGATATGCTCGGGAACTTTATACCTGAATACACGACATTTACTTATTAATTAAGACAAGGAATGTAATTAGATAACCGAAAATGTCCGGGATATTTACGGGTGAACCGACCGTTCACCCGTAATCATGGCGCTTGCAACAGTGCCGAAATAGGTATCATCGGGAGCTCATTAAAACAAAACAACATGGTAAATATCCCGGACATTTTCTAACGTGTGTAACCATGACAGTTTAAAATTATATGGGGAACATGATTCCATGTAGATTATATCCAGATATAAATATCGATGCATGATTATTGCCTGTCAAAGATAAAGTTAATTAAACAGAGACATGTTACATACCTAATTTAGACTCCGCCCAATCGCATATGATTCTTTCTGACTCCCTTCCTGCCACATTTACTTCCTGCAATAAAGAATACTTGTTTAAATATTACTTCGATACTATCTTCTTCTGAATTAAGACGCGTTTAGTGCAGCACTAGTAATACATTAAAAATTATGCAGAAATATTTTGGAAAATTCTCATTGAATAAATGTGATCGTTTCTATTTTTTTCTACGATTTTACCTTAGATGCGTCGGCTAAATCTGGGAGCTGCGGTACTTCTAACTTGACCTTTTTTCTAAGGCCGGCATAGCAGTACCTGTACACAAAACATACATATATAAGATTTAGAATAATTGAATACGGGGAATATTTAATTATTTCTAATACATGTATTTCATGGAAACATTTGTCAAGATAGTCAATTCGATGGTAATGGTTTCATAAAAAGCTAAAGACTGGATCTCTGGAGCCAGTATGAGTTTGGCTACTTAATATAGTAGCCACCATAATTTAAACCTTAATATGTTGACTTAAGGTCCAAAACCAATTTTAAAAATTAAACATACTCGACATGATAAAGGGTTAAGGTCCAGCAGATGACCTAATTGTCTAGAGTTGGGGACGCCCCAATAAGAAAAAATTTAATAAAGTTTAGAAATTACTCTGATATAGTTTGATGAGCAAAATACATTATATCTTTTATCTATACTTGTACTTATATTAAAACTGCAGAGAGGTCAATTCTGTACATCTACACTAATATAAAGAGGAAAGATTTGTGTTTTTGTAATGAATAAACTCTAAAACTACTGGACCGATTGAAATAATTTTTTCACCATTAGAAAGCTGCATTATTCAGAAATAACATAGGCTATATTATATTTAAAAAAAAAATAGGGATTCTTACTAAAACTCCAATAATGTAACCCAAGGTGTAAAAAATAGACCTGAAAAATTTCTTACGTCGCCTGCGCTGCGAAAACTATTGAAGATACAACAAAACCATTTACTAAGACTTTGCAGAACTCATCATTATCTACAAAAAGTGTCGCGACAGCATATGTCTAAATATTATAGTTATGTCACAGCAAGCGGTTTTTTATTCTAAAATTTTAATTTATATGCCGCCGCTTGAAAGGGCTCTTTATTTGTACCTTGGTATTAATCCTTAAAAAAATAAGTTACTTTATATTCAAGACGGCCTCAATACCTTTTTATAACTTTTTGAATTATTCAATTCAGACATTTAATTCGAAAGATATCACGAGTTTAAAAATGCAAGTATTAGAAAAAAGTCGCATGGTTGCCGCCACCGCGCTCAGCTAGCCAGCATGCGATGTAGGCTCCATGTAAGCGTCACTGGGGTACGGGGGGAGTCAATGTAATATCTATACTAATATTATAAAGAAAAAAGGTTTGATTTTTTGTTTGTTTGTTTGTTTCGAATAGGCTCCGAAAAAAACTGCACCGATTTGAAAAATCTTTCACTGTTGGAAAGCTACACTATCCCTGAGTGTCATAGACTTTTTTTAGATAATAAAAATAGATTTCTCTTACGGGCTTAAAATATATTAGATAGAGCTAGATATATCCCCGAAGCGAAGCGAGGGCGGGTCGCTAGTGAAATATATTTTCAAATTAACTATCAGGGGGTGATTAGTGATCGCTACTGATGCAAATCATGTATGAAAACTAAAAATACATTAAATTGTCTACAAAATATCCCGCTACACCCTATGCCTACCTTTTATGGTTTACTACCATAACACGTGTAACTCCTGATAGCTTAGCAATTCGAAGCATTCTGATTATATTTATTTACTCTTACGTTTATAATACTCTCAATCATCCCTAATTTTAAAAAATTACATTATTACCTATTCAATAAAAAAAGTAATCATAGAAATCGTAACTATAGAAACACCAAACTTATACATGAAATAAGCTATTGCGCCGTCGCACGTGAATACTGAATCATGCTATAAGGATTAATTTGTGTAACGGTTGCCGCGCTCGACATTTTTGTGTTGGATAGAACATTAATTGAGGCAGACTTTAGGCTACATAACATCACGCTGCAAGCAATAGGGGCGAAGAAACAGTGGAAAATGTGTAAAAAACGGGGGTAGGGACGGGGCGCGCGGGCTGACCACTCGTTATTCAGCACTTGTTGGGCATTTTGTAGGCGCAGGAGTATTAAAATATGCCGGCTAAAGTCTTTTCCACGCGGTCGAAGTCGCTGGCACAACTAGTATGTAATAAATTATTGTCTCCCATTCATACTCAGACACGTCATGTGTTTTCATTGTAAGTTATTTGTACTAGTCAAGTAGTTTAGGCATGTCTTTCCCATGTAAAAATGGGCACCAATATAATTTCCTCTTATCGTCTGTTCTACTGAATTGTATCGTTTTTAATTTCCCATAAATCCCGATTTCATGGCCTTCTGCTAAATAACATTATTTACGTGGTTATTTCTGAGTGGTTGATAATCGTACTTCACATATGTACTAGATTTGAAAAATTACAACAATTTGGTGTACAAGCAAGCACGCAGAAAGAATAAGAACAAACAAACACAAATATTATCCTCCTATATTCCATACTAGCGCGGTAATAGCGTAAAGTTGTATATAATAAAAAAAATCACGTTCATTATTTGTGTTCCAATCGTAATGACCCAGAACAATCAATGCATTCAAATGTCACTATCGTGTGACGTCACTGATAAGACAATACACATGTGCTCGGTACATACTACCAATGTTTCAGATAAACTATAGAACGGTTGCATAATTTCTAACATTCCATATAAACAAAGTATCTACGCTTACACGTTTACGATGTTTACGGCTCATTTGGTGGATATCGATAATATATTTACTAAGTAGGTAGGTATATGAAGCATTGATTCATGAATAATTTGATAAGCTCATTGCATAGGTTCGCGTCTTTGTCGACTCTTAGTTTCTCTTAATTCTCTTAATGTATTAGAAAACTAAGTTTTACCTGCGTCTTTATAAACATAAAATCATTTTGCAAAATACCATGAATTGAACTATGACGGGTTTCTGGTCTGACATCATAATCTTCATCATCGATGACATCAGATGCATTAAAATTCAATTGCTCGAAATACATTGCATCTGTTCGATGTTAATGTAGTTATTTTACATTACTTAGAATATTATTTATCGGTGGGGCAGGAAGGGCCTTCTTTCGTTCGTCTTACGTTATGTTATAACGAGAATAGGCGTGATGACTGGGTCAAAATCTTATTATTCTATTTAGTCCGTAAGTTATACTCTATTCCAATTATGAAGTCCTTTTTGACAGATGTCAATAGTTCAGTGCTAGGGAAGTACCCTTAGAAATCGATATTCAGCGGCAACGATTCTCGATTTGTAAAAAATTTAAATCGAATTAACTTTCAAAAACTAAGGTTAATAAAAATTATCGTAAGAACAATTTAGACATGCAAAACTGCCAAACTTATTTTTTGTCGAAAAAAGAAATACACGATTGGATGTTTAGTATAATAATGATAGTTAAGTTATTTAAAATTTACATTGAGTTTAAAGGATCATAACAGTTATTAGGCTCGTGTCAAAGACTCGTTTATTAATGGCACCGAATGTTTGACACCGTTTGCTGCCAGGAGTGTTTGCACCGAGTACCTATAGTTGCAACACTAAATTAATTATACGAATTGTATCGCGTAATAGAGTAACTCAACAGTTACTATGAGCATCAGATTAAAATAAAAACAAACAATTCATTTAGGTTTTTATATTTGATTTTATAGTTATTAATCATCACTGCTTGATTTATTAATTTAGTTTGTTATTTAATCAGTTTACATATTACCTGCAAAGGACTGCACTAATTATTACGTTTTATTGTAAAATGCATTAATGTTATAAGCAGTCCCATTGCCGCTAGATTCATTTTCATTTGCGAATGATCGGGTTAACTAACCGAATACTTGAGGCACGTCACTACGTTTAAAAGTAAAACAAAAACCATACAACGTAACTGCATACGCGCAAAAAAATATTATTTTATTTTGAAGTTCAGATATAGAAACAATAGTTAGATCAAAAACAATAAGTTAATTTTTGCTTGTAAATTAATTGTAGGGTGTTTTTTTGCATAATTTTATATTTTTTAAATAACGATTTCCTACTAAACACAAAAAGTGATATTTAATTGGATTTATTTGAAACGTGCAGAGTTACGTTCTTCGAAATGTCAAAAAGGACTTCATAAATGGAATGGAGTATAGTTTATACAAAAATATATAACACATATTTTTTTGTTTTTCAATTGATTGAAAAATGACAAAATTATAGCTTATCAAACTTCTGGAGTGGGGGTTGTAACGTCACGGCTAGGTAAAAATTGTACCATAACGTGACGTCATACGAAACTTCTAAGCACTATATCTTCTTAATTTCTTGTTTGAGAAACAAAATAAAAAATACGGGTACAATATTTTTAAATAATCTAAATAACGGACTAATTATATTATTTTAGTCATCTAGCCTATTGGCGAGAGTTGGCAAAAAGTTGTGGAGGCCTACGTCCACAAGCGGACGGACTTATGAGCTGATGATGATTTTGAACTTTATATTAACAGAACAATGAATTGCTCCGTTATCTTTGAGCATAGTTTAGTGCGTCGTGATGAAAGAATAATTTTATAATGAAACCAAACCATTTCTGCAAAAAAAAAACAGTCTACTCGTGCCATCAACTTTTGCGTATCTCCTTAGCGTAATACAAACTATTAGGAATTATTATCAACTAATTGGTATTTCGTTCATTTTGACATGGTAGATAAGAAGTACTTATGATGTGATAAAGTTTGCCATTTAGATAAATAATACCAGTCAATGCCTTCATCATTCCCATTACATATGAATTACCAATTATATTAGATAAATAAGATATTAAGTACAATCTAATAGGAAAAGCTTATAGCTAGTTCGTGTTATATAATTGCTATACTATTCACGAGAAGTTCGACGAAGAATACAATATTTATTTGAAACTGTATCCCATTGAAGGTTTACTTAGGTAATTACTATGAATGAACCAACAAAAAAAACGTCCTTAATTACTATAATAATGTCTTTATCATTGTTTGTTTTTAGGGTTTGCATAATATTATACAGATATCTAAATTAAATGAACTCGCAATTAATAATGCTATAAAACATGTAAGATAAATGACATGGCAAACTTATGCAAATTTTTATGCTCAATTGTATTTATAAGCGGATATTCAAAGACCGAATCTGTATAGATTTTCATGTAGCGTAACACAATGATAAGATTCATAATTATCTATGAGTAATGACTAAATGATAATGTTAGATATGGTTCAAGTCGAAGGATTTTTAGAGGAGTTTGGCCTGAAGAATTTTGTCCCTTTACATTTGTTGCATTGAGATAAGTATCGCGATAAGGCTATTGTCGTATTTATAGTTTTTTTTTTTCACTGATACACGATTTCTGTTTTGTAGTAGAAACACTTAAAACTTAGGCAAATATAATGAACAATTTAAGAATGTGTCATTGACTTCCTTATGTATAATTATAATCTCAATAGTTTTGGCATTCACGGTACAGACAAACAGAGTTACTCTCACATTTATAAGGATATGAATGCTATATGAGATTTTCGGTGTTCGTCTACACATACGATTTTAGACGTTCGCGTCCCATTACGTTAAAAAGCAGTAAGTAAGTAGCTATGTATTTGCTATTATTTATACCGCATAATACACTCGGGGACAAATAAACCGGGCCACGAACCATTTTTCATACAAACATGTCCAGTTCTGAGCCCTATAAATGTAAAAGTTTTAGTGCTATGGTAATAATTTAAATGTAAATAGATGTCAGAAATGATAATTTTTTTAAGAAAATATGTTAACTAACTCCAGATACACCAATTTCCTTAAAATCAGGAAAATGTAACTTGTTTTACTTGTTTCATACAAGTTTATATGGGATGCAAAAAACCACCAATGTTTGTTACGTTTTAAAGAAATGAGCATATTTCTGACATCTATTTACATTTAAATTTTTACCATAGCACTAAAACTTTTAGATTTATAGGCCTCAGAATTGGACATGTTTGTATGAAAAATGGTTGGTGGCCCGGTTTATTTGTCCCCGAGTGTATAAATTCTCGAGGCACTTACCGCGAGTTTCCCCTCGTGCCGAGGCGCCGCGGCCGCACGGTGGGGTACACCTGCTTCATCACTTTGCCGAAGTCAGCCGTCGACAGCGGCTTCATGTTACTGCTCATGCAGTGCGCACTGCACAAAAAAAATGTATTTGATTCAAAAGGGTATACTAAGCCTATGCACTTAGTATGAAATGTAAAAGTGTACCAAAGTTTTTTTTTCCTAACTGGCATACAATGATGGCTTGGAGTAGCCTCGTCATCTTCACCGGACCGCACTGGAGCGGATGGCTCTCACCTCTAAGTGTACCAAAGTGCACATTAACACATTGAGTGCCAATAAACTCTGTGTAGAGTTTTGCACTCCTTACATTTTCTTTCGAGTTATCTATGATAGTATATTAATATTGACGATTAAACACTTTAAGACTCTCGCTCTGGATCATATTATGCTTGTGAAAATATTTTTACTATAATGTTACCTAACAGTTGGCAATAGCCAACTAAATTTAACTCAGTTCAAATTAAAATAATTCAAACTTCAATATTTTATACTCAAAAAATAATACTCACATGTACTCATCATATACATCTTGTTTTGGCAAAGAAACATCAGGATCAACTTCTAAGTGTGTCTGTATCCATGTTACAGTCTGCTGAAGTTCAGCTCTGGAATATCCACAAAAATATCATTATTGTCAAAGGATATGAGACTTTATAATTAAAGGCGGAAACATGTGGGAACTGAAACCATGTTTGTTTCTTTCTTGTCATCAGATAAGGATGGTCAGAAAATTTAGTGACCAGTTTTTATTTTGACTGTTTTCTATAGCTAAACTTATTTGACTGTTAAAAGTCTGTATAAGATCATTCAATTTCTTTTACAGTATTTTATAAAAAAAAATGGAAATCGATTGAGGGATATATAAGTTTACCTCTCGAAAATTTCTTTATTGAATCGAATTTAAAAAAGAACTGTGTATAACTAACCAGAATACCTAATATGAATCTTACCGGGAGCCCAGTGGGTTTATAGGCTGCTTCAAGGGGTCGTGTGGGGGCACGCCGGTGGGCAGCCTCAGGTACAGCAGCAGCCGCTCGGCGCCGCTGAGAGCCTCAACAGCCTCCAGCAGGTGAGCCACGCGCTGTCGCCCTTCTTGACTGAAAGTTTACCAACCCACATTCATAAATGCTTTACCAGTGAAAGAAAATCGTGAGGAAATCTCCACACCTAGGAAAAAATTCTAAAGGTTGTGCAGTCAACCAACCCACACTTAGTCCTTTGTCAGCGTGATTGACTAAGGCCTTATCCCCCTAGTAAATCTTTGGCACAGCAGTGGGCATGTATAATATATGCTGATGATGGTGATTCATAAACATGCCCAGTCGAACCGCACCCCTTCTAATAGCTCCTCTATATAGAATTGACTAGCTATCCGCCCGCGACTTCGTCCGCGTAGAGATGTTTAACGGGTAAAACATTACTTCTTTATAGCACAGTCGGTTAAAAAGTAGCCTATATCCTTTCCTAGGCTCTATTCTATATCTGTACCAAATTTTGTTTAAATCAGTTCAGTACTCTATGTGTGAAAACATAACAGACAGACAGACAGACTTACTTTCACATTTATAATATTAGCAAGGATGTTAAAATTAATTGGTTTCATAACATTCAGTATAAAAATTTTACCTTATTATTTAAAATCTACACAGCACAGTAACTTTTTAGAATAATAGAGACAGTGAAAATATATGAACAAACACAAAGTTTTTCTTATATTAAATTTTTCTCTCAAGTAGTAACATTAGTAAGTCTTGGTACCCAAACTCCATGTTTGGCTTATACAAACACAAACCACAATAGATAGAATTTATACAGTAAATATGTTTGTATTACATGAGATGTACTCTTAAGACAATAATGTGCAATCTGAGTTCAGTAAATATGAAAGATTTTTCTTTAATTTGAATCATCAACTTCATCATCATCATCAAGGGAAAAAATCCTATTGGATCAGCTACAACCAGTATTTCAATAGGAACCTTGAACATAACATTTACTTATCACTAAGAACCATTTTCATACTTTGAAATAATTTTTTTTCACTTTTCCTTTCAAGTTAATATGTGTGTACTTGAATCTCATTCCATATTGTACTTTAAGTATCATAGTGCCATAATAAACTTTGTGATTCACATTATCACTGTAATATCATTTTCATTATAATAATTTCCACTGAACATAATCCACAAACCTGAACTACAGAAACATCTATGAAGTTGTTTCTAGTCAGTCAATATCCTATATTCGATTTTATGCTAACCACATGAGTAAAATTAAGATTTTATCCAATAGTGTGGTACATAAAACAGAAAATTATGGCATCCCATGGTAATGTGATAATTTAATTCAAAACATATGCTGCAGTGGCAGTAAACTATACAAGACATTACTATTACAGATAAGCTTCAGTGATATCACACTCAACACAGTACTTGCTAGACTGTCGTCACAAAGAAGTGGACCAGGAGGAGCGAGCTGGCGCTGGCTTGGGCTGCAGACAAGCAGAGTAATACCTGAGGGTGTTCTCGACGATTTGCTGCATGGAAGCTATTTTGGCAGTGTCCATTTTGGACTCCTTCGGCTGCGCGGGGTCAGCGCCCGCGCCCGCGACACTCGAAGACCCCGGGGAATGGCTCGCGACAACGACACTTTCTTTATCGTAAGACGCAGTTTGCGTATGTTTTGGATGATTGACATTTTCCCGATGAAGTTTCGCGTCATCCACTACTTCTCGTTCGGTTTTGATATTTTTCGCACTTTCTTCAGCAGCCCAAGGTTGAAATGGAGTTGCTCTATCCATTCTAGCCTTGGTAAGCTGTAAATCTTGGGTTACTTGACTTCATATTGCATTTTTTTCTAATCTGAATTATAAAATGCGTAACTAAACTCCATTTTCTTGACATTTGATCAGCTGTGGTGAGGAGGCGGAGGAGGGGGAGATAGATTTAGAGGTAGTGTTGCCAACTCACTTGTAGGATAAAACTAAACAGATTATGTTTTAAAAACTGTAGAAAACTCGAATCAATTTTAAAAACAGTATAGATGTCACCGTAAAATTGTAAATAACGCCAGATTTCAATGTATCTCGCGAGATTGTGAACCGTCGAAAAATTGTGAACCTTAAAATTCTGCTTACAATTTAATTTATTATTATTCGTCAGATTGCAATCTATCGAAGTGAATCTGCTATATTGCAATCTTACAATTGGCCTATTGTGAACTATGCCTTTGAACTATGCCTATTGCCAACCAATTATACCAAAGCCGCTCTAAGTTGGCCGATTTGCTACATGTCAGACTGACTGCACTAGTCTTTGAGTATAAAGCCACTGGAGATGCCTTACACGGGCGACCCCCTCCGGCAAAGTACATTGGTCAACTGTTCAAACACGTTTAATAAAACTACTTGTCGCTGCACCACCGCCATTTTGCATTGATCCCTGTCGCGTGACGTTACTCTTGAAAAATGGTTAGTTGTGCAGTATTCTCATGTAAAAGGCGATCGAGAGCTCAAATTCGCAACAAGAGCGCGTTTAGTATCATATCTAAGTGTTTTTATTAACTTTTAAACGTGTATTTAAGAAGAATTGCCATTTAAATAAAAAGTCGTTACGATACGTAAACGACAGAAAAAATAAACAAGAATACAGTGGTACGGGGGCTAGTGATGTCACAAAGTCAAAAAAGCGACTCGACATTTGAATGAATCATTCACTCCCTGCAGTTAGTTGTATAATCCGTTTTTTACTTTAATTTTGAATTAAATAAAAGGTCTAAACATATGTTATATTTAAATCTTGTAAGATGAATTAGAAAAATTACTTTTCTTTCCTCTGGTCATACGATATTGAAATTTAGTCTGAAAATGAAAAGAAATTCTGTTACTCCCTTAGAGATATTTTTAAAGACATAGATATTTTAACCGTATCCTCTCAGTACATTTTGGACTGTATCTTATATGTTTACAAGAACATACAATCATTTAATATCGGATCCTCACCATTTTAACACCAGTAATAAACATAAGTTTGCCGTTTCAAGGCTCAGGCTTCAAAAGACTGGAAAGTCGTTCTTGGGTTTAAGCACAAAATTGTTTAATAAGATCCCACAAAATGTTATTGAATTACAATAATCAGTACAAGATAGTTCAGTTCATTCACCAAACTGATTTTATTTTATTCTTTGTGTCATCACTATTTTTTTCGTATGTGTGTTGCGTAGTTACGTGAAAACTTTGTTTGTGTGCGTGTATTGTTTGAAGTGTTGAATATTTTTGTAGTGTGCGTTTATCGTTACAGCAAAATTTGTGTCTGTTGAGTTATTAATTTTTTGGTGGTGTGCTGTACGTGTTTACCTCGCCCCCCGCTAAAAGTGGCGAAAAAATTTGTTAGAAGCGTTGACGTTATGGCATCTCCAGTGGCTTTATACTCAAAGGCACTAGTGAGGACAACGGTAAAATTGCCGAAGTATATAAGTAACAGTTATTTCCACTTTATAACCAAGCAAGGTCTAATTATAACAAATTTTTATTAAAAACATTAATTCACATCCAAAAGATTGAATTTAAGTTCCTTATTTATAAATATATTTATTTTTAAAATACAATACTTATTAAATCCTTCATCCTATTTTTAAAAATACCTGGTGAGTATTACCCACTACGTCACTATGAAAACGTGTCAAACGGCGTAACCTTGTAAAAGCGTAATACAGAGTGGAAATTTTACGTTTTCTTTTTATAATTCAATTATTTTAGGTAATAAAAGACAAATACTAGATAATTATACCGGAGCCGTTCTTAGAAGACTGATTTGACACTTTTTATTTTATATTTTGCATTTATCCTTGTTAAGAGGAACATATTTACGCGAATCATAAAGAACAACTTTTAAAAAATAATACGTTATTTCAAAATTTCAAATGCACATAATTATCTAATTATTTGTCTTTTATTACCTAAAATAATTGAATTATAAAAAGAAAACGTAAAATTTCCACTCTGTATTACGCTTTTACAAGGTTAAGCCGTTTGACACGTTTTCATAGTGACGTAGTGGGTAATACTCACCAGGTATTTTTTTAAAATAGGATGAAGGATTTAATAAGTATTGTATTTTAAAAATAAATATATTTATAAATAAGGAACTTAAATTCAATCTTTTGGATGTGAATTAATGTTTTTAATAAAAATTTGTTATAATTAGACCTTGCTTGGTTATAAAGTGGAAATAACTGTTACTTATATACTTCGGCAATTTTACCGTTGTCCCTCACTAGTGCAGTCAGTCTGACATGTAGCAAATCGGCCAACTTAGAGCGGCTCTGGTATAACATATTTCTATTTCATTAGAAGAAAAATGTTCTAAGGAAATACCGTCAGCCATGACGAGCAACAGCGGTGAGTAAAGTTAGTTAGTTAGCTAGTTGAAGCTTCCAGAAAGGCAAATTTCTACATTTTCTACGCGCGTAGAATCAAATGTGTGTTGGCGAGATTCTAGTGGCCAATACATTGCACCCACAAGACACGGGCAGGTTAAGAGATACAAATAGTTATTAAAAAAGAGATTTTACGCGTGTACGAAACGATTTCCTGGCCAGGGTCTAAAAAACTGAATATAATAATATATAGATGTATATAGATTTACAGTTAAAACTATTGTATTTTACTCAGTGTATTAATCGTTGAGTTATCGAGACATCAAAGTTATACTTTAAACAGTGCTCTATTGTGTTCGTGTGGTCTTTGTCGTCTTGATTGTACTATCATTAGACCTTTATTCGATTGTAAATTTTAGCTACTAACTGTCTATGATTCTTTGCTCTGACGTCATCTATGGCAAAAATTAAAAACTAAAATGTCAAAAAGCTTTGCATCGGAAGCCGTTTGGATGTCGAATATTATTTGCAGTTGAAATGTTGTCGAACTTTAAGGTAAGACTTAAAAGGTCCAAATTCTTCTTAGTATACTGCTTATATATATTTTTTTAACATATTACACACAGTTTGTTGGCATCGCCAGGAAATGGTCCACTTCCTTTGAATCGTTATGAATTAGGTATTTTATTACAACTTTTTTTCATACTGTATGAAATGATGACCGTTTGATTAAAACTATACGTTAATAGTCTTTAACTAAAAGTGGGTATTATTGGGCCCAACCTGTATAACCTTTTATACCCAAATGTAATGTTCTGATTACTTCTGATGTCATCCCCTGGGAAGGTCCTTCCTTTTCTGTTCCAGCATGAAGAGGCAAATTATTGCAATTATTATGATTATAACATATTAGGTTCGTCAAATGCCTCTGTCATGGGCACTCTCTCTCTCTCTGTAGTCGGCCCCATCATTGGATGTGCATTTGAAGCGAATTATTTGCCTCCATGCCTCTAGGCACTATGATATCAGTAAAATATTACGTCTTCAATCATCCCCCTCTAATAACAGGGTTGCAGAGGTCAATAACCCATATTTACAAAGCTTATCGACTAAATTTTTATAATTTTTCGTTTAAAACTGATAGTTCAATTGAAATTTGTAATCACCGATGCTATGACTGCTTCTTAATGTTATGTTATTATTTGTTTATCACCTACATTTGAAAAATCAGTTCTACACTTTTATATTATTTCTAGACACTTTATTCCTATAAGTCTGTATCTGATGTATTCTAGTTATCAATTGTTTAAACCCGGTATGAATTAATGATTCTCTCAAAATACTGAAATTCTTGTCCTGTATGTCTTGAAACAAGTTCCATATTATGTTTATCTAAAATTAACAGGTAATGACTGTTGAAATAACTATTGAAAATATGTGCTTGAAAATCATTCGGTCAGATTGTCCAATGTACGAGAATTTAGTTCTTTATCAATGAAATTGCCGCTTTTAATCATATGTATTGACGAAAAAAAGATATTTCATTTAAATAATGAAATATCTTTTTTTCGTCTATATGAAATTACTACAATTACTAGTAAAATTGATATTATATTTTCAGTTCTGAAAATGGATAATGATATTGATATTGAAGAACATGATCTACTAGATAACCCAGTCATCAGAAAGATATTTCCAGATCTTTCTGTTTTGAAAAGTGAAGTAACCGAATATTTTGATGAAGGTACCTGCCATATTTATAAATTGTGTTTTATATAAGTAATAGATATTAATGCTTATGATCTGTTTATTAACAATATTTGTGCTTGTAGGCTTATATAGGCCATATAAATTTGCTTGTATCTGTTGACTAAATTAGATGAATACATTTACAGTTTGATTTTTACTAAAAGTTATTACTTACTTATTATTCATATAAATAATGTACATTTTTAAACTAATAATAACCTTTTCAGCCCCAGATATAAAGCAGGAGGTAAATTTATTAAAACCCGAAGAAGAATCAAATGTTAATACCAATGTCATACACGAAGAAAATGAAGAATTTCCTCAAATGCCATATAATGGGGATTCTGACACAGAAGTGGTATTTGTAGATGATAATCGTCATCACAAAAATAAAATCATATTAGGATCTAAACCTGCCTTTCAGTGCAAAGTTGAAACAAAATTTGACAACATTACTGAAAAGATTTATGCATCTCGAGTGGTCCTAGAAGATGTTGGCCACTTTCTGAAAAAAAGTGAAACATTTTGTAAAAGTTGTTGTATATTCTTTCCTGCCATACAATCTTTTATGTCTCACAATTTCAAAATCCATCAGATAAATACTGAATATGATAAACAAAATGCCCACACTGTTGTTTATAAATGTGACAAATGTGTTAAAACATTTACCCGTCACAGCAATTTCAAAATACATTATCAAAGTGCTCATCCTTCTAAACCTAAAATAACTATAGGTAAGCCTATGAACAATATTTTACAGACAAAGAGAAGCTTTAGAGAGACAAAAATATTGAAGTGCAGCCAGGAGAACACATGTTCCCATTGTAATAAGAAATTCATTTCTGAAAAAGCCCTTATTGAGCATATATACATTGTATTGAGAAGAAATAAAAAGGTGAGCACTGAAGAAAATGCCCATAGAAAGACAGCACGGTCAAGAGCTGCTAAAGCATTAAAATTAATACTGGAGAAAAAGCCAAATATACGGAATAAACAAACAACAGTTAATACAAAAATCAAACCATTTCCAGTTTACAAATGTGTTTACTGTTCTTATTACTTTATACAAATTAAATTTTATAAAAAACATGTTGTAAACAAACATAAAGATTTAGGGATGGTTAACATAAAAATGGTTCCATTTGATGGCCAGTGTAAATATTGTCTTGCGAAATATAGCACATGGAAAGGTTACAATATTCATTTACTGATGAACCACAAAGAAAAGGTCAACAGGATACATAAAATAAATCCCAAAATTGTGTTGCCAAGACTTGATACGCGTCATGTTGAAAAATACAAAATTGGTAAAGTAATTGAAAGTACAATCAGTGGTGACGATGATGATCATGACATGGATGCTTTAGTTTCACCCGACGATGATGAAAATTTAGATGAAGATACTTGTAAAGATGAATTAATTTTCAAATCTTTGTTATTTAAATGCAAGAGATGTGATATTCATTTTTTAACCGCTAGAATGACATTAAATCATGCAGATCATATGGAAATGTTGATAAACTGGAAATGTCAAAAATGTGTTAAAATTTTTAAGAAGCATGATGAGATTGCACATGAAACCCAACATAAGAGTAACAGAGTATGTAGGTTTACTGTAGTTGAGCTGGATGCATGCCAATTGGAAAGAGTATTATTCAAATGTTCTAAATGTGCTATACATTTCAATGAAGATAATTATTTATCTCACTATAAAACTTGTGGTAAACTTGTTGCAGAATCCGTGTATTGCACACAATGTGACTTTTTAATTGAAAAAAGAATAGCTGCATGTCATTTTAATAATCACAAGTCGAAAAAATTAAAACCTATTGATTTCCCAGTTCTAAATTCTGAAGTCCTTACAATGGATAATATTAACAAAACTTTACGGGACGAAAAAAAAGGCCCTTCAAGTGAAAATATTACAAATGTAACGTCAAGAAATAGAAGCTATGTTGAACCTGATAATCAATTTTCTCTACGATCATCAAATCCAGTAAAGAAAGCCACTACGCAAAAAAATTTATCGAAACTAAAATTATATTATAGAGATATGCACCTGAAATTGAGTTATTGTGAGGTGTGCAAATGTTTTATGACTTTATCTCTTATAAGAAAGATTCACTTACAGGCGCGTTGCACTCATTTGCACAAGAGAATTTGTAAATTATGTGGACTCGTTTTTACACAAAGTGCAATAAGGGGCCATCAAAAACTTCATCAGAAAAGAAAGGACATAAAATTGCAGGACTTTACATTTCATGATTTACGCAATGGAAAGCAAATTATCGCTCCTGTGCCAGAATACCCAAAGTGTTATAAATGTGATGTTCATTTCATATCGAAAACAGCTATAGTGAATCATGTATGTAATGATAATGATTTTTTGACATGTCATATATGCAACATTAGTCTTTCCGAACCTGTTTTCAAGTTACACATGTCCTTTCATTATTATTCCAAGTCGGACGATAGTAATTTCCAAACTATAATATCGACTAAACACGAGCAGTTGGATAATAAAAGAAAACTAACAATTCGCCGAAATTCAGATACCACAGATGATTTCATAGCAAATTCTACATCACATGCCCCTACAGAAGAACACAGTAAGACTCCAATAACGACTGGGCCTGAACATAACACACGTAAAAATTTGAAAAAGAGAAAAACACTTAGATTTCGCAAGAATTTGGATGGGACAAAGAATTTGATAATGAATACGTCGTTAGTTCAAAGGGAAACACATCGAAATACTGAGCCAAAAAATAACACACAGCTTGTCGTTAGTGGAAATATATGTGAAAAGATGGATCAGCCAACAGTAATGGATGTCGTTGACACAGGGAATAACCAAGTCAATCGTTTAAAGAGAAACCAGATTATAAGTCAGTCTGATTATGAGCTATTTGGAGTTCTCTATTCTTGCGTCAATTGTCGTACTATGATTGATGCCTACGATAGAGTAGTAGAACACTGTCAAAATCATTTGTGTAATTTTAAAATTGAAACTGAATTCTGTGGAATATGCAAAATTACTTGGGATAAAAATAGCTACCAAGGTCATTCCAAGTTTCATAATGCAAAAGCAAGTGAAAAAGAATTCGACCTTTTGACTTTTGATGTATTTTATTTCACCTTGGATATTTCTATATGGGTGGACACTGTATTTGGATCGATTAGTAGTAAAAAAACAGAAGACATTTTGTCAAGATCTATCTACAGAAAGAATAAAATTAAAATGAGGGTTATACAAGATGGTCAACCAGACTTAACTGTATACAAATGTAATACCTGTTTAGTTATAGTAGACCAAGAAAACCTATTAAAACACGCTGATACATCTTGTTTTAAGATGCGCAAATTTCCATGTTCGATTTGTGGCTTACCTTTCCTATCGTACTTGGCTCGGCAAGAACATCAAACTGTCCACCAGGCAAGGTCTGTTTGTTTGAAATCATTTAGAATTATTGTGTTCAACCATGACAGCGATAAAAAAAATAATAAAACATTATCCACACTAAATAATGTCTTCACATTATATCAGTGCAGAAACTGTAACGAAATTGTTGACAAATATCAACGTTCAGATCATAAATGTGCAGCACATAATTTAAAAAAGTGTAAATCGTGTAATCTTTTTATACGCAGCTCCGATTATAAAACACACAATTTAAAACACGAGAATGTTCCTACATTTAATCAAAAGAATATGAAAGTGGTATTATTCGGTCAAACTGACTTAAAAATAACAGACTTTAATTTCGAAAGTGAAACCGATGACCAAACCTTTTTTTACGGAACTTTTGTGGATTATACGTTTTATCAATGCGTGGAATGTGAAGTTTGCTTTGATAAATCGCAAATACCAAAATTAAAATACCATACTGTATGCTACGACAATAACCATAAGTCACAGTGCCCTACATGTCAATTGTATATATTAAAGAAGAAAATGCCTCAGCATACTAAAATGCACGATCGCCATGATGATTTCGTTAGAGAAAATATGAATATAATACCATTACCCCTAAGTGAATTATCGGCAAACTTTATACCTGCAGATGAATACTATTCCAGTGATAAAACATCAAAAGAAACTGCAGAAACAGAACCTCATAAAGATCAGACAAAGGTTCAGGATACTACTGAAGATGATAATTTTAATTATGATCGAGATGCTATGGTACCTGAAAAATATGAAAACATTGATGTAACCGAACGAACAGCAAAATTATACAAATGTATTTGTGGATTACATTTTGTAAACCGTTCAGGTATAAGCGACCATTTGGCTCACTGTAATCCAAGGATAGCTAAACAACTTTGTTCAAAATGTAATCTCCATTTTACTCCAAGCGTACTATTCGATCATTTACTAATGCATCATGGTGTTAAAAAATACAAATATACATTTAATGTTATTGAGATGTCTAAGGAAAAATGTGATATAGTGACATTATTTAATTGTGGATATTGTAATACCCATTTTGTGAACTCTGATAAAGCTAAAATCCATTTTGAGGTTAGCTGCGAAGTGGACAGGGACAAAAAGGAATGTAAAAATTGCAAACTTACTTTTGATATTTCTTCTATTAAGCAACACGAAAGTAACCACCACAATAAAAGCGTTGCTGACACGGATATTCTTGATATACAAGAATACTTGATAAAGCATGATGTGCAATACGAGGCAAGGCAACCAGATAGCTCAAGTATTGATAGTTTATCCTTAGAAGCCGACTGTGTCATAAATTCTAAAACATATAATATATCCGAAGGGACTTTATCGCAACTTGATCTTAGTAAATACGATAATAGTGTTTATAAATGTGAAATGTGCAATACACATTTCTTAACTGAATCTACACTTAAAGGTCACCTGAAATTTAGTCACTATTTATCACCTCAGGGTGAATGCCATATTTGTGGTATGAGATTTTCATTACAGTCCTTAACAAAACACATATACATTCACCATAAACATATGTGTCTTAGTTTTAGTGATTTCGCTATCAAATATATGAAGGAATTATCTAAAGAATAAACTTTGAAGTGTTTGCAAATACGTTTATATACTTTTACTTTTCTACTATTGAGGAATCTGTATAATAAGTGAGTTATGGACTGTAGATTGCAATGAATGTCGAATTTCAATGTGGTATATGTACATTGGTATTGATACGTGTTAGGAGACCAACAAATTTACCAAAATTATATGATATTCTAACATTTTACTTTAAAGTAATTTTGCGTGATCATTCATTGATATTTGTTGGAGTTGGATGGCGAATTTTATTTAATTTAATTTAAACATGAGACTGATTTATCATCCCTTCAGTTTTCCTGCCAACGAATGACCATGCCATAAATATTATAAGCGTAGAAAAATACTTTTCACTATAATGATGTATGAGTTACTCATAGATCTAGTTTATATTTTGTATATCCTGTATTATTTCATTAGTCCAGTCATAAAATTCACACTTCTACATTTTGTATAATTGTTATCAGGAACACTACCAGCCCAGCACTATTGTTGATAATGTTACTTAAACATGTTTGCACATTATTTGGAAATTCTCCTTTAAGTACCGAAGCGTTTTTTTTAAAAGTATCCGGGCAAATAGTTTCCACCGACCAATAACGACCGGAAGTATGTCGTTAGAAAGCCTATATTTCATGACCATAATTGGTTATTATAGGCTAATCTAAATTTTTTGTGGAAAAACTTAAAGCTAAACTAAAATGAAGTCTATGTATGCAAATAAAAGTAGTTAATTCTAGATATCTTAAAAACAGTTTATTTTCTTATGTGTGGATTATCTCGCTCAA
This sequence comes from Maruca vitrata, assembly GCA_039566165.1. NCBI lineage: Eukaryota > Metazoa > Arthropoda > Insecta > Lepidoptera > Crambidae > Maruca > Maruca vitrata. The sequence goes on along the minus strand of CM076912.1, from coordinate 9,311,641 downwards.
CGTCTAAGTACTAACATATACTTTAGAGTTAAATGTTATGTATGAGGTCATATATCGTGAAAAGAGAAACTTATAAAATATGTAATACAAAATATATCTGGAGTTAAAATATAATGATGGTCATGAAAAGACTTTTCTGACGATATGTTATTTCTGGTTGTTATTGGTCGTGGGTACGTATACATCGTGAAATTTTAGTGGTTGTTTTCCCGCAGTAAAATGATTCTATCTTAGTAGCACAATAGATTTGTGCAGTTCTTTTTTGTTAAAATCAATAAATGCCGGTTTTACAAAAGGTTTACCGAAACTCGAAAGCACGTTCGAACCGCTTTATGACTTAGGGTGTCGAGCTTCTTTAGCTTTATTAAGCATCGATTTCATGCGACAAGCAGTACCTGATTACGTCACATCTTATAAAAGAACGATAGCTTCTCTCGTTTTTGAAGTTGGAAAGTTATTATTTTGAAAGTTTGAAACAAAAAAAATTTTTTTTGAGGAATAATTTGCATGATTCGATAGTATTACTATACCAAAGCCGCTCTAAGTTGGCCGATTTGATACTTTTTATTTTATATTTTGCATTTATCCTTGTTAAGAGGAACATATTTAGCGAATCATAAAGAACAACTTTTAAAAATAAGACATTATTTCAAAATGTCAAATGCACCTAATTATCTAATTATTTGTCTTTTATTACTTAATATAATTGAATTATAAAAAGAAAACGTAAAATTTCCACTCTGTATTACGCTTTTACGAGGTTACGCCGTTTGACACGATTTCATAGTGACGTAATGGGTAATACTCACCAGGTATTTTTTTAAATGGGATGAAGGATTTAATAAGTATTGTATTTTAAAAATAAATATATTTTTAAATAAGAAACTTCAATTCAAACTTCTGTATGTGAATAAATGTTTCTAATAAAAATTTGTTGTAATTAGACCTTGCTTGGTTATAAAGTGGAAATAGCTGTTATTTATATACTTCGGCAATTTTACCGTTGACCCTCACTAATGCAGTCAGTCTGACATGTGCCAAATCGGCCAACTTAGAGCGGCTCTGGTATAAAGGCAAATCGTTCTGCCACGGGAAAATAACCACTAAAATTTCACGGTGTATGTATGCGGCCCATACATTTTGACCGTCCTCCTTTGTCTTCTTTAATACGGAGACAGGAAAGTTTTATTTCAACTCATACTTTTGGACATTTATAAAAAAAAAATCATCAATAGTGCAACGATTCGTGATTTTTTAGGTGTTTTGGAGTTTTCCGAAGATGCGAAAAACTAGCTGCAATTTTCGAGTTAAATGTTCATTATGTCTAGACTAATGTTTAAGTGCTTGATTTTGAACTGATTAATAAAGTATTTTTGTTTACGAAATTTTGGTTATATTTTTAACTGTACTACGTTACGTAGAAGTCAGCTATTCAGCTCAAATACGAGTACACATTTGGAACCCTCACTTACAAAGTCTGGTAAAACAACCCATCCGGACCTTGCTCTGTAGCGCTACCATGAGTTTAAAAGTTACGGACTCGATATCGCCTCCGTAAATATGTCTATGAAAAACTTGTACAGCGCCACTGGTGGTTACGCGAAGAACTAAAATCGGTCATATGAAAAAAAAATACTCTGTAGGTTTTTAACGTGCGTAAGTTTTCGATAGCCAACTCTTGGTACCGCTACTGGACCTTAACGTAACGTACTTTCCGTGCACGGAGTGAACACCATCAAATATGCTTACTCTGGGGCCGAGTACAACAGAAAAACAAGTTCATGAACATATCGATACCTTAAATCTCAAATGGCGTAACCACCAAAACGCAACTTTTCAGGAGAGCAAAAAAACGAAAAAAAAAAGTTTTTTTTTATATAACTTTGTCAATTTTAATGCAGTGAAAATGTTTTATACGTCAAAGGACAATGGGCATTTTGGGCTAAAATAAAAATCGGGTGGCAGTCTCAAATTTCAATTGCATATCATAGTTCGTGTCATAAATAAAAACTTATTATATGGCAGTTACTTCGAGTCATGGTTAGATATAGAAATATAGAGTGATGAAGATTGTTATATTTCATTAACGTATTATTACATAACTATTTTATTTTGATAATTGTTTAAATGCAAACAGCGATTTTTTATTTAAATAGGATAATTCAGAGTTACAATAAACCTGCGCCTACGAAAAGTGACATTTTTTTTATAGTATAAACTCGTCTGACGGAATCACCCAGCCAAGACACGATACCAAGATGAAATTCGATTACCTGCTGCGTTTTTAGACACTATTATTATAGACGAGTAAGTTTTTTATAAAAAAAAACATTTTTTTTTAATATTAAACTAACAAGATAATCTCACTCCACCTGATGATAAGCGGTAGTGAGATCCAAATATGAGGTCGACAGGCACAATAGCCTGTCGCACTCACCCTGAAAGCCCGCTTAAAGAGGAGACCATTGCTGCGGCAACAACGAGACAAGGCGTGGAGTCTCGCATTGGTTTGAGCTGTGCGGGTTGGCCAGTCCGCCGGACGGAAGGGCCCCCGTTTCTACGGGTCTCCCTGCCCGGCGGGTTGACCCGCTCCACCCGCACAATACCGCCGCCACTAAGACTCCACTGGTCCGGCGCTTGCCGCAGCAATGGTCCCCCCTGGCTCCGGTTCGTACAGTGCTGATCCCGGAACGCGACCTGACCGAGAGAGGCCAAAGTCACTTGGCGGGTTTTACGCAACTGTATGGTGGTAACAGCAACCGGTCGACAAAACTTCTTTGGACGTTTTTATATTGTACCTTTTGATTGTATTTATCATAATAAAATCTTAAAAATATGGTCGGTTTTTTATTTTCTTGTAAACCTTTGAAAATATTAGACTTTTTAATAGTTATAATATACACTTAACAATAGGAATATTATAAAAATAAAACAATTTTTGCATTGAATCATCGAAATATACAAAGACAAAAATATTCGATATCTCCTAAACTAACCGCTATATGCTCACGATTTTTTTTAAAAATAGTGTTGTTTAATAGTGCCTCGCTAGATATACTGATTCCGGAGACTGCCACTCAATTTCAAAAATAGACCAAGCTCCATACATTTTTGCCCATTGTCCTTTATTAGAATTTTGAGATAAAGGCTTCAGTAAGAACTCTTTGCACCTAAATTTTATATTTAACAAACTAGAAGTCGGTTACGCCTGTGAAAATATTACGAAAAGGCGTTCACGCCTCATAAAAAAACATGATTTTTAAGAGGTGAAGGTCGTATCTCCCGAAAGTAATTGTCTTTTGTGCTTTAAAATAACTTAATAATGAAAGAAAACGTAAAATTTCCACTCTGTATTACGCTTTTTACAAAGTTACGCCATATGTCACGTTTTCAAAGTGATGTAATGGGTAATACTCACCTTCTAAGTTTTATAACAGGATGAAGAATTTTTGTACATGGGAAATTTCACTTATAGTTATACGTAATTCGATTAATTTTGTCATTCGTAACCCCCGCTGCTGTATATCCACCATTCATTTATCTATGTATTCAGCCATTTGCGTTCTTGTGCGTATAGATTACGTTCCTCCTTGTATTTATTATTTTTTGTGACCGTTACGTTGACTTTGGCGCGTTATTGGTCTTTGATTCTGATTTGTGTTTGGACATTGATTTCAAATGCCGAAACAAAGAAAAGCAATAAATAGCCAATGTCTCCGCAATCTTAATCCCCCCGCGCATCAATACTAACAATAATAATGACTACGATTTTGGGTGTAAACGCCTTTATTTTGTTGCAATTTCGAAAAATAGCGTGTCTTACGAGTTACGCCGGAAAACTATGTCCCTTACACCCTTTTTTTTTTGACATTTTTTTCACGTCACAATTTCTAGGGGCGTAACCACCAAGTAAATTAGACTAAGCCTTTTACGACCTGTTTACCTTATGAAAAGTGTTCAAATCTATAAAAAACATTGGGTCGTAATAACCTTTTTTTTGCGAATTTGAGGATTTAAAATATACAGATCGATAGAGAAAAAAAAACTGAATAAAACTGCTTTAAAAAGTCATTTTGACCAAATTGGCGGTTACGCCATTTGAGATTAAACAAAAAATAAGTTTTAAACTCATGGTAGCCCCACTGCAGTGGGGCTACCATGAGTTTAAAACTTACGCGCTCGATATCGACTACGTAAATATGTCTATGAAAAACTTGTACAGCGCCGCCTGGTGGTTACGCGAAGAACTACAATCGGCCATATGAAAAAATCAGCTCGGTGTAGACCCATAAAGACAAATATTTAGTGTAATGGAACGCGAAAGTCTAAAATCGTACGTAATCAACTTGATAGGTTTTTAACGTACGTAAGTTTACGATAGCCAACTCATGGTAGGCCCTCTGGTCAACAATCAATTCCCGCCATTTGATCGCAAAGCGTGCAGGCGCAACCCGCATGAACTGCGGTTACCGTAGCCCGCACGATTCTACTCGCCGGTGTAGCGGACGGGACTTGCATACAACCGCGCACACGCCCGGTGAAAAAATCGCGTAAGTTTTTAGCCTGAAAGAGTGCGACTTATGTAAAGTTGGCGCGTTTTACTAGCGTGTAGGCATTTACATATTCGCATGTGTTTTATTGTTATAGGCTAGGTTATATTATGTTCGATTTAAAAAGTAAATAAAGTTATAGTATATTGATACTACGTTATATCTATGTTACGGTCAATGTGAGCAATCGGTAATTATCTATAATCACCGTTAAATATAGATAATTCCCGACACACATGGTAAATGTAGTGAATTATTCAAATTTACCGGTAGTTATATAAAACTCCCGCTTGACTGTGGTAAATGTTAACATTGCTGACAAATATCACAAGTACTCTGCAATTCCAAATGTCACAAATCTCAAAAATATATTGACGAGAAAGAATTTCAAGAGTTCCACTGAATGTTATTTGATTTGTTAATTTTATTTAACTTTATTTTTATAAGATAATATTTTTTTCTTCTTCTTGTTATCGTATGGTTGATGAACAACCTGGTGTCAGAGTTTTTAAACCGCCCGTAGGCCTCTGACACGGCTTCACCCATCGTTGAAAAAATTCTCAGGTGTGCTGGTTTCCTCACGATGTTTTCCTTCACCGTTAAAGCGTCGAATGATGATACATATGAATTTCAAATTTGAAAAACACATTGGTACCTGGCGGGGTTTGAACTGGCGACCTCTCGCACGGCAAGCATTGACCTTAACCACTCGGCCATCGACGCCTTTTACGCTTTTTTTTAAATATTTTTTTAAAAACCAATCATCAAGTTTGGTTTCTAGATACTTGACTCGTTTATTTTATAACTAGCTGTGCCCGTGACTTCGTTCGCGTGGACTACAGGATTTTACAAAGTTTTTTCCCAGAAACTCCCGATCCCTTAGGAATTTTGTAATATCGCGTCGCAAGTAAGCTTTAAGTCTATTAGGGTACCTGCATGCCAAATTTCAATCATCTATCTTACGCGTTTCAAAAGTTTTCAGAAAAGTTATTTATAAATACACACTTAACTACATAATCATACCTAGACACTGTACAAACACCGATATTCATCACACAAATATTTGTCCCGAGTGGAAATCGACTCTTGGAATCGCCAGCCTGGGTCACTAACAAAACTATTGTTTCACCGAGCCAGTCAAGTCAGTTTTATTTTATTATTTACCGCATTTACACAAAGGGTATGGTAATTTTATATAAATACCGGTAAATGTGATTAATTCGATAGGTTTCACCACCTTTACCACGAACACTAGTAATTATGCATAGTTACCGGTAATTATACATAATAACCACTCTATCCACTTTTACCGTAACATCTATATGGTTTATTAGCCGAAGATCCTTTGGCTTAAAGGTTAAGGTATCCAGGCCTGAAATAAAAAAAAAAGATCCCTGGCGTTTGCTGTCAGTTTACTGTCATTGATTAAAAATGTTTTTTGACGAATTTTTAAACGTAGTGACAATGACGATAAAACATTATTTTTACTAATTATGCGTGTGTTATTGAGTAAATAGCGATTTATTTTGTTGTTAAAATATATTATGTGCATACAAGATAACAATACATACCCACATTGAAATAGTTTTACAATGTTATTCCACGAACGCGTTTGTCAGTGGCTTGGGCATTTGAAGCTATCGCGAGTAATATTATTGGTTTCTGTTATACTTTTTGTAGTGCCGCTGTTTACACATTATTATTTATCCAAGGTAAGACAGGTGCCTAAGTAGTTATGGTATAACTAGGTAATTAAGGGAATAATTGACTAAAAATTAATTAGTAATTTTATGAAGTTAGATCTATCATTATTTGTTTTAGTATGAATCAACTCTCGGTTCCCTGGGTACAAACCCCATGCGGCACACACTGGAAGCTCTTGGAGATTTATCAACAATGAATGCTGCTGATTTGAGAGTAAGGATTGAAGAAATGCTCAGGATTAAGGTGAGTACAATTCAAAATAACATATCTTTGTACAAGGAGCGGTGATTTCAATGCCCAAATTAAAACTTTTCCTATTACATTAAATAAATACCTGTTTAACTCACTGGTGGTATCAAACATACTGTCGTTTGAAAACTATTGTAAATATCACAAATTACGGATTTCCTAGATTGGTAGAAAACATTCCACAGTTATGAACACTCCTTAATAAATAAATAAATAAATATTACACAACATCACATACATTGATCTGATCCCGTGGTAAGTAGCTTAAGCACTTGTGTTAAGGATACTGATATCCTAACACAAGTGCTTAAGTATATTTAACAATACACCCAGACACAGCAAAAACACTGATGTTTGTCACACAAATATTTGTTCCAAGCGATTCTTGAAACTATAGGTAGTGAACCTTTACTACCTACGGTTCCAAGAATCGTGGGTTCGATTACCACCATGGTTTGTGACCCCGGTGGGTCACTAATCACTATTCCTCCGAGCCAGTCACAAAACAGTTGACTTGTTAAAATTTAACTGATCATTACCGGGGCTAGGGCATCGAGCCCGGGTTTACCCGGTCCTAAAAACCCGGGTTTTTCAGGGTTTTAAGAGTCACAAAAAACCCGGGCTTGAAAAACCAAAACCCGGGTTTTTCGGGTTTTTTAAATGCTTCAAAAACACGAACTTTTCTATAAATGTTGGTGTTGCCATCACCATCAGTTGATCCGTCTGTTCGTCGACCACCCATCATCATCATTATCAGCTCATTTCCGTCCACTGCTGGACACAGGCATCCCCAAATGCACGCCACTTCTCGTTTTCGGCTACTCGCATCCAGCTCCTACCAGCCGTCCTGCGCATATCATCACTCCACATGGGCTGAGAGCGTCCTAAACTTCGTTTGCTGAGACGCGGTCTTCACTCTAGAACCCATTTACCCCAGCAGATGTCGGTTTTATAGCTGATGGCAGCGCACTGCCACCTCGGCTTGCTGATGCGATGAGCTATGTCGACTCTGGTTCTCTGCTGGATCGCCTAACTCCCCGATTTGATTTGATCCCGCAGAGAAACACCGAGCATAGTTCTTTCCATAACCCGCTGAGGGACTTTGAAGAGATGTTTCGACCCAATTGCAGAGTATATTTTTGAACATCTTCGAGGACGGTGTCTGTTTTTCGTGACCTTGGTTTTGTCCAAGTTCATCCGTAGGCCGATGCGTGCAGAAGGTTCCGTCCTGTCGCTGAGTTTGTTTCTGCTGCATATCAAAGACATGTAGGCAATATCCATTGCTATGAAGACCTGGAGTAAAGCAGACCGAAACCAAGGAAAAGAGGAACCTTCTTCTCGCCGAGCTTGACGGCGTTTTGAAGCGCATTTCCGAAGGGGGTGCATGCAATCTTGTCTAGTTCAATGCCAAGAAGACACAGGTGTGTATTTTTGTGGTAAAGTGTCTCCTTTCCTTTCCCATTCTACTCTTCAGAGCCCTTACAGGACAATACAGGATAGCCTTAGCATCCTGGGCATCGATGTTCGTTGCGACCTGAACCAGCGGGATTACAATGAGAGCATCATTAAAACAGCCTCCCGCAAACTGGGGATCCTGAACAGAGTGCAGCGATTATTCACACCGGTGCAGCTCTGCCTTTTGTATAAGGCACAAGTTCGCCCATTTGTGGAATATTTCTCTCACCTCTGGCATGGCTCCGCAAAATACTTGCTCGATGTTCTCAATAGGTTGCAGCTATCCGTGTTGTCGGTGATCTGGAGGTGTCCGAAACCCAGGAGCCTCTACAATTACTTAGAGACATTGCCGGTCTAAGTGTTCTCTACCGTCTCTATAATGGGGAACGCTTTGAAGAGCTATTTCAGCTAGTCCCTTCTCTCCTTTCCACTCCCGAACGATACGTGCTGGACAGTGATGCCACCCACATACGATGCAGGCGCTGCGCTTCCTCATTTTTCCTGATGGTAAGTGGTAGTTAGATCCACATAAGAGGTCGACAGGAACAAAAGACTAAAATAAGCCCGCCAGCGCCCAGGTACAGGGTGCCGGCCCTGGCGGGGCGCAGAAATGTCCAGACCAGTATCTAGTTTATTTCTCAAGGGCGCATTTTTGCACCTCGCACCTCACACCAGGCGCATTAAAGGCTAGTTACGACACTGTTTCAGACAATACGGATAACACGTCACTGCAACCTATAGAGGGCACCAAGCAAGTATTTTACTCTTGAAAATAGCTTGCAGACGTTGTTTAACACGGAAATGGGTAGATAGTACTTCAAAAGGGTTTTGTCACCCTTCCTACTCCACGCTTCCAGAGTTCTCCCTTCGAACAGGACAGCGTTAAAAAGCCTTTGAAACCCCCTTACTACGGGTTTACCTCCAGCTTTTAGCATGTTTCGTAATAGAAATAAAAAAATGTAACAAAAAACAAGAAGCTCGAAAAAAGCTCGAAAACCCGGGTTACCCGGGTTTCAGTTACATTGGAACCCGAAAACCCGGGTTTTGAAAATTGAACGGGTTTTCGATGCCCTAACCGGGGCATGCAAAGCAAGCTAAAGTGGGGGTCATAGATTATTAACTTGTCCAGAATATTTTTAATACTATTTAATTAATAAGTATTATACTTGCTATGTATATTTTTGTATATTTATAGTGTTTGAATATGAATTTATGTTACTTTGTACCGCAATATCATTTGTAATCCTTGGCTTTCATACACAAAAGAAACATAACATTTTGTTCCTATAATGATCATCTAACAATATGATCCTAAAAATAAGACAGCAAAAATGAGTAGGTACCTACAATAGAGACTGGTAGTGGTGTCAGTAACACTAACACCACTCAGTGGCTATGTGATGATGAGTATTATTTTTTTAATTTGTTTGCCTGTTTGGTCAGGCTTCAGTGTCAACGGAGCTGCGCGAGCTGGAGGCGCGGCGCGCGCGGCTGCAGCGCGAGGCGGCGGCGGCGAGCGCGCGCGCGGACGGCGCCAAGGCCGAGCACGCGCGCGCCGCCGCCGAGCTGCAGCGCCTGCGCGCCTCCGCCGACCAGGCCCGCCTCGCCCAGCTCGAGGCCATCCGCCGCGACTCCCCCGAACTGGCACCCCCGCTACAGATCCTCCCGACCAGACCCCCACCCCTCCTCCCGCCCATACACCCGTCTTCCGAACCGCACTGCCGAATGTTCTCCTGCTTCGACCACTCCCGCTGCTCTTTGACGTCCGGATTCCCCGTCTACCTATACGATCCGGATGTTTACGCCCCGCTAGCTAACGCCGAAGTAGACGGCTTCCTCAAAACGACATTGCGACAGACGCTGGGATACAACACGCATTTGACGAAGGATCCGAACGAGGCGTGTATCTATCTCGTTTTGATTGGAGAAGCTTTCCCGTTCGAGAAAAGTCCCTCGTAAGTTGATTTGTTTTTTACTTCGCCTATACTGTTATACTGCTGGGCGATATCCTTCCCTATTCACTACAAAGCTTTCGATCTTCAACCAAAGCGACCGGTTTTGTGTAATGGGCATCCGGGTTATCTCGCCATCTCTTTTTCGCCCTTCCTCTTTGACGATCGAGCGATTTCCATGATGTAGATTGAAATAATTGAATTTTACTGGACACATGATAAGAATGCGATGTGACTGCATTTGTTTTAGATCAACAACAGAGTCGTACAAGCTGTTGTTGAATGAGACTGCTTTGAAAAGTTTGCCGTTCTGGGGCGGGGACGGTCGGAACCACGTGCTGGTGAACCTGTCGCGGCGCGAGCTGGCGGTGGGGTCGGGCGACGCGCTGCGCGGCGCGGCGGCGGGGCGCGCGCTGGTGGCGCAGTCCACGTTCGCGCTGGAGCGGTTCCGGCCGGGCTTCGACGTCGTCACGCCGCCCGCGCTCGGCCCGCCCGGCGGGGACGTGTGGGCCGACTGTGCGCCCATCTCGCCCGCTAGAAGGAAATACTTGTTAAGGTAATTTTGATAATATTGCACTCTTCTTCTTCTTCTCGAGTCGATGGCGAAATCAAGACTTTTAGGAAATCAAAATGTAGCTACAGAAACAGCTTTATTTTTTTTATCAATTTATTGTGCAACCATTTGTACTAATATGGCTTCACATATTTGGCGCTGCAAACTATGGTTTGTTTATTGCTATGCTATTTTTATATTGACTGATAATTATTAGATTTAAATATCTTTATTTACTCAAATTAGTTCACAAATGTTGTGTTATACAAATTCTTATTTGATTAAGAAAAAATGTAAAATAAGCAGGAATTTGATGTGCATTCATTAGCTAAATTCAGTTTTCAGGGTTCACAACCGCAAGCCAAGGGGCCAGATATGGATCAGGACAAGACAATGATCGAATATCTGCAGACGACGGCGTCGTCGCCGGACACATTCTTCCTGCAGTTCGAATGCGATCCCGTGGTGGAGAAGCGGGCCCTTTTGCCCATAGGAGACTGGGCGCTGTGCGGGACCGACCGCTCGCGCCGGGCTGTGCTGAGGGATTCCACGTTTGTGCTTATACTGGCTCCGGCTGACCGCTCCTATTGCACCACAGCTCTCCTCCAAGCCCGCCTATACGAAGCCTTGAGGTCTGGAGCGATCCCCGTGATCTTGGGAGGCGATAGGATCCGGCTGCCATACGACGAAGTACTAGATTGGAAGCGGGCGGTCATCGCGCTACCTAAAGCTCGGGTCACGGAACTGCACTTTCTTTTGCGATCGATGTCGGATGCGGACTTACTGACCTTTAGGAGGCAAGGACGCGTGTTGTGGGAGAGATACTTGAGTTCCGTGCAGGCGAGTGTGGACTCTCTGCTGGCGACGATAAGGACTAGATTGAATATACCGGCTCCGCCCGCGGTGCCTACTGTGGGCGTGCCCGGTTTCAACGACACTTATTATCCGCCCAAGCTCGAGCCGCCGGCGGTGGACACGGACCCTGAAGAGACGCTGGGGCCTCTAGAAGCGCAGTATTCCAGTCCCGCCTACCGAAGGAATTATTCAATAGGATTGTTGCATGGGTAAGTTTAAAAATAGTAAGTAAAATATAAAATAACGTCAAAGTTTTACAAGCTTTTTAAAACTCAATGATGTTACTTTGGTATGATGAATCATCCATTTATAATAATATTGCCTGTAGTTTTCTACACCAAACTTCTTTTCGTACACATCATTATCATCGTCTTTGTGTGTGGCATATGCTGAGACCTGTACCTCGTTGACCACTTTCATAGTCCTTGTTTATGTGTGATATTTCTTTGCTTGAGTTGAGTTTCTGCGTCTTGTGTATAATTATGTATCATTGTAACTTTTCGTGTCTATGTCGTGGTTAATTTTTTTTTCTACCTCTGTAGATACGAGTTGTGGAACGACTGGGGCGAGCCGTTCGCGCTCTACCCCCAGCTACCCTGGGACCCGGCGGTGACGTCAGAGGCCCGCTTCCTCGGCTCGGCGGCGGGATTCCGCCCCATCGGCGCCGGCGCCGGCGGCTCGGGCAAGGAGTTCAGCGAAGCCCTAGGTGGAGACCGGCCCCGGGAACAGTTCACGATTGTGATACTTACCTACGAGCGGGAGGCCGTGCTCGCAGCAGCGATAGCGAGACTGAGGGGGCTGCCGTATTTGAATAAGGTGGGTTGTGTATGTGTGGTTTTTGTAGTTTGAAGAAGTGAGAGATGTAGTGGGCTTTGGTGAGTTGCTTTAATTTCTTAGGAAGATTAACATATAAAATATTATTATGCTAAGAACTTGCCTGTCGATATACATTATGTAGTCCGAGCGATTTCAGCCATGGCGGCCGATCCCAATTGAGATCAGCCACTTGCGCAGGACATATTATAGTGCACAAGTGAGCGCACAAATACAAGTGCACTCTGTTCCTTACTCTCATAGAGCATGACCGATGAGAGATCGGGCGCAGGAACACCTTAACGTGCTTTCCGAGGCACGGGCGTTCAACCGCCAACTTCCTAACTCCGGGCTGAGTAATTTCATTACAGAAAAACTCACACAAATTTTGCCCGACCCCGGATTTGAACCGGGGACCTCTCGGTCCTAACGCAGCACTTGCTACCAATAGACCAACGAGGCAGATATACATATACATACTTGTTAAAGCTTCTTTTATTTACATACTTCTTAAGAAGCCATTTGGAAATCTTTCATCATATGAACAAAATAGGTAGAAACTTTAGAAGTATCTTACATACACATTTGGCAACTTGTTGTACAAAAACTTGCATATACAGGGCCCCTTGAGTATTCTGGGTTCCTTTCACGTCATATGCACTCTGAATATAGGTACCTTTACTGTTGCGCATAAGAGATAACGTTCATTCATGTCCAGATTGTCCAAATCTGGACATGAATGAACGTTCCCTTGCATATATTAATGATGTTTCGAATATCCGTATCCGTATCCGTATCCGCGGATATCCGAGGGAAAAGAAAAATCCGTATCCGTATCCGGGTCCGTTACTTTTCATGCGGATCTTTCACGGATCTTTTTCTGGTGATTATTAGAATAAAAAAAACTTCAAAAGTCCATTCAGAGTATATTTATTTCATATAATCAAATATTTGGCACGTTTATAATGCAAACATTTAGATAGATAGATGGATGGATATATGTATCTTTATAATGAAAGAAAGTTATAATTTACATCACTTTTATGACAATGAAATAACTAAAACTTAAATCTTTATTTTTATATTGTGATTACTGGAATATTATAAGTTATATAAACATCATGATCACTTCTATGTAAATGAAAAAAAAAAGAAACCTAAACCTCCTTTTATAATTATGAGACCAATCAATAGAAAGTTATAAAATCCGTATCCGTATCCGCGGATCTTGACAATAAATATCCGTATTCAGATCCGTATCCGCGGATATACATTTTTGAAGATCCGGCACATCACTAGCATATATGAGTTCCCTTGCATATGCGGGGTATCTTGCATAGCCTGTGTGTCTTGCATAGGCGGTGTGTCTTCCATATGCAGTGTGTCTTGCATATGCGGTGTGTCTTGCATATGCAGCACGTCTTGCATATGCGTGGTGTTATGCATACCCCTAGCAGCGCTGGTCTCGCAGGTGGTGGTGGTGTGGAACGGCGCGGGGTCGCCGGGCGCGGGCGCGTGGGCGGGCGGGGCGGGCGGCGCGCCGGTGGCGGTGGTGCGCGCGCCAAGGAACTCGCTCAACAACCGCTTCCTGCCCTACCACCTCATCGACACAGAGGCCGTGCTGTGCGTCGATGATGATGCGCATCTGAGGCATGATGAGATTGTCTTCGCTTTTAGGTACGGTATAATAATTGTTTGGTTATTTATAGACGAGAGATCGAGTCTTCAGCGTATATGATAAGTTATCATATACGCTGAAGACTGACACAACTGATGACTGTCACATCTTAACTAACTATACCTAGATAACTCTAGATAACTGTCTACATCTTTGTAAGATTGTATGGAGGCCAATTAGGCCATTATTTAAAGTGTAAATTACTGATTTCCTATTGTGTACCAACTTTGTAAGAGTCTTTCAATAGAATTGGCAATCCTTTTTTTTTACTGACTTACGATTATGGCATGGGGTAGTCTCGTCATCATCACCGGACTTGCGGGGAGCGGATAGCTCTCACCCCTAAAATGGCAGTCCGAAGGTTCGGTTCAACACTGCTCATCACGTAAATTATAATTTATTAACGCATCTGAAAAAACTTTTGAATAAACATTTTTTTTAATTGGATTTATTCCGGTCGCTTAGCTCAGATAGTTCGCTGGACATTGTGATTACCTGATCTACAAAATCTACGATTCAAAAACGAATGAGAACAAAATCCTAAATACTAAAATGTCATAGTCCCGACAATTTATGGAGTAGTAGTGTAGTAAACATTAAAAATGTAATCGTTGTACTGAGACTTATTTAATTGCCATTTCAAATACTTAATATTATTTTCTTCTTATAGAGTATGGCGAGAACATCGTGACCGCATCGTGGGCTTTCCCGGGCGCTACCACGCGTGGGACCTCAATTTCAATAATGGATTCCTCTATAACTCTAACTACAGGTAACTATCAAATTCTTCAAAATTACGCAACTGTGTCCCGTGAATGGTTACGACTATAAATAATTTTGCATTTATTTATTGTCGTAACCATTCACGGGATGCCAAGGGATGATGATGAACCATTGCGGGATGCCAAGTACCAAGTCGCTTACAGCAAGTGGCAAACAGCTTTGTGTACTGATGCCGTCGAATTTTTCCTGCTTATTACATTGTTAGGCACAGGTGGCGCCATCATCCGTTCGTATTACATACTAAACGGCCGACTTTCCTTGCAGAAATGTAAACTACAGAATTGACTGACACACTGGCAATTCCTGGGCCACGGCGGAGCAATTGATATTTTACCGTTTTTCGAAACATTTAAATAGCTAGTGCAAGTTTAAATACTTAAAAAAAATTGACTATCAATGTATCGGCAGCTGCGAGCTGAGCTTGGTGATGACGGATTATGACAAACGAAATAGACTTTATTTTGTACCAAGTGTCGATGATAAAGAGTACCAATCAATTTTATAATTCAATCTGTAGCTTTATAAGTACATAGTATGTGACTGTCGGGATTTTGATGCGTATTAGAGGGCCTCAAGAGGAAGGTTGAAAAGACGGCGAAAAGCAGTATGGGAGAACTTTTACGTGTTTATAGATTTTTATAAAACTTGGTATGGAGGGGGGATTAGGCTTGTGGGGACAGCGGGAATACACGGTCAGGTTCTACAATCAAAATACATCTAACGTCAGATTTTACGCAGACGAAGTCGTCGACGTCCTCTAGTCTAATCTATACTAATATTATAAAGCTGAAGAGTTTGTTTGTTTGTTTGTTTGAACGCGCTAATCTCAGGAACTACTGGTTCGATTTGAAAAAATCTTTTTGCGTTATATAGACCATTTATCGAGGAAGGCTTTAGGCTATATAACATCACGCTGCGACCAATAGGAGCAAAGATACAATGGAAAATGTGTAAAAAACGGGGGAAACGCGAACGAAGTCGCGGGCGTCCTCTAGTCTAAACAAACTAAATCTAAATAATAGTCTAGTAATAAACTAAAGCTATAATCCCTCTATGTGCCGCAGCTGCGAGCTGAGCATGGTGCTGACGGGCGCGGCGTTCGTGCACCGCTACTACCTGTGGGCGTACTGGCGCGCGCTGCCGGCCGCCGTGCGCGACTACGTCGACCACTACATGAACTGCGAGGACATCGCCATGAACTTCCTCGTCGCGCACATCACCAGGAAGCCGCCCGTCAAGGTGAGAGCTTATACATACATACATACATAAAATCACGCCTTTTCCCAGAGGGGTAGGCAGAGATCACTTGCAGCGATCCACTCTCACCTCTGTGGGAAACGTGACGTGACGGGTTGTGGACCACGTCGCCGCCATTCTCCCTTGTGCATTGTTTTAACAAGGTCATTGCGTTCCCACGAGTAGCAAGGATATATGAAGGGGAAGGAAAAGGGGGGAAGGATACTATAGCCTCGGATGATTTGGGCTTGAGAGCTTATAGGTATTGTTTATGGCTCCTTTGTTTATGCAAAAGGCATAATTCAGGCAACGGGAACGGGACCACAGGTACTTTGACACAACGGTGACTCCTTTTAGCGTATCAGTTTAGTATACGTTTTTAGTTTTGACTTATTATGTATTCTAATTAAATGCCTTTTTATTCTTTTTATTCTAAGTAGTTTGGTGCAAAAAGGTGATTTAAAAGTTTTTATAAAATTAACCACCGGCCTTCAATTTTCCTCCTTTCGACAGAATAAAAAGCAGGGTTAAAGAACTTTATTTCTCATAAGAATTTTAGTTTTTTAAATATTTTTTTTATTAAAAGTAAGGTTATAATTAAACTTTTTTTAAAAAAATAGTCGACTAAGCCTTATTTAGTTTATGGGCTACATAGGATGCATTGTATTCCCGCGATATTATCATTATAAATACTAAGTATGATGTTTGTTTGGTGTGCAGGTGACTTCTCGCTGGACGTTCCGCTGCCCGGGCTGCCCCGTCACGCTCTCCGCCGACGAGACCCACTTCCACGAGCGACACAAGTGCATACAGTTTTTCTCACAAGTAAGACACTTTTAACTTAGGGGTGAGAGCCATCCGCTCCCCCGCAAGCCCGGTGATGATGACAAGGCTCCTCCAAGCCATCATCGTTAGTCACTTAGGAAAAAAAAAAACACTTTTAACATCATTTATGGCCAACTTACCCCTAGATAATCATAGTCTTATGATATATTATGACTTTAATAGGAGTCTTCCTATTAAAATGCCTATTTCCTATCACTTGTTTTCTTGTCCTTTAGCTATCTAAGTGCAAGAGCACTTAGAATAAGAATGCGCTACGTATATTGATTTCCTGAGGATACCTGCAGTGAAAGCGCTTTGAAAACTAAATAGAGGAAGAACGAAAGAAAGAGATAGTAAACGGATATTGTGGGTACTTGCTCCTACTAACAGTTTGTTTTTGACTCTCCTATTAAGAATATGTCAGTACAGCTATAGTATAGCTATATTAAGAGTATTGACTTTGGTTCTTTTGTACGTACTTATTATTTGTCTGGTATTGCAGGTAATGGGTTACACTCCACTGCTGTCAACGCAGTACAGAGCGGACTCGGTGTTGTTTAAAACGCGAATACCCCACGACAAACAGAAGTGCTTCAAGTTCATATAAAGGCGGAAGTCTTACAAGTCTTGTTCGAAATGAGAACTGTATATTGGGAGAGTTTTTGTGTCCGCCATGGGACACTTCCGTTTCTTAGTCAAGGAGGCAGTGTTGCCAACTATCATTTAAAAAAATACGAGTATAATTAAAAAGTAACATGGGCAAAATATGATAAGTAAGTTTTTGAAATACGTAGATCTACGTAAAATACGTACGGAGTTGGCAACACTGCAAGGAGGGTAACAATCTGTACAAAGTGCATTTTTATATTATAGTCGACAGGCATGCCTCAATGAAAAGGATTGCAAGCTTTAAGATACTTTAATTACGCCCTTTTTTATCAATTTGTGTTTGGATTATCAGTTGAAGTATAGTTTCGTAGGTTTCCAGTTTGTAGGTCTTCATATATTGTGCCAGTGCGGTCTTTGGGCGAAGACCCGATCAACGTATCCTTAAGAATCTGTGTGGCTGTTGCTAGAATCATATTTATACTTTATATTATTTTTCAAGTAAGATTTTATTTATAAATGAATTTTTAACTATTTTGAAACATATGTAGCAAGATATTTTGCGAATGTAATATTTTAATATTTTTAATTATACATTTAGAAAGGAAAACTAAAGCGATACTTTGGTATAGTACAGCTTGCGTTTGTAATCCTATTTACAATAAAATAAAGAAGTACATTCACACCAATGTTATCATTAGTCTGTACATTTTTATTTTTTAAAAAATCCATTTATACATACATTTTGGTTTTAAATAATGCCGTATTTTATTTATTATTATTATTCTTATATTTAAATTATTATCATACTTGGTTAGTGATTGACGACAAAAATATTGTAATAATAACGCAAACGAAATTAATCTTTATTTTTTTAAATCAATAGTTTATTATCAATGTGTTCAGCAACTTTTCATGTACTGCATCCTAGTGAATGTATTTTAATATCCTTTAAGATAATAATATGTTTAAGAAATAATTATTTTATTTTTTAAGTTTTATATTTCTGTAGTTCTGTCTTATTATTGTCTATATAAAAAGTGAAACCCAATGTAAGTGCAATTTGTAAACAGGATTATAATAATAGTTTTTTTTATTATTAACGATATCTACCACTATAGTGTATCCTTATACTATGTGAAATACTAGTCCTTTAGTTATATTTTTGAGACTGACAATGGTATTTCTAATTTATCAATTGATGAGCATTGACAATGTTGTAACGTAATAGGCTTTTAGCTCTTCCATTGTGTAGGCACGTTATCTAAATTATAATTGGACACGCGCAGAAAACTATAAATGTAGTCTAATACAAGGGAAAAACAATTTTATTGTGAAAATTTATACATCTTTCGACTGGAAACAATTGTAAAGGATAAATTTCTAGGGGCTATGAATTACTATTGCGCATGTTAATAATAATTATGCAAATAGGTTAAATTAACACTTAAATACGAAACAAATGAAGTGTTCATCATACGGATATTCTGTCTTAAACTGGGGTC
The DNA here is from genome assembly GCA_039566165.1 of Maruca vitrata. Classification (NCBI taxonomy): domain Eukaryota; kingdom Metazoa; phylum Arthropoda; class Insecta; order Lepidoptera; family Crambidae; genus Maruca; species Maruca vitrata. Next base: position 9,292,877 of record CM076912.1, on the reverse strand, counting down.
GAATCCAACTCATGGCGTAATAGACGAAAAAAGGAATATTTTTCAATACCAGTGCCTTGCGTATTCCTATATTAGGATTAATCGTAATAACCGCAATATCTTTCTGTGTTATTGTAATAAATAATAATAAGCTTGGTAACAATGGAACCGGGAATTCCCATCAAATTGAGGAAAGTGCTGGCTGGCTCACGTAGCTATCTTAATAGAATAGTGAAACCCAAATCAGTCATGAATATGATGTCATAACAACTGTTGTGGTCCGGTCAGGGAAAAGAAAATAATACCTGTGAATTGTTGTAATTAGTCGGAAATAAAATTATTAAGATTTATTGTTTTATGTATCAAAATATTATGTTAGCTTTATGACTCAACGAAAGAATATTAATCATTTTTAATGTAAATATATATACACCGTGAAATTTTAGTGGTTGTTTTCCCGTAGTAAAATGATTCTATCTTAGTAGTACAAAAGATGTGTGCAGTTCTTTTTTTTTTAAATCAATAAATGCCGGTTTTACGAATGGTTTAACCTTAACTCGAAAGCACGTTCGAACCGCTTTGTGACTTAGGGTGTAGAGCTTCTTTAGCTTTAAGCATCGATTTCATGCGGCAAGCAGTACCTGATTACGTCACATCTTATAAAAGAACGATATCTTCTCTCGTTTTCGAGAAAGAAAATTATTATTTTAAAAATTCGAAAAAAAAATTTTTTTTTTAATAATTTGCATAATTCGATAGTATTACTAAAGGCAAATAGTTCTGCCACGGGAAGACAACCACTAAAATTTCACGGTGTATATTCGTATAATATGTAAATAAACATCACATACGTAATGAATATTTTCTGTTTTATTGATAAAACCTGAGGTATAAAACCTATTCAATTGGTTGATGCCCCAATACTTGCGTACTTACACTGAAGAACTAAGCAATGAAACGACAACATTATTTATATAAAATATATTTTATTTAAATACAGTAGACTTAAACAAGCAGGACACGATTTCACATTCATAAATTATGTATTACCATTTGTACCGATTTCAGAAGGATACCAATCAAAACACTACTAGAAATGAACACTTGGATTTCGTAATTACAGATCATTTAAAATTAAATATACGTATATTATATTTTTTTGTATTTTTATCAAACTTACGTGATTACAAATATAGAATAGAACACTGTAATTGGTACACTATCTGGTGCAATCTATTATATTTGCTTTGATATAATTTACAAATGACGTGAATTACTTTGAGAATTATAGGGAAGTTAGTCACTACTTTATTGTACTTAAAACTACGTAAAGATACTTAGAATAAAGCTGAGTAAAAATGTTCACATATTATGTAGGTATAGCAAAATATTTAGGATTACTTACAATATATTTTTAAATATCGAACACCAAATATAAATTTGATGTCTATTTATAATAAAATCTCGATAAGTATAAACACTTTTTAAATTACTATATTAAATGATGTTATCTTATTTGATTGCGCTAGAGATGCGTTTACAAATAGTAATTATAATACTTAATCTTTATTTTATTCATTACTTTGTCGATATTTTGAGATTTTTATATGAATGTAGCGATACGGTGGTTTGGGGCGGTAACATTTACATTTATCTGTGAAAATGCAATATTATATTTTTATTAATCGTTTTCGTTTACTGGCTAAACACCCTTTGGGAATTTCAAACTGCGACGTTGGAAGTTTAATGCCAAGCTCTAGGTGTATATTTTCTACCAAGTTGGGTTAAGTCAGTAAGTAAGTCATACTTACCTACTTACTTACATAGTAGGTAGGTAGTAAGTTTACTGTTTATGTGCATGATTACGTTATGTATAACAGCATTCAGCAACAAAGAGTGTTGCCTGCTGCATATTTAAGTATCTATACAAAAGACTGCAGCTGATTTCCTCTACCAAAATGATCTTGACACAAACCTATATGTGTAGTTTACAACAAACTTTAGTAGATTTTTATCACCAATAGGGACTTAGGTATATTATATGCAAAGTTCATTAACATATCCTAACATATAGTATGATTTTGGTCACCAGTGTGATGTTCCTACCTTCACCAGCCTAGTGGATAAGGTTAGCACATCTTAATATACATAAAGTACGATTTCGGTGGCCAATGTGATATCCCTAATATTCTTGGATAGATTACATGCATAGTTTATTAAAACATCTTAATATATAGTACGGGTTCGGTCGCCGATATGTTGTCCCCAGTGTGTTTGGCCAGTTCATAAGTAAGTGTGCAGTTGTAGGCGCTGCGCGGCGCGGGGCGGCGGCGGCCGCGCGCGCTCTCAGGCCAGCTCGTCGCCCTTGGAGCCGTCCAGCCGCTTCAGCTGTGGAGATAGACAATGTTAGCTTGTGATTCCTAGTACGATGTTAAATGACATTTATTTATTCATTCACGTTAGTTAGGTCATGTTGGTCGAATGGACGTTGGGAGATGGGCAAAACTTGTCAGACCTAAACTGGCCACCCCACATCGACAGAAATGGAGAGAGTTGGGGGAGGCCTTTGCCTAGCTAGGAAGATACTACAGGATAGATAAAAAATAAATTAAAAAAATTATATCAGTCACATAGAAATTTGTCGTATTCGTGTGCTCTTGACAAAGGGGCGCGATAAATAATGTCATATTGACAGGGATTTTAATACTACAGTGGTAAATAGGTAGGTACTCAGGGAAAAACGTGCATTCCCTATCAGATTTAGATATCATGGTATCATTTACACTAAACGTGCGTACATCCTACTCTCGCTACATTGCGCAGGTGTCTCTTCGACTATCCAAATACGCTAACAAAATAAGTAAGTCCCACGTTGGGCGCCATTTTAATGGATCTCGTCCAGTAAAGGTATATTTATAAATATAACACAACATTAGTTAATGGAGACCTTCAAAGATTTAGCTCACACTGTTTTTTGACATGTCGTTTGGACTAATTATATTACGAGATGTAGATATGCATCCAGATTTGAGGAAAGCATTCGGGTCCATTAAGATTTACAGATAAGGTAAACAACGAGTTTTAAAAAAGGCTGGTTGGGAATTAAAACCTTAATAAATATAAAGAGTCTTACGCTTTGCTCAACCGTCCACGCTGTCGGGGCCGGACGACCAGTACGCTTGTAATACAATAGTAGCACAATGTATTAACCTTACAAGTATATTGATGAAATTTATTACCATAATGATCTTGTATGTAAAGTGGGTACTAAAACGAGAGTAGATTGAATGAAGTATTTATTACAAAGTAGCCTAATTAGGCATGGTGATTAAATGCACAACAATGAATGGTATCTAAGTACAATCTATTAACTGGCAAATTCTTATAAACTGTTATTATTATTTTCTTATCATTTATAACGAATCGATTATTCTTATACACTATAAATCTTACAAAAAATGCAGTGTTCGTCTTGGCACTAACAATGAATTTCCTATTCTACCGCTATATGATTGTTGATGATGATGAAAAGGAGACTCTAAGGAAGAAAAACAAATGCAGCCAGTTCAGACCTTCGCCGGGGCATCTAAATAGCAGAATAGTAAACAAATGCAGTGTGGGTCTAGTTCTTCACCGCCAAGTCTTGGAGGTCCCAAGGTAGCAATCTGTTAACTCTTTCTCCATCGGTGGCTCCTACCCCGGCGCATAGTGATGGTCGAATATCAAGACATTTTAATCTGAATTCCTATCCGATAGTGACATTATGATCATGATGATAATGATGAAGAGGCGACATATACCTATGTGTACAAGGCAGAATAAGGTAGGTATGTACTATCCTTTACTATTCTAAGATGAGAGTCTCTATCCAATGGTGACATATACATTATGATGATGATGGTTATGATAAAAGTCATCTTCGCCGGTTCACTGCGGCAGTCCGTTTATTTCGTTCTCGTCAGCGGTCAAGTATATAGACACTTTTTGGGAGTAATTGAAATGAAATAATTTATTCTGCAAATAGATTTACATGAAATACTTTTGCACGTCAAGTTGTAAATAAATTAATCACATAAATTGATGACGATGATGATGATGAAGTTGGTAATGATGATGATGATGAAGTTGATAATGATGATGAGCAGTCTACAAATATTACAAGTTGGTTCAGTAGCAAGAGTAGCAAATGCAGTTCAGATCTTCGCCGGCGCGTCCTGCCCGGCCCAGCGGGGCAGGCCGTTTACCTCTTTTTCGTCGGCGGCGACGGGCCGGTACCGCGGCGGCTCCTGCGCGGGCGCAGAGAACCCGTGCACGTAGAGCAGCGCGGCCGCGACGCCGCCCGCTATCGGACCCGCCCAGTACACCTGACGGGACAAACAGGGGTGTTAACAAGGGGATCCTCACATCCAGTAGCGCTACCATGAGTTAGCTATCTAAAAATGTCTATGTAAAAACTTGTGTGTCACTTTTGAACTCATGGTAGCGCTACAGTACCTACGAGTAACAGCAGATTTTTAGGAATTAATGGAGAGATTGGGAGCAGCATACAAATGTAAGTCTAATTGTCGAAACAATAATTCACCTCTGTGAATAAATTTCCGAAAACTCGTAGATAGGTTTACATATTATACATCTGGTAAGTTTGAAGGTTCAGGCTTATCTAGGTAAAATAACTAAACTATAAAGTACTCTTGCCATCCCGTAGTAATAACAATAATTGCAGGTTTTCACGTGTGGGCCCAGGCTGGCGATCCCAAAGTTTACGCAAAACATATTTGTCATAAAACTTTGTTCTCCTTTTGGGTCGTAAGATTTCGTAGTAAGTCTCTGGAAAAATTGAAAATCAAGAATGTTGCTTCGTAGATAAAGTAAAAACGGGCGAGTAGTCTTACCCAGTGGTTGGTCCAGTCGTTAGCCACGAGCGCAGAGCCGAAGGAGCGGGCAGGGTTCATGGCGGAGCCGGTGTAGTCGACGGCGAGCAGGTGGCCGAGTGTCACCGTCAGCCCGATGGCCAGGGGAGCGGTCGCTTTGCTGTCTGGCTTGTTCGGGTCGCACACCTGGACAGTTAGGTTGCAGGTTAGTGGAGCTACTTGATGATGATTTAATATACAATTTTAAACTGTCATGGTTACACACATTAGAAAACTGAAAGTGTCCGGGATATTTACCATGTTGTTTTGTTTTAATGAGCTCCCGATATTTCGGCACTGTTGCAAGCGCCATGATCACGGGTGAACTGTAGGACTGCGAGAATGACGGTAGGTCTAAGGGCAGACATATCGGTCTACCCTCTTTCTAAGTCTTTTATTACGCACGACACCACTACCCTCGTTCACAATATTGTCACTCCGAATTCGATCACGACACACTACACTCACGGTATCACATCTTTCTTCCTCGAAAACGGACACATTTTTGTTTTTACATAAACGTATTACTGGATGATGCCATACATTCGACAGTTGAAACCCATCTTCACGATTGAAGTTTTTGAATTTCTTAATTTCAATAGCTTCTCTGACCAGTCGTGGTATGTAATGGCGTTCTGTCGAAAGTAAAAAGTTAAAAAGGTATCGCAGTTTCTACGCTCACCGAAGGATAGTTTTCCTTTGAAAAAACCAGGCGTTTATAAAATTGACTGCAGCTGTGGGAAGCACAAAAATCGGCAATCGCTCAACATCTTTAGAATCGGGAACGAACCACTGGATTGAGTTACATAACCCTAAGATACTTTCGACAGAACGCCATTACATACCACGACTGGTCAGAGAAGCTATTGAAATTAAGAAATCTGTAACTGTTCGGGATATTTACCATGTTGTTTTATTTTAATGAGCTCCTGATATTTCGGCACTGTTGCAAGCGCCATAATCACGGGTGAACTGTAGGACTGCGAGAATGATTTGTAGGTCTAAGGGCAGACATATCGGTCTACCCTCTTTCTAAGTCTTTTATTACGCACGACACCACTACCCTCGTTCACAATATTGTCAATTCGAATTCGATCACAACACACTACACTTACAGTATCACATCTTTTTCGAGAACGGACACTTGTTTATTTTTATTTTTACATAAACGTATCACTGGATGCCATACATTCGACAGTTGAAACCCATCCTCACGATTGAAGTTTTTGAATTTTTTAATTTCAATTGCTTCCCTCACCAGTCGTGGTATATAATGGCGTTCTGTAGAAAGTACTTTAGGGTTATGTAACTCAATCCAGTGGTTCGTTCCCGAATCTATAAGATGTTGAGCAATTGCCGATTTTTGTGTTTGATTGTTCTTGACTGCCCTGATATGCTCTTTTTCACACGGCACGAAATAGTTCTTTTCGTTTGCCCTATGTAATGAGCTTCTCCCGCAGCTACAGTCAATTTTATAAACGCGTGGTTTTCCCAAAGGGAAGTTATCCTTTGGGGAGCGTAGAAACTGTGACAGCTTTTTAAGAGGAGTGAAGATAGTTTTAATTGAGAATTTTTAAATAAGTTCGAGATCTTATCTGTCACTCCTTTTACATACGGCAAATATGCTGGATGCCGATCTACCCTATAATCCAGGCGTTTACTGCGTGTCGGTCTTGAAATTCGCCCGCTGTATCCATTCCTCCGTAAGACGACGCTTATGTGTTTTATCTCATCATTAATATGTTCCTCGTCACATAGATTATATGCACGGTCTGTAAGCGACTTCACTACAGAGTTCAGTTGACGCGGATGATGATGTGACTCTGCATGTAGGTAGCGATCAGTATGAGTTGGCTTCCTGTATACTGAATGGCTGAACGAACCATCGTCTCGAACTTTGACCAGCACATCTAAAAAGGCAATGCTCCTCTCTTTTTCCATTTCGTACGTGAAATTCATTTTCCTATGGATGCTATTTAAGTGTGCCAAGTAGTTCTGCACGGTACTTTCATCACCCTCTACAATACCAAAAATGTCATCGACGTACCGCTTCCAAATTCTAATACTATAAGGGGCCGTGGCAATGGCTCTGTTTTCAAAATGTTCCATCCATAAGTTTGCAACTACAGGGGCCACAGGACTTCCCATTGCCACACCATCTATTTGGAGGTAGTATTCGCCTTGGTATATGAAGTAATTAGTCGAAAGGCAATGTTGCACCAATTTGGCATATTCCACAGGAATATCATTTTCTTCCATTCTACGCTTAATTACTTCCATGCAGTCAGTAATGGGAACGTTTGTGAACAGTGATTCTACGTCAAAACTGACCATCACTTCGTTCTTATTGATATTACTAAGTCGCAGAATGTCAATAAAATGTCTGGAGTCCTTCACGTACGATGTGGTGCCACCCACCAATGGCTGTAGGATACCGGCTACATGCTTTGCCAATTCATAGGTCGGAGAATCAATTTGACTCACTATTGTTGGGTATTTACAACATGGTAAATATCCCGAACAGTTACAGTTTTCTAATGTGTAACCATGACAGTTTAAAATTATATATTGAAATTAAGAAATTCAAAAACTTCAATCGTGAAGATGGGTTTCAACTGTCGAATGTATGGCATCCAGTAATACGTTTATGTAAAAACAAAAATGTGTCCGTTTTCGAGGAAGAAAGATGTGATACCGTAAGTGTAGTGTGTCGTGATCGAATTCGGAGTGACAATATTGTGAACGAGGGTAGTGGTGTCGTGCGTAATAAAAGACTTAGAAAGAGGGTAGACCGATATGTCTGCCCTTAGACCTACCGTCATTCTCGCAGTCCTACAGTTCACCCGTGATCATGGCGCTTGCAACAGTGCCGAAATATCGGGAGCTCATTAAAACAAAACAACATGGTAAATATCCCGGACACTTTCAGTTTTCTGATGATGATTTAGTTGAAATGGGTGTGGACTCTATCCTATGGCTGAGAAAGTATGAAAAAGTACTTGTTTTTACCCTAACTGACACGTATGTCATCGTAATGATGGCTTGGAGTAGCCTCGTCATCATCACCAGACTTGCGGGGGAGCGGATGGCTCTCACCCCTATAATAACCAATAGGATACACGGAACCAAGATTTGGTGAGAACCTATTGGTTAACGTTTCTCCTTTTCTAAGATCCGCTGCTTCGCTCCGTACCAGTGGAAGGTAGCCCAAAACTACTCTTTCGGAGTGGAGAAACGAAGAAATAGTAATCAATAGGGTTTTGTTCCTAAATTTTGTGGAGTGTTCTATACTTCGTATTTTTCCATTTATCCCATCCGCAGCCTCAGTCTTCTCCAGTGGACAGGCAACCTTACAGGAGGTCGTATAATATTATCATTGTCCTGTCATTGACATTCAACTAGACGGACCATACTGCTGTAGGCAAGTCGATCTCTTTCACTACATGCTGCAACACTTGTTGTTATGTAGTGAAAGGGAAAAGGACGTGAGCGAAAAAAAATAGGTAGGTAGTCTCTATAGTTTTGAAATTACGAATAGTTTTTATTTTTAAGCAGCTCTAAGAGCTCAGCAGTCGCCAGTAATAAGTATTAAAGATTAAGAATTATTTATATGCCTAATTTGCGACACGCACTTATGAATCTACAGCGACAAATTACTAAAACAGCGGTACCGTCCTAAATAGTTACATAAAGTTGTTATTTTTCAGTCACGACCCTCCAATTATGCCAATCCCTAATGGGCTAATCTGGCACAATTTGTCTGATTTGTGACCTGTATTTTTGATCAGAGTTACAAAAATACGAATGCCGATGCTTTAACATGACTTACTTTATTTATTGACAATGCTAATGTTCTTTTAGCTATTCATTTTGCGAGCAAAATATTGTATGGCGGTTAAACACGCGAACCGTAGGTAAGTGAACGAATAACGAATGGTTCGGAACCTACCTACCTGTAATACACCGAGGAGTCTTATAGTTAATTGAATGCAGAGAAGTTTTAAATTTCGTTTGAAATTCTCTTTGGCGAGCTATTAATTCACGTCACTCCCCGTGGTGGATTATACACATAGGTACGATATACATAATAATTTTATACTCGCTTGCTAATTTTTATTTTTCAAACCAATTTAAACATAATGAATCATTAATAGGTTAAAGCTTTAAAATAATAATAAGTTTTTAGTACTGTATTTTGATCAGAGTTGCTTTCAAACTTTACTAGTGATCGATACGTACTTTTCGAAAGTTTCGATTGCGATGCGGTAGTAAAATTACTAAATAATGTATTCGTACATTTCAGATCACTATCCAATAACAAAGATTCACCAAAAACGATGAAATATAAGTTGATAATTGAAACAGGTACTCATCATGGAAACAATTCAATGTCATGAAGGAATATTCTGGGCTCGGGATTGTCAGCTAATGTGTATTTAACGATTCCATATCGAAATTCGAAACATAACCATGAGATTACCCGCGATAACACCAACACTTCCATCGTTAGTGGCTGATCAATATTCATATATCAATTGATCATGAAAATTACAGCTGAGTAAGACCTGATAATGTTTCACGGGCACTTTTGTTTGGTACCTTACCTGTCTCCCAAATTATAATTACCTAGATACATTCTATTTTTTGGAACACAAAGCACCTAAGTAGTTATTATTGCGCAGAATTAATGTTAATTGTGGTCTGTTTTAACGTCATTATCTTTTGTAGCATCAAGATTGTGGGTGCAAAGTGTATGTACGTATACTGATTCGAAAATAGTGGGTAAGATAATTCATTAGGGCTCAAATTATACTGATTACACCGAAATCCTGACCTACAGGATGCATTACCAGTTATGTATAAGTAATTTACATTGTTTTGTGCAAAATTACAGTGAAGGAGTCCACAAGTCATCATGTTTAATACTTGAGTAGATGCAGCCAACGGATCGGGCTAATAATGCCCTGTCACGAATCGCGACTCCACTCATTAGACGTGTTGCTAAGTAATTTACGTAAACCAACAAAGATAGAAGTGTGTCTGATAAGCATGGGTTTAACAAGTGTGATAGCTTCTAAATAATAAGAGCTATTCTTAAATTTCTTACACTTATCCTGATTGTCCATGTTGTACCTAAACTTAGTGAGTGTATATTTGCTAATTTGTCATAAACTCGATGTATCTTACAATTGACCTCGATTCCTACCTAATCGTTAACAAAAAAAAAATTAAAAGAGATATTTTAACTGAATGTATTTACATCACACATAATGTAACTGTATCTACGCCTTTCTACGTAATGTAGAGCCGCAATTTAATAAATTACCTGTGTATTTTTTTGTAAACCATAACTTAACACATGTTCATATCAAAAGTTATAAATAGATCGCAATAAGCTGACAAAATCTTAAACATGTTTGATTTATTGGTATAGGTGGGTAACTAAAACGGTGATCGCGTGGCACCGCCAAGGGCGAAGTCGGGAGCATACATCAAAACTTCTGGTGGGCGGGTCCGTACGTCGCCACTCTAGCCCCTAATTATTATAATTATGAGCATCAAGTTCAAATAGCTTAAACATCCACATCAAGTCGGGTATAATTGGTAGCCCTTCAGGGAAGACCCTAGAGGTGTGGTGCACACATGAAATTATTTTGTATTTAAAAGACGAATCGGGCGTTGTTGTAATAGCGCGCTCTACATTTAATCTTTAGGGTCTTCAAATGATGATGATTGTCTTAATGTTTTTATCGCATGATGCAATTGAATGTAATGTTTCATTCAGTAAAAAATAAAGGCCAATCATACGACTTGGTATCATGAAAATTCAAAGTAAAGCATGAAAATGGATGAAAATGTTCATGCTATCTGCATACTCAGATCGAGTTTTGCTTTGATGACTATTCTTATTAAATCTTGGAGTAAATCTTCTTTACCAATATTTTTCCTTCTAATGAATAAGAATCTTCCATTGGTGGATTATAAGTACGTCGGAGAAAATTTTGTTGACATTTACAACAGAACTTACCCCACAAACGACGAAGATGAGCACGAACCCGAGGAAGAACTCGATGCCGAAGCCCTGGAGGGCTGTGACGTCGGCTCCCAGGCCAGTGGTGCCGAGGGAACCGGCGGAGCGGTCCGGGGTGAAGGCCTTCAGCAGCCCCGAGCCCGCCGCGGCGCCCGCGCACTGCGCGATCACGTATAGCACCGCGCGGACCGGCTTCACGCGCCCGGTGGCTGCCAGGCCGGCTGTCACGGCTGGGTTCAGGTGCCCACCCGATACGTGGCCTATCGCCTGGTTGAAAAAAGTTATTTTAGTTAGGCAACCTGTGGGGCTACCATGAGTTTAAAACTTACGCGCTCGATATCGACTACGTAAATATATCTATGAAAAACATGTACAGCGCCGGCTGGTGGTTACGCGAAGAACTACAATCGGCCATATGAAAAAACAACTCGATAGGTTTTTAACGTACGTAAGTTTACGATAGCCAACTCATGGTAGGCCCTCTGGTGAGAGAAAGCGATGTCTTAGAAGATGACATACGGAGTAGGTAAGGTCGGCCTTGAAAGTGGTTTATCACCCTTATCATCCTCAACCCATATTGTATTCTATTACATCAACATTGCTGGGGCCTACCCTAAACTAAGGCGTCCAGGCCTTAGTCAACCGCGCTGGCCAAGTGAGGGTCGTCGATCAACACAACCTAAGAAATCCTTCACTGTTAAAGCGTCGAATAATCGTACATAAGAATTTCAAATTTGTAAACACAGTGGTACAGTATCACCAGAATGAAAAGTTGATAAATAATAGGTACCTAATCAATAACAGAATCACATATTATGCTGTCAGCTAATTTGCAATACATAACGTACCTACAACTCTACCCTTTTACTTACGGTACATGAAAAATTGTCAAAACAGGTAGACCATGTTATTGTACCAAATCCAAGGATGACATCGTAATGTGTCATTATGAGTGTAATCGGCTGTATTTAGAGAACCTATCTCCCTATATCTAAGTACGGAGGTATGCCTATGATAAGATTACATAGTTTTAGAGAATTTGGACATATCGAATTAATCTGTTCGTTTTTCAATGGCCCTGATACATATTGCCATAGTATTACTGGCGTAGGTATTACGTGGAGAATAACTGTGTGATAAGCGGTTATCTCCTTCTGTTTAGCATTATGTGGGCTTTGCAAATATGAATTAGTACTTATACCCAGTGCTTACATGATAGCTGTACGTACACGATCAAATGACTTTTAGCGTAGTCGAATTAGGTCATCTTATCACATTTTTTCAGTGTTATTTCGGTATTTATTTGATGTTTTCGTGTGTATAGACTTTACTGTATAGTACTGATTTACAGCAAACATTGTGAAATTTTGTTAAGTCCATCTTGTCATGTTTGAGTTTATGCATAAATTGAAGTTGTAACATTGTTTTAAGTTTCATAAATATAAAACCATGATTCTCGATTGCTAAGGTTGAAAAAAGGTAAGCATAAAGTTAGGTCACCCAAAAAGATTATTGTAACTCACGGAGACAGCGGCGAAGATGGCCAGCCCGAAGGACAGCGCGATGAGCACGATGTCCGACTCGCCCTTGGTGGTGGAGATGTTGATGCACGCGCCGCAGCCGAACAGGTTCAGCAGCAGGTTACCTGGGTTACATAATATTTATATGTACACAACATAATACGTACGAAAGTATGCATGGGACTCCACTACATCTCAATACCCCACAGATATTACACGTTGTAATGAAAACAGACCAAGGCAATGTGTGTGTACCTCTATTCACTAACGACCCAGAATCGGATTCAAATTTGGCAACTATGATGTCTCTTTACAATCTCTTTTTAAAAAAAGTTTAAAATTCATTGTCAATATAAGTTCAACCCAAAGATGCTGGGAAAGTTTAATAGGCACTAAACTGCTCCAAAGCAGTAAAAATACCTAAAGTTGTAAAAATATTGCTAGCCAAGAGTTTTTATTAAAGGGTGTGGCTCCATAAAGCTTACCTTCGCTACGACCCTGCAATATGATGTATGTATCTACCAACACTGCAGGTGACTTGCATAGTCACTTACATGACGTCAAGGCAACAGAACATAAAAGTTATGCCATGCGAGAACTAATTTACTTCACGGAATAATTGTGATGATCTTTTATCCTTGTAGGAATTCATAACCATACGTATTGATCCAAGACTTACCAATGAACTCAGCCAACAGAGCTTTGCTGATGCCAGCCGCTCCTCCCGAAAGCTCATCTAGACCCAGTTTAGCTCCTAGTTCACCCATGATTCTGTTGAACAAAAAAAAATACATTGAAATATATTGAAAATGGTATATGTATAATGCCTGTGTAAATGCCTTAGAATAATATTTGTCCTCAGTTGGTGGGACAAAGATGAATGATTTGAATATTGCTTAATTCTGGCAATTCAATAAATAAGTTGTAAAATTCTATGTACTCGATGTCAGTTTTCTTAGATATCCATATTATCTAGGTGAGTATGTATAGAGTAAAGTATACCTAGTAACACAGAAGCAAGAGCAACCAGCTGACCTATTATAAAGTGTAGGTAGTTGTTTTCTTTTCAATGCCTAATTTCAGGGTTAGTCAAAATGGTAGGTTAGAACAATTAAGACAGCAGTATATACTTATATTCTATAGCTGCAATGTGGTTTGCAGGCGCCATTTATATGCTTATGTAATTTTCTTGTATGTGTCTACCAAACAATTACTTTAAATGATATAGTTAAGTCACATTCATTTTCCGCGAATGCTTAGCAGACAACAGGAACTTTGTGGTCTAATGAACGAATAGATTAGTTGACTGCAATCCGTTTGTGTATGTTTTTACATGAATTAATACTTTATAATATTGCTTTTAATTGCGTCCTGTGTTGTGTTCTACTGTTGTAGTAAGTAGTAAAGTAATTTGAGAGATCCCAACAATTTAAAACGTGAATCATTTATCAAGATCAGTTTATATGTTAATTTTGTTCCAAACCTATCATAATAGGCATAGAGTAATTTATAAAAGAACAATAGACCCGAAAGCATGTGAGAAAATAGACGCACTCATTTGAATCCTCCTCCGCCCTTTTGTGGAGGCGCGTTACACGTCGTTAGACTCGCGCATCTGATAATATTCGAACAATTCACGTTTTTCACCGAACCCGTTACCCGACAGGTTTTATGCAGCTAACAAAGAGCGGTGGCTCAGCAATAATTCACGGCAAACCCTAATGGGAGCAATAGGAAACGAGCATGTGATTGTCGTACACAAATTACACTAATTACGTTACTTGAGGGTACTCGAATGTGATAGTTTTGTGGAACAATCCACGGGAAGTTGGGAAGCGACTTCCGGGCGTTCGATAGACCGACAATACGAGGTGCTAATGAGTGCATCGAATTTATGATGTCACGGGTTTTGGTAAAGATAACAGAGAAATACAGCGTCATAATTCAGTTCCAACTGTTGAGCTTCCGTTCCTGACGATAAGCACGGGAAATGGTGTCGCGGTTGGGGGAAATAGGTACGTATCCAATATAATAACTAAATACGTAATGTTTATAAAATATAATTTTACTGAATGAACAAAAAGGAATAAGTACATTATATGAATAAAGAACATTGTTTACGAATTATTTTGATTCGGTGTTCATTTTTATCGTGCTTTTGTTTGACTACATCGCAGATAGCATTCGTTACAATTCCGATAACGATAACAATATTTAGTAGATTTTTATATCATTTTATCAATGTGATTCACTGGTGAAATATGTTACTTATCATGATAATTAATTAATTAAGTTGCTAAATTATATAAACTGATGATTAAATAAATAAATAAGATTTTGATATTCTAAGACTTTTGCGGTCTCAAAGCTTTATAAGGTATCGCAGATCGGGCCTGGGCTAAGCAATCGACTAATTTGGTATTGATACATAATAATATGGAACATTACGCAAAACATTACGCAGGTGGCACACTTGTCTACTTTGTTACATTCAATATTTTTATGGTATGGTTTTAGGAACATAATATTATTTATGCAATCAAAGTTGATTGGATATTTTGCCAAATATACTTACTGTTTACGATAGTTCTGCGCTATTATGGTGTTAGAACAAAGTATAGGTATTGATGTGCCCTAATGGGCACATTTTTTTTAATACTTGATTCACTGTGAATTGCATAGACTGCCAATGATTGGTAAATATACAGACTCCTTCCTGTTTACTAGTTTAATAGGACCAAGGTAGTGTCTTGGGTACTAATACTAATACCAAACAGACATATTTAAGGCAAATAAGGCGATCTGCATCGCTTGCCGAGATAAAGGCAAATGTGAAGATTGCAATACCTTTATGGTGTCCGGTCACGGCGAGCCAGACTTACCTCGCCTAGTTAACTCTCTGGCCCATGTGTGGACTTCTGCCAACTTATGACCACATTACGAATTAACGCATACCTACGTGTTAGATATGAGTTCGCAAGTACATCTTTCTGGCTCACATCGGGAATAAACGGTTTATTACTTGCATATTACTGTAGTATTACTACTGTTGTCGTTATGAGTTCTAGTTAATAGCGTTCCTATGTTTTATAACCCGGATTAAAAGCCAAGATGCAGTGTAAAAGTAGGTAAATACCTAATCTTAATACTCAGTAGGTATACACAATGGAAATAACAACATTAGTGCAACAATTCCTTGATTATGGTTTCATGAAACATTTGAAATTTCTTCGGATATGAGTTTTTAGTTCAAAGGCTACTTTTGGTATTGAAAATTATACTAGTGTCTTTTTGTGGATCCGCATACGCTTTTCTTTACGTTTTTGTCACTCAAGTATTTGATATTGAAAAAATTAAATAGTTTTGTTTTACATCCAACTTCCGCACGAAAAGCTCTGAAAGCTCGTTTGAGTCTCTAATTAATCACGACATAATTAGGCCGTAGATCGACAGATTTAGAGTGAATAAGGACAGGCCTTCGCCAGTAGTGGGACAGTATAAGCTTAGTAAAAAAAAGACGTGTGGCACTCGGGGACTGCCGCGGTATAGCTATTGCATAGCATCGTCCGATTTCGGAGCAGCTCGTCTCGATTCGTGCGAGTTTCGTAGAGTCGTACAATACGTCTAACCGCACGCACACAAACACCGTGCCAAAGTCTACCGAACTGAAACGACGTTAGACGATTGTGAGGTTTTTTTCGTTATGGAATTTCTAGGATCGGTCGCGCGCGATAAAAGCTATGCAATAGCTTAAAAATAGATAACTGACATAATAATTAATTGTTACTGCGGACAAAGAGTTGAATTGGTAATACAAGTAATTATATATAGGTAAGTGAGATTTGGTGGAACTTGTTTGTGTGTAATCCATCATTAAAGGTACTACTTCATACGGAGAGATGAAAAAAATCGATAACATCAGATTGATCATTGAATAACATGCTCGATCACTCGTTACTCGTTATGATAAAAACGTACGCAAGTAGGCAAGTAGGTAGGTACTGATTTACTATATACATAGCGTTTTTAATGGAAATTTAAGACCATTAAAATGTTTTTAACATTAATGTAATTTTCAATTCCATAATTCCTGACACTTGATTTGGGTTGGGTTGTGATTTACAACGTCTAACGTGTGTTCATTGTTTTTCCTTGCTACAGACGATACCTATGTAAAACATTAGATATTATATATGTATGTATACAATCAATATTAAGGAAGCTTTCATCCGTCCAATTAATTTTGAACTTTATTTGTATTCTAATGATCATGTGTCTTCGTCTCGAAATAGATCGTGTAATACGACGTTGTATAGTGTTAGAAAAAAGCTTTATGAGCTTTATCGGAACACTATGATTATAAAATAATGGAGTTCATTATCGAAATGACATGTAGCGGGGCATTAGGCTGTCGATAGTTCAAGGTGAAGGGCGGATTGCGACTAAAATAAGTAATAAATAAGGTACTTAACCATGGAAGTATTTTCACTGTAGGTAGAGAGCATTCAAATACTCCTATAAAATGTGTATTTAACAGTCACTTTGTTATTTTAATTTTGTGCTCAGTTCAAGTTCGTGACCTTAAAGATTCTTATTTATTAACTTTTTGTTTTAACGCGGTATATTCAGCTAAACAAAACAGAAAGCACAAAATAAGTAACATGTGTTAGTAAGTAACAACCACTTATATGAAATGGTGTTTCGCAACATATTATTCCTTTTTACATGACAATTAGGCAGTCATGAGCATGTTGAATAACAGGTGGTTAATATTCAAACAGTGTCCCGAATCTAATTTACTTGTAAACATTGAAATGATATGCACGGAACGAATTCCTTACGCACAGCGGTATCAAGTCGACACACGGACACACAACTGATTTATGAAGAAAGAACACTAAGTTACCGCCTAGCGAATATTCTTGATATCACTACACAGTATAAAGTAAAGTCGCTTCTCGCGTCTGTCTGTCCCTATGTATGCTTAAATCTTAAAACTGCCTACAACAGATTTTGATGCGTTTTTAATAGATAGAGGGATTTAAGAGAAGGTTTTTATGTATAATTATACCTACCCGAAACGAAGCGAGGGCGGGTTACTATTTAGGTATAAATCTTCTAAAGTTGGACAAAAGCATGACTGAAATGTGAGCATCATATTAATCATACGGTTAATTAGATTGTTAGTTGTATGTTGGCATCCATAAGTACTACATTATTTAACATAGTCAATTATTAGTAAAATATAACTTTAAGAACAATAAGTTCTACTATTGTTTTAAAACGATATTTTTTTTTTTGAATTAGCTTATTTAAGTTTATTAATTTAGTACTCGATGTACCTACCTACCTTATATGTAGAGTTTAAAGAACTACGTCGTACATATCAACTTACTACTATCCATTGGTTACACCTATTTGAACTTACAAATTGAGTTTTTCTAATGATTCTTTGACAATGATGTAGAGTGGGCAGATAATAATTATTCGATTACCTTTTGAGAGCTTTAAAGTCGTTGTCGGAGGAACTTTGGTACCCTTCGTTGATTCCTTCATTAAAATGTGAGTCATTTAACGAACGATTTAGATTTTTTACCGAGGTAGAGACCAACTGGTTCTTGGTACTTGGTTCAAGTTATCGTATTGTATCTACACACGTAATATATGAACAAAAAAGATACAACGCCAACGTGTTACCTCTGATACTCGCGTATCAAGATGTCTATCACGACGAGTTTTGGACGACTGGACGGACTTGCTAAAAGCATTGCATGTTTAACGCAAAAACTGTTATTTGTTGGCTCGGTGTCAAATAAGTACTGTATATTTTCTGCAAAGTTACTTGTACATGTAAAAAAGGTTATAGACCCAAGCAGTTACAAAAGGTTTGAAGAATACAATAGCGTAACGTAACCTTGATTCTTGACTTCATATATTTTGCGCAAGTAAAAAATATAAAAGCCCGCGAGTTTAAGAATAGATATGTGTACGTGTTTTTCCCTAATTAGATTGCTCGTTTATAATTGATTCATGAATCATCAGAAATCGTGGCCATTTTGTGGCCAATCACAACTGGAGTCAATGGTCTAGAAGGGTAGGTATGATTACCTATATCTCCCTTGGATACTTTGCAGTCCGCGGGCCCTATCTGATTGATACCGGTTGGTTAAGACTGAACTTATTCGCAAGTAACCTAGGTTCAATAAGGTAGTTATTTAGCACAAGCGGACTTGTCGGGGGCGATGCATCGACTGCAGACGCGGTCGTAAATTATCGCTGCAGATGATTTGTGTACACAACGTGCTGTAAAACCTTGCCTAGCTCGTAACGTGCAAATACTTAACCTGTGCCAGCTCCTGAGTTGGTATTATGATCATTATTTTGTACACTATATGCGCTTTACAATCGGTAATATTTTATGAGCCACAACAGGCGTATTTAGAGAACAAAGTCAAGGTTTGTTTTGTTTAAGTTATGTATTGAATTAATACTTTCCTCATTACTGAAATGTAATCCAAGCGCATAGTTATTAAATAGCCAATGATTATCACCAAGAAAAGATATGACTCTACATTTGCCTAGTGCTGAACAAAGTAAGAATTAATGGACTGAGGTTTCAATTCGGCATTTTATTTAGTCATCAGCCATATTATTAACCTATCAAAAAATAAACAAAAAAGAAGCTTAATATATTTACGTATTTAACAGTTGTCGTATCTTATTACTATAGGCTTAAGGAACATCAGGCACCTTGAAAAGTATACCTAACCCGGTTTGGGATTTCCCTCGATGTTTTGTGGATGACCTGACGAGTGGGTCGTTTTGAACAAATGATAGGATGTATTTATCTCGGAATAGACTAATGGTGATGATAACAGAGCAAAAAAGGATTTGAATGGGTGGCTAACTTAACGACGCGCCGGTCAGCCGAAACTGACATAACATTATGTGGAGAGGAGCGTTGGAGCATGGCATCAGACAGTTAATGATTTTTATTTTACTTTATCTAATGATTGTCGGTACGATAATTTCACGCTGCGTAGTTCAACATGGAAAGCTTTCATTACGAACTTATGATAATTGCTTCCAGTTTGAGATGTTATCTCTGCCTATATTCTCCGGTAGGTATGTACCTAAGATATTTCAATGATTATAGAGATGCGTTTAATCTCGGTTCGTTTTAATCATATAACTAAACTGACAAGCCGCGAATGTTAGTTTAGTATAAAAAAGTAGATGACTATATCTACCCAAAATCGATCACTATAATATAAGTATTTATAATGCTACTGAGTACCAGTTATCAGTGTAATCTGGAGACATTTTTGTTTGCTAAGAAAAATGTTTGTAATCCAGTGGCGCAGGCGCAGTGACATCACAGTATGTTCAGAGCTAGATAAATGTGTACCTACTTTGTAGAGAAGCTGATAAAAGTAATCAGTAAACAAATATATTGCGATTTCAATAACTTGTGGAGTGGCCTACCTGCTTGTGAATCTTCGTTAACAAACACATCCTTACTCCTTACTAATATTATAAATGCGAAAGTAACTCTGTCTGTCTGTCTGTCTGTCTGTCTGTCTGTCTGTTACGCTTTCACGCATAAAGTACTGAACCGATTTTAACGAAATTTGGTACAGATATAGTCCAGAGCCTAGAAAAGGTTATAGGCTACTTTTTAACCGACTGCGCTATAGAGAAGTAATGTTTTAGCCGTTAAACATCTCTACGCGGACGAAGTCGTCACAGCCACTGGACGGATCGAGATGAAATTTAGCATGCAGGTAGATGTTATGACGTAGGCATCCGTTAGGACAGGATTTCCCGAAATTCCCACGGGAACGGGAAATAACGGGAAAATCTTTTTGTATGAAAAATACTAACCGCATAAGTTAGACGCTTAAAATTTGACATGCAGGTACCTTAATAAATTAAAAGCTTAGTTGCAACAGGATATTGTAAAATTCCCACGGGAACGGGAGTAATAGGGAAAAAACTTTTGTATGAAAAAATCTAAACCGCGATATAGATAGACGATTGAGATTTGGCATGCAGGTACCCTAATGAACGTAACGCTTACTTCCAACGCGATATTACAAAATTCCCATGGGAACGGGAGTTATTGGGAAATAACTTCTGTATGTAAAATCCCTTACGGGGTTGAAATATATTATATAGAGATAGAGATATACCCGAAGCGAAGCGAGGGCGGGTCGCTAGTTACGTATATGTACTAGCAACAAGGTGACAAAAGTAAAAAAAAAATGTGTTTAATTATCTCTGCTGTTATTATAGCATAAGGATAATAATTATTGTATTGTTACAATTATAAATAATATTATGTACGTACTAACTGGCCGTATTAATATCTATATCTAGGGTAATTAATCTAATTAGATGGAAATATCATGGTTTATGGTGCTATCTGCTATATAGTGCTATATGGTGGTCGCCGACCATATGTGACGACTATTTGTAAATTAAATTATGTGAAAAATCTTGATACCCAAATAAATTTCGGCCTCATACTTTAGAATACTTTTCAAAAAAGGTAGATGTATTATCCTATCCTCTAGCGGGGACCGTTTGAATGATTTGTTCCTTAGGGATCTTTTGATATATCGCCAGAGTAAATTTTGCTATAATTTTTGAATTCTATAATCTATCACGTTCTCTCTAAGACCGCTATAAAATTTTAATTATAAAATTATTAAGTCGTTAAAGTGTAGATCTATGAAGGCAAGTCAAAGCAAACATCGGTAAGCCCCCTGTAGTAGTTAGATTAAACAATAACCACTCGAGTCGATGACAGAGTCTTTCACAACGTAAGTGTGCTATTGACAGACCACAAGCTGTGCATGCATTGTTTATGAATACAAAATATTATAAAATATGTTTAGAATGCATTAGTCTAATATTATGCGCGGTTTGTAACTACCGCAAGCCATTTTAGGGTATGTATCTGAGTCGGCAAGGTATGTCAAGCCCTAGGGACGGAGGATAGGTTGCCTAATTAATTGCGACAATCCCGTAGGGCCCGTGTGCGCCCGCGCAGCCTTCGTGCCTCCATAATGGATGCGCGGCGACCTCTACCCGTTTGCAAGTATCATCGGGTGTGTTCATCCAGCGATTAATGCGATGACCTACTATTCATTTTCATCCATTGAGAAGCTTCCGGAAGACAACTGGTTTGTCTCGATTTGTGCCCAGAAAGATTACACCATTTACGAAAATAACTGTGTGCTGTAACATTATATTTTAACCGTTTATTGTTTTGGAAGGATTTTTTATCGTTTATGTCCTTTTAAATGTAAGATAAGTTTATATAATGAAAGTATACTCAGCAGTCAGCACCAACTAAGCCTTGTCTTCTTGAACTAGAAATGAAAGAATTCTCCTACTTTTTAAATATGTTCCTATTACTTCTACCTATTATATTTCCTAACTACCAGTGATTTCTACGAAGGGATAACTGTATATTGAATATGTCAATCAAGTCATTTCTATTCAATTTTCCATTAGCTTTTGTTGTTCGTTCACACCTAGAAGGGGTGGTTTGCAAAGGCCATTAGGCATTCTAGGAAATTGTTTATACAGCTTACATATTAATTACTTAGTCTTGTGCAATTTGTTTAATTGCCAAGCACATAAATGCATATATAAATGCTATTTGTGTACAATTATCCAAAGAAAACAAAATTAAAATACTGCGACCTAATTCGTCACAGGACTTTTAAATTAGGTAAACTACTTTCTAGTGCTTTAAAGAATTTCTAAAAAGATTTTTCGCATTTTCATTGTTATAAATTTATCTGACGATTTCTGTAGGTAATGATGATAGTTTTAGGGTCTCCGAGATGATAAATTACTGTTGCAGTTCTAAGTAAGTCAACTGCAGTATTTACTTAGGTTAATTGAATAAATATGTAGTTCCAGTTACTCAGTTACAAGCAACAATTCAATTAAAGCCAGCATGAAGTCAGGTATTTGCATAAAGTACGCACTACTGTTAATAATCGTCACAACTGCATAGCTAATCGTGAGTATTTCTCATTATTAATCAGAGTCCCATTCATGGAAGCTTACTCGGGTAGATCTCTAGATATTTTCCGTCCATCAGCAATTACCTACTGCGCGTTTCAACCAGCCATCATTGGAGATAATGACGATTTCTTTGTTTAGTATCCGGCGTGTGTCATGAATTTTTTGCAGGGTTTTTTTCCGATCCGTATCAATAAAAAGTTAATGAGAGCAATCAAGTTCAATAATCCGATTACTAAAGTTCGTAGTAGGTACAATAGCATAACGATCAGGGTACTTACCTGTGAGGTAACGTAAGTAAGCTTATTCTTGAATGTTTGATGAAGTAAGTTCACTGTGAAGTTTCCCTATTTACTAAAAGGTATACTCATTTACGGGAAATAAAATGCATTTAATTATTATTTATTTGCAAGTGCACCTTGTAACCTTCGGCGGTCAGCAGAGAGAAACTTTATCATTGGTTCATGGAAATTATGAGCAATGGAGAAGATATTATGTTATTTTCCTCTTATTTTTATTATCAGCGGTGTGACATGTAGGTAGGTATTAAATTGTGTTGTCTGTAAACATGGTTGCGGTTTTATTTTAATAAAAATAGATACTCATATTAATGGAATATCCCGAGAGCTATAAATTTTTAAACTATGTACTTTCATTTATCTCAATAAAGGAAGAACTCTGTCTGTAGTTAACATTGGTGTTTGTTTTTTACTAAGTTTGTGCAATAAACTTAATATTATATACATATTATGTGTACCCTAAGTATGGAATTTTACAAGGCGTAATTCACAAATATTATAGTCACGGCACAAATTGACCAGAATGATTGTGCATAAAACACCGCAAAAAGTGCAGGTCATTTTATTTTAGTCTATCTAAACGGTCGTTCTATTTCTTGGCCAAGTATCTGGGTAATGCATTTGTCTAGTAGGTAATGGCCAGAAGTGGCAATGAGGTAATGGGCGGCTTCCCTCGCGAGGGCGGCGCACCCGCCGATGCCGTCACCTCTGTCACCAGTACCAAGTATACCTTGACTGGTGTCGCATCACTTTTACACTGACAAAGTGACTTGTGGGCGCGACTAACGTTAGGGTCATACTTTATTTTGGGAACAAATTTATTGCTTAGGTTTGTTCGAGTTATAAAAATGTGAAACGACGCCGATGAAACATTAAATTCGCAATTTTTTGGATTTTAAGGCTTATATTACTCGATACCTGACGCGATAGAGATATACTGCTGACTATATTTATATTTAGCATATCGAGAAGCTTCACAGTAAAGAATTGGTATCTGATACCATAATCGTATTATTTGCAGATGTGACCAAACGCGCAATTTGCACCACATAAAGGATTTCAAGAATATAATTATTATTATAACGTTGATGACTTAGGCATGAGTTTATAATTCTTAAACTTTCAGCCTTATTCGACGAGACTAGACGAAGTAGTGACGTTAACATAGGCAATCAGTATCTTTTTACCAAACTAAGTTGCATGCTCGTAACTTGATAAAAATAAACATACTTATACATATCTAACTGTGTGTGTTTCTACAAATATGCAGCGTTACAAGATTATGAGCAACGTGGTAATAGCAAGGTTGAACTGTTGTTACACACAAGTAGCGCGTGAAATATCAAGTTTCCATTTCATTCTGCCATAGGTACTTGAATCTAGCTAATGGTAAGAATATAATCATGCTGGTAGCTAATAGCACTTAAATATACAATGATATCGTCCTACTCAAACTTTTGATCTCGGATTCTATATTATACAACCTACCTACTTGATACACGGTAGATACCTTCCTATGTATTTACCTATGAATATAAAATAGGTACAGGTGCAGAATCTCTAATTTTTTACTCTATATGTACTTTTACTCAATTAGCTCTAGAGTCTAGTATAAAACTTCGATGTCAAAAATGCGCTAATTAGGCATATGACGTAGGTATATTATAGATCTAAAACTCTTATGTCTACGAGTATAACGAAACGATTTCATAGTATTCCATTATAATGTTAAATAGTTTAGGAACAAATCAAGGTGCCACTCTGCTCTATTTGACGTCAGCTACAATATCAATGTTACCTTCACGCAAGAATAATATCATGTCTTCACGCAAGAAGAAAAATAATCCTTTAAAATTAAATAAAATTGGCTTAGTTTGAAGAAATTTAGGATTCAGATCCTTAGGAAGGTATCCATATGCAAGTATTTAGTGAAGAAAGTGAGAAAACTGTCTTTGAACTACTAAGTCTTGTAACAAAGAAACAAAGTAAAAGCGTCGAATCAATATTTTAAGACAATTTGCGTTACGGTAGCCGAGGACAATAGTAACGGCCGTGGTTGCGGATCGTACCAACCAGTGATGGATCCTGGAACTAAAGTTCCGGATACCATAAAATGTCGTTGGCAAATCGTTTACAAACGCTGATATTCACCAAAACAAAGGTTTGCATTTTCCCGTTATCACGCCTACTTAATATTCGGAGATCAAACTCTGGGTCACGAACTTACCTCTTTAGTTGACGTTTTTATGTAATTACTTTAAATGTGCCATTAAGGAAGATAACGTCCCTACCTGTCTCCGATCGTAGCGGGTCACTGCTCCATTGGATTTAGGCTGGTAGGGGTAAGAGTGCACCTGTGTTTGCGCGTACACTGTCATTTATGTTTTGTGCACTATAATATCTCCTGCGCAAATGACTTGGTTTTTCTAAGCGGACTCCGATTTCAAAAGTCCTGCGGCGATGGACGGAGGTAGAGAGGTCGGGTGTGATGCTCCCCGGCTTTGTCTAATGTTTGCACGCAGGCGGCTCGAAGAGAGTGGTCGCTTCTGCACTGCGCTGGGCTAACAGTGCAACTCGGCAGCACTTCGAGTGACAAAGCAGCTCTATTTAGAGAGGCCCTGCTTTCCCTAATCCGGGGAGGGGACTAGAAAAGGTGTCCTAAAAATGGCTTAGCCCATCATATCCGGAGGTAGTTACCACGGCTGTCTCTGCATCATTAAACACGTGGTCGAAAGAAACAGAATTTAAGAAACAAAACCATTAAGCAACAGGACATGACTTTCGCAGCGTGGAATGTACGTACCCTCCTTGATCGCGAGAGCAACATTGGTCCACCTCGCAAAACAGCCCTCGTTTCCCGAGAACTTCGACGCTATGGTGTGGATGTTGCTGCACTCAGTGAGACTCACTTAGCTGATGAAGGGGAAAGGGTAGAGCGCCTGGGTGGATACACCTTTTTCTGGAAGGGTACTCCTTCCTCGGAGCCTAGGAGATCGGGTGTTGGTTTTGCGATCAAAAATAGCATCGCAGCAAAACTGGAGGAATGTCCTATTCACATCTCGGACCGCGTTACCACGTTGCGCTTGCACCTGGCAAATGACAATCACCTTAACGTCATCAGCGCATATGCGCCAACTCTGGACAAGGATGATGACATCAAGGCCCGGTTTTATGAAGAACTCACGCAAACTCTCTCTAGGATTCCTTTTAGAGAGAAGATCCTTCTAATGGGTGACTTTAATGCGAGAGTTGGGCGTGACTTTGAAGCTTGGCCTAAGGTCTTGGGGAGGCATGGTGTTGGAAACATGAATTCAAATGGACAACTTTTATTAACTCTATGTGCCGAATTCCACATGGCTATCACCAACACCATGTTCAGACTCCCCGCTAAATATAAGACTACGTGGATGCATCCGAGGTCGAAACATTGGCACCTTATTGATTATGTGATTGTCCGACAACGTGATATTTCCCAAGTATGTATCACTCGTGTTATGCGTGATGCTAATGCAATTTGCTCTAGCGACCACAGGCTTGTTATCACCAAACTAAGGCTTCGTCTGCACCCTCCTAGTAGATCCCAAGGAGTGAAACCTAAGCGCCTAGACACAGAGAAATTACAGAGTCTAGACGTTTGTGAGACCTATTCTCAGGCAGTTGGTGACGCTATTCAAGCGCTGGACTTTGAGAACGGTGATGCTGTGGCTAACTGGCAAACGCTCTCGTCTCGTCTAGTCAAGGCTGCTTCGGAGACACTTGGTGTTAAAGCCAATAATCACGAGGACTGGTTCGATGACAATGACGAAATCTTCAGAGTCCAGAGCGATACAGAAGCATCGGTCTCTTTTGCGTCAAAACCGCGGTAACATCGAAGCGAATCAAGTCAAGCAAAGTGGAGCTGAGCTACGTAGATTTGTACGGGAAATAAAGGACAAGTGGTGGAAAGATAAAGCCGAGCGCATACAGTGGCTCTCGGACACTAACCAGCTGGGCGCATTTTATGTTGAGGTCCGCAAACTTGCTGGTTCTGCAATTCGTGCCAGGGTGCCCCTGAGATCTCTCGATGGCACCAGATTGCTTACTAGCAGGAATGAAGTACAAGGTCGTTGGGAGCAACACTTTCACAACCTGCTTAACGTTGACCGATTTGCGGATCTTCCGCACATAGTGTCGATGTACCAATCACCAACGATCAATGAGCTGGATGATCCACTGTCACTGCGCGAAGTCATTGTCGCCGTTCAACAGCAGCAGAACAAGAAAGCGGTTGGCATCGACAATGTACCTGGAGAACTTCTGAAGTATGGAGGATCAGAATTGCATGAAGCTATCTGGAAGCTTTTTATGAGAATGTGGGAGGAAGAGCGGGTACCGGATGACTTCAAAGTCTCACGTATCTGTTCTTTGTACAAGAACAAGGGTGACAGAGCAGATTGCAATTCTTACAGAGGAATTTCCTGCTGACTTCTCCAGGGAAAGTCTTTGCACGAATTCTCCTGAATCGCTTGCTACCATTGTCCGAAGGCATACTTCCCGAATCCCAATTTGGCTTCCGGCCTGATCGAGGTACCTGCGAAGCAATTTTCTCAGTGCGTCAACTTCAAGAGAAAAGCCGAGAGCAAGGGCAACCTTGTATCTTTGTTTTGTTGACTTAGAAAAAGCTTTCGACAGTGTGCCTCGTGAAGCCCTTTGGGTTGTACTGACGAAACTTGGATGCACAGAAAAGTTTGTCCGATTGATCCGTCTACTGCACGATGACATGCAGTGTTGTGTCCATGTACAGGGTGAAGACTCAGAGTTCTTCTCTGTGAGTTGCGGTGTTAAGCAAGGCTGCGTGCTCGCACCAACTCTGTTCTCTCTGTACTTTGCAGTTGTAGTTCGGGAAACAATACAAACTTTATCTGAGGGTATCCGTATTCGTTTCCGTACCGATGGAGGAGGTGTCTTTAACCTGAGAAGACTGAAAGCTCACACCAAAGTGTCTCATGCTACCATCACTGAGATTATGTACGCAGATGACTTATGTTTTGTGTCGGAATCCCCGGAGGGTCTACAGATGCTTATGTCCAGTCTTGATGTGTCATGTCGCAAATTTGGCCTTAAGATAAGCGTGAAGAAGACAGAGGTGATGGTCTCTGGCTTAATGAACAGTGCCCCAATCGACATCAACATTGGCAACGACTCACTCAAGCTGGTAGACAAATTTAAATATCTGGGCAGCACCATAACATCGCGGTGCCTCCTTGATGACGAGGTCAACAATAGAATTGGAGCAGCTGCTGCAGCGTTTGGCAGGCTTCGTCCCAAGGTGTTCCGGTCGCATCACATAAAGCTCTCTACAAAAGTAGCTGTTTACATGGCAATTGTTCTGCCGAATCTTTTGTACGCCTCTGAAACGTGGGTCTTGTACCGTAAGCACATCCGCACATTGGATAGATTTCATCTTAAATGCCTACGCGACATTATGAATGTTCACTGGTCGCATCGTGTTAGAAACACAGAAGTTTTGAGGCGAGCTAATGTCGGAGGAATCGAGGCTTATCTGGTGCGGCGGCAGTTGCGGTGGTGCGGTCACGTCTCCCGGATGTCTAACGACAGATTCGCTAAGCGCATCTTCTATAGTGAACTGCAGAATGGGCAGCGTAAGCAGGGCGGCCAATTCTTGCGGTACAAAGATGTGCTTAAGCGACACATGAAAAGGTGCGATATAGATCCCCCGCAGTGGGAGGCAGTGGCCGCTGACCGGGCGCGATGGAGGCGTACTATTAACACTAAGGTATTTGAGTTTGAAGATAGGCGGAGAACAGAGCTTGATGCAAAACGAGACGAGCTCAAGGTCCGACCACCTGCGGCCATCCAATATAATTATATCGGAGGAGTGCTGACTTGTGGCGAATGCGGACGTACGTTCGCCGCAAAAATCGGATATGTCAGTCACCAGAGAGCACACATGCGGCGCTCTCAATAGTCCGATAAATAGATTACCAAGTCGCTGTGGCCCAATACCGGCCGGGAGGATGATGATGATGAAGGAAGATACAAGCTGCTGATATCAATGACAATGTATAACCATGAATATAATATTGGTCACGTAATGATTTCATTTGAGTATGCAAAACAATCAGTTACTTGATTTACCTATAGGTTAACTACTGGGCTACTATGATTGAAATACCTGACAAATAACAATTAAGGAAATAATAAAGGTATGACTGACTTGAATGGTGAAGTGTCACCCAACCCAACACTCTTTGATGACAATGAAGTTTCAGAACATTTATTAATATAGATTCGTAGAAGCACCCCCTCTACTTATCATATTAAAACTTTTTAAACTATTTGCAGGCAAGCTAAAGTTTCTTTTAGTTGTAAAGTCGAAGCCAGTACCGACTGAATTAGATTCAAAAAGAGCAATATTCTAATTTAGTGGAATTGTGTCGAGGTTCAATCGTCAAATAAATGGTCGTGTTTAGAGACATTCGTGACGACAAAGTTGCCCCGAGTTTCCGTCCTCAATCGCCAGCTAAATAACTGCGAGTCTATTTATGTACCCATCCTTTTTATGTGGGAAGCTTGTTAGGAATATTTGACTCCTGGGAACATCATTGTTTTAGTTTTGGTTTTACTTCCAGGCCCCTTAGACAAAGTAACAATATCGAAACGATAACGAAATTCGAGAAGAATAAAATGTATGGGATTGAGACGTGGTCAATGCAATCCCATACATTTTGTTCTTTTTGAACTTCGTTATCGTTTCGATATTGTTAATTTGTCTAAGCCCCCAGGATATCTAGTAGCATGACATGAAGCATGATTTTTATTGACTTTTTGTTTTTGATTAATTCCTTAGAGGTAATTCACTTGTAGGAACCGTTTTCAATCGATGTTCATGTTAAATGGTATTGGGTTTCTTTTTGGCGCCGAAAACCTTGTAACCAGATAAGTGCCAAAAACTTGCATAGCTACTCTGCAACAGGAACTTGCGTCCGATTGCAAAACGGATCTGACACACAAATAGGAAAAGCTTTCAATCCTTTCCTTCGTAAAGTAAAATTCCAAAAACAAAGTTTCGTAAAACATATCTGTTACGCTGTTTCCTACCATTCATAGTACCTTAGTAGTAGAGGTGTAATAAACTTGGATTAATTCACGCGTTATGTATTTTCGAGGAATAGCATGAGATAAGTTTAGAAAGCAAAACTATGAGCGATTCACTAATTATGGTTATTGCCCCAATTATGTGGGCTTTTTATTTAAATTAGTTGTGCGTCATACATTTCGACAGAATATTATTACATCCGCTGGGTTTTACCACGGTGTTCTTAGAATGCTACATTGAAAAAGGTTTTTTGATATCTCATAAGGAAACGATTATCTAGATGAAATACAGGCGTCTAGACTACTTGACTCAGACTACCTGAATGTTTACGATTTAGAAAATTTTCTATGGAAAAAAGTATGTACGTGCATGAACGTAGTTATATCTTAGTTTTCTTTGATAATGTAAATTTCTTATCACAGAAACGCAGTAAGGTACCTACATGACAAACAAAAACAAACGCATTCGACTTGTATATAAGAAGTAGCATCAAGATTAAAGACATTCCTAGATTAGATTAGGTAAATATCGTTTCTAAAAAACATATTTACTAATAATATTCTTAGATTTTTATATAAGGTACTGTAATAAATCATACCTCTAAAAAATATGGTACCTTACCTAATACTCGGCAATGTATGAAACTTAATGATTTTGAAAAATATAGCTTAAGTACATGATCTTTTAGTATTCCTAAGGAAGTAGATAGCTATAAACATGTAAAAATCGGAAATAAAAATTGAATTCAAACAATGAGAAATTGAAATTGTAAAGACATCGACGTGTGGCATGTCTATTATTTTTACGCTCGTTGGTTTGATCGAACTAAGAATCTGTTCAAAGCGGTTATTCCAAAGCGTTGAGCAATAAAAAATAGGTTCGAGTGTTTTTTCTGGACGGCAGCGTTAGAGCATCAGCGGCAAGTAACCGCACGGACGGCCGCGGGCCGCGTCAATTACTCCATAGTGTCGGTACTCGCGTGTTTTTTGATCCCTCCGTTAATAATGCCTCTGGCTCCGACAATAATTGCATCCCGAGAACCGAGAAGGAAAACGATGGGGTTACGCTCCGTGGGCCCTCATGACTCAGGAGTTTTGTTAGAAATAACTTTTTTGAACGAACGTATCTCTTTCTAACGCACCAGTAAAGAGCAGGATGGATCGTAATAAGTTCAAATTCCATTAACTTTTTGTTCCTCTGAGATGCTTTCGTAAGTACGACCTAAGAAATAAGTTTTATGTTTCTTTTTGTGTACCCCGCCACAATAAAGGAATATTCTTGACTGCTAAGCACGTAGGCTATGTTGGCTCTGTTTATATAAATATTTCATAAATTGGTAATCAAATCGTTCGAGTTGATTGCATTATCTAAAAATCTGCTTTCGATTATTTTCGATACGGTTTAAAAGTGTTTAATACGATGAAGGTATAGTCTGCCGATGATATTGTAAATCGGTTTAATTTGTGTGAAAAGAAGCAGTGCAAATGTTATCATTCCATAAACTAAGATTATCTCATATCAAACATAATTGTTGGTATTAACTAAGTATCTCGATTGATAAGGCTTGTGATAATCGACGTCACTTTTCCTTGGATACCTGTTGCTCTACAGTAACTAACCTGTCATAGGTAGTGTATTAGGTTAATTCTTATGTATTTACCTACATAACTATAGATCTTAGATAGGTTCACTCAAAACCACCATCATAGGGTAATTGCAGTGGAACTCGAGAATATTAATTAACTCAACTATTTTCTATCTTCATTCTGTAAGTGTCTAAGCTTAAAGTCTCTTTAATTGCATTCTTATACTTCGGTGGGTAATAACAATGGCGGTGCGATGCCTCCACCAAAAACAATACGGTTCAAGAATACGTAGGAAGTAGTTAGCTATTTATCAAAATAAATACTTTGCTCTACACATATTAATGCGTGTGCGCCGGCTGAATTACGTAATGCTGTACGGATGGGCCATCCATCACCCGGCCCAATGACGCCTACGACTCTATGGACTCGGGCGGGTTACACGAAATGATAATATCTTAGATCATACTCGTATTATGATCTCAAAAATAAGGGCTTTGATGAATTAGCCAGCTTGTGTTAAATAAACCTTTCCTCTAAGTTGCTCTAGCTAAGCTATTTGTATTCGTATAATGTTTTAACTGTAATTGCACATTAAGATTTTGGTTTAAAAATCTATAGGACATATAATAAAAAAAAATGTTATTTACTATGTGCGAGACAGGCTTTTCGAATTGCTATCCAGCTTACTTTACTTTGAAATCAATCCGGATGAATCATAAAAATTATAGGAATAGACAACCACAAGATACAAGTCTATAATATTTCCGTTTCCAGATAAATAAGATAAATGTTGAATCAGTTTTATGGAATTAATACATTTATAGGATACGTCATCAATTAAGATTAACATAAATAATGTTTTATTTCCTGGTTTTAAGATTACATTGCAGAACGAAGCTTGATTGAAGGCATAATCTTTTAAAAAGTCGATCACTAGGTATTTATTGTTTGGGTTTTATGCTATTAGATTTACCTAGCTTTTTGTCATTGGTTCCATTAAAAAGTCAATTGCGAGTATAAAATCATAAAGATATTGATAATGCATCGATTATAATGCCTCTGAATCTGATTTGTTTGTAAGTGGATGAAATTAAGTTTTAGAGAAATATTCTGTCACCAGTGCCTAGTTATGAGTTAATCATAATGATGACAATCATTCTATTAGCAGATGCGTATCAACTGAGGGTAGGTATCAATTAATTACCTACCTAGTAACTATTTGCACGTAAACGCTTATCAAATCAACGCTTTATAAGGCGATACTAAATAATTAATGAGTTGTCTTACTACAATGAGATAAAAAACATGACATCGTGATTCATAGTCAGTCATGATCGATTTTTTTACAGCATCTGAGCCGAGAGGCAGGTTCCAATGTCAAGGCAAACCGCTCAGATATGGTCAACGACTCCAACCCACTGAGGAACATTTTAGGGAGCCAGGTTGTAATTTACTCTTTATTAGAATTGACATAGCGATACAATACACATTGCGTAAAAAGTGAGCCATCGACTTTAAGTAGAGTACATAGAAGTTCTTTGAGAGGGTCGGAATTAATTTAACACTACGATTCTTTCAGATTTCATTTCTCTCATATGCTTTGTTTTGTTATTCATAAAAGTTTGATTAGGATTAGATAATGGGCTAAGGAATAGTACCTTCTTACCTATATTATGCTGCCTCAAGCTTAGTTCCAAACCGTAGAAGCATAAGTATATCTAGTCAGACTCAACTGACTATTGCTATATCAGAGTCACACGAATTCTATTATGATAAAAATACTATCTATTTACCTACCTGTTCCGAAATGGCTAATGAAACGTTTAAAAGTTTCCTTCCCCAAAGCTTTCAGGGGTAAGTAGCAAATAGCGTAGTTCCGTAACAAAGGCCTGCTATTTTTATTTCCATTTGCATTAGCCGTGAAAAATATATTCAAGTCCAAGGTCGTCGTAATAAATCGGTAATGTTATACATGAGCGGACATCCGGCCGCATTTCCACCGCCCGCCATTTTCCGTCGGAAAACTAGCTCATTTCCATAACCAGTGAGCAAAAGAAAGGCTGCAATAGTTTTTTTCTTTTTACTCTAAGATTTAACTACCTCCTTCTGTATGTTATGCGACTATAAACATTATAAAACGTCCCTGAAGTTATTACGAGCTCCATTAAGTTATAAGTACCACAATGGATAGGCATACCTTAATTATTTTAAGGTGAAATTTTACAGATCTGTGTGTATGATGAAAATTGAAGCAATATTGGTTAAATGGGGGCGATGATAGGATTTTCTAAAATTATTATAGTAATTGTACCAATAATGGACAGAAGGTAAAGAAACCACCAAGATAAGAACATAAATCTTTGTTTAACAAAAAAAAATAAGAAATACCTGCTGAACGTGTTCTTATTTTTACCCGACTACGGCAAAGCAAAAGGAGGGTTATGATTTTGACAGGCTATGTATGTATGTATGTATGTATGTTTGTATGTATGTATGTATGTTCATCTGTTTCCACATAACTTCTAAATTGCTTGTCAGAATTCGACAAATGACATATCATTAGAAGCGTCTTAATTGTCCGCTGGTTATAGGCTATATAGGGTTTCACAAAATCTAATGTGGCGCCCACTAGCGGACAAAACATACAGAGTAAAAAAATAAAGTTAAGATAAATACGCCGTGTTTGGTATCATTGGAAAGCGCTTTACTTGTACATTTTAAATATATATATATTACTAGCATTTGCATGTGACTTTACGTATATTCATGGACTGATTGCATATAGTTCACATCTTTTCGTTCATAGCTTCTTTACTACTTAACAGAATAAGACCACTGCAGTACTGTTGGTTCATCAATTTAACTTTTGATAATATTATGCGCCACAAATACACTTTAACACCAAAATAGTACAAATAATAAAAAGTTAAAAAAACTAAAACCCAACTACGACAAAAAACGACGCTGAAAAAGTATAAAACAAGACTTTTAGAACACTGAACTGAACAAAGTTGCTTATGTAGTTCCAAGTAAATGGACACAGTAGACTCTACCAAAATGCTTATGTTGAAAATTGACAATAATGTCATACAATACTATTTTGAAGTATGCAATATTTACTATGTAGAGATAAGTTTTCATGTTCGGAAAGGCGTAGTCACACGTTCCATACACAAGTACCTACCTACCGTAGCACTTTGACAACGTGTGACTGCGGTTTTCCAAACATGAAAACCTATCTCTACATAGTGAATATTGCATACTTCAAAATAGTATTGTATGACATTATTGTCAATTTTCAACATAAGCATTTTGGTAGAGTCTACTGTGTCCATTTACTTGGAACTACATAAGCAACTTTGTTCAGTTCAGTGTTCTAAAAGTCTTGTTTTATACTTTTTCAGCGTCGTTTTTTGTTAACTTAATTCTTAAACTTATGTCAAGTTAGCCAAAGTTTTTAAATTTTAACATTCAGTAGATTCAGTTGACATGTCCTCAGATAGGTACTATGTATTATCATTCATATCTTTCAAATTAAATGGTATGATTGAACTGATACCTCGACTGCAAACCACATGTTTATTGCGACAGCAGCATGAGGAAATTGCTGATATGGTAATCTTTACAAGCCGTAAGTACTGTGCTATACAAAGATAGCGAGTGAAATGGCAGGTGTCACTTCGTTTGTTTTCTACTATGAAATATACTGGCCGTTGATGGACATTATCCATCTTCATGAGAAAACATATCATTTTATATTAGCCTTTATAATGTTTATACTGCTTAACTAACATGACGGAGAGTGATGTCAACGATGAAGCCATAATCACTTTTATTAATCGTTAAAATATTTATTAATTGTATTGTTTGTAATGATTGTTGATATAATTTATCGCATGTTGTTATAGTTAAAGGCGAAAAAAACTTAGTAAATTGATTGAGTGATTAAAGTAGGAATTTCTCAGTAATTAGGTCCCATGTAATTAGGTAATCCTCTGTACCACATATTACGCACATTGCTTTTCCCCAAATTGTGTCGAAATCGGAACAGTCCGTAGAAACATTAAAGAAATAGATAAGGAATGTTTGCTCCATGATTGCAGCAATTTCAGATTTGAATATAGGTACATAGCAACGGGTAACCGAATCTTTAAGAATGGATTAAACATGACTTTTATGATAATACTAATAAATAAATAAAGATCAATGCAGATTGAATTGCTTTGCATTGAATGCGCTGGACCGCATCCCATAGCCATAACTGATTTCTAACAATGTGCATCAGTGGGCGCACTGGCATAAAATAACAGATATTGTCCGCCATCAAAACTGGGACGCAATTATGGGCAATTTGTGAAATAAGACGATCATCTATTTGATTCTATTGTCATAATTTGTAGAGATGAGCTTCAGGATGTGAAGAAATTGATGGAAAGACTTCTCTACAATTTTCTAAAAATAGATAAATCTGTACTGGTCATAAGTCTGCATCATAAGGTAATGGTTACAAAAATCTGTCATCGCAATTTCTTTAATAAAATTCGAAGTTTAGGGAGCTTATGCCAGCAAGTAGTTAGTCTATCAGAGCTTTTCTCTTTAAACAATCCCTTGTGGTCGTGACGTACGGATTTTCTAAATAATACCTATTTAAGTAAAAATCTATTAGTCATCTGGTTAAAGTCAAGTAGCAAGTAAGCAGTTGGCTCGGCGTGATCCGGCTCAATGGTTCCGATTAGCCACGGCTGCGGTGACGTTGATGAATTCAGCCGCTTTGTACCACCGCCGGCCCGACACACTTGTCATACCACAAGGTTACAGACAATGCCGGCAAAAAGAACAACTAAAAATAGAGCGTGGAAACATAGAGATATGAAACAGTCTAATTAATCCGTTTTTTCGTAGAGGTCCACCAAGGTCACGTGGACGGAGCTTTCATGAAAAAAGTTTTCCAAAGCTTTGTCTACTACAAAGTTACTTATTAGACTTTGTTAAATTGGATTCTATACAGATGTAAGCCAAAATGATGTAAGTAGGTACATCATTACTACTACCTAGTGGAATGTTATATTGAACATTTCTATTCACAAATTTGGACATTTAACGTTTTAATTCATCAAATCAGGATAGATATAGGTACTATAATATATCATTAAAATCTATCTAAATATTACCAACTAGTTACTAGTAGGTGACATGATAACGTCACTTCACCTTTCTATCGGCATTCAAATTAATTTTGGCAGCATGAGGCGAGCATAGGAAGTCAGTAGCTGGCATTCCGCGCAGGTCAGAATAATTCGGTAGCTAGCAACAATGCTTTTGGACGATTTATTTAAAGGACTCTAGTATTTAACAAGATACAGATATACATCGTGAAATTTGAGTGGGTGTTTTCCCGTGGCAGAACAAATTGCCTTCAGTAATACTATCGAATCATGTAAATTTAAACTTGAAAAATAAAATTGTTTTTTCAATTTTTTAAAATAATCTCGAAAACGAGAGAAGCTATCGATCTGTTATAAGATGTGACGTAATCAGGTACTGCTTGCCGCATGAAATCGATGCTTAAGCATCGATTTCGCTCTACGCCCTAAGTTATAAAGCGGTTCGAACGTGCTTTCTAGTTTCGGTTAAACCTTTCGTTAAACCGGCATTTATTGATTTTAGCAAAAAAGAACTGCACAAATCTATTGAGCTACTGAGATAGAATCATTTTACTGCGGGAAAGCAACCACTAAAATTTCACGGTGTATATGACGTTACGACGACCGTATATACACCGGTCATAAGAAAAAAATGTAGGATATTTAAACTAGCATTCCACAAGCTTTCAGTTATGTCGGACCATTTTCAAACAATAACGTAATATGGATGATTTCCTGGTCGTTCGTGTGACACCGTTTAGCGAGTTTTGGGCAAACATAGCACGTGGATGCTAACTGACAAAGACCCAACTAGTCAATGCTGAACATATTTATGATATCAATCAAGTCATTTTCACGTCTCAATGTCATATACATTTTACATATAAGGGTAAGCTGCTACCAATATTTTTTACAACTGTGGTTAGCACTTTATTATATATAGTGTAGATAAATATGATTCATCAGTAGGTACGCTTAAGATGAATTTTAAACCTTAAAGGATAATTATCTACTTATGTGTTATAAGTAGGGAACAGGAGGACTGAAATAGGAATAAGTAAATAGAATAAGGCCGTTAGAAATGCCGTTCAACTCTGAAAATCTACTCTACTCCTACTACACATTATATTATGTAATGTAAATGACTAAAATTCAGTATAAGTCTGCTCTTCAAAATACTTATGAGGTATTATTCTGTATCGTTGTAAATCAAGATGGATAGTTTTTTTTAATGTTGGCTTTTGAAGGCAAAATTTATTGACCCTAGATCAAAATAATCGAGAAAATATGGCATAGGAAAAAAGTTTACGCGGCTCAACAAATCGACTGGGCTCTGACAAATTGGCTGCGTCTTGAGGTAGTAAAAGGATGCTTGACTTTTGAAGAAACATAGTCACAGTACATTTATTCCAGTGTCTAGGCTGGAAAACAGATATTATAAAGGCATAGGAGAACAAAATATAAAGGTAAGGTATTCAAGATTATTGTTTTTGAACTATTCAAATAAATGTACATATTTGTTGACCATTGGAATATTATCTTTGTAGGTATCAGATATACCTGAAACAATTACATACCGTGGTACCGCGTTCTTTCTATGCATATCTTATCTTATCCGATTTATCAATATGAAAACCATGAGTGACCCGAATATCCTAGTCGTAGACACATATAAAGTAATTAAATTTAAAATAAAAGTCAATATTAAAGACATACCTACATAGGTAATTTATTACATTCATCCCGTGAAATAGAAGGAGGAATCGATATAGGAACATAGCACAGAGGATAATAACGGTACTTCAGTAATTACACTTCTTTGTTAATTTTGGTGAGTTCTTACCTAAGCCAAATATGTTTTTAGATAAGTAATATACCAAATGATAAAAAAAGTTACTCTCTTCAGATGTGTGTTTTGTAAATTTAAGAATAATTATTTCATAGATAGGTACAGATAATAAAAATAAATCTACTTGACAACGGATTTAGTAAGAAAATGCCAAGAAGTTAAACTGATTACATTTCTATGGAATTAGCAGAGAATCTCTGTTCATCATCTTGTATAATTTTTATACCGTTTCAAATAATAAAAAATACTTTTTTTTAGAG
Organism: Maruca vitrata; assembly: GCA_039566165.1. Lineage (NCBI taxonomy): Eukaryota > Metazoa > Arthropoda > Insecta > Lepidoptera > Crambidae > Maruca > Maruca vitrata. The sequence goes on along the minus strand of CM076912.1, from coordinate 9,254,159 downwards.
AAAATTTGAGGAAAAAGTGTAATTAATAAATATTGGTTCAGCGAGCTAATTATTTTTTTTCTACTACCTACATAATATTAAGACATAAAACTGAAATACAAAATTAAAACTTACTTACCTAAATTAAAAATGAACCCTGGCAGAAAACAAATTGAATTAGAATAATTCACTTCTAATTTAACGAACACTGCACTTGTTTAATTAATATTTTATTATTTATTTATAGTAAATATATATCTTTGTACTATCCCGAAGGCGCCCGCTGCAGCCGGCAGTTGCGCGTTTTTTGATGTCACTCCACTCTCTGTTTTGAACAACCCGCCTCGGGTGTAGTGGCTCTTGGCGGGAAACTTATGTAGCGACATTTGTCAGTAGTTAGAAAGTAAATTACTGCCATCTCGTGGGGAGTAGATGAACTAAATTATACGCTTGTATATCCATACCAATAACTGACATTTCGTTTCTGAAAGGTCAAGCGTCTACCAAGCCGGCATGGAAGGCATCGCTTGTACCTAATAAGGGAACAATACAAGTTGCGTTTGTTATATTATTCTTATCCCAGGACACACGGAGTGTGTTTTTATTGTCATCAGTTGAAGGATCTAGATACTCGATAGAACACTAGACACTTCTTTATCTTCTATCGAGTATTTACTACTGGGCGGTACGATGGCGTTTGAAATTTTTCTCATACTAATAAAGTATCCATGCATCCTAATGATACAATTACGAATTGTCACTCATGATTATTTATATTGACAATTACATTTTACTATCCTGCTTATTGTAGGTATGTCCGCGTTATCAAACTCAAAATAAATGGGCTCTTATAGTAAATAAAATTATATCCATAATTTATTTCATAATCTTTTAATAGGTCTTATTTTAACATACAGTTGCTAAGGAAACATACCAAAAATATTTTTTATTGAATTAATAATTAAACATGGAGTGTATAGTACAATACTTTCTTTACTCAATTACAAAAGGTAGTTAATATCCGGTATAGGTACATACCTACTACATATGTAAATAAATAATTATTTGTGAAAAATATATTTAGCCACATGAAATTATCTTTATTTCATTCTGATTGTTATGCATGTAAAATAATTTGGAAATTCATCGACTTTCAAAACTGAACTGAGTTTATGTACAGTGATAATGCACATTAATAAGTTTTCTTGGTCTATAAAATACTAATTCATATATCATTTACACATTAACTTACGAACATAGATAAGTGTTAATGTCATCACACTATTTCAGTAAATGATCACTCCAGATAAACTTGTCACACAAATAAACAAAAACACCAATAACCAACAACACATTTGCTAATTATTTGAAAGTGTTTAGCTGAAGTAATCCCTTACAGAAAACAATATCATTACAGTGTACTTATGCCTTTAATTAGGTTACAGATAAACAGATGTTTACAATATGTATGAAATCTTAAATAAATCAAAGTTAAAATAATTCTATTAACAAATTACTCGCTAGAGTTGCTTTGAGCTAGAGATGGTTTATCCGTTTTGCTGGGAGATTCCTTTGCTGCCTCTGTGAATCAACGAAAGTCTAAGTAATATTTATTGCACAATTTAATACAGTTTGCAGATTTATTATAGCATCTGCTGGCAACTTCTTCTGTGTTAAGCCATTGTTAGGGCACAGTGAGTTTCAAATTAATTTGTATGCAATTGCATACTGTTTCACTATTCAATTATATGAAATAAAGTATTAATGTTAAATTAATTGAAAATTACCTTTGTCACCGACTAGTGTCGATTTGAGAGATGCGGCGTCAGTAGTAGGTAATTTAATACCTTGTTTTAATACCATGGTACCATCCTGCAAATAGAGTTTTATCAAATTAAAACTTTAATTATAATTAAAGAAATTAAAATAAATAATTATAGTACATTGGCTACTCTTTGTAGTAGGCTTCACTTTATTTGTTCTACTCTTTATCCAAACCAACCACATATGGGTAAGTTAATTTAAATAAGTTATTTTAACGAAATTCTTTTCTTACCTTCATTTCCACAAGCCCCTTTTTGGCCATGGCTTCCACTTCGGCCTTTGTCATTACAATTTTTTGGACTTTGACCACTTTCTTGCCGATTTGCATTTCACATAGCTCACCAGGGCCCATTGCTGTTGAATAGATTACATATAAATATTTTTACATGTATTGTGAGCTAAAGTAGAATCATTAGTATGCTACAAACTATTTTAAAATGTATGAGGGAGTACTTACGTCTAGCGTTTACTGGCAATGGTAAAGGCTTGATACCCGGCGGAAGGGCTCTGATAGGCACCTGTGGATATAAAAAGGTGCAGTTGAGACTTAATTAAGTGGCGATTGAATACAAGACAGCAAAGACATTGAACCGAACACGTAATTGGTTAATGAAAGCGATTCGATGTGTACATTGTTTACTTTTTTGAGAGTTTGTCCCGTCGGCGAGACTAGGACACCGGCGCCCGATGGCGTTTTTTGTTCACTGCTGGGTGACTTGTTTGCGTCGTTACCAGCCTGGAAATAAACACATTTACATTTCAGCAATTTAACGAATAATCAGTCGCAGCAATCCTGTTAAGGCAGCATACATAAAGATCACAGTTATTCGTTTGTTAGTGAAATGGTGGAAAATCATTAAATGACCAACTCAACTTGATTATAATGTGCCTCCTCGTTCACTACAATAAAGAATACGCATTTTAAATGACCGATAAAAATATGATAGCTTGTCTTAAAAATTACTGTAAATTATTTAAGCCGAAATACCAAGGAAGATCCTTATTGTTCTATTTAACTAAGTGGTAAGATAATCACTTTGCTTGCTGGTAAATATGGTTGAGGCAAAGTTATCTTAGTCATTTAGAAAAAATCCCCAAGTCCTGACAAAAGCAAAATAAATTAGATTATACAGCCATTATGTATTAGAAATTACAGAAAAATATATTTATTATCAATCACTCTATCACCATAACATTAAGCCGACAGTGAATTATATACTTACGGGTGCCTTTTCTACAGTTTCTGGTTCCTTCTCTTTCTCGGGCTTATTGCTCGCTTCTCGCTCATTCTTTTCCGCTTCCTTCACTTCACCCTCCTTCTCTTTGTCATCTTCTGGTTCCTTCTCTTGTTCCTCCTTTTTAATTTTGCTGGGACTGTAACATTGATAAATGATTGTTTTTTAACACGATATTTGAAATAAATTATTTACCCGCGACTTGTAATGCAGGCTGCGAAAGTTTACAGTTGGCCGGCCAAGTTACGCAGTATGTATCTGTACAAATAGTCACCAAACACTGAACAAAGAATGAGAAACACACGAATTGGCTGGTTTCATTATGGGGGCACGTAAAAATTTGTTAATTCAATGATCACTAATGACAAATGTCTTTTTTTTATTTTTGCCTAGCAGACTCGGCAAGTCTCCTGTTAACATATCCCCTGCTCTTTTATCTATGGCTAGGACAAATATGTTTATAAAAAATATTATTATGTCAAACTGACGTTTCCTTGTTCTGGTCCTTGCGCGGGCGGCCACGCTTCCTGGCGCCGGGCGTCGGCGTGGGCGGCGGCGGCGGCGGCTTGGCCACAGGCGTTTTGATACTGCTTCGACGACCTTTCGGTTTTATCTGAAACACGACAATATAAATCCACATATTGTATGTAAGTTCTATATGACTATACTCTTTGTTATTTGAAAGTTTGTATCATATGTATATGTTTTGAACCTATAATTACATTCTAAGTAGATAAATAAAGAACTTGAGAACGATTGACCGGTTGTAAATAATCTGAATCCGGAATATCTGTCGCTAAGTAGAAACACTGTGTTTAAGGAAATTTTTGGCCGTTGCTAAATCTCATATCAACCCCATCATAAAGGAAAACAGAGCGCACATTTAGGGGTGAGAGCCTTCCGCTCCCCCGCAAGTCCGGGGATGATGACAAGGCTACTCCAAGCCATCATCGTAGACAGTTAGGAAAAAAAGGTACGCCCCTAGGATAATTTTAGAACTCTGTTGTTTGACCTCTTTAATGACCGTTGTGCCAGGACCGGAGCACATGACATGAAGTGATCTCTGCTTACACCTCTGGGAAAAAGGCGTGATTTTATGTATGTATGTATAATCATGTATGTATAAAACATACCTCTGGTTTTTCAACTTCTTTGTATTCGTCATCATCATCTGCGTCATCCGATTCCTCTTCAGACTCTTGTGCCCTGGAAGTTTTCAAAACAGCACTTATTAAATAATCAAAGTTAGACTTTTAATTATGTGTCAAATGTTTTAGGGTCAATACGAATTCGCTAGTTCGATACATACTTGTCTCGGATCATCTTGGCGTAGTCCTTGATCTTGGACGGTCTTGTGGAGCGCCGTACACTCTCTTCTGGTGTCTTATCGCTCTTATCGCTAGTGCCATTTTTAACAACACTCTGAAATTTAAAAAAAAAACATTATACATTTCTATTTTACACAGGTTGACTAGAATGGTTCAATTTCATAAATTCCGACATTTATGTCATTCATTAGTTTTTCAACTCTAGGTGATTGTTCCCAGCAAGTTGTTCAGGTGTTTACCTTAGGAGTATCTTTTTCTTCTTTTCTCTCTCTCTCCTTCTCGTCTCTCTTGTCTTTCTCCTCCTTCTTTTCTCTTTCCCTTTCTTCCTTCTTTTCTTCTTTCTTCTCTTTCTCCTTTTCCTCCTTCTTATCCTTGTCTTCCTTGGCTGGAGTGTTATTCGCTTTTGTCTCTTTAGCATCTTTCGGCTCTTTGTTTTCTTTGGTTAGCACTTTGCGTTCTGGCAACTTTTTCTCCAAAGCCGGCGATTTTGCTGATACCAGTGATTTCTTTTCATAATCAGCCCTGAGAAGAAATAAAAGTATTCATTCATTAACAAACAAACAATTTTCGTTGAGGTAAAGTTTGTAGCTATATAGATTCACGTTCCTGATATTCATTCGACATTTTATAGTTACCTAGTTTTCGGTGTGGACGTGTGCTGCTGTGGTCTTCTATTCCTCAAAGTTTCCATAGTTCTAACTGGTGTTTTGGATGCTTCATTGCGTGTATTGGTCTGTGAAAGTAATGTTTAAGATAACGAACAATATATCTATAAAAGTCTTATAAAATATAAGGTACAATATATTCTGTACATCAAATCGGAGACAAAAACAGAAAGAGTAAACTGCAGAAATGGTAAAAGAAACTTAAGCTTACCCTCTTCAATTCTTGTAGCTCTTTTTCTAACAATCGTAAAGACTTGTCACTGGCGCTCTCCACTTTAGCCACTTTCTCCTTCTTTTCTGTGGACATTTATGTAAGTTAGTAAAAAGTTAACTTATATTGATGAGTAGCAGTATCGGTTGTGGCAGTGACGACAATAAATTATACAAGACGAGTAGCAGTAATCGTTGCTAACCTGGCGGTTCTGTTGTGATTTGCTGAGCTTTCCGCTTCACTTCTTCAGCTTTCCGTAATATGCTTGCAGTCTAAAAGTATAAAAAGGAAAATGTAACAAATTGTTGACTTTATTTAACAACAAAGAAGAAACATTCTAATTATTTTAAAAGAAACTAAATTTCTGTAATCGGTTTTCTTATAAATCAAATTGGCCATCTTATACATATGTGTTCAATATGCTGATCATTTGGAATCTTCATATAAATTGATGCTGTACTATGATGTCACATTACAACACCACATTTAGTATACGCTTTTATTAAATGACCCATCTCTAAATATAAATAAGCTTTTAACTTGCTAGGTAATCTAATTGTTTATGATAATAAACAGTTCCAGTTCAATGTGTTGCTAGATATTAAAAGCTGATTATTTATGGTACTACACAGTTCCAACCTGGCTATCTCGCGCCTCCACGGCGTCTGTCTTCGGGCCGGGCTTGGCGGCGGGCGGCGCGGGCGCAGGCTCGTCGAGCTTGGGCTCGGCGTCCTTCCGCGCTGCTGGTACAGGCGTCTCCGACGGCAACTCCGTGTACGGCGCTTCCACTTCACTCTCTGAAAGATAGGAATTTGGATTATCAATAACTACATCGTTATTCGGGTTGTGGTTTACTAGGGCCTGATCGCCCTAATTTAGTATAGGCTCGAGACCCAACAGAGGGCCTATATGGGATGATGATGATAACTAGACTATGTAGTATTAATAGGTTCCTGCTGTGTCCCTGTATACTTATATTTTTAAAACTCTCGACGTATTTTATCAATATACAGTTAGTCAAGAGGAAGGTTTATGTATGTATATCTAATTCATAATATAGTGGAGAAACACTTATTGCATTGCGTCAGTCGAAGTTGGGTCGGGTCGCTAGAAATCAATAAATTGTGGGTATATGAATGATCCAATATGTTGAAATAATTAAATAATGAAATTACCTTCAGAGTTAGTATTATCTGGTTTCTCTTCCGAATTACTCTGTGATTCACTCGCAGGCAGTACTTTCTGTATTGAAATAAGAAATATAACATTTAAATTATTTCTTGGGTATGTTATTTATAAGGCAAGTGAAAATAATATATTTTTTATTTACCATGAAGCCATCAGTTTTCTTTATCTCCACCACCATATGATCATCTTCCTCCTTTACTGTAATGAAACATTTAAAATGTATCAAACTGTTTTGTAATCTTATGTTAATTTTTTTTAGGCGAACGACCGATTTCAGCCATGGCGGCCGATCCCAATTGAGATCAGCCAAGTGCGCAGGACATATTATAGTGCACAAGTGTGCGCGCAAACACAAGTGCACTCTCTATTCCCTTACTCTCATAATTCGGTGAGACGGCAATCCGACATGACCGATGAGAGATCGGTCGCAGGACCACCGGCTTAACGTGCTTTCCGAGGCACGGGCGTTCAACCGCCAACTTCCTAACACTTCCTAACTCCGGGCTGAGTAATTTCATTACAGAAAAACTCACACAAATTTTGCCCGACCCGGACTCGAACCGGGGACCTCTCGGTCCTAACGCAGCACTTGCTACCAATACCCCAAGAGCTGACAGGCATTTTTGAGTACATCCTTGAGGCACATTGAAAATATTATTGTTGATTAGTTGCGAATGTGTGGATGATGAAATGGCCGACCTGGCTGGGAGGTTGCGGGGCGTTAATGAGCTATGAATTTTTTAATTCGGAATTTTTCTCATGCAGAAAATGTTCTTGAGGCACTTTGAATCTTACAGCATTTTAAAGTCTGATGTTTAATTAAACGATATATCATAATGCCAGGCGATTTGGTTGGGATTTAAATGGTGACAGGCGATTTAAAGTTATATTTTTTTTGCGCAAAAAATGTACTCAACTGCCATCTTTTGAACTACCAAAAAACTTTTCACGTAGGTGCTCATGTTATGTCAAACTTGACAGCATTTATGGCATGCTGTACAAAGCACGATGCCATCTATGTGTAATTTTATGAACAATAGCTGACCCAACAGACTTCGTCCTGTCAAAACAAATTGTAAAAATTTGTTTGAAATTTGATTTTTTTTACATCTTGGGTGACAAATTTGGGTTTTTCGTACGGATCCCTACTTTTTTTGAAAATGTAATATAGCCTATAACCTTCTTCGATAAATGGACTATCCAACAATGAAAGAATTTTTTAAATCGGACCAGCGGTTCCTGAGATTAGCGCGTTCAAACAAACAAACAAACAAACAAACAAACAAACTCTTCAACTTTATAATATTAGTATAGAATGTAAACTCAACTCTATGGACGAGTTCACAAGCGACGAGGAGATTCCATCAGATATCGATGAATAAAAAAAATTACATAAAAAGTATATCAAAAATTTTTTGTAAAAATTTATTTTTTTATCATCATCATCATCATCATCATCATCAGCCCATATACGTCCCCACTGCTGGGGCACGGGCCTACCCTAAATTAGGGCGATAAGGCCTTAGTCGACCACGCTGTGTATTTTTTTATAATAAATAATAATAAAATGATATCACCTGGCAAGATTAAATAACCGCCAGAACGGCCTGTCATTTGATATATGGCATCTTATCAACACAACAATTATTGTGTATAGATCCCAGCTTGCCTCAAGTACATTTTTTGCGCAAAAAAAAATATAACTTTAAATCGCCTGTCACCATTTAAATCCCAACCAAATCGCCTGGCATTATGATATATCGTTTAATCAAACATCAGACTTTAAAATGCTGTAAGATTCAAAGTGCCTCAAGAACATTTTCTGCATGAGAAAAATTGCGAATTAAAAAATTCATAGCTCATTAACGCCCCGCAACCTCCCAGCCAGGTCGGCCATTTCATCATCCACACATTCGCAACTAATCAACAATAATATTTTCAATGTGCCTCAAGGATGTACTCAAAAATGCCTGTCAGCTCTCCGGCTACAATAAACCAACGAGGCAGTTAATACCAATAGTAAAAATGACCAACATAATCAATCACATACCATGCATTCCATTATCGTCTTCGTCTTCTTCTACTTCCATATCTTCCGTGGACTCGTCAATATCTAATTCCTGTAAGCAAACATAAATAATGTTCAAGTCCATTAACCGGACCACTTTATAAAGATTAATCGATTAAACGAAATCTCGATGGCTAAGATATTCTACAAGTTACGATTATCAACTTACCTCTGCATGCGCGTTAGTCAGGTGATTGTCGAGCTTATCTTTCGATGTAAACACAAGTTCACATAAATCGCACATGAACTCTATACCTGCAACAATCATTTTACAATACATGAATAAAATTAATAAACTAAATATCGATTTATAGTTTTTGGACGCCTACAGACTATTACAGTTACAAATAACATCAATTCATGACATTCACTAGAATCATGATTGTGCTTTACTAGTTTAAAATACCTGTTATGAAAAGGAGCTTAGTAACTGTGAGTTACTGTGTGTTACGAGTGCGGTGAGAGTGGCGAGCACTTGGAGGAGGCCTATGTCCAGCAGTGGACGGATTTGAAGGTTGACGATGACAATACCTACTTTGGTTGGTTTTGGTGTCTAGTGCCAAATAAAGACCAAAATATGAGTGAGTTTTTCTGTCAATTAAATTAATAGGTTAGTTACCGTTGACGTGCGACTTGATGTGCGCGGTGACCGCGTCGACGTCCTCGAACTTCTCCTGGCACAGCGGGCAGGTGAGGTCCTGCGTGGCGTGGATGGCGGAGTGGTAGACGAGCTGGTCCTGCCGCAGTACTGTATCGTATAGTTACCGTTGACGTGCGACTTGATGTGCGCGGTGACCGCGTCGACGTCCTCGAACTTCTCCTGGCACAGCGGGCAGGTGAGGTCCTGCGTGGCGTGGATGGCGGAGTGGTAGACGAGCTGGTCCTGCTGTAGCACTGTATCGTGTAGTTACCGTTGACGTGCGACTTGATGTGCGCGGTGACCGCGTCGACGTCCTCGAACTTCTCCTGGCACAGCGGGCAGGTGAGGTCCTGCGTGGCGTGGATGGCGGAGTGGTAGACGAGCTGGTCCTGCTGCAGTACTGTATCGTATAGTTACCGTTGACGTGCGACTTGATGTGCGCGGTGACCGCGTCGACGTCCTCGAACTTCTCCTGGCACAGCGGGCAGGTGAGGTCCTGCGTGGCGTGGATGGCGGAGTGGTAGATGAGCTCGTCCTGCGAGTCGAAGCTCTCCCCGCACTGCTCGCAGCGGTAGGTGTCGGGCCCGGCGGCGCCGCGCCCGCGCAGCTCGTCGCGGTGGGTGGAGCGGACGTGTCTGGGGAGAAAAAGTAACGTGTTTTTTAAATATTATAAAGCTGAAGAGTTTGTTTAAACGCGCTAATCTCGGGAACTAATGATTCAAATTTTAAAAAAATTGTGTTGGATAGACCCATTTATCGAGGCAGGCTTATAATATAACATCACGCTGCGACCAATAGGCGCAAAGAAACGGTAGAAAATTGGTTAAGTACTAAGAGGAAAGAGTGAAAAGCCTTTAGCCACTTGCAACTATTTTCTCCACACAATTTCATAGATTGCATGCTTGGCCTATGGTCTGTAATTGTGGCCCGTAAGAGAGATGAGAGAGATACATATGACCCTAACCCTCATCTGTTACACGCGTTGCTTCTTAAAAACATTGATTACAATAAATCTTTTTACTGGTTTAGTGCATTAGGAACTAAAAAGTCGAGGGTCATAGTCATAGCACACACTAACTTAAACCCCAATCACCTTGTATAATGGTGAGATCTCAAGAAACTCTTGTCACAATACTTGCAGGGGAACAGTCTCTCGCCGGTATGTTCCCCACGCAAATGCCGCCCCAGTCTGTTCGCCGAAGAAAACTCTACAACAAACAAAACACAAATAAGTTCACAATCTGTGGCGTCGGCGCGTTCGTCGGCTGCGTATGTTCATAGCTGGGGAGGCGGAGGGGACAGGGGTTATGTTCCAGTGGACTCACGCGCTGGACAATACTCGCAAGCGAAACCCGGTTTCTCTGGGTGAACCATTTCTATGTGCCTTCTCAACGTATGCCTGTGAAGGAATCTGAAACAAAAAATAACTACTTTTATTGTTATAGCACGTGCAAAATAGTCTGGCTTACCCGACATCACGATTGTAAATTAAGGGTATTTACAGTTAAATTGGAATAGAACGCGAAAGTTTTAAAATTTATGTCATGTGTGCAAATTACTATGGGAAATTTTTTGGCTCACTCACACTTCAAAGTGAATCTATACTACCTATCATTCATATACTAAACTTATTTAACTTGTGATGCACCTAACTTGAGGCCTGGCATGCCATTTTGCGTAAACAATTATACATTGCGGCCATTTTGTAGTGATTATGATACAAAATGGCCGCCAATCGTTTTTAAAAATTGACTGTACCTCTTGTCGCACAAAAGGCAGCTGTGGCTGCGCTCAACGTTGGCAGCATGCCGGCTCTGGTGAGTTTCCAATTCCTCCAATGACAAAAACGTCGCCGGGCAATTTGGACAAGCTAATTGCGGAATGTCCGAATGAAGAGTCTAAAAAAACGTTACCCAGATGAACAAAAAAATAAACAATGAAATAAAGATAATATCATTAGATTTTAACTAAATAAAAATCAACAAATTATTATGTTAATTTCAGCTTCTAACTTTGAGAAAAAGCCTTTGTAATAAAGACAGACAGGTCCAAATATTTGACTTAGCTTACCTTTTCATGGCGTTTCAGAAGAACGAGCCGTTTAAATTTTTTATCACATGCTACACACTGGAATGGTGTTTCCTCGGAGTGGCGGACTTGATGTACTATGAGGTCGAATTTGGTATAAAATTTGCTGAAAATAAAAACGGCAACCTTCAGAAGGTGTGAACTCCTCCTCTCCTCCTTAACTCTCATTCAGTGAGTTGGTAATCAGATCAATGAGATCAAGTGCAGGACCAACAACATGCTTTTCCAGTTGGACTGTGTATGTGTAAACATCACCAATGTACTGCTATCTCCAGGCTGAGTAATTGGAACTTGAACCCAGGCCCCCTTGGTCTTAGCATCAATTACTAATTAACTACCTACGGATATATTATAGGTCAAACTGAATAGATCAAATTAATATAAATAGATAATTATTACACAACATCACATACATTGATCTGATCCCGTGGTACCTAAGTAGCTTAAGCACTTGGGTTACAGATATCAGAATCAACAGTGGATATGTTACCGGCCAAACCCGATTTCAGGACAAACTAGTTTAGCCTAGGCCAAACTAGTTTGTCCTAAGCCCGTTAGGATAAACCGGTATAGCCTAGTCCAAACTAGTTTGTCCTAAGCCCGTTAGGATAAACCAGTTTAGACTAGGCCAAACTAGGTGATCTTGATATAGATACGCATTATCTAGGATAAACTGGTATGGCCTTTTCCAGACATTGTAATATTATGTCAAGAAAGTCAAAAAAAATAGATTATCCAAATAAAATCCTTCGTAATTGGAAAAAATGTAATGTTTATTATACCATAATCTTATTTCTTACTTCTTATAATGATTCGTCGTTAAGTTTTCATTCGTGCAATCATACTATATTTGTCAAGAAATAAATGTTTTTTTTTATGTAAGCAATAGTGTCTTAATTATTACAATTATTATGTCGTTAAAAATTATCCTTACTAATATTATAAACGTGAAAGTTTGTAAGTATGGATGTATGGATATGTGGATGTATGGATGTATGTGTGGATGTTTGTTACATTTCTCGCTCAAACTTCTGAACCGATTTTCATGAAATTTGATATGCTGGTGGCTGGCACTCTGGAATAACATAAAGGCTACTTTTTTTAAAATTCAATCCCCATGTGGTTCATTGGGGGGGCGGGGGGGGTGAAAATTGTATGGGAGATTTTTTACGTGTTTGTCTATTTTTATAAAACTTGGTATAGAGGTAGCTGGCACTCCGGAGAGACACCAGCGCTATTTTTTTTTAATTCAATCCCCATGGGGTTCATTGGGGAGGGGGGGGGGGTGGTAATTAGTATGGGAGACTTTTGACGTGTTTGTCGATTTTCATAAAACTTGGTATGGAGGTAGTTGGCACTCCGGAGACACCTTTAATTTCATTCATTGGGGGGGGGGGGGGGTGAAAATTTGTATGGGAAAACTTTTACGTTTATAGATTTTTATAAAACGTGGTATGGAGGTAGCTGGCTATTTTAATACATCATTGCTACTTAAACCCATTAATACGCGGACAAAGTCGCGGGCGGCCGCTAGTGGATAATAAATGATAATACAAACAATCATACTTTAACAAATAATAATAAAAAGAAATAATCATATGAGTATTATGTACCCCATAACTAACAAAAAGTGAAAATGATCTGAACTGCGCCTATTATTTTTAAAGGGTGTAAACAAAACCTTAATCGAAAAACTTTAATCGATAAAAAACATGTCTAATAGTGAGTGATGAAGTCGTGAAGTGTTTTCTAACACAATGACCTCATATTAAAATAATTTCAACCCTTGAAAATCTTACAACCCTTGCAAACAACCCCTAAATTGAAAAAACACAAAGAAATACATTAGTGTGTAAATATAGAGTAAGTAATATTTTATATTTTCTATAATAATTTTCAAGTTTTAAACCCCTTTCAACCCTTGAAACCCTGATTTTTTTTTAAGTTTACTTGCAACGCGATATTGCAAAATTCGCTCGGGAACGGGAGTTATTGGGCAAAAACTTTTGGATGTAAAATCTCATAGTCCACGCGAACGAAGTCGCGGGCACAGATACTTATGTATATTAATTATACACAATACAATAGTTTTGGGTCTCTGTATTATACTGCGTACTCTCACATTGCTCGAAATAATCACATGCCGAAATTTTCAGTTACGGAGTAGAGAAAAATAAAATATGTTTTTGACTATAACTCCTTTAATTTTCATGCTATCACAATTTTTAAATTTAATTTTTGTAAACAGAAGGCCATACCGGTTTATCCTATCTGTATAAGAAACAAGAAATAAGATTATATTATAATAAAAATTATTATTTTTCCTATTGCGGAGGATTTTATTTGGATAATCTATTTATTTTGACATTCTTGACATATTACAATGTATGGAAAAGGCCATGCCAGTATATCCTAGATAATCCGTATCTTTATCAAGATCAACTAGTTTGGCCTAGTCTAAACTGGTTTATCCTAACGGGCTTAGGACAAACTAGTTTGGACTAGGCTATACCGGTTTATCCTGACAGGCTTAGGACAAACTAGTTTGGCCTAGGCTAAACTAGTTTGTCCTGAAATCGGGTTTGGCCGGTAACAGATACACAAATATACTTAAATATATTAAATACCTAACCTAGACACGGAATAAACACTGATGTTTGTCACTCAAATATTCGTGGGAATCGAACCCACGACTCTTGGAACCGTAGATGTGATCATGGGTCACTAACCACTGTTATACCGAGCCAATCAATCAAAGGGGCGGTAAACGTAACTTGACAGTATCAAATTAAAATACATAACTCACGCATTGCACTGATCACAGGCGACATTCCGTGCGCGATGCTTCTGCCTCTTATGCAGCATCAGCAGCTGATGAAGCGGGTATGTGCAGTCGCACTGGTCGCACGGGTAGCGCCGGTCACCCCCCTCCCGGCCCTCAGGGGCCTCCCCCAATTCCTCCTCTTCCTCCGAATCTGCCTCATCAGAACTCACAACTTCTAAGGAAACATATTGCGCGTAAGTCCCATTGCTGCGAACTCGCGATGGGTCAATAAAAGGATACCAGCCCATATTCACAATATCGTTCTTTTGTTCTATGACGTCACTGTGAACCGTCAAGTTAAGAAAGAGAGCAGTTTTCATACTTGAATCTATGGATTTCCGTATCCAGCACATTGTGAATAAGGGAGCAGGTTTGTTTTAGCAGCATAGTTGTTTTAATATTCTTTTGCCAGTGATTATATACACACTACTGCGGGGCTGGAGAAAGCTTTATGAAAGGAAATTATATTGATTATCTGATTGTACTAAGTAAGCATTATAATATTGACATAATTAAAAACGTAGGTATGCAATACCCCAGGTATTACCTACCTTTACATAGTACTCATCTTTACAAAAATTGGAAGGTGGGTGGTCTACTGTGTAAGCTATGATGATACTACGACTTCAGTTAGGTGAATCAATATAAAAGCATTATTATGGGCCTTCTTAGCATCACATACAACCTGAGCAGCTAATTATCAACCAAAATATTATTATCAAATTCAGGTCTGGATTCTTCATATCATTTTATGTTAGGTATATAGAAAAAAATGTGAATAGTGCTATTCAAGAAATAGAAAATTCATGCAAATCCGGTATTTCAAACAGCAAACGTAATTGGCATTTAAAAAATCTGACATAGAAAACCTTTCAGCCAATATTCGAAATTACATAATTCAGAAGTCATACTAGTATGTACTTCCCATCCCTTATAATTTTTTAAAATAATAGTATTGACCCAGGTCTTTCATACAAAAACATACTGATAGGAAATTAGATATAGTTATTTCATTAAAACTCAACTCAAACACTTCTTCATATGTACAGAACAAACCAACCTACCTGTTTTATAAGTATTATCTTAAATTTACTCTCCATTTCCATTGACATATTACATTTGGTAGCCTTAATGGTATATTAATTACAAAAAAACATAGACCATTTTATAGCGGATGCTAAAATAGGATAGGTACCTACAGAAATGGAGTGTAAATTGATAATAACATTTTGTTATATTGTTGGTATAAAACATGCTGCAAATCAAACATAATAATTAAAAGGGAAATTAAAAGAGTAAAAAAGCTATGAACACACGCAGACCAATGACGGAAGGTTGGGAATTATTAAGGATGTACCAAAATAATCATAGGCAGAAAATTGCTTCAACCACTGTCTTCAGAGAGTAAGTATAGCAGGAGAACTATACAGGAGACTCAACCAACTTAGCATACAATACACTTGAAGCCCGAGCAATAAATGAAAACATCTGTTTACAATAACAAAAACAAAGGTCAATACATCCTAACTTTCCAGGTAACCATCAATTTATACATCACCGAACATGTAGTTTTAATACCTTTGGGAGATTTGGTCTTCTCGTTGTCTTCGCTTTTACTTGTGACAACCTTGATGCATTTTGGTCTTTCCTGTGAACCATCTGCTATCTGTTGGATTGAATATGAAATTACTAAAATTAACATTGAACAAATATATTAATCCATTTGGTTTTTAAATGGATTTATAATAAGTGAAAAGCAATAATTTTCAGATTGCAAAAATCGTGATGACTATTATTTTGTTGAATTTACGATGTTAATGCCAAGTGCCCCTAGTTCTCTCATTTTAATAATGATTCTTAGGTGTATTCCTATTAGTGACATCTGTAAATTAGAAGTTTAGAGCTAAACATTGGGGACTTTGTCTCCCCAGCAATTTTAAACCAAATGGTAGGTAGAGGGTATGATGTCCAATACAGATTTATAGGAAAGTAGATGGACAAATGTTGTACCTTAATGTTGTAAACATTTTCTTCATCCTCATCTTCTTCACTGTCAGTGATTTCTTGAGAAGTAACTTGAACAGTAGTTCCACCTTCTGTTACTGTTTTCATAACATTAGGTTTTGTTGAAGATCCAGTGTGAAAAAGCTGAAATGTTTGTCAGAGTATTTTTTAGGTTTATTCGAATAAATAATATTGAATATGTTTGTGTCCATACAATATCCAGTCGATGATTTATATATACTGTTACTATACCTTTGACAGAGATGTGGGCCAGTTGACAGTTTCCACTGATGTTCCGTCATGGACATATTGCAATATTCTCTCATCAGCAGTGCGGCACATTGCTTTGTAGTCATGAAAAATGTCCATGAAGAAACGACACCGCTGGCAAATGAATGTTGGCATCTTGTCTGAAGGGAAGACCTGTTTGGATATTGAAATAATAAAAAATTTACTTAATATTCCAAAATATTTTACCATTTCACATAAATGGATCCACCAGGGGGCGCTTATTAGATAGTACATCATTTACAGTATTAACCAGATTGTGTTACTGATTTATTTACCAATTATATATGAATTTATTGATAAGGATAGTGAATATGATCGTATAATTCAATAATAAGCATTTACAAAATAATTACGACATCTTCAGAAACAATAGTACGACGTGCAATAGGTGGCGTTGGAAATTGTTTATATTGCAAATTTTATAGCATAATGATGAAAGCAAATAAAAAGTTAAATTATTACCTCAACAGACAGACAGGATAGAATTTTTAAAGGTAAAGGAATATCATTTTTTGCCTTTTTATTCCTGTCATATATACTTGATAACGTTTTATCGTGTCCCAGGCAAAATCTGCAAACTTTCAGTGCAGATAAAGAATTCTTCCGTTTTTCCATTTTGAATAAATCACTGCAATCACACACAGCACAATTTATAAAATTTCTAATCCATCTATAACCTAAATAGCGACAAACGAAACAACTAATAACGGTCCACTAGCGCTGCAGTGTTACAGCTAAGCAAACTTGAAGAGGACGCCAATATGTAGCGCCTCTAGTGGGCAGTAGCGGAAAAATACTACACTAGCGCCACACACAATGCCCTTAATTACACTGTCTTAGTGTTGTCAATATTCAGCAGATGACGCTAGGACTGTTAATGTTATATTCTGTGGTTACCTACCACGTATGAGTTTGCGAGCCCAACATCTCTGACTCTGCTGGATAATTGAGGGTACCGCGTATGATAAATTCACGTGAATATTGACATGTCTGTTAATGTCACGTCAAAAATAACCAATCATGCTGCATTTGGACAATGACACTAATATTGCATTTGGAGCTTACGCATACGTATTGCTATATCTATATAGTGAGTTTCTCATACGCGTTAACCTTCATTGGGCAAGTTTAGTTCAGTTCAGATGTTGAAAAGGCAGATGCTGCGGCCATAACAAATCTGTCAGCATAGCGAAGGGCAAGGTTTGAAAACGCCAGACTGACATTGCTATTTTCAATTCATGTCCATGTTCAGTGCAGCAAAATTGGAGGCCCAGGAAATATTGTACAAATAGACGAATCAAAATTTTGACGAAGAAAATTAACCGAGGACGTAATGTGGAAGGGCATTGGGTCCTCGGTATGTTTGAGAATGGCAAAGACGATTTGCGGGTAGAAGTCTGCCCCGACAACGAAAGGAGAGCAAAAGTGTTGGTTCAGCTTATAAAGAAGCCTGTTCGGGAAGGCACCGCAATACACACTGATTGTTGGAAAGCTTACAATACGATTGCCTTCCTGACCATGGATAAGTTCACAGAAAGGTGAATCATAGCGACCCCGTCAACAAGTTTGTTTTATTAGATGTGGTCCATACATTCAGGATAGAAAGCCACTGGCGAGTCCAAAAAAAAGGCTTTTTACTATAGAAAATTACAAAGGAAATTTTGCAGAATGGCTAATAGAAACTAGTTGGAATAGAGAAAACATAATTAAATTTATGGATAATTTCTAAGAGCTTTTGAACTGTATTTTATATGTTTATGGACAATAAAAAAAATTGTTATAAAAAAGTTTTAATGTTTATTTCTAAGTCCTTAAATTATATCCTTTGGCATATATTAGAAAACATAAGTCATAATTCAGATTTTTTTTGCTAAATCTCTTTATAAAACATACTTAAAATAACATAATTTCAGTACCTACCTACATATGCCTATAACATTAATAATTTTGATTGAAACAATGTTATGTGACATCGTTTAGAAATAAATACCTAATTCTATTTATAATAAAAAAAACATTATATTAAATGCGACAATTTCAAAAATTCATATCAAAAATTCTACATCCTGACAAAGTGGGAGTGGTACAGACTTCAGAGACGTATGGCAGTACTGCGTAGGAAGGTAACTGCTACTCAGGGCCGTATCGTCCATATTTTATGTGCTTTTTGAGCTGCAGCTAAGGATGTAGCCCCCTGCAGCCCCGTGTAATATGCCTCCGAGTGCCAATGCCCACCCCCCGTCTAATTAAACTGGTTTGGATTGGATTGGGTATTATGTGTGAATACGATTTATAATTATATTGATTAATTAGATGGGCATCCGTTCGTTTCAGCCCAGGGCCCCAGAAAGTGACGTTCCGCCCCTGTAACAACTTCAACATTTAAATTAGTGATCCGGTTTAATATAAAAAAACATAATAATATAATAGGCCAGAGAGATTCATGTTGCTCTTATCTGAATGTGTGACTGGCTCGGTGGAACAGTGGTTAGTGACCCAGGTTAATTACATACAGTTCCAAGAGTCCTGGGTTCGATTCCCACTCGGGACAAATATTTGTGTGACGAACATCGGTGTTTGTTCCGTGTCTGGGTGTGTATTAAGTATATTTAAGTATATTTGTGTATCCACTGTTGATTCTGATATCTGTAACACAAGTGCTAAAGCTACTTACCACGGGATCAGATCAATGTATGTGATGTTGTGTAATATATTCTTATATTCTTATAATGTGGGTTCTTCAAGATCCGGACGTAGTGGATTCGTTACGTTCTTTGAAGATATCGTGGCCTGGTTTGGCATAAGCAGCATAAGGAAAGTTTAAAGTTCTTTTTTTGGTATTTCTATTGACAAGTACTTACCTATCACTGATATGTATCAATAGAGTAAGATCAGTTAGGTTAGCTAGGTACTTACTTAATTAATATTTAGTTATCTATGCAGGGAACCAAGGAAAGGTAAAAGCCAAGGTGATACGTAGATAAAGATAAAATGCTATTGTTTTTTAAAATTATCATTTTATCAGAAGATTTTTTGTTATCGAACTTTTGTAAGAGATTAACCAAAATAAAATACCTACCTTCTGATTGATACGAACCTAATTATATTAATGTATTTAGTTCAGTGTCGGTCAAGATCTCCAATCGTTATAATGTCAGGAATAATCGATGTGGACAATAATAGTAGTGTTGTGAATAATAATAGTGATGTGCGCAATAATGATCGAATGTCGATAGCGTCCAGTGATACCAGCAGTGCAATTGTTCTGAGGTCAAAAATATCAACTCTGTAAGTCTTTTTTTTGCTGGTACTCAATAAAGGGGACACCAATGAATAATTTAGGTACCTAACTAATATGCCTTATATGCGTTCTGGACGTTTATCACCTTAGAGATGTAAGAGCGGTAGTAGGTAGCTATGTTCTTAGCCACAATGATTGGGTTACATGTGTTAAACTTTTTGTCATACATTAAAGTTGAATTCGGATTGTGTACGTCAAAGATTCGATTCGATTAAAATCTACAACATAATTTTATTTTAAGTTGTTTGTAAGTTAGAAAGAACTATTATATGCATATAGTTCTTAGTTTCCGCCAAATTATTATATACGTAATTATTGTTTCAAGGGAGGCTTCGGAATAGTGGTAGTGAGGTAATGATCAACCAAATGATTTTAATAAGCATTAAATGATTTTGATTTGATGAATGTCTCACTTATGCTTAGATATTATAAACTTCTAGTTAGGTAGCTATCGCGGCTGTAATCTCTACGGGGTTGTAGAGTTCATGGCGCCCTCGCTCACTCGCTATTCGAATGTAAAGCAATTAGTTAGGATTTGTAACTAGTATTAGTATGGTTTAATTAATAATATGTGGGACTCAATAAAGGGCAATATTATGGATATTTTCAGATTGCGTCCAAGCAGCCTGGTGAGCCGCGTCAGTAGAAGGAAGAGTAAAAGCTCTGTGCTGGATTCAGTTTCGTGTACCGACAATGACCAGTCTCCTGAAAGTCCTGTAAATGTAAATACTAAAGTAAGTAATCGACACAATTCTATGTAACTGGGTATTTTAGACGAATATTTTCTATCTTT
Source organism: Maruca vitrata (assembly GCA_039566165.1). Lineage (NCBI taxonomy): Eukaryota > Metazoa > Arthropoda > Insecta > Lepidoptera > Crambidae > Maruca > Maruca vitrata. The sequence goes on along the minus strand of CM076912.1, from coordinate 9,233,720 downwards.
CTATATTAGGGATGTTGGTGGTAATACATAGAATATTTTTTGTTACCTACATTAAAATTGTTGTTTCAGAAGACAGAGCCCAAAGGCTGGAATACAATTGTTACTGTTGTGCTAGTTGGAGCGAAAAATCTGCTTGATCCACCGGATGATGGAAATTCTCATAACCTCTATTGCAAATTTCGGTAAGTTTATATATAGGCGAGTGCTATGTTATAAATTTGTGCGTGTGTATATCATATATAGCAGTGCCAGCGACTTCGTTCGCGTTTCCCCCGTTTTTTACACATTTTCCATTGTATCTTTGCTCCTATTGGTCGCAGCGTGATGTTATATAGCCTAAAGCCTTCCTCGATAAATGGTCTATACAACGCAAAAAGATTTTTTCAAATCGAACCAGTAGTTCCTGAGATTAGCGCGTTCAAACAAACAAACAAACAAACAAACTCTTCAGCTTTATAATATTAGTATAGATTTAAACATTAATGTTTCTATAAGGATTTCTGCAGTATCACTTCTAGAATATGTCCACGATATTTACTATGTTTTTTTGTTTTATTGAGCCCCCCCAAATCATGAACAGTGCCGAAGTATCGGAAAACATAACAACAAGGGACATAATTATTCAGTTTTCTAATGACAATTCAAAGTTACTATCACTTCTGTTTGTGTCTCACCTACAATACGGGAGCAAAAATATTGATCCTGGCAGGCTATTCTCAGGCAGTAGGATATATTTGACAGAATATAAAGCTACTTTTGGTGTATTATACGATTTTCTAAGTTCAATAGTGGGTTACACACCACACCGCCTTTCTTAAAATGCGTTCATATTACATTTTCTCCTCAAATTACATCTATAGGTAATCAAAATTCCTATTAACACAATGTAGTGATTTATTAATCGACAGTTACGAACAAGTCGCATATTTATTATATTAAGGCTGATTTTAAAAAATAAGCAATGCTATAATATAATTAAGATAAGTTAAACCAGTAGCTTTAGCGGCTTATATTCGCATTAAAGGAATATAGTACGTTATTATCCCTAATTAGCCACGTACATCACCTGCAATATGTACCAGGTACCTATCTATATGTGTTGTAAACATTTATTTGGGTTAAAATTATGGGCTAAGCTAATTCCTTGTTTATTCTCTTAAAAATGTGTATCTTAATTTTGTTTATCGTATTACGATATTAATCCACTTTAGGTCATTTAAGTACCTACGTACTAATTATCTACTTAAAATTGAGCAATTGACATTGAGAGAATGACTGCAACACATTGTTTATCTAGTAAAATAGTGTCCGTCAATAGTTATTTTGCTTAGAGATCCGGTTGCTTATCGTTTTGATGCTTTATACCTAAGTACATAATATTTATATAGGATATTATGTACTTAAATCATAGACGATGATATATTAGGTATATTGTCGCAATAAAAATGTACCTTAGCGCCTATTAGTGGTGTCGGACAGTCTTTACGCGCTCCCTCATCCCAAGGGGGGATTTAGAATACCTTGGTAATTAGTGCGGTGATGATGAATATTATTTATTATTTATTATATATCTATTATTATATATTGGACTTTTTTTTTCATAGGTTAGGTTCAGAGACTTACAAATCGAAGGGCGTGGCCAACACCTCCCACCCGGAGTGGAAAGAGAGGTTCGAACTTCACCTCTACAAGGACCACCTGCTGAGGCTTTCGCTATGGGACAAGGGGAAGCAAAAGAACTTCATGGGAAGGTATGTACCATACATAGAATTTAAAGGAACCTACGGGCAAGCAAACGCCTCAAGGTGCCAGAACCTTATTACGCGGCCGCAGGCAAGGGATTGCCGATCCCTACTCTACATAAATACTTATTCTTGTTAAATTCGGCAATTTACAGGTCTTACTCGTAATAGCTTAAATGTTGTTATAAGAAACCAAAAGGGTTTCTTACTATGCGCCACGCTAATCGTAAAAAGATGAAGTCCTATAATATCGGTAGGTATGCTTATCATATCTAAACGGACTTTGTCCTCTTTATTATTCAACAAAACGTCACTAAAATGTTGTAATTATCGGTATGTTTATTATTGCCTAGTATTTGTATCCAAGCGGAAATAATGCTCAACTTATTTTTCTAACTGCGCATAATTTTGAAGAGTGTTTTTCTCTGACATTAATATTTGATAATTTATTTTAACTCGACACCTTCTCGTGGTCTTGAGTAAAATGACTAACACAGACGAGTCCGATATGGAGATAGGCGGGCAACAACGTGATCCCTTATGATTCTGTTTTTCTTTTCGTGGTTCAACCCTAAAGGAGCAGAAACTCTCCACACAAAAAAGGCCTTATATATAAGAATTTTTTTTAAAGCGCTGTCGTGGATCTGGCCTCCTTGGAGAAGGAACGCACGCACCAGATTTGGCAGGAGCTGGACGATGGCTTCGGGAATGTTCATTGTTCAATCACCATGTGCAAAGTCCGAGATTCAGCACCGGGCCGCACCTCCAGCTTGGATGAGGGAGTCGTCGTTAAGGCGCAACATGTAAGTTAGTCAGTTTAAAAAAATGTCAGCACCAAAAGTAACGGTGCCTAAACAGCCGTCTTTTGAGAAATTGCGCAGAATATTTCGGTGAATAAAAATTATGAGAAGTATCCTGATAAAAAGACACAGACACAATAGTTTTGTTTCGTTCAGCGATTTGTATACAGGAACTATGTCCACCAACGAGAACGTCATTAAATACATACAACTTTGTATTAATAATAGGTTGTACTATTACAGGATTTTGGATTTTCTTTTAAGAAAATATTTAATTTAATTAACCTGGTTTACGAACACATCTATGAGCATATTCTCTATAAGATGAGATTATTTACTGGATCAATTTTTAACAGAAAACAAAAAAACTGGATGCCACAAAAACCTAAAGTAAGTGATAAAAAACAGTAGATTAGCATTTCCTATAGAACCCTATTTGTAGTTAGCTACCCCTAGGTATGTCGATTTTATAAGTAGTCATATTTTCGAGGTTCTACGAGTATCGTTTCTAGTCGATTGACTGTAATGCACGACTTTACATTAAGTCTCTACATAACAAGTAGGTAATTTATTTATTTTCCGTAATATTTAAAATGTGTATAATCAACTTGAAAAGTTAAAATGATTTAATAAGTTTTTATACATTTTAAGGCCATCAGCGACTTAAAAACCGACTGGAATTTGGTCGGTCAGCTTTACGTGAAGGTGATCGGAGCCAAGGGCTTGAGCGGGAAGCCCAACGCCTACTGTACCCTAGAGCTCGATAACGAGAGGGTTCAGACTCACAGCTCCCGAGCCAGCTCTGAACCTCACTGGGATAAGAGCTATGTGTTGTAAGTATATTATTATGAAATTTCCACCTACTTGATCTTAAAGTCAGTAACCCTTCAATGGGTATAATAATCTGTTCAATTTTATTGGTTTGACCTTATGTTAGAGAATAAGGTTCAGAATTTGGTGGGAATATTTTTCCCTCTTCCGCTAAAGGATTAAAAAAAGAATCTATACTTAATTTATGTTAAGGTTTAAAAAATTGTCCAATTTGTTAATATAAATTAGAGTCAATAAAATGTCTAATGAGACTCAATAAAATAGTTTGCTTACATATGGTTATGTAGCTCTTTTAGTTCTTATTTTTTTTAACTGTCTTTTATAGTAAAAAGTCCGCGTATTAAGTAAAATTTGTTATTTATTAGTGAATGTTCGGTCAATGTTCTCACATAGTACATTCCCCCCCCCCCTCAATAACTTCCATGGGGGGCGAAGTCAGCTACCTCCATACCAAAGTTTATGAAAATCTATAAACACGTAAAAAATCTCCCATACTAATTTTCACCCCCCCAATGAACCACATGGGGGTTGAATTAAAAAAAAAAGTAGCCTATATGTTATTCCAGAGTGCCAGCAACCATCATACCAAATTCATGAAAATCGGTTCAGAAGTTTGAGCGTGAAAGAGTAACAAACATCCATACATCCATACATACAAACTTTCACCTTTATAATATTAGTAAGGATTAAACAAGTTAAGGCAACTAACTATATATTTGATTGAAGTTCAGTATGTTAGGTATAACGATATTGTTTCGACATGATTGTCTATTTTTATAAAAAAATTAGCGTTTGAAAATAACAGTTTAAGATATTTTATCATGTTGACATGAAATTTTACTATTTTATATTGATAAATTATCCATATTGCGTCTTATTTTATAAGGTTATTACAAAACAAAAAACAATTATGATAATCAATATCATTGACCGTTTAACAATACATTGCAACATCATTATCTTTGGATTAATTTGTTCTAACAAGGATTTAATAATGTGTTGTTTTTGTTGCTTTTTTATCATGACTGTTCGTTAATATGCAAGTCTGTAATTTTCCACATGCATTTACTTTTGTATTTAACTTACAGTAAAGGTTTAAAAACATATTAAGGAGTCTGAAGTAATTTTTAAATCAATTGAAGGAATCAATAGTAGTTACATACCTCTAGGTTCTGCTATTACACGAAAAATATTAGTTACCGGTTATAATAATAATACAAAAACGTGGTTCATTATGGGCCTGTTAAGATCGGTAGAGGTCATGAACTATTTTGTTTTCGTAGTTTAGGCTCTACTCCGAACTTTATCTTGTTACAGCAATGTCTTCGACGTTACATCAACGTTGGACCTCAAGGTGTACGACAGCTCTCTAGTCACAGCGCTGCGCAGCGAGTCATTAGGACGCATCTCGATACCTCTTCTTAGAATAAACAATGGGGAGTGCCGGTGGTTCGCTCTTAAGGGCCGTAATAGTAGAGACAGCGCTAAAGGGAACTGTCCGCGGGTACAACTTGAGATGACGATATTTTGGAACCCAGTAAGTAAAAGTTAATTGAATCTCTTTGAACAAACTTTAATTCACTATATGTACTACTAGCTGTGCCCGCGACTTCGTTCGCGTGAACTACAGGATTTTGATTTTTTTTAAACTTAAAAGTAGTCGTAGTCCCGTCAAAATCTTTTCTGCCACTTAAGAAGTTAGTCAACCGGAAGAAACATTTAAAACAAAATTATTTTGGTTTTTATCATCATCATCATCTGTTGTTTATCGTGTAGTCTACTGTTAAGTATGTAAGTATATACGTAAGGAGCCGGCGATGCGGGGAGCGGGTGAGTCAAACGCTGGTTCGTTGCGCACTGGTTTATTCGGCGCCGCGAAGTGCGGGGCCCGACAAGATGGCGCGCGGGACGCAGCCCGCGCATGCGTACTTACGACTAGCTTAATATTAGGTATACATATATAACAATCCTCCCCCTTTTATTCATTACATAAATTGCAGTGTTGACGTTTACGTCTCTGCCTTTTGGGTAAATTAATTTGCACCACATGAGACCCAACCCCGTCCCTTTCATCCGACAATGTTGGTATTTGTTGACCTTCCGCACTACTCGTCGTCTCCTCTTCTCGTCGTTGTTGCGACGACTGTGACGGCGTATGAGCGGCTGCTGTTGTCGGTATCGTTGGCGTACTTGGCCGCGATGGTGATAGGTGCGGCGTCGGTAGCGGGGACGCCGGCGGCGACGGCGGTGGAGACGACGGTAGGTATGCCGGCGGGCTTGAGTCAGGTATGTCGGTTCCATTATCAAATTTCCCTTTATTTAACATTATTTGATTTTTATGCCTTTTAATCTGAACCCTGGTTACATTATCTTCCAGCAAATAAACTACTCTACCTAATCTTTTAACAACTGTCCCTTTTATCCAATTGTAACCGTCTTTGTTGACATATTTTTTGAAAAAAACTTGGTCATTTATTTTAAAATGTTTGATTATTTTACTGTTCTTGTTAATGTTAGTACTCTGTTTCTTACATTTAAAATCGTTAGACGTCGATGACGGTGACAAGGGTGGCGATGCCTTTGGATTAATTATATCCAATCGCGACCTCATCTTGCGACCAAATACTATTTCAGCAGGCGAGAGACCCGTGGCAGAATGAACTGAATTACGGTAATCCATTAAGTATTTTAGCAATCTAAGTTTCCTCGTGCGTATAGAGTTATTTGTGAAAAGACATGATTTTATGCCCTTTTTTACAATTTTCACGAAGCTCTCCGCTTGGCCATTGCTGGCCGGGTGATACACCGGGGAGGTGATGTGTGTAACACCGTTTGATTTACAAAATAGTTGAAATTCTTGTGAGCAAAAAGATGTGCCATTATCACTAACCAACGTTTCAGGGACTCCGAACCTGGATATAAAATCGCATAGTCTCTCAATTACTGCGCTCGAGGTGGTGGTCTGCTTCATGTCGTACACTTCGACCCATTTGCTATACGCGTCTACCACGACTAAATACATCGAACCTTGGATTGGGCCAAGAAGATCGAAGTGAACTCGGCTGAAGGGCGCGGGCGGGCGGCGCCAGGCGGCGGGCGGCGCGCGCGGCGGCGACGGCCGTAGCTGAGCGCACACGTCACACGAGCTTATCATGCTTTCAAGCGCGTCATCAATTTTTGGAAACCAAAACCTGGATCGTGCTTCGGCTTTGGTTTTTACAATACCTAAATGCGAAGAGTGCAGCTGTTTTAAGATGATTCCGTGTAAGCTCTCCGGTATGACTATTTTATGCCCTCTCATTATGCATCCGTTTTCTAAAGATAATTGAGCTTTACATAAAAAGTAAGGCCTTAATCTCATATCGCTTATTTTAGCTGGCCAACCGTTCGATATAAAATCAGAGACTGCCTTAAGGATCGCATCTTTGTTGGTCGCATCCTGCAATTCGGCTAGAGTGACCGGCATGCTGCCGTCGACGACAAAGCAGACGTAGCTTGCGCGGTCGCACGGCGGCTCGCTCTCGGCGCAGGGCTCGGCACACGCGCAGCCGCGGCCCGCGCCGCGGTTGCTAGGCAACGCGTCTGCGCGCGGCTCGGGTAAACTCGCTCGCGAGAAATAGTCAGCACTATTATGGACGCTACGAATATATTCGATCGTATAATTGTAACCGCTTAAGAATAAGGCGTATCTCTGTAACCTGTTGGCCGATACCTCTGGTATACCTTTGTGTGGCCCGAAAATCGAAATCAAAGGTTTGTGATCCGTTCGTAAAACGAATGGCTCCGATCTGCCATACAAATATTGATGGAACCGCCTCACGCCATAAATAATCGCGGTAGCTTCTTTCTGGATTTGAGCATACCTTTTTTCCGCGACGTTTAATGTACGCGACGCATACGCTATCGGTCTTTCGACTCCGTCCGAATCTATCTGCGAGAGAATCGCGCCTAACCCCGAAGGCGACGCGTCTACGGTTAAGATTATTTTCGCTTTCGGATTAAAATGTGTTAACACGGCGTCAGATGTTAACATCTTTTTAATTTCCTTAAATGCTTTATCGTGCTGTTCCGACCAATCCCATTTTGACCCCTTTTGTAACAGATCGTATAACGGGCTGAGAATCATAGATGCGTTTTTAACAAAATTACGATAATAATTAATTAGACCTAAAAATGATTGCAGCTCATTTACGTTAGATGGAACGGGGGCTTCTATCATAGCTTTAACCTTTTCCGGTGACTTCTTTAGACCCTCTTTCGTGATGACATAGCCAAGGTAACTAATTTCGTCCTGTAGAAACTCACATTTTTCTTTCTGTAAGGTAAGTCCCGCGGCCTGCAGACGCTGCATGACGGCGTCCAGGCGTTGCAGGTGCTCCCGGCGCGTCCGGCCCGTAACCAAGATGTCGTCCAGCAGGCACAGCACGCCGTCCATGCCCGCCAGCACGCCTTCGATGGCGCGCTGGAACACGGCCGGCGCGCTGGCCAGCCCGAACACGAGGCGCGTGTACTTGTACAGGCCGCGGTGCGTGTTGATGCACGTCAGCTTCTGCGACTCCTCGTCCAGAACGAATTGATTGTAGGCCATGGACAAGTCTAACTTACTGAATTGTTCACCGCCATGGATCTTCGAAAAGAGCTCGTTAGCCGTGGGGAGTGGGTATTGGTCGACAAGCAGTTGTTTGTTGAGACTCACGGAGTAATCTGCACACAACCTCACTGACCCGTTGCGCTTCAGCACCGGCACTATGGGCGAGGCGTAGTCCGCGTGCTCCACCGGCACGAGGACTCCCAGCGACACCAACCTATCTATTTCCTTGCCTACTTTATCGCGAAGCGCGAAGGCGACTGGACGGGGTTTGAAAAAAAATGGTTTTGCATTATCTTTCAAAATTAGTTTTACTTTATGCTTGTTAAATGTACCTAACCTGTCCGACCACAGCTCTGAATACTTATTTTGTAGCTTTACGATAATGTCTGAATCGGCGCAATAATTCACTCGCGTTAACTCTAATTGAAAAATAGATAAGAAGTCCCGACCCAAGAGCGGTGGGCCTCCGTCCCGGACGACGTACAGGTCGAGCGCGCGCGTGCGGCCCCCGTACGAGACCGCGCGCCGCAGCGCGCCCGCGCACGCGATGCGCGCGCCGGTGTACGACATGAGCCGCTTGTGGGGAGCTGATAATGGCACATGTTTGAAATGAGTGTTATAAAAATCCTCCGATATGACTGACACGGCAGACCCGCTATCGATTTCAAACTTTAAGGGCACTTTTTCTATATAAACCGTTTCTACCATGGGCTCTCTTCTTAAAGAACGTATTTGAAACACCTTACCGTAATCGTCAGACTTGTCACCGCCGTCTACCTCCACATAATTAACTTTGGAGCACATGCGACGCAGATGACCCTTTACATTACATTTTCTACACACATAAGTAGCATATCTACATTCCGACGACTTATGGTTGGTAAACCCACACACATTGCACTTCACTTTGCCACGTTTCGCGATGTTGAAGAGCTGCGTGTCCGCGGGCGCGTCGGGGCGCGCCGCGGCAGGCGCATGCGCGTTGGCGCTGGCCGCGGCGGCCGCCCGCGCGCACCGACAGTTTTCCGCTTTCTCCAACGCCTTTGCGAGTGTCAACCCTTCCAAATCTTGCGCATATAAATGCTCCTTTTCAGCTCCCGGCCGCATTCCCATAATGAATTTGTCACGAAGAGACTCCTCCATGTTGGCGAAACCGCAATGCGCGGTGAGGCCGCGCAGTCTCGCCGCCCATTGAGAATGCGACTCGCCATCTTGTTGTGTGGCCGCATAAAACTTATGGCGCTCACCAAACCCAATCCTTTTGGGGTGAAATGGTCGTCCAATAGCTTTACCACGTCATCATACGGCACCTCCTCGATCGGTTTCGGCTGGGCCAAATTTAGTACGAGGCCGTACGTCTGCTCCTCGAGTGCACTCAGCAAAATTGCCTTCCGCCGATTCCCGCCCTTGTCCGACTCGTCGTTTATCCCGTTTGCGATGTGATGGCGGCTGTACACACTCGTCGAGACACCCCGAGACAGGCCGAGCGCGGGTGTGTACAGGGCGCTCTCGTCTCGTCTCGCACTCTTGTTCTCATCTCGGTCGCTCTCGGCGGCGTGTCGGTTTTTTGCGCCCGAGTCAAAGGGTCTCGTTGGCTCTCGCGAGGTAAACGAGAGTGAACCTGTACACACTCGTTTATTTAGTTGCCGGTTGAAACTTATTATAAATAGACGTCACTATGTGGTCTAAAGAAAGTGAATTATTGTTTTTGGCCTTCTCGGGCGACGCTCTCGACGAGTGTGTACAGGCATGCTCTCGACGAGAGCCTTCTCGGGCGAGGCTCTCGGCGAGAGGCTCTCGACGAGTGTGTACAGCCGCCATAAAATTGTTTTAAGCGTCCATTGTACGTGGCCCAACATTGGGCTGTGTGGTCGAATGTTAAAAAGTTTCCGATTTGTGAATTAAACATTTCTATTGATCACTAATAACTACAACACGCGTAACTGGGTAGGTAATGTTTAAAAACGTCGCCACTGTTAAGTATGTAAGTATATACGTAAGGAGCCGGCGATGCGGGGAGCGGGTGAGTCAAACGCTGGTTCGTTGCGCACTGGTTTATTCGGCGCCGCGAAGTGCGGGGCCCGACAAGATGGCGCGCGGGACGCAGCCCGCGCATGCGTACTTACGACTAGCTTAATATTAGGTATACATATATAACATCTACACTAATATTATAAAGAGGAAAAATTTGTATTTTTGTATGTTTGTAATGAATGAACTCAAAAACTACTGGACCGATTGCAATAATTTTTACACCATTAGAAAGCAGCATTATTCATTTAAATATTTAAATAGCACAACCAGACACGGAACAAACATCGATATTCATCGCAGAAATATGTGTGCTGAGTGGGAATAGAACCCAAGAAAAGGAAAAAAAAAGAAAAGGCCAAGTGCAAGACGGACTCGCACAACGCAATTTATTTTTAAAGTTTACGCAATTCTCTGTACTTGACGTTGCTTTATTCTAAATTTTGAGAATCTGAGTACTTCGCAGATAGTAGTTCCCTTTGCGAGTGTCAAAAATTGGCAGCATAAATGAATGTTTCTTTTGATTGTGTTGGCTCAGGCGAAGGGACAGTAGACCTGAGTATTTGATGTAACTTTCAGTTTGATATTTTCTCCTTGACAAAAATTGACGATGATAAACGGATCCTATAACTATAAGGGGTTCGGTTATTCGACGTACGAAATCCTAAAATCTATGTTTATAGTGAACAGCTTCCTCATATTGAATAGATCATCTTCAAGTAATCCTAATTGTTCATCGATCAATGTGAAATAAAGGACGTCCTATTCCAAAGCCAGGTAGCAGTTTATAGATAGAGAGGAAAAAAGCGTCCCTGGCCGAGTGGTTTAGGTATTTGCTTGCTATGCAAGAGGTCGCCACTTCAAACCCTGCCACGTACCACTGTGTTTTTCAAATTTTAAATTCATACCTATGTACGATTATTCGACGCTTTTACTGTGTGCTTGAATCATGTTCTTTCTTAATCCCTGGCAAACCCCTCATTTTCTCTTTTCGAATTTTATGCTTTACCAAATTAAATATGCTTATGCTATACTTTTATATTGATTTTCATATTATTTTTTGAACTCAATATTGAATTTGTTCAATTTGATTGAATATTTAATACCCGGTTGGTGCATACAATGTATTAATCGCATTGTGATCATCTCATCCTTTTTTCTGATACCAAACCCTTGAGTATTAATATCAATGTATTTTTTGACAACCAACCTTCTTCAATTCGGCAATTATGGAAATTTGAATGCTCTCGTTAATTTGACAGCTTAAAAATATGTCAATTAGATGAGACTATTTTCTTAAATTAAAATAGAAAAAAGGCAACAATTAGAATATTTTCGATACATGTTGTCGATTCAGAACCCTTCTGGTAATTTACGTAATTTAATGGCACTCGAAATTTATCAATTCCAAAAGACAAACTTCACATATTTGACGTATGGTATACCTACCTACATACAAACTTTTCCACAATATAATATCGAAGTAATACGTAGAGCACAGTGCCATCTTTTGAACTACCAAAAAACTTATCACGTAGGTGCTCATGTTATGTCAAACTTGACAGCATTTATGGCATGCTGTACAAAGCACGACGCCATCTATGTGTAATTTTATGAACAATAGCTGACCCAACTGACTTCGTCCTGTCAAAACAAATTGTAAAAAATTGTTTGAAATTTGATCTTTTTTATTAAATTTGGGTTTTTCGTACGGATCCCTACTATTTTTGAAAATGTAATATAGCCTATAACCTTCCTCGATAAATGGACTATCCAACAGTGAAAGAATTTTTTAAATCGGACCAGCGGTTCCTGAGATTAGCGCGTTCAAACAAACAAACAAACAAACAAACAAACAAACAAACAAACAAACTCTTCAGCTTTATAATATTAGTATAGATTAATTGAGATGGTTTACTGTAGAAAAACTCATTTAACCGAGAACAGAAACTCGGTGCCTCGTTATTTTTTTTAATCATCATACATCAATAAAGTTACCCATTTAGTTTTCACATAAAAAATAAATTAGATAGATATAGTTTGTACGTCGAATATCAATTGAAAGTATGTAAGTAATACGAATATACAAACGGAAAATCATAGAGGATAAAAAACGTTAATTGGATACCTAACAGTTTGTTGCTATGTCGTTGATGTCTTTTCCAGGCAACATAGGTTGAAGATTATATAAGATGTTAGTGCATTAATTTGAAAGCTTTTTAAAAACTTTACTGTGAAATTATCAATTGTTAACTATTTATTATCGTTTGTAGGTAAAAGCCACAGTGAGATTATTCAAACCTAAGGAAGTAAAGTATCTGAAGAAACCTCCCAAATTCGACGTAGCCCTCATCTACAGCAACCTACAGTTTGTGCGGGATACCTTCAACGTACTTGTAGACTTAAACGAACAATACAAGTAAGCAACTTCGATATAATTCTATTTTTACATTCCGAACTAAGTCCGAACTGGGTGACACAAAAATTAACGCACTAGCACCTGCCACCTATAAATTCAAATTAGATAAAAGTCTTTATCAAGAGCGATAATTAATTGATTTTAACGCTCAAAATATACGAATGTCGGACCGATTTAGGTCATGACAGTCGACTTAAATAGGTATGATACACAAGGGCCTGCACAAGCACATACACTGGTGCACTCTCTGAGCAATGATTTAGGCGCAGTACCACCAACTTTTTCTTGAAGTCAAATCCCATGAAGTAACGTGTTAATAACTTCGCAGACGTTTATTCGAGTGGGATAATAAAGAGTTATCATTCACGGCCCTGGTGGGTTGGCTGCTCTTCTGGTTCTACTTCCGGCTGTGGGCGACGCCGCTTCTGTTGCTTATCCCATTCTTCTACTACTGGATAACACAGTCGAAGCCTCGTAAGTAAAATATATAATTAAATTGCTGACTCTTCCTCGCTAACATAAAAAAGTACTACTCAGATAAATAGTAGTTTACATTAGTACTAACTTTAAGCCAATCTACCATGGTTAACTTTATATATGGCCATATTTAGTTCTGTAACTGCTTGGTCATTTTAAAAATACAATAACTTAGGCCCTGTCTAAGAATACTATATTGATACATGATTATATCATATTTCTTTGTTCTTAGATATTATTATATGTTTACAGAAGAGCGATCTTCAACTCGTACCGTGAGTAGTATGGGGGATGAAAGTCCGGATAGTGATAACGATAAGGTGACTTATATGAAATTATAATAAAGAAAAATATATTAGACACATCTTGGAACGTAAAATGCTTAAATGTCTAATAATATTGCTACGTTGTACACATGTACAACATAAAACCAGTCAATATAATATTGACGATATTTTCACAGATATTTTTAGATATTTTATCCGATAACATACTTACTGTAAACTCACGGGCACAATATAATGATGTCATTTCGCCCTTTTAGGCTGAGAAGGGTCTGACAGGCAAGATTCAAGGGCTGCCCGAGCTGACCCTGACCATCACAGGCGGCGTGGAATATACTGTTTCCATAGCTGAAAGACTTTATAAGTGAGTATATTTCTTGAATGAAGTTTCGTTCATTCTCTTGTGTTTATTTAATAAAAAAAAATCGCAATATTTAATATAAATTTACAAAACGTATGCCCGAAATTGTTTCATTGTGTAATTCTTTCTTTCCGATAGCTATTGTTTTTGTTAGTTGCGTTTTTATTAGTGATCAGTTCAATGTTAACGATGACTGACTGACTGACTATTTCATATTATTAAATGTTTGTATACCACTTTTTATAGCTTCTGATTGTTTCAGTTTGGCAAGTTTCAAAGTACCATTCCTGAGTTTCCTGACGATGATATTCCTCGTGTTTTCAGCCGCTGGTTTTTACTTTATACCTTTCAACTACATGATGATGGCTTTCGGTAACTATTTTCTTTCTCAATTCTACTAATGTCTCATTTGGGTCATGTTACTCCGTATTATATCAATTACTAGTGGTCCCGGCGAATTTCATACCGCCAATACTGAATCTTTTTTTATCATTGAAACCTTCAAAATTACCTAAATCGGTCCGGGCGTTCTCGAGTTTTAGTCAGACTAACGAACAGCAATTCATTTTTATTTATAAGAAGATTTGAATGAATGGATTTAATCTTTTCTTTCAGGTGTTTATAAATTTTCAAGAAAGTATTTTAATCCTGAGCGAACGTTGAATAATGACTTACTAGACTTTATATCAAGAATTCCAGACAACGAAATATGGGTAACTTTAATTACTTACTACTTACGATTGAACATAAAAAAATAGTCCATAATATATACATAAGGAGCGTGCGTTTTTCCTCAGTCAATCATTCAGCCTTAGTACGGGTTCGTCTACTTCAAAAGCCTAAGAATTATTCCTCAGGATATTTAGTGATCTTTTATTTTACAGAAAGATTGGAAGGAATTGAGGGTACCAGAGCCGAGTCACAAGCGAAGACAAGCTTCCCTCAACCGGAGAATATCGGACAGTTCGTCATGATAACGTTTTACCAAACCAACGTTTTACCAAAACAGTAAACATTAAAAAGGTTGGTCTTAAATATATGATTGTGTAGTTGGGAAACGAAATCGTTGGAGACCTTACATAAGACTCAAGTAAATAACTGGCGCGATTACTTCAGTCAATGGTTCAAAGCTCTTCCCAACGTACGGGTAGGTATGTCAAATATGAATTGATAAGCTGGTACGAGTAGATTTTATGAGATAAAGAGAATACAAATTTAAGGTTTTAAAGCTATATGAGCTGTATCAATGAGATATTTAAAAATCATGTTAATAAAGTAGAATGTAGAAACCTGCCCTACATTGTTGACAACTACGTTAATTATTTTGTAGATTTATAAATTAAATAACTATTTTAGTTCGTTTTTTTTAAAATAAAACATGGTTTGTATATATTTTTTTATAAATTTTTGTATTAGGTACTTAACTAAAACCTTAAAGCTAGGGATCACAATAGCATCATAATGCCTACACATGCTTCTTCATCGTACACACTACCTTAAATATCATTAGATGCCTTCTCACGAAAAGACACAAGGAACTTACTTTCTCTGTAGTAAATTTTATTTTACACGACGCTTTTTATATCTAATAAATATTTACAAGATCAGTGTACTATCACATTATGTAAAATTACTTTTTGAACTTTCGTAACCATGTTATACTAAGAAGGGGGTTAGTTATTAGGTACAGCAAATGTAAAAATTGTAAATAAAAATATTATAAATGTCCTAATGGTTTTAGTTTGTATGTATGTTTTTTTTTATCTAACATCACCACTTAAGTTTAATTATCTATTGTTTATAATCTATGGCACTAAGTACACAATCCCAGATCACAGTATGCCTACTTCCTAAAACAGTCTATAATTTAGGCAAGATGAAGTCATAGTTTCTCAATTTCATAAAGCCAAAGTATCTAAAGTCATTTTATACAGAGAGTACAAGTCTCACTCATAGTTACTTAACAATCTTCTCAAAGAATAATTTAATTTTGCTTTTAATCCGACGCTTAATATAAATTTCAGACTGTTTTTTCCACTTGCACTTCAGCTATCATCGGTCTTCTCCTTATGGAGGAACTAGACCGGTTCAGGTTTGGCTCCGGAACTTTAAATTCTCGCCATTGTTTCTGAAAAATAATTGATATTATTGATGTGCACCATATTACAAAGGAAACTGAAAATGTCCGGGATATTAACCATGTTGTTTTATTTTCATTAGGTATTATTATTCCCGATATTTCGGCACTGATGAAAGCGCCATAATCTGGGGTGAAAAACAAACAACAAAATATCGTGGACATTATCAGTTTTCCAATTTATATGTGACTTAAAGTTATACATATTAAAAAGAAATTTAAATTATGACCATCGAATAAAATATGAAACTCACCAAAATCTCATTATCGGGAACTCGTGACAAGAAGTCTAGTAGATCATTGTTAGGTATTCTGTCTGGATTTAAGAACTTTCTTGTAAATTTATATATACCTGAAAAAAAAAACGGTGAAATTGTGAATACCTACTGAAATTATCGTATGTACCTGTTTTGAACTACGAAGAAAAGCTATTAAGGTAAGGAATAAGAATTACATTGTTAAAATAAGGGAGATGTGACATGGATATTAGGAGTGTTGCTATATTTTTACGTCTCTAGGAACACTTTTCCAATTAATCATATCCTATACAATGCAATATTAAAAAGTTTGAAAAATTCTAAATTGTTTGTAACTTACCTAATCCCATTAGAAGATAATTGAATGGTATCACATAGAGAGCTACAGACGCCATCACCATGACTACCATCGCTAGATAACTCAAGTACGGCACCGTGAAGTTCAACAAACTGAAAATGATTGAAAAGGGACGTTTATGTACTTGTTCACATATGTAAAATCAAGGATCCTACCTAAACCCACGTAGTTATTGATTTGAAATGGTTAGATTTAGTTATCCGCTCCCGATATTATTTGTCTTATTCGGTAAATCAGTAATTTGCTAAGCCTATGTACAGGTCAAAGCTATTTCTTCGCTAAGATTGTTTCAGTAGGTAGGGATGACATTAACCATATCTAGTACCACATAGAACACGTGCGCTACATAGGAATTAGAGCCGCCCCTTAGTATTTCTTAAATACACCGATTTACAGTATGGGTCAGTAGGTAACATGCAAAGCTGTTTAATACTATCCACCAATTTTTGTAGCGAACTTTCCATGTTCCCCCATTCCAAATAAGGCGAATAACAAGTTTTGTTTCACCACAGTAGACATACGGCCCGAGAACTTTGTGTAAGTGTGTGTATTTGTTCTAGATATATGCTTTCAGGATGTTTTGGAACCAGCTCTCAATGTACATTTTCAAACAGCCGTTTTTCAGACAGATTTTCTTGTCTACTGTACAACCTACCTATTTAATCTGTCGACGTAGATGTAAATCACAATAACACTGAAATATTTAGTATTATTAGCACAAACATACAAGTTAGCACATAGTCACAAAATGACTGTGAATGAAGTGCGAGGAATGATGTGATTGAGTGCGGGATTGATACTTACAGTTTGTAGAAGAACCTTGTTACCATGATGATACTCAAAGAGTTTTATTTGCTTATGCTCTATGAGGGTGATCTAGAAAATAGGACGAGAATGGAAGAGGAAAGAGAGCTGATGATACCATCACCTAGCTCTTATAGCAAGCGAACTTTAAAGGACACTAAAGAACGTAGGTTAGTAATTGAACGGTGCTTTTCGATGGGGAGAATTGGCCTGTAATGTATTGTACTTACCTATTTATTAAATTGTGGGGTCGCTTTAATAAAATAACGCTCCCGGGATATTTTTAGGTATAATCTGATGCTATGTAACTATTTGTATGCTTGTGCAATATATGTAAATATAATCAGTTAAAAGTAAACTAGGTATACTCGCCATTTTTTTTTTCCAGTAATAATTAGGACGTCATTATAAATCTTGATTGATCATTAGAAATCCTAAATAATTATCCATCTAATTTACTAATAGTAGTTTTTTGCTAAAAGCTGATGTACATTAAATTAGTAATAAGAAATACTTGTTCATCCAAAAACACGATAAGTAAGAAAGATCTAATAAGTATTATAATTGCGAAAGTTTGTTTGTTTCATTAGTTAACTCTTCACGTTTGCTATTCTCAATAAATCATGAAGTTTCGCATACAGTACTCGCAATTCTTTTAATTTATTTTGAAGAAATGACGTTAAATGTGCATAACACTAGATGGCTGCGTCTTTTTAAATCGCGGGAGAAACAAATCGATTGCCGTAGGAATTTAAGCGGGCGAAGCCGCGAGCGAAAGTTAGTAAGATATAATGCCAGTGCAACCATTTCGATTAAAAATTCCCTACATAAATTTGTAGATGCAGTACGATAGTGCTGATCACCGACCAGGGCGGGGCACATCCGTAGCTAAAGATATTGAAAAAAACGAAGAAAAAGTTGACGGAACGCATAAGCGTAGTTATTGTTAGAACATTTATCGGCGACAGTCTAGGACCTAGATTCGAGTTCCCCTTCATGCGATGCGCATATGGATGTGTATTTTCCCAATAACGGCAATTTCACTGTTAATGAATTAGCTAAGCGTAACATTAAAAGCGGCTGCTGAAATTATTTAAATGAATGCGATGCATGAAACAAACATATTGTCATAATATTGTTATTAAGCAGTTAGTTTTTGCACTGATTTGATTGTGGGTATTATTGAAGCAAAACTCGTTAATTATTTTAGAGCATGCGTGGGTTTAATGTATTTTATTTAACAATGTTTAAAGGTATGAAGACATGGTTGTCAGTACGGTCAGTATCAAAGCTTTAATTTAGAAAATAAAGTAACTATATTAAATTAAATAAAAAAATAAACACACAGAGTGCCCACTTTTGGTACTGACTGTGCTGAATAACATATAGAAATATCATACGTTAAATAATACATATGTAACAGAAGGAGTTAATCAGGATAGTGACAACTTCAGCTCTGATGCCAAGGAACAGTTGATAGATAATGCACGTCTGATGTAATTATGTATGTGGGTAAGAAATTTTATAATATTTAATTTTGAAAATGCTAATGTGAGATTTCTAGATTACTTACTTCTTGACTCTTTCGTATAAAGAGACTATGTAGTCGATACCATTCTTGATAGTAAACGTGAGATCTTGGAGTCCATACAATCGTGTTTTTATTGTCTTATCATCCTGAAATATACAATTGTTTAATATTTATATTATCGTTTACGCAGTTGTAAAATTTTAAGCACGCGGTGAGCTAAATTGATGAACTAATATGAAATCGAAGTTTTTGCTAGTCATGGGCTTAAATTCTATATAATAAGACATATTATTATAGTAAAAAAAAAACTTACCCTATGGTTTTCGAGATCCTCGTCGGAGAGATCATCTTCTGATTGGTTTAAAAGAACTAAAGCATTACCTGGAAATAAAACATATTATGATACTTCAGAAGTAACAAGTTTAGAACGATCAGAATAGTATATTTTAAATATGCATCCGCTGTACTTTTAATTGCAAATTCCATTATAATTATGCACTGTTTATTTTAATAGAGCAATAAAAATAAACGTCTATCATCTTCTCATAAACTAATGAATTCATCGTAATAATATGCTTAATAAAATTGTGGTAATAAATACGCGGATGGACTATAGCCACTGATCCTAATGCTGCCGCTAAAATAAAACCAATAAAGGAAAATAGTGTATTTGCATTCATACCGCGTAAAATGCATTTCAAGAACGCGACGTGCAATTATTGCGTATTACCCACTGAATGGAAAACATTGACCAAGGTTATCTACCTTATTTATAGTGAGTAGATTGATACTTTTTAGGAGTTTAATCACCTCGCTAAGCAAACACTTTTGCATGCTCGTTTGATCACTAACATACCGTGCACGAATATGATGATAATGTTTATTATAAGCAGACTCGATTATACCACCAGAATTACTTTGTTAAAAAAAATAAAATTAGACAGTTTGGTCAATGCGATGTTATTTTTTCAATTAAATTTTTGACACTGGCTTTAAAGAATTCTGTAAAATGTGTCCGAAATATAAATAAGAAACTTTGCAAAAAATATAATAAAATATAAAAAAATTATAAAAGCAAATCTCGCAATAAATGGGAATCCGCACTTCCGCTACTTGTTGGGCTAAATAGTTTTGTTACTTACTGGCACTCCTTTGTCCGGACCAGTAGTACGCGAAGGGTATTAGCACGAGCAGAGGAGCCATCCAGATCCTGAAGAAGTACCAGAAGCCGAGCCAGCCGGCCAGTGCTACCACGCAAAGCTCCCTGTTCTCCCATTCAAAGCAACGTCTGAAAAAAAACATACATACATAAAATCACGCCTTTTTCCCCGAGGGGTAGCCAGATATCACTTTCAGCGATCCACTTTTGACACACATAAAAAATGTTGAAGGGTTTACTTACAATAAAAAAACTACTAGATACTTCGTAAAGGGTACCTATTAGATTAGATAGTTGTAAACAGTTACAATAAGTTAGTTTTTCAGTATTTTTGAGGTATTTAATAAAACGGTTCGTTTTAAATTATAATCATAACAATGATAAAAAAGGTAGGTATGCTTTTAATGACCAGATCATTTATTTCATGAGTTTTAATAACCGATAAACCAGATATATAACTGTTAACATTAATTATATTTATTTTAATAATCGTTTTTATATTTATAATGAGTAATTGCAGGTCGTAATGGTCCGACTCACTTGAAATGTTCGTTGGCGATGAACGCCGCGTTGAACACGTCGCGGACAAACTTGAGATTGTTGTAGATGAGGGGTATGTTGAATTTAGTCGACTTCTTCGTGTATTTCAGCTCCTTTGGGCTGAGCACTCGCAGTGATGCTTTAATCTGTGAAAAAGTAATTATGAACTTTAATTTTTTGAAATTCAAATTTGATTAGCGATTTTTCAAATCTATGTAGCTAAAATTATCAATTACAAATAATTCTGAAACTAAAAACCCTTTTCACAGATTATGATTATGGTTAATACCTGCACTAGCGACTACATTGGTTCAAAAATCTAATTTCAAACGTAAAAAAAGATTTTTGATGATCTCAGGATAACCTACACTTTATAGTCATCAAGACTGTTAGTCATGGTGAAAGTATACATTTTAGCATAACCTACACTTAAAAGTGACTAACAAACTTATTTATGTATAATAATTTCTGCAACACATATATTATGTGCAACAACATCAATTCTCTAACTTACCGGATTCCACACCACTGACATCTGTAGAAGTATCCTTGGACAGTTGCCTTTAGCTACTGCCTTCTTGGAGCGGTCTTTAAGAGCGTACCAGCGCTTCTCTTCATTGTTGATCCTTAGTAGGGGCACGGAGAGCTTGCCCAGGATCTCTCCCTTCAGTGAGTTGATGATGGACTCGTCGAACACGGTGATGTCTAGCGTGGAGGTTATGTCTCGTATTGGGCTGTAAGAAATGGTGTTGATCCTTACTAATATTATAAAGGTGAAAGTTTGTATGTATGGATGTATGTATGTTTGTTACTCTTTCACGCTCAAACGACTGAACCGATTTTCATGAAATTTGGTATGATGGTAGCTGGCACTCTGGAATAACATATAGGCTACTTTTTTTTTAAATTCAACCCCCATGTGGTTCATTGGGGGGGTGAAAATTAGTATGGGAGAATTTTTAAGTGTTTGTTGATTTTTATAAAACTTGGTATGGAGGTAGCTGGCATTCCGGAGAGACACCAACGTAATTTTTTTTTTAATACAACCCCCATGGCGTCCAGGGGGGGTGGGCGTGGGTAAAAATTAGTTATGGGAGAACTTTTACGTGTTTATAGATTTTCATAAAACTTGGTATGGAGGTAGCTGGGACACTGGAAAGACACCCGCGCTACTTTTTTTTCAAAATTCGACCCCCATGTAAGTTATTGGGGGGGGGGGGGGGTCGTACTATGGGAGAACGTTGACGGAACTTTCACCAATAAATAACAAATTTTACAAGGCATGTAGGCTATTTTAATACATCCTTGCTACTTAAACCCATTAATACGCGGACAAAGTCGCGGGCGGCCGCTAGTAATAAATAATTAAATAAATATTACACAACATCACACGATCCCGTGGTAAGTAGCTTAAGCACTTGTGTTATAGATATCAGAATCAACAGTGGATACACAAATATACTTAATTATTCCCGTTCCCGTGAGAATTTCGGGAATTCCTTTCTTAGTGCGCCTTTACGATACCTAAGCTACATCACTTCCAAATTTCAAGTGCCTACGTGTAGCCGTTTAGGCTGTGCGTCGATATGTCAGTCAGTGAATCAGTCAGTCAGTTTCTCCTTTTATATATTTAGATACCTACTGTAAATGTTCGTCACACAAATACTTGTCCCGAGTGGGAATCGAACCCACGACTCTTGGAACCGTAGGTAGTGAACCTAGATCACTAACCACTGTTCCACCGAGCCAGTCGAAATAGAAACAGCACTAAATGAACCGTTACAGTTGGACAAAGCTTTTGGAGTGCGTACATTGCTTAAGTAGATAAAGATGTTTTATGTGAGTGTCTAGCATTTCATGACCTAAGAGTCAGGAACAATCAAATTATGGACTTGGCTTATGAGAGAGAAATTTCTAAAAAAAAAGTCATGACCTTAGCTAGAATATATCTTTTTTTCTATATAATTTTAAACTGTCATGGTTACACACATTAGAAAACTGAAAATGTCCGGGATATTTACCATGTTGTTTTGTTTTAATGAGCTTCCGATATTTCGGCACTGTCGCAAGCGCCATGATCACGGGTGAACTGATCACTGTTCACTGTTCACCCGTGATCATGACGCTATCCCGGACATTTCAGTTTTCTAATTGACTTAAAGGTCCAGGCCTCAAATTTTCAAAAAAAAAAGTAATGACCTTATCTAGAACGTATCTTTCTTTCTACTTACAAGAAGTAAGTGTTGTTCCATATAGGCTCGCAGGAAGCGGGCGCAGTGTGAGTCTGCACGCGCGCGTTGTCTAGTTCGAGCACGCAGTAGGCGTCCGCCTTGCCGCTCAGCCCCAGCGCGCTGAGACCCTTCGCGCCGTGCACCGTCACCAACAGTTGGCCCACCTCACGCCAGTTGTTGTCCAGTCTGTACCACGACTGTAATGTGAGAAAATTAAAAAGTTACGCCGCCATCTTTGTTTCTGGCATTTATGAATCTATACTCTATACTAATATTATAAAGCTGAAGAGTTTGTTTGTTTGTTTTGTTTGTTGGTTTGAACGCGCTAATCTCAGGAACTACTGGTTCGATTTGAAAAAATCTTTTTGCGTTGTATAGACCATTTATCGAGGAAGGCTTTAGGCTATATAACATCACGCTGCGACCAATAGGAGCAAAGATACAATGGAAAATGTGTAAAAAACGGGGGAAACGCGAACGAAGTCGCTGGCACAGCTTGTTTAGAATAAAGCTGAGCCTGGCATCAAGTATCAGAAATTTAAAAGAAAATGATTGAAATGTTTGATAGTTTTGGTCCTACCTAATCCTAATAATTTCGGAAATCATGGTAGCAATGTTGTGCACACTTCAGATAATGTTAGCAAAATCCTTATCTCTCCCTCTTTAGGATAAGTTGGCTGAATGTCCTACAAGGGTCCTCCACAACTACAAAAACACCTACCTACCCATTTAAATATATTTGAAAAAAATATATATATTGTACTTTACGTAACTTTTTGAAAAATTAAAAATAATTGGCCTCGGACATACCTACCTCCTCGCTTATTACTAGTTACATAAGTAAACTCTGACATGTAATACATCTAAGGAGACTCGTGCTACATGTTATTGAATTACGGAATACATGGAATTACAGAGTTTCTTCAATTGCACTAGGTAAATAATGTACCACGATAGTTAGGTATAGATATGGCCGTGAATCAGAACACACAATGGTTACAAAACATTGCTTAACATGTTTATTACTAATGTGTGATTGATGCAAAGTACTTGCTAGTGTATATTTTACACTGACATCATTGTTTCATGTAAATTACCACTGAATTATATCGTTCGTCAGTTGACATTATTGTTGTATTGTATTCTAGAGATACGCAGATTAATTAATCATTGAATTACCACAGTAAAAAACAGGTAAATTAGAAGCCGGAGTATCATGTTATACCACAAAGGGTATGTTTACCAAAACCATTGAAACTATATTGGAACCACATAATCACGATTAAAAAGAAAATACCTAATCGAAATTATTATCGTCATAAAACACGTCGTGTTTTTAGTGGTGGGAAAATAAATGAGAGAAAGTATTACCTTCAACCTTCCGAGTCTGTTCTTAAAATAATGCTCATTGATGACTAAGATTCATTATAAAAACAGACGTACCTACCCAAAAACAGATTTTAACCGATAAATAGCAATCGAATTTTGACACTAAAAAGACACAGTGCCACTCCTATCGATTTAAACTAACGGGGCCTGAAGTTGGCTAATTAAAAATGCTCAAATTACTCATATATGTTTATCTACCTATACAATTATAGTGAATTGGTGCAATATATAGTTACAACTTATTTATTAACACAAAAAAACAATAAAGGTCAAAAAGAGGAAGGTGAAAAATGTTTTTATAATAATACAATTTATTATGCCATATATTTAAAAGATTTTATTGATGGCATTATTAATCAACATAAATACCAAATACTTACAGGCCGTTTTTAAATAATTCGTGTTATATTTATTGCTCTAATACATCATGAATGACTACTTTAAATAATTATGCTCATCTACTTCACCAGTATTCGAATTTTTTCACTTTAATAGTCACGTTTCACGTTTTTTTCACGTAAGTTAATCACGTTTTCGGATTAGCATAGATTCTTCAAAACGAACTGAGGTGGTAGAATCACACTTTTGTAAAAAAAAAAAATAGCCGCATCCTGGGGCTCTATGGTCCGTACGCGGCCTCAGAAGTTTTTTTAGTACCTACTTAAATCTAAATCTTGAATTTGGATTTAGAATTTAACATTACTCGAATAACTCGAAAATGATTTTTTTTCAACCAAAAAGGTAATTTTGAATTAACAAAAAGGTTAACTCACAAACTCCTCCTTCTCCAACGAGGTGTGGTGAACCCCGTTTGTGGTGGGGATGCCGTCGGCGATGGGGCAGCGCGCAGAGCCGCTCACCGTCACCAGCAGGTGCAAGCTGCCGTAGCCGCACTCCAGCTCCGACCACAGGTCCTGGGTCTTCTCCCTCTCCAAGCGAGAGAGGTCGATCACACACCTGGAACGGGAAGTTGCGTTTAAACGATAAGAAAGAAGTTTCCACCATAAGAAAAAAGTTTCAATCATGAGAATAAAAAGAAAAATGTATGTATTCATAAAATTATACCATTTATATTATTAGCATTGTGTAATAAACGGCACAAAATAAAAACAGACGAACAACAATATCTAACCGGTAGTGGGTACGGTCGTCTTAAACAATCAATCATTGCGAACATACTGGTTTGAGTATTATTTTAACAAAATTGTGATGACGGAAGGATGAAGAAGGAAATAAAACAAGTTACAGTTACAAACGGTAATAACTTTAAAATCAATCTTTGAAAACAAACTAGTTTGGGTATTATTTTAACCAAATTGTTATAAAAGAAAGACGAAGCAGGTAATGAAAATAAAATTCTTAAGAACTTGAAAATCTTTTTTTGCAAACATTATATGAAAATATGAAGAAGGACATAAAATTGGCGTCTTTAGTTAAGTTAGCACAAGCTAATGCCTGCCCTTAGGGTACACCCTAAAGACAGTGACTAGCGCAAGACGCAATAGTTTTAGGATAGTACTTTAACCTTATTTATTTTTACTTTTCTTAGGTTTTTTCTATAAAGACGTTTAAATTTATTGGTTACTTTTTGTAATTTTTAATTGACATTGGGTGGACAGTGGACATGCTGTGGTGTTTTATTTTATAAAGGCCGGAGACGCCGGAGTCATTGTTCCACATAGATTTTTGGGACCACAAGGACATAAAACGATATCACCGTAAAACGAGTTTTTATTATAAATTACAAGATAATTAAATAAAGGCGTCCGACCGATTTCAGCCATGGCGGCCGATCTCAATTGAGATCAGCCAAGTGCGCAGGACATATTATAGTGCACAAGTGTACGCGCAAACACAAGTGCACTCTCTGTTCCCTTACTCTCATAGTTCGGTGAGACGGCAATCCGACATGACCGATGAGAGATCGGGCGCAGGACCACCGGCTTAACGTGCTTTCCGAGGCACGGGCGTTCAACCGCCAACTTCCTAACTCCGGGCTGAGTAATTTCATTACAGAAAAACTCACACAAATTTTGCCCGACCCCGGACTCGAACCGGGGACCTCTCGGTCCTAACGCAGCACTTGCTACCAATAGACCAACGAATTTTTTTTTTTTTTTCACAAGATAATTATTATGTATACATATAGATTCTTTTGACTTTCGATTTTGAATGGCATCGTAGAATACATTATATTAAAAGCACTTACCGCCCCATGAAGTTTTTCTGCTTCGCCTTGTGCCATACTGTTATCTCTAAGTTGTTATCTTCATAAAGGTACAGGTTAAACCGCTCACACCAAGTCGACTTCGACTTTGAGACTTGCTTTGATTTGTGAGTTTCTGCGCCTAACCTGGTAACAAATATTAAGATTCAATCAAAATAGAACTATGATGATTTACATTTCAGAATAGGAACATAGTATTGTATATTATTGGCGTGAACATTACATATTCAAAATAAAACTAAATAGAATAACAATAACAAGTTTTATTTTATGAATAGGAACACTTTTCAAAATAGGTGCCCCGTGTCTATTTAGTTTTAGCTAACTGTGTGGTGGCATGGTAATCTGGTGGAATTTATGACTATAGAAGACAGACGGAAGAAGCATTTTTTGCGAATTAGTAAAAATCCTTTAACTTTTGTATTAGTTTCCGTTAGAAGCGAAATAGGTAAATACATATTTCCCCGTATTTAACCATAAGATCTTGTTATCGAAAATGATTGTAAACATACCTATAATTCATTTTGTTTCCCGTTTATTTATGGAATCAAGTTAGTTAAATATAACTGACGTCAATAAAATAAACAACACCCAAAAATAAACTGCCGGTTTAGCGAAATCGTTTATTTTTATCAAACCCGTTTAGTTACGAATTTGCGCGTTCGCTAAACATAGAAGTAGAAATCTTCTAGAAATTAACATACTTACGTCAAATTTAATAAATTGAATATTTTATATTTGTTTTGATACGATACCAATAGCTATAAAAGCTATTGGTACGATTTCTAAAATTACGAGTTTCGTTCTTATGATGATAAAGATTCCATTGTTGATTTAGAAGAAATCTAGTTACATCCACACTGGTTTAGAAGGTCATTGCGTTTATATTACAAATAATAATATAGTTTTTACTTAATTTTGTTGTTTGCAAGTTAAAAACATATTCAAATGTGCCGCATGGTTGGTGCTCAAATAAACAAATACATGGAAGATATGGTATTCGTTTTAAAAATATCGTCGAACACACATTTGATTGTCTAGTACACATTTTCAAGCACAGCAGTGACAATGTAAATATTATATGTGACGGGAAAATTACAGTTATTTTTTGTGAGTGTGTCATATGTTTTACAACAAACGTGGTTGTACCCTGAGGCTACAATCAAATTGTTTATTGACAAACACAAAAAGTTTGATGTCAACATCATGACACACAATTACTTACATATAATTTTAATAAAATATCAAATGCAGTGTAATTACATGTTTTATTTAATGATTACATACATCAATAATTAAATAGTGAATAGTCATTGCTATTTAATAATAACTTTGTGGTAAGTACTGTTATAAGAAATAGGTAGGTAAAATGAAAAATATGACTTGGAAATTGCTACATATTTGAAAGGTTTTGGCACATAAATCGTTATATCGTACTTGTATATATTAAAAGTTTTGTTTGTTCAAAGCAAACCGTTAAACCTAAGTTGTTTCTAATGAATTATTTATTTTCATCACTTCAGGAAGATGTTTTGGGGTCGCCTGTAAAATAGACAATAGCTCCAAGAAACTCCAAACAAGAAATAGAATAAATGTTGGCCTTGTTTTGGTGGTCTATTTTTTTGACAATGACCATTGTTCTATACCGTCTATAATTATCATTAGTTCCACGATGCAATACGCGGTAGTATTCGGGATGGTGAATTAATACTTAGTAATCAAATTGGTAATCGAATTTAAAAAAAAATTAAAATCAGACTAAAATGCTGCCCTTAAATAAGGATTACATAAATATATGTATTCATTTTACTTACACTTGGAATGTCTCTAACGCTGCAGATCGGTATAAATGAAATCAAAATCAAGATTAAATAATATTGGAAACTCAAATTTCGATTGTATATAATTCAATTGAATTTGATACAAAGAAGGTAAACAAAAAGAGTTATCTGTTGTTTTCCGCTCGGACTAGCACTCTGATTATATCAATCACAATGCCACCTAAGTAAAAACTGCGTTCGAGGTAAACATTTCCGCATTGGAGGTAAATAGGCTTACTTACTTGAATTTGCAGTAGAGTCCGTTTGAGCCGTTCGTCGGTCCGTCGGGCAAGTCCTTGGCTTCCACTAGCACCACGTTCACGACCGACTTCCACGATTTCTTTGGCAATAAATCGAATTTTCTATTCTTCATAACATACTGTAAAACGAGAAATAAAGCTTAACAAACAGAAACCGACTTCAAATAGGTACAAACTAATTCGTGTAAAGCTACTACATCTGTTCCATTTCCAAAGGAAAATTAGGACTTATTTTACTTATTAATAAAATGGTTTTGTCAAGGATGTTATTGTTAAAACTACGTTTATATTAATATAAGACCACACGGGAAGCACCAGATTTCAGAATAAAAATATAATCCTCCAAATCGGTTTACCTAACCCTAAGTTCAGAGTAATAATCATAAAAAATACACTCGAATTGAAAATTCCTCATATTGAAATCGGTAACAATTAAGAATTATTAATAATTTTATACTGATTTACGTGGAATGACGTAAATGTAAGATGATTGTTTATAATTTAGTTAGATGGGTTTGCAAATCAGTTCTTCTGATTAGTACGCTTAGTACGCATAGGTACAATGTACCTACGTATCTACGTATAGAGCAGGCAGGTACAATGTTCATTGACGCAAATGAAACACCGTAATTATTAAAATATGTAATATAATAACCAAATTGTTTCAGATCCTTGTTGTGGTAAACTTGATATTGAAGTACTTTATGCCAAACATACTTTGGTTTTATAAAAGTGGAGATTAGTGTATTTACCTAAGTTATATATTATATGTCGCTTACAAATTTAAATAAAGGACTACATATCTATACAACAGTCAGTGGTAACTAAATGAATACCTACCAAGAATAAACATTGTTTTACGAGTCTGCCTGAATAAATTGATTGTATGTAATGAATATTACAAGTGGAATTTTTTCTTCCTTTTCCATTTTTAAAGTTTCTTGTAAATAATGAGATAGGTAATAGGTATTACCATAGATACTATGTATTTAAAATCAATAAGAAGATGAATCTGAAAATCTTAATGCGATATAAACGCAATATTCCATATAACTTGAGAAATGCGGCGAGGAACGGAAGTGCCCGCCCGGAAGTTGCCTATTAACGCAGAGCCCACATAGTCAGCGGGATGAGCCCATTCACAAATGTAGACAATAGTAGCGTTCTAACCGCAAATATCCTAACTACAGGGTGCTGTAACTGCTAATGGCTTGCAGATGCAGGCTAGTTTGGACACAGACTACATATTAGTCCAAATTGAGTTTGATGATAGGCTTGCCTAGGTAGGTATACTTGATTACATATGCTGGTCTGTTAGATGGAAACGGTGGTGCTGTCCAGATTGGGGTGTTTCTTTTAACGGAATTAGATCCATGATTAAATTCAAGATTTTTAATAAAAATCTCCGTCTTTAGCGATACATATCGAACATCGGTGTTTGTTCCGTGTCTGGGTGTATTATTAAATATATTTAAGTTTATTTGTGTATCCACTGTTGATCCTGATTTCCGTAACACAAGTGCTTAAGCTACTTACCTCGGGATCAGATCAATGTATGTGATGTTGTGCAATATTTATTATTTATTTATTACATAAAGTTCAAAAGCTTATGCTTGTGAACTGGGTCTTAAGGACCATGAACAAAAAAAATAAGGTTCTCAAAACGTCACGCGAGTGAAAGGCTCAAGGATCCAAATGCAAACAGAAAAAAAGGAATTTAACCCTTTAACGTGAAGCAAACTGTACTTTATGTATATTTTTATTTAGCCTGTTGTGTCTTACTGCTGGGTAAAGGTCAGGTAATATGAAGTGATTAAGGTTCTGAATTGTGTCTCTGTTGTACCATTATTGTGCATGTATTGTTCTAGGACCTTCTTGCCATGGTCCCTAAGTAGGCTTTAATGGGTGAAGCATGCAACCTCTCAAGCGATTAAGGTTCAAAATCGAGTGTCTATTGTCCTAATGCTGTACTGACCTTCTGGACCTTCTTCCCATGGTCCCTGAGCAGGCTGAGCCCGCTGCCGAGCCGCCCCATGAACTCGTTAGAGATCGCCAGCGCCGTCGGCGCCAACGGGTCCATAACCAAGCCGTCCGGTATCGAAAACGACCTGACGACAAATAAAAAAAAACATCACACACACTGATCTTTACCCAAGATAAGAAACCTGAGCACTTGTTACTGATTTTTGATACGCACGTGTCTTGGGAGCCTTTGGGTAATCGCAGTATAGCGTAATACGATCGATCCACATACATCAATAGCCGATTTCATAAAATTGTTTAAGTAACAGGTCTGCATGACCTCTGGGCTCAGACAAAGTAACAATATCGAAACGATAACGAAGTTCGGAAAGAACAAATGACATTAGACGCGATAAGTCACGTGGTCAATCCCATACATTTAATTATTTTCGAACTTCGTTATCGTTTTGATATTGTTACTTTGTCTACGGCACCTGGGGTAGATTCCTCAGACGGGCACGCGGGTAAGGTGAAGATCTTTGTAGAGTACGTACGTACGTTTAATATTTTTTTCACTAAAATCACTCAATTAGTGAAATTAAAATACACAAAGAGGTAAATAAAGCCTACAACGAATTTGAATCTATGCAACTTTTTCATCGAAACTTTCCGATGAATCACTTCATGAAAATGAGTTAATGAATCGATCACGACTTTGTGGGTTGAACTTGAGGAAAACCAACTGTAGAACTAAATCCGGTCTGAGAGCAACAAAGCCACTTACGGCAAAACTTTCCTACCAAACAACAGTGTCATTAGTAAACAGTGTGCAATTAAAATTAACCGCTTTGCTAATCGATACTACACAACAATATTGCAATATATAAGTATGTACCTATAATTTATAACATCGGTAGGAAGTACATTGCTAATTTAAAAATAAACGAAACTTAAGTTTGTTTTAACTTTACAACCATATTAAATACGGGAAAACAGTATTAGTAAACATGTAGATAAACAATGCACAAGTAATTTTCGTAGTACATAGGAGTTGGTTTTATTTATCTTATAAATAAAAATCAATTGCTGTTCGTTAGTCTGACTAAAACTCGAGAACGCCCGGACCGATTTGGTTATTTTGGTTTTAAAATGTTCGTCGTAGTCCTGAGAAGGTTTCAATGAGAAAATATAGAAAAAGAATCAGTATTGGCGGTATGAAATTCGCCGGGACCACTAGTTAAAAATAAATCTGTACGTACATAGCTTTCAAATCCTCGATATAAATCAAGAAATACTTACCTACCCAAAATACTACATAAGCCCTTGAAATGTTTCTATTTAACATTCAATAATGTCATTGTTCTTCGCGACTTTTTTAAGGAGCACTAACAAATAGGCGTCTCTTAATCAGCTCTGTCAGAGCCTTCAACTGTAACATTATCATCGTAGTTAATATCGGCATTTAACATTTTCCGCTTCACGCTGCAAGGAAGGTGTTCTACGTAATTTCATCATGACCTTCCAATGTCTCTTCTTCCTCATTCCATTTTTCTTTACGGCATTTACATTGTAAGTAAAGAAGGTTCTTTTAAGGAGGTCCTTAATAAACATATTTGCAATGGAATATCATCGTATCTCAATATAATAACAGAACATTATAGTCATATTATTGGCAAAGTGAATATGAATACTTGCTTAAAAAACTTATTTTCATATTTTGTTAAATTTAAATACTTCGTAAAAAAATTACCTAGATCCTGCATATTGGAAATACGTAGTGGTCATAGTCCAACGTACATTTTGCATGAAAAGCAAATTTTGCTTGTATACGTCTGTATACATTTAAAAATAAAACGTTTTTTTTGTTTTACTTATTATATTTATGATAAAGAGGTATGACTAACTTAACAATCTACTTATTTGCCGAACCATTCAAGGTGTCAAGTCGCCTTTAGAACGACGTTTTTAGCACATAGGCTTTCCGGCCATTGAGACAATATTTACAAAAACCTGAGTAATCTGGTGTAGGGATCATACATACGCAGATAAGTGACCAGACCTGCGTCATCGGGCGAAGGTCGCTGGAAGTATCCAAGACCTGGTTTTTCCAAATCGCACGAAACCGTTCAAAGGCCACCATTGAACCTCTATTCCTTCTTATTGACGTGTATTAAGTAAAATAATGTTTTTTATCTGTAGGTATTTCATATACGTTGAAAGGCGATCCGTCTATAGGTACGATTCGTTCCATGTTGTGTTGAATTATCAATTCAATTCGTTTATGATCAATGGTGTTAAATATAAAGTTATATATTGTGTTCGAGAATGCTAGACAAAGGATAGATGCGCGAATGAATATTTGGCCAACTAAATAGGAGAGATAAATAAGGTTTCACGGTGTCACAGACGGTGTTAAGAACCTTTGACTCTATTGTTATCGTCACAACCGCTCACAATAAGTAGGCAAAGTGTTGGACACAGACAGTAGACAGTCCTCAATATCGCTAATAATAAAATTGGGCAAACGGCGTACATCGGCATGGTTGACTAAATACGAGAAGAGACAATTTCAATTCGCATGTACATAGCATTTACTTTATTTGCATATATTTTACGGATAAAGCTGTTAATATATCTAAATACAGCTCTTACATTTAGACATTATTCAGTACTTACCTAGATATTAAGTATTGTTCTCGCTAATACCAAACAATGGACGAAATAAACTGTTTAAGTAATCTTGTTCTTTTCTTTATATAGTTACTTTTTCTCTAATTTGAATAGTAATTTCCTGATCTAGTTCAAAATCGTGTTTTGTAAGTCAATGTAGTACAGTCCTACATGTTTTATTAGGCAACAAATTAAGCAGATCGTATTTATAGCTATCTTGAACGCGAATAAATAGTTCAAAATAAGTATAGATGAAACTTGGACGCCGAAGAATTGCATGCGGTAAACAAGGTTAATATTAAAATTAATATTTTACAACAGAACCTTATCTTTGTCCTGTCTGGACCCCTGAACTAAGTGTGATTAACTGTAGCGAATTAACTGGAGCGAGGTTGTGTCACTTAATTAAAACGATTGAGTAGCGAATTACCTAAATAACTTACATTTGTAAATAATTTAAAATACAGGGTTTAACACTGCTCTTGACTACTGAAAAATATCAATCGTACATATGAGTTTTATGAGAGAAAATTTGTCTATATGTATTTGTGTGGTTTTAGTTTCAATTTAAAAAGAAAAGACTTTTAGAGCAGAACAGGGTTCTGTATCTATTTATCTAATACCATATTCTCCGGAATTTATTTATGCCAGAACAGCCAAAATCTTGTATCAAACGAACGTGCTTTCATATTCTAAGTTGATACTTTTATAATACTTCGATAGAAATTGAATGTAGGTATATTCTGCTAAGATGTTTACCACCTTTATATATTTTTTTTACACGACATAATTATATACCTACAGTAACATCACTGCGTAGTACGTGTATAAAGTCGCTCTCCGCGTCTGTATGTATGCTTAAATCTTTAAAACTACGCAACGGATTTTATGAGTTTTTTAATAGATAGAAGGATTCAAGAGGACGATTTTTATGTATATTATACCCCAAACGAAGCGAGGGCGGGTCACTAGTTCATCATAAAATAGTTTGAATATGTAGGTACCAAAGAAATTAGAGTACTTAAATAACTTTATCCCCATAGTAGAAGACGATGAAGATGATTTTCCTCGTTGGTTGCAGGTCAAAATCGGAAGGTAAACATCACTGTGTTACTTAAAAATAAGTAATTCGTTATTTATAAATCTACAAACGGTATAATGACCTGATTAAATCTATTTAGATAGTATCGTGGTAACAGTTTCTTAACCAGTAGGGCCATGAGTAGGACTGACTCAGTAAATGTGTGATGCTATCTTATAAGTTATTTTAATTGACACCTAGATATTTTAAATAATCCTGTACAAAATTGTATGCTATGACTGGGTTATTCATAGTTATAACAGATTTCCGATATAGCATAATGTACGAATGTAACATAGATATCAACATATGCAGGTAGGTATATTATGTATTGTTTGTGCATCGTGCACTACTCCTTTCTTCGTATTTACAAGTCTAATGCATGAAATCGGGACACCCAATCTGATAGTCAAATGTAGACTTTCTTTAGTTCACCTAAGTTTTCAAATACGTATACACGACAAATCAAAGTTGGAGTTCAACCACCGCTAAATGATATGATGTATTATTGTGTAACAACCGTCAATATCTGTTAAGAGATAAAGCATGCACTTCCTATCGCCGATCGGTATCTATACTCACGGAGTGTACACGGGCCTCGGTGCAAGGTCACGTGGTTCAGGCTCTGTCTTATCTTGCGATTCTCTTATGAAACTTTTATCAGGACCACTGTTTTCTAAGTTTGTTTCAAACACTTGCGACACCGAGTCGGACAATTGTTCGCCAGACGGCGCGGCCGTGGCGACATTGTCTGACGCATTCGAACCGACAACCGTTGCACCCGGCGATAGAACCAGCTCACTAACATCTTTCTCCTCCTCCTCAAAAGAGGACACATCCGATGTCGCCCGACCGTCACCCTCCAAATTCTTTTTCGACCTAAAGGACAATTTCCGCTTGAACGACATCACGAGCACTCACAAGACTCTTTACCAGAACAATGCACTTTATCTTGTTTGATATAGTTTTACGAACGATCTAACAAAAGAGCAATAAAGTTAAAAATTAACTTCTCATAAAGTAACATGACTGACGAGTATGAGTGACATAAATCGAATGACAAAAACAAAAGCGGAATCCATTTGAGACATTGATAAACGCTGACCCCCGGTCACAATTAACTGTTTTCATCACATTAGTAACTATGGAACTGGTAATCGTTAAAATGTAATTATGAAATGATATCGTTAATCGAGTGCACATACCTGTCGGCAGACGCGACCGTGGCGGAGGTACACAATTGACTGATTTCGCGCGAGATCCGCGCGGTCCGGTCCGAGGGAAATCCACTTCACTACTCAATACATTTTTTTCATGTTGTTCACGTGCGACCACTCGATATTGGTGTTTACAATCAGACGCCGGCCGAAAACGTGTCCACTGTCCGAGAGACCACCACAACATGTGTTCACTCATTATTGGAAACGGATTGTAGTCGTGCCGCATAAATTACCGTGCGGGTACCGCGTCACTCGCGGCTTAGGACCGCACGCCGAATGACGCAGCAAAACATTATAATTTTGACGTTTTTGATCCATATTAGTAATTAGTGAAAAAATTAAACCGAAAGTTCGAGTCCAGCTCGAGCCTTGAGGGTTCCGGACGATTTCTTTTTAATAAAATTTTAATTACATACCCAGGTACTGCCGAATTTTTCATTTAAAAGGTTAATAAAAACTTTGATAAAAATCTTTATTAATGACATCTACAGACACTTATTGAAATAAGGTAGGACATACGTACGTACCTACTCGCTAAGCATATTGTTGTTTCGGACCTCAAAAGAAACCCATATTGTACCTACTAATGATAATTTTGTCGTCTTTACGTAATCTAAACGGGCATCGACCTATCAATAGTTGACGAATATACGTAAAAACTTACTCAGATATCTGAGTAAGTAAGTATATACGTAAGTATATACGTCACGTACTCTTAGATATTGATTTAAAACCTGCTAAAACGAAATGAATGTTGAATTAAAACTATATGAGAAAGGACAATAAACAATTTTTTAAAGAACTTCTTTCAATGAAAACACAGATTCGACCTAAGTTATCAAACGGTGATGTATTGTCACGCCTTATTCATTACTAGCAAGGTAATTAATTAACCATCACTTTTTAAAAATAAGTTACAGAGCAATAAATAACAAGGATAACTGTTGTTTTAACCAACCAGTTGTCCCAGATTCCACTGAATACTATATTTAGAAAAAAGCGCGTTGTTATCTAATCAGAGAAGTTATTTTCGTCTTTCATTGATAGATAGATTTTATTGAATCACCAAAACAACTTTCTGTTCAAGGTATTTTAATATTTACATATTTAAGATGAACTTAACTTTCATAACTAAATATAAGATTTAAGACTTTCCATTTCAATTACATAAAAACCTAGTGTTTCATGAGTATTACTACAAGAAATTTAAACATAACTGAGTGGAACATTCTATCAATACTTATATTTGCATAGCAAAGAACTTGTAGATACCATAAAGTTCTATAGAACTTAAACCTTAAACACAGAACTTAGTTTAAACTGGTAGCTGTCCTATAAAATCATTTAAGTACCTATATCGAGGGAAATGACTTCATTTTCCTTTTATTACTAATTAAGTACTTAAGCAGTCAATAACTGTTATTGTTGTTATTGTTCTCTGAGTTGTATTAGCTTTATTGACTATAATCGTTTAAAATTAATTATAAAATAACTTTTAGGAGAATTATAAGATACGACTACATTTCCACGGTATTTCACCTAATCTCCTAAAAGTTGTAGATAATCGTGTAAGTAAAGTAAGAGATATAACATTTACATTATCAGCGTAGAAAGCAAAAAGCGTCGATAGCTGTGTGGTTAAAGTTAGGTATAGCTTGCCATGCGTGAGGTCGCCAGTTCAAAATCCGTCACGTACCACAGTGTTTTTTAAATTCGAAACTCATACATACGTACGATTATACGAAGATTTAACGGTGAAGGTAAACATCGTGAGGAAATTTGCACTCCTACGGAGAAATTCTAAGGTTGTGTAGTCGACCAACCCGCACTTGGTCAGCGTGGTTGACTCGCGGCCTGATATCGCCCTTGTTTAGGG
This sequence comes from Maruca vitrata, assembly GCA_039566165.1. Taxonomy (NCBI): domain Eukaryota; kingdom Metazoa; phylum Arthropoda; class Insecta; order Lepidoptera; family Crambidae; genus Maruca; species Maruca vitrata. The sequence continues at coordinate 9,196,662 of CM076912.1, read as the reverse complement.
GAGGCCCTTGCCCCAGCATTGGGGATGTATATGGGCTGATGAGTAATCAGTAACATTACACCGTCAAGTAGGTAGATAGACTAGAATACTATACAAACATACACAGTGTATATATTAATGTATTTAAAAAGTCTTCCTGTTTCAGTTACGTCTATATTTAGCGTCGACCGAACCGGCTCCATAGACCTTTAAAAGTCAAGACAAATGAAACGCAAAATCCGCTTATTGTAAGTAAATAAAATAATAAGCTTCATATTCATATTATAAGTATCTTGAAATCTGTTCGATTAGATCAAGCTCGCTGTTGCACTGTATTACCTTAATCAGTTTAATAAACTAAATCCTTACTAATATTATAAATGCGAAAGTAACTCTGTCTGTCTGTCTGTTACGCTTTCACGCATATAGTACTGAACCGATTTAAATGAAATTTGGTACAAATATAGTCCAGAGCCTGAGAAAGGACATACGCTACTTTTTGACCGACTGCGCTATAAAGAAGTAATGTTTTACCCCAACGGCGACTTCGTCCGGTCGCGGGCGAAAGCTAGTAAGCTTTAAACATTTAAATCATTTGATCTCGATCTTTATGTACGAAATCACAAAGACAGATCACAAGATAAAAGTTCAGCTTGGGGCGGGACGTCCAGCAGTAATGTGTAATAGTAGACTCATTCATAATATGCTAGATGGGAACATGATCACGCGCATCTTCGCCATTGTGATGGACTCGATCAGTAAATAAATTGCCGGGAGTTTGAAGGCGGACGATAGGAGCGAGCATTCAACGCAAGGGTTACGAAAATCAATTTCCTAATTGTGTCCGTCGGTAATGTAAAAATGATGTAATAAATACGTTGGTAATTCTTGTTATTTTTACAGTTAGGTACCTGTAGGTATGTATCACTGGAGTGTGCCTACGGACTGTCTAATTTTAATTTGAGTAATTATCTAATCTGTAAGCACTGCATTGTGCCTGTCACGTAGGCAATAGTTAATTAGAGTTACCTTTAAAGTCTGATTTATCTGTATTATGAGAATACATACAACATACATTGCACTAATTTTAGTGGATTTAAGTAGTAGCAAGAACTGATGATAAAATGATGGTTTCATCACATGGGTATGTAGGTGGAAATAATCTAGAATGTAGAGCAGATACTAGAGAAGGTACCTTCTCTTTTTTCCTGCATCTCTACGTTACGGATGACTAGGTAGTTTAACTTTTTTAAATTTACAAGTCTTCATTCTCCTTGAGAGGATAGATAATAATACTCGTAGCTGCTCTACAACACGCGTCACCACATTCTTTTTTATGTTATTTTGTTTAAAACTTGTTTCTTTTGTCTGAATTTTAATGTTGTATGTTTTAGCAAGAATAAATGAAATTTTAGAAAGTAGGTACCCATGTATATGTCATCATCATCGATCTACTAGCGCGTTTATTTAATGATCGTCATTAAATGGAATGACTTTATTCAATGGAATGACTAGGCCGATCGTTGATTTGAGCGTTTTAGAGGCCTTGGCCATAGATATGATGCGTTATCTCATGTAGGATACCTTTTTAACTTGCGAACTTGTGATCACCCTAAGTAAACATTAAAAAGTCAATTATATCCCATTATTCCCATTTAACGATTATGCTAAATGACGTTAAGACAATCCGCTAAACATTAGGTACCATAATTAAACAACTTGACGAGTTGTGCTTTATTCATTCAATTAAATATTGTCATGCAATGAACTCACTAGTTATTCCGTCAAATTGCAGATTCAACTAGATGACTGAAACATATACCTGTGCATATAGGTACCAACACCTGGTCTAACTTCTTAATTGATTTATCAATTTAACAACTGACAATCAAAACCAAAATATCTCGGTCGCAAAAATGTAGGTATCAGTACGTACCTACATTTTTGAGGTAAATAAACTGACTAATAAGTAGGTACATAAATCTGTAATCACACCTGTATGAGACTACCTACTTTATAAAAAAAGCAAGTGGGTGAAATAATTGATATTTAAGTTTATACACAGACGATAGAAAACATTTGACATGTTATACCTACTTATAACTAAAAGTATGCTAAGAACTCACGACGCGGTTTTCACCCGCGCCTGCGCGTTTGCAGGTCCTGCGCCTTTAGTAGAATGCAGATACATAATAATTATGTAAGGCCTCCTGTACACCACTAGCAAAGTTGTATGTACGAAATTGGACGAACGAAGTGTAGAGGGAAATTTCGGCCTACCTCGCCTAACTTACAGATTGCGCTTGTTGTGCGCACAGGCCGCAGTAACCGCAGCCTCTATGATCAATTTATTGGTCTTAACTGATCGATAACTGCCCATCTTGCGATTATCACATGCTACGGTAGCGATGATCAACGACCTAACCGTAAACCGCCGCGGGCGCTGTTTCAACCCGCGCCGTGAGTTCTTAGCCTTAATACGTAAAGTGTAAATCATTGAGCTTAAATTTTCCAAATCCAAACGTCTAATAATAGGTGATAGGAAGGAAATACTATTGAAATATTTTTCCTTAAGTTTTGAGCATGTCACTCACATAGTGGACTTATCGTGTGATAAGGTGAATTAATAAGTAGTTTTAACAGATTTCGCATGCCGTATAGCTTAAACTCAGTATCAGGAAGACTAATAAATACACCGGACGTGTGGCCAATTTCGATATAGCCGATGTTAAAAGGTCAGTGGCCGTCTGAGGGCGCCCGGTCCCGTCCTGGCGGTCACATTCTGGGAGAATTTGTGTCTTTGTATCGACGTACTTGATCCTTTTGTAATTGATGAAACTCCTCCTCCTTGATCCTTTATTAAGATACCTTGGTACGTGTCGTGTGTAAATATGTACTTAGGTTGTGCATTCAGATCAATGCCTTCGCCTCCTTAAGCCTTTCATGCTAATAAGAAGCTGATAGTAATAAAAATATGTATGAACAACACGTCTGTATTGAAGATATTGAAATGTGATCCAATGCTTTTATTTAGGTATCTAAGTAGGTACATATTATTTTGTTATACCTAGTAGTACTTACGCATAATTACACATGTTCATAATAAAGCTTTAAATTATTATCTTAAATTGCAATTCGATCGCCATAGTTAGAGTTCAATGATTTGTAAACTTAACCTTAAAAGCTTAAAGTGGTCCAGAAAAGGCACCTATACCAGAGCCGCTCTAAGTTGGCCGATTTGGCACATGTCAGACTGACTGCACTAGTGAGGGACAACGGTAAAATTGCCGAAGTATAAAAGTAACAGTTATTTCCACTTTATAACCAAGCAAGGTCTAATAGGGTATTTTTTTGAAAATCAGTAAGATTTATGTAAATCAATATTATTAATGAAATCGAAACTCAAATGTTTTTGCGAAATGAGACTACAAAAGACATTTAAAGTTGGGTGGGCAAGTCCATTTCAAAATTGCGAAAATCATTTAAAATTCCTTTGTCATCTTATAAATAACAGAATTAGTCACATCTTTCATTATGAAAACAAACTTCTTAGGCGCTGCATACAACAAACTAACGTGTGACGTCACACGCCAGTCGACGTTTGTATGGAGCGTTTTTGAGCTCGCCCAAATAATGTGCAATTAAAATTGTAATATCTCGTAGAGTTATCCAGATATCAAAGTGATACTTTCAACAGTGTCTTTGTGTTCGAGTGGTCCATCCAACTATATCAAAATAAAAAAATATCAAATACCCTATTATAACATTTTTTTATTAAAAACATTTATTCACATCCAGAAGATTTAATTGAAGTTTCTTATTTAAAAATATATTTATTTTTAAAATACAATTCTTATTAAATCCTTCATCCTATTTCTAAAAAATACCTGGTGAGTATTACCCATTACGTCACTATGAAAACGTGTCAAACGGCGTAACCTTGTAAAAGCGTAATACAGATTGGAAATTTTTCGTTTTCTTTTTATAATTCAATTATTTTAAGTAATAAAAGACAAATAATTAGATAATTAGGTGCATTTGACATTTTGAATTAACGTCTTATTTTTAAAAGTTGTTTTTTATGATTCGCTAAATATGTTCCTCTTAACAAGGATAAATGCAAAATATAAAATAAAAAGTGTCAAATCGGCCAACTTAGAGCGGCTTTGGTATAATTGACATTTTAAAGTAAAGCAACATTCAACTTTTACGACTACGGAAAAAACATGCTTCCTGAAAGCTCGCTCGACCTTGATGGACAAGCATGTACCTAGCCAGTAGGCTTTAGCTATAACACCTTTGCATAAAAGAAACAAGTGGTAGCTTAAGCACTTGTGTTACAGATATCAGAATCAACAGATACATAAATATATTTAATAACACACCCGGACACGGAACAAACACCGATGTTTGTCACACAAATATTTATCCCGAGTGTTAATCGAACCCACGACTCTTGGAACCATAGGTAATGTCGCACAGAGCCAGTCAAACTTACTTACTTATGTAGAATAGAATAATTGTTAATTCGGTAGGTCCAGATATCTGAAATATGATTTCTTTTTCTTTTATTCGAATCAAGAATTAATAAAGTTACCTTAAATGTTGATATTCTTTCAAATACCAGATATCAAAGAAAATTCTTAATACATTTTTCATATAATATACATATTATGTAGAAGTCAAATAACTGGGCAAGTAGGTATTTAATTTGTTTTAGTATATTGACTGGCTTGGTAGAACAGTGCTCAGTGACCCTGTCTGGCGGTACCTACCAAGAGTCGTGGGTTCGATTCCCACTCGAGAATAAAATAAAATATTTGTGTTATGAATATCGGTGTTTGTTCCATGTCTGGGTGTGTTATTAATATTTTTGCATATTCACTTGCGAAAAGCATCTTCGTGCGCATAAGAACCTCCAGAAACGGTTTTATTGACCTCGAAAAGGCGTACGATCGTGTATCCAGAAAAGTCCTATGGTGGGTTGTACATAAGAAAGGCCTGCCTGGGAAGTATGTTAGGCTGGTGCAAGGGATGTATGAAGGAGTGCGCACGTCCGATCCGAAGCCGGCGTTACAGACGAGTTCAACGTGGCTGTTGGTTAGCATCAGGGATCGCCTTTAACCCCATTCCTGTTCCTCCTAATGGCAAGAAAAATTGGAGAGAGTTGGTTTGAAAATAAGTCGCACCAAAATAGAGCATCTGTTCTGCGTCTTTGGTGACTCCTCCAGATTTTCTCCAATTGCTTTGGATGGTTGTAACCGTACGGGTCTGCACCGACTTTAAGTACTTGGGCTCACTTTATCAAAACGACGGTTATATTGATCGAGACGTTAAGTACTTATAGAATGAATGCTGGATGGATTGAAGTGGCGACAGGTCTCGGAAACAACTTGTGACCAACAAATGCCTCTCAAACTTAAGGGGAAAATTTACAAAACGGTCATCAGACCTGTCGCGATGTATGGATCAGAGTGCTGGGCAATGAAAAAGACTGAAGAGGTGCATGCAAATGAGATGCGTATATTGAGATAGATGTGTGGAGTAATAAAGTTGGACAAGAATAAATATATAAGGGAAAGTCTGAAAATTACACCGATTATAGAAAAGGTAAGAAGTGCAAGGTTAGCTTGGTACGGGCATGTTATGAGGAGGGAAGAAAGCCATGTGACTAGAAGTGATGAGTATGAATGTCAATGGATGCAATAGTAGAGGAAGACCGAAGAAGACATGGATGGATTGCATGAGAGATGATATTGGAATGAAAGGAGTAGAGGCAGAAATAACGAATAACAGCCCAGAGTTCCGCCGACCCCACTTAGCGTGGGACAAGGGCAGGAGAATGATGATCCACTGTCGATTCTGATATCCGTAACACAAATGCATAAGCAACTTACGATAATATTTTGAGAATTATTTATAATATAGGTAAATTAAGTGTATCCATATAAATACTTATGCATGGTAGACAGGTAGTTATATCAAACAAAAGAAAACGCCTCTCTTATATGATTGAGCGGTTCTTGTGACTTGGTTATGCATCTCTGACGTTTTAGTTAAACAGTAGGTAGGAAGCTTAAGCATGAGCAGTTAATTTTGATTGCATCACAAATAATGACAATGAATGATTCATGGCGGGAATCACGCGAGGGGACCTATTACCGTGCCCAGTCCTGTCCTGATTAGATGCTCGCACTTGCAATAAGTAGGTCCCCACATCTAATTTAATGAGTGTAATTGTGGTAACTAAGGTAAATGCACCTATTATGGACGCGGACCCCATTATGGACAGTTTTCAAAAATACCTCCAATAATAAGAAACCGGTAGGTATTTTTTTTCCAACAGCAACATTAATCGGTTGTACCAAAATTCTAGATTTGATGTAAACAACATTTGACAGCTCTCCGCTATATTATTTTCGACTATAACGATTCTTACTAGTGCGGTGCGTTTTGGTGTCGAGATTTGAAATTTCTTATAAGGAGCACAATGCATGTAAGTATGTATATATTAGCTTTTTTTATGACAAGTGTAATATTGTTGTTAAAAATGATATTATATATTGAATTACTGATAATAAAAGGTTAATTATATATTCTAATCTAAAACCTCATAGTAATTTTAGCCTCGGAATTTATCGATGTTCATAATTGGATATTTTTGTAAGCCTGTACCCAAATATGGACATTTTGTCCATGAAGGATATTTTACAAATATACGTTTTTCATACATCTTATAGTTGTACAATCGTTTACCTTTATCTTTATTTTTAAATCGGTCGCAAATTAAGACTTAAAATTTAATAATTCAATTAAGAACATTGTGTCCATAAATGGGTGTCCAAAACTGGTTCAAATTTTTTAAATAAATAAATTTTGTTTCACTTTTGATATGGCGACTAGAAAAGCTTATACTAAAGAACAAATGGCAAATGCAATTAAAGAAGTGAGAAAAGGACAGAAAATATCCACTATTTAGAAAATAATAACTAGAATAACTTATCTAAAAAAAAATTTTTATTGAGTTGTTTGTGTTTTTTTATGCCATGTTACATTTATAATTTAAGACAGGGTAATATACATAATAATTATATTACAGTCAGGGGATACCAGTCTCAACTATCTGTCCGGTGGGTGGCGAACGGTATACGGGTACGCGACCCCGGGTCCTCGAGCTACTATCGACTCAGTCCAAATCATCCGAGGCGATAGTATCCTTCCTCCCCTTTTCCTTCCCCCGTCATATATTCTTGCTACTCGTGGGAATGCAATAACCTTGTTAAAACAATGCACAAGGCAGAATGGCAGCGACGTGGTCCACAACCAGTCACATCACGTTTCCCACAGAGGTGAAAAGTGGATCGCTGGAAGTGATCTCTGCCTACCCCTCTGGGAAAAAGGCGTGATTTTATGCATAAGTAATTATTGAGACTGATTATAGCTGTATTTTGATAGGTATGAAACTAGTAAGAAGACATTTGATTTTTGATTATTGTTGGCAAAGTGAATAGAAAAGAGTGAAGGTTTTTTAAATTTTTTATTTAACCTCTAAGCCAATTTGCTTAAAGATCGAGAAGTGAAGGAGATGATTATATTGAAATGTTATTTAAATAATAAGGCGTCCGACCGATTTCAGCCATGGCGGCCGATCTCAATTGAAATCAGCCAAGTGCGCAGGACATATTATAGTGCACAAATGCGCGCGCAAACACAAGTGCACTCTCTATTCCCTTACTCTCATAACTCGGTGAGACGGCAATCCGACATGACCGATGAGAGATCGGGCGCAGGACCACCGGCTTAACGTGCTTTCCGAGGCACGGGCGTTCAACCGCCAGCTTCCTAACTACGGGCTGAGAAATTTCATCACAGAAAAACTCACACAAATTTTGCCCGACCCCGGACTCGAACCGGGGCCCTCTCGGACCTTACGCAGCGCTTGCTACCAATAGACCAACGAAGGGGTCTCCTATTTAAATAATACTAGCTAGTTAAGAGGACATTTTTATTTGGTTTTTCTTGGCTTAAAGGCTTTGGCCTTTGCCGTTACTTTCGTAAATGATTACTTTTTGATAACTGTTTGTTGATTGATATTTGAGTTACCTATTACATTATTGTATTATTTAATTTAAATGGTTTTTATTCCATTATACTAACTTACTCAACCCTAATACTCTTGAGTTATAGATTTAAGCATTCAATTGAAGAATGTCCATAAATGGGTGTCCATAATTGGATAACGTCCATAATTGGGTGTTCATAACTGGATCTTCCCTGTCCATAAATGGAGATTGGCAAAGGTTATTTTTCCTAAATTATATTTTATTGAAGCTAGCTTATAACTGATTTTAAACATCGAATACTTATTAAGAAAAGGACTTCTTATTAACCTCCAAATCCCTGCGAACGTATATTGCAAAGCACACAAACTATGAAGAAAAAACGAAAAACAAATCCTTAAACCGTCCATAATTGGTGCATTTACTTTAACTCGTCCATTACAAAGTACAATCCCTAACTAGTAGGTAGACTGTTTCTTGACGTAAGAAAGAAGGCCTTGAACTCCGTCCCGGAAACCACCTAGGTATCTACTTACCTACATCTTGAGTTGTATTCTGCATAGTAAACAATACTATTTTTGGTAGTAGGTACATCTACTTGTACATAAATGGATCAAAAACAATAACTCTATTATTATTATCATCAACCACCATACGCAAGTTTGCAGTTTTAAGTAAGTAAAAGTTACTTGGGATATCTAAAAATAGGTTTCTTGTGACGTCAGCGTCAACTTATCCACGTAAAAGCTATAAACATGAACGTACATTTATTTTTCGTGCATCTGTTAATCTTGTATGTAAGTACATAATAATAAAAAAAACATATTCATTTTGTGCAAACTTGTGACTTTGCCTTATCATTATCTCAGGCGTTTTAAGTGATTTCCTCTTTTTTTTATTGTCATCTATAGATACCATCATCGTCACCTACTACTACACCTACCTACCCTAAACTAGGGCGATCAGGCCGCGAGTCGACAACGCTCGCCAAACTTTTTTTTTCGGGAGGACTTCGTGTTAGCCTCAGACGGCTTTTGCACCGGACTGGCGGGGAAGCGGAAGGCTCACACCCCTCGTGCAGGTTGGTCGACTACACCTTAGAATTTCTTCGTAGTTTCCTCACGATGTTAACCTTCACCGTTAAAGCGTCGAATAATCGTACATATGAGTTTCTAATTTGAAAAACACAGTGGTACGTGACGGTTTTGGACTTGCGACCTCTCGCATGGCAAGCAACGACCTAAACCACTCGGCCATCGACGCTTTTATCTATAGAGTAGGCTGTAAATGTAAATTACCTATGTTGTGTAAAGGAAATTAAAATGTCCTCTGTAACAGTAACAAGTAAATGGATGATAATAATTAATAAAAAAAAATTCCAAATAATAAAAATGAACATTTAATACATATTACAAAACTTATACTATTTAATACACTTTATTTATACAAACTGAATGTTGACCTAAATAAATGTGCATTAAGTTAATTAAGTATTATCTATATTAAATAGTACTTAGGTACATAATTTGTGATTATAGTTCTTACTTAGATATACAATAATAGGTGAATGCTAATTTAAAAATCAATATAATGAAGTCAACATAAATATTTTAACAAAAAATAAGTTTTAGTTGGACAGATTATTTATTGTGCTAGGATTAAATGGAAATTCACAAAAATGAACCAAGTAGGTATACTCTCTATTCATAGGCTTAAATATTTTCATTCAATGTTGTACTACAATTTGAACATCAATCACATTTTAAATACATTTCTAGCATGACACATCCTACACACGACCAAATCTCTTAAAATAAGTACCTAGTCTTTTCATAATTGGCACAATTGCTCTACTGATCATTTGAAATGAAGTGCTTACTTCATTATGAAATGACTTCCTAAACTGAGTATGTAAGTAAGTACTTCTCAAACATAATTAATTATTAAGAAGAATAGTAACTGTTTATAAATGAATAGATCTAGTTATTTGCAGTAATGTGTCACATTAAGAATGTCTGCCAGTTAAGCAAAAACCAATTCCTATATCAACAATCTAAATTCTAAAACTGGAGGGATAAAAAACAGTCACATAAATGCTACGTCAAATAATTTTAAGCACCTTTATGTATAATAAAATCAGTGCTAAATGTCAAAAATACTTATTTCTAAAGGGAATGTAAAAATGTGAACAAAAGTTCAATTTGAATACTGACATGTCAATAGCTATTCAATCAAAATTTACCTGCTTTAGCAGCTACTTGTTTTACAAATTGATTACAGATTTTCGGAACCACATATAAATCAATATTTTTAACTATTATTACAAAAAGCTTATAAAATCTTTTATAGGTAATGTGGAATTTACCACCAAAACATTAAGGATATGTTTATGTATAATGCACTATCCAATCTTAACTACCAATTGAAATTACCCAATCACTGGGCATCAGTCTTGATTCTGAATTGTCAGTGAACACTTTCTACATTTGGTCATCAATCAGTGCAGAATGTATCTTCTTTACCTGTGATGTCACATTTTCGTTGAAGCCTCTAGTGACCGGAGTAGAGGCGCTCGGGCCATATACTAGAAGCGATCTTTGGAAGCATGCAGGTCCGGGTTGGTCAGGTACTGCAGCTCCTGAAGCTCTTGGAACTTCTCATGGTCTCGGATGTGTGCATAGTTTGCTGATAAGCACATCAAGTAATGCACCAAGCTCAATATTACTAGTATGCAGGAAACCATTGCCAAAATAAACATAAATTCTGCTTTCTCTACATAGTCTTTGCAAAACAGCTTCATTCGTTGGGCTTCACATATCTTCATATCTTCCTGTTTTACTGATGATGGGAACATGAAGTCAAATTGCGTGAAATCAATGCAAGTCAATAATTTGACATTATCTGGTTTAGAACATAATTTCCAAAATATGGTAAACAAGAATGTCGTTATTACAAGGAAGCCAAGTAGAATTATCCATATGAAGGTTAATATGTATGTGATAATCATGAACACTGCGCAAGAAATCCTTCCTCCGACTCGAGCTCTCCAGGCTCGGTACACTCGCTGTCGTGTGGCACCTGTTGTTAGGCAACCCAAACACAACAGCATGAATCCAAGTGCAGCCATGCATGCGCTCCCGACGATAAATATCATTTGCAGGGCTTCAATCCATATTAATCGGAAGTGGAATACTTCGTCAAACATTAGAATTGAAAGCGCAGATCCCCGGTACATTGTGCCACAAAACACCCCCACGCCCAAACAGCACATTATAGTGGCAATAAGGGTAGCATGGGGAATTCTTGTTATGCAAGCTCGGCAAGCGTCACCCATTGTGTTAGACTGTAATTATTTTGCTAAATATCAAATAACACCACTGTATTCTTAAAAATATTTAGAAATTGCTAAAAAAATATCTACTCTTGACTACTGACACAAAGGGAAAGTATATTTTTTTAAAAGAAGTCAAATACACAGACTATAAAATTATGCCACAGACGTAACTTGACAAACGAAGGCCGAGTATACACATACAACTAATCGTTATAGCGCCCATTCATAGCTCACTTTGTGTATCCGAACGGGGAAATACGCCACGTCAAAATGACAATTTAGCGAACAGTCAGTCAGTCAATATCAATCAAAACATAGGATTTTGTACAGTGAAATTATATATTTTTACATTATATAAAGTTTATTTACGAGTATTAAATATTCTACAATGGAGACATTATACCATCAAACAAATCAATTGATACAGGAAACGTCACAGTTATTTCATACATTGGAAAGAGATCCGGCAAACTCTGATGAAGTTGAAAATATTATTCAATCTAAAATTAATGCAGTTAATGCGTAAGTTTTTACAGTTTTTAATCACTTTAACTAGATATTGTTTTTACAGCGCCTAGTATACATTTTTGATAATTTGGTATTATAATATCAGTAACCAATCAACATTGTCTCATTTCATTAGTCAGAATAACACATTTTTCTTGTTTTCGTATTTACAGGAACTGCGAAAAATTGGATATATATGTTTTCAAGACCCCTATAAACCAAAGACCAATGGCAAAGATGAGAGTGGATCAATTAAAATATGACAGTAAACACATTCAGGTAAATAAAAGACTAAACTATGAGATTAGTTTTCTTTACTATGCATAATAAGGCTTGGCTGATCACAATTGAGATCAGCCAAGTGCGCAGGACATATTATAGTGCACAAGTGTGTGCGCAATCACAAGTGCACTCTCTATTCCCTTCATCTCATAATTCGGTGACACGGCAATCCGACATGACCAATGAGAGATTGGGCGCAGGACCACTGGATTAATATGCTTTCTGAGGCATGGGCGTTCAACCACCATCTTCATAACTCCGGGCAGAGTATTTTCATTACAGAAAATTGCCCGACCCCAAACTCAAACAAGGGACCTCTCGGTCCTAACGCAGCACTTGCTACCAATAGACCAAAGAGTTACTTTGCATACTGCCTCTAAAGTTGATAGGTGTTTAAAGGTAAATTTTTTATGAGTTTTCTTTTAGTTAAGTTGGTGATTTTGTACTACAAGTCTGATTGCCATCTAACCTAAATATGAGCGTCAGTGGCGTAACTATACCCGTTGAAGTCCGTGGCAAAATTCTTCGGACGGGGCCCCGTGCACACCACATTCTTTTTTTTTACCTTAATGTGTATGTGTGTTGGTAGTTGAGATTCTGCTATGACCGGGGGCCCCGTTCGGCTGGGGCCCCCTACCGGGTGGGGGCCCGTGGCATTTTGCCGACTTGCCACCCTGTAGTTACGCCACTGATGAGCGTAGCAACAGAGAGTGAAAATATGTTCTTCCTCTTCTCAGTTTATTTACTTCATAAACCTTCAAGCAATATGCCTTAATGACAGATAAGGGTATATTGGAGATGCAGAAGGATGTGGTATATCTTGCATACTGATAAAAATACAGTGTAAACTCTTGTAACATTGTAATGATAAAGTCTATACCAAAGATAAGACCACAATTTGGTTGGTTTACCCTAAAATGTTCACAGTCCCACAGCTCTCATAGAATTTGTATTGCATCTATTTCTCTGACTGTGGATAATACATTGATATAGTCTTTAAAGCATAGCAGCCACACTGTATTACGAAGGACCTAGACACAGAAACATGTCATCGTAATATTATAGTTTATCATATCTTATCGGGTTGCAAAAGACGCCTTTGTTTGCTTTCCTATCAAATTAGTAGTAAATCAACTTTTTAACCATTTGGGAAAGTAACGATATGATGTACTCCATATAAAGATCTCTATATAGGAATAGAACATGCTTGGCCCCTTGAGTTTTGTTATCAAGAGTTTACACTGTATTGGATTTGTGAAAACCTGGTATTTTGCTTACTGGTGGCTAATTATGAGCAAGTTGTAAGATGATGCTGAGAAAAGAAAATATGAAATATAACATTGGCGAAAGTTTGTTAATGTAATCGAAGTACCTTTTAACTAATCTCCATTACCTAAGATTAGGCCACATTTTTTTATGATACTCCATGTTAAATATTCATGTATTGATGTGTCGACTGGCTCGGTGGAACAGTAGTTGTGACTCAGGTTCAAAACCTACGGTTCCAAGAGTCGTGGGTTCGATTCCCACTCGGGACAAATATTTGTGTGACGAACATCGGTGTTTGTTCCGTGTCTGGGTGTATTATTAAATATTAAATATATTTAAGTTTATTTGTGTATCCACTGTTGATCCTGATTTCCGTAACACAAGTGCTTAAGCTACTTACCACGGAATCAGATCAATGTATGTGTTGTTGTGAAAATATTTATTTAAATATTGTACACAGGCTTCATTAGTAAATGCGCAGAATAAGAGGCGCCGGCGTGAACAAGAACTAGCAGACAGAGAGCAGCTCCTGAGCAGGCGCTTCGGACACGACCACACAGCCATCACTGTTGACTACATGGCCCAAGAACAGATGTCATTGGCAAACTCACACAGAAATGTTGATGAGATGTTACATACAGGTTAGTTGTTGGGCTTTTTAAAGTATCTCAATTTAGAGCTTTCCAGCACAAATTATCTTGATTTTTTTTTATAATGAGCTAACAAAATGACCTCACTCCACCTGATGGTAAGCGGTAGTGAGATCCAAATATGAGGTCGACAGGCACAATAGACCATATTCACCCTGAAAGCCGTGAGAGAGGAGACCACTGCTGCGGCAACAACGAGACAAGGCGTGGAGTTTCGCATTGGTATTGAGCTGTGCGGGTCGGAGTTGGCCAGTCCGCCGGACGGAAGGGCCCCCATACCATCGTTTCTACGGGTCTCCCTGGCCGCCGGGCTGACCCGCTCCGCCCGCACAATACCGCCGCTAGACTCCACTGGTCCGGCGCTTGCCGCAGCAATGGTACCCCCTGGCTCCGGTTAGTACAGTGCTGATCCCGGAACGCGACCTGATCGAGAGAGCTCAGAGTCACTTGGCGGGTTTTACGCAACTGTATGGTGGTAACAGCAACCGGTCGACAAAATGTCTCCCACCTGGAAAATATGATTGAAGAAAAGCAGTGTTCACCTACCAAAGGACATGTCAGGTGTATAATATGACCACACCAAAACATTGATATTGAGAACTTAATAAAAGAAATTCAATAACAATAAATAATAAAGTATTAAAGATATTTTTGTCCATAACCTCAAGTCAATCGTGGTCCGCAAGGGACATGTCAGGTGTATAATTTGACCAGATCAAAACATTGATATAGAGAACTTAACAAAAGCGATTCAATAACAATAAATAATAAAGTATTAAAGATATTTTTGTCCATAAGCTCAAGTCAATCATGGTCCGCAAGGGACATGTCAGGTGTATAATTTGACCAGATCAAAACATTGATATAGAGAACTTAACAAAAGGGATTCAATAACAATAAATAATAAAGTATTAAAGATATTTTTGTCCATAAGCTCAAGTCAATCATGATTCATGGTCCTGCATGCTAACTCGTTATACCAGCCACATGGATAACATGTATTGTCCAGGATCTTATTTTTTCTCTCCATACCTGTTGGTTGTACCTGTACCGCGGGCGGTGGTGGCGCCTCTACTGGCAATGATCAACAATACAGGCGCGCGTTTGATTCCCTTGTTACACTTGATTAGATTTGTCTTTTTCCATTAGAGCTCAGTATCACATTAAAAACAAATAAAATAATATAT
Organism: Maruca vitrata; assembly: GCA_039566165.1. Lineage (NCBI taxonomy): Eukaryota > Metazoa > Arthropoda > Insecta > Lepidoptera > Crambidae > Maruca > Maruca vitrata. The sequence goes on along the minus strand of CM076912.1, from coordinate 9,181,394 downwards.
AATCGCCTTGGTCCTCTTAATTTTGGTCGCCATCCGGGGCTAACAGGTATAGAGTAAGAGAGAAAATCAGATGCGGCTAGTGTAACAGTTAGCAGAATCGCAATTGTCTTAGAAGTGCAGTTCGAATTCTCGGTCACACGTGTTTGGATGTGTCTTTTTCGAATTTTAAATTAGATATATCATCCCGTCCGCTACCACGAGTTTGAAAAGTGACTCGATATCGCCTATGTAAATCATCATCCTCATCATCTTCGCGATTTCCCGGTTGCATCCTTGCGAAGCCCGGGGTCCGCTTTCCTACTCCTAACTCTCCACTTCGCACGGTCTTCGGCATCCTTTACGGAGAGTTTGTTAGCACGCGTGTCATCCACTACGACGTCAAGCCAGGCCTTCTTGGGCCTTCTGCCGTCCGCTACCACGAGTTTGAAAAGTGACTCGATATCGCCTATGTAAATATGTCTATGAAAAACTTGTACAGCGCCCCTAGCAGTTGCGCTAAGAACTAAAATCGTTATTAGGAAAAATCAATTCGATTGGTTTTTAACGTACGTAAGTTTTCGATACCTAACTCATGGAACCGCTACAGTATAGTAAGCGGCATGGGAAGAAAGCTGTAACTGAATTATGGTGTGTTAAATATTGTTCGACTCTGGCTTGGAAAGGATCCAGTTTTACAATCCGGAATTGATCACTTAGGTAACAAGCTAACGCTAGTGTCAGAAGGATGGAGGTCATGCATAAAATCGGATTTGTTACAGGATCTTCTCGATGATCCATTCATAAAGGTACGTTCATTAAATCATGATGCGTTAATTTTACCTGAACACCAGTACATTCTGACTTGGCTGACTCATTTTGTAACCTTTTGAAAACCTTTTTGAAGTTGCTCAAAATATGTGATGTATCACTGTATGTAATCGGTATCTAAATATATGTAATTGGTCGGTCGGTAAATTACGATCGGTTGATAAAATAAAGAATTAAACTCGACAATACTTTGGAGGGCTTTGTCTGAAGAATCGTCTTTTTAACTGTATTTATTGGAGTAAGTATGGTATACTAAAATCGATTAAAATTGTATTTAGATATTATATTGGTGAAATTCTACTTTGATATTTTGTGCACTAGATTTTATTCTCCTGGGGTAACCACTAAGGTTTTGGTATCACCTATTGATTATTATATTAGCTAGCTCCTGCCGCCAATTTCATTCGTATGTATTTGTTTGCCAGATAAAACATTAGGTACTCATTTTTGCAGTCGGACCTATTACTATGTAAAGTTACATCCAATCCATCCATTCCGTCATGTTTTCGTGACAAAGTAAAATCATGTACCATTACTAAATGGTACAGAATACTAGTGGAATTGTATGAGTCCTCTTAAGTTATTTTTTTTTAAATTTGTTATTTAGATCTTGTGGTACTTATGTTTCTCAAATTGTTTTATGGAACAAGGAAAATATATAATGATAAATAAATTAAAGAGTGAAAAGTGATCATTATGTTTATGTCAAACTAGCGACCCGCCCTCGCTTCGCTTCGGGTATATCTCTAACTCTATATATAATATTTCAACCCCGTAAGGGATTTTACATACAGAAGTTGTTTCCCAATTACTCCCGTTCCCATGGGAATTTTGTAATATCGCGTTGGAAGTAAGCTTTGCGTTCATTAGAGTACCTGCATGCCAAATCTCAATCATCTATCTTACGCGGTTTAGATTTTTTCATACAAAAGTTTTTTCCCTATTACTCCCGTTCCCGTGGGAATTTTACAATATCCAGTTGCAACTAAGCTATTAATTTATTAAGGTACCTGCATGCCAAATTTCAAGCGTCTTACTTATGCGGTTAGTATTTTTCATACAAAAGGAATTTCCCGTTAATTCCCGTTCCCGTGGGAATTTCGGGAAATCCTTTTTTAACGGATGCCAACGTCATAACATCTACCTGCATGCTAAATTTCATCTCCATCCGTCCAGTGGCTGTGACGATCCGCGAAGAGATGTTTAACGGGTAAAACATTACTTCTTTATAGCGCAGTCGGTTAAAAAGTAGCCTATAACCGTTTCTAGGCTCTGGACTATATCTGTACCAAATTTTGTTTAAATCGGTTCAGTACTCTATGCGTGAAAGCGTAACAGACAGACAGACAGACAGACAGACAGACAGAGTTACTTTCGCATTTATAATATTATATAGTAAGGATTAGTAAGGATAAGGATAATATGTCATGGAAGATTTTAGGAAACAAATGCAGAGTTAATATGTAGTTCTATAGAACAAAAAGGGGAAATAACATTTTAAAATGTTCAATATCATGTTCCATAGAAATTTTTACTTTAAAAATTATAAATGTCTATTCAGTTTTGCATATTTTGATCCAAAATTCTGCGTATTCAATGAAACATACATAAATAAAATATTAAGGTTAAATCAACGAAGCAATAACATATTTTTATGCCAATAAAATACGGTAATTTTAAATCTTCATGTGAATAATTGGTCTTTGCTGCTGCGTAGGTAGTATTTTTTTTAAGTATGAAGAAGTATAATTAATATTTCCTCACAAAAACAAATGATTATTGATTTTTTTGCAAAAAGGCGGCCGAAAATGAAAAAAAGCATGATAGTAGGTAAAAATAATCGTTGTTATTTTTTAGGTTGAGGTTCTAAAACATTTATCTACATTTTGTAACTAATAAAACATGGCGAGATTTTATATCCGGGATTTTATTAGATAATTGTGATGTATAGCGTGAGTCGTGAGATTAGGATATAAAGAATGCATGTTCTGGAAATCACTTTGCTTTGTTCAGAGTCTCGTTACATTGTTTTCTATGTGAACAAATACATAATGAATACTATGCGTGTATTAAGCGAAACGCCCCTCTTGGATTTATTCTTTGTTTCTCTAGAACGCTATGAATAATGTGTCTAGTGACCCTATACGGTGCCTTATTTATGTTTGCCTCAACTTAATGTACCTTTATAGTATACTGCCTGATCCCTTATCGTTGCATTGCCGTCTCACCGAACTATAAGAGGGAACAAAGAGGGCATCTGATCTTTATTGATGTTGGCTACAAGGATATAATATGTAGGTACAAACAAAACAGGGCAACTCGAATGACATTGATATCTTGCAACGTTACCTAGGTATTGGATATCCATCTAGCCTTTACAAGCCGGGGCAAGGTTGTATAGTTGTACCGTATACAAGTCAAACTGGTTCATCATAGACAACCCGCGCGGTCAGCCGCATGTCACCTACGTTGGCCAAACGAAACCAGCTGGCATTGATAATGACCATATCGGTATTTGACGTCATTCGCGAGTCGCCGTACCTACGCCATGGGTGCCCCTGCGGATATTACAACCTCTTGTCTATTGAACTTTGTATTACTTACTAAACACAATGCCATAAGTGTAAAGACTAGTCATTCTATTGTCATAAATATAAATAACTGTTAACCGTTCTGTTTATGCCAACTGGTACTTATCAAATTACTTAAGACTTATTTATTGAGATTCTTATTCTTATTGATTCTTAAATTCTAAAGTGTTGTTTTTATTGTGATTTTCAATAATACCCGAACAATTTATTGTGTATTTTTCAGATGTAGTATGCGTAAATGTTTAACAAGTATATAAGTGAAAGAAAGCGTAGGTATAAGTAATCATAACCATTTAAACATAATACTTACCACATCTCGACTAATTATAACAAATAAAACAATCACTTCACAGTTTTTGTATCCTTATCGTTTTTGTTTTCACTTTTTTCCACTGAAACACGAATGAAATGCGATTAGTGCGCGCACGACCTAGGGCGCCCACATTTGCTAAGTCTGTGCCTGATTATTACTTCACTGCATGTTAACTAAGAACGAAGGTAAGTTAGCAAAATGGCAAACACGCCGGCTCACTCATAGCAGCTTCTATGTACACTGGAGTCACGTTGTAACTATATTACGGATTATTATCATCATTAAATCTCTTATACGGGTCTTGTTGTGTCCGCTGTGTATAAGCGAATAAACTAATAACTATGAAACGAACGATAATATGTTCATAGCAAAAAAATGTTCACACAGATTAGACGACTCTTGATATCTTCCTGATGTTAAACTGTGGCTGATTCGTCGGTGTTTGGATACTGAACTAGTTATGATAATGGTAGTCGGACGTTTACAATAATTGTTTTGTTTTGAAAACACAAATGTAGTATACGTTTGTGTTTCATATTGTTATTCTGCCAATAATTGTCCTTTTATGTTTAAGAAATCTTGAAATAATATGTCGTTTGTAGTCAAAGTAATTATTGTATGTAGTACAAACTTCAAAGTACATAGATAGATAGCGTAGTATAGATACATGTTTTAATGATGCTGCATTTTTTGAGCTGCTCTAGGCAATAATTTGGCTCGATCTACGTTTGTCACGCGACAGTTTAATTGTGGATGCTATAATTACGCCATTCATATATACAATGCAAGAGATTTTCATACTCGCGCTAAAGGTCAAGCATGTAGGAGAGCGAGAAAATTGCTCCAATTACGTTTAATTGGTACAGTATAAACGACTATGTATATTATAGCTATATTATTTTATTTAAACGGTTGACATTTACCTGTATAAGTTTGTTTTCAAGTTTACCTACTACACTCAGCTCACATTATTTTAGTTTTGTACTGAAACATGTTTGTATTTTTTTTTATTAAAATTAGTCTGGTTGGAAATGCTCGTTTTTCCAAACCGAACATATCTATTGCTGAATCCTGGATTAAGTTGGTTAATTAATTTAATTATGAGTTAGTTGATCGTATCTCGTATCTGGTCTTTATGGCGTAAGGTGTCATCTTCTATAATATAAAAATGAATCGCAAAATGTGTTGGTGAGCGCATAACTCAACAACGCCTGAACCAATTTGGCTAATTCTTTTATTTAAATGTTCGTTGAAGTCCAAGAATGCTTCTTACGGCGAGAAAAAATCGAGAGAAGCCTGTCGGGTCAGCTAGTTAAAATTTTTTGAATAACAAAGTTTCTGAAAACTTACTTACTTATATATATAAAGATAAATTTTTTATTACATAACAAAATCAATTAAAATTTACATTACATTACAAAATATGAGATCAAAAATAATAATAATAAAAACTAAATAAAAAAAAATAATAATTTACACATGTCAACAAATAAACAAAAACAAAACACAAACATAAAATTATCTTTCTTACCCGCCCCCGCTCATTCCCGGCCCAAAGGTGCCCATAACACTTGCAGCGTTTCCGCGCGCGATTTTTTTTAATGTAGATTTATTTTAATTAACTTCTTATAAAATAATAAACAGGTCTTAAAGCGGTTTGCAGTAAATTAAATTTTTCATATCTGGTTTTCGAATAGATACCGAAATCGTTTTCTTGTTTTATAAGATGAATAGGTGTGTATCAGGTACTTACTTAACTTTATAAAAATGTTATTGGTCAAAGTCCAATTAAGTAACTTGTTTAATTTAAACAATTAGAAGGTCTATTAAGAAAGTAAGTGAAGAGAGGGGTAATAACTCAAGGACGATTTACCGTTATTTCTGTAAAATTAAAATCGGGAGTTTTAACACTGGTAGGTAGAATCGGTAGCTATTGATCATAATTATGGATTTCCTGTAGTACAGATGTCAATATTGTATATTTCTTTTGGATCCTATTATATTAATAATACTTGTATTCGCGTACTGTGCACCCGATTAAAGGTGACCTTATTTAGCTACGTTTATACAATTTAGCTTTATTGTAATGGCTCTACTCGACAAGTTACAATAAGCCAGTTATTCTGACAGCTGAAATGACAGCTGTCTTAAGGATTATATATTTTAAAAATTACTACACTATAAATATTTACTTATTAATTGTTTGATGCGTAAAATAAAAAAAGGTTGAAAACCCCAATAAGTTCAAAATTGTTGAACATTTTCATGAATTTGTGTTGGTTGGTTTCTGTCAGTTTCTATAGAAGTGAATACAGCAGAATATATATTAAGCTTGTTGATACTTACTCAGTGTCTATACTATTAGCGTTAATTTTAACATGTTATTAGATATTCATACGATTTATCAATACGGAAACGCATAACTAATGCGCAAAGTTTATTGCCCATAGTATTGATGACACTGTAAATTATGTGTCTACTTATTCTAGATGACGTCAACAACTAGCAGATATTAAATTATTTGTTTGTTTAATATGCCATGCCTTAACGATGAACACGATACAGAACAAATAAGTACAAGTGGTACAGACAATTTTATAGGAGCCGGTGGTGCAAAATCACGCATCATACATTAAATACTTACCTACACTGCAACTAGTGTGTGAAGATTTCTTGCAGAAGAAAATCGCGTTTAAGAATTAAAATTTTAAGCATAGTTTAAAAAAACAAAAAAATAAAAGGCACACGGAAACTAGCGGGGTCTCTCGGAAATACTCTAACTAAACAGAAATAGTTGACCAAGGTCACCGATCATTATCAAAAACACAGCAACCGGCGAATTTTGATAACCGTAACACAAAAGTAATCAAGTTACCACGGAATCAGATCAATGTAATTGAGATATTGTGTATTTATTTGTTACAGGTACAAACATCCTCGAGACTTTGAGATACAACAGGGAGACGTTGAAGGGCGTCCACAGGAAGCTGATCACCCTGGCCAACACCCTGGGCCTCTCGAACGCGACCATCTCCCTCATAGAACGAAGGGTGGCCCAAGACAAATATATTTTGTTCGGGGGAATGTTCGTCACTATCGCCGTCATAGTATTGGTTATCATTTATTTTACGTAGTACCTACAAGAAAATATAATATTGACATCACATACCATGTGTATTTGCTTGAGTACAAAATTACCGTACCATTTGATAGACCTGATGACGTGTAACGCTAGGTAATTGGATATTTCATGTTTGTTATTTTTTGATGAATCAGATTCAATTTTAACCTTGGCATTGTATTGGTTGCTATACTTTTTTATATGACGATTAACCAGAAGGTCAAGAAATTGTGAGCGATACAACTTTTTTTTAGTTTACTTTTTAACCGACTACGAAGGAGATATTTTTTAAATAAAATTACCTCGAGAACCGCATGTAGTCTTTAATGTACAATCAATATTGTATGTAGGACACTTGTAATAAGTATCTAGATGTTTTTAATCGGCGCTCTACCTTTTAAGGAATAATTGCGTACGACTGGAAATCTATTTACCATAGAATGACCTTGACTGATTGATACTCTATCGTAATAAATAAGTGATTTGTAGAACTAAAGCTGTACCTATATGTTTTCTCGACAAAGGTTCGATCACTAGGCCTATTTTACATCATACTCAAGTTTTATCTTTCAAATGTTTATAATTTTCACAGACTCTTACTTAAGGTTTTTACATTCCTATGTTTGAAAATAAATGAATAACCGTTATTAAAAGCGTTAATCGAGTGTAGGTTTTTAAGTTGTTGGCATGTATAATATGATACTATAAATATTCAAACTTTGTGTTTATAAAATATTGTAAAAATATTTACGACTAAGTAAATAAGAAATAAATACGATTTTATTTACACCACATAATTTTATTTAATCATTGCGGATGATTTACTACCAAAATTGCAGAAGTATGATGAAGTCACCTATTATTTAGTCTGAATGTAGCAGCAAATAATAGTTTACAGTCAAATCTCGTGCCCATCAAAAATCCATTGTATTCTGAATTTCAATGACACTTTTCGTTGATTGGTCGGTCATATAGTATTATATTTTACCGCATTTATGAAGGTCTTATTAGTCTAATTGTACATAGGTATATTAAGTCAGTAAATTACTAGATGACGGAAATGCGAAAATAAGTACCTAAGTATATAAAGGTAGATAAATAACGCTTACGAAGTATAAAATAGAAAAAGGTGTCTTAGTGTACGTAGTAAGTACGTACATATGTAAAAGGAAAAGTTTATAAAATAGGAACGGGAAAACAATATACCTATCCCTACATAGAAAAAGGTATGACATCCGGTATCACGGACTTATGTAGTTTGAATGTTATTTTAAAATCATGACAGTCAACGGTGTAGACTAGATACCTACTAACAAAGAAAATCTCTGCAAAAACATCAATATTGTTACTAATTGAATCATTCCGGAGGCAACGAGGTGTTATTGTTGAATTTCGAGGTCACGCGGCGCCTCGCTGAGTTGCTGTGTGAAAAAAAATAAGATTTATATATGTACCTTATACATTAGGTACATATTCGTAAGGTGTAAATACCGGTTGCTTTGTTTACGTTTATTATATTGTCGCCGAGCTTCACGGATTGGAAAATATATCGTAAAATATATCTGCTAGACGTTAATTGCTTTGCTAAAAATGACTAAACTTTGCGAAGTCACTAAGGTATTTTACCGCATTTTTTATTGCAATGCAAATCATAAAGGTGCTAGTAAGTAATAAAGGCGTGATCATTTAAAATGTTTATTCACTCACGAGTTTCTCTACAGAACTTAAGAAATACCTTATAACAAAGTAAAAATCTGAATCAAATTTCTTTCGGACATATTTAGTTAAGACTAATTTGCATCAAGAATGTATGGCAAAATTGCAACACAAGGCATTAAACACGTTATATTTAAATGTCAACATTTACAAACAGTTGAAAGAAATAAAAAACATCATCATTTCACAAGGTGATTTTTAGTGTAGCTATATTGAACTCTACCATTGACAAGTGACAATAAATCCCTACTATAATTGATTGAGTACATCCCTAATATATTAAAGGTAAATAGCCCTGTGTCTATCTCGGCCAAAACTAATTACCTATAAGCGTGGAAGTGAAAACTTAATAGTATTCATCATCGTCATCAGCCCATACGCGTTCCCACTGCTGGGGCACGGGCCTACCCTAAACTAGGGCGATCAGACCTTACTCAACTTAGTGGTTAGTTTGATAGGATTAAACTACTGTTATCTTGGAAAACTCACTACAAATTTTGATAGCATGACTACCCTATCATTCCCCTTGTCCCACGCTAAGTGGGTTCGGCGCATACTACTTTGTAATCTATGGAGTTGTTCTCTTATCGGGGTCGCAGCATGGCATCTTGGGTTGCACGTGTGGGCAGGCAAACGCCACGTCTTCCTCCTTCATGGGCGCGCAGGGGCCGGTAGCCTCGGGCGGGGGGTGCACACACGTGTCCACGTCGGGGAACGGCAGCCCGGGGTGCTCCGCCACCCGCGCCGCCGCGGGGGATATCTCAGGGACATCGCGCCGGAGCTTCTTCACTTTCTCGTATGCGTCCGGTGCTAGTTTCATGTAGTCCGGCACCTGTTAGTAATTTATATAGGTTTTTAATTGGTTCAGCTGAAAACTTAAATCTGCCTTTTTAGAGCGCTCATATGCACATTACGCAAGGTTTCTACGATGTAAATTTAATTATTATTTGGAAACCATATTTTTTATTTATATTTCAATTAATAATAACATGCGTTAGTTTTATAACTAAGTAAAGTAAACTAAGTAAGTGTGAAAAAAAGAATGGAACATTAATTTTATTAACGTCATTATCATAAATTAATGTATCTCATCTACATAATTTGAACTAAACAGGTTATTGCTTACGTTGTTGTCGCGATAATCAAGATAAGATTCGTAGGTACCGTGTTGGTGCCTACCTTATTATTGTACGCATATTGTCGTAATTCAACGAAGTATCAGTCGCAATTGATATCAGTCGCAAGATTCTAATGTCCATGGTATGGTCTCGATAAGACGTTATGGCACATAAATAGCGTTACCTGAATTAATGCATCAGAAAAAAAAGGTCTACCTAACTTATTAAATAAATGTAGAAATGTTTTTACAATACCAGGTATCTTTGTAGCAACATTTTCTTACTTTCATACAGCAAGAGTGTTTAGCATAAAAAAGCTTTGAGCGCTTACGTGGAAGCGGCACGTTCCATAAAAACGTCTTAGCACTTATCGCGCTGGGCTAGCATACATTTTCATTGCAATCTTTGTAATAAATTGCGCTAACAGACAGCGTTTCCTTGTAAGAAGTCGTAGGGGCATTTCGCTTGCATTACGGACATTTTTACACGTTACTACACTGTTACTCTGTTATTTTGTAGGAATAAAGAGGCTTTTCCTGAAAAATAGATTGAAATATAAAGTCGAAAGTTGGCAAAGTGTTGTACCTTTCGCGTGGATTTACTTAACTACTTGTTTCAGGGTAGTGATGTAATGTGTTTTACCTTATAGGTAGTTTATTGTCTGATACTATTTACATACTTTTTATTTAGCTACTTGTTTCAATTATTTTCTAGAGCGTTAAAAGTCATACAATTTCGTACCTAGTATCATAGGTCACATCGTCCGATCGACTTAAACCGTAGCAATAATTAGGTAGCAAAAGTGATGTGCCAGGACCGTTTAGCACATGACAGGAAGAACCCCTCTGGGAAAAAGGCGTGATTTAATATTTGTCATTGAAAATATGTCTTAACGTTGTTCAAATTCAAATTCAAAATCATATTTAACAACACGTAAGTAAGTAGTAGGTAAGTTAAACCTGGACTTGAAATTTCTAATTGGTTTCCGCTGGTATTACAACTAAATAAGGTTCAAAATGTGATGGTAATCGTTATACTTCGCCTTATTAAGAGCTAGTATGCTTCATACCTGCTTGCAGTCGACGCCGTAAGTGCCCAGGTAGCCCGGCAGTAGGGGCTTTTCTTCCGGCGCGTCTCCGGAGGCTGCGGCCGCCAGGGCGCTCGGGATGATCTCGTATGCACATTCATCTCGGGCTCGCCTCTCCGCGCGCTCCTTCGCGTCCTGGTGACGGTTGTAAGTAGGCATAACATTATAACGCCGCACTGCTCCCGCACCGACTCTACAACTAGTTACATTTAAAATACATGGCGGCGGCGCGGTGGCGGCTTTGTGTGCAGGAACGCTAAAGGCTCTACAACGCGAAAGCATCGCCGTAGTCCCCCTCCCTGTAGATAGAAGTACTGGCTAGTACCTTATTATTGTAATCAATCGTATTATTGACATTTGTAATGAGATCAGACCGGTCCGGAGTTAGACTCTTCGCGGTTCTGGTCCGGAGCGCTGCTCTATCATAACGTATGTGAGCTTGGCACGAGTGAATGCGAAGGAGATTGTTTAATAGTAGACATATGTATTGAATGGTGGAGATGTGAGGGTTGTTAAGTGACTACAGACCTCGTCGACTTAGTAATTTGGCACAATATACCTATTAACTTCAATAGATGTTGCTGGTACAGTTGGGGCAGTTCCAAGACTGGCTTGGGATGCCCATGACGCTGCCACGAGGCGATGAGGTACACATAACCAGGAAATACCACTTTTGATGGATTTAGTTAGTCTTTTGACTAACTCCATTGGGCAAAACGACTTTAGATTTGTGTTTCAGTCAAAACCACTTTTGGTCACACCCACCTGTCAAATTACTTTTGACTGATTTTGTAAGTCAAAAGTTTTGACTGCAACATGTTTACCTACCCCTAGGTATTTCACTTACGGGCTGGACGTATTACCAACAATTTTCCACCTGAACACTGGCGGCCACGAAAGCCACATACCTCCATGGTCCTCCGCGACTTAAAAAAAAGATGCCGCTTCCAATACTTACCTAAGCTAGGAAAGCTATATTGTTGTGTATATTAATATTTTTTTTATATTGTTGTACGTACCCATTATCACCCACCTATCACACTCTGCTCTGCCAATATTACTTACAGCGGTTGCCAGACTCGGACCCAATCTGGTGTTTGACTCGCGCCAGAATGTTCGGGCATCTTGGAATTGTCAATTTAACTTATAAACTTTCGTGGCTCGCGTTCAATCAGCTCAGCTCTGTAGTTGGACGCTGTTCCTAGTTAAGCCTTCACAAGAGTATTATTATTTTGGAAATCATCACATCGGCTAGTGTGTGTGAGTATATTCACTGGAATACTATTTTATAGGTTTAACTATTTTGGCACATTTTGTTTAAATATATCTAATATTTATCTATGATATTTTAGCAACAATCCGTGATATAGGTACTTTTGCAGTAATTTATGTAAAGTACGCTTGTTTATTTCATATAATTAACATTATTTGAAATTATGTGTGTACGATGATGATATAATTTGCTGTATGATTTTGTACATAACTCCGTAAGCTCCGTGGAAATGGGAAAACTTTTATCTAATAAGAAAATTCTTGAAGAGCCGCGCGCTACCCACTCGCTCGCAGCACCTCGGCAAATTAACGAAATCTGTTATTACTTTACGAGTTTTAAAAACATTTATGGAACATTTTCGCGAAAGGCTAGTGAATAAAGGAATACCTATGGAGTTACGATAATTTATTAGTCTAGAATTTCTACAAAAAAAAGTATCTATTTACATTTATTAAACAAAATAACTAATTAAAAATGTTAGCTATCTACTATTATGTAATAATGTAGGCCAACCACAAATCTAAGTAAGTAGGTACGATTTAAAACTAAAGTTTTTACGGACATCCGTTAATTAGATTAAGTCTCTACATACTTTATTGTAATTTCCCAAAATAAACTTTTGCAAACGGATAATGATAAAATGTGATTAACAATAAGTAATAAAAAAAAACAAGAGATCAATATTTAGGTACGTGCTTTATTACTACTACTTTATTCACACAGTGTATGGGGCGGTAATAACAGAATTAACACACCAACATATTTAAAACAAGGATAACAATGTAACACAATAATTAGGTAAGTACATCAACGTCAAACTTTAAACAAAAAATGTTAACAATCTAATTAAAACTCGGCAATGGTAAATACAATGTTAATTTGACAAAAAATAGAATGAGAACTATGGTGACCTTTAAACTAAGCGTTGTTTACTTCTATCTCATTACAAAACAAAAATTATAGGATATCTAATAATTATAAATTACTTACACTTAAAATAATGTTGTCTATACTTATATCATTAATTGGGCACGAGGATTATATTAATATTTCTTTGCATCTGTTTAAACAAATAGAGCAATTTGCAAATTTTCTGAACAGTTACAGGGTTAAGTTTTTTTTGGATATTTTGGCCTAATAAAATTTTCTGTTCGTTTCGCATAGTCAGAGACAAGTTACAGTCTTTTTTATATGGATTTTACGGCTTTGGAATACGCTATACAGCCAAAATTTTAATAACATTACAGCCGAGACTCGCGAAAAGATTTTTTTTTTAATTTCAGGCATCGAAACAAAACTTTTTTTTAAATCAGCTTACAGCTTGGAGCATTCGGCGAATGGGGACTCGCGGTAACTGTCGCTGCTCTCGCTTACCGCCTCCTTGTACCGGTCGCAGAAGTCGTCGTCGTCGTTGTAGTGGGGCTGCTGGCCGGGCGGGTACGTCGGCGGCGGCGGCCGTGACTCCCGGTGCTCGTCGGGCGCGGGGCCGCTGAAACAGACCACCTTTTGGTGGTCGTCGCGGGCCGCGCCTGACTTGAGGATCCCTTTAAGTGGGAGCACGCCGTCGCAGATTGGTTTGCTGTCAATTAGTTAATTAAGTCATAAATAGTTATCTATTATTGTTTAACGGATAAAGAAAGAGGCAGAGTCAGCATTGTCAGAAAATGTATAGGTACGTGGGATATTTCACAGAATATCTCTCAAACTAAACGATTATGGATGCATTACACACATGTAATACCAAAATCGTCAAGTTAGCTCTAAAGGGTTGGGATTATTTATGATAGATAGATGAAAATGGCTTTTTAATCGATTTCTTTCTCGCCAGTTTCTATCGTGATTCATATCTAATTCAAATGTATTCATTCATGCTATAAAAATACTTCAAAAAAACGAAAACTATCGCGTAGGTTGGTGTGGGCGGACGCCGCTGACAGACAAACAAGGAACGAGGTCTATTTGTAATGCTTTCTTGTAAATCTTCTAATAAAAATGGCCTACTGATATTTAAAAGGGCAAGACGCAGTGAGTCGTCATAAGATATGCGAGGCTGTTTTGGGGCGGATAAACACAACTAATGCGGTGAAAAGCACGATGAACAACAAAATTTACATAAACTTCTTAGCCCTTCCTATCCTGCAGGATATATGTAATAACTAGCGACCCGCCCTCGCTTCGCTTCGGGTATATCTCTATCTCTATATAATATATTTCAACCCCGTAAGGGATTTTACATACAGAAGTAATTTCCCAATAACTCCCGTTCCCATGGGAATTTTGTAATATCGCGTTGGAGGTAAGCTTAACGTTCATTAGGGTACCTGTCCTAACGGATGCCTACGTCATAACATCTACCTGCATGCTAAATTTCATCTCGATCCGTCCAGTGGCTGTGACGACTTCGTCCGCGTAGAGATGTTTAACGGCTAAAACATTACTTCTTTATAGCGCAGTCGGTTAAAAAGTAGCCTATAACCGTTTCTAGGCTCTGGACTATGTCTGTACCAAATTTCGTTTAAATCGGTTCAGTACTTTATGCGTGAAAGCGTAACAGACAGACAGACAGACAGACAGACAGACAGAGTTACTTTCGCATTTATAATATTAGTAAGGATAAGGATTAGTAAGGATAATAAGGTGTCTGACCGATTTCAGCCATGGCGGCCGATCTCAATTTACTGTCTAATGAGAAATGAGAGTAAGGGACCAACACAGCATGATTTGCAGCATATTACATCAATGGTGATGGGGATCTGGTGAACAATACGCGCTGGACACCGTTGCCATCCACATACTAAGCACACTCGTGGTCCGGGCGAAAAGGTCTGTTCTTCTATTCCGCCCCGTGGCCATTAAGTCATGCAATGCCCTACCAGCTCATGTTTTCTCTTCCTTCCTGCAATCCCGAACTCTCCACTCTCTCCGACGGGGTGTGAAATTATATCAATGTCTAGGCTTTCAGGGCGAGGGCGACAGGAACAATAAGGTCTATTATACCTGTTGATCTTATATGTGGACTTGACGGCCGCTTACCATCAGTAACGGTACCATGAGTTAGCTATCAAATTGTTTTTCTTTTTCATACTACCGATTTTAGTTTTTAGCGTAACCGCTAGGGGCGCTGTTCAAGCTTTTCATAGGCGATATTGAGTATGTCACTTTTAACTGGTAGTCTAAAGTCATTAGGTATGGATATCCATTACAAAGCAAAGGATCAATAAAAGGAACTATTCGTACCTTGCCCTGGCAACTCGCAAGGAGTCGTCGTAGGATATGACGTCGGTGGTGATGGGCGGCGTGGGCGGGCGCGGCGGGTCGGCGCTGCCCTCCACCACGTCCAGGGCGGCCAGGCACCGCTCCATCGCGTTGGGCTCGGCCACCGCCGCCTGGCCGATCTTCGCCAGTTGGGCGCGCGTGTCCGCCGCTTGCTCCTCGCGGATGGCCTCCTGGAGATGAAGGCGGTTTGATGTTATATCAGAAGGTGAGGCATGTTATGCTTATACGTTTTAAGACTTTCCCTTTCCAACCGCTACTGATTTTATGGAATGTAGACCCATAATAAGTAGTATTTAGTTAGGTAAGTTTGGGTTGGCTTAGTAAATTAGGTTGGTAAAGTTTTAATCAGTTTGTTAAAGTTAGAAATTGTATTTTTTTGACTGATCTCTCTAAAGATATGCTACAGTAAGTAAATTATTGCTTGTTGCAAACTCTTGCTGTAACCATGAGATACAGCTTGCTTAAGTCTTATTTATTGCTAATGCTGATGAAATGTAGAGATCGGTGTATAGTCATCACGCCAATGTTAATTTTATTTGCGAAAAGAGTGGGTATTAACAGTTAGATTTACAGATTTCCAAGATGATGGTTATAAAGATGCTCAATAAACAGGAACTCGTCTATACTGGGTACTGGGTACTCATTCATTTTGTTTTTTTTTACGGCACCTTTGAAGTATGTATGTATCTCACCGCAAGCTCGTCCTTGAGGTTGCCCTCGCGCATGTGGTAGTTGCGCACGTTGTCGATCACCTCCTGCGGGAACTTCTCCGGGTTCGCGCTCATGTACCGGTACACGAACAGGTCGCAGCCGGTTATCTTGAACCGGTGCTTGAACACCGGGACTATTCCTCCTGGCGAGGAAGAGGATACGATTGAATTTAGTGCGCTAATACACCTGATTTTTATGCTGGCTGTCTCTCTACATAAACCTAAGTAAAATGATAATCCGTCCGCGACGTATCGGGCGATATACAGCAAGTGCACTCACGCTAGAGTGCACAGCCACCATCATTATGCAGTAATAATGCGCCCAATTCAGTTTCGAATTCTTCTATGTCACACGGAATATCAGTAGTAATACGAGGTATATTTTACCCACATCAATATTGAGTTGTATATCTAGTAGGTCAATATCTACCTAGTCTATACTATTTACATGTTCTTTTATTCATTATATTTGGGATATCTCATTCTGCTTTGGATAAGTTAGTGTCATTATACCCTAATATTATTTAGGCCAATACATGAATATGTCTAAGAAAATCATTGATGTTGGGTATGATTCATCATCATCGTCAGCCCTTATACGTCCCCACTTCATGTGGCACGGGCCTACCCTAAACTAGGGCGATCAGGTCTTAATCAACTTAGTGGGTATGATTACTCCACATTAATGATAGTATTGTCTATTTTTATTTGCGCGAGCACTACACATTTGAAATAAAACATTATTAAACATTAATGATTTTCATCAACGAACATATAAGCGTGTAGAAACACGAACCAATATAGAACTTATCCGGCGTGAAGTAAGTGGGGAAGTTGGGGTCCGAGTCCGGTGTCTGCAGCTTCATCGGCTTGAGGAACTTGCCCTCCTTGATGCCGGAGTTGCGGCGCGGGATCTCGCCGATCTTGATGGTGCCATCGGCCAGGCTGTAGGCCAGCACGAACTGGCGACCCTTGTCCTCGGGGTGGATCCAGTCCAGCTCGCACAGGTAGCGGAGGTACTGCGAAGGGATTTTTTAGTAATAACGGAGGTAGTGTATAAATTTAAAAAATCAGAGAGATTACTGAGAAGTTGCTGAAGAAGATGTTCCGAAAATTAATTCAGAAACAAATGATTCAATTATAATCAGGCCTGTAGCTAAGGTTTCAGTAATTTATGTTTGCCTCTATATTTATTTATTTATTTATTTATTTATATGTGATATGAAAACTGTCATTACACGTATTGGTTGGTTGTAACAATTGAGCATAGCCTAGACAGTATTCCTAAGTACTGTACACAGCAAGCTTTGTGTTTACATATCTTTGTATTTATTAAACTAATAGTATATGTAAATATCTATCAAAAATTTAAATCAGGTTACCAGTCATGTAAACAATGTTTTTTATAAGAAAAATAAATATTAAGTAACAGTTTTTTGTACTGTTCTGTGTACCACTGTCAATAATTGAAGAAGGTAAGTAGGCAAAAAAAGGTTGTGCTAGTGCGCTCATCTTGTTTTAATTAAGCGGTCTCAACCTTGTACCTTTGTACGTGTTATTTTAAGACACGACATTTCTGTGTTACCTACAAGTGCCCGCAGAACGCTTTACCAACTTATCATTTCAAATACTTTTTCACTAAATTGGAATCAACATAACTTAACAATTCTAAATAATCCATCCCACTTGAACAGCCAACCAACATAGACGTTGAATATTTCATCTCAGCGAGAGAACATAGGTTCCCTAAGTAGGTAAGTACAGTCTAAAGGATACTCGCAATATTCTTTGCGACGTCCTCCGACTGGGAGGGATAGTGCAAGTTTAATTGAGTGGCCAGGGCCCCGCGAACTCGGCCGGCAGTAAATTGTACGGCGACGCTAACTTCGCGCCGGGACGGGTGTCATACTGAAGTGCCGGGGATGGATTATCTAACTTTTATCTAACTTATAGTCGCCTTGAAGGATTGATTTATCTTCCTTTGGTACAACTATTTCTAGGATGTTATTTTTGAACTAGTAAAGATGAAATTGGGTTAGAATCTGTAGGTCGAATAAATGAAATTTAAGATGTAAATGGAAAAATAGGTTTTTCCCAAAAGTATGTAGGTATCCCTCAGTCCAATAATTGTTTACTTATTAAGAAGTAAGTCTTTTTCTTTTATTTTATTGGATTAAGAGAGATTTGGTGATTAGAAAAGAGCTATTTAATTTCACATAACATATATTCTGGACATCTAACAAGATCCTACAACCCAGAAGTAGAAATTTCACTCATTTTGTTATGAGCTATTAGGAGCGGTGCGTCCAAACACTATATTTGCATACGTACCTTGTTAGCGTTAAGGTTGTATTTAATGACGTCCTTGTGGGGCGGTTTCGGCATCAGCCCGAAGCACGACTGAAGAGTGTCCTCCGGCGCTCCAATGCCGATATGCGGGGGGATGCTCTGTGGAAATAACTTTCACTATTATTTAAATAAATAAATAAATATCTGGGACATTTCCACGCACGGTCATCTGACCCCAAACTAAGCAAAGCTTGTACTATGGGCGTCAGAGACTGATAAACATACATATATATTTTATAAATACATACTTAAATACATAATCACACCCAGACACTTACTTATTAGAAAACTTTTGCTCGCGTTAAATTTTCACGGCAACAGTTTTTTCTCGCGTAATCCTTACTTCCTTTTAAGGATAATTTCCTTACCAATAATTTAAATGTGAAAGTAACTCTATCTGTTGCGCAATCACGCATAAAGTACTGAACCGATTTAAATTTGGTACAGATATAGTCCAGAGCCTGAGAAAGGACAAAGGCTACCTTAAAACCGACTGCACTATCAAGAAATAAGTAAAGTCTCTACGCTGACGAAGTCGCGGGCTGAAAGCTAGTTTAAAATAAACCCGGCGCTACGTATTATCTCGCGCATTTACCGCCGTTTATAAACATTTTTTTTTTGCGTCAGGAACAACAAAAGAAACTAACACACTATTTCATTTACTAGAAAGTATTCCCAGTGCAACAAACAAGAGGCAGGTAAATGTACCACCTACGTATAATCTTTGCTAGTGAACAGGGCCGCGGCGGAGTGGCATGTGGGATTTCCGGCATTAATAAAAGCCTCTGGGAGTGGACACGAACGACAAAGGTCGCGATTGCCCGGGGCAGGGGTTCACAGGGTACTAAATCCTAGTGGACTCCAACGACCCTAACAGTATTACCCACATTATAAGATAAGTTTTAACAACAAGTGAAATATGTGTATGGTGGGCCTATACAAACCTACTATACTTCGTTATACCTATATTACGTTACTTTCACTTTTCCGGGTCATACTAGATGAATTAATATAAATCAAAAATATGAAAAGTAATACAATATAGTTCGTTCTTTAGGGGTAACGAGGAATCGCTTCCGTAAGAAGTCATGCAAAATCACCATGCCTACGAACCCAGTTCATTTTAAACCTAAATACTTACGTTTAAAAAATGTATCTTTTAATTATTTTCAATTAAAAATAACACCTAAAAATTAAACTCAATATTAAAATTCAATTGTACTTTTTGAATCGCTTCTAAATGTCGTGCGATGTCACTACATAGTATAAAGCAAAGTCGCTTCACGCATCTGTCTTTCCCTATGTATTCTTAAATCTTTAAAACTGCACAACGGATTTTGATGCCGTTTTTAATAGATAGAGAGATTTAAGAGGAAGGTTTTTGTCGAAGCAAAAGGAGGGCGGGGTCACTAGTAAATAATACTTGACTACTACAATATACATTGTACTGGAGGCGTGCACTCACCTTAGGAAACTCTTTCCTCGTCTCGTGCTGGACCTCGACGCGCGGCGGCTGATCTATGTTTAGCATGGACCTATGAAATAGACATAAGTGCTCTTAGATCAGACATCACAGCAGTATTTTAAAGATGCAATCCAAGTACATGAAGAAAATCAACAACGCTTAGTAAAAAATGGTATATCGATTATCCAATAATCGTCGTTATCGTAGCTGCAATAATTCTGATAATTTTCAAATGTTGTGTTGAGTAGACCCACGCAAACTGCAATTTTATTATGTAAATTATATTAAGAATCAAACTTCTTGGAAACCAAAATGGAGATAACACACAGAAAACAAACGTGAGACGACTTCTTCTCGTGTCTCTGAATTCAGGGAACCATTCCCTTCAAAATAACCATACATTGAAAACCCTTGATTGGCTTTTAATTACCTAAGCTTTCAAGAAGGCTTGAGGAAATCAAGATTTTGGTTAGTATCGGTTGGGTTATTTATTTTGATACTGAGATATTTAGGTACAACTGTTAGACCCTATTCTGTACCTTTGTAGTTAACGGAGCTAGAGTTTCAGGAACTATTCTGTTATATAAAAAAAATTGAAATTCATAGCAATTATAACATGGTAATAAAAAAAATATGATTCTAATCCGTGTCTAAAACATTCCAACTCTGTAATGAGAAAAATAATGACCAGTAAGTATTAGCTGAAAAACGGTCGTTATCTCCATTCACACTGGCCAGACCGATTGAGCGTAGATAATTGTCGTTCAGATTCTCAAGACTTTTTTTGTTTTGAAACTCTCATAATATTTTCCGAACGGCCCATGGTTAATCCTAAACACAACGCGCTAGTGATGTGACAAGTTCAAGACCTTGTCTCGCTCCGTTATGGCTTTATTCATAGGTACATATTGTGTTTGAGGATTTTAAATTTTGTTTCTCTTCCGAGGTACATATTTCATTTACATGAATATCTTAGTTTTATGTAAATTTTTTTTTTATTTGTTTACTTATTTACTCGTTAGGTAGGTAACTTAATTATCGAATATATTTTATAGGAACTTAAAATATTGATAAGTTATAGAAATAATGGCTTTAAACTATTCCCTACCTACATAACAGTACTGTACTTTATTATTTTGTTTATTTTCGACGTCTTATATAATATGATTTTTACATCAAAAATGCATAATTTTTATGCTACAAATAGGTTACCTACCCACGGTAATTTTTGCAAGAAGATTCTAAGTACCTACAATATACGTTGTTGTAACATATAATTGATAGATAAACCTACAGCACACTATCTACTTAGTTATACTTTTCACGAGAAATCTCGTGTGAGCAAGATAATTAACCTATTGTAAGTAAGACATTTTCAATGCAGTTATTTTTACGGCAGGCGTAAAGCGAATCATTTGGTTCTAAAATATAAACATTGAGTGAGATTTCGAACTCGTAACCGAATCGATAAGTTCAACAGTATTTGATATATTCCTGCTGTTAGAGTAGTCCTAATGATATCATTATCTGATTTTGACTCTTTCATCTCATTAATTTCATAGGAAAATATCGATATTGGTACCGATAAGAACATTGATTATAGCGACGTCGTATGTGGAGAGAGAGAATAAAATGCGTCATCATGACGCACATTTGCGTCAGCAGCATCACTGCGCGCGCATCATCAGTTATTATTATAAGTTAACTTAACGCACGAAAATCGCTGTGATACCCATCTCTTACTTTAGCACAAACGTTTTCATTGCGGCTTTGTGGATGTATAACTACATAATTGTGTCATCGAAATCCGTAGATAAATTCCTAACAAAATTTGATTATATTTTTATTTGTTATTTTAATGCTATTTAAAGCTCTGATGTAAATGTTTTAATTTGATTAGCAAAAAAGTGCCTAAATAAGTCTAAAATGATGCAAGTACCTACTTCTGGAGTTCTTATATCCAGGTGATCCATTGTAATGAAAACGACAATAATGCTTTTTCCATTGAGTTTGCATATTCTTTCGTTGTATTCATTGATTGAGCGTCCCGCAGTCGGGGCCTGACAGTGACGGATGGTGGCGGAGCGCCAGAGATTTGTGAGGACTGTGGACCACATTGCATTTCACTGTGCCTGTACCGCCTGTGGTTTTTTTTTTACAGTTTTCCATCTATGCTTCAGTACTAGCCAGTATTGTGGCCAATCAATACTCGGTATTAATCAGAGTAGTTAGATTTGAAGAGTTAGTATTCTCAATAATCGAATTATTTATGAAATCGAAATCAATCTAGTATTTCAATACTTATAGCTTTTTAACCAAGGTTTATGTTCGAAATCTCTGAATCGTTCAGGAGCTTTTCAGAGGAAAATGTATTCCCACCATCACATCACACACTGCTAGACCTCTTTCTTATTGCGCTTCTCATATAAGTATGTGACGCGATAGTCTAAAATCGTAATAAAAAGTAAGCTACATTAAAGACTAAATACTATGGGTCTACTCACGTTAAAAATATTAGCAAATACTAATTACTGCCCGACGTTTCGACTGGACTGCACCAGTAAAGGACGCGAGTGAACTGACATACTTATTCTTACTTACTTGTAATATCTCCTGGTGAAGTTGTCGCAGTCGCAAAGCAGAAACCGTCGACCGAGCACGAATATAGTCTCGCCGACGATCAGGTCCTTGGGCGCGTAGTACTCGGTCACCTCCGCTTCGGTGGTCTCCATCACGCCGGACGGAAACGACACTATTGGAAAAATAATGGCAATTGGTTCGCTTGGACTCATCCCTAAGATGCCGCTTTAATCTAGACTACTAGCTAGTATAAAATCCTCTTATCAATCATCGATAACTACCTATTTTATACAAAGCTTTTACAAAAAACAAATCCAAAAAAAATCCACCATTTTGATGCAGTGACTTGGAATTGTTGCTCACAGTGCATTTGGTCGTATTTTAATTACAGATTATTCTTTCACACTAGCTATAATTTTGGGTGATTCATCTAAGTACTTCTTAGCGAGTGCGCCTGAAGAAAATAAATATAAGGTGTTCATAGGAAATCGCCGCGATGTCGCTTGAGGCGCTCGGATTATTTATTGCGGCGAAATCGTCTCGCCGTAAAATCTCCTAAAACTAGCACTAGTGTGAAAAGACTTCTCTTCCATATTGTAGGTTAATTTGACCAAAATATGTCAACGTTAAATTACGAACGTGGCTGCAGACATAATTTTAAAACACTTTGGATGATCTCATCGACTGAAGTACTTTTTTTAAGATCATGAAAGCGTAGGTACTTCATAGGCACATGATAACTAGTGCTAGGGGATACAGGACATACATATATTGTGTTTGCTAACACATCTATGTTGAGAACATAATTTGCATTGGACGCTTTGTAGTTATTTCACCTGCATCCAAATTGACCACTGCACACTTATAATAAGTTACATCATTAAAATTTAACGGAAGGAAAAATACTAGCGATATCTAGGTCTGGATCTCTTGACCTCGCATCCGTCTTTGCGGCGAACCTTAAAGTGCACTTAAGTTCCTGCTCATCCATTTATCTCCACAAAAACACATTCCCAAGATAAAACTTATTGATAACGTATCTGGGAACAACTAACGCGGCATATGGAGTAATCAGGACCTTTACAAGGTCGGTAGAGCTTAAGAATCGGCACAAAAACCTCTAATGCTCTCACAATGGCGCTTGTTAGAAATGTTCATGAAGAAAAATGCCGATAAAAATGTATGTGGAAATGATATGTGCCCGAATAGGCGAGAGAATATCGAATAACTCCCCGAGTAATGGCTCAATCAGAATAAAGGCCTCTCGGAAAATATGAATGTGTTTTATACTGATTACAATTTTTGCATTTCAAACGAACTAACCAATGTTCTTATTATTTGAAGGGAGCTAAACCGTAGTTGGGTCCTGTACTCAAGTGGATCTAGCAAGTAATGGAAACACTATTACAAAGCACGGGCCTTCTATTTGGCAGCCTGCCATTCGGTGTATAGTTTTTCCATATAACGCCGGGTGGGTACAGAAATTCATATTTCATTCACGATTTTATTCAAAAAAGAAGACTAGAGACTGGAGATTTAGAAAGTTGCTGGTTATGGTGTTACAAAGTATGTTTGACATGGCTTGAGAATAATTCCAAGATAAATACAAATTGGATTAACAAATGAGATATCAGTCCTCTATAATTCTCAAACAACAAAGTTATACCAGATAAACAGTCGGAGGCAACATCATCAAAGGGCTGGGCGAGGCGAGGTCTTCATTATTGCAATAATTCATAATCTCCTCAGTAAATAAGTTGGAGGGAGCGGCTCGACAACTCAAACTTTTATAGCTTAATCTCTTTAAAAGCGGCCTATTAATATAAAGCGGCCGCCTTCTTTATTCGTTCAAAAATAATATTAAAGCAGCCACGGTTGCAATAAGGATTAGGAAGTGTTTTGAAACGGCCAAAAACCTATTCATGAGTCGATGGAATACAAATGTACTTTTAATGATGAGTGGACTGGTCATGTTAATAAAAATGCGAAATCATCTTCCGTGTTTAGTAAGTTGCTTTCAGAAATAGTAAGTATCATCATGTGGAAAATAATCATCTATCAACATTATGCATCTAGAGTAAATCGACACCGATTTGAAAAATCCTTAGAAGTCTACAGTTTCCTTTTTAATATACGAAATGTTTCGAATTTTATAGTAATTTGCTGACCACCTACTCTACAATACAGAAAAACTTCCACGTTTTATAAAAGCCTTCTTATCACCTACTTATCGAGAATAAGAACAGATAAAACTGTAAACAGATCAAATTGCACGTAAGCTGAAAATTCTACCGCTTCAAGTATCGCTGCCCTGTAGGGATTATCCGGTGCGCCAGAGCGCGCTAACTTCAACAAAGTGGGACATCGAAATGCAATTTGAAAATGTATACATGCGGAATCAAAGTGTTATTCAAACGCAGCGGCAATTAAAATTTAATGTTACTCAATATTGCTGGCGTGGCCAGCGTGGTGGTAGAGCAACGAAATACTCTCCACAACGTATCGTTTTGGGCTGAATCGCGCCGTATAATTAAAACTCAATTAAGTTGCAATATTGCTACATATTCTGCGTAAACTATTTTTGGTTAAATTAATATGATAATAGTTTAGTATCACATTTTATTATTAAAGAAAGGTAAGTACATCAATAACAAACAATAGAGTTTTTGAATACTACAGGATAGGTACATTGATGGCGATTTACCTGGTTTCTCTTTCCATTTTTTCGGCAGCTTTGTTTTCTTGAGCAGAAGAGGGAACGGATCTTTCCCACCTTTATCGTCGTGCAGTTCCTGAGAAATCAAATTAATTCCTTAATGCGTCCTACATTATTTAATACATTGTCTGCTTTTGTTATTTAGGGCAGGTTATTGAATTAGAAAGCAATTACGCTGATTCAATTCTGAAGCGTTTTATGTCCCACATGAAACGCTATTTTGTGTGTACTTTTAAAACAATTGGCAGATCTCATTTACCTATACAAACATCGCATTCGGTGGCGTGCAGGTACGAATTTCCATACATGTTGTTCATAAATGCGTAGGTAAATAGAGTTTAAGGAGACATTTTAATACGAAATGGTCGCAAACCTATCATTTCGATATTGCAAAGTGTCTACTAAGATGCAAGGCAAAATACTGGTCTTGATTGCTGACCAATGTTTTAATAATAGAATTTTACATGGCTACGATGAAAAACGCCTATCATGCAATATAGATCCTTGCAATTAAGG
Source organism: Maruca vitrata (assembly GCA_039566165.1). Lineage (NCBI taxonomy): Eukaryota > Metazoa > Arthropoda > Insecta > Lepidoptera > Crambidae > Maruca > Maruca vitrata. Next base: position 9,155,756 of record CM076912.1, on the reverse strand, counting down.
GGGTTGGGCGAACCCAAGCCAATAAATATTCATCAGTCCGGTTTTCCAAGGCGCCCTATGCCTCATGCAAAATTTGTTGACGGAAGATTTAATTTAGCCCTTAAACTCTAATATTATACAAGTTGTTAAATTATGTTGTATGTAGGTTAACATTGTTTTATAGCACTGTTATACTGTGCGTAAATTGTGTGTATGATACATGAGCGTAAAATCTTGAAAATCTTGGGGTGACAGCCATCCGCTCCCCCACAAGTCCGGTGATGATGACAAGGTTACACCAAGCTATCATCTTATGTCAGCTAGGAAAAAAATCTTGTAAATTGATACATTATCGTGAGTAAGTATCTTCTCTTTTTCCTGACTGACTACGATGATAGCTAGGAGTGGCTTCGTCATCATCACCGGACTTGGACCAGAAGAGACTCACACCCATATATATTATCACCACAACCTAATATTATCTAGTTCTTTACGAATGAAACGTCATTAAAACGAACATTGCACTAAAAGGCTTTGAGCGAGCCACACTGTATCGTGTGTAAGTTCATTAGAAATAGTTATTACGAGCGGGAGTTCGGCATGACGGCATCGTTACGGGGGGATTACAGGCGGCGAACGGAGAATTAGTCGGCGAACACTCGTGGAACGAGTCCTCTTTGATGTACCTACAGGTTTTTGCCGGGCTGAGCGTCGATTTTTATCTATTTCAGGTCCTATACTGTCTTTGAGGCTGAGTTTTCGATCATATTACTGATTGGTTTTCCTGTTAGATGAGTGATTGGCAGAGGTTATCTCTACAGACAGAAGTCAGACCAATAGTCTGACTTCTGTTTGTAACACGCGCATATAAGTCAAAACCCGTTTAATAAAATGAAAGCTACAGTAACTACTCTTAAATTAATTTTTAAGAAATGATAGATTTTAACCCCCGACGCAGAAACGACATTTAAGTTTTAGACGATAAGGTTGACGTGTGAGCATGTGCAAGTTACAATCGGTTCATCCGCATCGTAGGTCCCACACGGATGTACCGATTGTAACTTTTTTTTGTTTATAATGTTTCAATTATATTAAAATAAACAAGAAACAGATATGTTATATCTGCGCGTAAAGTGAGACACAAATCTGTCCTAATTAGGGTACCTTGTGACATAGCTATCTAATTCACTTGCGTGCTTTTTCGCTTCTTTTGTTTCGTATGTCAGTAAAGTGTCAAAAATTGCAGGGCACATATTTAAAACGCAAATTTACTATGGAGTTAGCATTACTATAATTTATATATTTATTAATTTAATAAACTGTACCTTCACGGCGATGGTGTCGTCTTGCAGGAAGTAAAGAAGCTTGTATGGGCGCAGTTCACCGTTTTCTGATTGACGATCGTCCCATACCACATTGAACCTAAACCAAACAGATCATATTACTTATACACAGATATTTTATCTATATTATTATCTCATACACATGTCGAACAGATACAATAAATTGAATGAAGTTCCTCAACCACTGTTACGTCAAATTAAAATAGGCTGGATGGAAATGATTCATTGATGTGGTGTTGGCACAGAAATCAGCACTGATCCCTGCTTTCCAAAAGCTTAAATAAAAACTTAGTCCACCCATCTTCATTAGGTTAAATAAAGTATCAGCTTTTCATCTGCGACTCCTACCGCGAAAAAGTTTATCGCGTAAAAATACTACATCCTTGCAGCCCCAATAAAATGTCCTTTCTTAAGCTCTAGGACGATGTGTCTAAAAAAAACGCTGTTCGGCAAACCACAGACAAAGTAACTTTCGCATTTATAGTGAGTAAGGATACAATGTCAATTCTTAGAGCAATAAATGGGACTACCGTCTTTAAAAATAAATAAATAAAGGTGAATAAATAATTTAAAAGGCGGCTATACACGTGCGGGGTCGCCCCGGTACGTAGACAATCTAATCGGGTGCATTAGTCCGGTCGGTGCCGATGAAGTACGTGAGCTGCTTTTGAATTAACTCGATTAGATGCCAGATCTATGTGCACCGTACAACGTCTTGATTCCTTTGTATCTTTTGTTAGATACACCTGGATAATAGACGAAATAGAAGATTTTTTTTTATAATTTTGGTTAAAACCCAATAGACCTCAAACTCGATGGTTGATAACTATGCTGTTGGCTCCGGCCTTGACAACTCTACCCATGGAATGGAACAAAATAATTATATAGACTTGGTTCCGGCCGCAATACCTTAGAAACAACTAAGACTTGGCTGTACTTATGGGCTAGATCCCTTTGCCTTTCCCTGGTGGGATAAATTGGATAAAATAAAACTATGCTGTTAATATCAGCACCTAATTTCAACGAGTAAAACGCTTTTGGTATTGTGTGCGCTTAATTATTTTAGATTTCCTTGCATCTATTTTTTTTATTATCATGACAGTTGATATTTTACCATTACTTACTTGCTTACTGCTTAGCATGCAAGTCAGAAAGAGTTTATTTTGAGTTTCAGAGATTTTAACATTTCAGCTTTTTATTGTGTAGGTAGCAACTTTGTTAATATACGAGAAATGTTTTTATTATAATGCGAATAAACGAACGTTTTATGTTCATTCATATTTTTACAACTTTATTTTATCTGTCGGAGCGATCTCATTTAAATACATATAGCATACAAAAAAATTATGGGCGCAAACCTATGGCCGAAGCTGTTAATATGCAACCCGCGACCGCACAGAGGAATTCTAATATACGGATAATGTTTTGGTACACGATCATGAGAAAAGGCTTGCTTTTATTGCCAATTTCTAGGTCGTACTTTATGTTGCTACTTGCTAAGATACCTACTGTCGAAGCTTGTAATCGTTACATGGTTAAACCGTATCATAACTGTAATTACTTAGTACTTATAGTCTTGTATCAACGAGTATGTCGGAAATATTGTATCTAAAGTCGACTGGCTTGATTGTCCGACAACTATGATAAATACTTGCTTGTGTGATGGATGGACCATTTGAATATTCCAATATCAAAATTATGTTTCAGCTTAGTACATTTATCCAAATATGTACAATGTTGATATCTCCTAATTACTAGGTCAAAAGCAGTTCATGAAACATTGGAATCCAAAAGCACCAGTCCTTCATTAAAGAAATTGTTATTTACGACACACTTCGAATAAAAAATCTTCAATGTATAATATCGGTTCATGTTTATGAGTCATAAAAGTCGGCCGGAGACGAATCGCGACTGCTGGAGGAAACTTTACTTATAACTCACCGTTATAATGATTCCTTCTGCGTATCGAGGGGGGAAATTGCAAGGAAAATTGTGGACCAAATTCAAGAAACGTGGCGCTATCTGACGCAGCGACTTGACTCTCGGGACGTTCATTATCGGGGACCGTTTCATAATGAATTCAGATATATATTATTGCAGGCGTTTAATGTTTAACTTTGATGTTTATTTAACACTTAACACCATACGTTCGCTATTTATTAATATCTATTTATGGTAATATCCTGTATCATAATAATAAAATAATTATGGTTATAAATAATTCATACAGTAATTATACTCATACGTGCACAAAAGTATGTCTTCCTTCATTGGTTTACCGACAATTTCCTTCAACTTACTACAGTTAAAGCGTTTGCAATTAAGGTTTGTGTAGAAATCAACAAAAAATGGTTTGACAGGCAGCCAAACTGACAGACAGACGCAAACACAATGGTTTCCGTTTTCCTTTTAGGAGCCGGAACCTCAAAAAAGATAAACGGAAAAGATACCAAACAGAATGTTTGATAACAACTGTCTAAAAATAAAAAAAAGGTTAATCATTATTTCCAAGGGTCTTTTCTCTTTATTATTTTTTGAATCAAGCAAAAGGGTTCTGATACTTTCTTGATACGGCGCCCTGAGCGAGGCGGTGCGCTGCGAAAAGGCGTAATTAAACGTAGCAATTAACAAAAGCGTAATTCTGGGAGACGGCTACCATAGAAGAAGTAACTTAACAGAAAAGTCAAAACCTACCAATGATTTGGCATGCGATCCCTCCTGCAAGTGCACATACACTTTCAGGTGGGATCGCCATTCGGGATTTAAATTAAAATTATTATCAGAAATTAACTATGAGTAAACTAGCTTTTCGCTAGTGACACCGTCCGCTTGATGCCGTTTGTGGTGTAAAACATTAAGTGGTCGTAATATTATGAAACCTTTTTTCAAATTCATTACTTTTGGCAACAGACAGACAAAGGCAACATTTATTATTAGCATGGCTAGTATATACTCGCTTTATCGCATCATATGCCATTCTTGCTGGGGAAGAAGACCAGAACTAAACCGATAATTTATAAAATAACCTACCTAATTTATTAGACAATTTTGTTCATGTCCTGTAGGGCTACCATGAGTTTAAAACTTACGCACTCGATATCGCCTACGTAAATATGTCTATGAAAAACTTGTACAGCGCCGCTGGTGGTTACGCGAAGAACTAAAATCGGCCGTATGAAAAAAACAACACGATAGGTTTTTAACGTAGGTACGTATGTTTTCGATAGCCAACTCATGGTAGGACCTCTGGTAACTAAAAGCACCAACTCAAGAACACACGAGAGTAACTCGTGTATAAACAGTAGAAATTCTCCCTCTGTATTTATCAATTCTCGATACTGTCCAGTTCGCACCCTTTGTGCGTCCAGATATTATTATTTAATCTATGCCAACGTCCGCAGGCGGAATTGAGAGCCATTGTGGTGCGCTAAACGTGTCTACAAAATTAATTTATTGCTGGGCACGCGGCATCTTCGAGCTGACAACTTTACAATCACTTGTGCCACTTGACGTTAATTTTGGATGCGGATAACTTTGCCTCGTGGGTAGTATAGATAAGTAATGTCGCGTGGGCAGTGATGGCTATGACGGCGTTAATGGATATGGCCTATATAAACCGTTTGGTTTTAGGAAGGATTACATTATACTGGGTCAAGTACAATGAAAAGTAATATTTTTTTTTTCAAAAGGAAGGTTCATAATTAATTAAACAATAATTTGATTATTTTTTCTGTTGAATGATACAGAACCAAATAGCTCTTTCGTACATACAGGAACTTCTTATTTTTTATTGCCAACATAATGTTGAAGTTTAACCCAAGTACACGTATTTAGAGCCTCTATAAGGCTCTTGTAATAACTTCTTACGTTAAACATTCGATTTGCACAACCAGAGGCTTAATTATTAAATCTCAGAATCGTTTGCACTGGAAAGAACGTTAGAATTTAATGTTAGTCACACTAAAGTTCACAATGCCACATCGCTCAAGCCTATCATAGCATAAGAGCTTACGGTAGCGTAACAAACGACATTGATAAATAAAATTTTATTTTTAAAAGTACCGCAATTGTAACTTTATGGCAAATATGTAACTGTTTAACATTTATATTTACAATATGTTTTGTTTTATTATTTGAGTTTGATATAATATTCTCACTATCCCTTACAGAACACCTGCTGACCAGTAGTTCAGTCTACCAACTGGAGACTGGAGAACTGGAGACTTAGTGGTCGTTTTCCCGAAGCAGAACGACTTAGCTTTAGTAGTAGTAGACCTTGCTTATCTGTGGTAGTACTATCTCATGCTATAGAGGAAGATCCCAGAGCCGCCAGACATCACTTATTTTCTAATGGACAAAATATATACGATTGAGTAGTGGTGGGGTGTACTATCATCATATGACTAGTTGCTACCTTGACCAGACGGCCATTTTTCAGATATCAACCAATCAAGGTACATAGAAACACTGCTCACCTCACTTAAATTCTGATGGCTGATTTTAACATATATTTCACACAATATCATTAAAAATCAGGTTTTATTACTCCCAGACACATGCGGTCGGCGGTTTTACCTTACAGACGCTTTAAAGCTAGGAAAAAAATTTTACTTTTACTTAATTTTACTTATTTTGTGATGCTTGATTTTTATATATGTTATTCAAACAACTATTTTAAAACGTTTTGCAAACGGACAGACCGATCCAAGGGGCCAAACATTCACCAGGCCCAACTGTTTTAGATTTTTTTTTAAAATTGAATATAGTTAAGTTTTTCTAATAAAATAGTTTGTAAGGTACAATTCTATAATTATTGCGGTCAGATGAGCACTTTTTAGTTGTTTGAATAACATATATAAAAATCAAGCATCAGAAAATAAGTAAAAGTAAAATTTTTTTCATAGCTTTAAAGCGTCTGTAAGGTAAAACCGCCGACCGCATGTGTCTGGGAGTAATAAATCCTGATTTTTAATGGTATTGTGTGAAATATATGTTAAAATCAGCCATCAGAATTTAAGTGAGGTGAGCAGTGTTTCTATGTACCTTGATTGGTTGATATCTGAAAAATGGCCGTCTGGTCAAGGTAGCAACTAGTCATATGATGATAGTACACCCCACCACTACTCAATCGTATATATTTTGTCCATTAGAAAATAAGTGATGTCTGGCAGCTCTGGGATCTTGGACCACTAGTTTTTTCTTGAAAAATATAAATATTTTTTAAATTTTTCAAAAAAAGAATCAGCCTACTCGAAAGCGTGAAAAATGATAGTTCTATTGACTGATGTGACGTAATCAGGTACTGCATGAAATTGATGATTAATGCTAAAGATGCTCTACGCCCTTAGATTTAAAAAATCCCTTTTTAAAACCGGTATTTATTGATCGGAATAAATAATACAGCACAAATCTATTTTACTACTAAGATAGAATCATTTTACTGCGGGAAAACACTTAGATAGAAACATTTCACGGTGTATAACCAGAGGGCCTACCATGAGTTGGCTATCGTAAACTTACGTACGTTAAAAACCTATCGAGTTGTTTTTTTCATATGGCCGATTGTAGTTCTTCGCGTAACCACCAGGCGGCGCTGTACATGTTTTTCATAGACATATTTACGTAGGCGATATCGAGCGCGTAAGTTTTAAACTCATGGTAGCCCCCCAGAACATACGGAAACTTTACTCTCAATGCCATATCCCGTTTGAACACAGCCTGGAACTATTGGCAGACACACAGGCGCTAGGGAGCTCGCTCGGCTCTGTCAGTCTTACCTGTCTGATTAGATTTGTAAACCCGATTTAATTATCTGCATTCGGAGGTGAGCGGACTATGATGCAGTTACTGCCGGGTGCACCGTTGCCGGTAATGAGGTTACCCGACATTTAAAGCCGCATTTGCATATTGTGAATTGTGGTGAACCCCCGGGATCTATTTGGCAACGTTTATTGTACCGACTAAGGCTTTGTCACTAAGATGTAAATTGTGTTATTCAAATTTATGGAGGCTGGTAGGATCAAATGATGAAACAGGATCAAATTGGTTTGGTTGGCCACCTTGATCAATCTATGTTGAAGAAACTAATTGTCTTGAGGTTGAGTTTTCAAAAGTCGTTGCAGGCAAATACATTTTTTCAAGAATATTTTTCATAACTGTTATACTTTTCAGTCAATAAAATTATATTAGCTCTACCTACCAACTTCAACGTAGGTACATAAGAACATACAAGTAGGTACTTTCAATATTTGACAATCCCAATCCCGTTGGGACATTGTTTGTTCGTCTATATAAATAATATTATATTTGCGTAATAAGCAGATACAATGTCGTGTCCTGAATGAAAAGCACGGAGAATGCTATTGTCTCCAACATTCCTGTTCACAAATCGCTTCACACGTGCGTAAATCACACACGGACTGTTTATAATTAACGTGTTCAACGAAAGTTCATGAACTCGTTATGAACATTTATACGGATCAAACAATTTATCTTTAGCTCGGCAGCGAAGGGAAACTTAGTATTAAGTAATTTGTTTTAGATATGACTTAATTTGTTGTCGTCTTTATATCTAGGTACTTATTAACGAGTGAATTTAAATTATATTTTTAGAAAATGCTCAGTTTGTAGATAGCTTTTTATTTGCTTCTTTATGTTCACCAAGATTGCATCACACACAGAGTTCGGTAGAGTTCAGATCATTATGTTTGCCGGGTCATATCTTTGTACCATAGGCGCATCATGATGATGGAACTATAGTGGGTTTGTTAAGACTTGTCTTATTTTGTAAACAAATACTTATACTTGTATTATACTTACGCAAGAACCTTCCCGTCGTATTGTAAAAATCGCAGGAGCTGGTCGTCGTGACTCTTAGCCTTCTTGGGCGGGTGGACGCTCTTCCACCGCTCCTTTGTGGTGTACGCGTCTACCGGCAGATCCTCGTCCTTGGCCAGCTCCATCCCTTGCGATTCCAGCCATTCCTGAAACAAAATTTAAAAAGTGTTTGAGATGTAGGATCTTGTTATGAAGCTAGAAATTTTAAAAGATGATTAATTTTATAAATTTTGCAATTCTAAATTTCGGCAGCCTTTTAGTTTAGAGACTAGACTTAGACTTTAAAAAGGTAAATTAAAATAAATTCAAAAAGTTATGTTTAAAACCTGACTCAATGTCATGGAGATCATTTAATTTCAAACGTTTACGGCATTTTGAACTAAGGAAAGTTTAACTTTACCTAAATAAGACTTTCATTTGACAAGCTTTGTAAGTATTTGATATTTCCATAATTATTATCTACCTAACCCTATACAGTTGCTAGTCTTCCATTATAACTACTCGTTCGTACATTAGGACCTACCACATTTAATTCTAAGTAAGTACTAAGTCAGTATATGGATGAATCATAATTGAAACACGTATATTAAATACTATGACATCATATCAATAAAAGTAGCAATACACGAGTGCTAGGCACGTACCTAAAGGATGGTTTACGCATTTTCGACTCATCTGCCAGCCGCCTTCGTGGCGCAATCGGTTAGCGCGTTCGGCTGTTAACCGAAAGGTTGGTGGTTCGAGTCCACCCGGGGGCGTTTCTTTTGAAGATTTTTCCACAATAATAATAAGATTTATGTACAATATTTTTTTTAAATATCGTACAACTAATGAACACTTTTAGCGGTGTATTTATCTCGATCACGATTACAAGTTTAATTATTTTTGTTGCTGACTATACCTGTGAGCTAAAATGGTTTACGTTATTTCGAAAAGAGCTGTACCAATTTAAAACAAGTTGCGAAATGAGGCACTTTGTTAACATTTTACTCAGCTAGAAAATACTGAATTAATTTAATCCATTTGAGTTAGAGATTTGGGTGGACGTATGTCACAACACAACAAACCCTTTAGCGCTAATCTCTTCACCTGTCTTGCCGAACCGAAGTAAGGCACATTAAAAGGAGATTTAATTTTGCTTACAAAAGTTGTTATTCTCATGGTTGTGTAATTGGCTCTGACTGGTACAAATAATCGTGAGCTTGTTTCCTGCCGTTATTCCCGCCGCAATGTCGCATTTCCTCGATATGGCCGAGTAAATTGCGGAGGCGCGCATTGAGCAACGCGACTCTCGGGTTAGACGAATGTCCAATAGTCTAGTTCCCTTATAGTGGTGCCTTAAGCGAGTGAAATAATTAATATTTATTCAGTTATCTATGCATTTTGTTATTGAATACATTGCTGTTGTTGAGTACAAACAAATCTGTTATTGAGTAGTCTTAACATAGATAAAATTACATTATACCTTGTCTGAATTAGTTTATTACATGTAGTTTTTACTTTAATATACCTACTATAGCTTAAAATTTTTTGTGAAATAAGTATGATAAAATAACAATATCACATCGTAAGGCAATAATATCTAATCGCACTACGTTATTTCATGGGACTTAAATTTATTGAAACATAAAAATATAGGTATCTATTTGTTTGTTAAGTCAGAGAATTGGTAGGGTTCTGCAGTAAGCTACAGATTTCAGGTTTTAAATTTCCAATCTAGCGGACACAGGTAAACCTTATGGACGAGAGCCGCAGGATTACACCCCGGACAATGATTGCGTGTAAATTGGAGCAGGCGCCCGCAGCCATTGTGTTACTCGACGGCTATCCTGCTCATACCACGTGGAACAGAGCGGGATAGGCATACATTCGGAATATTGTCTCGGCTGCGCGCTGACACGAAGCGCACATCACTTGTGTGTTGGCCACTTTGTGTGCACTTAGGTAGTATCTGGCTATTTCCCCCAGTTGTATTGGATTTAATAATACCGAGCAAACGCAATTGGGGTAGACCACTGTAGTCTCCATGCAGTTAGATGCAATTATTGAACCAAATCAATAAGTATTTTATCGAAATATTCTTCTTACTCAATCAATTTGAAATAAAATATGGAAGTTAAAAATCGTGACCGTGAATAAGTAACCCGTACCGTTAGATGATGATGCAAGACAACCGCATCGTCTAACGTGAGGTTAATCACGAACGGCCAGCGAACAACTTCACGGCAATCATTGACATTGACAATGAAACTCGAAGCCCGACGACGCCGGCCCGACAACAAGCGACGAGCGTCATTAAGTGTAGACACACTGCGCCGACAACATGGACCTGTCATCGCCCGTAGTACAATCGTACATCGTGTACTCTGCCATATTGGCTCTCAAGCTCCTCGCTGTGGGGACCCTGACGTCGATCACACGCATCGCCCGCGGCTCCTTCGCGAACCCCGAGGACGCTAAGGCCGGCAAAGGAAAGGTGAAGTTGGACGACCCCGCGGTTGAGCGCACGCGCCGCGCGCACCTCAACGACTTGGAGAACATTCCGGCCTTTTGGATTTTGGGGGCATTGTACGTGACCACCAACCCGGCCGGCGCCTGGGCCGTGCTCTTGTTCCGGACCTACACCGTCTGCCGCATCATCCACACCATAGTGTACGCCATCATCCCCATGCCCCAGCCGACCAGAGCCCTCGCCTACGCGATCCCTTACGCCATAAACCTGTACATGGGTGCCAACGTCGTGTTATACTACATTACAGCATTGTGATAAACTATTTGTGATTTATCTTGTCAGCTTGTTTATGATAGGTATAAAATATGGAAGTGAATGGAGGTTATTCATGACATAAGTGGTTAATGTTATTGTTATTGTTTCGACGTTTATGGATCAAACTTTATAATAAAGGTTTTTATTAAAGACTTCAATATTTTTTTGTCCAGTCATTCATGTTACATGTCAGACTGACTATAAATTTAACATTATCACGCAAACTCTTAACTTAAAATTATTGTTAAGTAGGCAATGACTAAACCATTACACTGTCGAAGTACTTAAGTTATTTTTTTATTTTATCTTATTATCTATAGGTACCTAAATACTTTACCCACACTATCTACCAAGATACCAAAATCTGATCGTTATACAAACACTTTAGCTAATCGATGTCAAGTGTACCGTTATATAAATACCTATCGATGTTAAAACAATCTTCATACTTGTCTAAACACTTCCACTGTGTGGCAATCAAAAATTATATTAGCCCCATCGGCTGTCCAAAGTACAAGTACAGTTACACACAACACTTATTTAACGGAAATATGCATACAATGTATCCAAGTAACAGTATTCGTGAGTGCGTTGCACTCATCACGCTTTATTAATTTACTTAATGGGTGTAAATATGCTTACTTATAAACATTTTTACAACATTGAGTGACAGCGAGATAGTCTAAACCTAGTTTTAAGTTTTCTTGACCGTTACAGGGGTTTAGAGAGTGTAAGAGAATATTTAATAAGGTCATAATTTTTATGTATAGATCTACTGGCGCTTAATTATTATTACCACATATTGTGGCGGCTCCCATTGTATAGGGTAATAATAAATAAATAAATAATAGAACCCACGACTCTTGGAATCGTAGGTAGTAAACCTGGGTCACTAACCACTGATCCACCGAGCCAGTCAATAATAATTTAACAAAGGAAAAAAACATCGAATCATCATCGATTAATTTTGATGAAAACCGCCTTGTATACGCCTATTGTATTCGATATTCATTAAACATTCTTAACCGCTGTTAGTGCAGAAACAAAATGTTAATGATGACGTTCAATAGTATTGTTATTTTATATTTAGGTATATTTCTATGAAGCGGTGTTAAAATAGCATCCGTTAGAATGGATCTATGATTATGATTATCAAAGCATGTGAGCATTTTTCTTCGCTCTAAGAAAATCTTAGAGCAGGCGCGGGTATTATTTCTGTAGGGGAGACTGAGGAGTCTTGATCCCTTGAGAGTCTTGATCCCCAGCTGACAAATCAAAAACTATTATATTGGCAATATAAGTCATTGTTGAGTGTGGTGAATAAAAAAAGTAAATTTTAGATTTTAAACAACGTCAGCGCAGTGCAGCCATTCTGTCCTCGTGTGTCTGTCTGTGTGCGTTTGTTACGGAAAGATTTTCATTTGATTTTTTAAAAATAATAAATGAATAATTCGCTGATTATGTGTCAAAATAATTGAAAGTAATTTATTAAGGTTTCCATTTACATGCATTTATTTTGATTAAAGTTTTATCTTGAAATATATATTTTTTTAAAAGAGCACTTCCTGGTAGGTACCCTCTTGGTTCTACAAAGAGGTACCCTTGATCACGGCAAGATGGGGTACACTTAATCCTTGTATATCCTTACATAAATGTAAAGAAAATTAATGTATTAAGTACCGAAGTTATTTAAGTATAATTTATACCAGAGTGATTTTCAAATGTTGCTAATGTAAGTCTAACCTTTAGGTGCTGGATATATAGATACTGAGACATTAGATATTACGAAACACTTCAGCTAAAACTGTTACTGTAGAACTTACATTTGAGATTGACACTTTATAACAACACTCTAAAATGAATACTTAAGGTATACAAAGCAAATTTTTTTATAAATAATGTTACCTGTTACTGGGATTAAATCTCTTAGCATAGGGGACACTTGTTCCTAAAAATATTCAGAGACATAAGAAAAAAAATAATCACGTTATAATTAAAAAAAATATCCAATATTAGGAACAGTTGACTAACTAAGTATATACATGTATTTATTATTTTAATAGAACAAGAATTTAAAAAATAAAAACGTGAAAGCAGAATGGTGATTAAAACTCTCCAGTTTCCCTTACTGATGCTTAACGAAGACAACGGAACTTTAACGGCTTAAACTTGTTTTTATTTGTTACCTACATACGTACGTTATCATCACATTTCAAGTTTCAACGTTATTGAAATAGGTATTCAAAATATGTTAATTCATTGGCTATGACTTTGACCATGATGCAATAATTACGAAATTAAAGGTTTGTGCCAAATCCTGTTTACTAATATAAATTAAACCAAACATATTGCTTTAAATTTATATTATAATTTTTTTTTGAAATAGGATATTATAATTTTTTTTAGGAATTGGATTCTTAAATGACTTTATTTGTACAAAATTTTGTCATACTTACAAGTTTAATAAATGTTCATTTTTCTTCCACCTGTAAAATTGACTAAAAAGGAGTTACGCATTTATGATTAAAATATTTACGAAGTATCACCATACCTCGTTATAAGTACATTAGCGGATTCCCTTGTATTCTATACCTACTTATATTTTGTAAAGCTGAAGAGTTTGTTTGTTAGAACACGCTAATCTCCTGAACTACTGGTTCGAAATAATTTTTTTTTTTTTTGGATAGACTATTTATCGAGGATTAGGATTCATATAACATGTTATCAATAAAATTATATTGATTTTTGATTTCATTGATTTGAACATCACGGAGCGACCGATAGGAGCAAAGAAACTATGGAAAATGTATAAATAACATGATAAACGCGGACAATGTAGCTGGCATCACTTGACTAGTTAGTAGATGATATTCGAGAATAATGACGATAATTTTTCTTTATTGAAAATTTATGTTTATTTACCTTAAAATAGGTAAATAGGTGATAATTATTAACGTCACCTGTTCAAAAGGAACTGGTGACGTTAATAATTATCACCTATTTACCTCAATTATTATAATATCACCATTTATTAGGTACGACAATTTGATTTCGAAACCTTTAGTACCTTTAAGAATCGGAAATATGTATTAATAGTAATGATGAAATTACAAATTATGTAACAGCTGTAGGTACCTATCTATATTTCATAATAATACCAAACTACTAAGGGCCCCCACGACTTCGACCGCTTGAAAATGGTTTAGGCAGCAATGATTAATTAAAAGGCTATCTACCTTGTATGATTATCTATTTATTAGTGAAAGTATCGTATAAATTGGTCGCAACACACAGACAGACAGACGATTTTTTTTTTAAATTACACTTTGGTTATGGGTACTTACTCGATTTAGAATCATACTCATTAAGTAAAATATTACAAACAGACACTCCATTTTATTTAGTTGTATAGATTTGTGGATTTCCTGCTAATATCTCAAAAACCTAAAATTAGTAAACTAGGTAGGTATCACAATCATCATTAATTTTGGTATTCAACAGAAATGCAACATCATGACGACTCTACAGAAGGATAATCTTAGTGTGTAGGTAGGCAATCTACACATTTATGGTGTTTGATTTGGGAGCTTATCGTCTTGCGCTAAAGTTCAATTCTGGACAACACATATTTAAAGTGCGAAAGATAAATGTCTGTAGGCTAAATGATAACAGTTAGTATCAACGTTCCTTTCTACGTGCTGCAAACGTGACTGTGTACCTAGTTTGTCTATTCATATCTATAGCGGTGTACGCTCGGCCGTAAAACGGAACACGATATTAGTAATCAAACAAGAATACAAGTCAACAACAAGCTTCGACAGTCCACACTACTTATTTATTCCTCGCGACGCGACGTAGCGGCGGACTTAAAAAACTTGTTATTGTGGAAACTACGCAAAACCATGGCAAGCATATCTTTGGAGAACCCAGCGTTGCAGTCATACATCTTTTATTCGGCTGTGTTAGCTCTGAAGCTGCTAGCAGTGGCGATACTGACGGGCGTACAGAGATTTAAGAAGAATGTGTTCGCGAATCCCGAGGATGCGGCAAGGAAAGGCGCTAAGGTGAAGCTGGACGATCCTGACGTGGAGAGAATGAGGCGAGCGCATCTCAACGACCTAGAGAACATTCCGCCGTTTTGGATCCTAGGCGCTTTGTACTTGACTACAGGGCCGACTGCCTTCTGGGCTACTATCCTGTTTAGGGTGTTCGCCATTAGTAGGATCATCCACACGTACGTGTATGCTGTGAAGCAGTCGCAGCCAGCTCGCGGCATCTCGCATTTGGTGTCGTACTTCATCAACATTTACTTGGGGGTGCAAGTCGTGCTACACTACTCTTCGGCGTTGTAAGATGACACAGTGTGCGGTAAAGCTATTAAATAGTACAGTGTTTTTTTAATGTAAATTTAGTGATTGTAATGAATAAAATTACGTATTATAAAACATATACAATTTTGTTTTCATTATCAATGATTTTTATACAACAAAAATAGGGTACCAATATATTATACCACGTTAGATAACAATTATTATTTATTATCAATGTAGTAATACTGGCAAGCACCAATTTTTTTCCTAAGCAATTTACTCAATGATATTATTTTAAAATTAATCCAACCAAAGTTAAGCAACATAAAAACGACAATCACACTATTTGTTAGGAAGTAAATGATTGTAATGTGTTTATCTCAGATTGCAAATAGATCAAATAGATACTATTATTTTACGATATTTGATTTTACTTATTAAACGCACGTCAACGGCCGGCGCGCTGTTGCGGTACCACGAGTTGGCTATCGAAAAGTTACGTAAATTCGTTTAAAACCTATCGAGTTGTTTTTTTCATACGACCGATTTTAGTTCTTAGCGTAACCACCAGGGGCGCTGTACAAGTTTTTAGACATATTTACGTAGGCGATATCGAGTCCGTAACTTTTAAACTCATGGTAGCGCTACTGGTAAAAGGCTCTTATTGTGATAAGAACTTTTAATCTCACACGCTCTTCTGAAAACACCTTTATAAATATTTATTTCCGTGTCCAGCAGACCATTCTGAAGGAAATTCCTAACAGCGATGAGATCGCAAGAAATCAAGACTTTATTACGCGTATCATGATGATTCTTTTTGTGTAACACTGACGCATATTGATTGTGTTCGGATTTATACTCGTAATACCTAGTTCAATCTTACTGAGGTAGGATTTCAGGTTATTTTCTTTGCCCTGCCAAGTCTGAAAGCAAAACGCAGTAGTTTCCCCTTCTATGGACTAGTTCCCACTAGGAAAGGTGGAATAATTTAGGTTTTTGTCAAATTAAAATTGACAAAAAATGTCTAGTCTCTGGCCATATGAAACCGATGACGACGTATTGAATCTTATAGAAATTCCGTGACCAAGAAAAATATCGGTCCATTTAATTTCAAACATAATTTGTTAATACACATTTGCACACAATACCTTGCATCATCCAGTTAAATTAATTACGGGACGAGTTGAATCAAACCTCATTGGTGACGTAACGATTTCCCAACGGCTAACTATGTAATGAAGTCTTGATACCATCAGTTCATGGTTATCCGATAATTGAGTGCAAAGTCTATAAAGCCGTGTTTTAGTTTATAGGCGGGCAGTGGGGCCGTAACGCGACCATCCTGTCCCGGGCAGTAAACACATTTCTTTAAGCCCAACGACCTCCCTTTCGGCTTTATTCTAAAAGCCATTCAGCGGTTTACGGCTGCTATTCGTTCCACATTATTGCTTTGTTATTGCTAAGAATCGCATTTTCGAGTTCGAACCAAACTTTAGATGTGTGTTCCTAAATCTACCGACTTCAATTTCAGTCTATCAAGAATGGTATTTTATGTTTAGGGCGATTTGTATTATTCAAGGTTATGATGTAACAGGAAATGCATATAGGTATAGTATAGATATCAAGTAATATCAAGTTTCAAGTATCAATTACCCCTTCGAGCAATTATTGCGAGTATGAACATACCAATCTATCGGAACTTCAAGAGACATACCTATGTCAATTACCTATTTATTCATTAATATGTTATGGAAACAGATTACAATTATATTATTATCATGGTCATAAATATATATACCTTTGTACCATATAGGAAAACATAATTGGAAACTACTAATGCATCAAACAGCTGATAGCCATAATCACTAACAACAATTACCTGCCAGATTGTGAAATCACAGATCGTGAAAAGCTCCTATAACTGTAAGGGAACAAGCATTTGGAAAATGACGTCATTAGCTTTGGCACTTTATGCCTCTGAAAAACGTGAGTGCTCAATAGGTGACGTCACTCAAATTGAGCCCCGCCACGCCAGTCTGAACGAATGATTATACAGCAGTTCTATCTGTCAGGCGCCACCTGCCGGTGATTGATGGCACCCGGCGATTTGGAACAACTTATCTGAGCTGAGCTTGGTACGGCTGCGAAGTACTTAGGCAGATCTAAGGTGGCATTTATGATTTAAAGTTCTGTACAAAGGTATCGGTTGTACAAAACAAGATGCCATTATTTATATTACCTACCTACTTTTACATTTCAATTGTCTTTTCGTTCGTGTGGTTCGGTGTTTTCGGTAGTATAATATTACTTAGAGACTAAGATTCTTTATTAGGTACGCTATTGAACATAATACTTAACCATTTTAACCTAAATTGAGGCGACAGGGGAAGCCCAAGAAAGATCTTCCATGACGAAATAGGTAAAATTCCCAGCAGCACGCATGAAGAGATTAATGGATGTGGAAGAAGTGATAGTAGGTATGTTACCTAAATCACATATTAGGGGAGAGGGGGGCAGTTTTGAACATTTTTAAAACTTTGTCCTATATCTTAAAATTCTTTAGTTTTATATCGTTTTATAGTTTCGCAATGCTTAACCCGACCATTATGCCATAAAATTTCAGTATCATATGAAGAAGAATATTTAAGATATAGCCGTAATATCAATTATAATAGCAGTAGTCAACTGTTCAAATCTGCCCCACTCCTGGGGCAGCTTTGAATTCATATGGGGCATGTTGTTTATTGTATCAAAATGTTACTACATATTTAAATTGTTGAACACCTACCGCTATCTAGTGAGTGTTATAAGAACTAAACTATGACTGTCATTTTATAGTCTGTGGAATCTGTCTCGGATGTGTGTTCTTTTGAATAAACTTCACTTGTCTTTGTAACCGCCAAAACTGCGTTTCATTATAGGTTATGGGCCCAGCAAAGTTTAAGTTTTAATCCGGTTATCAGTGAAGCCAGTATAGTTAAAGTGAACTAAAAACAGTGTATAAACAGTTATTAGATCAATTAAGTGATAGTTTGCAAGAATGTCGTCCAATTATCTTGTAAACGTGCCCAAGCTAAAGGGGCGCGAAAACTACACGGAATGGGTGTTCGCAGCAGAGAACTTTCTAATCCTGGAGGATATGCTACATTGCATAAGAACGATTCCTGGGAAGATTTTAGAAACTGCAGATGACACGAAGACTAAGGCGAAACTGATAATGACTATTGATAGTGCGTTGTATGTACATATAAAGGACGTCAGTACAACGTTGCAGCTATGGAACAAGTTGAAGGCATTATTTGACGACTCAGGATTTACAAGAAGAATATCTCTACTAAGAAATTTGATCTCAATACGCCTTGAAAATTGTGTATCCATGCAGACATATGTAACGCAAATAGTTGAAACCGGACAAAAGTTAAGCGGGACAGGATTTAGCATCAGTGACGAGTGGATCGGGTGTCTCTTATTGGCGGGATTATCTGAAAAGTTCATGCCCATGATCATGGCGATCGAGCATTCGGGCATCAAAATCACAACGGACGCCATTAGAACGAAGCTCATGGACATGGCGGAAACGGATGTAAGTTCAAGTCAATTGAATGAACCCAGTGGCGCGTTTGCGAGCAGTGCCCAGAAGTGGCAACATAAGAAAAATGTAAGATTGTCTATGGACAGAGCGCCAATGAGTGACAAGCAAAATGTCAATGTCAACAAACATCATATAAAGTGCTACAGGTGTAAACAGACAGGACATTACAAAAATCAGTGTCCAAACACCGAAAATGACAAAAGAAATACGAAACAATCGCATTACAAACCCACAAATGCGTTCAGTGCTGTATTCTTAAGTGAGAAGTTTCATAAACAAGATTGGTACATTGATTCGGGCGCAAGTATGCATTTGGTTGCTAACGAGGACTGGATCCAGAATAGTAAGCAGCACGAAAAGAAGGACATATATGTTGCTAGTGGCGAGAAACTGCAGGTATCATGCTCCGGCGACGTGAACATTATTACTGTAACAGATCAAAGTGAATTCAAAGTTCAAGTTAAGGATGTATTATGTGTTCCAGGATTGACAACCAACCTGTTGTCAGTGAGCCAGTTGATACGATCTGGTAATCATGTTCAGTTTACGTCAGATAGCTGTGAAGTATATAACCGTAACAATGAATTAGTGGCTACAGCAGTGCTAAGTAATGGTGTGTACAAATTGAGAGTACCTGACAGTATAGTGGTCAATATGACTGTACCAGGAAGTACTTGGCATCGCAGAATGGGTCATCTAAACAGTAAATACCTCAATAAGATGACAAGTGCTGTTGAAGGGATGAATCTCCAAGAAAAAGTTGATCTAGACAAGTCATCATGCAAAGTTTGTTGTGAAGGTAAGCAGTGCCGTCTACCATTCACAAAAGAAGGTTCTAGAAGCAAGGAAATACTTCAGTTAGTTCACACGGATATATGTGGACCTATGGAACAAATGTCGCTTGGTGGTTCTAGATACTTCATTTCTATTTATAGATGACTACAGCCGTATGATATTCATATATTTTGTCAAGCATAAGAGTGAAGCACTTAATTGTTTTGTAGAATTCAAAACTAAAGTTGAAAAGCAAACCAATAAGAAGATAAAGGTATTAAGAAGTGACAATGGGTGTGAATACTGTAACAAAGAATTTGATTCATATCTAAAGAAAGAAGGAATAATTCACCAAAGAAGTAATCCCTATACACCGGAACAAAACGGCTTGTCAGAACGGAATAACCGCACAATAGTAGAAAAAGGTAGATGTTTGCTATTTGATGCTAATATGAGCAAAGAGTTTTGGGCTGAGGCCACAAACACTGCGGTTTATTTACAAAACAGAACTGCACTTCCCACATTAAATGACAAGACTCCTTTTGAAATCTGGACTGGTTGTAAGCCTGATGTAAGCCATCTAAGGATATTTGGAAGTCGAGTTATGGTGCATTTGCCAAAAGAAAAGCGGCAGAAATGGGACAGGAAGTCTGAAATGCACATTCTTGTTGGCTATCCTGAGGACATCAAAGGCTACAGAATATACAACCCAAGGACAAAACGCATCACAACAAGCAGGGATGTTGTTGTCATGGAAGATGAGAAGAGTCCTGAAGTCAGCATACCAATCACAGAAGGTGAAGAAAACTCACATTCAGTGGGGGACACTAGCGTGAATGACAGAAGTTCAGGAAATGATGATACTCTAGTTGAAGAAACATCAAGTGACTCAGATGATGCATATATACCTACCGACTATGAAGACGCCCACAGCTCACCCGAGCTACGAGCAAAAAGTGGCAGAATCAGAAAGAAGCCAGAAAGGTATGGAATGTCGAATATATGTATGCCAGAGGAAGTATTTGATGATGCTAGTGGTCTCACTATTGAAGAAGCTTTGCAAGGTGAAGAAAGAGATCAGTGGTTATTAGCCGTTAAAGAAGAACTTCAGTGTTTTAAGGACAACAATGCGTGGGAAGTAGTAGATGTGCCAAAAGATCATAAGACTATAGTGAAGTGTAAGTGGGTGTTACGAAAGAAGATGGACAATGACAATAATGTGCGTTACCGCGCGCGTTTGGTTGCGAAAGGGTTTATGCAGAAGAAAAATGTGGACTATACAGAGACTTTTTCGCCAGTTGTTAGGCATTCAACCTTGAGATTGTTGTTCGCATTATCTGTTAAACTAAACTTAGATGTCAGCCATCTTGATGTAACTACAGCATTCTTAAACGGGGATCTTGAGGAGACGATTTATATGCAACCACCAGAGTGTTTGCTTAATTCTGAGAATATTAATAAAGTGCTTAAATTGAATAAGGCCATTTATGGTTTGCGACAATCCTCAAGAGCCTGGTATAGGAAAGTTGATGAATGTCTTATAAATATTGGTTATAATCGTTCCAAGTTAGAACCGTGTCTATATACTAAAAATAATAATGATAAAAGGACAATTGTTAGCCTTTACGTAGATGATTTTTTTATATTTACAAATGATATTGCCGAATGTAATAATTTAAAGAAAGTATTAGCTTCTAAATTTAAATTAAAAGACTTAGGCCAGGTAAAGAATTGTTTAGGAATGAATGTTAATATTGATAAAGTTAATAAAACAGTAACACTTAGTCAAAAGAATTATGTCAATCAATTACTAAACAGATTTAATATGGCAGATTGTAAAGTTGCAGATACTCCATTAGAGCCAAAATTAAATGTTAATTTAGATAATAAATGTATTCAAGACTTACCATATCAGCAATTGATTGGTGGACTCATGTATTTGGCAGTATTAACTAGACCAGACATTGCTTTCTCAGTCAGTTTCCTAAGCCAGTTTAATAATTGCTACAATAGTGAAACATGGGCTTATGCTAAACGAATTTTAAAATATCTTAAAAAGACTAAGGATTATGTGCTTAAATATACTAATGAGGGAAATTCAAAATTAACCCTTAACAACCCACAAGTGTCTCGCGGACACATTTTTGCGTTTAAGTTTTGATAAAAACTAAAGTATTTATTTTTATGAATCGGCCTTTTACCTATTTGATCTCCAATGTTTTAAGATTCTAAAAGTGCTTTTAAAATATTTATAACATGTCAGATTTATTGTTTATTTTAAATATACAAAAATAGTACTTCATCAACCCACAAGTGTCCAATAGACACAATAACATTTTGTTTGAGAATGTGAACAAAGATTGTTTTTTATTTATATTAACGTATAATCTTATGATTTCGGGTAGGTCATAACGATTAATATTTTATAGCCATAATAATCTGACACCACTTTTTTGTGTTATAATTGTCGTCTTTGTTTTCGTCTCGCATATCAGTGATTAGACACACAAGACTCCACATAAAAGTCCTCTTATTCAGTATTATTTAGATAAATAGATAAAGGGCAACCAATAAGACATAAACTTCAACTTGAACATGTTTACAGTAACGATGAAAATACTTTTGTGCATACTGATTCGAGATTGAAAAAAATATGACAGAACCAGCAACTGTTAACGGTAATGAAAGACTTATAGCTATAATTCTTGGAGTGAGGGTGATGATTATGATTCATGAGTGTAGGTAGTAGAGTTCAGTATAAAACGAATAGGTACCTAGCAAATTCAAAATATATTTATATTAGATGTTATTATGTAACGCAGTGTAGGACGCCCGCAGGCCAGGTGGAGTGACGATCTGCGCAGGACGGCTGGTAGGAGTTGGATGCTAGTGGCCGCGGAGAGTGAGAAGTGGCGTGCATTTGGGGAGGCCTATGCCCAGCAGTGGACTGTAATGGGCTGATGATGTTTATGATGATGATGAGATGTTATTATATGACTGGAACACACGCAAAATAAAAAGCACAAAAAAAAACTATTTATGCGTGAAATTGCAACAGTATTGGTAACACCTCATACACGGAGACAAAGTAAGGAAAGTCCATCAAGTAAGCACTTAGCAGCCATGAACCATGTAGAAGCTGACCTACTCAATTATCTGAATCTGCTGTGAAAAGGATAAAGCGTTGTTAGTTTACTCTTCGATATTAGCAGCGTTTCTATCAAGTGCTGTGATAAGTGCAATCATACAATGACTACTACAAATTTTGAAAAAATATACAAAATATTTAACTACACAAGTCAAAAATACATTACTGAAGTTCATTCTAATATCTTTTTAATTTAAATAACTAGTTTTTCACTCATCACACCTTGTATTTATCAAATGTGTCTGTTGGACACTACTGGTCAGTTACGTTACAAAAGCTTACTGGGTTGTTAAGGGTTAATAGGATTTGTTGATTCAGATTGGGGAAACAATGTTGTAGACAGAAGGTCTTACACAGGTCTTTGTTTTATGTTAGCAGGGAGTGTAATTTCATGGGAGGCTAAAAAACAAAAAACAGTTGCACTCTCCAGTACTGAGGCGGAGTACATGGGTGTTGCTGAAGCATGTAGAGAAGCAATATATTTAATAAATTTATATAAGGAGATTGTAAATGAGTCATATACCATATGTTTATTTAATGATAACCAAGGTGCAATTAAGATGTCTTTAAGTAATAATAATTTTAATAAAAGAAGCAAGCATATAGATATACGTTATCATTTCTTAAAAGATTGTATTAGTGCTGGTATTGTAGAATTAAAATATTTGGAAACCGCTGAAATGCCAGCAGACCTATTTACAAAAGGTTTAGGTAATGTAAAGCATTATTACTTTATGGAGTTATTAGGTATACAGAAAGTAAAGTCTTAATGTTATTTTGATAAGTGGGGGTGTTGTTTATTGTATCAAAATGTTACTACATATTTAAATTGTTGAACACCTACCGCTATCTAGTGAGTGTTATAAGAACTAAACTATGACTGTCATTTTATAGTCTGTGGAATCTGTCTCGGATGTGTGTTCTTTTGAATAAACTTCACTTGTCTTTGTAACCGCCAAAACTGCGTTTCATTATAGGGCAGTTTTGAACTATCCTTAAAAAATGAAATTTAATGACTTTTTATACTTTTTTTTATTAATTTTATTAAAAGAAAACAAATTAGAAACGATTGAGATCAAGTATCATTGCCACATTAGAAATTAAAAATGATAAAATAGTTCAATATGGTGATTGATGATGATTATGGGGCAGTTTTGAACTATCCTTAAAAAATGGATTTTTAATGACTTTTTATACTTTTTTATATTAATTTTATTAAAAGAAAACAAATTAGAAACGACTGAGATCAAGTATCATTGCCACATTAGAAATTAAAAATGATAAAATATGTACTAGGGAATAACAAACTTCTATTTAAATAATATTAATTAACATACGGAAACAAATAAAATTATTAATTAACATTATGAGGTCAATCAAAGGAAACCCAAAAATAAACGAGATATAAATAAAACTGCAGTCTTCATGTCTCATCAATTTCATTCTCTCTCTTTTTTTTGTAGTTGGGTACCATTATTACCTTTAAATGAAAAAGATACAGATATTTATTCCTATTGAACATTACGCTAACAAATATATTCCATGTTAGAATAAAATAATAAAAAATAATGCATTTTAACAATCTCAGTATTTAAGACTGAAGGTGGGGCAGTTTTAAACAATGTTCAAAACTGCCCCCTTTATTTTGTTCAAAGCTGCCCCAATGGTCCTTGAAAAACAAAAAACGTTTTCCTTCCAAATATTTTTTAAAATTGTTAGTAATATCTGCTTTATTGCGTGATATATGAAACCTTCTGACTAAAAAAGTAAAAAAACACTTCATTTGCCTTGAAATGAATCTCTGAGATCCTTACGCGCGAATTTCAAAAAGTGTAAAATTCAAACTCGTAATAAAAAACTCCTCGTAACTCGTCGGCAAGCTGTCTAATGTGAGCAGTGATAAGTGACAGCTATGCGGGTTAATGTTACCACTACCCAAAAAAAAAAACTACAAAAATTCTTTACATTAAAAAAATACACTTTTTCAAAGGTGCCCCTGTTCAAAGCTGCCCCCCTCTCCCCTAATCAATTACGCTTTAATAATTACAATTGAAATCAAAAATTATTGAAAATTTTATAATTATTCTATGTGCCAAACAAATATTAAAAAAAAAGAAACAATTTAGAAGTTAATAAAAAAAATTATTCGCGTTACAAAACGAATAACTGCTATTTAAGATTCATTATTTGTAAACGCTGTCAAATCTCCCAATAAATAAATTATGTAATAAAATAACTGAACAGGCAGACATTCGGCAACAATTATCTAACGTACGTAATAATCCTCTACGCATCTATGTAATTTTATTGTTTTTAAAGTGTTCGTGACCTAAGAACCTATAAAGAACTTTAAACGAAGATAAAAAAAACAATGTAGGTACGGGGAAAAAAATTAAAAACGTGGTCTGTTCGTTTAGTCAGGTACCTAACTTTAAAATGTTATATGTATTATGTATTATAATTTGTCATATGTACATCACATAGTCGCGTAAGTTATATTAAACATAATTTCGGGAATTGCTAATATTTTTATTAGTTTTGATATATTATCTTCAAACAAAAAAAAATATTATTCTTCACTTCGTTACAAGGGGAGAAACAGGACAATTTTTAAGATTGTATTGAAATATTCCCGCTTCGCGTGGACCTTGACCGACAATGCGCGAAAAAAAACGTAAACACACACATTTGGAGATCACGTCCAGTGTGTGTCTGTGTGCGTGAACGACAGCATCAATCAACCGGCACCATTATTGGCTACAGATAAATAAGGTAAGCAATTTTCCATTATAATATGTCATTCCGATATAATAATATACACTATGATGTGATTAACCAACAGAAAAAGACCGCGAATCATTTGATAAACGTTCGTTCAGGTTAAAAAAAACAAAGCAACGTGTTTTGCTCAACTGAGAGTAAGCGCAATGGCTATATGAGTTGAAAAGAGACAGATGTATGCCATAGAGTGGCCAGTGCGGCAGCGTGTTGACAAATTTAGAATCGGACGTTTCTTATAAACGGTAGCTGTTTTGGAGGGCGCCACTTTCTTTGCGGTGGGTAATGTCATATCGAAAATAATATCTATGTCGTGGCCACATCGTAGAATTGGCCATTTCATGAAATGATTGGCCATTTCATGAAATGGTTGCATTTCATGAAATGGCCAATCACACATTGGCCATATCATGATGTGGCCAGGTCAGATCAATGATAAGAAATCGTTTGACGATTGGGCCAACTAGATGCACTGCCATTTCATGAAACGATCAATCTCAATCGATCATATCGTGGAATTGTTTCGTTGGCTTTACCGGTAGAGTGCCAGAGTTGCCATACCAATTAAGCACTTTGTGCAAATATGCTAAATTTGCACAATGTGCTAAATTTTCTTCCTGTTTAACATATTATTTTATCTTTTATTTTAGAATAGCATATTTTTAGCAAAACATTTTTTTTTATAAAATTAATGTTATTTTTAAAGTAGGTACATTTAATTTTAATTTGGACAAAATTGTCGGAAGTTTGCCTATTTTAGGCAGTAAATACTTATTTGGCAACACTGGTTGTTTTTGTGCAGTTTGTGTAAAAATGGCGGCCCTTGTAAACAAAGACGAATTTTCTCTCAGAAAAAATGCGAATAATTCTTTATTAAACACGGAAGAAAGTTAAATTATTCGTTATATAATTCGATGAAAACGTATTAGAGTATGCAAGGTTCCGAGCAAAATGTGAAATAACCGTGGAGTTTGGAATGTATTTCTAAGGTTAGTAATATTTTACTTACTTCATATTATAATTTTATGCCCTAACTAAATAACGTGTTTTATCAAAATATTTTTTTATTTATCTGTTATTATATTGATTGTCAAAAGACTGATAGCTAATTTAATTTCTTTTTCAGGTTATACAGCAAATAAAGGAGAGTAGGGTGACACGAAAAAGAAATCCATGGACTACTACTGGTTATCGAAATATGATATTATGGAAACTGTCGAAGAGGGAGGAATATCTTATATTCAAGGAAAAAGCGCCGACTATCCTATGATTTTTGTTGTTCATGTGACTTTGTGCGCGGTGCCGTGTTTTAATCGCCTTAATGCACCTTATTATTAATAAATTTGTCTTGCGCTAGCAAGTGACTGTTACCTTGTTTAATTTTTTTATTGTTTACGTGACTTTTATACTGCTTGTACTAAAATACTTGCAAATTTCACTAAATGTACATTTTTTATAACAATAAAAAAATCATTGTTAAAACTAGTTTTGCAAAGAGATTCTCACGCTATTGTCAAGTCTCAGTTTACAATCGTGTATCTAGGAGATGTTGCATGAAAGATTGCTCTTTAAGGGAAGTAAAAATCAAAGTTGAGCAGCTTTTGTCCCCCCTTGACTATGATGAAACAGAAGCACTAATTCCATAAAGATAATCACAAACAAACACAACACACACATACATACACTCACTTACACACACACACACACACACATACACACACACATGAATTCCTACAGCCAAACACACTTCTTGTGCTAATGTAGTATTTCCTTTTGTTTTATTTAATTTCTGTGTATCAAATTGTATATGGTTCCCAAGATACAAGCTAAGCTTAGTTTGGGCAACCCCTGGAAACAATGAGAGCTCTATTTAAAATGTATAAACTATGTTAGATTGTAAGTTTCTTTAAAGTATAATAAACACATTTTTTTTTTTTTTTTTTATTAAATGCATTTAATGATTTTTTTTATTGTTATAAAATTTTAAACCTTTTTATTTTGAAAGTATGTAACAACTAAAAATAAACAAATACGTATCAAAATTGATCCTGGTTTTCATTCAATATTTTATAGTCGCCCTCTTTTTACGATATGGTCAAACGTGGGTGGCCAAATCGTTAAACGTTTATCGTTTAATGATTTGGTCACTATTGATTGGCCACTTCATGAAACGTGAACACTTCATGAAATGGCCAACCATTTCATGAAATGATCAATTCATCGATTTGGCCACGACATCTACAATTGTAATCTAAAAAAACAATTCAAAACTTTTGTACTATTATATCCCAAAATTGTTAATTGACGTGGATACCCAACTGGTATTATATGGTACTTTTCTTTTTTATTAGACAACCTAGTGATCCTAAGTAGTGTTTCATACAATTTATTCCGCGATTGCCCCACGATGTCAATTTTGTATGATACTATGAAACCGAACCCTGCAAGCAGCGTTGTCCTGATAGTTTTATTTTCCTTCAGACATACAAGAATACAAAAATATGAACCACCTTCAAATCCCGACTGGTACCGGTGACTCCTATTCCTAAAATCGTTGTTCTAAATTTATTTTGCACCGACATCAAATACTAAGCATGTTCCTAGCCTACCCTAATAATATTGACGATAATGAAATTAATGTATTTTATATAATTTTTCAAATTTTTTGTTCGTCGGGATTTGAAGGAGGTTCACTTTTAGTTTCATCCTTTATAGTGTAAAATTTCTCCTTACGATGGCCTTATCCGCCATGATTTTTTGCTTTAAACTGTTGCTTAACGATGATTGTTGTCATGGCAAACTTAATTAAAAACGTATTAAACAGAATACTTCGTATTTTGGAAGTCGGTTAAAATTCAAAAACCTTCTTTTAAATGTGACAAATATTCTTCTGCAAAACACATCTAAATCGGTTCAGCCATAATCAAGGGAAAACATACATACACTACCACATACATACATATATACATACCCACATACATAGATATAGGTATACATACAATATACAGAACCTTCTTTTTTGAAGTCTGTTAAAAATAAGCGTCAGTCAGGTCCGGAGATGACTTACCCTCGAGTACAGGTCGCAGGAGACGGTGTGGAACACCTTCCCGTAGATGCAGATGTCCTTGCCCACGTTCAGGTCCTTCCAGTGCCAGAACTCGCCGAGGTCGTTCTTCGGTATCTTGGCCCTCTTCACCATACGCCCTTGCCATAGACCCGAGTTCTGAAAATAAGTTGTTTTTTAAAGGTCGAAAGAGAGAGAATATGATATCGATGGTGATGTATTTACAGAGTTAGAATGAAGTTTTGCCAACATAGCCATGCATAACAACATTTTAAACAACAAGTTTAGAATAGGTAGGTACTATCGGCAACGCTGGCGGTCGACCACCTATAAGGTGAAAATCGCTTGGCAATTTCGCGTCTGTCAGAGCAAGCCCCGCCCAATTGTGGTCAAGGAGCTGGCGATTATTTTTTGGTAGATATTTGAGGCATGCTGAAAACTTGTCCTGTACCTCTCCTATTATATCCCAACACAAACCCGCAGACCTGGCTGAGTACCGGGGCTAAACCAAACCCCCAATTTTTTTTATTTAAAAATATATTTTATAGTCCAAAAAAATATAATTTGTCAGTTCACCTGACAGGTAGAAGTTCCATCGAAATAATTTGTCTTAGTGAGTCTTATTTTTTAATTATAAATAAAAATATGAAAAATATTTTTGGGGGTTTGCTTTAGCCCCGCTACTCACCAGCCAGGTCTGCAGTTTCGTACTGGGATATAATAGGAGTGGTACAGGATAAGTTTTCAGCTTGCCTCAAATACCTACCAAAAATTCTTGCTAGCCCTCCTACTATTGGAACGATTTTGCTTGGATTATGACAGATTTTCTTTAAGTGCTCTTCTATTGGCCAGTGGGCGGGGCTAATGGCGTTTAAAGAAATCTGTTTGAAAAGTGTACTACCGCCAAAATTTCTGGTTGTATGTAATTGTTATTAATGTAATTGTTAGTTAAATTTATACCTAATAACAAGATTTGTTAGCTTATTTCTTTATAAATTTATTAATGTGCATAGTATGTGTTGTTGACGAACTATTTATTCTTTTCTATCGAAAACTTACGTACGTTAAAAACCTATCGAATTGTTTTTTTCATACTACCGATTTAAGTTCATAGCGTTACCGCTAGGGGCGCTGTACATTTTTACATAGGCGACTTCGAGTCAGCCACTTTTAAAGTCATGGTAGTGCTACAGAACTGAGCATACCAGCACAGATGATATATTTAGTTAAGTACCAAGTCGTGAACTACCACACGCGAGCCTACCGAGACGCAACACAACGGCTGCAGCGACGCATTCAGCGCAAGACAAATGCGCGCTCATTTGCCGCCTCCGTCAGCGCACAATCGCGAGCGACAATCTTTTCTAAGGCTGTTCACATGAATGATACTTTGCAGCGCATTCAGCCTAGTCGGATACGTTTATCGAATAGATGATTTTGGATCTACTAAGACTGTGTGAAGAGGTGACACATCGGTTAGTATTTATGAACCATTACCACACTTATAGACTTAAAGATTTACTTACAAATACATATTAGGTTCTTACATTATGAAATTGGCGTTTTTAGTACTTATTGGCCACTGTAATCACGATTTTCTCCTCTTTGGTAAGGAATTCCAAATTCAAATTTGTACAGCTATTTAGGTTCTCATGTATTTGTGCGTCATTCATTTGTTTTTTTTTCTTCTGTTGCATAAGAAAACAAAGTTCGATTTTGGTTCCAACGTATTCATTCTGGAAATTTCGACCTGCAGAAGAACAAGCCCCGTAGAAGGCTTGAGACCCAAGTTGATAATGAAAAATTAAAGACCATCGTGGAAACGGATCCATCGCAAACCACGTCCGAATTGGCTGAAGGCTGCGATAAATTATTTTTTATACGGTTTTAATTCACTAGAAGCAAATTGGGAGGATTTATTTAAAAGCTTGAGAGGTAGGTACCTCACTAATTGATTGAAGTAAACCGGCAAACGCGTGGCGACTGCTGCGTTACATAACCGAATTTCATCATAACCTGTGATGAAAAATGGATTCTTTACGACAATCGGAAGCGCTCAGCGCAATGGTTGGATCCTGGCCAGCTAGCCAAATCCTGCCCCAAGCGAAAATGAACCCCAAAAAAGTTACTTGTAAGCGTTTGGTGGACTAGTGCCGGCATTGTTTATTACAGTTTTCTCAAATATGGCCAGACTATTACGGCTGATGTCTTTTGTCACCAATGGAAACTATGATGGAAAAGCTAGCGGCTAAACAACCGAGGCTGGTTAATCGTTCGATGTCACTGCTGCTTCAAGACAACGCTAGACCACACACTGCACAACAGACGGCTACCAAATTAGAAGAGCTTAAATTGGAATGTAAGACATCCTCCGTACTCCCCGGACTTTGCTTCAACAGATTACTATTTTTTTTAAATTTGGATAACTTCTAGCAAAGGAAAAAAATCTTCTCTAATGGCAGTCCAAATCGCTTTCAAAAATTTTATTGATTCTCGTCCGAATGGTTTTTTTTAGGAAAGGGATCAATTAAATAAATTAAATATATTATATTTGAAAATATTCGACTTTTTGTTCCTCCCGTACAAAACGCCAATTTCATATGTAAGGACCTCATAGCCGGTGAGATGTTTTTACTAGATCTATTGAAATATCGGCCAGCTTAAAAAAATTGCAACTGCAATTTATTTATTTGGTACACCAACGACCTCGAACGATTCGACGAAAGAATGAATATTATAGATTCATTCTTTTTCTTTTAAATTTCCTAAATGGCGTTTAAATTTTTCTCTTTTTTCCAGCCAGTACTGATTGAAAGGCTTTGTTTTTTTCAGCCAGAACGTTTTGTTATACCATAAAGAAAGAAGGCATCACTTGTCTTAGACTTTATCATTGCATAAATATAAAATAAAATGGGTATTCGCTATGTGCGCGATGATAGCGCCCCTAGTGGCGACAACTATTCAGGACTTGTGATCTGTCATATCATAGCAACTAGACGTTTTGATATGTCATATCATAGCAACTAGATGTTTTGATAAAGATTTTCGACTAGTTTATCAACACAAAATAAATAAAAATTGTATAAAGTGAGTGTGTATATTATATCAAGTGATTTTCTTACTTCACAAAAATATGAATATTATTATAAGTACTGAATTTGCATCGTTTACGTTACGTACGTAACGTTTTTACAAACTTACAAATACAAGGGAATTTATGAAATTAAAGCAATTTGACACATGAAAGCTCAGAATTATATCACATTTCTGTCACATCGTGCGCTTCGATCGATTTGCCGTCCCTAACCACCCACTCCGCACATAGCGAATATCAAATGTCCCTCTCAAGGTGTTGTAAGTATTTACAGAGATACTTAATCTATGTATGAATACGTAAACACGTCATATTACCCTTATACTACGGCATTATTAGTTACTAGTCAACCGCCCTCGCTTCGTTTCGGGTATATTATACATAAAAACATTCCTCTTGAATCTCTCTATCTATAAAAAAAAACCATCAAAATCCGTTGCGTAAATTAAAGATTTTAGAATACATAGGGACAGACAGACGCGGGAAGAGATACGAGTATGACGAAATAACATGTCATTAGTTGGTACGTACGACGCAACCAGTAATGGTACCGTCAAACATAAGTATTTACTTACACTGACTAAAATCTAAATTCTTCTCAAATTCAATAAAACCAAAACAACGCCATCGGCCTTTAAAGTAAAATAACGCCTATTATGTTTTAAAGTTTTCTACTAAGACCTACAATCGGCGAGGAAAATTGCGCAGGCACAAAAAGCATTTTCTTCGGCTGCGTTTCTCAACACAATCGCTAGTGACGATCTTGCCTTAGGCGTTGATCCATTATACGACTCTTCATTTGCATAAAAGTAAAGTACGGGCGGTTAATCTCCCACTGCAGGGCAAAAATCTCTATCATTAGCGTCAAGCCATTGTTCAGATAATAAGCCACAAAAGCGAGTAGCTTTTATGAAAAAAGAGTAATAAGTTACTGAAAGAAAGTTTAGATTGGATTTGAAAGGTGAATTTGCATTAGATATAAAAATTAAAACAAAGAAAAACTGTCAATGATCAAATTAGTTCGTTTGAGCCAAATTCATCGAGATTTTAGGTGTAAATAGAGGTCGATCTCGCTTACTATGTTTTGCGGATTTCACATTTAATATTCCTTTGGTCGAAAGCACTGTTGTTTACTCGTCATTATGTCCCAAAGTGCATTATGTGTGATATCGTCCCCACATCGGCGGCCACTCGGGCGTTACGTCATAATGTCTGTTCGTGTCACGCTCAAGACAACCGGTAATTATAGGGAAGTGATGCCCGGAACTTTGTGTCACTGTACTAGAATAGTGACCTGCATTAGGTTGTCAGTCGATATAGAACCGCATTGTCGGAAGTAAATCATTTCAATAATCATCCCCAGATCATAAACCGTATCCACGTTTTCAGTGTTTGCAACGGTAAATGTGATCTATAGCTGAATTATACACTATTCCTGATGTTATAAAATTAATCTTTGTCATTCCACTCACTGCTGGGAAAAATTTATGTAATGCAAATAAAATAAGGGAACTCTAGTAAGATTAAAAAAATATTTACCTTAGCTGCACGTAAGCATCTTAGTCATTACGTGCATTGCGAAAACCATATCTAAGAACATCGTATTAGGTACTCTACGATTAGGTATGGCAAAAAATTTCGAATTTCTACCCGTGTCGCGCCACAAACGTTTATTATTTCTAGTGTAAAATTTTAATCGGTTTCATATATCAGAGTTCTTTAACGAGTACTACGACGGTAGAACAACTTTCCTCCCGATTGCGTGTTTAATAATACACCGTTGTATTTTTTCGCAAAATTTTATGAAAAGAAAGAGGTACTGCCTAATTATTTCAACATCGAACGAGAGTGTAGCCGGAGGCGGATTTCGTTTAGGGGCTCACGTTGTATTTTAAGAAATATAAGATCCACATCATGCAACAAATGCTGATTCAATTTCAATACATTGTAAACCATACAAAGTAAATTTACCTATCGTGCAGAATTTTTCACTTATCAGTGTGGTAAAAGTAGCTCATATGTTATTTTGATATTAATACTGTTTTTTTTTTCACACAAATTACTACTATACATATATATATATATATATGTATATGTATATTATTTAAGCATACTAAAACGGACAATGAAACACAATATTGAATCAAATATTGTAAACAAAGATCGAAAAACCGAAACGCACAAATTATATTCGCGCTTAACCGTCCCGTTTCAAGAAGCTCGGCTCTTTGTTTTATTTAATTCAACAAACCACTATTACTTCGCAAATAAACGTGGGCACGGGGCAATTCAGCAGAACAGATTAAGCCTCTCTTTTTAATC
Source organism: Maruca vitrata (assembly GCA_039566165.1). Taxonomy (NCBI): domain Eukaryota; kingdom Metazoa; phylum Arthropoda; class Insecta; order Lepidoptera; family Crambidae; genus Maruca; species Maruca vitrata. The sequence continues at coordinate 9,121,748 of CM076912.1, read as the reverse complement.
TCAACGGGCGGTATTCAAATTAAGAGGACACGAGAGCAACCTGGAAGATGAGGAGTATTGTTCATGCGGCGTTATTGAGGGCGGGTGCCGTTCCACTGTGTTCTCGAAAAACGTAAATAAAGCGGTATAAAGTGACTTCATTGTGACGGTACAATGCATAGCTGCGGGAAACGACGCTCGCTACGGGCAATGCTTCGAGTGGGAAGCGGAGACGTCCCGAGATATGCAGAATGTTTTGATTTAATATAATAGTAAGTAAATCTGAATTAAAAATGCTTTACTTGCGGTTTATTTTGTCATATAGTTCAGCTATTTCAAGAGCAGGAAAACAAAATTAAATAAATTTTTAACCTTCGCTAATATTAGATAGACAATTTTCTCATTCAACTTTTGTGTATGTGTATGCTAGAATGCAGTGTGTTGATTGATTAAAGACATCACACAATACTCGTGGTTTCAAAGTCTTCTCAACTATTAAATCGCCGACCAATTTTCCAAACACTTATGCAAGCAACGGAAAAACCGCAAAAGATTTTCAATTCACGTTCCCGGCAGAAATAACAAAACGCTCGGTAAGAACAGTGTCACCGCGTGCGACCGCCACAACCAATTTAAGGTTGAAAAAAAACCTGGCCAAGTGCAAATCGGACGTGCGTTTGGAGGCTTCGTACCATTAGGGCTGCTTTAACGCTACGTTACGCTGACGCGGGGTACGGTTTCATACAAAATAGACCCGTCGCTGAGCCCGTCTGGCGTAGAAAAACTTTGTATGAGACCGCCAGTCCACGTAACACAGAAGTGCCTTATCCTTTTGCTTATTATATGGAAGCCCTTTAAATATTTATTTCTATATTTATAATTATCACTACATATTATAAAACAAAGTCGCCTTTTCTATCCCTGTATCCCTATTCGCGCTTAAATCTTTAAAACTACGCAACGGATTTTGATGCGGTTTTCCAATAGATAGAGTGATTCAATAGGAAGGTTTTTATGTAAAATTTGCAGAAGCGAAGCGTGGGCGGAGCACTAGTATACTCGTACTTATATAATAAGTAATGTTTATTGTAATAAACAAGTACTAATTTCTATGAATATTTCATGCGTGTATAACATTAATAAAATCACGTTTGTTGTAAAGCTCCCCTTTAAATAAAAATATTATTATTTATGCTTTCTGAAATATTATTATTTATTTATCTAAAGCGACGATAGAAATACACCATAATTATGTTGTGCACCATACAACCACAGTAATTCACAGCCTGGCGACAGAGGTACGAATAAGGAGACAGAAAGCTGCCACTCAGTCAGTATTAGGGTCCCGTTTTTACCCTTCCCATAAGGAACTCTAAAAAGCATTCGGAGCTCATTCCACGTCCGGTCCGCCGGGGCCGGCTAATGTGTAACAGCCGCCGCGATATTTGTATTGTTCACCCGCTTGTTATTCCGGACGCTCTCGGGCGGCAAGTGCTTTATAAAACAACACATCGACCCTGCTAACTGAACCACGGATTTGGACTATAGGCTTTTTAGGGATTAAAAGTTATCAAAGTGAACTACTAATAAGACTTGACAATACTACGTATAATAAACAGTTACTAAGTGATTCTCGGGTTCAACTTGGTTTTTAGGAATAAAATGTTTCCAGAATTCAAATTAATGAACCTAGAGATTGATAATACGAAACGTCTATTAATTATTACTATATTGTAGGTAAAATGTACAATAAGTGGGCAATCATTTCTTATTCTGTGATACAGAGTACTCAACCCATACGTTTTGAGATTCAGTAAAATACGTACCTACCATAATAATGTCATCTCTGCCTCGTTGGTGTATTGGTAGCAAGTGCTGCGTTAGGACCGAGAGGTCCCCGGTTCGAGTCCGGAGTCGGGCAAAATTTGTGTGAGTTTTTCTGTAATGAAATTACTCAGCCCGGAGTTAGGAAGTTGGCGGTTGAACGCCCGTGCCTCGGAAAGCACGTTAAGCCGGTGGTCCTGCACCCGATCTCTCATCGGTCATGTCGGATTGCCGTCTCACCGAAGCATGAGAGTAAGGGAATAGAGAGTGCACTTGTGTTTGCGCGCGCACACTTGTGCACTATAATATGTCCTGCGCACTTGGTTGATCTCAATTGAGATCGGCCGCCATGGTCGAAATCGGTCGGACGCCTTTTTTTAATACCTAATGTCATGTTAGTAAAATATTCTAGAACAAAATTCATTAGAAAAATATAAACAAACAGAACAAAATCTATCTATACAAAATACCTAGTATTTTGTTCGAAACGTATTATCTAATCGTGTTATTATTAAAGCATTACGAGATCAAAATATGTTGAGTCGATGTCTTGTTTTTAAATGTAGGTATATAATCTATATTTATTTAGTAGTATATTTTGTAAGCACTCAAAAATATACATCACAAAGTAACAAAATGTAACAATATAAAGCGTCAGGCGCGAATCTGAGCCGAGTGTAGCGTCGTAAACTCTAATCCCTTACAACTCTCTCCACTCGCAAATGAGTTTCATTTCAAAGCTTTAAAATGGCAAAGAATTTAAGGCTATTTGAACGCGCTCTAAATTAATTGTTTCCGTCCGGAAAAATGGCCCGCGTTATACGAACTTAAGACCATACTCCTGATAGTACTTTACAGTCGGTCTATTTTAAGCCAAGATGGATTTCACCGGAAGGTTAAATTACGTTTAGGTATTTGCGATAATAACTCTGAAAATTAGGCTGATCATTACTTTATGTAGGTAATACTTCGAGTGCTGCGGGCTGTATACGGTATCTAAGCATTTTTGTATTGTAATTGTGAGAGCTAATTGTGAGATTAGCTCTCACAATTACAATTCAAAGATGCTTCAATAAAAGTTATTTTATAAATATTTTGAGGAAGGACGCATTTGTTACATTTATGACAAGTTTCTAGTACGTGAACCTTTAACATGATTTTATTTCCTATTTTCTTTTGTCACTTAATTTGTTCTTTAAATACAAAATGTACCTATAGCAGTCATATCATTAAGACAGGCCGTTCACAAAAACTGTGTAACTATTATGTAGGATTATGTTACATCCAAAGATCGAAAACGCTCAGTGATCACAAAAATAGCCATTAACCATATCACTACGTTTGTGTTAAATTCGTATTACTGGAAATAATTTTAAACAATAACTTTACGCTTCCTAACATTTAAGTTGTAACGGTGTATAACGTAATAGATTTTACGAGATTTGATAAATGGCTCGCAACGTGCGCGGCGGTATGCACCGGTGAGAGGCGTGAAGGGAAATTGCATGTCCCCGTCATCGCGTGCACATTGCCCAAATACTCGCTCCATCATCATTATATCGGAACATCCTCATACAGCTGGATATCCAATCAAATTCCGGCGTTATTTGGATAACACTGCCACCTGCTTATTGCCTAATCTAGAGTATGTAGGTAGAGGTAGAGTATGGGTGTGTATTTAGAGAAAACCAAACTCAAAACAATAGTTTTTAGTATTTTTTTGTATGGTTAACGTTTACGTTAATGTATGCTAATCTCAGTAATAGCTCTATCAATTTTAATGCGGTTTGCACACTAATGCGTTGCGGTTAGCTCGGCTTAATTTAGTGTCTGTTTCATTTCAATCGGTTTATAATTTAAATATTTATATCAATTTTAATCTTTGTGTGGTTAGGTGAATGTTTGTTACGCTCTAACGCAAAACCTACCAAACCTATTTTGAACGCACGGACTAATTTAACTGTCTATGCCCGAAAGATTTAACTAAGACTACTTCAGGCGGACGGAATCGCGTACAAATGTTATGTCAGAAAAACTATAACAGGAAAACCTATAAATTATACAGTTATGTTTGTTACATTCCGCGCCCTTTATTTATCCTTTGTCCGTGATAATTCCTAAAACTGCAATCCACATTTTTACGAAGCTCCCACGAACACGACTCACAATTTAACTATTTGTTGCACTTGCTGCAATATAAATAACTTTATATTTTAAACAACGAGTCAGCTATTAATGAAGCTTCCATTGTGAATGAAAAGCGTTGATTTATCCCTTGACGCTGTAATTTAACATTTTTATTTACCACGCAAACAAGATATATTTTATTCTGCATAAAAGTTTAACCCTCCAGAGCGAATTTTTATTTCAAAGGAATCACACAATACGCTTGGCTTATTCTTTTGTAGCGATGTTCTTAACTATAGAGAATATTTTACAGTTATTATTTTTCTTTCACGCTGCGATATTTACCCAATATATGAGTGTATGGGGTGTCTTCAACGTGCAAAAGTATCCTGCAACAATTTTGTATATTAGAAACTAAATTAATCGACTATTATTTTAGTCGCAATATATAGTCTTTCGGGCACTCGGTCACTTAAACTTTGACATGTGAACGAATTTTAAAACTAGCCGAGATATAACTATTTCAAAAGCACATCATTTGGGCAAGCTCAAAATGCTCCTTATAAAAAGTGACCCAAAAGTAACGTCACGCTTGAGTTATTTGTATGCAACGCGTCAGAAATTTGGTCGGCAAGTATACCAAAATTGCGTTTATGAAAATGGTGTAGTAGAAAAAGTTGTTATTAATTCTGTAATTTGAAACATAGTATAAGTCTTAGTCAGGGGATACCAGTCACAACTATCTGTCCGGTGGTTGGTGAACGGTATACGGGTAAGCGACCCCGGCTCCTCGAGCTACTATCGACTCAGTCCAAAAAATAGGAAAAAGAAAAGGGCTGTTTTTAGGGTTTTCCCGGCAATTATTCGACTTTTTTCTCGCCGTAAGAACCTAAAGAATTAATATTAACATAAAAGTGTTATGATATGTATATATTCGGAATTCTCATTTCATCAGCTTTAATTTGATATGCATTTTGTTTTATGTTTATTTAGACCAATAAAGTAAAAAAATAATGTCGGTAGGAACATCGAGTAATTGAAAAATAAGATATTTCGTAAATTAAACTTGAACACCACTAAAATCGTTATTGTGGCTAAACCTTAAAGGATAGACATATGCTATCGCAGACTTTTTTATAAAACTTTTCGAGAAGAAAAATTCCCCCATACGTTGTTATTCTGTATTTTGAGTTATTTCAGCAGCGCACGCAATGCAAGCCTCCAAAAAGCTCGTTTTTCTTCCGTCAGTCTGATAACTGTTACGATTACTCTAATAATTTCTTAAGTATCTACACCTAAATTATACACCTATAGAATACCTGGAATGTCTTCTTTCCATTATTGAAAACCGCGTAGCTATTGATATAGTACTTTTTGAGATCCTAGGTAACAAACACATTTTGGGCGCCCTTCGCAACTTCATTTTATACTATGTATAGATGTGTAGTGCTCGCGCAAATAAAAATAGACAATACTATATACATAGTATTGTTTTTTTTAATCATTTTTGAGATTTTATAATGGGCTCGCTCACTTTTTACCCGACTACGGCAAAGCAAAAGGAGGGTTATGATTTGACAGGCTATGTATGTTTGTATGTATGTATGTTTGTATGTATGTATGTATGTTCATCTGTTTCCACATAACTTCTAAATTGCTTGTCAGAATTCGACAAATGACATATCATTAGAAGCGTCTTAATTGTCCGCTGGTTATAGGCTATATAGGGTTTCACAAAATCTAATGTGGCGCCCACTAGCGGACAAAACATACAAGTAAAAAATAAAGTTAAGATAAATACGCCGTGTTTGGTATCATTGGAAGCGCTTTACTTGTACATTTTAAATATATATATATTACTAGCATTTGCATGTGACTTTACGTATATTCATGGACTGATTGCATATAGTTCACATCTTTTCGTTCATAGCTTCTTTACTACGTCCCCTTAAAATATAAAACATGTTGGTTCATCAATTTAACTTTTGATAATATTATGCGCCACAAATACACTTTAACACCAAAATAGTACAAATGATAAAAAAGTTAAAAACTAAAACCCAACTACGACAAAAAACGACGCTGAAAAAGTATAAAACAAGACTTTTAGAACACTGAACTGAACAAAGTTGCTTATGTAGTTCCAAGTAAATGGACACAGTAGACTCTACCAAAATGCTTATGTTGAAAATTGACAATAATGTCATACAATACTATTTTGAAGTATGCAATATTCACTATGTAGAGATAGGTTTTCATGTTTGGAAAACCGCAGTCACACGTTGTCAAAGTGCTACGGTAGGTAGGTACTTGTGTATGGAACGATGTGACTACGCCTTTCAAACATGAAAACTTATCTCTACATAGCAATATTGCATACTTCAAAATAATTATTGTATGACATTATTGTCAATTTTCAACATAATACATTTGTAGAGTCTACTGTGTCCATTTACTGAACTACATAAGCAACTTTGTTCAGTTCAGTGTTCTAAAGTCTTGTTTATACTTTTTCAGCGATCGTTTTTGTCGTGGTGAGTTTTAGTTTTAACATCTATGTTGTCTCAATTACCAAAAAAAACTGACACACCTTCACAAATAGTTCTAACTAACATAATTCACCCTGGTAAACGTGTGGTCACTTGCAAAGTATAACACCGCCGTCTTCCCTATTACCCTCCAATATTAATTTTGAATATACATTCTATGTACAGAATGGGCCTCTCACTATGGTTTTATTACTATAAGGATAGAATATAGTTTACCCACTCAGGTATTGCTTGAACCTTGGCCAGTCAAGACTAATTACGGCGCTGTGTACATTGAAAGCGTACACGCCACTTTGAGGACGTAGGTATCTGCGAATTAACCCGACAAACAATCCAGTTTAATTGTGTTCTGCGTGAGCGGGGTTGCCAGACAAGGGATTGCGAAAAATTACACTTCAATTAAAAAAGTTTTCTAATCACTTTGATAACTTAAATATTATAATAAGAAATGTCTACATAATCCAAAATAGAAAGCAATATATGTACGAAGAAACAGTTGCACCAAATTGGATGATTCTTTCTTTTTTGTGTTACACTTATCTCTATACGTACTATTAATATTTTAAAGCTGAACAGATTTTTGTTTGTTTGACCGCGTTAATCAGGATCACTTCTGGTTCGTATTGAAAAATATTTTTGTGTTGGATAGACCATTTATCGAGGCTTTCGGATATACAATATCACGCTGCGACCAGAATAGGACCAAATAAACAATGGAAAATGTGTAAAACACGGGGGAAAACGCGGACGAAGTCGCTGGCACAGCTAGTCTTAAAATATTTTTTTATCAGGGCGGGGTAGCATACTAAGATTCTACGGAGACGTAGTCATAGCTAGTTTATGTTAAAATTGTCTGAAATGTGTATATTCAATACAGCGTTGTAAATACGTAAAATGCCATAATAAATGTTTCGTCGCAAAATTAGTATACACACGACACCTATAAAACGCGTAGTCAAAACACTTTGATAGAATATTCTAAACAAAGCAAAGATACATACTATGAGACCTGTCGTCCTCTAAGTGGTAGTTACGAGTTCATGGAGTGAGTATGCTTCTTGAACCAATTTTAGTTGATAATAAAATTCAATGGACTGAAAATAATGACGAGCCGGTCGCCTATAAAATCACGTACCCAATAGACGAGAGTGCACTACACTAACAAAGAAAACTGTTCGTACAAAATGTTCACGATAAGGATAACTTACTACCATTTATTTATTCAAATATTATCATGTACAACGTTATTCGCTTGTTTACGTAATATTACTCTAAAAGACTCTATTTCTATGATATTTACAGGGTAGGAAAGAGCTAAGTTATGAATATTTAAGTTAGAGCTAAGCTAGCTGATAGTACTAAATTAAAATGTAGGTAAAAAAATATTTAGCCCGCATCGCTTAGGTACTCAAAACTAGGGAGAATAGGCCTTAGTTAATCTAGAAATATAAAACACAAAAATGTATGTTCGTGTACAATATTTTGTGTACTGGCAGCATAGTTACGTCACCACCATAGTGAATAATTAAATCGTAGGTGACGTTTCAATTATGTTCCGCTGTAATGTGCGTTTGTGAACATGAATTTTGGTTAAGCGCATGTGAGACGGTAAGCGGAGCCGGGCGGGCTGCCACTCTAAGTTATGTATTTAGATGCTGACTGATGTTACTGTACAGTCGAGGTACAAAAACAGCACGCGGTAGAAAATAACTACGATGCGAATCTCTATTAATATGATAAATGCAATTAGGGGTGAGTGCCATCCGCTCCCCCGCAAGTCCGATGATGATTACAAGGCTACTCCAAGCCATCATCGTAAGTCAGTTAGGAAAAAAAATGGTTCAATGGTTTTGTCGCGTTTTACCGCCAAAACCATTGAACCGAACTCCACTAAGTGAGTAATGTTTTCCGAGATAAATGACGTAACGTGGACAGGGTCGTGGACGGACAGCTAGCAGTCTGAAATAAACTGCTTCTCGTCTATCCAAAAAGTATCAAACCATTTTATTATTATTATTTTACTTTATTAGGTAATTTATCTTTTAAGTAGAGGTAAAATATTAAATTACCGTTCAAGATACTAGCAATTCGTTGTTAACGATTTTGACGAATTCGCAGGTTTATTTATGACCCTGTATCAAACAGCGTTCCATTCAAGCCAGCGAATCCGCAAGCAAAAAGTAGTTAATGCTCAACATTTTATAGCTCCTTCATAATGGAAGGGAGTTAAACGCTTAATGCTGTCCATGAAGTCCTTACTAAGTAGAATTAAGATAAAATAATAATAAAATTAACACATACACACGCAGAGCCGCGCTTATTAACGATACATATTCCCACACTAATTACTGCGCTCATTCTATCGGATAACAATTACTGCAAATGTTAATTTCATTATCTACATTTACTTCTATCCTTTACCGTTTCAACTAATGTGGGATAATTACATTACGAGCATATCCACTATTTAATACAGAAATTGCTATAATATCGCAATTGTTAAAGCTATTTCGTATTTGAAATACTCCGTTTCATTTTATCTAATTGGTCGGGTTATTGCTGCATAACGCTTTAAATTTTAATCAACGAATAGCCTCAGGCTTAGGTAATAAATGTCAGAATTAATTAAAACGGTAAATGCTAGCAGTCTTTGTTGTCAAATGTTGTCCAATAAATACTGAAAACGCTACGTCGCAAAAAGTAAAGTAAGAGCGGTGTGGATGCACCATAATATTCACAAAGAAGCAATACTAAATATTTATGAACTGCGACGGCTGAATCGTCCAATAAAACCTTAAATTGTTGGTAACTGTCGTTTTCAATAACCATGTAAATTGTAGTTACAAATTGTGCGCTGTAACTTTTTTAATAAGGTTGTTTACCGTGCAGAGAGTGAAAGACCAAATGAATTTAATGTCATACCGTGACTACGAGCTACGAAGTAGAAGCATTTCGTTCAGAAATTATTGTTTTTTTCTTTGATGCTTTGCTATTTTTAAGGTATCTCTCGGGTACATTTAGTTTTATCGTCAAAATATTTAATGCATTCTACGTAACAAACCGAAACTGGTAATTTTCACAACGTCTGACATTCGGATACGGCAAATCTGTGTATAGTTAATCGTTTACGTCAAAACATTTGCCAATATCGGAAACACTGTATTAGCGTAGAATACGTACACATACTGAGTGTTCTGGGTTGCCCAAGTTAGTGCAGATAACTTTAAGGCGGAAGTAAACACAAAGTGGTGGGTTCGTAGGTTGCCGGATTCCCAGAACAACTACAACACGAGTTACGAGGAGTCACATCCTGGATGCTTTAGTAGGAGAAGCAGTAGGAGTCTGACATACTTCTTATAGAACACCGAACTTTTACGGTCAAGTAGGTTTAAACCAGATTTAAAAAAAAACAAAAGCGAACCTTAATCCTCGGCTCCATGACGGTGATGGTGTCATCCTCGAGGAAGTAGACGATGTTGACGATGCGCACGCGGAACGACTCGTCCGGGTTGTCGTACACCGGCTGCTTGAAGAACGCCGTGAAGTTCAGGCAGCGCTTGTCATAGTGCACCCAGTGGGGTGTGACAGCCGGGAGGGCGGGCTGCTTCACTCGCCCGTACGTTAGCGACGGGTCGTAGCTGCAATATTAAAATCCCATTTTAAGGGAGGCCAAATGGTAAAAACGGTAGATTAAAACTCAACTATCTGTATACATACCAACAGGCTATATACCTGATGAGACTATATCCAAAAGTCAGTCGGCAAATCCCTACCAGAGGAGTGCGTTTATTTTTTGAACAAATCCTCACTAAGCTACGAAAAGCATCTGTGTGGGGATATGAAGAAAAGTATTGAGTACATTTAAAAGCTACTCAATTAGGACTAAAGGTGTTTACAAATAAGTTATGTAAATAAAATAATAAATATCTGAGACATTTCCACACACGGTCTTCCCAACCCCAAACTAAGCAGAGCTTGTACTATGGGCGTCAGAGACTGATATACATACATAGATATTTTTAAATACATACTTAAATATATAATCACACCCAGACACGGAACAAACACCGATGTTCATCACACAAATATTTGTCCCGAGTGGGAATCGAACCCACGACTCTTGGAACCGCCAGTCAGGGTCACTAACCACTGTTCCACCGAGCCAGTCACAATGTATAGCTTATGATATGAGTACTACGTCAATAGGACGGAACTTACTTGACAGAATCCTCGGGCATGGCGAAGGCATTGCTGTCCACGTCAGTCGCGGTACCGCCCGGCCCCTTGATCAGGGTGTCTGGGAACCGGTGGCCCTGGTAGTAGCGCAGAGAGCTCCGCATGTGGTACTGCGTCTTGGTCGGGTCCGAGAAGGTCAGCCCAGGCAGCTTGGGGAGCCCCCACGCCATAGCTTGATGGTGACAAACATAATGGTGTATCATTAGTCGATAACTCGAAGTATATTCTTAGAGTGCAGAGGTTCGCTCATATGTCACTACCACTCCTTTTCGCCGCGCAGTCGGGTAAAAAGGGTCGCTATAATTTCCCGTCTAAGCGAACAGTATAGGTATATAATATTAAAAATATAAAATTTTCGTGTCCTAGTTTTCGTTGCCATACTCCTCCGAAACGTCTTGACCGATTCTCATGAAATTTTGTGAGTATATTGAGTATGTCTGAGAATCGGCCAACATCTATTTTTCATATCCCTGAGTGATAATGGTTGTCCACGAGGACGAAGAAGCGGGCACAGCTAGTATAATACAAAAATGAATGTGTTGGTAAGCGCAAATCTGTGCTGAATCTTAAACATCTAGGATATTCAACCGACTTCACAAAAAAGGTGGAGGTTCTCAATTCGACCCGTATGTTTTTTAAGTTTATGTTGTTATGAAGTTGGCTGCGTCCACTAAGTACTTTTATATAAGAATTAAATAAATAAACGGAAAGTTAAGTCTCATTTGAAACATTAAATAGTAACGCAAATATATGCAATGCTAATTGAAACAACATTTTTATAAACAATTTTATAGCGTAATGTACACGTGTGTACTTGCAAAAATTAAATTGCTGTTGAGAAATTGCTCTCTTTAGCGGTCAGAATAAACATAATTGCATAACTCAGCGTTCTGCAAGCGCATAAAGAACAGAAAAATTGCTCAAAAAGAAAACAATATAAAACCTTTGAGATCTTCCTTCGTAGTTTACTCAGGAACGCAAATAACATTTAAATACACGCTAAAACGATGGTTCTCAGCTTAACGAATTCCGTAGTAGGTTTGAGTACATCTGTACTCTATTGTACTCTATCTAGAGTACAATCAGGTATTATATGATTTACCAATGGATTTATTTCTGTTTCTTGGTGCTGCTTATATATTGATGGACCAGCGCGAGTTGAGGTCGAGACCCATCATAGCATCGCACGCTTACATTGGACTTGAATAATAAATCAAGTCAGCAACCGAGCGCACACGTATTAAGTAACAGTGAGGCACATCGTAATTTCAACTTGATTTAAACTGCGAAACATGATAGCTTTGGCACCGTAAACCTTTCATCGTCAATTTCCTATCAGCTTACTTTTATGTAGCTTTATTATGGTACTTTTAATCTACCTACTTTGTAAAACTAGTGACCCTCGCTTCGCTTCGGGTAATCCTTCCTTAGCAAATGTCTTCGTCATAACATCTACCTGCATGCCAAATCTCAGCCCGATCCGTCCAGTGGTTTGGGATGTGCGTAGATAGATCGCTCAATTCATGCGGTTTTATACATGCGTTGCACACTATTTACTAATAATTTTGTATTATTATAAATCAAGTTTGATTTTCAATCTGCCGAGTATGAGGGCGAAGCAATAAAAATCGTAAGTTGGCACGATTAATCTGCATGAACTTTTGAGTTAAACCAATCAATCATTTTTACGTACGAGTACTCCATGTGAAAAATGAATGAGGTACTGACGTTGGATGATGATTAATGTATCAGTAATATTGTTGACTATAGCTTTTGTGGGCTATAATACGTACTTATTCTTTTTTTACTTTACTGATATGATCATTACATTGTGAACTCGGATCTCAGCATTTCGTTTGCCCCTGGGACACATCAACATTGAGCTTAGGATAACTACCAAGGAAAGAAACGTGATCGCGAACAAACCTTAACCGTATTCTCATAGCAGGTATATTAATCTTCCCCTGGCTGGAAGAGCTAGAGCTACTTGCTTGCTGAATCTTTGTTGCATTCGGATTTATTGCCCGTTTACGCCAACGCCTCTATTTGCATAAAATTCATGCTAGATTCCGCTTGGTTTAATGTTACTTATTTCACGATGTTAATAAAACGCTTTTGAAGTAATATACTACGTTATTTGTTATGCATTTCATAAAATATAGCCATTTGCTTGATTTTCTGGAAACAATTGTGCCAAAAAACTGTCTTGTTGTAGTTTTTGACACATTGCTTTTAATTATTACTAGCTGAAGTCATCGGTACTCGCCGTAAATGATTATTTTGTATAATATAAATAATTAAATTGCGGCCAGGCGTCTGAAATTGTACCGAACAATAAAATATTTGAAAAATACGATTGATATTTACAATTCTCATGAATGCGTAGCGTATAACGATAAATGAATGTTAAACAACGTAATTTAAATACCTGCCTAGTATAATAAAACAATAGACATTAGGACCAAAGATTTCCATTCATACATATATGGAAAATATATGGAAAGCCCCGTGCGAGTCGCGTAAGCTAATGCTTCTTTCAGTAGCCTATCGTTAGGGATCCAGGGGACGCTTCTACAGCCACTAATATATAAATATGTATTTACTTGTGATCTAAAATAGCATTCGTTACTAACTATTAAATCACACGGATGAATAACATAGTTGTTATAGCGGTAAAAGAAAAACTAGACATTTAATCGATAAGCTATGTGGTGAGTACATATGCGACTGTTGCAAGTTAGAATCTAAACTATTTATTACAATAAAATTCATGATTAGGTATAATGGACAAATTATCCATTAAGATATTTTTTTGTTCTTAATAAAATTTTAAAAAAAAGGAAATAGATAACATTTACCCAAGATAACGTTTGAGGTTAATCCACAGAACAAGACACTCTATAAAGCTGATCTATTCATATCTGTAACCTTCAGAGAAGCCACTACCCAAATCATAACGCGGGATATTTCATTTTCCACCGAGTGTGTATGCAAAGATTAGAGGATGAAGCGAAAAAATATTGTTACTGGAGAAAAATTGCGCTTTCTGGCCATTCCGCCGGGTAGTTTTTAATCTTGTGTGACGAATGGCTTGAAAAAGTGCTCCTATTTTTAATGGAGAAAGATTTTTTAATGTTTCATTCCAATTTTTCTCGACTGTAATTGGTTAGCAAAACTTCGTCGGCTTAGCAAACAAATTGACGGTTTTATGTATTTTTTCTGATGCCACTTATGATCAACATGAATAGCTATTGTTAATTATCGATGTGTGAATACACAAGTATTGAACCCTTTTGTTTTCTCATAAACAAATTGAACTTGGGAACTCAACAAAAGAGTTACAGAAATTAGGTCATGTGCGTGGAGTCCTTTTGATAAAGGCGTTCTGCTAAAAGCTATGATTATGAATTATATACATTTTTAAAATATATATTTAAAAGAAATCCTAAAATTTGCAATCAAATACATAGTAACTACATAACATATTGGAGGCAGGAATCATCGTCTAATAAATGATTGCTTGCTGAATTAATTGGGAGTAGAACTTCCTTCAAAGTTGTAATCAAATTTTTATAAAACACTTACCTAAAACTTCTATAAAACACGGTAAACAACAAAAACAGTACAAAAAGCTGTTTCTCGGCGCGAGAAGCACTTATTCAAAAATAATTACAACTGCAGCAATAGAAATTATGTTATGACAGTTCGGTTGTCGTGTAAACAGCTGTTGCGTTCAAACGGAGTGTTGCTCGGCAACGGACGAGTTACGCCGATATGACGACGAGAAAAACCTCTAATTACCTTTACTATTTGCTTTGCGATTGCTGCCCTTATATGCTTGATATTACGGAGTTGTAAATTGTGGTTTTGTTTTAATTTATAACTGGCTGGCAATAAGGTGCGTGCGCAAAAAGGTTGTCTCCTTTACCTTAGAAATAACTCTGCAAAATACTCGTAAATGAGGGAGTATGCATTGTAGAGGTATAAAGGTAATGTCTATCATTGTTTTCTCAATTTCGATCCGAATATTACATATTGTTATCAGCTATATCGAGTGTAAATTTATGTACAGACTCTATAACATAGGTATATCTCTTTGTGAGCTAGCACAATATAATTTTAGAAAATTGTTACCTACTTCCCTTTGGTCATTACAAAGTGTTGCGGATCGAACATGTCGAGGTTAACCTGCAGTTTGAGGAGGGAGCTGGCGACATTAATCAACGTCGGGCCCTATCGCCCATCTCGCCTCTCACCTCTGGGCTTAAGGTAACTACACACTTAGCGTTCTTAGAGCACCGAAGTTTTGCTGGTGTCCACACCTTAGCGTGTTCTTGTGATTTTAAATACACAAGAGCTGAACTCTTTTGAAATAACTCTTGTTTTGTGGACGCTGTCGTGGCACTATACATCGTGAAATTTGAATGGCATCGATTTCATGCGGCAATCAGTACCTGAATACGTCAAATCTTAAAAAAACAACGATAGCTTCTCTCGTTTTTGAGTTGGAAAATTATTATTTTGAAAATTCGAAAAAACATTTTTTTTTTCAAGGAATAATTTGCATGATTCGACAGTAGAAGATAGATAGTAGGAGATAGAAGATTACTAAAGGCAAATCGTTCTGCAACGGGAAAACATCCACTCAAATTTCACGGTGTATAATAACATGCAAAACTGGTGTTATTTGTTTTATCGTCTAAATGTATGATGATGTGATAAAGATTAAATTACAATTAGGTACTAGTTTTTGAAGTCAAGTAAAATGTCAAATAAAAGGAAACGGGCTTTTACTAATTATTTGAGACAATTATCGAAATAATGAATTCTAACTTCTTATTGACCAAAGTGCTTAATATATCGCACTAATTATTCGCATAGTGCAGCTCCATATCGATTTTTTTAGTTCCAGCAGTTTTTGAAGTTTGTTATAAATCACTGGTCGCAGTAAGTAATTTATGGAGAAAGATGCTATTTACTATTTACTAAGAAGTTTTTTTGCCTGTTTGTTTTGTTTTTGTATGGAATAAATAAGTCATTCATTTAAATTGACCTGACTGTTAAAATAAGTTCTAATGTTTTTTTAAACATTTATTTATAATGTTATAAATAATCAAATTATATTTTCTTTTGAACTTTATTACCAAAGGATACACACAACACAAAACACATTACATATTATCATAGCTATCTTAAATAATGCCAATAAGTTGCCGTTATTAAATACCTTATCGATCAAAATTAAAAAAAAATACATAAAATATAGAAACAGCAATGTACCTACAGAAGTCGAATGACGTCATTGGTATTCCTCCCAGGTTGTAAGGATACTGACATGGCAATGACACATCCATTGTATATTAAAAGGTTGGCAGTGCGCGGCACCCCGCGTGGTGTATACCTATTCTCATGATTGATTACTACCCTCCTAGAACCGGCAGACGAAAGATGAAAATCGCTTTTTGAACAGCAAATAATCTTGCCTACTTCTTGACAGTATGTTATAGTTCATTGTGTCATGGCGTTTCAACATGTACCAACAAACCTACCAAATTTTACCGATACTCAAATTACCTCAGAGTAATTAATTAGGAGTACCGACTATTATATCTTTGCCAATTTATTATACGTAATTACTTAGTTGTTACATTTTACGTCATATTTCAACCATGTATTTTTTAATATTTTAGATACCTACTATTATACAAAACCGCTCATCCAAGCGAAAGCACCTAAAATGTATGAATTTCATTCATTTTATCCGTTTTTACCATATTTTCTTATTATAGGAGCCAAGCATCTTCAGTTCTGCATACAAATCTGGATGAAATTAACATTATTATAAAAATAAAAACTCCAAAATGTTCACCTGCTGCGTCATTACCGTCACAACATAATAAGAGTTTATGGGATCGTAGACTTAGCACCTACGAACAGTTGCTACGGCTTGAGTGCGTAGCGGCTTGCTACGAGAATAATGTGTCAGTTGTTTTTCTTCTTCTGACTGTACATAAATCCTATAGCAGAACTCAGAAAGAAAGGAACAAACACATATTTCTGTTCACCTTTATTACAATGTTTTAAAAGCGAACGACAAATAATTTTAATGGTTATAATTGAAATTTGTAGTAAAATTAAGAAAAACATATTTATCTTTAGGATGTTTTTATCAAATATTGTGAATCTACGATTCGTGTCGTATCATAGCATTTCGTCATTATATCCTATCCTATCAAAACAGGTATATAATTTTCAAATTCTAGTTGAAATCTTCATAGAAATATTCTATATCAATATCAACACGGGTTTGCCTGTCTTTAGAATTTGTAATATTTACGGCAAGATATCTATCGTCATCTCGACTTGATACTCGGTAAACAAGAGACGTGAAAAATAACGAGTTTCCGTGAAGGTCTTTTGTTACAAGGGGCCCTCAACAAAAGCGCCGACGAGATATTAGCTCCTTGGCTTTAACGAAATAAATATTCTCTTTACAAATTTAGAGAAGAGCGTCTAATTGAATGGGGTGTAAGTGGAAAATTCATAGTTCAAAATATTCGTAATTCTTTCAGTGTTGAATAAACAAACTGTTTTGGAACAAACTACTTATTTTTTTTTTGTTTGTTTCAATGTGTATTTTCTCAATATTATAAAAATTTCAACAATGTCTTGATAATGTTTTCATTGTTATAAAATGAAAAATGGTGATTGTAAAATACTAACACCTCTTGCTGATTGATGATTGCACCTGAACATTGCTTATTTACTCAGGATGAAAATGAAATGTAGGTATCAAATTTCTAATGGAATATTTAAATTGAGAACATCCATGGCGTTGAATTTGTATTTCCACGAGCTTAAAAATGTAGCGTACTGCGTATCCCACCACCAACGATATCTGGATCGACCGCGCACGAAACCACTTTAATGCGGAACACCATTTATATTGCATAAATGAAAGAATAAAAATGTTTCATCAAAAGCATTAGCAATTTGAATCACCTCAGTCCATTAAACAGCTATCACTTTTTGTTATAGCCGACACTAAGTAAGCTCCTAGTTAACGATCTGAAATCTATTTTAGGAATCAAGATGGCGTATTTATTGAAGACTATGTGGAGGAATTCTCGCCTATCAACCCCCCTGAGGCGGTGGCGGAGCACCCCACCGCCCCCCCTGGCGTATTCCGAGGAAGTGCAGGCGGCGAAGTCGGCGGGCAAGCCTATAGTTGCGCTGGAGTCCACAATTATAACTCACGGCATGCCTTATCCGAAAAATCTCGAGACCGCCTTGCAAGTGGAGAATATCATCCGTGAACGAGTGAGTACATTGACCTTTATACCTTTAGATTACGTCCCATAGCTGTCTGGGACTAAAAAGTGTTTGAACTATGTCTAACACGTCTTTTGTTTTAGTTAACAAATGCATTAGGTATGAGATGGTGTGGGCATCGTCCGCTGGTCACTATTTACATTGTAACTCAATCTTGAAGTCATCAATTAATCGTTTATAAAGACGCCTTATGAACTCTATCTAAAACATGACATTCAATATGACAGAACAATGTATGTATGTGTAGAGAAGAAGTAAATTTTACGTATTAAGTTGATTACAGATGATGGTAGATGTTTGTCGTGTACGGTAGGCTCGCGAGGCGACCGTACTTATGCGCCAGGAATTAATCCAGGGAAAGACATTTACATTTCCCATAGTAGTTGAATAACGGAGCATATTTATACATTTCAGTATTTGTATATTCCAGGGTCCAATTTGACTTCCGTAACAGAAGTGCGAAAGCTACTTAATATGGGATTAGATCAATGTACCTCTACGTAATGTTGTCTGATATTTATTTATATTTTAATTTCACAGACGTTATTATTATTGTATTAAAATGGAGAATAGATATCTCGTCCGGATTGTCTGGCCAATATCTTGGTTTGCAATTATAGTCGTAAATCTTTTCTGGCTACTTTTACTATTACTGAAAATGCTATAGCGCTGTAAATCTATCGTAGATTTAATCATACGATGCAGTATGTAAAAGTAAATAAGCTACGATATCTGCTAGACTTTAATTATAAAATTGATCAATAGAGTGTTTTGAATTAACTAGAAACAACGTAATAATATTTGTTTGTGACTTGTATCCAATGAACTGTACTTTTACTCAATCATAAAGCCAGCTACTAAGAATTTGTAAATTTAGTTTATTTGTAACATTTTGAGCTTTTACTAACTACATACACTTACAAGGAACTTATTATGATATTATCCATATCAGAATTATTTCGGGGACTTTAGCGTAACAAGTAGATACTCCAAGCCAGCGGCATTGTTTAAAACACCTATATCACCCAATGTTAACGAGAAATCATCTGATTTGTTTAGAAAACGACTGCGCTAAACGAAATCAATAGACATTACTTACGATTGCTGCTACGATTTCAATAAATCGTAGCGTCAATACACTAGATTTGTTATTGATTCTAAATGTGATTTATGTTTGTAGGAATCAATAACCAGTTGCTTAGGTGACGATATTAAATAACAATCATTCATTCCTTGTTGTATTTGAGCTTCTATCACTATTATATTTATATTTTTGTAATCAATCTATGTTGTAGATAATGTACAAAATTAGATTGGCTTCGACAAAAAGGTGATGGTCTTCGGCCTTCATAGTAAAAGATACAAGCGTCTCGTCACTACACCAATCAGGGTCTTTAGGTATAGAAGCTAATTCTGGATAATAATGCTTCTGGATCTTAAAAAAATAGGTTCGGGTCTATCTTTTCTAAAGTATTTTCCACATGTATCTAGAGAGTCCTATCCCATAAGGCATGAGATTACTCTGAATGGCAGTATGTACCTAATGACCATTTCATGAAATGGTCGGCTATATCATAAAGTGAGCAAATCTACGATATGACCACAATATACACATAATACTATTATGTATTTGTCTCGTAGGGCGCAGTGCCAGCAACCATAGCCATCCTCAAAGGTCAACTGACAGTGGGTTTAACCAAAGACCAGATCGAGAGCTTAGCCCAGGCCAAGGGGGTGGTGAAGGCTTCCAGACGGGACCTGGCACCGATCGCAGCTGCCGGCCTGGACGGAGCCACCACCGTCGCTGGCACCATCATCGCTGCTGAGCTGGCTGACATCCCCGTGTTTGTCACTGGTGGTATGGGTAAGTCAATCACCAATTTTGGCTTAGAGTATTGCTACGCCTTTAAAAAAAGTACGAGGTTCTGAAGTCGACAGTATTTATCTATCTATCTATACTATAATAAAAACGTAGAGGCAAAAATTCTTGTACTTTTCTTAGAAACGCAAAAAAACCAGTCAGGGATATGTTTTGAGAGTAGTAGAACACATCCCCATACTTGAAAAAAAAATTGTATCTCTGTCTGTTTGTTTGTTTGTTTCGACTGACCGCCTAAACGGCTGAACCAATTTAAATGAAAGTTTACACGAAGGTATTTTAAATTCCGGAAAAATGCATAGGATACTTGAAATCACTGACAGTTAACTGGTTCCCGTGGGATATTCAAAAAACCTAAATTAATGACTGATCTTTTAAACTATTACACCGATTTAAATGAAATTTTGCATGGTGGTACCATACATCCCCGGTCAAGATCTTAAATACTTTTAGTCACAGAAATTCCTGTAGGATAGTTAAAAATCTAACTTTATTAGATCACGTACAAAAATGGTAAAAGTATATCGACCAAAATGAACCTTCTGACTAGGACTATACGGACTACTTTATTGAGCAAAACGTCATAGTAGGGGAGGTCAATAGCTAGATTTGCAGTTACTCGATCGACATGGAATCGGAATAGAAATATTACGCCAAATAAGAAAAAAGTTTATTACACTTTCTTTATAAGTGGGGGGACAGCGATTAATACAGGAGAGCTACCTGGTAACAAGCTGTTGAAAGAAAAAAGTTATTTGACCGTGTCTGTCTTTCAAAGTGCATGTTAAATAATCCCTAAAAAGTGTCATTGTAACGATTTGGACCACAAAGTTATAATTAATCTTTGTGTCTGTTGAAAACACAATAATAATCTTGAGATACTTCAGCGCGTTACATTTTTGTGCAGGAGGTTCAAGTTGATATCAAAGTCCTGCTGTATAATAATCTGTCTTTTTTTTCTTAACCTGTATCATCTCACTGATGGGCAAAGTATCCTTCAAACTCATTTACTGCTCTCTGTCCAATGCTAGGACTTGCCAGTTCTTTGATACATGGACAAGATCGTCATACCACCTTTTCTTGGGTCTTTCTCTGCAGCGAAAATCATCTTCAGGCACGCGATGTGTAACGATTCTGGTCCATCTATTGTTCTTTATACTGCAGATATTCCCCGCCCATTGCCACTTCAGTTTTTACTAAAAACAACAACAGTACGGAAGTGGATGGTGTTATATTTTATTTTATCTTTTAACCAAATACGTAAATAAATATGATACTCCACTCCATAGCTCTTTGAAAAACCTTGAGTTTAAACTTCTGATTTTCGGTGAGGGACCATTATTCTGCCCCATATGTTAGGATAGGCAGTATGAAAATGTCGATGAGTTTGTGGTTCAGTGATATAAGAAGGTCACCCTTCATATACTCATTCATAGACCAGAAGCTTTTCCAGGCGTTGTCTGCTCTACGGAGTATTTATTTGTTCTGCCTGTTTTCGTAGGAGGCTGCCTGGCCCAAGTTTATACTCCTCTATATATTGCTTTACCTGCCTGTTGATTGCTATCCTATCGTTGGTGCTGTTGGTTACGACCTTGGTTTTGGATCTATTCATCGTCAGTCTAACCTCAAAGCTTTCTGCGCTCAGTTGTTCGAGCATCAACGCGAGTTCTGTCGAGGTATACTTATTTGTGATGAGGAAAATGTCATCTGCAAAGCGAAAGTTTATCAGTCATCGATCTCCTACACCAATTCCTTTTGTTGCCTAAGAATACTATAGTGACCTGAAGACTTCTTGGAGCCTTCTACTGAAAAGCTTTGGTGATAGGGAGTCACCCTGTTTGACTCTTTTTTATATTTTGAATGTCAGGCGTTCAGTGTGCAGTTTGATATCGGCTGTGCTTTGTTGGTGTTTGATTTGGAGAAGTTTTATATATGTGGGCTTGACGTTTTGCTAAAGAAAAGAAAGCTAAATGGGTTGATGTGGGTTTTATCGTCGAAGACCTTTGAATAATCCACAAAGGCCAGGTTCAAAGGTTTCTTAAATTCGCTACATTTCTCTATTACCTGGTTTTCAGTATGGAGGTGGTCAGTTGTCCAAAATTTGCTTGCTGGCTTACATTGGTGGTTTGTGTTGTTCCAATTGATAGACTGTTCGATATTGTCTGAATGTTTATATAGAGGAGTATCGCTATTCTAAGCATATAAAGGGGAATTTATAAACATTCACGTAAAAATGTTGGATATTATAAAATTCGATTAAAAAATTTTACAAGACAGAGTCTTTGTCTGATCAAGACTGCAAAACCCCCGTTGGGCTCCCCAACTATCACGTTTTTAACTGGCAAGTCATGTCAAATATTATCATGACATGAGTGTTTAGTTCTTGGTTAGTTCAAGAGATGTCACTGTGCTTTATTACTTCGCAATTTTGCTTTACATACTAAAAGTAATTAATAAGTTCCATTTTATTAAACTTGCGTTTTAATTTTATTATCTCATTGTTTCATTACGAGTACAAAACAATCTACGAGAAATAAAGTAGCAAAGCAAATACTAATATAATTCGTGACATGGCGACACACATCCTTTATAGATAGTTCGTATTTTTTACCTTTTGAAGACCTGATATCAAACATCTGTTTTGTGTACTAACTACTTATGTACAGTATGCTGTTTGCAACCATTGAAACTGTTTCCGTCAAATAAAATAAATTTTTAACGTGGTTTTATAGTTCTAAAATGTGATAAATATTTTGTGGGTCCTACCACTCTCCTCATCTGGCTAGAGCATTGCTTGGACAAAAAAACTTTGGGCGAGTGAATCCTGATACAGCTGGCCGATTTGTAATGAAAGATGTAGTATGTTGTTTATCACCTATTAATCAGTAAACAATTTTAGGTTCTTTCCTGGATATTAATCTAATCAATGACTAAGTTTAATTATATTTTCTTTTCTTAAAGTTTTTATTATTTATGTGGCTTTATTAATTTATTTCACCTGTACTAATAATACTTTAAAAATGCTTCCTAAAATCAAAATGCTGGCGAAAGTTACTATTCCACGCAGACGAAGTTGCGGGCACAGCTAGTACTATAATAAAAACGTAGAGGCAAAAATTCTTGTACTTTTCTTAGAAACGAAAAAAAACGAGCCAGGGATATGTTTTGAGAGTAGTAGAACACAACCCCATACTTAGAAAAAAAATTGTATCTCTGTCTGTTTGTTTGTTTGTTTCGACTGACCTCCTAAACGGCTGAACCAATTTAAATGAAAGTTTACACGAAGGTAATTTAAATTCCGGAAAAATGCATAGGATACTTGAAATCACTGACAGTTACGTGGTTCCCGTGGGATATTCAAAAAACCTAAATAAATGACTGATCTCTGAAACTATTAAACAAATTTAAAAGAAATTTTGCATGGTGGTACCATACATCCCCGGTCAAGATCTCAAATACTTTTAGTCACAGAAATTCCTGTAGGATAGTTAAAAATCTAACTTTATTAGATCATTTACAAAAGAAGTAAAAGTATATCGGCTAAAATGAACCTTCTGACTAGGATTATACGGACTACTTTATTGAGCAAAACGTCATAGTAGGGGAGGTAAATAGCTAGATTTGCAGTTACTCGAACGACATGGAATCGGTAGAAAGATTACGCTAAATAAGAAAAAAGTTTAAATATTACACTTTTTTTTATAAGTGGGGGGACAGCGATTAATACAGGAGGGCTACCTGGTAACAAGCTGTTGAAAGAAAAAAGTTATTTGACCGTGTCAGTCATTCAAAGTGCATGTTAAATAATCCCTAAAAAGTGTCATTGTACCGATTTGGACCACAAAGATATAATTAATCTTTGTGTCTGTTCAAAATCTTGAGATACTTCGGCACGTTACATTTCCATTGCTACATCAGTTTTGACCAACAACAATACCAGTACGGGAGTGGATGGTGGTATATTTTATTTTTTCTTTTAACATAATACCTATGATACTCCGCTTCATAGCTTTTTGAAAAACCTTGAGTTTGGACTTCTGATTTTCGGCGGGGGACCAAGATTGTGCCCCATGTGTTGGGATAAGTTCAGTGATATAAGAAGATCACCCTTCATATACACATTTATGGACCAGAAGCTTTTCCAGGCGTTGTCTGCTCTACGGATTATTTCTTTGTCCTGCCTGTTTTCGAAGGAGACTGCCTAGCCCAAGTATGCTCCTCTACATATTGCTTCACCTGCCTGTTGACTTCAATCCACCAAATCAGTGGTGCTGTAGGTCATGACCTTGGTTTTGGATCTATTCATCGTCAGTCTAACGTCAACGCTTTCTGCGCTCAGTTGTTTTGAATGTCAGGCCTTCAGTGTGCAGTTTGATATCGGCTGTGCTTTGTTGGTAAATTATTTGGAGAAGTTTTTCTAATGTGGTTTCGATGTTTTGCTGAAGAAGAGAAAGCTAAATGGGTTGATGTGGGTGATACTGTCGAAGACCTTTGAATAATCCACAAAGGCCAGGTTCAAAGGTTTATTGAATTCGCTACATTTCTCTATTACCTGGTTTTCGGTATGGAGGTGGTCAGTTGTCCAATATTTGCTTGCTGGCTTACATTGGTGGGTTGTGTTGTTCCAATTGATAGACTGTTCGATATTATCTGAATGTTTATACATAGAGGGATATCACTATTCTAAGCAAATAAAGGAAAATTTATAAACATTCACGTAAAAATGTTGGAAATTATAAAATTAAAGAAAGTTATCGTATGTAAAGATCGTAACAAATAAAATCACATAGATCATTAGAAAACTGGTCAAGTGCCCCTTGGATCTTTGTTGTGTCAAAGGTTTTAGTAATCTTTGTTATAGGCGCGATTCTACGGTCATCGCCCCATGGAAACCATCAGAGATTATTAGTTCTTCATAATCCTGCCCAAATTTTTTAACAGTTTCTTTGTAATTAGCATTAGCAGCTATCCTATTTAAGATCACGCACCCCTTCCCTCCCGTATGAAGTGTACATACACGGCAGAGGTACATGAAAGGGTGCAAGGAGTCTCCCATTTAAAAATCTTACAAGACAGTCTGAGTCTGATCAATACTCTGAAAACTCCCGTTGGGCTCCCCAACTATCACGTTCTTAGCTGGCAAGTCATGTCAAATGCTGTCAGATTTGATATGACGTGATGAGTGTTTAGTTCTTGGTTAGTTAAAGAGATGTCACTATGATTTATTATTTCGCAATATTGTTTCAAATACAAAAAGTAATTCATAAATTAAATTTTATTGCGCTTTACGTTATTATCTCATTGTTTTATTACGACTACAATACAATCTACGAGAAATATACAAAAACAATGCGCAAAAGTGGCACAAAACAAAGTAGCAAAGCAAATACTGATAAATTCGTCACATGGCGACACACATCCTTTATAGATATTTTGAGACAGTGGATCGGTAGTTTGTATTTTTACTTTTTGAAGTGGTCCTGATCTCAAACATCAATTTTGTGTACTAACTACATGGGTACAGTATGCTGTTTGCAACCATTGAACCCTGTTCCTGTCAAATAAATTAAAGTTTTTATTGTGGTTTTAGTACTAAAATGCGAAAAATTATTTTGTGAGTCCTAGCTACCACTCTCCTCACAGGCTAGATTATTGCTTAGACAAAAAAAAAACATATTGTGCAAGTGAATTAACTTTTAGTCGGCCGATTTGTAATGAAAAACGTGATTTATGTTGTATATCACCTATTAATCTGCAAACAATTTCAGGTTCTTTAATGGATATTAATCAAATCAATGACTAAGTTTAATTATATTTTATTTTGTAATAGTTTTTATAATTTATGTATCTTTATTTATTTTTCCGATAATTTCTTAAAAAAATCTTCCTGAAATTAAAAATGCAGGCAAAAGTTACTATTCTACGCAGACGAAGTTGCGGGCACAGCTAGTCTTTAATATTTTAGTAAGTTTTACTCTAAGAGTATGTACTCGGCTTTAGATAAGCTTATGTTAGATTTAGAACTAAAAACAAATACGAGAAAGTATTTTTGAAAATCAATCGCAAGCAAGGAACAGCAAAAGTAAGTACATATTAACGCTTTAATAGTTTAGATTTAAGCAATCACTTTGGAATCATGTCGACTACTATCAACATCAACTAAATCAAACCGGAAATATAGTTCACAAAAACCATTTTCCCTGGGTGAGAAATTCAACATAACTGGTGTTTCATTTATGCTCAGATGCATTCTTTCAATACGGAAAGCTTTCAGGCTCGTAATACCTACTCGAACTCTGATCCATTATTCGCAGTTTGCTGGTTTATGAAACATCGTTGTATTTTGCTTTCTAAGAATAGCGGTCTGCTAAGTTTTTAGCAAGAATCTGTAGGTATAATGTAAACTTTGCAATATTTTTCGTCAAACTACATACATTTACTTATATAAAATCTAAATAACAGATTATATATGATTTATAGATAATAATTTAAAATATAAATCGTCCGGCCAAGATAAAATATTAACTATGCTATCACTAGAAAAATTATAAATCACTAAAAGCCTCGAAAACTAAATTGATACGGGCATGAAAATTAAAATGTTATATTTCATGTTTTGGGAAATCTAAACCGTTTGCAAACTTACCTAAGAAGGTCTGAAAAGACACTGTTTTGTTAAAATTAAATTCCGATCTCGTTTCATCTTCAAACTTCTCATATTTCCACTTGATTCAGCACATTTAAAACAACGCTCGCAGACATTTAGTAACCGCTACATTTCCACGTCTTTTTCGCGATACTTTCTAAAATACCCGTCGCTGTGCAAAAAGCTATTAAGGCCTTGTCTTAGCCCGGCCACAACTCAACTGCATTCTGACGGTCGATTGTATTCGCAAACTAGTTTGTAGCTTCATACTACAATGTTCATAAATTTTCTTAGCGCGATTGTAGGACGCATTAATGGTGCTTTTAGTATTTCTTTCTTTGAAATAGTTTTTTTGTTGTGTAGCTTTTCCGTTTTCATATTGGGCAATTAGTTCTTTAGAAATGTATTCGTAATTTCGGCAGATATAATGTGGACAAACTTCATTTTATATACAACTTTTATCAAAAGTACTTAACGCACTAAATATTAATTTGGCGACCGATATTTTCACAATCTGCAGACATCTGAAAAAATAAATTGAAGTTTTATCTCTGTCTAGAATCACGGAAAGCAACGGAAACTAAAGATTCGTCGTGGCGAAGTCTCAACCACTCAACTAATACGACACGAAATAGGACGATATTTCAGTACGACGTCTGGTTACGCTCGTTACTGCCGTCTACGGTTTATACTTATCCATTATACGACGTCTAGCGTTGTATTGTAAAATGTAAATCGACTATCACGTTTCACGGTGCGACGGTTAAACCTTGTTACACTCATGGGTGAAATGGCGTTTATATGATAGTTACCATTCACTGAACGGGGCGTCAATTCGTTACTTTGTAGTTTCTCGTTCACATAAAAGTGGCTTAGCTCTCGATCAACGATAGGTCATGAAAAGTGGCTGTTCAAAATTGTTGAGGATCTCCATTTAATCTTTCTGAATCTGATTAAAATTCTATTCGATCCTATTTACAGCAATTTATTATATTTGTAACAAGCTGACCCGACAGATTTCGTCCTTTCAAAAAATGTAAAAAAGAAAAAAGCTGTTTTTAGGGTTTTCCCGGCAATTATTCGATTTTTTCTTGGCGTAAGAACCATCCTTGGACTTCAACGAACATTTAAAAAAAATAATTGGTCAAATTGGTTCGGGCGTTGTTGAGTTATGCGCTTACCAACACATTTTGCGATTCATTTTTATATTATAGACTAGTGACCCGCACTCGCTTCGCTTCGGGTATATACATAAAAATCTTCTTCTTAAATCCCTCAACTTCAATTACCTATCGCATCAAAATCCGTTGTGTAGGTTTAAAGATGTATGCATACATAGAGACAGACATA
Organism: Maruca vitrata; assembly: GCA_039566165.1. Lineage (NCBI taxonomy): Eukaryota > Metazoa > Arthropoda > Insecta > Lepidoptera > Crambidae > Maruca > Maruca vitrata. The sequence goes on along the minus strand of CM076912.1, from coordinate 9,093,826 downwards.
CGCGGGAAGCGACTTTGCTTTACATAAATGAAGACTCTGTTATTCATACAAATTCAAATTATAAGTACCTTAACAACAAACCTTAAAAACCACAAGCACTACTCCTGAATTACATTTGATTCGCCGTTCCAGCCTACTTCCGGCAGTGTAAGCGCCCGCAGTCACGGGACATCAAGCACGAACGCACCGTTAACACTTCAATTATCCGCGTTTTGAGCCTATCGCTGAATCCCAATGAATTTGGACTATGCTACGAGTGAGTTCATCGCTTTCACGTGGCACATTCAATTAAATAGTGCCGGGTTGGCTGCGAATGATCGATGTAAATAAAAGAGGATTTCATGCTACACTTGGTAGCGCAAATGAATGAGAGAGAGATTCAACGAGATTTCGCGAATGAAATACATATTCACGTTTCATCAACGTGGAATAAGGTTTTATTATATCTTATTTGAAACATCCCTGTTTTAACTAATTTGTCCTGGGGTAGTACTGCTTTCGAATTTCGTTTTAAATAGTAGATTAATATTTTTAAACTGTCATGGTTACACATTACAAAACTGTAACTGTCCAGGATATTTACCATGTTGTTTTGTTTTAATGAGCTCCCGATCAGTTAACCCGTGATCATGGCGCTTGCAAAAGTGCCGAAATATCGGGAGCTCATTGAAACAAAACAACATGGCAAATATCTCGAACAATTACAGTTTTGTAGTAGTTGAATACTCAAAATACCTAAACATAAAAGGTGATGAAAAACAATTTGTTGAAAGTAATTTTGTACCGTGTCAAAATTATACTTGTCCCAGACGAGATAAATGATGCTTTTAATTTTAAGTTCAATTCTTCTATCGACTTTATTTACAACGTATCTAATCTATGTACGTGTTTTAAATTTTATAGAAATTGCTGGAACTGGAACAAACAAGCAAAAAAACGTTCCTACTCATAAAAGAGTATGTATAGAAATAGTAATAAATAGAAGAAAAGAATACTGACTTAAGTAAACTCAACTGTCTAATTAATGTGGACCAATATTACAATGCGCTTAAGTTATCAGTTAACAGAAACTACTGTGTTACCCATCTCTACAAGTATTGAAATATTTTTATCAACAAAACCTGTCATTCTAGGCTTCTAAAGAACTTGTCACATCGGATGCCAAAAAGATGAATCATTCAGGCGACTGCCGGTGGGAATTCGATTTGTCCCTAACGAGGTTGTAGCTAGCGAGGTGGATCTTATATCAGGACACGCAATCTGTAGATAATTAAATTACATAGATGATTTGAAAGCATTCGGCGTTTGTTCCAACACACCAAACTTTTTAATAAGGTACAATCAAGTTTACACAAAACTATACTTAATGTAGAAAAGAACTGGGGTGAAAAATGTCTGTACTACTTCTTACGTCATTTTGTGCTATCTTGTGTTGTTAAAATATCACAGACCAACTTTTAGGGGTTAAAATATATTTTTATCTATACACACAGTACTAGAGTACCCAAAGTAGCTCCTTATTATACCATATATTATTTACGTATCGTACCTACATACTCGAAATAATAAAGCTTACAGGATGACCTTTGCACATTCTGTGAGGTGACTCGACTACTATGCTTGAAAGGTATTAACATTTCGTATTTTCGAGTAGACCCTTCCTAAATGCCACTATTGTGTTGTTCCCGCAGCCCATTTGCTGTTTTTGTTCAAGGGCTAAGGTTAAATAAGATACAAGCTTTGTCCAATGTCTGAAAGGGATTTTGGTTATCTATTGTGTACAGCAATTAAATGACACCGAAATTTAATGCTGACAACGGTTATTCAACTATCTAAATACCAAAACTAAATGTTTTGGTAAAATAAAATAAAGTAGTGTGGAAAGTTCAACAAAAATAGATTTATGGATGTATGTATGCCCAATTAAACATTATTATATCACAATTTCAATAACAGAATTTTATGTGTGTTTGAAATTATTATGCTTTGTCTTCATTATTATGATGAATTAATTATTTCATAATTGATTTTGTAATTAAAATAACTAATATTAAGCCTTAACGTTTATGAACAAAGTATAAAACTTAAAAGCATTGATATAAAGAGTAGACTAATGTGCCGCTGACCGAAAATCCTAATCTGGGACCACATAATTAGTGTGCTTTATACAGCGTATTAATATTATTTTACCCTCCATTGTGGTGAGATTTAGGCTCCTAATACGTAAGCAAATGTAAGTCATACTGGCTTGTGGTCATGATGTTGGCTATGATTTAATGTCCAATTATTTATAAGTCGAGCAGAAAACTATCATATGAGTTTTACATATACATTGAAATCAGTACTGTGGGTTAAAAATGCTTCTATCAGTAAATAACAATTATGTAAAACAAAATGGACAAGCAAAGTTCATTTTGCACAGATTAGGTTAGGTTTTTACAACTTCACAATGATTTTTTTATGTAAAATACAATGCATACTTACGTAACCAACCTGACCATAATGAGCGGAATGAAACTGGGTCCTATCTTAAACAGTAAAATGAATAAATTACAAATGTATATGGTAGCCAGCGCAGCGGCCGGCAGCCCCCGCCGCGGCTGCGGGACCGAACTCCAACACTCAACACCAATTACGCAAGTTGGAGATGTCAATCACGCCATGTATAAGTGAACACGACAACGATATTCAGCCCGTAACGCAGCGCAGCTGTCTCCCGCTCCTGATATTTCATATTCATGATTCCACCGTACGACCGGTTTGAATGTAAATCTTATTCAAGTCGGTTTAAGGTATTACGATTGCCGTACTCGTTTTTCTTCAAATGGTGGAAATAATATCAAAGGCGAAGGCACGTGTCGCTAGGAATGGAGTTTTGTTGGGACCCACGTAATAATGTTCACGTTTCAACACCCTGGAGACCAATTTTGCGGGATTTAATCTCGAGTCCTTAACTAAAGCGAGATTAAAATAAGCTTGACCATGATTTGGGTAAATGGCCAGCATGTCGTAAAATAAGGGTCTTAAACTATAATTTATTAAAATGAGGGATTCCAAACAATGCTAGTAGTGATTAGGCAGAAAGCAGAATGTGAATCTTAATAAAATCTGTAGAATAATTTAAACATTCAATTTATGTTCATGTAAATTAATCGTAGGTAATACTGGTTTGGAATATAAAGAAGATCCATAAACCCTGAGATTGAAAAAATGTGCGACGTAATAATATTCTATGTAACATAAATTCCAATGCAACCATAAAGATTGATGTATATAATATAGGGTTACTTTCTAGAACGATGTGAAGTGTTGACGAATGCATGCCTACACATGATAATGTTTACTTCAAAGCACAAACTGTTAAATAAAAAAATACTTGGTGGCTCGTAGCACGGAGTAAGGACTGTAATCAGTACCCAGTTCTTGTTGAATTAGTTAGGTTTTACTACACCCAAGGGATGATCCAGGGTGATGCAACTCCATTCTGACGCCACTACTTTACTTGCTTAATCCCCAAAGTTATATAGAGCAGAGAGAAAGCATTTGGGGGACTAAAACATTAAGCGGATTCATTTCCTAAAACTAATTTGAGTACGCCAATGTTTTAGCGGGAAAGTTATGTAACGAATCGAGTTTGAAAAGTTTATCAGATCTTGATAAATGACGCAAACGTGCTTGTTGCTTTTTTGGTTTGAAAATTATTTCAGTATTTGGGATCGCTGATGTTGGAAAATATAGGTTGTAATTTGATAGGGCTCATTGAATGAACCTGTTTCTCGTTTATTATATTAAATATTGAATATTTAAAGATACGGGGTTCTTTGTACCACCTTTTTTGTGAAAGATAAAAAAACACACTTACTAGATATGCACGTAGGTTATTATTATAGTAGGTAAATTATTATTTATGCATTTATTTCAATTGACAGTATCCTTTCCAAATAATAATCTTAATACAATAGTTCGTCTTAAATAAATAACAACATGCTCTACGCGTACTTTAGTAATATTTATATCTTAAATCTTTATATTATTTTGAGCATATTAAACACATCATTGTACATTTTTTACAAAGTTAATTAGGTGATGACTTTTTACGATCACTATAACAGCTTTTATTACCTAACGTATAGATAAAACTGACAGCTAAATTATTAAGGTAAAGAAAATAAGATGTCATAAAAAGTACATTTTCTTCTAACATTTTCGATGGGAGTCTACGTTTGAAAAATTTGCCAATCAACGGCAGGAGTGCCGGGGATGCCTCTTGCGGCCCGAGGGAGCTTTTTATTTCATTTTTGGTTTCGACGCCATTGTAATCGGGAATATGCACGTCTTTTTAAATTTTATCTCATCTCGTTAGAAGTTACGGTACTAACCGTAACGTATTTTTTTTTTCAAGTTGTATATGTATTTCATTTTTAATTAACACGGACGTGCATCATTCGATGGAAATTGTTGTAGCCCCGTGTATGTACTTTATGATAACATCTAGATTGACTACATATATAATTACTTATTGAATCTTCAATGTAATAAAATGTAAAAAAATATATGTGAGATATCACTGATAATAATGAATAGATTTTAAGAGGGACTTAAAATGCCAATGTGTCACAAATTCCAAAAATAGTTTGGTCCTACCTGAAGTTACACATACAGAACGCTGATTGGCTGAATAGTGATGCTATATTGATGTTCTTAATAAAGTTTCTATATACCTTATGAAATTATATGAAAATTCGTCTATATTCGTATTCAAGCGTCATTCAGGCGTGCTCTTGCCAGTGTTCCTGGATCGGTAAAAGTTTCGCCACAGCGAATTTGAAGAACCTGACGTTGTGTGTCGTCTTAGATACAATATTTAATACGCTTGCCGTCCGCAACTCTGTCTGCATGGAAAGACTGATTTAGATGTTAGTAAAACTGAATTCGAATTGGTTGAGATTTCTCTGAGATTGTTAATGCAATCTCAAAAACTCAACGGTACAGACAACGTAACAACAACTGAAAAAAATAAAATCTTGTTGTGAGTGCTATTGCGTTCTGTAGCGCTGTAATAGTTTTTATTGAATCCTAACGGCCGCCTGCGACTTCGTGAGCATAAGTCATATTTTGGACAATATGCATTAAATCTTAATTAATTGTTTATTCTGATTTGTGCTACATTGACACTACACTACATCAAAATCTATTCAGTAGTTTTTGTGTGGAAGACCAAAAAATATTGTCACAAATTTTCGCATTTTAAATATTAATAGGGTCTCATTAATGTCCCAGATATTTATTACATATTAATTATTGTGAAATAGGTGGAGTCCACCGAGAAGGTGAGAGCACCATGGACATATCAGCTGATCTGAATGAGCTGGGTCGCAGCAAGACGCTCGTGGTGTGCAGCGGCGTCAAGTCCATCCTCGATATTGGGAGAACACTGGAGTACTTGGTGAGTTGAGAACTCTATGTTTATAAAAAAATACAGTTGATTGAAAACTGTGTTTTTTTTTTGGAAATTTATTTAATATTTTAATTCATATTGTACAAACCATCATCTTGAAACACTCTATCCATTAAAAAACCGCATGTAAATACGTAGCGCAGCTTTGAAGCTCTAAGCATACGTAGAGGCAGACAGCTGAAGCGTCTTTGGTTGACCATGAAATTATAGTAATTATTTATGTAATTCTTCAGCTTTCCCGCCGCACCTCCATAGGTGTGACAGTCGTTTTATATCACCTCTTACGGGAACACGATATAATGTATCTTAAAGGTTTTAAGCTACAACTCCACCAATTTTCAGCCGTTTTTGAGTTATAAGAAGTGCTACCAACACGACGTTATTATTTTATGTATTATATTGAAGAGCAATAACGATCTGACTAAGTGAAATAATTAAGTTCTAATAAAATTTCAGTGAGGTTGACTATAAGTGACTAGACTTAATTACATAACTGTTATTTTTTTAACAGACATTTTGATATTGTGGACTAATTTCTATAATTTTAACATTCTCTTCTAATGATTGTTAATGACTTAATAGTTACGTAGGTAGTAGGTTTCGTTTTAGCTTCTCTACAGGGATATGTTGACAATTATAAGTACGTATTTATTTTTAAACTACCTTTCCTTGTGTTTGATTACCGTACCTACTAGTGCTAAATATACGTATATTCTATTCTATTTTATTATATTCCATACCTATCTATCGTCAGCACATACCTACCCTGAACCTACCCTGCAAAGAATAGAAATCATGATTTGTATTCTGTTTTTCTTTTTTCTTAATTTCCCAGGAAACCCAAGGAGTATGCGTGTGCGCATTCGGTAAGAGTGCAGACTTCCCAGCGTTCTACACGGTGCGGTCTGGTTACCAAGCCCCGTACCACGTTACCGATGCTCAGCATGCAGCCAGCGTGCTCAACGCTGCCAGGCGGCTCCATCTCTCGTCCGGTATCGTGATCGCAGTTCCTGTGCCTGAAGAACACGCAATGGATGGTAAAAGTCGTTGCCTGTCAATTTGAATTGCTTCTTTTAATGTGATTTCTTTTATACGTAGCTTACTTTTTGGTAGACAGTATATTTTAATTACAGGGAACCCATGATGTGTAAAAACAATATAAAGGTAGACTTTTTCTTGCGTACTTACTATTTAGAACAGGTAGCTTACTCAGTATACCTGGATTCAGTTATGGTTTCCCAATTGGAAATGGTAGGAAATTACATATTTCATTTCTTAAGCGACTCTTAGACTCAAGATTCTTATGGGAATTCTGAATTTATAACCTATCGTACTTAATCGCCAAGCCAGAATTAAAATTTAATTTGATTGGAGTAATTCAGTACTTGGCCGTAAGAACCATACCACAGGATGAATTTTATCTTATTAACTCATCATCTTCATTATCATCAGCCCATTACTGTCCACTGCTGGACATAGACCTTCCCAAATGCACGCCACTTCTCTCTCTCCTCGGCCACTCTCATCCAGCTCCTACCAGCCGTATCGCCAGATCGTCACACCACCTGGCCTGCGGGCGTCCTACACTACGTTTGCCGAGACGCGGTCTCCACTCTAGAAGTCGTCTGCTCCAGCGGTTGTCGGTTCTACGGCATGTGGCATCTTATTAATTATCAGTACAAAGATTTATTTATCTGTTTTAAAGTCAACTAATAGAGTCATATTCTATTTCAGAAAAGATCATAGAAGAGGCTATAAGTAGAGCTTTACGAGATGCGAAGGTTAAAGGCATCAAAGGCAAGGAGGTGACTCCGTTCATACTCGCCGCCGTAGCTCAGGCCACTGGCGGAGCCTCGCTTGCAGCTAGTATCCTTTTATAATAGTAACTTAATTAATATTTTTCATTTTCAAATCAATCTCATAGGTGGAAGATGACCATCAATTATCTTCAACAATTAAAGGGATATTGCTTATAAGGATAAAGTCAGGTAGTAAGTACCTTACCGGCCTTACTTTACCTGATACAGTATTATTTCTTGTTTATCAATTTGAATTCTTGCATTACCAAAATCGGTATGTATCTCATACATAGAGACTCATAATTACTTTTCCATCTCATCATGACACGTTATGGTAGTAACGGTCTCGCTTCCCAAGTCAATCAAACACCTCCGAATAATGACACCATTAAAAATGCTTAATTAGAAGCCGGACCGCCCAGGGCCGTAATTCGCCTCTAAATTAAACCTCCCGAAATGCCAACGATCACAGAATAATAGTAGCGAACATTGTAATTGCCACAATTTCTTTCCTTAACGACTCCCAGACATCGCCCTTATAAAGAACAACGCGAAAGTCGGCGCGGATATCGCAGTCGAATTTAAAAAGCTCAAGAATGTTGGCGATTCGATTGCTTCCAATATTGGATTCTCGGGGGTGAATTCGTCCAATATTACGAGACGGTTTCATACTACAGTGACAAGAGACTGCGCGATCGATAAGGATGATTTGCCGGTTCGTTCGAGCTTGGACGGAGACGTTCTCGTCATCGGCGGCGCCAACGTGGATAGGACGTACAGGGTCTCCGAAGACAAAGTTCAGGTAAGTACAGTGAATAACTAAAGTGTATTTAAGAACACAGGTTTGCATGTTCACTTTAAAATTCAGTTGTTAATAAATTCAGTTCAAATTCTTTGCAATTTATCAAGATACACGACATGTACTTACCTGAATTTTGTATCGATGCTTTTGGTTTTAATAGTTTAGGTACTATTACCCTAGAAAATTGTTCAATACCTTTCTAGAAACGTAAGTGCTTCATCGGTAAAAATGTGTGTTAGTTGCTCGGAATCATTAAAAGTCCTTTTTTTTATTCGTAAGTACCTATTACATTAATATTGATAAAAATAGAATTATTAATATCTTTTAAAATGCTAGTCTAATTTAATGTTTTGAATTGGGTGTAAGTTTCAAATAAAAACCATGAAATTTTAACAAACTCTTTATTTAATGCATTTATTATGATAATATTAGCTCTCAGTCGCCTAGTGCGTACCTTCGGAAAGTTGTAACAACTCTACCATAGTCATAAACACGTAACAATGAACACAAACTAATATTGACCGTGGGGAGACAAACGTCCGTCCGACCGATACTGGTACTTTGATCGTCGCAACGTTCCTCCCCACAATTTTATGACGAAGTTTTGCCAAAATTGTGCCAAAACTTTTTAAGAGAACATTTCGTCATACGAATGTAGAATTGGATTGGAGAAATCCACAAATTACAAAACTGTGCATTCAAATAGACTATAATTTATACAACGAAACATAATTATATAGTCACAGGGTCCCCATAACAACGCAGGTTTCACATTAATGATTTTTATATAGAGGATAGGGCAGGTATTTCAAAATTATGTTGAAAAATTCACAACAGGTTCCGCACAAAGATATTCAAAATATTTTAGAGCATGTAAAGGGTATTCGAGTTCATAGGTAACTTGTAGAAAAAAAATCGCCTCATATATGAAATTTTTGAAACGGTAGACGTCTCCTGATTGTATTAATGCCTATCCAATATATAAATTATCATTAATCTTAGTAATAAAGAAGTAGTAGAGGATGGTCAGAAGGTGTAGGCAGCACATCAGAGACGAGTTTCGTATTTTATTTATCATATCGATTAGTTTACAATAAACATAACATCAGTTATACGATTTCATAAGCCAAGGCACATGTATTTTACCGTTTTTTTGGAAGAAATGCAGGATTTAGATTGGATCCTAGCTACAAATTATTCAACTTTCCGAATATAGGTACAAATTTTAATAAGATTGGTACATTCATGTGACAACAATATTAAAAAACTATTTTTCTGCATAAATTCACAAAATATTATACCTACTCTAAGCGAACATAATTTCATACTCGTCATTACAATATATCTATAAAGTTACGTCGTAATAAGTACAAATATGTATGTAGGTATTCAAACATTAGGTTGATCGTACAGCAAGTAGGTAGGACGCGGCGCGCGCGGCCGCCCGCGCACGGCAGGTTACACCTTAACACGACACAGCCTTTTAAAGTCACCTACACTCCTTATAGTACCAGGCGCTACCTAACCCCAGAGCGCTGTCTACTCAGCGACCACTGGTATCTCATTCAAAACTAATATTCAATGATAAAGTGTTATACGAAAATCCATAAATTCATCTGCTTTAAACGAAACATAAATGCATTCGTTCGCGTTATATTGTTTACAAGCATATAATTGTAGGCACTACGTCGTTAAGCTCATATCAGTACTATTTTTGTCGATCTGTCCATGCACTTTACTCGCTTACTACACATATACAATTTATTATTATTATTTACATACCGACAACGTTAGATTTTACCGTCAGTGAACTAGTGGTTACAATTGTATTGAAACACTTCCGTCGGCATAATACAACAGTACAGAATTATCGGAAATTATTTGTATAACGCAGGGTAAGCTAATCAAAGCGGTGGAATATTAGAGGTCACGATAAGTTTGGCGACGATAACGGAAATATTATTAAGTAGACCATATTATTATTTATTCAGACAATATAATTATGTATCTAGATTTCTATAGTTTCTTCATCTTAGAAAACTATATTTCTACACCCCTAAGCTATTCAATGACAACTAAACCGCACGTTTCATCAAACATACTCTAGTCATATACAATAAATCTTTTGCTGGCCTATTTCAAGTGTTATTCAACTCTATCTTACGTGTGGGCCTGACAATAAATAACAGTTTTACTTCTGCTATACCAATTAATTACCTATGCTTAGGTAAAATGTTTTCCTTTCCCTTATTTTGTGTTATATTGCTTATTACCCATTAAAATGTAAACAAAGCAAATATTATTTAATTTAGTCGGTGTAGCAGCTTTGTATGCGAGATCAGGAATTAATTAAAACAGAGCTCTATGAATGTATATCATTATAAATTACCGATCATCCGAGACCAAACTTACCGTGACCTTAAGTACGGAGTACCTCTTAATCTATAGCTATGAATACTGGTCGGGGTCTTCGTGCATAATTAAAATAGGCACCTACAACTAAATTATGAAAGGTACCTATCAATACTTGGTCTATGAAAAAGGAATGTCACAAATATCAGTGGGTGTAAACAGATTCGGATTTGTGTACAAAGCACTTAGGTTATTTACGAGTCTAAATAAATGTTGTAGACAATTATTATGATCGAGCTTACGTATATTGGTATGTCCATTAGTCTATTGGTATACAGTAAAAAGCATTTAAACTTACGGCTAAACATAATACAGTCAAAGTTGATTAAATTGTTGATGTTTCTTGGTGCGTGATGCAAGGCAAGCTCCGGTGGTCGGCAACGTTCTCGCTTCGGCGGTGCTTGTATTAATATGATTCACCGCAACCACGCATCTACTGTGCACTGGGACACTGTTATCCTCCATAGCTCCCTGTACAGCATAATAAATAAACAAACGTGTAATTAAACTCTCCCTATGTAATAACGTAACGTTAACTGCCAAGCGTAGGAACTAAACACAAGCTTTGCTCGTGGGATTCACTTCGTCTAAGTTACACACTACACTTCACGTCTGCACTCTCATATCCGCATAATTCAAAATGTTCTCTGTAAAACACTAACACTGACACTCGTCGTTGAAACAGTTCGGACTCGACTACGACTATTAACAAAACATATGCGTAAAGTCTCACCGAAAGTGTTCGGCGATCGCAATCTCCGAAGAGCGCGTGGGCGCGTGGAAGAGCGCCTACAGCTCGAACTCGGAGCGGGTGTGGCGGCGCTGGTCCAGGCGCACGCGCGCGCCCGCGCGGCGCACGCCCGCCGGCGCCGCCGTCTCCAGCCCGGCGGCCGGGAACGACCGCCAGCGCCGCCCGAACAGCCGCTCCAGGTAACATCTTAGTCAGATCCTGGTCGCCGCGCTGTCCGCCGCCAGCGGCCGGTACTCGCCGCGCGCCAGCTCGCGCATCTCGCAGTTGTTGTTCCCGTTCACCGCCTTGGGCCCGATCTCGTCGTGCGCGCGGCGCGCCGGCTCGCCGCGGCCCAGCAGCGCGTCGCGCTCGCCCGCGCGCTCGGGGCTGCCGCCGTGCGCGCGCACGCCGCCGTTCGCGTTCACCGCGTTCACGATCACCGTCTGCGACAGCGGCCCGCCGTGGATCGGGCTCCCGTCCATCAGCTCGCCCGCGCCCAACTCGCTTCGTAATATTCTAATTTTCTGAATCATCTCCTTTATTTCGTACCGGAGGATTCCGAGGAAGCACAATTTTAAGAACGCTATGACGCAGTACCCTAACACGAATAACGCGTCTGCCGTCCGCCGCAGCCACACGAGCAGGCGCTCCGCACAGGCGGCCGAGTGCGGGGCGCAGTGCGCGGGCGAGACGAGCGCGGGCGAGGCGGAGGGCGCGAGCAGCGCGGGCGAGGCGGGCGCCAGCGCGGGCGCGCGGCAGCAGCTGGGCGGCAGCGCGGAGCGGTTGAACGCGGCGAAGTCCGCCGGGCCCGTCACGCCGCAGCAGCGCTGCTCGCGCTGGAGTCTGTCCCAGGCTTCGGAGAAGTCCAGATCCGTGTCGTACTCCTTCGCGAGGCGGATGCGGAGCTGCGGGCGGAGCTCGCGGCAGACCCGTTCGAAGCGGAAGGCCCAGTAGACGCCGATGGCCGCGTCCCCCACGAGGAGCGCGAGCAGCGCGAACCAGTAGGCGTTGAGCATGCGCTCCGAGAGGCGCAGCGCGGCGAGGCAGCCGAGCAGCTGCAGCAGGCCGGCCTGCGCCGGCAGCGCCGCGTACCCGTAGAGGAAGCCGGGCTGCGCCGCGCCCAGGCCGGGCACGAGCGCGCGCCGGTAGTCGGCCAGCGCGCGCCCCGCCGCCGCGCAGAAGGCCAGCGCGCCGAGGAGCAGCGCCCCGTTGCACGCGTAGATCCAGATGCGATAGTAGCGCATGGCGCGGTGCGCGGCGGGGTGCGCGGGGCGCGCGGGCGGCGGCAGCGTCATGGTGGCGGGCGCCGCGTCATGGCGCCGCCCGCGCCCGCGCCGCCGCCACGCGCCGCGCCCCACGCCTCTGGAACAACACACACACGCTTCAGCACCAACCAACCAAACGTCCTTGAACACATGTTTAAAAATGCTTCTAATCTTAGGATGACGGATAAAAATCACTTTTTATTATATTTTTCATCATCATCATCATCAGCCCATATACGTCCCCACTGCTGGGGCAAGGGCCTACCCTAAAGTAGGGCGATAAGGCCTTAGTCGACCACGTTGGCCAAGTGCGGGTTGGTCGACTATACAATTTTTTCGTAGGTGTGCAGGTTTCCTCACGATGTTTTCCTTCACCGTTAAAGCGTCGAATGAAGGTACATATGAATTTCGAATTTGAAAAACACATCGGTACCTGGCGGGGTTTGAACTGGCGACCTCTCGCATGGCAAGCAACGACCTTAACCACTCGGCCATTGACGCTATTATATTTATATCGTTTCAAAATTACCCAAAAGAACATAATAAATCAATATCTCATACCTAATATGAGTTCAGCATAAACATATAAGTTGGGCAACTTAAATTGAAAGAAACAACAAGGACAAATTATATTTTTATTTAGCTTTTTGAGCGATAAAGATTTAACTTGTTTAATTGATGAAATAATTGGAAACACTGACAAACACTTTTGTAACGTCCAATCGCAACTATGTATGTCTACCTACCCCTTACTTAAGGGGAAAATCCTCTATCTAGATACTGAATACCATTAATGAGCATGCCTTTTATACACTACTTCTATTCACATACAGACATAATTATTTATTGCTCATTTTCTCAATGACGACTCCAAGGTGAATTAAGCCTTCACCGATGATACTATTTCCTATTCCCCGGCGGCAAGAGGGTTTTATTGACCCGAACATTGAACTCTTCCAACTTTAATGTCCACGTCGAGAGATAGGGCACAAATAGAATAAAACCACGGTCTCGTAATTTATAGTGAAACAATATAAAGGACAAGATATACGGCATTAATTTGAGAAATAAAATTGACTTCGCTGGATTTATTGTTTGTTCGCCAGAAGCTATATAAATTGTTGTCATAAGGCTTGTTTGTGAAATCCACAAGCCAAGAAACACGTTTAGAACTTTATCTGTTAGTTGCCTCTGTTGTAGCAGAAACAGCTCTTAGTTTACAACTTCAAAGTTTTCATAAAAAATTTGTTGTTAAGTAAGATTACAAATGCTTTTATTAACTACACCATTCTAATTCTAAACTGCAACATTGTCTGAAAAACAATGCTTTGAAAATAAACGTTTTGTTAATGTCCAATAAACCATTTAAGATACTAAATGTATAAAAAGGTTAATAACCCTGGGTAATATTTATAAGTTTCAGTCATTACTGAAATGTATAAAACAACATAGAACCCAGTAAAAACGAGACAGCGTTTATTTATTTGACTACAAACATAATTTCGGTATGTCAAGGTAGCCGCCCGTAACATACGTACTTTCTCAAACAAGAATGATGATTTCGTTTTTACGTTAGCAAAGTTTGCTTACACTGGGAAAATTGAATTTAAATTAAATTACGTCCTACTTACACATGCGGGAGTACAGCAAAGAGGAAGTAAATATTATGTTTGCAAGGATCACAAATTGGATATTATCCAATCATTTATATGTATAATCAAAACTTTTCTTTATGATTAACCTTTATACGTCATGGATTTCACGCGTTTCGTCAATTGACCCGTTTTGCAACATGACTTCTCTAAACTCAATATAAGATAATGAATAAAACCTATAAAGCTACCTAAATGCTATATTCACATGTCGTTACGCTAAATTTGTTTTATTTTCCCTAACTTTCTTTCGTAAGGATTACACAAAAAAAAGAAAGTAACAACGGAAAAGGCCGAACGTAGGGGCTCGGCTCTCAGATGTCTCGAATAGGAAACTTTTCAGTGCAGAAAACCAAAATAAATTGAATAATTTAATCGGGTCGAGAGTTATTTGGAGTGCTTCGTACAGATTACGGCGCCGGAATACGTAATGAAAAGGGGCATAGCTGCATCGGATATCCGATTGAAACAAACAATTCTTATTTGTGTGTTCACTGGTTTTTGTTATCGATGCAATATCCACGATATTGGAATTCGTCGCCACGCTTGGGAACTCGCATGAATGATGGATGACAAAATTAAACACTTCAGTCATTTCAGTGTAAAACAAAATATTATCCTTCGTAGCATAGAGTTGTACAAAGCTTTTATTAATTAGTGTCAGTGAGGAACGCACCAGATTTAAAGAAGAAGCTTTTATTTCTACCTACACGATGATGATGACGAATGCTTCCGACCTCTGTCGGCGATCGGGACTACTTCAACTAATAATTGAGTCAACCAAGCCAAGTGCGGGTCGACTACACACAACCTTCGAATTTCTTCGCAGATGTTACCTTATATACTGAGTGTTTTAAAAAAAATAAGCTTGTACTCACAGTCCGCCGCCCGTTCCGTTGGCGAGGGCCCGGGCTAGTCACAGGAGGGGCCGCGCCACGCGCACCAGCGCTCCTACCACGCCTGTGCGGGCTCTGCAACAACAAACACCAATTACTCACCTTTACCCAACTGTGAACTAACTGTCAAAGTCGATATAAATGGGTCTTCACAAGATAAAAAAGTGCCTGCCGATGTTTGGAACTTTGGACTGGGTGACGCTAATCATGAACACATAGCGTGTTTATTATGTACCGTTTTTGTTCCTAGACCCTTTCATAATATTATTAAATCGAATGGACCGCGAAAATCTTCAATCATTTACGTATTGTACATATACAAGGGCAATAGTGGTCAAATATACAATCGAACTAACTGGATCTTATCTTATAAGCAATTTTTTTAAACCATAAATACAATGCATTTGCATGTCGATAAAGTATCTCATAAAACCGCTTAAAGCAATTACAATTTACAGCTCAAAGTAATGCTGTCATTAAACAATCAAAAATCGTGATAAATTATGAGATCATGTACCCTATGGAACTTTAACCTACTTATAAGGCCTTCATCAGCCATCTGACCAACTACGTAACTGAGCCGATCCCATTGATAATAATAATAATTTTCCATTATGCACCCAGATTAATAGATTACATCGGAGCTTTGTCTATTACGGTAATTGATCATTAATTTAAGTGACCGCAGTTTTCCGCTTAATTGGCGGCGCTGAAAACAGCGAAAAAGCGCTTCTGGCTCCCCTTGTTAGCATTCGTTCGAAATTTACGCTGAAATTAATTTGATTTTATATATTTTGCAAAAGGTGTTACTTTTTTTGTTTGATGGGCGTTTAGGATGACCTCACACCTTTTGAAAGAAAGTGACCGTGAGGTTCACAATTAACTGCTATATTTAAGGGGAAATAATATTTACCCGACTGCGGGTTAAGTTTTTCGAAAGTATGTGTGGTTTGTATTAGTATATCGTGTCACAAAACGCACGACATTGCATGTATTTAGTATGGTAACAATATGTACGCTGTTATGAGGTGTCTGACTAAATGTGAATGCGTTCGATACGATGGCATGTCATACAACGATAAATTACCCTTGTATTGTTCAATACGTACACGTACACATATTGAACTATACAAATATCAAGTTATAATCGTACTGTAATTCTATGTTCTTTTGAATCATGGGTACCTTATAAAAATAAATAAATATTAATAAATATATCTGTGACATTTCCACACACGATCATCTGACCCCATACTATGCAGTTTTAAACTATGGGCGTTAGACACTGATATACATGACACACATTTCTAGATAAATACTCAAATACATAATCACTCCCAGACACAGAAAAAACACCGATGTTAATCACACAAATATTTGTCCCGATTGGGAATCGAACCCACGACTCTTGGAACCGCCAGGCAGGGTCAACCACTGTCCTACCGAGACAGTCAATACTTAATTAATTTTCTTTTAATCTTAGAACCTAAATGCCTTTTTATAAACTTCTTATTAACACTAAAACCTGAGCTTAAAACGAAAAGGTTGCAAAGATACCGAATCGTGTCTACTACTGCCAGTTATGAAACTTTAAACAAACCTATACCCAACTGTTTGCGATCCTTTCAACTGTCTGCGAGAACATAAAGTTCTACTAACCAATTTCAAACACAGACCTATCAGAGATTGGATTTTAAAATTCAACCAGCTGCTATTTCTTTTCTCCATTCGACGGCCGCCAATCCGTGGTTAATCGCTCCCACTGCATTGGATTGAAGTGTCAACAGCTTTATGACGCTTTAATACGCGACTGCGATCGACTAATGGACGCCGCATTCATTTTTATTGAGCCCGCAAATTACTCGATTGTGTTTTATTCATTTATTACAACATGAGTCGTAATCACATGAAATTGATATCTGCAATCGAGGCATAATGAATTGGGAACCCGTATGGGAATCGAAAAGTTTTCGATTGAATTGTTGGGTAGATTTCATCTGGATTCGTATCGGAGTTTATATTTGAAATTGAATTCATAATAAAAAAGTTATGGTTCATCAAAATTTAATGAAAACCGACCCGATTAACGTTTAGTATATTTTTGTTGCTGGCTTGTGTAATGAACATTGGAATGTTGTATTTTAAGTGTAACTGCCAGTGTCAATTGCGAAGCATATCGTCCAGATAGGCTGTTGTTGGCAATATGGCGTTTAATAAACTTTTAGCTGGCTGGCCCGCAGTGGGCCATTGAATGGCCGGGATGTGCAGAACTTGTCGTATAATGCTGCGCCACAATGTTGCCGCGGCGACAACGCGACAAAGCTCCAAGTGGCAACGACAATGGCCGGTTCGCTGTCGCCTGTCGCCCAACAACATGCCATTGTTGCGCACGCCATATTGTGTGGGAGACGTCTGCACGAAAATGTTTTATTAAGATATATCAAACATGTATTTCGGTAGTAGACACCTACAAAACTGATATGAATCAATCTACTCCAAGCCAAAATCCGGCATAGAGAAGAGTTATACTTATTAGTATTCATAATTTGACTTGCTCGGTGGAACAGTAGTTAGTCACCCAGACTCAATACCTACGGTTCCAAGAGCCTTGAGTTCAATTCCCACAACAACAATCCAAAGGGACAATATTTGTGTGACGAACATCGGTATTTGTTCCGTTTCTGGGTGAGTTATTAAATTTATTTAAGTATACTTTTGTATCCACTCTTGATTCTGACATCGGACACAAGCGCTTAAGCTACTTATTACGGGATCAGATTAATGTTCATGATGTGGTGTAATATTTATTTATTTATTTTGTCATTATTTTTGACTCAAAATCTATGAGTATATTTTAGAACATCATAAGCAGTTTACACTACTGCACTCCTAAGAAGAAATTCTTAGGTTGTGTAGTCGACCAACCCGCACTTGGCCAGCGTGGTCGACTAAGGCCTTATCGCCCTAGTTTAGGGTAGGCTCGTGCCCCAGCAGTGGGGACCTATATGGGCTGATGATGATGATGATGATGATAAGCAGTTTAAGTTCCGTCTTTGTTCAAATTCACTTTGTTCATATAAACGTTCTTGGCAACAACGAGTTCTAAAATATCTTACCCACATTTATGAATGCACATAGACACAACAACAAAGTATAGAACCACAAAATTATTCTAATTAACCTTAAGTTCATAACAATCTTAACAAATAAAATCATAACAGCAAGCATAAAAAATTGGACGTTGTCAACCGCATAATGTTAACTTTTTTGAATGGTATCTACACAAAAGTGCATAAAGAGTTGAATAATGCAGTCCCCAAAGTGGAGTGCAAGGGACGCTCGCTGGAGTGACCTACTTGGTCGCGACTACACGCGCAGCTAACAAGCACTTCGCCTCAACCACTTATTGGCAAAAATTCCGAATTTCAAATCATTTCCTTCCCAGAAACTTTCCTGCGCACGAAACATAAATTTTATTTTTCTACCGAACTCTACCGAGATTTTTTGTGTCATCTAGTCAGGATCGGGACATGAAAAAGTTTAAGATGGCTAGAGATTATTGAAAAAATGTAAAGCAAGTCCTATCTTTCCTACACGATGTACAGTAAAGTTTTACTATAAAATGTAGAAAATGTAATTCATAATTGCAAAATAAACTACGAGTACACTGTTACTCATAATTATATTCGAATTCTATCAATTGTTTTGACCCTGTAAATTAAAAAGTAGACTGCCTACTAGGAAATGCCAAGTGGGAATAGTATTCCTTACGGAAAATACGTAGCATTTCTCAAATAAAGACTAACCTTACCTTACGTCGACAGTCACCTAGGCGTGACGACGTGCGCTAACAACCGCTACGTATCGTTACATATTGATTTCACATTCAATAAACCGTTAAGCAGATCAACGTAGTGTGAAATTAGATAACTAATAGATATCGAGCACACATGTCTGCTGATATTGCAATAGATATTTTGCATTGAGTAGCTAATAGGAGCTCAATTGATTTAAGCTCTAATTTAGTGACTGAATAGGTACGCCGTAATTGATGAATTACTACTCCATGTGCAATAATAACTAGTCGAAATATTTGTTACTTTATTTTCATTTAATTCTTATTTAAATTACTCACATTTTCTAACTACTTCAGTACATTATGTAAAATTGGCGAACATACATATAACCTCAAAGTCAATCTCAAAAAAAGCGGCTTAGCTTACTAAAGTTAAATTCACCCGGTTTCGTTCTCTGAGTACCAGATAAACTTTGAACCGCAGACTACAATGGATGCATTTAATCGATTCTAGTTGAGACCCCCATGTTTTTTCTTTCTTGAAGTCGAGTAAAATCAAGAAACGTTTTTAAAACTGCACTATGTATTGGCAGATTAGCAGGTAGGCAAAAGATTATATTTAGATTTACAATGGAATTCTTATGGCTAGGTCCCCATAGACAAAATTAGTAACAGACCTCTTCATGTCCTTGACAAGATTGATATTAATACCCGCATACAACCTTCACACTATGTGCATAAACCTTTCCCAAAATACTTAGTTCCGTTGATCAAAAGGATGTATTAAGGGCTGATACGAAGAGACCTCCGTTCCTTAAGGCCGGATAGACGCCGCGCTAAAAATAAGTCCCCATTACGCGACCATTCGAGCATAGACGACTTGACATTTACGCGTTACGGCTAATAAATGTAGGCGAAGGCATTCAGCGTACGCGACGGCCGAACTGATTTCCGACCGTGAAGGTTGCTGAAAGGAGTTCCGAGGGAGAATGACCGTCTGTCGATATTGTAAACTATAGTAATATAACTGAGCAGTGGCGTAACAACATCTCGGCCCGTGGAGAATTCAAAGATCACGAAATGTTTAAATACTTAGACAAAAAAAAGTCATATTTAGTTATACTTTATTTCAAGTAAAAATTTACGGATTTGGCGTAACAGCTTAAAAAGTGCAATTTAGGCGATCTCTTCTTTATTTTTTTCTTTTTTTGCGGTATACGGAATTCTTGGTTTCGGGGCCCTTACTCTTGCCACTCTGTAGTTTCGCCACCTTAAATCAGTTTGTCCCGAAAAATCGGACTGCGTCAGTTGTAAAAAGTGTGTCCTTAGACAAATAACGGAACCGTTTATTTTTATCGTTCACGGTACAACTCTTTTTAGGGCTGGTTTCGTAACTGAAGAATCATTCGCAGTCCTTAAGGGTTTACTACTACGTTCGTAGTTAGATATAGGTACGTATCTAGTATCTAGTATAGTAATAGGTACTCTTTTTGGTAGATTGGGAAGGCGTAAGTAAATCGTATGATGGGTAATCCTGTTTATTTGGTTTGATGTCACAGACAAGATTTAAGAGAAAGAAAAACAATAAACACGTGGCTTAAATCGGCTACTGTAGATACATTGAGTTAACTGCATATCAAATTACAGCTCCTGAATATTCCTAGCTAGTCCTAGGACACAGTTAGCCTAACGAATGCTGTCTTTGTACAGTCCAACGCAAACACTGAAGCCGGAAGCTAATTTGATTCGACCCCAGTTCCGGTATCCGAAAACATTTCACAAGTTAACAATTCGCGAAAATATCAGGAAATCATTATTAAGAAGTTTCCACGAATGGTTAGGCGTAAGCGTTTCGCAGAAAGCGGTGCCTCGGCGGGTCGAACAGTAGGTAGGCACGGGCCGCCCTCGGCGCGTTCCGTTCTCCGTGTTTTCGCAATTTCCTCGCTGATTGGCAACATTAAGCCTGATGAGGGTGCCCGATGCCGTTACGTTATTGGAAACGTTGACTTGGACCTGTCTTTTCAAACTGTTAGCTGTTTGCAGAGTATTGAAATTCACTCAGAGCTGATTGGAAAAGAAGTGAAAACAGTAGCAGTCTCTGCCAAAACGATATTTGCTTACTTTGCGGATTGATTAATGGAATCTAATAATTCAATAATATGCCTTATTGACATTTAGGATAATTTAAGAATTTGAAGAAATAACATACATACATACATACATACATAAAATCACGCCTTTTTCCCAGAGGGGTAGGCAGAGATCACTTCCAGCGATCCACTTTTCACCTCTGTGTGAAACGTGACGTGACGGGTTGTGGACCACATCGCCGCCATTCTGCCTTGTGCATTGTTTTAACAAGGTCATTGCGTTCGCACGAGTAGCAAGGATATATGAAGGGGAAAGGAAAAGGGGAAATAACGTCTTATATAACCAAGAAAAGTTTTGTTCTGTGAACTGTGTGTTTCGATAGTATTGATAATGTGTCGCAAACATAATTGCATTCTTTCTTCATTCATTTTTACTATAGCTATAGATAATAAGGATAATTCTTTATTTGCCATAAATCAGTAAAGACGGCATTTCCCACTAACATGAAGACTACAGCAGTATATCGTGTTGCCATGCGCTAGGCAATCCTATTTAAACGGTGACAGAGCACGTGGTTATGCCGTCATGTGCCGTATTTTACCGGCGAAGGAAACACCGCATCAGGTACGTCTTACGCCGCAGATGAGAGTGATAACACCCCATACGTGTCCTCGGCTGCGTAAATCAACGAGCCGAGATAAATTAGTTTACCACGTCATTTTGCATGCGGGGAGGATCGCCCGTCTCAGATTACAGCTCACAGCCGTCATGAACTTTCTTCATTGATAATTTGTCTCGTAAATAATAAAAAAAATACGCGGTCTCACTTGTTTCACGTCAATCTGCAGCGGTGAATTAATTATTAGCGTAGCATCGTTGTTTTATTTTTGCTCATAATACGAGTTTGTGCAAAAATAAAAATGTGGGTTACAAGTGAATTTTCCCTTTTTACGGGCATAGGCTGTTCTTTCTCTCTTGACCTAGATCACCAATCTTATTATAGATTATGGATCATGATATTACAAATATCCAGTTAATAACATAATCTTTCAGGTTTATTAAATTAGCCAGAAAAAAGAATCAACTCTAGCTCAAAAACTCTATGAAGCATTCTGTTTATTTCGTCAAAGCACAAGCATTATACCTTGTAGAATGTTTTTATGGAAAAAACTAATAAGAAACGATTTACTAGATGAAAAACATCACATGAACAAAGTTTAACGACAGTAACATTGCAATATTTCAATAATTAAAGTGAAATGATTACATAACTGTAGTTTAATACGTAAACATAGCAACTAGATGAAACAGTCTCCTGTTTTGCATGCAAAAGCCACTCTACAACTATGTTCGGGCTAATGAATAATTTAGAGAAAACCGAAAATCACCTTTCGGCATTTAAACCTGCCATAGCGCTTCAACCCGCCTATTTGAAGTTGTTAAGCTCAATTTCGTGAAACGGCGTGTAAACGGAACTATTGAAGTAGATACCAAATTCATCTACTTCAATGGTTCAATCCTTCCTCAGTTTGCTCTTCATATAAAGAATATATAGTCTGCCCTAACAAAGAACCAGTTCAAAAGACATCTCTGATTTCCTTAGAGTGGAAAACTAAAAGTTGTTACTGTTTGTCCGTATCAACACTTGATCTTTACTTTGACATCAATGTGTCAAATATGAAAATAAGGATTCAATTTATTTATTCAATTCTGAATAGCCCTTGGATAAGTTCCTCACAATTTTGGTGGAACTTCGCTGCGAAAATCCTACTTGTATTTGGCACTCACGCTTTTTTATTTTCTAGAAACCATCGCTCGTGTGAGATGTTTTATGAATAACAGCCATCGTTTCGTGTGACGTTTTGACACATTCGAGCTACGAGCCAAACGAGCATCCAGGCCTTCACTCTCAGCAAGAATATCGACATCTAAAATTAAATTTTGCCGCTTTTAATCCAAAGATACTTTAAGATTCCTCCCCGACCGCGCTTACATATTTTATTAACTTTGTCTTAAGTACTAGTTAGCGGAAAATTAACTAGACTGGCGATTTAATGAATCTGCAAGAATACTACAAGTTGAGAGCAACTGTCTCAAGCTGTCGTAATAATCTGAAAGTGGAAGAAAAATTAAGCATTAACAGTTCAGTTAATACACTTAACTGAAAGAATAATTTATTTTTATTTGTTACATTCCATTTTGTATGACGTATAAGTTATGGGTACATGAAGGTTAATTGATTAGGAAAACAAATCAACATATGAACAAGATATTTTCTACCATAAGTGACGAGTTAAACAGACATACACTCACAAGTAAAGTATATTTTTTACATGCTCTCTGGTTACATATAATATTTAAACATTCCCCTTGGTATTCACTTACAGACTGTCATGTTTTATTTAAACAGACTGTAAGCTAGTTATAGCTGAGCTCAAGAAATTTCTTGGGAAATCACCTTTTGTTCTTTGAACCTGCATAGCTGCAGTGCGAAGATTAAAATATAAGCTAACTGCCGTTGTCTTCTAGATAAACTGACCATTACCTGAGTAAATATGTTATTATAGTTAAATAATTAGATACTGATTAAATCGTTAGTAGCTTAAATATTTAAGGTAAATGCACCTTTGGAGAGAAACAAAGGTTCATCTCAAAGAGTAACAAAACTAGTGACTCATGTCCAAAAACAATCATATGTCGGGCCAATTCTCCCGAGTGGATCCCGGTTCGTTGTGTCCAATACTTTCGTTGTCCCTCGCCTATTTCAATTTTGATGACTTCACTGTCAGTTTTTGTTGGGTATTTGATTCGTCGGTAACAACCTTTGTTGCTCACACCGGATTTATTTGTCAGTGTATTCTGGCTTGCGGGATGACTGACGTGATTTTTCGAATGCATTGATAGACTTGTTTGTTCACAAAATATTGGAAGCTGGATTTGTGTGCTATGTGCATACGAAAGCGAGTGGATATATGTAGTTTGCGACTACAATGAAAATTTGACGATTTTACCGAAAACCGTTGTACTCGTACTTTTAGACAGTGAAAAGGGGATGATTTATAATTTGATATGACTATCACTCATGATATTTTAAAAGTAATATCTGTATCTAAACTATCTACAAAATACTTGTCTTCTACTTGTTAGGAAATTCATGCAGAAATAAAGATAACGTAACCACTTTACCTAGATACGCATTTAGTCCTTATGACGATGTTTATTCAACGTACCTCTTATATTATATAGGATTAGTTGGCAACAAGGAGCCCTTAATACAGGAAATAGGTTCATCATTATTCCATCAAGTAATAAGCAACAGAAAACGTAAGCTCCTAAACAATATTAGAAGTAATTTCATCCCTTCCTATAATATTCATGAGTAGATTAGCTAAGTAGGTGCCATGGGTAATGAGTAAGCACTTTTGTTAGAGGTTAAAGCCATATTAGAAAAGAGGCGATTATTTCTTTAAAAATAAACATAATCCTATAGATAATTCGGTATTATAATACTTATTTTGCGAAAAGTAAACATAAGTGTTACATAATTCAATGAACAAGATTTAGGTTAAATCTTACTTATCTGCATTCTTGTGAAACCAACATACACGTACGTAGTACGAAACTGTAGTGAGTACAGTAAACGGCATCATTAGAACAGCGAGCTACGAGCTGTAGTTCGAGTGCTACGAATATATCTTTTGCAATCGCGATGATGTAATGCAGAAGATAATCTGATTAATTTTCTGAGATATTTGGATATCTAGAATGGTGCTTAAAGGAACTGTTTACACATTGACCTAATTATCTAACCTCACACTTGTACAGGATTGCTTGTATCATGAGCGTTAACGTTCATCAACCCGTGTCGTAACCAATACAGTTTTAGTGTTACGAGATAAGTACTCGACTTGGATCCATTCACATTTATACAGCGTTCGGAGGGTTCGAGTAGCACACACTTGGAGTATTGTTCATTAAGTGATCAGGTCGTCATCGCAAGGTCGCGGCGCTGGCGTCGCGCCAACCGCAGATGCTACACACTCTAACAATGTTTTTCTTTGGATCGCAACATCGTTTCGCTCTCGATTCTTCGTTGCAATAAACTCTGGCTATCGAGAGTTTTTATTTGCGCTTTGCTTTATCCGTCTCCAGTTGTGTAAACAATTTTACTAGCAGTTCTGCTTTCAACTGCATACTTCAATTGGCTTGACTGGTCCGAGCTCGTAAAATATAATATGCAACTCACTACGCATGTTATGTATTTAGAATTGAGAAAAGTAAGTAGTATAATATACTTTCGTATATAATCTAAGTTCTAGTAATGCTTAGATACCTAATTTGCAATATTTACGTAATGGAAAAGAAAATATGAATGTAAGATTTTGAGCGCACCTAGTTAGGGTTCCGTACCTCAAAAGGAAAAAACGGAACCCTTATAGGATCACTTTGTTGTCCGTCTGTCTGTTTTTAATAATTACACTGTAACCGAATACATTCTAGTATGGAGTCATTCCTCTTAATTATTATAGACTATTGACGCAAATCTTACAAATAAAGAATGTGATAAAAATTCTCATCAGAACCGTTAAGATACGGTTCAAAGAGGACAAAATGCCAGAGAGACCCCACTAAAACTTCTACTAGTTATACTAAACAGCTTAAGTTCGTAACTATACTCGGATTTGTAATTCAAGATCAAAAAATCTACTACAAGGTTGCCACTGCAATGAAATATGTTTACAATAGTAAATTCTGTTTTTTTTAAAAGTCAACCGTATATAACAAATTTATTGGTAATATTAATCCTATGATTTTCATCAATAATTTGAGTTATTTATATTCCTATAAATGCAAGACTACTTAATAAAAACGTTAACATCGGTAATTTTTGGTAACAAATCTGGTATTGTACTTGTAACACTTCAGGGGTTCATAACATTTAGTGCAATATTACACCAAGTTAAGAACAAACTCGGACGCAATAAAAATATTACATACATCATAACTTATCGGGAAAATAGTGCATACCTAGCTTCATGGTTGTTATATCTCCGCTATTTTTATCGGCCATGACACTACAATCTAGGGATGCTCGATCCGATCCGACATTTGTGTGGATCGATACCATGGAATGCGATCTATTTGATTTTTGTATCGATTCAATAGCATTCGATTCTTTGCCGGATCGATACATCTGCATGGAGGATAGAATTAAAAAAAAAATTAATAATAATTAAAGGTTATTCTAATGTACAATCAGAATAAAGTCATATAACCATCGGGATCGATACGTGGATCGATACAGTATCCATCAATCCATTGCGATCCAGAATATCGATAGAAGGCACCCGGATCGAGCAACCCTAAATCTGTCTCACTCATTCTTATTCGACATCTGACGTCTGTTCCGAGTGTTCGAATGTTTTTGCTCCGTGGTGATTTCTGCCTTGTTGAGTTTTTGTTTTCTTTAAAGTTTTCGTTTTTTGTTAAGTTTTTGTTGTTTAAATCCGTTGTTACGTTGTTAATTTTGTGGGGGGCTTTGCGCGTGCACGAAAAATGGAACCTCAACCAGGTCCCTCTCGTGAGAAAGAAATTCTTTCACCAAGTAAGAAACGGCGTAAAACAGCAATGACAGTTTCTGAAAAACAATGGTCATGAATTGTTACAAGTATGTCAATAATAATAGACCGAAAGATCAATACTGGACATTATCGGACTCATCGAGAAAAGTTGCGGAAATATTGGGAATTGCCGAAATAACTGTGAGACGAGTTGTAAGAGAACACAAAAATAAAGAAGAGTTTGCTTCTCCAAGGAGAACAGGTCCTAAAAAGACAATTTTAGACAAAATTGATGAATTTGACTTGGCTGCAATAAGACGCATTGTACATAAATTTTTTCATCGCAACGAAGCTCCAACCATTCAAAAGGTGAGTTAACTATTATCAAATAAGATTGTACGTGGAATCTTATTAGTTCTGTTTTCAGTCTAATGAATAATGATACTTATTTAATAAAAAATGTTATTTTCAGATTCTTCAAGTTGTCAATGAAAGTCCCGACTTGCCCAATTTGTCAGTAAGCTCATTGGTGACTAATACTTAAAAATTAAATTTTAAGTATGCATGTCGTAAACGTCGCAGCTGTTTAATTGACCGGGCTGACATAGTAGCGTGGAGAAAAAAATATTTACTAAAAATCAAACAATATCGCCTGGAAGGCAGAACCATATACTATCAAGATGAGACCTGGGTTAATGAAGGTGAGTTGAATTCATTATTACTATTGTCATACAAGTGAATTACTAAAAATTGCACATAGTTAAGGCCTTAATTGAGTCTTGATTCATCCACATTTTCAATTGATACTTTTACGTAACGAAACCAACTTTCGTTACGTAAAAGTATCAATTCAAATTTAATTTAATTTAATTTAAAAATACATTGAATTAAATTTTCTTTACACAAAATAATCAATTAAAACGTGGATTAAATAAAATGCTGAACATTGTTGCTATTAATTTAATTCTTCACTCTTATCGTATTTCTTTATTGAAAACATAACATTGTCATTTTGATGTTGTTTGAAAATTATTCTATTAACTATGAATCCGTGCATACATGTTCTTATGCAGACATTAAAATGTAATCATTATTGCTATTTTAGGTCACACAATGACTAAGTTGTGGCAAGATATGGCGATCCAGTCGTCGAAACAAGCCTTCCTCGAGGGACTTTCGACAGGGCCGCGGGCACCAAGTGGGAAAGGGAAAAGACTTATTATAAGTCATATTGGCAATGAGGAGGGCTTTATGGAAGGAGGACTCCTGCTGTTTGAGTCAAAAAAGAAATGTGATGATTATCATCAAGAGATGAACGCGAACCATTTTGAGGAATGGTTAACAGGCTTATTACCGAAATTCAAACCAAACTCAGTGCTTGTCATGGACAATGCTCCGTATCATTCTCGCAAAATGGAATTATGTCCGACAGATAAATGGAGCAAAGCTCAAATCACAGATTGGCTGAAACAAAAAAATATCTCATTTGAAGCAAATATGACAAAGAAGTCATTGTTAGAGATTGTGAGGAGAGAAAAGGCGCCTTTTGAAAAATACGCAGTAGATGAAATTGCGGCTGCACACAATATTACAATTTTAAGATTGCCCCCCTACCACTGTGAATTAAATCCAATTGAATTAGTATGGGCTCAGGTGAAGGGGCATGTAGCTAAAAATAATAAAAGTTTTAAAATTGCAGACGTAAAAAAACTATTTCATGAGGGCCTACGAAAAGTGACGCCACAGCGGTGGCAGTCATGCATACAACATGTAATTAAAGTTGAGGACAAGA
Organism: Maruca vitrata; assembly: GCA_039566165.1. Classification (NCBI taxonomy): domain Eukaryota; kingdom Metazoa; phylum Arthropoda; class Insecta; order Lepidoptera; family Crambidae; genus Maruca; species Maruca vitrata. Next base: position 9,065,572 of record CM076912.1, on the reverse strand, counting down.
TGTGTCAATTAGACAATTTAATAAGCGGAGTCGTTGAACCTTTGATCATAAATGTAACCGAATCAGACTCCGACTCCGCCTGTTCTGAATTAAGTGAAGAAGAATAAAAAAAATCTTATAATTTTGTTTTTTTATTATCATCCCAATTTCCAGTTACCATTCCTCAAGTATAGCTCAAAATTGTCTTCTCAATATTTTTTTGCTAGAAGTTGTAATTCGTAAATAATAGTCAGGCTCAATACAATTTTGAGAACACTATACGTTATACTATTTCTAAATATATGTGTTGCATTAGTTTACTAATTTTTTTATTTAAATACTCAATATAAATGAACACTTTCACCACTTTCACTTTACGAAACTATAATTTCATTGTTTTAGACAACCTTTAATTATCAGTAAGTAATATTTAGTTTTATTTAGTAGTATTTATGTATGTAATAACACATACATAAAATCACGCCTTTTCCGTGATGATGGTATTAAATAAAATAAAGAAGTACCTATGTCGTAACATAGTACAATACAACAACACAAGTACAAATTCCACAACCTTTTCGTAAAAAGGTTGTCGAAACCTGAGATCATCACTTGACAGTGACATAAGTGACGTAACCACTTTTGACAGTGACGTATCTGTCGTAGTTTTTTTGATCTTGAATTACAAATCCGAGTATAGTTTACTTTTATGCCGATCAGTTCCGAAGTTCCCACAGGATTGATTATTAATAGGCATCCCGGTGAAATCACTTAGCCCCGGCACGCCTTCAAGGCTGCCGATAAAAAAAAACTAACTTGACATTTTGTAAAGTTCAAGATCGTTGATTTGTAAAACGTAGGAGTTATAATCCATCATGTTTTCTTCATGAAATCCTTACTTTCAATTTCTCAAGTGACAATACATTATTTTATCTGAAATGAAATCGAGTCAGAGAGAAGAAAAGACAAGATACTGCACCAATTTCTGGTTATTTATAACTCGGTATCGAGTCCTGGACTCGATCTCCCAATTCAAAGAACCTATTCCACTTTCAAACCTTGAAGCGAGTGGAAGACGCTTTCATAATACCTAGATTTTCTTTCCTACATATTCTACAGGAATATCACAAGATCCCCAGAGTCGCCAGTACACGAGTTATCGCGAAGTTGGCCGAACAATTTCCTATCTAATAAGTCGTCCGGGCGGAGAGTTTTGAATAATTCACGGCAAACATACGCGAGATCAGGCCTTGATCGCGAACGCTGCTCTACGGAATACTAGGCGGCGCCGGGACTGGGCTATCAATTATTTTTAAGCCTCTTTGGATTTGTCATGTTTCTTTGAGACTTCTAGTAAAATCAAATTGAAAATCACATCACCGTGTTGATTTTCACAGACAATGAACAAAATGACAGTGGGTAACTGTAATTACTATGTATAAACGAAAAGTGGAAAAGGAAATTGCGTTAAGACTTAAGTAAATTGTTACTCTTTGCGTTAAGAGACGATCCACTGGAGTTGTTTACTTGATGTGCTATCGAGTTAACAACTTTAGCAGATCGTGAATTTATTCGACCATCATCTGGCAAAGTTAGGCTATTATGTTCATTTATTAAATTAAATTAAATAATACTTCATGACAATTTCTTTGTCTTCTTTTATATATAGGTGAATACTAATAAGTTGTAATTATTTCATTTTTAAGGATTTCTTTTTTGTTTCAATTTATCTTTATTTAGGTATAACGTGGACATTTTAACTTTAATTAAATATATCATAACTGACTCTTGGATCCCAAAAGGAAAAGTAGAAAATAACATAAACTATTCAGACTGATAATGCACTACACATTGAATACTCTAATGTCATGCGAAAATCATGTTGCTATACCAAATTGTCCCTCAACAGCTCTGCAGCCTTAATTGGCAAGATCAGTACCGTAACTACTTCCCCTCAATATCAACTTTGATATGATGAGATTGTCTTGTTCGTCGCATATCCACTTTGCGTTTGCATTTACAAGCAATTTCGTTATGTATATCTAATTTAGAGCATATTTTCTGTTTGCCTGTTCGATGGATTTAGTCATGTATACGAAAAAAAACTCCTTCTTTTAGGTATATTGTGAAATAAGATCATTTAATTTGATGTCCAAACTAAAGAACCTTCATTTGAAATAAAACTAATTTTACGGATTAACCTCGCGTATATTGCTATTGTTAACATTATTTAGAGATCCGACGTTTCGAGCGATACACGCGAGTTAATAATAGTTTAATCCGTAAAGTAAGTAAGTAGTACTCGCGCAAATAATAGACAATAAAGAACATGCATTAATTTCTGTCAATATCAAATTCTTAGTTTCTCTAACATAGATATAATCCTTTTAAGAAATCGCATCCACGCATTTAAGATTCAATTGCAGGAAATCATCAATCTAGATCGAACGAAAATCCGGTTTGAAATGTCTTTCTATCGATATCACTTTGTTTGGATTAGACAGACCGGGAATGAGATCGCAAATTGGATTTAGACCAAACACAATCCAATGATTTCCTATAAGTGGACCTAAGTTGGTTCACATTACACTAAGTCTAACAGGGAAAATGATCTCTACAAGATTAATACGTATATTTAATGACAATTGAATCATTAGAACAAAATGCCTTAAAACAGGCTTAAAAGTCGAAGCAGCTACAATCTAACTTAAAAACCATTTTAGATATAACAATGAGATAACAGTGAGATTCCATGGTTTTAATGCATTTAGGTAAACATTTTCTATATAGTCTAAGGTACATTACGTGAACATATAGCTTAGCCTCCAACACGATGTGTCAATCTTGTAGCCAGCACTCGTGAGGGGATACTTGGCTCGAGGCGGCTTCAACAACTTTCGCAACTCAACCCTTTTAGTTCGACCGGAAATCTGCTTAGATCTTCGGACGGCCGTAATTTCCCCATAAAAGATTTACCGTTACGGACATACTAGAAGTTTTCCTTTATATTTACAACCTGCTTCCGTATCTGTCTCCTGCATTTTGATCAGAATTTGAGTTCAAGAAGCTTAGGAGCGTCTTTCTTCAAAAATTATGTACATTTCAGCCAAGAATATCACCGTCTTGTGTATACAAAGTATCTGTTTAGAAACACGACGAACGCACGCACCCATCCATCATGATTTCGTGTAAAATCTACGAGCCACTCCGTCACATTAAATCAAGTTTCGGGACAGGTTAATATAATTTTCCAACGTTGATTAATAGAATGGTTACAAACGACTAACGAATTGGACGGTACATACTTGGTGGCGATGATTATCTACACTAATATAGTAGGAACGTAGAAACTTTAACTGTCTCGTTGGTCTAGTGGTAGCAAGCGCTTCGTAAGGATCGAGGGGCCCCGGTTCAAGTCCGGGGTCGGGCAAAATGAGTTTTTCTGTAAAGAAATTACTAAGCCCGGAGTTAGGAAGTTGGCGGTTGCACGTCCATGCCTCGGAAAGCACGTTAAGCCTGCGCCCGATCTCTCATCGGTCATTCAGATTGCCGTCTCACCGAACCATGAAAGTAAGGGAACAGAGAGTACACTTGTGTTTGCGCGCACACTTGTGCACTATAATATGTCCTGCGTACTTGGCTGTTCTCAATAGAGATCGTCCGCCATGGCTGAAATCGGTCGGACGCCTTATTATTTTTATAGTAGGAACGTAGCATAAATGTTATAAGACAAGGCCCTTTAGAAGAAGTATTTCGATAAAGAATAAAAATATTAATAAACTCACGATGGAGTTTGTTTCTATGTGAGCAACTACTTCTAGCTATTGCCTACAATTCTAATTCGAATTCTGTCAAAGAAACGACTTGCATTTAAAAAGAAATTAGCATCTTTATTGTGAATTCCAGGGCTATTGACTAGAAAGGTAAAAGAAAACTTGATGCAAATGCAAAGAACCGAGAAAACCACTGAGGACAGACGCAATTAGAACCTTTTGTACAGTGTTTATTACGAACGGCGGAAGTCATTGACCAAGCACGACGGTGTCAGCATATATAATGATAAAAATCTTTGACTACTCGCTAAAATACATAGAAAATGCTTAATATAGGTAGGTATAGGTAAAGATACTGTAAATCTTTTAAAGTCGAAATGGACCAGTGCCGCAACAAATTCGAATAATTTATATTCTGAATTCTCAGTAACTATCACATCGTTGTAGAAGAACCTGTGTCTTCGGAGCTTCAAAGGAAAACGTGTTTTGTTTTATTCATCCAAATACGCAGACATTCCGTACGTAAATAAATACGGCTTTCATCGTTTGTCTGTCTCTACATACTGCGAGTACCTACTTGGATAAATATTTGTAGCATTCACTGATACAGAAATTTGATCAAAAGAAAGTTTTTCTACAATGTATTGTTTTGTTGTTACTTGTGTCTAGCCTAATAATAATACCACAATACTATTCTACTCAAAACCACCTATTTCCTATCACCATTGTTAAATGGTTTTTATGTAACATAACACCGGTTCATTTATCATTCGATTCTAAATGGTATTATGATTATTTTTATTTACTGAATGTTTTTTTTTGTATTTAACTTATAAGTATAAATTATAATATTATGTAACTTATTCGTTATTCTCATTTTCATAGGAACTGAACTATGAAGAGCAAGCACTGCCGTGGAATGACGTCATATGCATGACCTATTGCGATTCCATTTGAATATTATGAACCATAAAATCTTCTGACAGGGTGAGACGGGGTGTGGCAGTATGCAAGACCTAAGAATAGTAATATGATACTTACTGAATAACGCTCCGTAAAATAATTTTTCTAACTCCTTTTTGTGTCTTACCAATCAGGATTATTTGAGAGTAGGCCCTAGGTTATTACAAAGTAACGACAAGGTAGCCAAAACGTAATAATTAGAACTTTTCAAATATATTTTTTGGTATTCCATTAGATGCCAGAAGATGGATCGATAATAGAATCAATCGGCCATTCTAAAAAGTGCAACACACGTTTGCATTTTTGTACCTGATATTCCATTCTGAATAAATATTTTTTCTTAAACTATAAGAAACCTCAGATACGGCCATTTGTAAAATATCTGCAGTTTTCCGCACCGCACATTGAAATAAAGTGATCAAATATCCCATGGCTCAGTATGTTCCCATGAATCTGTCCGAATAATTTGTGTATAATCCGGGTCTGGCTCGCGCGCGCGCTGGCGACCGCACAGAAATGCTTTTAGCGAAATAACTTGAATTTTTGTCCACCCTTCATGCGTTTGGGGTCGGGTATGACGTATTAACATTGCAAGTCGCAGTTGAGTGTTTATTTAAATACCTGAATGGCCATGAAATGAAGGCATATTTCTTTAAACAAAATTAATTTTACGGATTGAACTTGCGTATAGGTAATGCCTAAAAATTAACATTTAGACACTTTTCGAGCTTTTTACATTCGTGGTCGTGCCTGGTCAGGAGAAGTTTTAAAAATTAGTTTTATTTCAAATACACGTCTGATTATTTCAGAATTATAACTTAGCGTTTCCGCTTAGACTATAATAATTTATTTTTTAATTTCATACAAATAAAATTCTAAGTCACAATTATGTACTCGCGTGCTTTGTGCGACTATAGTTGCGAGTAATTACATATGTATTGTATAGAGATTTTTTAAAGCACGCGACTACTTCGACTATCAAGTCGACACATGTATAAATATAATATGCACGCAAATAGAGACTGTATAATAACTATACATACACAGATAAAAACCATTCAGAATTTTGCCGAGTTCGTTCAATAAATACTCCTTTATAAAGCATCGCACAATCACTGACCGTTTGTTTAGATAGTCAGACTTGTTGCTAGCTCGGTTTCAACTAAGTCGCATATTGCGTCGGAAAAACACAAACAGGGTTATTTGCGCAGCAGCCACGAGGCGGGCGCAATCCGTTGCACTTTGCATATTTGCTTCGGGGCGTTTTAATTGACTCTCCACACGCCATCACCGACCTGATTCTAACACACATTACTCGTATTGGTCAAAGCATTATTTCACTGACTCGTTGGCGCTATATATGTATGTATATGGCCCCTGTCTTGCGGCAGGTCGTGTGTTCGATCCCCACTCTGGACTAATATTTTTTAATATTTGTGTGATGAATTTCGATTTGTGTTCACTATAAAGGTGTTTTATTTTTTTTTTTTTTATAAAGAGGCTAACAAGATGACCTCACTCCACCTGATGGTAAGCGGTAGTGAGATCCAAATATGAGGTCGACAGGCACAATAGACCATATTGAGCCTGTCGCACTCACCCTGAAAGCCGTGAAAAAGGAGACCACTGCTGCGGCAACAACGAGACAAAGCGTGGAGTCTCGCATTGGTATTGAGCTGTGCGGGTCGGAGTTGGCCAGTCCGCCGGACGGAAGGGCCCCGGTGTCTACGGGTCTCCCTGGCCGGCGGGCTGCCCCGCCCCGCCCGCACAATACCGCCGCTAAGACTCCACTGGTCCGGCGCTTGCCGCAACAATGGTCCCCCCTGGCTCCGGTTCGTACAGTGCTGATCCCGGAACGCGACCTGACCGGGAGAGGTTAGAGTCACTTGGCGGGTTTTACACAACTGTATGGTGGTTAACAGCAACCGGTCGTCAAAATGTCTCCCACCTGAAAAATTTATTCACATACTTAAGCATATTTGTGTATACCTATCACTATTGTTAACCTTTTTTTCTAACTGACATACGATGATGGCTTGGAGTAGCCTCGTCATCATCATCATCACCGGACTTGCGGGGGAGCGGATGGCTCTCACCGTAAACTATAGTAAACCTCAAGTGCTCAAAAAACTCACTTCATACACGAAACTATGTATGTGATGTTGTGTGCTTTAAATTTATTTTTACAAATTATTTTTCCAGCTATCCTCACAAACCCAGCCGTCAATCCGCGGTATTGGCGAACCGGATTTGACGTCAGGAAGGGGTTTTACGGCAAACAATAAACATGTCATGAAATAAAACTTTCTAAAACTAACATTTGGAGTTCGAATCTGCTCGTTCACGAAGTTGTTTGTTCTACGGCTTAATGTGTCGAGGACGTCATATCTTATACAACGTTAGAAAGCTAAAATAGGTGTCATAATTTCGTTTCATAATATTTAAACCAACTAACGAAAGCATGTAATAATCACATGCGTTTATTCATTCGACAACAGATATATTGATTTAATTGTAGCCTAAGTGACTTAAGTACAAGTGTTTAGAATATTAGAAACAACACAAATATATTGAAATATATTAAAGACACATTATGTAGTGTACATGAGTTTTGATTACAAATACCTACTAAGCAAAACAAACAGGAATTGAATATCATTCGAGTGGAATTTAAAATTTTTTTTTGTTCTTGGCGATGTTGCAGCAATTGTGAACACTTAAAAACCTCTGTTTAATAAGTACTAGCAGTGCCAGCGACTTCGTCCGCGTTTTCCCTCGTTTTTTACACATTTCCTTCTTTTTCTTCGTACTTATTGATCGCAGCGTGATGCTATATAGCCTATAGCCTTCCTCGATAAATGTTCTATCCAACACAAAATATTTTTTCAATTCGGACCAGTACTTCCTGTGATTAGCGCGTTCAAACAAACAAACTCTTCAGCGTTATAATATTAGTATATTATTATAGATATGAGGATCTGACTTATTAGCGACGCGTAATAACTAATCGTTGAGCGAATCGAAGCTCTTCTCTACATGGTCACTCGGTATCGTGTGGCCCACATCGCCAGTGCATATTCCTGCGTAAAGCGCATTCACATCGCATCCCCCGCGCGGAAACCGAGTTCCACGATGCAATTGGAGCCGTGACGTCGCCACTAACACGGATTTCCATGAGCAATTGAACAGAGCCCGAACAGAAACCGCTGTGTACCGTACAGACTTTTATTGTCTTTTATTGTTTCTTCCTATCCCCGTTTACTGCGCACTTCTACCGTACAAGGCCAAACGGAGGGTAAGAGATGAGAAAATATTTTCTATGAAATCAGAATTTATCTACTCGTGATATTATCATGGAGTTGGAGTCTGACGATTACATTTCACTGGTTTATGTTCCTTATAAATTAGTTTTATTGTAGATATGCAAAACAAAAATTCATATTTTTGTTTAAATAAACATTTTGTTTTATAAATTACTAAATAAGCTAACGTGCCCGTGGCGCCTAGTATTTATACAAGGAAAACAAGGAACCTTTACTTATACAACATTCCTGGACATAATTATGATTTGTAGTAAAAATCCGAACCAATAATGGTCCATTCGTTAAAAATAATAAATAACAAGTTTTCAGCGTAAAATGCTTGATGGATTCGGAAATTGTGGCAGGATTTCAGAATTAATGATGAGTTCTGTCTCCTCCCGCGATAAAGTTGTCTGAAATATAGTTTGAACAGATATTTTTATCAAAATATTATTTTGAATCCATGCCAAGCGTAGCTACGCATGCAAACATACTACGCGACCCATATACAAGTAGGTAGTATTAATCCATTAAAAAGCGGCCAAGAGTGAATAGCACATTCGGTACCAAACTTTGGCATGGAAAAATGTAATGGCTAGGATTAAAATGTTAACGTTTTCTTAGTTGTTCCAATATTGGGGATATCATTTGGCGCCTTATGATATATAACATACTAGTTTTTGCATCATATCATAGATGTTCCCTGTAACTGTGCGTGCTAAGTATTGTGATTACGATTCTTAAATAATCCATACGTAGGTAGATGTAATTATTTTACGCTATGTTTTAATCACAAATCAAAACTCTGGCACCAATTATAAACTCATCTTCTTACTTCGCACGCAACCGTTCAATCAGCTACGAATGTTTATTTCTGCTGTCCGCAATGTGATTGAACATTACAAATCTTGAACAAACGTAGGTTTTAGTTCATAGTAGCGCGGTATCCTAAAAATTGAAAATCATTTGTCAGCGATCCGATAAATTCCATTCTTGGCGTAAGTTTGTTCGCGGGCGTGGCAAGCGTGGGGCTTAATTAATTGCGCCCGCGCTCTATTTTCGGCCGAAGGACACATTCGAGCGTGACGGGAATGCTTCCCTGATATAATAATGTGAGGAAGTTTTATTTTACGACCATCGATTGTCAAAGAGCTTGTACAACTCAGAGGTTGCAACGGTAAAGTTTCAATAGGAGAGCTCGGTTTATTGACTTTTATAGATTTCTGTGGAATTTAATGGTTACGAAAACGGCAAACTGAACAAACATAGCTTTAACACTGTGTACTTTTATCAATAACTTTCATAACAATGGTCGTAAACCAACAAAAGATCAAATTGTTAGTTACACACATAGCTTAGCGTAAGGTTAGTAATAATAGTTGTTTGCACTTCTTTGTGCAAATAAAAATCGGCCATTGTATTTTCCAATTTCCACCAAGTAGGTAATTTGTATGCCTTACTTAGCGCGCCTAAGTACCTAATAACTAGAAAATGTAAATTAGCAAAAGTTGCAATTGAATCATCGAGTCGGCAGGGCTTTGTTTTATTTTTACGGCCAAAGTTGTCGGAGTGCAAATTAGGATAATTGGTCGGTCCCGAGGAAGCTGTTACTTCGCGTGAAGGGCTCATTTGTTTTTATTTTGCGTGATAAGGACGAGCCCTGGAACCGTAACTCGCGTGTTATCACGTGCTTTACTTTGTAGCCAAAGGCTCGCCATTCAATTGGAAACTGTATGGACACAAACAAAGGGTGCATTGTACTACGCACCGCTGAAGCCCATATTCATTAGTGGATTAAAATTATCAGGTGAATGATATGTACGCAACGTAAAGGTTCCAATGTTCTCTGGTCCCAAGGTTCCCAAAGGCTCCAATGCGTTGTGTATGTAAAGTGTTAGGTGGACTGGGGTCATTAAAGTTAATTCTCAGATAAAATTTTGTGTACATTCATAATTCGATATTAAAATGATCATTAGCGAAACATCCCATGTAGAAATATACAATTTGTGCTACTACAGTTTCTAGTTTGTCAATAAGCAGATATTTCGTCACGTTTCAATAAATTATATAAATATTATGGCACTACTGAAAAAAAACTACCGTTTAGTGTATCTCTAAAAATATCGAATAAAAATTGATACCAAACTAAACAATGTTATCAATTCGATTCGGTCATCTCCTACGCTGTTGTAGAGCGTAGGCGATAACGGGCGTACTATATTCCATTGGATCTCGGCCAATATCGATAAAGGACTTGCTTTTATTCGCGTGTATGATATGCATTTTGTAGATAAAGTGCCTATAGTTGAAGCGGCGCTGAAGCGAGAGAATGTAAAGCAGTATTGGATGTTCACAAGAGTAAATGGATTAAAAGAAATATTTTTCTGAAAATTTCTAACACATAGAATCCTCGATCTAACTCATCTAAGTCAAAGATGTTTGACCAATTAATAGTACTAACATACATTCAGATTTCATACAGTAAAATGTTACTCGTTGTAAAGTTATCTAAACTCATAGTTACACGTAGTTGTCTCCATATTATTGCTTTCAATTCTCTATTAAACGACGGGCTATATAAACTTCAATAAGTATAGTATTCCTTGAAATACAAGCAGACTGGCTGGATATATGTACTTACTCGCTATCTATCCAATTAAAGAACGAAAGGTCCACAAAAATACTGGGTTTCATTATAAATAGGGACTGTTGAGTGTATTTTTAATTATTTGAAGGTCCCCAGTAAACCCGGTCGGCCTAGCTAACAAAGGCGAGGCACAAAATCCACAAACTCATTTCACCTGACCGTACCCGCACCACAAAATCGGTTACACAATTTACCTTCGCTATTTTATGAAATCCCAATAGTGGCTTCATTTTCGTACCAACAGGGTTGCCGCGTGATCGACATCTTGAATAACACAAGAATAAATAAATGTTTATGAAAAACTATGTACTCAATTTAACAGACCTAATATTTTTTCCTAACTGACTACGATGACGGCTTGGAGTAGCCTTGTCATCATTACGGGCATATTTACGGGTGAAAGTCCGGTGATGATGACGGGACTACTCCAAGCCATTATCGTATGTCAGTTAGAAAAAAAAACGGACACGCGTGCATTTTGCCATTATAATTTCCTAAGACACACAGAATTGTAGTTTGTATATATCTTAGATTATCACTATTTGTAGATAAGACCAGTCACAATCTAAGTACAAATTAACTTCATTAAGTAAACTTAATCTGCAGCATTAAAGAGACATAACAAATCTGACAACCCTAAATTTAAAGCACGTTATATGTGTAGAGATAGGTACATGTAGTCACGAATGTTTTTCTGCATCAGTGCTCGTGAAATTCCTTTATACGGAGATGCTTTTATTAACACTCATTTACATTTTTATGAGGCAAAGGGAATGACTTTAGTTAATTTATTCACACACTATGTAATGTGTTGGAAACGAGTTCATCTCCCCTTTAATAGATTATTATCGGCTTGTGAATCTAGATAGTGTGGGTGTAGCTATGTTTCTTTATTATTTCAGGTGGATACTTTATATCCTTTGTAGTCTAAATGTTACTGCATACATTAAAATAAAAATTAATCGCCAACTGAACTCATTACGTAAGAACTTATGTACTGAAATTGAAAAATAGAACCATTTTACATACTTTAGATACAATCACTAGTCATGTATTTGAACTATTTGAGACACTACATCTTTGCACTACTTCGTCAGTACAAAGTTCACTCAACTATCTAAGGTTTTTGCATGAACGAATACAATAAAAACATACTATCTCACGCCATCGGTTTGGTTATCAGCATGTTCATGTCTCTTGATACTGAATCGGTGGAAACTGCTCATACATTTGATGGTATAGTACTTACAGAATTATTTAACAAAATACATCAAACCGTTCAATAGGCTGCAGCCTATCAAACGGTATCAAAGGCCGATCAAGCTGCAGCTTTGATTTTCAACAGTAGATAGGTAATAATATGTTTTCCTATACCGAATTGCTGAAAAGTGCTCATACATATTCTGTAACAGTCTTATCAAATCGGCTGATAAAAATAACCGTTCATATATGAATGTTCTCCTCATTTTTCGCTGGCATTTTTTAAATCGAGTTGCAATTAAAAAAAGATGAAGAAAAGATAGTAAAAATCAATCAGTGGCACGTGCCGGGTCGGCTATCGGGGCACACGTCCATCCAGCGATTGCTTTGTGCCGCAGGAAATTAGTTTCCAAGTTGCGAGCGAGTTGTCTGTACTCGCGCCGCGTTGTGCCCGACCGACACTTTTTCGGCAATAGCTTCATCGAACTTGTTAAAATGTTTCGTACACGGAGTTCTCTTTCGTAATCCGGTTGAAACTAGTATTGAATAAATTGGTTGTACTGTAGTTTGTAACTGAAAACTAGACGCGTGTGCGATACGTAGTTATGGATATTAACCGTAGATGTCGTATTTCAAATTAATTAGAAATATATTTGTGCATTGTATATTTGTAATATTTTATCAATGCACATGAAGTGCTAGTACTAAAGGTAAAATTTTCGTTTAAATAATAGGTCATTTTACCTTCTAGTTACCAAGAAATATCACTCGATAATATTTCAAACTGTTTTCAAGGCAACTAAAACATATTATGATACTTTACTAACTTGTCTTGCACTTAGTACCTAAATTAACAATATTACCAATTTAGATTGTTGTTTGGTAATAAAACATAATTGATTATTTTACTTAAACTTTATGACCCAATTAAGTCGTACACATAAGTTGGACATATCATCTCTATCAAAACAATCATCTGTCAATACAGTTCAAAACACTATCCATCGAACTCCATACTCGGTCACTGTGTAAACAGAATATACCCATAGATCCGTTGCATGGTCGTCTGGGCGTTTATACAGCACGCCGGGCGTGTAACTGCGCCGACTAATCCCGAGGCTTACCGGGTCTTACGGAGTCAAGTACTGCACGTGTACCGGCGACCCGATCATAAACTAACGTGGAGCTCGACGATATACATTTAGAAACGCAGATTTATTAAAAAATAAAAGGCCAATGGAAAGGCAAATGCAGATTTATATATTTTTTGCCACTGGCAGGCAATACAAAACCGCATTTAGTATTTTCCCTTAATGATTATGAATGTATATGAATATAGATATTAATAAATGAATATTAAAATTATTGAATCCTATTTTTGAGCCTTCATAATATGTTTGGAAACTATATACTTTTACAACAAAATTGTCAATCTGGAATCTTACTCGTGACTACATTTGAATTCCCAAAACGCATTCAAATATTTAACCAGTACATAAATCAGTTTATCTGACTGGACATCCAATATGCGGAAGATGCTACTGTATAGAGGGCCTTCCAGGAAAAACATCATAAATTCCTACCCGACGTGGTGTAGATTGAGGGATTACCTCGTGTCAGCAAAGGACTCACAGCGTCGGGGAAAATACCTCAAAACCGTGACTTCTTAGTGGCATAATTTTGTCGGCTTTTTTCTACTATCATATTCATGGTGTCGCACTTACATTAATCTGCGACGATTCATGTTAGATGTCTGTTACGATGGTTTCAGTGTTGTGTTAAGGAATAAACAAGACAGCCGCACATTTTATTAATAAATAGGTATTAAATTTTATACACTAAAATATCTTTACAAGTACGTTATAAAAATAACTTTCTATTTTATCCGCTGAATTATCGTAAAACTGTCGTAGCGCAAACTCATTATAGTTTGTAATCACATTATTTAACCGGATAAATCAGTTAATTAATTTCTATTTTCAAACGTTCATTTTAGCGCGAAAATCGTAGCAATTTGTACATGACTGCGTTAAACATCGTTATTACCGAAGTTAGCGACGCGACGAAGAATAAATATGAGCGCGCACCGTCAAAAATGGTACAATTATTGTGTTACCTGCGGTTACATAATAAAGAAATAATATAAATACAACGGCAAACCACACGAACTTACTTAGCTGCAGGAAATCCCTCATCACTGACATGTGTTGGACAAAACAATGCCGATCGGGAAAATGGCCGTTTTATTGATAACGCCCGCCACTTCTCCCCCTGAGATAAATGATTTTACGTTCGTACGGTTTTAGTTAGGAGAGAGAGAAGTAGGCATTTATTTAGTTATTTATTTACTTGTATTATGAAAGAACTTAATTAGATTTTAATGTAGTTTGATAATGAAATACGTTTGACAATTAAGTTATTGACAGAGTTATCGATCTATTTGACTTCGATTTATATTTATTTTTACTTAGATTTGAAGTATGGATACTATGATCGTATTTTTAAAACAATCAATTATTCTCTATACGATTCCAGATAAGAAACACAAGACAATAGAGACATCGTTTATTTTGTTTGGGAAACGATTCAGCCGGTCCCGACAACGTTGCGCTCTTGTTTGTCGATCCATGGTTATTCATGATAGTACTGTCTACTACATCTCTAGGCTACAGTTGAGTTATTATCCATATTTAATTCATATTTGTTATTCCAAAATCATCACTATATCTGACTGAAAATACCTTCTGAGTTTGCAAAATCAATATACTCTCAACGTTCAGTATATTTAATACAATTTCAAAATAACATAATCGCAAATTGGGGCCTAGTGATATTCCTGGAAATCACAATATTGCGTTTGCATTAAACTGGATATGAAATACCTATTTCACTTACTAATTAATATTTGAAATAATGCCGTATTAAAAATATTAATAAAGTGATGCACAATTCTCAAATTACCGATTAATTAGTGCATATTATTTTAAATTTTAATTAGGTTAACTAGATTTTAAAATAAACAGATCATGAATATAATATACAGAATTGGATAATTCTTATACTCGTAGAGGAAGTAAAATACCATTTATCTTAGTTTCGTACTCCATCAGAATTTTTATGGGCGAAGCAACAAATGCAAACTCGTAGTCATCGTAGTCAAGCGACTACGAAAACTCGTAGCGTTACGTAGTAGAACGTACTGAACGTGAGCAACATGCATTTATTGCATACATAGCATCTTGCATGTAATCCCAAAGGAATCAAGTCGCTCACTAAACTATATATGGTCGGAGATATATCCAATTGGATGGTTGCGTATCTAGCTGTACATAAATAGTGAATAGATGTGTCCATCTTATATATAATGTCACACAAACGGGAATCAAAATTAATGCATATATTAATTTTATTTTATCAATAGAATTCCCTTAAGAGATTTTACACATAATTATTCAAAAACCCAATCTTTTGAGGTCTTTTCTGCGCTCTCTCTCACCACTTTTAAGTTTAAACGTGTTCGCGCAAATCACCAACAATATTAAACATACTCGTAAACCTACTATTTCTTTTACTTTGCTTTTTGAATTGTTTGTTGCAATTTGATACTGTTGTTACACAGAAATAAAACGAAAACAATCTCTGTTTCCATAATTAACTTTACAAAGTGTGTCGATAATGTAAATGTTAAATCATTACCAAATCATACATACAGCAAAACAACAACCACTAAGGATAGTATGTGTATTATTTGCGCGAACAACTAACTGATACTTCCCATCGCGTTTCAATTGCATAAGTAACCTTTACAAATACTTGAAGAAGTTATTCGATTGAAAATCAGACATCAAAAGTGTCGTGAGCGAGTCGCATAAATACGAGTGCAGCTCGGCGCCAGGTACCCTGATTCATGATGCACCAGACCCGACGCGTCCACAACTCGTCAATAAATACCCGAAACTCACAAACTTTATCTATGCCATCGTAAAACAAAATTGCAGTACCTACGTGTCGTCAAATCCAAAAGTGTCAATTGTTATTCCTAACCTAACTGATTACAATTTCGTGCGATACTAAATAAAATAATGGCATAGATGCAAGCCTAATACATTTGTAATTTTCAGAATGTTTGATGTAACTGTTATTTAGATAAAACAATTTTTATGAATTAATCTAACGTGTAATCTAACAAAACATAATTTAAAATTAGTTTTTACGGAAATAATGTGCAATAACTACGTGTTGTTAGTGAGGTTTCAATAAATTGTGGTATGCCGTAATCATGTTGTGTGCAATATTGGTTGATTAAGCATTGTGACGTAAAATAACAATTTAACGCATAAGAAAAGATTGTAAAGGATCCAAAAATATTGCGATAAATAGTTATCATCTTGTTACATCTCACAGTGTTCGACAGTTTACAATCCCATGGTATAGATTATAATCTAACTTTGTTTACAATGTTACGGTGACATTTATAATCCGTTAATAGCCGCAAAGATTAACGGGCTCCTAACAACTGCAAATTATTATTCAGGACTAGCGCGCTACGATAAGCAATTAGAGGGGATTAAAAGAAAACCCGAGGCGTATCATGTTTCACACCGTAATTATGTTGTATATCTGTTATATTAATATCAATCGCAAAACAAGTAATCAAAAAGATATTAATATAATCAAATATAATTATTAGGCACTTTCATACGAAGCTGTCATTATCCATCATTATTTTTTGACGTTTTTCTTTTTTATCCGACCACGAAAAAAGAAGGGTTTTTTCTTTCAGTCATTTTAATTATTATTTTAATCACAGCTGAAAGGAATGTATAAACAACGTGACGTACATCACACCACAGATAAAGTAAGAAAGCAGATAGTTTGAATATCCTTGTAAAGCCGGATGAAAATTCAAGGCAAATTGTAAAGTCGTAGATTAAACCTGCGGGCCAATAAACGCGGCCAAAACCTATTTGTTCCGCACGATTAATAGTGCCAATAAATCGCGTTAGATACCTCGGGGCCGGCGATTTGCCACGCACATTTTTGGGGTACCGTACCTGTCTCGCTCCGGTGAATACTTGTCTTAGGTACTTCGCACATTTTTACTGTTTTTGCCAATTGTTAAGGGAAAAAAATACTATATACTAACATCATACAAAACTTCGGAGCTCTATCTTCAGAATTTATTTTCTATGAAACGTATACGACGATAACTAAATAGTTTTTAATTGCGAAAGAGCAATTGGCGTGACGACTGTTATAGAAAAATACGGTATTACTCTTTTTAGCTTTTCAAATGATTGATATAATTGACAAAATTGAAGATCATTGTACCATCAAGTGTTGTAATTCAAAACTTCTAAGCACTATATCTTTGTCATTTGGTGTCAGTGACAAATAATGAAAAATACGTGTACTAGTAAAAGTACAATAATTTTAAGTATTCTAACTCGCCAATTGCATTTTTTGCGTATTTTTTATTTTCTACTGTCTCTCTACTCCGTTACTATCGCTATCTTTACTAAATACTTTTATAGAACGTGTTATATTATAACTCAATGGTCTATCCGTCCAAACTAAAATGTTATTTCTCTCATTAGGTTCTTAAATGCACTACTCATTCAATTTTTATCAAAATAATGTATTATTATATTTAAAGGATCCGACTCACGCTTGCCGTTCTTGTATTCAAAACAAAAGTAGAATGGAGTTAATCGGCCGTGTGATAAAAGTTGCAGCGAACTAACGAGCGCGGGCACGGAACACACTAATCTACATTAACCCTAGGAATTGTTGTCGTTATTTCGTAAAAGCTTAAAAGTTGTACAGAATGTAAATTAAAAAACCGACGCATTGTTTTGATAAGTGTTCTATATTTTGGTTTATTTATTTATAGTTTTGTAAGAGCATTATGGAGTAACTATTTAACAATATAGTGCAATTTGTTGTTAAATACATGGTTTCAGTAATCTTTCAAACGATATTTATCAAGAACAATTTAAAACATATTTAGATAAAAACCCTGCATTCCCAAAAGTATTTTATTTTATAGTTAGTTTTGTTTTCAAATCGCTACTTTTACTACCCAGGTAATATCAAAATAGTCTTCAGATTATATTCTTAGTGACTAAACTTCTGCAACAAGTTCTAAACATTATTCTGCTGACTCTAGTCGTACCAAGAATCGTACCTGAGATTTAGAATTTCCCATTTACATTTCTCTGCAAACACTGCTGTAACATCTTACCTCCTTTTCATTAGAGTTAGAAATATACAAAGTCTTAACCAGACACACGTTGGACATTTTACAGCCTTATACATCAGTGTGCTAGCAGACAACGATAAAAGCGGAATCTTAAGCCTCCTCATATAGGGCAGTGCTGCGGAGATTTAGCTTAGTCCAAATCTATACAAACGAAAACCCTGCTGCACTGGTATAAGCACTAATGAAAACATCATAGCGGCCGCAGATTTAGCGCAATATATCATCGAGAAAGCTGAAGCGGTAAAGCTGAAATAAAATACACCGAACTTTTTAAGCGTGAAGCAAAGTTGTAAGCGTATAAAAGTTATTGGCTTAACGAAAATACGTTGTGACACCGATGTCTGGCCACGGAGCGGAGTGCTTGAACATGCCGCTGGTACATTTCTATCTTTCAATGTTTATTTTCAAACACTTTGTTATTTGTCTCAAGCACAAATATTGCGCTTGAGTGGTGTAGTAATTTGATGACTAAAATTCATCTTATTCGTAAAAAAATAGTATTTGTTTGTATGGACTGATTCCTTATAATTTATATAATGTTTTGTTAATTTATAATTACAAAAAAGCTGGCAGTCTATCTACAGATGAACAATTTCATGTAAAAAGATGTGAAAATTTTTATTATTTGGAACCAAATATAATTTCCAGCGACAGATTAAAATCAATTTGCAATATTGATGTTGATAACAAAAACATACGGACGTAAGTTACATGATTTCACTTACTTAAGTGCATGAGAAAACAAACAAAATCCGAAAGAATAACACGAAATTAACACGAATACCAAAAAATGTATGTCCGGATCAACTCGCTACGTGACTACAACAAACAAATTAAGTCTTACTTAGGTGGCATGACGAAGTGTTTGAACACCCTGAGAATGTCCTGTAATAGAAGAAAATTACCAATAAGTATGTGTAATTACCGTCTACACTGTAGTGGTACACCTACGCTATTATTAGGAACTATTTTCTTTGTTATAAACGCGTGGCGTGCGTCAGAACGGATCAATTGTTTACTTCAGTGATTTACGCTACTCGTATGCTTGCATTAGCGTTATAGTTTGGTGCAAAATGAGTTACTACGAACAGGTGGTCTTAACATCTAGAGTAATAGTCGTACGGTTATCTGTTAACAAAAGCTTTTACACTTGAAACATTATTCTTAAAAAAATATTATTTTTAGTTTTAGAGAAGTATTTTACAGTTTGGTTTAATGGGAAGTTATGATGTTTAATAAGTGTTTTCTGTTATTTAAGTGCCATCTAGTGTCAGGCTTAATTAAATCTGGGAGCAGATGGAATAAACAAATTTTAATTCTGTTTATTCTTTGAAATGCTTTGAAATATGTATTTAATTGGTACTGTAAAATACTACTCAACTGATACCTGTCTGTGAATTATAACTATTCCTTGCAAGTAGAAGGTGTCCATCTATTTAACATGTTAATCTAACTCCAACTCGTAAAACCACACATGAAAACACCTAATAATGACTATCGCACTTGCGAATAGTGCTCCTGAAGCCAATTATAGTGTTCTTAAAATGTATGTTACATGATGACAAGGTTTTGTGAAGGTGACTTTTGAAAACACGTGTTATAATATTGTCAAAAGAGAACTTCTGCTGAACTTACCACAATAATTCACTTTCTAAACAATTGAAATCAGTAACAAACACATATGTAAAACTTTCTCGTATGGCTCAAATGTGAAGGTCGTTATAATTCTCAATTGAAATCAATGTTCTACAGTAATTATAGTTTGTATGCTCTAAAAACAGAGTATTATGGGGATGACGCACATTCATTTATGCAACACTTCGTCACAACCACGACTGGACGAGAACACAAAGACTGTCATTTACACTAACCAGGTGTGGTATGCACAACTTTAAATGGTTTAACTGGCTATATAGTTCAAAACGTCATTGTAATTTTCAACTCAGTCTCTTAAGCAGAATTTAAATGTACTACTTTTTAAATTAAGCTCTTCATTTTAATACACATATGACACCAACGCACTAAAACAAAGTAGGTGTAGATAACCACGCGTTAGATTGCATACATACATTATATTACATAATTATACATATTTTATCGACTTTCAGAATTTTAAGATATTTTTTACTTTAAAAAAGAAGTATTCGTGCATTAAGATCACTTAACGAGTTTATTTTTTAATTTAACCTGTGTGATACACTGCTAAATGTATATCGTTGCACATAGATTTTGCAGTGTGTGGTGGTGGTTTCCTGGTATTTTAAAAAAAAAGTTAAAGCAACACTAACATTTTCTGAATAAAACCTCTTCGATACTGAAATATGTAAAGGTCACAGACGCATCGAACTGTTTGTTTCATCATCTCGTCTCTCCCACGCCGAATTCTCATTTTCGTCTCCCACTCTCGATCCGCAGGGGATTGCATTCGACTGTAACCTTATCACGCCGGTGGCATGGCTCAATCTGAATGGCAACATTCGAAACCTGTTGTCGGGGGAAATGTCATTTATTACCGGCAATTCGGTATCATAAATCGAGCTATTTTATGCTCATTTATTTTATGTCGTTGTGTCAAAAGCACGCAATCGGGTCTAATTTATGGCACCGTCGATTGTTGATTTTTGTTGATTATCCTTATTCGTCATAGCCGGTGCAAAAGTCAATTTCCATCAATTTAATTTATGAGTAACATGTAGTAGTTACAGCAAAGATCCTACTGTTATATTCTGTAAAACACTAAAGTAAAGCGAACCCATCTGTTAGTACTTTGGTGACCCTTGACATACAAAAATACGATAAAAAGCTCACACTGTAGCCAACACTCATTTTAAGAAACGGTTATTGTTTCAGAAAGTACGCGGCACACATAATTTGCTCCGTGAGTCTCACGTTCAATGGCCATAAACCTCGAAAGAGAATCTTTACATGCAAGGCCGCGTCTAATATTCACGTTTCATGTAATATGGACGAAGCACACTCATAACTAAACCGTAAAAGCGTTCTTTTCGTAAATTGGAGGCTTAACAACCTCGCTTGACACTTGGCTCGCGTTAAAACACGGTAACAAGAGAGCGTCTGCATCTTTAATGAATGCCTGCGTAAACAATCTTGTGTAAACTGATTTATGAGTGCGTGACCTCTGCCGAGCGCGTGCTCGCGCCAAATTAATTCTAATTACAAAGCCCTAAACGACGCCATTTATTTTTACTAATCGTTGCAAAATTTTATATCCTCTAATGAGTCTAATATAGATAAGTAATTAAATTAAATAAAGTAACCCCCTAACTTTCCATCGATGGAAACAGTTGAACGGCCGTCTTTTTTTTTTTCTCGTCCGAGCTGCTAACCAAGCAACACACGTATCTTATCGATCCTGTCATATAAAATAAAAAAGTGGAGAAAAACCTAAACTTACGATTTGAAACTTATTAAGTATCACGAAGTAAACTCAGAGGAACAAAACGTCATAAAAACAGTGCAGTTATAGTGTGTGGTTTCGTGAAAAAATACAATTTTATCTGATCTGTGTGCGGTAATCGTAAAATTACTTTCTGTTGTGCCATAATAGTGAACCGGTTGACATTCATCGGAACGAACGACCGAAGATCTATAGCGAGCAATTTCTTTAACAACAAGCTGTTAATTTCATCGTGCTAGTAAAGTGAACGCTGGCTCGATGGTTATGAACGCACGTTAACATCACGAGACGTTGGTTCGGATCCAGCAAGAATATTTTTTGCTTAATTTTTGCGTCTTATGTTCATCACGAGACGCCGGTTCGCATCCAGCAAAAATATCTTATACTTTATATTTGCCTCTTTTTTTTTTCCCCTTATTTTTGTTTTTTCTTGTTTACCCATATTGTTTCAACGACGTATTCTAAAATAAAAAAACTGTAAATTGGGGAAGTAGGGAAGAAAGCAAAAGAGAGAGGGAGGCGAAGGGAAGAAAGGGGAAGGGAAGGGGAGAATAAGCTGAAGTCATGATTTGCTTTGGATGCAGACAGTCTTTGAGTGCTGATATTGCCTTGCGCTGCCGTACCTGCAAACATAATTACCACTACGAATGCTTAAATCTGAAACCGGAGCAATACAAATCTCTTTCCAAGGAGTTCGTCTCAAATTGGACCTGTCCCGCCTGCACGAATGTCACACGACGGGTTAGATCAAACCTAGACACACCGGTGCGTAACAATCTGGTACCTTCGGCTGAACAATCCATGGATATGTCATGCGAAATGTTAGACAAGAGCAATTCGTCGTCTAGCTTACAACCAGAGACAATCTCAATTGATAAATTTAATGAGCTACTAAATTCTCTTAACACTTGGCGCAACGACATGAACTCTAACATGATGAGTATTCGAGATGACATTAAAGGCACGCTGTCTGAAATACAGTCCGATATAAAACTACTGCGCAGTGACTACGCAGCTTTGAAACTAAATGTCACTAACATGAACTCGGAAATAGCCTGCATCCAAAATTCTTTACAATACCAGTCTGATGATCACAACGCCTTGAAAAATAAAGTCGACGATCTAGCCCGTAATGTCAACGATCATACAGCTACCACTTCGTCTAATCTACAGTTAAGACTTGACTCTCTTGAGCAACAAGCAAGGCAAACAAATATAGAGATCTGTGGGGTACCTGAGAGGCGCAATGAAAACCTTATAAGTATTCTTGAGGCCATAGGAACAGCGATCCGCCACTCCCTTACCAAAGGAGACATAATATCCATACACCGAGTGCCCCACGCACACCAAGGTAACAATAGGCCGAAGAATATTATTGCGAAATTTACCACTAGAATCCAAAGAGACAACATACTTGCCGCATATCGGAAAGCAAAGTCATTGAATTCTGAACAGCTCGGTATCCAGGGAAAACCCTCTTCAATATACCTCAATGAACACCTAACACTCCAGAAAAAACAGTTGTTTCGCAAATGCCGGGAGACTGCCAGGGAGCTGGGCTGCAAGCACATCTGGATCAGAAATGCAACAATCCTCGTTCGCGAAGATGATGACACTCCTGCGCTCGCGATCCGAAGCGAAAGCGATCTTAACAAACTCAAAAAGTATAAGGGAAAATAATATATATTACACCTTAATTGTACAATTTTGTGATGGACATTCATTGTGCTGTGTCTTCATCGGAATGTATGTTTATTTTATGTTTGTTATTTTTCTGTATATGAATACCTTGAACACGTTTAGCATGCTTAGCAATTGGACTATTTATAATATAAGTATTTTTAATATTAATTTCATCAAACCCACAAAATATGACATTAAACTTCATATGATTACCATGATTCTTATGATTAGTATTACATCTCTCATTTCCTCATACACTACATCAAAATATCATCATAAATTACAAAAAAATCACATGAACCAAATATCATTATATAAATACGCACATATATTACAGAATCATTATGGATAATAGGGATCAATCATCTCAAAGTTATCTTAGCTTGTACTATCAAAATTGTAGGGGTATTAGAACAAAACTGCACACCATTTACATGAACATTTTATCTAATAATTATGACGTCATCATTCTGACTGAGACTTGGCTTACTGCTGACATAGACAATAATGAATTTATCGACCAACGATATATAGTGTACCGTTGCGATCGAGACCGTGTAGCTTCTAATAAACAGGAAGGTGGTGGAGTTCTCGTGGCAGTGTTGCGCGGGCTTCGACCCGCTGTGTTTGAAAACTCAACCATAGCAAGTTCACTGCAGCCTAAATATATCGAACACATTTTAGTTGAAATCCCTAGTGCTAAAAAAGAGAAAAAACACATTATTAGTGCTGCCTATATCTCTCCCCGTAGCTGTGCAGATGTCTATGAAAAACACTTTGATTTACTTCAAGAGTGTCTAAATAATTCATCCGTTGATAATTTTTATATAATTGGAGACTACAATATGCCAGACGTAACATGGTCACAATCGTCACCATTGGACATGGATAGTGAAGAAAAATCTTTACCACTGATTGGCTGTGGATCATCTTTCATCTACACAACATTGATGAATTCTATGGCATTGCTAAGTGCCTCACAATACAATGGAATATTAAACAATAACGGTAAAATATTAGACTTTTTTATATCGAATAACAAACCTACTATTCAACCATCAGCAGACCCGATACTGCCACCTGATCATCACCATCCGCCTTTCATCGCACTTGTTGAATCGAGTTCAATGTACAAAGCAATGATGAGGCGCTCTATGATAAAATATAATTTTCGCAAGGCAGATTTCGATCTTATAAACGCCGAAATCAAAGAAATAGATTGGTCGGCCCGTTTACAACTATTATCTGCAGACTCCTGTCTAGACACCTTTTATAATTCTTTAGACGAAATTATAAAGAGACATACACCTCTCTCTAATTCGCGTGTTGGGGGGTTTCCGGTATGGTTCTCACGATCTCTAATAAGAATTTTCAGAAAAAAACAAAAAGCTTGGGTGAAGTGGAAAAAATACGGTAACGAAAGTGACTATGAGGAATTTTCCGAGCTCAGGTCAGTTTTCAAGAAACAGTGTAAACAGTGTCACCTTAGATATTTGGGGAGCGTAGAGGAAAGCATTACTAAAAATGTCAAGAATTTTTGGACTTATATATCAAATCGCAAATCCAAACCGGCGATACCTTCCACAATGAATTACCAAAATGTAAAATCAAATGATCCAGTCACTATTTGTAATATGTTCTCAATATTTTTCCAATCAGCTTTTGAACCTTCGTCTTTGCCCATGACACAGTGGCAGCCTTCTCTTAACTTCTCTGACCAAGACATCTTAATATCTAGTATGACCTTTAGCGAAACTCAAATCCGAAAAGAACTAAAGAAATTAGACACTTCTAAGGGCCCAGGTCCCGATGGCCTCCCAGCATGTTTCTTTAGGTTCACTGCGGATAGCATTTGTAAACCACTGTCCATAATATATAATAAGTGCATGACAGAAGGAGTATTTCCAAAGGCATGGAAATGTGCAAATATTACTCCGGTGCATAAGAACGGACCTAAACATAATGTCGAGCAATACCGGCCTATTTCTATTCTCTCCATCCTGTCGAAGGTCCTTGAAAAATTAGTACATAATCAATTATACCCAATACTACATAACGGTATTATTGACGAACAGCACGGCTTCGTTAAACAGAGATCGACGATCACAAATCTACTGACGTTCACAAACACTGTATTTGAAACTGTTGACGATGGTGTTCAGATGGATGCTGTATATACGGACTTTAAAAAGGCCTTCGACAAGGTAGATCACGAGTTACTCCTGAACAAGATCGCTTTCAACGGCATTCGCGGTAATTTGTTGCGTTGGTTTGCATCTTACATCATAAACAGATCGCAAAAAGTTGTAATAAACGGGTACCAATCTGAAAGCGTTTTAGTCACCTCAGGCGTGCCTCAAGGCTCCATCTTAGGACCACTGTTATTTATTATTTTTATAAACGACATCAAACATTGCTTCCAAAATTGTAAATTTCTATTATATGCCGACGATCTCAAAGCCTACAAACCCGTTAGAAGTGATGAGGATTGCATGTCTTTTCAAAATGATCTTAACAGGTTGTCAATATACTGTGCCGCTAATAAGCTTCAACTTAGTTTACCTAAATGCCATTATATAATTTTTACTAAAAATAAAAACATAATACACTTTAATTACAAACTCTGTAACACTAAATTGGCCAAAGTACATAATTTAAAGGATTTGGGAATACAATTGGAATTAAACAATGGAAAAAATTGCAGTTAAACATACATGTGGATAGCATAATTCAAAAAGCCTACAAAATGTATGGTTTTGTAATGAGATCAACAACCGACTTCAAACGTCCATCCACATATATGTACCTATATAAGACCCTAATACGTTCCCAACTTGAATACGCGGTACCTATATGGAACCCTTATTATAAAAAGTATATAGAGGAAATTGAGAAAATTCAAAATAAGTTCCTACGTGTCACACACTTCAGATGTTATAAAACATATTCTTCCGACGTTCCTTTGCTAAGCAAGTTTAAACTAATGACACTAGCAGCTAGACGCAGATATTTGGAAACCATGATGTTGTATAAATTAGTTAATAATAAATTCAACTGTATTGAATTAGTTTCTAATATAAAGTACGCTGTACCGAGAAGAACACAGATGCGTGGTGTACGCGCTGGTCGGCTTTTTGCTGTTTTTAAAAGCCGCACGAATGTCGGCCTTCGCGTGCCTATTCGTCGTATGGTGCAGGCTTACAATGACAGCTTTCATACCAACGATATAGACTTATTTGCAAACACTATTTCTTATTTTAAAAAATCTGTCATCAGCAAGCTGTTGTCGTAAGACTGTATTTTACTTGTTATATATATACATAATTGTTCATATTTGTATCCATAATAAAATGTAACTTTGTTTTTGTGCCTACATCTGAATTTACTAGGCAAATTATGCTCTGTTTTATCTATATTTATATATATATTGTTTTTTTTTTACAAATACCTACTCTGTTCTGATTCTACTGTCAACTACCTATTTACTGTAACCACCTATTATGTTTTCGTTTATTTGTATTTGCTTTGCTGGTATTTTAAATGTATTTTGTTTTTTTCTCATATTGTAGCAGCTCGCGATAAACTTTGTATGGTAAAATGTGGATAGCGTCGTGGGCTACATTATTATTAATATATTTTGTGTATAGATTTAAGTAAGTACTATTAGTGCTTTTGTAAAATCAATATCTTGTAGCCGTTTGCTGTTCCTAATAAATAAAATAAAATAAAAAATAAAATAATTGAATTACTCAAAAGGGAATCGATCGATAGTATTGTGACGTCACGGCGGAACAACCAATGGGACGAGGTTATTTACATGATGTGGACAGTATTAGTTACATAAAATTGTTACCGAATGACTTAGTAACAAGTATTCTAATATGATTATCTGTCGCCGTGCTGGGTCATTAACCTGAAACATTATACGCCACTTTCAGGCAATTAAGCGAAATGTACTACACACATACTATGAACACATGTACACGTTCGTATCTTGTTAGTTTATATTCATTGTTTTCTAATAGTAAGTAAATTTTATGAAGTACTGCTAAGTTTACTGAAAGTCATTCTATGTGTTTGTGTAATACACCACATATGTACATCAAATAGCCTCGGTGCTTTTAATTCGGATAAGTTAACATAATGTGCTTACTCTCGTTATTATATGGTAGGATTACGTTTTTTGAGCACCAAAGGAACGCCGTGCTCAGACGGCAAAATTGAAAAGTGAATACAAATTATGCAATCCCAGCACTGAGTTTGCAAACGGGATTTCTCTTTGCTGGGCGCTTTATGAAAAT
Organism: Maruca vitrata; assembly: GCA_039566165.1. Lineage (NCBI taxonomy): Eukaryota > Metazoa > Arthropoda > Insecta > Lepidoptera > Crambidae > Maruca > Maruca vitrata. Next base: position 9,038,044 of record CM076912.1, on the reverse strand, counting down.
GTTATTTAATAATTGTATGAGGCAAGAGAAACTAATTTTACCCTCCAAGTGGCAATTCGGCTGTTGGCAAGCACTCGTAGCGACAAAATATTAATTAATGGCGTCCTTTGTTTAAGAGTGTAATCACGACATGTCCGGGGATGATGACGTACTAAGGGTACGGGCAGGCCATAACTAACAGACGCCCACGGACGCGTTCCCCTTTATTCCCTCGAGAACTTTGTAAAACAAGTTCTTCTTTATCATAAATAAGAAAAGTTTTGACGTAAGCACATTCGTTTACGAGGTAATATGCCGATCATTATTTACATTCTGATGACTGGCTTGTAGGTCAAAAGCTGTTAGTTAACATTATTCGTACATAAATTCTCAATACGCAGCAACGGATCTTGGACCATATGATTTTAATTACGACTGATTTATGGAGAGTTTAGGCAATTCACGGCCTTGTGAGATTAAAGTGAGCAGTTTTCACTTTCACGTTCGATATTTTTCAATTATTTCAACATGTAATAAGATTTGCGAGCTTTATGAGTAAATAGGATGTACTAACCTGGATGTAAAGCACATTAAGTCGTTAGCCCTCCGTCTGAGCTCGTGAAGCGGATGTGAATGGAGCATGCACTTGACTATGCATTTATTTATACAGAGTGAAATAACACTATGTTTTTAACTTGTATAGTATATTCATAAAAAAATATGCTGACTTAGGTATACTCGTATTGCACATTGAATGCGTAAGAGCAAATTTCATAAATATCACTTCTTTAACTGAATATTTTCAAACAGGTTTTCAATCAATCCTATATTTATATATTTCATATCATGTTAAATAAAATAAAAACGGTGTTCAGCTGCTCTCTGTCTATATGTATCAAATCTATTGATTTAATGTAATTATTATTCCTTAAACTGAACATAAAAGAACTACACATAGTTCCCTATTTATATGATAAATAACGAGGTAAAAATGCTCCGAGAGCGCTGTCGACACGTCACCCGCGCGGGATGTTGATTTTCCCAGCGCCTCACGCGCGGCAGTAAATGTTTTATTGGATTTCCACCGAAAAACTTTTCTTACAAACTACTTGATTTATTTTCAAGTAGGAATTCGAAACTCTCTAATATATAGTTGGAAGTTTATTAGTAAATATTTTGCTATTTGACAATTAATAGCTCTAATAGTTACAAGTTCTAAAAGTGTAAAAATTACATATCACATAACTATAAATTGTTCATTTATTATGGGCTTATATTAATAGCTCACATTCTCTACTACTTAAATGTTGTGATTTCACGGTAGGTATTTTCTTTTGTCAAAACGTTTGGTTTTTCGTTCACAAAACCAAACATGTACAAAGTCACCCTTTGATCACTTCTAGTTTCAACGTTATATCGATTCGGCATTACACTTCACACCAGAGCGAAGCGATTATCACTACGAACTGAAGTTACCGACGTCGCGGGGCTTCGGTCGCGTCCCCGGCCGCTGAACCGTGTCGTGACGGCACTACCTGGTTTCAACTAGTTACTACTACGTGCAGAATGACATGCCGGTATCTGTGCAATACGGCCATTACATAAATCTCTATCCTGTTAAATAAAACCAGGCTGCAAAAGTACGAGAAAAAGTAACAAAGCAATTCAATTTTTTCTTGTAGTCTATATGGACTATAGCATAAATACTGGTTACTTAAAATTTTAAAACTCCGTTTGAGCCCCTCATTTCTTTGTATATATAAAGTTTTCCTTACAAATCCAATACTGATCGCAACTTTTGGAACGTCCGCTCGTACCTTTAATTTTCCCGAACTATCCGTTTTCCAACCAAACAACAACAAATATAATAAATCCGGGTCAAGAATCGCCAGAAGTTCGCTCACAAAACCAATTGTGCCTTAAACTATGACAGGTTAAGTCGGGGAAAGAATCCACTTTTGTAGCCAGATAAAATCGGAAGTTTTGTAAACAAATGTTTAGGATATATGATAAGATATTTTAAAATTGTAAAGTATATTTAGGTTTTTCTTGCATAGATCTGATCTTATCTAAAGTAATGTCCGATAGGAAACATTCCGTTTCAAGTTATAGTCATATTTGTCAACAAGCAAATATGTCGCCGTACTATTACTTAATCGTTACAATCACAGTGTGGTATACAGAAGCTAAGGTAGAGACATTATGGTCGGCAAGAGCTTTCCTAACGTAGTAAAGGTACGCTACGTTTGAGAAATCAAATTATCGAAGCTTTTTCGTTAGTCGAAGAGCTTACAGCGAGGTACGGACTCACGTAGCGTGGGTAAGGAGCTTCGGAGGCGACTCGATGCGCTTGCGTTTTTGTATTGCATTGTAAGCGTAAGAAAAATCCCAGCTGTTACGGTAAAATCGGCCATGTAGTTGGCCACGTGATTACCGCGGAAATTATATCGAAACAAAAAAAGAAAAAAATATACATTGGAGAAAAATGCGGCATTTTTCTCTGTAATTACTTCTAAAAAGATGGCATAATCAATTAAAGCTTTAAGTGCTTCAAGGAGATTGCAGATGGAAATAATTCTGTTTTATAATATTCGAGATTAAACTTAGTGCACATAACATCTCCTGTGCAGTTGGCTAATCAGCAGCTTTGTATGCTTTGTAGTTCACTAAGCCATTTCATTACGTAAATAAATCAAATTACTTAGAGACACACATAGTCCAGCCATTATAGTATGTTCACCTCGGAATTCGAGATACCCAACTGTAAGTCTGTAAATACTTGAATATTGACACCCTAAAAGTTGTCTTACATACAGACTTACAGCTGGGTATCTAGAATTCAATTTCTTACCTAATTTAATCTTAAATGACTGGACTACACAGGAGCTTTGGTTTAAACAGTCAAACTAGGACTGAATTTAGAAATAAGAATAGTTCAACCCAAAGGCTAGATAAATTAACTACTGCTTAGTCTCGGACGAAATGTAAATATTTGTTATCGCCAACTTTATGCTTAATAACCGTCCTTTTGATCCACCTTTCGATTGATTTCAATATTCCGCTGGACCAACGGAACGATAACAACGCTGAACGAAAAACCAACACAACCGTCGGCAACTCCCGGAAAATTCGTCAGTTTATTTATAGCTGTACACGCCACTCCAAGTTTATTTTTCGTTGAAAAAATATACCACTTTTCCTCGAGGTAAAAGGTACTTTAGTTCTTTGTAATGTTAATTTTTTTACCTAAATCGACGGTTTTATGGAAGAGAACACAAATAAGGTATTTTTCAATCTGTTTTAATTAATACGATTTCAATTTATAGTGAATGGTTTAAGTAGGATTTAATAAGCCATTGGAGTACCCCAATACGTGATATTCCTTCCGTATATTTAAAAGGACATCAGTTTCAGTACTCATGATAATTAATCGTGTTAACATCAAATTCTTCAAACTATCACAGCCTTCCTCGATGGAGGAATAGAGTGTAATTATACACTTTACATGTAGTTTTGAATATCTCATCATCATCATCATCAGCCCATACCTGTCCACTGCTGGACATAGGCCTCTCCAAATTTTACTTAAACTTTGAATATCTGTAGTACTCGTAATGTGCATTATACTACGTAGTAAATCTTTGTTAAAAATTTTCAAATATCGTCAATATTGGTAGAAAAAATCCTTATCTTCAACAATAAATCATACCTTGCCAGGAATCTTCAATAGCCCGAAGCGCGTATCCTCGGGGCGATAGGCGAGGCCTGACCTTCCATATACTCCCACATATACGAGTATATGCCCTTTGTGAGTATATTTCATCGTCAGCATATTTTTATTTATCAGCCACCAATCGGACCTTTTATATTCAGAATCGTTCTACTGCTGTATGAATATATTATGTCATTCAAAACATTTAGTGGACATTACATTACTTACATAAGATTGGAATATAAACATAGTTTTAAACGACACTTATTAATTCATAGTGACCTAGAATAATGGGTTTCCTATAGACAACAGAATTTTTTTTTATAGTTATTTTAAAGATTCAAATGCTTGAATCTCTAAAACTACGCAACGGATTTTGATTTTGTATGTATATATGCACATACAAACAGACAGACGAGAGAAGCAACTTTGTTTGATACTGTACAGTAAAGTCAGTATAAGTTTAGTACCATAGACACTAAAGTATTATATACTGAAGTGTGTGTGTGAATTGTAGCGAAACAGTAACAATAGCAGTTCCTTCTATCTGTACTGAATAAACAATTATTCTATTCTATTCTGTAACTGTTCGGGCGATAAGGATATAGCTGCACTTTCACAGCAGCATTCTAGTATCGTACGATGCAATTTGCAGTAATGTCATTAACTGACGGTATTTACTCCGCGCTAACTGTTCACATGCGGGGTGTAAATAAATAATTGAGAACGTTGATACCAAATAAACAGGCGTTTTGGTCTAAAAATAGATCAGGTCTGTTTGTGTGGCCTCGGAGGGAACCGACCCTCTGTGGAGAAGGGGGGGAGGGGACACACTCCCCATAGACATGATTTATTCCCGTAAGATCGCTGCAGAACAAGATTTAATAAGGCAGCGAGAATATAAGAACTAGCAACCTAGGAAATTATGCTTTACAATTTTCCATAATCCAGTACTAGGAATGAAGGATTTATTGCATTTGCTTGAAATGTTGTCTTCAACTTTATTTTCTCGCACAATTTTATCTCTCTTGAGGGCAGTTTGGCTTATATTGTGGTTTCTTCGATTTAACTTTGAACTTAACTCAAGTGAGACCTTATGTTTGTGTGGCAAACGGTATTTGTATCAAACACTTATAATATTTTTTCTCATTCTTCGTAATCGGTGGGGTAAGTTACAGACTGCTGCACTTGTCTTTTGGGATTAACATTGCTTGAACTCATCATAAATCTGTAATAGAACAAACTACATTTTGTTGTCTGTGGCTATAGCCTAACCTAAAAAAAAATATACCAGACAATGGCTTCTCTTAAAAACGTTTCATTCATTGTTAGAAATGTATAAGTGGAATACTACTTTAATTTATGTTTCTTAGTCTAACATAATTTATTACATTGACATTCGTACCCGTAACTACTATCCATTATAATAGAGTCAGTGTGTATTATAAGCGTAAAAGTGATTTCGGAAAAACTAATTCATTCGGACGGATTCACTTTATTGAATAAGTCTTGAGACGGCATTTGTTATCTAGATCAAGATACGTTAGATATTCATTCACTTGCCGCAGTCCGCCCAGTTTGTTATATTTACTAGCAGCAATCTGTCCCAACTTGGCATAGCTACAGATTACGCATTTTCCAACATTCTTCTTTACTTCTGCCTAAACCTAATTATTTTTCCTTTTCGTGCCAAGAAAACCTTCCAAATAATCATTGCTACTTACTTAGGTTTTGTTTTCTGATTATCAATTTACTATTATACCGATGTTAAATCATTATTGATAAATTATGATTTTTGTTCAAACGAGTTAAGGTTATAATTATTCTGCACCTGGTCTCTCATCGGTTATGCCCGATCACCGTCTCACTGACAGGTACTGCATCTGCATTTGCCCGCCCACTTGAGCACTACAATATTTATGTCCGGTGCATCCGATCTCTATCGAGATCCATCACTGGAACCGGTTCTACAACGTATGGTTTATTCAATTACCGTAATCGAATTTCAATCACAACATCTCAGTGGAGATTAGCAAACCACGCAAGGCGTAGCGGAGTGCAGGATTGTTTATTCAAACACAGGTACAGGCGTATTCCATCCATCTCATAGTCCGACGAAACGGTAATCCGACGTGGCTAGCGGGAGATCAGGCGTACCCTCAGCATTACGTGCTTCCGAATCAAACCGCACGCTTCCCGACTTCTGATCCTGAGAACTTTGGCTACACAAAAACCATTACCAACCAATTTGGTTAGGTGAACCCAACCATTACACTACGATTCTCGTTAAATAGGATTTTAGATGAGAAATCTGAACTTCATTACGGCTATTGTCATTCTTAAATATAGTTACATAATACTCCACAACATTGCCATGATATAAAATTCAATGCTAAAATAACCTACGCCACATTAATACCACCAGAAATCCACCCGTTTCAATGTTCCGATAAGTTACTTCAAGACCCGAACAGCATATTCTGATTTGAACCAAAATCTTTTTAAATACATATCTATTCATACAGTACTCTTGTTGGTTCCGTCAAAAATAAATATTTACAGGCATCCGTAGTGCACTCGCAATAGCACTCAATACGGACAACAATGGATTCCAAGCCAAGGTGAAAAACATCAGCTATGAGCAACAAAATCGTTCATTCTATTCGGTTGGAACCTCGGAAAATAGGGACGTTTACTAGACGAAATCAGACAGAAAGAAATAAATGAAGCAGAAGACAAACACAAGGAAATGCACTTAAGCCGATGCATTCTAGAAAACAACCGTAAGACGCATTGTTTTTACATGATCTCAGTGGATGCTTAAAATTACTTAGTTTTTTTTATCATGCCCTTTAATCCCCACAGCTAAATACTGATTCAAGTTTTATTATAGTTATGTTATTACATAAGGCGTCCGACCGATTTCAGCCATGGCGGCCGATCTCAATTGAGATCAACCAAGTGCGCAGGACATATTAAAGTGCACAAGTGTGCGCGCTGCGCGCAAACACAAGTGCACTCTCTATTCCCTTACTCTCATAATTCGGTGAGACGGTAATCCGACATGACCGATGAGAGATCGGGCGCAGGACCATCGGCTTAACGTACTTTCCGAGACACGGGCGTTCAACCGCCAACTTCCTAACTCCGGGCTGAGTAATTTCATTACAGAAAAACTCACACAAATTTTGCCCGACCCCGGACTCGAACCGGGGACCTCTCGGTCCTAACGCAGCACTTGCTTCCAATAGACCAACCAGGCAGTTATGTAATACTAATGTGTTCAACATATTGTTTCCATGCTACATGATTTTATTTATGTAAATTCGTTTAGTGTTGTAGTGTTTGACTGTATGACTAATAATGAATACTGAATGTAAATGAAGTCGATGCTTATGCCCATATATGTATATAACCATAATTAATTTCCTGACAAACAACATAACTATTAGCGTTATAAAGTAATCAAGTTTCATATTAATCACTTCTTTTACTGGAAAAACCTTTAATAAATCCTAGAGTGACGAAATGAATAATGATCCAGTGTACTACGACGCTATTTACATTTTTAAAGAGTTAAGTACGATACTACAAAGTGTGATCATACATTTAGTGAAATAAAGAACAAACAAAACACGCTCGCATTTTGGAAAAACAACATATTTTTAGCATATTACAGAATGACAATCAAAATTCGCTGCAATATTTTTTATAACGCATACATAAATAGTATTCAAGAGAACAGCAACACGCGCCAGGTCCATAGAGCCGACAACACAAAGCTCGTAGATACGAGTATAACTGTTACGTAATTGAAAAAAGCGGAATCGCCATATCCGTGCCGGAGTTGGAAACGATTTCCCGACAAACGACAGAATGCCAGCAGTTAGCAATAGTGCACTAAAAATAGCCTTATCCAATTACTGACTCTCGGCTGGCGTGTCTCACCGGGCAGTTTGCGAGTTCTCGTTAAATATGCAATCAGGAGCTAGCTACCTGCCGCGCCACTGGCCGCCTGACAGCCTAATTAAATTAATAACAGTGAGGAATCTTCCGCGGCGGCCTTCATGTGTTACCCGAAAATCGCTATTAAGATTAGACCTGTTCCGGGCAGAAATACGGCCGGGAATTTCCTGCCGGAAGTTACCTTGAATTTATCAGCCATGGCTAGTAATAACAAAGGCTACTCACTTTTAATTAGTTTCCTTTGGAAAAAATACCCCATGTTAACCGAAGAGAACAGTTTGCGACACACCTTTGTACCTTCTTTCTTATATTACATTCCGTTCTTGCAGGAAAAACATCGTAACCCCAGCCAATGTCACTAATCTGGAAGGGGTCGCCATTTCCTCATTAGTGATAAGCTACGAGATCGTATTATGTTTCAATTGATCAATTAGGTAATGAGTCTCCTATTGCTTACTGACTAAATATAGTTTTATTTAGCCAGTCAGAGACTTCACATAATATATAATTTTAAACTGTCATGGTTACACACATTAGAAAACTGTAACTGTCCGGGATATTTACCATGTTGTTTTGTTTTAATACAGTTCACCCGTGATCATGGCGCAACAGTGCCCAAATATCGGGAGCTGGTAAATATCCCGGACAGTTACAGTTTTCTGACTTCACATAACCTGGTAACATAAGGATGGATAGTTTACATAGCAGATTATTTCCATGATCCATGTTACACTGTGGCAGGACCCATCGGGTATTATGACCTCCACGCGCTCCTGTCGACGCTTTTTGTGAGACCCCCCTCTCTCTCCCGAATAACGACCTTCCTATTTACTTACTAAGCGTATTACTGTAGTTCGGAATGTTGCATTGAAGTCCTTCCTTTGTAAGCCGGAAACTATTTGGAGTTGTTACGTTTGTAAAGTTCGCTTGTACCCAATAAACGTTTTGCTTGTTTGGGATCTGAGAAGATGATAACAAGTTTAAAACTTATTGATATAGGGGATATTATGTATATGTGTGTGGTTTATTGAATTAAAGATAAAAGTTATTGAAATCAAAATTCCAAACAATAATATTTTTTGTTAATGCTGTCAAGAAACGCAGACTAACATGCAACTTTGCTGCAACGAAATGCTTTTTATACATACGAGGGGAGGTCAATAAGTTCGCGGAATGGAGGGGTTGGTGGGGATAAATTTACCCGTCCAGATAGGCACTAGTTAAGCACCTCATTAAGAGTATATATGTTACGGCTAATACCCGAAGTGCGGCTACACCTAGGTTTAGCCGGCTAGAACTAGGTGTAGCCACTTACTCTTGGCTAAACCTAAGTGTAGCCGATTGTTTTCGGCTAAAACTAGGTCTAGCCTTCAGCATGCCGGCTACAACTAGGTCCAGCCATTCCATGTCGGCTAATACTAGGTTCAGAGAATCCCTGTTGGATAAAACTTAGATGCGAGTCCCGCCAAGCCTTCCGTCCTTCCCCGCGTCACACTCAGGACTCACAGCATCTGCAGCAGCAGCGCGGGGTGGTGGGCGTAGCGAGACACGCGCGCCTCTGCAGGTTGTGAGCACCAAGTGCTGCTGATCTACTGCAGGTCCACTAGCGAGTGTGATTCATAGCGTCTGTACATAGTTGTAACTGCCTCGTTGGTCTATTGGCAGCAAGCGCTGCGTAAGGACCGAGAGGTCCCCAGTTCGAGTCTGCGGCCGGTGAAAATTTGTGAGAGTTTTTCTGTAATGAAATTACTCAGCTCAGAGTTAGGAAGTTGGCGGTTGAACGCCCGTGCCTCGGAAAGCACGTTAAGCCCGTGGTCCTGCGCCCGATCTCTCATCGGTCATGTCGGATTGCCGACTCACCCAATTATGAGAGTAAGGGAAAAGAGAGTGCACTTGTGTTTGCGCGCACACTTGTGGACTATAATATGTCCTGCGCACTTGGCTGATCTCAATTGAGATCGGCTGCCATAGCTGAAATCGGTCGGACTATCGGCAAAGCTTTTTTAGATATTACAAAAACATCCATTAATTAGAAAACATGCAACTACAAAACCAAATGTGGCAACATAAAGTGCCTCTGCAAAGCTGTTGGTATTATGTGCAACTCAAAATGTCACTCAAGTATAGATTGTTCTAAATAGTTTATGTTACTTTATAAACCTGTGATTTATAATTATATTCTTTAAAATTATAATATGCAACTATTGTCTGTTGTTAAAAAAAATGTTCCTGATTGTTCCTATTGTACTTAACAATTTACTCCTAACAATATGTGTTATTTATTACAATTTGATTTAAAAGAATGAAAAACTACCTTGGTTTCTAATTATTGGATGTTTTTGTAATATCTAAAAAAGCTCTGCCGAAAGCATGCCGGCTATAACTAAGTATGTAAGATAAGGCGTCCGACCGATTTCAGCCATGGCAGCCGATCTCAATTAAGATCAGCCAAGTGCGTAGGTCATATTATAGTGCACAAGTGTGCGCGCAAACACAAGTGCACTCTCTTTTCCCCTACTCTCATAATTTGGTGATTCGGTAATCCGACATGACCGATGAGAGATCGGGCGCAGGACCACCGGCTTGGCGTGCTTTCCGAGGCACGGGCGTTCAACCGCCAACTTCCCTAACTCCGGGCTAAGTAATTTCATTACAGAAGAACTCACACAAATTTTCACCGACAGACTCGAACCGGGGACCTCTTGGTCCTTACGCAGCGCTTGCTGTAATAGACCAACGGCAGTTACAACTATGTACAGACGCTATGAGTCACACTCGCTAGTAGACCTGCAGTAGATCCGCAACGCGGGTGCTCACAACCTGCAGAGGCGCATGTCTCGCTACGCCCTCCACCCCGCGCTACTGCTGCAGATGCTGTGAGTCCTGAGTGTGACGCGGGAAGGACGGAAGGCTTGGCGGGACTCGCATCTAAGTTTTATCCAACAGGGATTCTCTGCACCTAGTATTAGCCGACATGGAATGGCTGGACCTAGTTGTAAACCGGCATGAAGGCTAGACCTAGTTTTAGCCGAAAACAATCGGCTACGCAGGTTAGCCAAGTAAGTGGCTACGCAAGTTCTAGCCGGCTAAACCTGGTGCCACTTCGAAGGTATGTAACGTAACATATATACCAAGTTTGAACATAATCGGGTCATTAACTTTTGAGTTATCGACCTGCAAACAAATAAATCGGGAAGAAGTCAGCCAGTATGGAGAAAATTGAACACCGTGCCGTTATTAAGTTCCTTACCAAGCAAGGAAAATCCGCTCAGACGATTTTTCAGGACCTGTTAGCGGTTTACGCGGACTCTGCCCCTGGTAAAACCATGGTTAACAAGTGTCATGGTCTTTTCAAACATGGAAGGGAGTTCATTGAAGACGACCCCCGCTCCGGACGGCCAATTGAGGCCACTACACCGGAAATCGTCGAAAAAGTAGAAAAACTTGGATTGGAAGATGCCCGACTGAAGAAGAAGCAACTTGCAGCAATGGTTGGAGTATCCGAATCAAGTATTTTAAATATCCTACATCATCATCTAGGGATGACTAAAGTCAGTGCAAGATGGGTTCCGAGAATGCTCACGCCACTTCAAAAAAAACGCGAGCGTGTCGAGTGCTCTCACCAGTTTCTGGAGCTCTGTGGAGAGAGAAAGGAAGAAGTTATGACCCGGATTGTTACTGGAGATGAAACCTGGGTTCACCACTATGAACCTGAGTCGAAGCAAGAGTCGTTGCAGTAGCATAAAAAAGGCACACCTCCTCCAAAGAAGTTCAAAGTGTCACAATCGGCCGGAAAGATCATGGCGACTATCTTTTGGAATACAGAAGGTATTTTACTGATCGATTATAAAGAACGTGGTGCGACTATAACGGGACAGTACTACGCTTCTTTACTGGAAAGATTGAAAGAAGCCATTAAGGAAAAAAGAAGAGGAAAACTGTCAAAGGTGTGCTCCTTTTGCACGACAATGCACCCGTCCACGTGCCATGTTGCGACGGCTGCCATTCACCGATGCGGCTTTGAACAATTAAACCACCCACCCTACAGTCCAGACTTGGCCCCAGTGACTATTATTTATTTCCAAAAATGAAGAAAAGAGCTGCGTGGAAAGAAATTTGACGACGATGAAGAAGTCAAGTCGGCAATTTCGGCCTATTTTGACACCAAAGACAAATCATTTTTTTCGATGGTATAAACAAGCTATTTGAGAGATCCGAAAAATGTATTAGGGTTAAGGAGAATATATTGAAAAGGAAAAATAATTTGGTGTTTAATTTCAACCTCCTTCTCTCTCATTCCGCGAACTTATTGACCTCCTCGTACATGACTAAATTAATGATATTATAACCTCATATAATTTTAGGGAGTATAAATCATAACATTGAGTAAATTTTGTTATATATACATATTTCATCATTTATGTGTGTTTAATATACACATATTTTTATTTTATCTCTACAAATGTAACGCATAAACACTTTTAAAGTGCGTATAAGGTAATTATACGTTCTCGCTAATTGACACAAACGCGTGAATTAGTTCCACCTGTTCGCAGTTCACTCAGCGCTGTACACTCCAGTCTCCACTCGTCACGATGCCACGCGGAGTGCCATCAGCGCTCGTAGCACGCCCGCGGGAGTACCAGTTTCTGTCCTCTCCGTTCATTCGGGCTTTATGCATTCACTCATTATGCGTACAGCGCATGACCCTTTCCCGAGACTGAGCTTTTGCATTTTTTTGGACTTAACCAGGCAAAGGCGGATGAAAGTAGACAGTTTTGTATATACTGGAAATATTTATGGATGGCAATTTGCAATATCGAATCATTTTTCATTGACATTATCAGTGATCACCCAATTCTATTTTTTGATCTTAAATTTTATGGATACTCTACACTACTATACTATATGTGGAATGGATACTCTTGTGTTCGCAAATCATTAAGTCTCAGTCATGAAGTACATATTATGATGATGTTTTTCGTAGATATTTTTTTAAACTTAGCTCTTAAGGTTGATTAAATTCCAATGGATTTTCGGTGTGCACACGCACATGAAGCAGTCCCGAGTAGAAATACACAAGACCCTTAACTCTTTCGCATACTGGTACTTGTATATAAATTAAAATTATACTTTTGTTAACGTAGAGAGCTGCTCTATTAAGTTAACATCTAAATATCTGTTGTCCTAACCTCAAAAGCTCGTATCTACTTAGTTTGCTCGTTAAAAAGATATACCGCTCAAAGCTAATATCTACAATATTCATGTAGATGCAAAAACTATATTCCGTTCAACATGACTAACAGCGCTCATTATGAGTGTCATTATCGTTTAGTTACGTTACGATTGTACGTGTGAGAGCATTAGATCCATTTGAGCGTATCAAACGGGATTAACTACCCCTATTTTGTAGATTAGAGGTATTTGTAACGCTACATTTCATTTGAATAACTAGCTGAGGTAGTTAATATGATAACTGTGACGTAATGGTTATTCAATTTGTGTGATGCTTTAGATGTAATCTGTAGTACAGAAAACATGTTTGATTGCACACGGTGGTCAGTTGATTTATGAGGGTTTTCGTGTATGAGAAACTCACTAGATGGCAATACGTGGCCGTGTGCTCCAGCTGATCCATGATTGCTTATTTTTGACATAACATTGACAGATATGTCAAAATTCAAAATTCACCTACCAGGTAACAGTTAGACCTCATGTCTTGCGGATTTCTCATACGCGAAAAGCCTCATTTGCAAACATTTGGTGGTGTTAATAAGACCCCCACAAAATATTTCTGAGAAAATTATTCATATTAGAACAAAATCCGAGACTACTAATTTAAATTAGCTGTTGTCTCCAACATAATGACATGAAATGAAAGTATCTTTTTTATTCTGAGTCGAGGGCGAGCAGTCGAGGGCAGCCGACTCCAAATCACATGTCTATCCGTAATAAAGGGACATCGTAAACCCGCTAACAGAGCTACTGGAGGACACATGAACTCTCTGGAGAAAGACAATGGCTTGCTAGCTAAGCACGCCCCGAATGAATATGGGTATAATAAGAAGCTAATGTATACGTAACGTAGTCAAATCATGTGTCTTTTGTCGGATTATTAGAGCTTTAGAAATAAAATTAAACCTCCCCAGAACTCGTTGTTACGTTACGTTAAGTGTATGTGACTTCATATTTCAACAAAACATACATTAAATACAAGATAGAAAACTATACATCATTTCAAAATTATTGCAACAAAATCAGTGACGTTCTTCATTATTTCTGCCCGTTTACCGCCACGAAGCTAAGGCACAACATAATGAGCAAACAAAGGGCGTGTCTATAAAGTTCTGCATGCGAGCGATGAAACGTTCACGCTCACTTATACCTAGTCTATACCTTACCTAACGTCAGACATGCCAGGGCTGACGATGATGAGGACGTTATCTGTAGCAAAAAGTTATAAACACGATCAGTTTGCAACTCGCATGCAAGCGATAAAGCGCTCACGCCAGCCGCTTTATGAGCCATGCTTAACGTTCGATGTCCATTAGGGTCGACATTCCTCAATGGGCTATAACACATTTTTTTCATAAGTGATTTATAACCGTTAAAAAAGTTTGAAGCCTTTTGAATCTGGTGAAAGGAGAAACAATTGATCAGTGATGTCACTGCTAGATCGCGCTTAAAACACAGAAAATAAAAAGTAACCATTCCAATGGGATATTTTTTTTATCTGTAAAATCCCACTGTTCAAAACCTTGCATGATTGCAAGAATTATTTAAAAAAAACTAAATTATTCTTTGTTTTATGCATAATTCATCATTACAGGAGCTGTTAAATACCTTATTTAAATGTTATCCTTTATTAAATTACATGCGCAACCAATAGCCTGCCGGGCTGCCCTGCGGGGTACCGACTAATTATGGCTACAAAGAGCTGCAAGTACGAGGGAACAATATGTGTCTGCGGTCCCGCTTCGGACACAGTTGCATGTTTTGAGGAAACCTCACTCGGTTCAGGCAGGGCTAGCAAGGCAAAAGAGACATTTGGAGTTAAATAAGTGTATAATTTAACTAACCTATCTTTTATACATGTGTTATAATTTTGTAGCTGTCTAAAGAAACAATAATTTTGTTTATTACGATATTAACGTGTCACAAAACATTTACATGTACGTATCTATTCTGCATCTGTACCTTGCAATACAACAATGCATGTAATGTTGCGGCGCCGATATTGGGCTTTGAGCATTACTCATCATGTTCAGGGTCATTTGGCCCCCAACCTAAGGTTTTATCATATCTTTACGAAGCTACAGACTCCAATCGAGGAGAGGCAGCCCTACAGACGAGATGCGCACGTGAGTTGGGCGGAGTCTTCCAGGGAACTTCGTAGAACTGCTGTTTGAGTGGCGCTCTACGACGAGAAAATTAAATTTAACTCAGCCAACGTGCATTGTTGCCTTATTAACGTATTACGTTCGCTGCACGGGATACTTTAATGATGATTAAGGACGGACGAGTGTCTGGCCCGAGAGCGAAAGTTTGTGCGCGACAAAGTTTCACTTAATAATTAGTGATGACAAAGCAAAGGTAGGGAGGAAAGTTTTAATAAGAACGGGATTAAATAAAGTAAGTATAATTTAACCAAAAGATTTTTTAATGACATGTACGAGCTGATATCTTTCAACGCCGTTGCAGTAATGTAATTATCCTTTAAAAATAATTCCAAACTTGAAGTATATCATAGAAAAAACGGGTATAACACATCAAAAAGTATGTTAAAAAAGGGTGAACTCTTATAAGAAATATGTCATCTTCGCCCTGCTCCTGAAAAGTGACGCGTATGATCAGTGACGTCATTTCCTCGCTCTCTTACCCCCACCCTTAGCCCTGTTCACTTACGATTGTATTGGAAATCGTTCACCGCGTGTTGGCGTATCGAGCTCATTATGGCAGGTGTCATTCTCCGATGCAGATAAGGCACGGGCCGAGTATCGGGCGACGGCTTTTATCTCCAGCTTGACCTCGCCAGCCTACCTTCATCTAATCTTAGGTTGCGGACTGACGACAAAATCTTAAAGACGTAGACGATATTACCCATATTTTAACTTTTACTTGTGATATCCCATTATTATATTTTTTTCTTTATAGAAAGAAACTGATGTTATACAAAGACTATTATTCAAGTCTTTGTTGTACACAGTATGTACTAACTTATCAGATGTTCGAAGCGAGACATTACTAAATAGTATAAAGCAAAGTCGCGTCCCGTGTCTGTCTGTACCTAAGTATGCTTAAGTCTTTAAAACTACATAACTAACTTAGATACGTTTTTATGATAGAGAGGGGGATTTAAGAGGAAAGATTTTATGTATAACATACCCGAAGCGAAGCAAGTGTGATCACTAGTACTTTTATAAATTACAAATAGTATATACCTCATATATCAAAACCAATGTGATTTCAGTTCACAGTAATAAATATCTGTTTGAACAATTAGTATCATATCCGAGTAGAATGTACATGTATACAAAATAAGGCACATTTCGACCACAGCGCAGCTTTATTCGTGTGCTATTTTAATTTTTTGGCGCGGCGTGCAAACAAAATGTTCTTTCTGCACGTTTCGCAAACAACATATTTGCATTTATCATGTACTCGTACCATATTCCGGAAAATTTGCTTCAATTGAACTCAAATTATATTTCACATATTTTGTTATTAAAGAAATAAATTGGATTATGAAGGTCAATAAAAGTTTCCTACAATATAATAATCAGAGGAAAGTTAAAATCAGAATGACTGTTTTCTAAAAAGAACTGAAAGATTATTGAACACGTTGATCATTTCTTGCTCTTTGCTTCATTAATTCGCCTTAATTTTACTTATGTAGAAATCTAAAAATATTTGACTGCTTAAAAATAGCTACGAGTTACGACCGCGTAGCACGCTACGAGCTACGAAGCGCTACGTCCGTAGCAATGTATTTTGACTGCTAATGAATTGGCGCGTATTCAGTTACTGCGCGAGTATTCATTGCCTTTCCAACTGAAAAATGCAATTAAAACATAAAATGAAATACACAGACTCATACTCGTATTTTACATTGTTACCCCTCCTGACTTTAAAAGTATTTAATTATGTATTGGGAGGCTCATGAAACTAAATTGTGTAATATAAAGCAGTGCCTCTACTTATACATTTTTACTATTGGTAAAATGTAATTATTTTTCTGCAATTTGACTTCGTTTTTTCTTCGAAACATTACACCACAACCATTGAAATACTCAATAATTTAACATTGTACCGATGTTCAATGCTGTTTATATGTATTTTCGGCAATTTTTCACAAGGGCATGCCCTCGTATGTTGTTTTGATTGATTGTTTTTGTGCACGAATGAATGGAGGCGGTCACAGGGGAACTTGATCCCACAATCTTTTTAACGCGTGTCACAGTTTTATACGTAATGGAACGTATATAATCGGATATCCGGTGTATTTTTTCCTCAAACATGAGAAGGCGTAATATGTAGAGTCAACTTATATGACGATCCGCTGCAATAGTGTAATCTGACAAGCAATACGCGATTTAAAAAATTATCGAGGCGCTGAGGAAACGACAAAGACCAAAGATTTTCTTTAATCTATTCTCTGTCTTTATTTCCGTTAACTTTCCACGAAAGCACTGAAATGGGAGACATGTTCTACAATCAGTCATGTCGACATCTATAAGGTTCTCACACTTATTTTTATACAGATTAATTTAAATAATAAAACAACATTTAGCGAACGATTGAGTTAGCTCATGAAATCCCAAATGGAAACGTAACATTTATTACGTATTCAGGCGCATTCCGACTAATTTACTGCGAGAAAATTAATAGGTTAAATGATTACCGCCAACAATGAACATCAATCAACCTGCCTTATGCAGGAGTCCGTACACCAGAACATAACACGCAGGCTTGGTGCAAAAACTTTATCATGGTATAAAAATAGTTCGTCTTTTATGTTCGTTAATCATTAACCTGATGGCACATTTGGTAGAGCATCAGGAGTAGTATTTCAGTTCGATCCCTACCCCAACTTATATTTATGATGAAAAATATTTATAGGTATTAGCCTCATGATTAAAAGTACTCTTTGCAAATATATAAATCCTCAGAAAAGAAAATAAATCTATACTAATATTTATATTATAAAGCTGAAGAGTTTGTTTGTTTGTTTGAATGCGCTAATCTCAGTCAGGAACTACTGGTGCCAAGTGAAAAAATATTTTTGTGTTGGATAGATTATTTATCGGAAGGCTATAGGCTATAACAACACTCTGCGACCAATAGGAGCAAAGAAACAATGGAAAATGTCTAAAAACCGGTAGAATACGCAGACAAAGCCGCTGGCACAGCTAGTTAAATATAAACAAGCGCCATAGTAAAACCGATGAAGACTTTATGCTTTCAAAGGTCTATAACTTGTTACCTAATAACGTTCAAGAATAGCGGTTTCATTGCGGTTGTTTCACCATTTTTAGCATGCGGCGTCGCGTGCAGAGCCAGCAGCATTATGCAGCTATGGCATATTGCACTAATTCATCGCCTGGTGCCTCGCCGGGCCGCTATCGCGTTTCCGGTGGCGTGAGAAGCGGACCCATGCGCTCGCGTCCATCAACTGCAATCTATGCAAAACGGGTCAACGAACCTCCTTAGCACAAAACATTCAACGCTTTGTTCCAGTTGTTTATTTGACTGCTGTATTGTGTTTTTTGTAATGCTACATTATTTTCATTGTAATAGATTTTTTATTATCCTGTAAAAATTAAATACATTATTTTCATGGTAATAGATTTTTTATTATCCTGTAAAAATTACTATCTCTGTTGATGCACAAAATTAGACACATAATTTCTTATATCTCATACTAATTTAGTATGAGATGATGATTCGTTTAATGTTCATCCTATTTGGGATAAATAAAAAAATATTATTAACATACCTACGAGTATCGAGACGAAAGTTAATCAATATTCAACCATGAAAAAAAAAATCTGTATTTTAAAATAGTGTACACCTTTATACTAAAACTACTTTGGAATCAAAACTTATACTACTCGTAAAAATATTCCAATATTCTTCGTTCTCTCCTTTGCGACCATATAGACGTTTGGAATAGCATCTCTCCTACAGAATTCCGCAAACGTGCGTCTATTGAATTTCAATGATTTCGTAGTGTAAAAACAATTGAGTCAGATTCGACGTTAGCGGGCTATCTGTTCGCGGTTCGACGCCCACGCTACGTCAGTACTCTGTTTTTGAGACGATACAAAATCAATAGGCCGGAGTAATGTTACTGTATATTGTGTAACAGAATAGCTACGGCGTTATGTTTGCTGTCTATCAAAGCTGGAGATATTATGTTCAAACTACTTCGCAGATCATTGTTTTGATTCTAAAAATACTCAACTTTATATTTAAGTCAATGTGTATAAAATATGATGTGCTTATGTTGAAAACATAAGAATAATCCATTTTCATTCATCAAATTTTATTATGTACTTTTGAACTTTAAATTTTATGAGCGCTTTGTAAGTTTTTATTATTTTGGTTTGCATATTATATTCATTATATTTTATATTCATTACATTTTGAGGATTCGGATTAAAATACATATTTTTAATAATGCATACTACGAAACGTTGTTAAAAGGGTTATTCAACAATTATTTTATCTACAAGTATGACTATAATAATAGGCTTTGGCACTGACACTAGAAGACGTCATTTTCATTAGTATTTCCTCATCAACTTGTTAAATTATATGGCAGCTAAATTGGTTTCCACATTGATGGCATATAACTACGTAATAATAGCCGGCCATTAATTGTTCGTATCCGAATCGATCGTTTGTTCAGTGTGAAAAAGCTTGAATATTTCATTTCCATTTCCGATACTTATTTACCTATGTATTGTATAGTTGTTGTTCAAATTCAAACTCCGGAATAGAGGGTAATGGTAACTGCGTGTTTACTAGTACTTGTGTCGCGCCCATTACCCACATTTAAATCAGATAAAATCAGAAAATACTACTTTCCATGATTTGGGTAGTTAAATAGATAGTCGTTGAATTGTTCATGAACATATTTATAAAAAAACTTCTATCCCCAATCGTTATTCATGAGAAATTAAATAGCTAGTTCTCTTTTACAAAAAGTACTCATGCATTTAATCTAGACTCGATAACGCGAATCCAAGGTAGATTAAAATCAACTTTTAACTTTTTGTGAAAACCAAACCGACAATGGGAATTGAATATGTAAAAGACTTTCAAATGCTTTCCAAAGAGATCCCTACGGATTAAGTGCAAATAGGAACGTGGAAAGAACCAGTTCTCTGTCAGATAACAACGGGCTTAGTAACTAC
This sequence comes from Maruca vitrata, assembly GCA_039566165.1. NCBI lineage: Eukaryota > Metazoa > Arthropoda > Insecta > Lepidoptera > Crambidae > Maruca > Maruca vitrata. Next base: position 9,017,968 of record CM076912.1, on the reverse strand, counting down.
AAAGTATAAACTAAAAAACCAGCCGAGTGCGAGTCGGACTCGTGCACAAAGGATTCTGTAGCATTAACTAGATTAACAATAATGTACAAGGAGAAGGTCGAAGTTTAAACAAAAAGCGATTAAAAATCACGTTTGTTGTATGAGAGAACTCCCCTTAATATTTTTTTTTTTTTTTGAGTATTGGTTATTTTTGCTTCTACAGAAATAAATCATTTGTAAAAATTTGATTAGTCTAGCTACCACGGTTCACGGTACCACGTGTGATCTGAGATGTGAGTCTGGTAACAAATAGGCGGAAAAAGACCAAAGTTTAGTAGTCCCGTTTTTATCCTTGGAATACGGAACCCTAAAAACTGTCCAAGCGACCGGTGGCTGGAGGCTGAGACCACACTCTATTTTCGTAACCACGATACAGTTCTGTCCCCAGTGTAACCTTTACGGTGCAGTATTCAGTTGTTTTCTATTTTTTACACGTTTCACGCTCGAGTTGCCTGTATCGTTATCGTCTGGGGTCCAATTCGTACGAGTGTGCAAACCGCGTGTTTAGGGTTGAATTGCTCGACTTGTTTTAATGGGTCGGAATGATGACACGGTAGTGTTTCAGTTTCCTGCGCCAGGTTCAGACTTTTATGTGAAAAAGGTCACAATATGTCCCCCGATTAACTTTTTAAATGCTTTCTTTTTACAAATAAACTCTGGTGTAAGCTCAGGTGTTCTGACTGTTCATCAACCTGAAATTGCTCGATAAACGTATTTATCTCTACTCGTAGAAAATTGTTCAATATGTGTTCGTATAACATGTAGGTAATAAGTCAAGCCCCACAACAACATAATCCCTAATTAGAAACACGCCCTGCAAAGTATAAGCGTAATATAGGAGATAACGCCGCCAAATCATTCTGATAGCATCGTTTACATAGGACTTTTACTATTAATCATGGCGATAATGGCCCGCGTCTATCATCTAATTAATACGCCCCGTAACTTTCGATGGGTATCGGGTTTTGATAACAAAATGATTCTCATGTACCAACACTACGGGCTAATGAGTGTTATCTTTGTATTTGTCATCCAGTGGCGTGAGACCAAATTGCACAGTTTCATGCGTGAAAAACACTTGAGTGAGTTAATGAAATATGTTTGAGTAATCAGTCTGCGAAACAGAGTAATTGAAATTGATAATGCCTTTAAATTTGATTGATAGTTAAAAATACATGTTTTCATTTGTATAGATAACGTGGTAACAGTGTGTATGAAGTATTCACGTATTTTTTTAGTCTGAATCTAATTTTTGTATATTTATACCTACTACAATAAAAAATACAATTCATGTCCAATTCAAATATAAACCTTGTCATGATTCATAATAGGGTAGTTTCCTATTTTTTAATTTTTACATAGATGGATGAACAACACAATCGCAAAGGTGTTGTTAAAAGAATGGTTTGATATTTGGAAAACTCCCGGAGATATCACAGTTTCAATAGCACATCATTTGGGCGAGCTCAAAACGCTTCATACAAATGTCGCACAGAGCTATGACGTCACCCCTCTGTATACGAGTATGAATATCGTAAGAGCTTTGTTCAGCAGCTATATCAAATGTTGCTTTTACGAATATGTTCTCATAGTGAAAGCTACTACTAATTTTGTAATTTATAAGATGGCATACTATTTTTATTGAATTTTCGCACTTTAAAAATGGACTTTCCCACCTAACTTCAAATGCCTATTATTGTCTCATTTCGTAAGAAATTTTAATTTCGATTTCACTTATGTTATTGATTTACCCATATGTAACTGTTAATTGTGAAATTTTATGTAAAATCAGACTTAGGAAACTAGCCTATTCTTTCGTAGGCAAGTTTTTCAATGAAATGCAGGTAAATATAAAAACAGAACAATATTATGACAAATTCCCAATCGTTATTCAGTTCTATACTCAAACAGAAACAGAACAAGTCCCCTATTTCTTACAATCACACAGAACAAAGACGTTTGTTTATGCCCGCAGTACTCACGGCAAGCAGTGGTTTGGTAAACAAAAAGCGTAATAAACCTGTGGCACGGTTGAAAATATACGATCAGTATAAAACCAGGCCGATGTAACGGCGATAGACACGTCACCTGTATATTTTTAAGGACCGTAAAAACAACGTGGAATGTGGCCATAAAACCATCAACCTCTATTCATGACAGAATTGTTATCAAACGAATTTTATTTAAAAATACAAACACAATTAATAATACAGATTTAAATGTATGCTGAAAATATACACTACAAATAGGTACATCTATACTATAATAAAAACGTAGAGGTAAAAATTCTTGTACTTTTTTGAAAAACGTAAAAAAAACGAGTCAGGGATATGTTTTGAGAGTAGTAGAACACATCCCCATACTCAAAAATTTTTTTTTTCTCTGTCTGTTTGTTTGTTTGTTTCGACTGACCGCCTAAACGGCTGAACCAATTTAAATGAAAGTTTGCACGAAGGTAACTTAAATTCTGGAAAAATACATAGGATACTTGAAATCACTGACAGTTAACTGGTTCCCGTGGGATATTAAAAAAACCCAAATATTTGACTGATCTCTGAAACTGTTACACCGATTTAAATGAAATTTTTCATGGTGGTAAACCTTACATCCCCGGTCAAGATCTTAAATATTTTTAGACACAGAAATTCCTGTAGGATCGTTAAAAATCTCACTTTATTAGATCACGTACAAAAATAGTAAAAGTATATCGACCAAAATCAACCTTCTGACTAGGAGTATATGGACTACTTTATTAAGAAAAACGTCATAGTAGGGGAGGTAAATAGCTGGATTTGCACTTACTTAAACGACATGGAATCTGAATCGAAAGATTACGCTAAATCAGAAAAAACTTTATTACACCTTCTTTATTAGTGGAGAGTCAGCGATTAATACAAGGGGGCTGCCTGGTAATAAGCGTTAGAAAGAAAAAAGTTATTTGATCGTATCAGTCATTCAAAGTGCATGTTAAATAATCCCTAAAAAAATTTTAACGATTGGATATGGCATAAAGTCATAATTAATGTTTGTGTCTGTTGAAAAACACAAAATCATAATCTTGAGATACTTGAGCGCGTTACAATTTTATGCAGGAGGTTCAAGTTGATATCAAAGTCCACCTGTACATGTATCATCTCACTGCTGGGCAAAGATCTCCTTCAAACCCATCCATTGCTCTCATCCAAGCCTAGGACTTGCCAGTTCTTTGATACATGGACCAGATCTTCATACCACCTTTTCTTGGGTCTTCCTCTTCGGCGAAAATCGTCTTCAGGCACGCGAATTCTGGTCCATCTATTGTTCTTTATGCTGCTCTGCAGAATGGGCGCGGAATGTCTGCATTCCGCGCCCATTGTCACATCAGTTTTGACCAAAAACAACAGCAGTACCTACGGGAGTGGATGGTGGTATATTTTATTTTACCTTATTACCTAATATCTATGATACTCCGCTCTATAGCGCTTTGAATAACCTTGAGTTAGGATTTCTGATTTTCGGTGAAGGACCAAGATTCTGCCCCACATGCTAGGATAGGCAGTATGAAAATGTCGATGAGTTTGCGGTTCAGTGCTATAAGAAGGTCACCCTTGATATACCCATTCATAGACCAGAAGCTTTTCCAGGCGTTGTTTGCTCTACGGAGTATTTCTTTGTCCTGCCTGTATTCGAAGGAGACTGCCTAGCCCAAGTTTATACTCCTCTACATATTGCTTTACCTGCCTGTTGACTGCTATCCTATCATTGGTGCTGTTGGTCGCGACCTTGGTTTTGGGTCTATTCATCGTCAGTCTAACCTCAAAGCTTTCTGCGCTTAGTTCTTCGAGAATCAACTTAAGTTCTGTCGAGGTATACTTATTTGCGATAAGGAAAATGTCATCTGCTAGGCGAAAGTTTGTGAGTCATCTATCCCATAAACCAATTTCTTTTGTTGCCTATAATATCATAGTGACCTGAAGACTTCTTGAAGCGTGCTACTGAAAAGCTTTGGTGATAGGGAGTCACCCTGTTTAACTTTTTTTTTTAGTATTTTGAATGTCAGGCGTTCAGTGTGCAGTTTGATATCGGCTGTGATTTGTTGGTAAATGATTTGGAGAAGTTTTATGTATGTGGTTTCGACGTTTTGCTGAAGAAGAGAAAGCTAATTGGGTTGATGTGGGAGACCAGTTAGAAAAGTTTATGAAATTCGCTACATTTCCCTTTTATCTGGTTTTCGGTATGGAGGTGGTCAGTTGTCCAATATTTGCTTACTGGCTTGCATTGTTGGTTTGATTTTTTTTTTAATTGGTAGGCTGTTTGGTATTATCTGAATGTTCAAATAGAGGGATATCGCTATTCTAAGCATATAGAGGGGAATTTATAAACATTCACATAAAATTGTTGGATATTATAAATTCCATTTAAAAATCTTACAAAGACAGAGTCTGTGTCTGATCAACACTGCAAAACCCCCGTTGGGCTCCCCAACTATCACGTTTTTAGCTGGCAAGTCATGTCAAATATTGTCAGATTTGATATGAGTGTTTAGTTCTTCGTTAGTTCAAGAGATGTCACTGTGCTCTATTACTTCGCAATATTGCTTCAAATACTAAAAGTAATTAAAAGTTTCCATTTCATTAAACTTACGATGATGAAACAATGAGATAATAACGATAAAAGTTATTATCTCATTGTTTCATTACGAATACAATACAATCTACAAAAGTGGCACATAACAAACTAGCAAAGCAAATACTAATGTAATTCGTCACATGGCGACACACGTCCTTTATAGATACCTTAAGGCTTCGGTTAAGGATCGGTAGTTTGTATTTTTTACCTTTTGAAGTCATTCTGATATCAAACATCAGTTTTGTGTACTATATACATAGGTACAGTACGCTGTTTGCAACCATTGAAATCTGTTTCTGTCAAATCAAATACATTTTGGTTTTATAGTTCTAAAATGTGAAAAATAATTTTGTGAGTCCTAGCTACTACTCATTTGGCTAGAGCATTGCTTCGACAAAAAAAAAATTGGGCGAGTGAATCCTCTTTTAGTTGGCCGATTTGTAATGAAAAATTTTGTATTATGAATCAGTAAACAATTTTAGGTTCTTTCCTGGGTATTAATCTAATCAATGACTAAATTTAATTATATTTTATTTTCTAATAGTTTTTATAATTTATGTGGCTTTATTTATTTACCTGTAATTACTTTAAAAAATTCTTCCTAAAATCAAAATGCTGGCGAAAGTTACGATTACACGCAGACGAAGTTGCGGGCACAGCTAGTATTTAATATATACCTAAACCTACGCATATGATAACTGAAACTAGAGATGGCAAACGGCTTGTGTTTCGTGCGCGAGTGTTATTACTGTAGTGTATTCGCAGATTTTTCTGCCTTAAATACTGTTTTCAATGCATACAGGACAATATACTCACCACTACGAGGGTAACAACATCGAAAGGAAACTTTCGTTATTTCTTACATTTGCATTATACATAATACATCAACAGAAATATACTCGACTCCATTCCATTAATAATAAAAGAGGAATGTTTACCTATGTATAACGTAATTCAAATCCCAAATATGAAAAGTTGCCAACATGAAACCGAATAATCTCAAAATTGCATTAAATATTACCCACCCTCAGTGCCACTTTAGAGCCGTATTGCACGAATACAAAGTTTCACCTCAACGAATTTGGAAAACCAAAATAAAGCTGGAAAGAGGTGTATTATTTTCTAGTTAAAGTGTGGGTGACTATGGATGGGTGACTCAAGTTCAGGGTGATTAAACAAATGACTGCTACTGTTGTAACCAGTTGTATTAGTCCTAGCTAATCCGCAAAATTGTTATTACTTGGACAACTAATGCCGGTCCATCGGGGGTAATACTTGGCCGTTATCTGGCGGTTCGTAGCTGCACATACTAAAGAAGCAATATCCAGGCTAATCCGCGCTTGATAGGGTCGACTCCACGTAACCAATCGACGCCCACACAAACAAAAAGGTGAGGGACAGTCTAATTTTTACTCATTTTTTTCAGGCTCTGACCCAGATCAAGTTAAGTAGGAAAAACGGGCCTAATGGCTTTTGTAGCAGCACCTGATTCATTTTGAAATGTGTACAAAAGTATACAAAAAAGTGGCTTGAATTTTTAACGGGTGTTTATTTTCCTAAGCCTATTGTTTTAAATTAAAACCTGCATGATTGGCTATCACGCTATCTATGTGTGAAGTTCATGTTTCATAGTATAGTTTAAAGGAGTACAAATAACGTAGTTTAATATCTGTAAAAACGCCATAGACGCAGTACGCACGCACACTCTCACGACAATGTCGATTATCGGACTCGCACCAAATGTACAAACAATGGACTTCGAAGTGTCACCCGAGGCAATAGGGTTTACAGCCAATTAAGACCCGATCCAATGAGGGGCCACGTCACTATGCAAATGAATAGCAAGGGGTTCACTTGCGACAATGTGTTGAATTAATAGTTCACGCTTAGTGATTATTAACAGCATCAGTGATAAATCTTTCACTACAAATCTTTGATTAATGAAGACTTTAAATACCGACTTACAGACAGACAGACTACAAAAATTTCATTCAGTGTTTTATATCACGTACTGAAAACCAGAGAACTTTAAAACACACCAACACAATCAAGCTCTAGAAACCATTATAAAATACCATACTTTTAGTACGGCGGCGACGTGGTCCACAACACGTCACGTTTCCCACAGAGGTGAAAAGTGGATCGCTGGAAGTGATTTCTGCCTACCTAGGAAAAAGGCGTGATTGTATGTATGTATGTATACTTTTAGTTTTTGCATGAATGTGCATTTCTCCAATTATCGTATTTTTCGTTTCGTAATAAATTGAATAATTAGTTCAAGGAGCTCAAAATGAGGTCAAGAGAACGTTTTATCCCAAGATGGCTCACTCAAGTGACTTCAAGCTGTACAAAGTCAAACAACGCACGATTCGGCTTACGCGAGTCAAGGAGACGACAGCAATAATGATGACGTATGTTAATACCGTGCCCCAGAAAGCCTACTTAGGAAAAGCCGATTAATAACCACTTAATTATAACCGTCAATATTAGGTAGGTACTCTTGTTTCCTTTGAATGTGATCATGAATTAGTAAAATGTAATACAAAACGGTGACATTTTGGCCTCAATAGGATACTCAGCCAAAGCGAATGTAATATAATAAAATTAAATATCGCCGGAATCACGCACGAAGTGTTCCGTACCAATATTGTATAAACGTATTTTTTATGGGAGCGCTACTTAAATCATCGGTTTATTTTATATTTAATTATAATTGCAATAAATATGTGTAAAAATAATTGCATCTGTGAAAATATTAACAGTCTAAAAATCACCGTTTCTGAGTTACAGCCAGTAGCGCTACCATGAGTATAACGGTAACGCCTAGAACTAAAATCGGTAATTATTTTTCTTTAATTATTTTTTTAGTAATATGAAAAAAAAGAAACAATTCGATAGGTTTTTAACGTACGTAAGTTTTCGATAGTAACATGGTAGCGCTACTGGTGACAGACAGCGTAGTCTCAATAATAGGACCCCGTTATTGGTGAACATGCTGGTGGCAGTACATCCCAGCATATTCCATTTAGATGACGTTTCTCCAGTTTATCTAAACGTGAACATTAATACAAAGGTAAATCAAATTTGAAAAATATTCTCACATACATTCATTCAATTTCATTATTTGAAACAACAACCATTAATTATTCTGAAATGGTATTATTTCCAAAACGAGAATCAAGTTTTCCCCAACTATTATTAGGCGGAGGGCGGCTATCAAGCCCCGTCGTCGGCAGATTGTCACTGCCCGCAGATCGATAGGAGCAAGGAATGTCGCCGCCGTGAGCTAACGAGCTGTAATTAGTTAAACGGACGTATGTTTCTATAAATTTAGGTTAATTCTAGTCTCTAATAAACGTATTTTTTCTATCTGATTAATTTAAAACTCCGTTGATCATAATTGAGCATTTTCGATGACTACGTACTTTCATTTGTACTGGATGATTATAAAAAGGATTGTCTGTAGTTGAGCTGCAAAATTATTTTTATTTAATTCTAGGCAGGTTGTGATACCCAAAAATCTCTATAAAATAGATCTTTGTTTCATACAATTTGTTTCGTAAGAAAGTATCTCGTACAGAAAAAAATTAAATAAAAAGTGAGGTTTCCTTTCTAAAAATCATTATCTTATTTATATTAGTGAACTTTAGATCTCAACCCCACGACAAAACTTTAAACAAACTCCAACCTCTGTCAGCGCATCAAGACAATGTCTCGTTGAGATGGCGACACCGCATTTGATTCCAGTCGGCAAATGCAGCAATCTATGCGATACTAGACGATTTTCGCTTCCACAGTAATAGTCCGGGTTGCAAATTGGTAAATGGTAAATGCCAAGTGGGAGGTTCCCGGCTTCAAACGTTTTGCTTCATTCGAGCTGAGTTAAACACGGCTGAACTATTTGACTCGTATACATTCCAACTATTTGATTCGTTCGTTCGTGTTTTAAAGTAAAGAGCGAGTGCCGCTGACGTCTTGTTTACGACTAGATTTTAGCTGAATAGGGAATTGAATTTGAAATTGTATTCTGATTTGCATTTGAACACATTTGTATTGGCTTACGCTCTGATATTCTTTTCTTAGAACTTCGTTGGCGACTGCTTGCCATGTTATTGCTTAATAAAATGAATTCAGAAAGGAGTGGTAACTTTTTAATAACGTTAATTGCGTTTATGTAGACACGCATTTTTTATAAATCATGTCTTTTGCTTTAAAGCATTGAACTGCAGGTAAATCCTGCATAAAAAGGTCAATTAAACTTCTTAGTCAGCTATAAATTAATAAGTTAACTAACTAAACGGATTTTAGAAACGAAATTTCTATAAAATCAAAACATTTTAATCACATTTTTTTTTTCTAAAAATAGTGATTTCTACAGATTCTTTTGGTACTTTAGCCAACGCACCCCTTAACATTAGATACTATACATTACTCTCGTCGTCCCTATCGGAAACTATTTCTTATCTGATTCATCAATAAATCAAACAGGTACTGATAATCTGCACTAACTCATGAATGTTGTACGACGAAACGACAGATCGGTTTGGAAAAATGTGACAAATGGCCCTTATCTTCGGCCCGTTTATTTCGGCAGTAAATAATTTTTAACCGCCAAAATGTCATATGGAATCTGAACTGAGTTACGAAATAAAATTGCTGAAGAACTTGCTCCAACAATCTAGCTATATTGACAAATTTGCCATATTTTGTTTTAAAAAATCTGAATTAAACAACAATTAAAAGTTGTTTACAATGCTTTAATCCTTATATCGTCAACGGATGAATTATATACACTTAATTTTTAAATTTTGTCATCTTGGTTTGGTCAAATAACTGCTAAAACAATGATTAGATATTTGAGCAATTTACTGATGGGTGATGGCATACAAATAACTAATACTAATATACCCTATCATTTTTTCCTGTTCATAGTAATTTTAAACGAAATCTATGCTCGTTCACGAGTATATATGATATGTAGGTCAGGCGTTCGGCCAGCGGAAAGTTGATTTGTTGTTCCTGCGGTACCTTTCAGTTGGGCGCGTTGCCTGATGAGCGCCATTGTGGCGAGTCGCTCGGCCGGCGCGGGCAGCTACACTCTGCAATAGATAAATATACTACATTTTAATCAACACTATTCTATGTGCTGACCATGTATACAACAGATTCAACTACATATACACATCGATTTGGTTTCTAAATGTGCCGCCTAAAAGGAAGGTTCGTAGGTACCATAAGTGCATAGCGCCTTCGACTCATATCAGAAACAATGGAATTATCGAACAGATCAGACATAAAACACGGAGACACAAAATGGCTCACTGAAAATAACGTTTCTGAATGAAGAACATTCCATGTTAGTTCTTATTCTTGTATAAATTTACATATTACTCGATAGTATTCTTATCGTTTTTTTAAGCTAGCATACTTTTTGTGTGAATAAATCTTGATCTTTGGTAACACGTGTACTGTACCTACGTCTATTTCTATTATAAAGAACAGTCGATTTTGATTAGTGTCATTCGCTTTAATTTTCATTCGTTCGGTAAGAACGTGCCAACTGCGCAGGCTTTTTGGCTCGGCGTGTCTTCTCTAGTTATTGCAATCATTCATGTATCTTCGAAGCTATTAATCACTCAAAATATAAAACGTCGTTCTTGTTGCCTGTCTGTATCTACGTATGCTTTGGTCCTATAAACTATGCAAGTGATTTTGATGCGGTTTTCAACAGCTAGAGTGATTCAGAAGGAAGGTTTATACATAATATACCCGACGCAAAACGAGCGAGGGTCAGTAGTTAGTTAGAAATGTAAACTTGTTATAAGCAAATATTTTTAACAATCTTTCTTCCTTTAGGGTAATGAAAGATATATTTAAATACTTAATTGTACTGATACTTGACCATAATTCGCTCTACCTACTTAAAATCAAATCAATGTCAAATTAAAACCTTACGTGGCTAATTTTCAACTTGCAACCCTCATAATCGTAGTCTAGTTTGTTTTTGTTTTCGTATTATTTTTATTGTTTTAATTTCAATGTCGTTTAATGTACCTAATTTAATGGGCGAATATCTGTAGTCTGAAGTTAAGAAGTTATTATTATTAAATATGCTTATTGCAATGCTACTCGTCACGCCTAAGCTTACAGGCCTCAGAGTTAATAGCATAAACCACAAACAGACGGCCACAAAGTGACGTCGCTCCAAATTGGGTTTTCAAAGGAGCCCTTCCTGTTGCATTAGAATATAAATTCATACATAAGTACTCACCTTGTGCTTAATGTTTCCTTCGCTTAACAAATGGGAGAGAGGGAAGGTAGGTAGGTGGGCATATTTGTAATTTGGTTGAATTTAACAACTTCAGTGCCTACTTTAGGGGCAAATTATTTTAATATCACGACTTATATGGGTCTTACGGCTAAGCTCATACTTAATTTTTTACTTTCATGCAAAGGTAGAATTAAAATATCGTATCAGTATTTGTGTGTTAGTAAAAAGTTCCTAAAAGCATGTGACATGTTGACCTTCTTTTTTTATTTAAAGAATAAATGAACATCAATATATCAAAAGAAGATAACTGAATGCTTATCATTTCGTCATGATTTTGATCATGATTATTATCAGGGCTTTTCAAGATAAAAGAAATATGTAGTTTTTAATGGCAGGGAAATAATGAAACTTGGCACAAATCTTTTTAACCTTGAACAGGCGAAAACATCCCACTTAACTACCCTTATTAATTAATATAAAATTTATCGGCAATCTTTATGCCGGAGCTTGTAGATAAATCGGTCCCAAAACGAGAAATTAAGGTCAATTAGTATAATACATCCTCCGAATAATGGGTCATGTATGGTAATAAAGTACGGGCGTTCGCCACACGCGAGCGCGGCTTCCGGCCCGCACGATAACATTACCAGCCATTATTAAAGAGAATCTTTTACGAGACAGGTGAAATTTTGAACGCATGACATGTGCCTTTAATTATGCATAACAGTCTATACATGCTTAGCTTAAACATATCTACACCTTGATACCTACGTCCACAACTATACATCCAGTCTGATATAAATATAGCAAACTACGGGCCGCCGTGTCTTTGTACGGGCGGAGTTACAATTGTTATATTTTGGATAACATATACATACATACATACAACTTTTTACTTAAGATTAGTTTAGGTTTAAAGACATTTCGTCGGGCAGTAAGTAGCTATGTAATTTGCTACAACTCACACAAATTTTCACCGACCGCAGACTCGAACCGGGGACCTCTCGGTCCTTACGCAGCGCTTGCTACCAATAGACCAACGAGGCAGTTACAACTATGTACAGACGCTATGAGTCACACTCGCTAGTAGACCTGCAGTAGATCAGCAGCACTTGGCGCTCACAACCTGCAGAGGCGCGTGTCTCGCTACACCCTCCACCCCGCGCTGCTGCTGCAGATGCTGTGAGTCCTGAGTGTGACGCGGGGAAGGACGGAAGGCGTGGCGGGACACGCATCTAAGTTTTATCCAACAGGGATTCTCTGAACCTAGTATTAGCCGACATGGTATCGGATAGACCTAGTTTTATCCAACAGGGAATGGCTTAACCTAGTTGTAGCCGGCATAATGAAGGCTGGACCTAGTTTTATCCGAAAACAATCGGCTACACCTAGGTTTAGCCAAGAGTAAGTGGCTACACCTAGTTCTAGCCGGCTAAACCTAGGTGTAGCCGCACTTCGGGTATTAGCCGTAACATATCCACACATAAGCTTTGATGTATAAGGGCACAAATTATTTATTTGAATATCTAAACGTTCCCAGCACTCACATAATGACCAACTACCTAGGTATCTTGTGGAATAAGCTTCCAACGCTCAATATCCACATTATTTTAAAATCTCAAATAGATGCAGCACTACATTTTGATATGTTGATAAAGAACGACGATACTCTTGCCTTTCACGTTCAACACTGAGAAACGTATTACTTGATACCAATAACATTGCGCGAATGTCGCTCTCAACGAGGCCAAGAATGTGGCCGTCCTCCAGATTTATACATACAATATGTAAGTGAGAATACATATGTCCTCTCGCTAGCCTCCCCTCCCACGAGTAGCACGCTTACATATACCTAATTTTTATTTTTACGCCACCTCTCCGTCGTATATCCAGAGCAACCCTTTGGATACCCCATAAACAACTTCCCTATCGGATAGGGCTATCGAATACGGCCGCTACATTTGTATATTTTATCCCTAACAGGCTTTGTAAATTGTCGCCGGTTTATGTAAAAAATTCAACATAGAATCACGAATTTTTTTACAATCTGGCTTTGATAAAATCAACTTTAAAATCCATTTTATGTCATTGTATATCTAGATGTTCTAGATTCAATATTCGTAATGAACAAAAAATTAAAATGTCTCGATAAATAACAGTCTTATACCTAAAGTAGACTATAGATAACATTTCTAGTTAATTCAAAATTTAGTTCGTGTTTTATTATCTAAGAATATTTATAGGGGCAGGCAGCGGGAACGAATTTGTTCTATATTATGCAGTGATTCTAGAGCGAACTGACACCTTGCAAAATATAACACAATAGTATTATGATGATGCGTCTAGGTTCGTGGGGAAACAAGTTCCGGAAACAACATCTGCTGCAGCTGATACCGAGCAATGTATTCGTCTGGTTCGCCATACATCTTCGAGGAAATGTAATGGATTTGGGTCTGCGCTATTCTTTTCCAATTTCATGAATAACTGTTTATGATATGCGGTTATATACGGTTTCCGGTATTTATCAAGCGCCCCATATTCACTGTTTCGTTCTCAAAAGTAATTCTTTGAAGGTATATCCGTACCAAACAGCTATTTCGTAGTTTGTTGTTATCTATACATATATTAAAACTAGTGACCCGCCCTCGCTTTGTTTCGGGTAATTATTTCTTAGCGGATGCCTACGTCATAACATCTACCTGCATGCCAAATTTCAGCTCGATCCGTCCAGTGGTTTAGGCTGCGCGTTGATAGATCACTATATCAGTCAGTCACCTTCGAGTTATATATATTTAGATTTTAACAACCTCATGTCTGTACATTACAGATATTAAAGAAAAACTAAGATGGGGTTTTTCAAACAACCAAAAGAAGCCAAAAATATGTCTATGTTTTTTTTTTGGAAATTCGCTCTTCAGGTGGGGGGTAAGTTTGTATGAAAAATCTAAACCGCTTAAGTTAGGCTTGAGCATGCAGGTACCTTAGTATACATAAACAGGATATTGCCAAATTCCCATGGAAACGGGAGTTAGCGGAAAAAAAACTTTTGTATAAAAAAATCTAAACCGAGTAAGATAGATCACTGAAATTTGGCACGCAGATAATCTAATGAACGTTAAGCATACTTGCAACGCGATATTTCAAAATTCCCACAAGAAAATCCTGTAGTCCACGCGAAAGGAGTCCCGGGCACAGCTAGAGTTATAATAAAATAATAAACATTATTAAAGTAGTCTCTCTCTCTCATTCATTGTATGCATTATGATTGCATGATTTGATGATCCAAAATAATCAAAGCAATGATAATATTCGTATCAATAGGATTAACCTGGCATGCAGGATAATTAATATGATGGCTAACTGAGCTTATTGGATAAAGCAGGCTCGAATAATTTAACATGATTAAGTTTCACAACAGATACGTTACTACTTACAGGGCGACATATGATAAATGTTGTTTAGTTTTAGGCATTATATGATTATAAATGACCGCGAGTTGATGCATTTGTTGCGTATCGGACGATATGATTTTGGACTTTAATTGATTTACAAAAACAGAAAATTTTGTCATATTTTTGGTCTTAAATAGGACTTGTCCTTGTTTGCACAACCGTAGTTTAAAAGTTAAATGAGATTCTGTTAACGTTCTAACAACACAACATAAGTGGTAACGCCAAGAAAATTGCTTATTCAAAAACTAAAATTACCTGATTTACCCTAAAGGAAGTGAGGTTTCACCTCTTCCGCCGCTGCGTTCACGCAACATGGCCGGACTTCCGGCGTTGAAATAAAATAAACATGGCGGTCTCGGGGTTCATGATTCAGGAAGTTTTATATCTGTACAGGAAACACGAAGCACTGCAGGTTCTTCGTACAGGACAACCGAACATCTTTGTAGTTTATCTAACACGGTTGTCTTGAAACCATCAATAAATACCAATCCAAGTATTTCGATTTCAATCATGCTACTATCTTGTTCATTAAATTTACTTTTTCATCTCTCGAAATAATTAGATATAGCAACACACTAAATGGTGGTAATACCATTAAGTAGTTATATTATTTGTATTTTGTATAACCTGTTAGCTTCATACCTAAGACAGATTATAAGTTTTATATTTATTTATTTGGCTTCGCAACAATGAGTACACTATTACATTTACAGTTACATAAATAGGTTTATGAATCACAATGCCTCACCACTTACAGAAAAGCACTACATGAATTAATACTACATTACATTTTTAACATTATATCACGCATTCACACTGTATGCGTGAATTTCAACACCACCCGTACAAAATTTTAAAAATTCCGAACAATTAAAATCCGTACAAAATTAAACATAAAAACACCTAAAAACAATTAATAAAAAAATTCACAACTCACTAGATATTAATTATTTAAACAACTAATTATAGGAACACTAATATAAATTATTTGTTATTTTGTTGGTATTATTAATCCAAACTATCTCAACGCTCCACATATTAGAGTGGAAGCATTATGCTGGAAGATTTTTTAAATGAGAGCTCGAAAGACGTCGGCTCAGTGGCTCACTTGGACTCGCTAGTCTTCTCACGAGTTGCCGACGTTTCCAGTTTTTAACTAACGCTTCACAACCCTCGTCAAAAAGGGTTCTATCTTCCCAGACATATGCACTACAGACACCCTCGTTATTTCGCTCTTTTAAAATACCCACAACACAAAGAAAACATCAGACTTCAAATACTGACTTATTTTCGTAATAACTTAACATTTTATTTTGATGATGTGAAATCTCTCCGAAACTCCGAAAGTAACTCTGTCTGTCTGTTACGCTTTCACGCATAGAGTACTGAACCGATTTAAACGAAATTTGGTACAGATGTAGTCCAGAGCCTAGGAAAGGATATAGGCTACTTTTTAACCGACTGCGCTCATCATCATCTCAGCGTTCTCCCGGTTGCATCCTTGCGGAGCCCGGGGTCCGCTTTCCTGCTCCTAACTCTCCACCTCGCACGGTCTTCAGCATCCTTCGCGGAGAGTTTGTTGGCACGCATGTCATCCACTACGACGTCAAGCCAGGCCTTCTTGGGCCTTCCCCTTCTGCC
This sequence comes from Maruca vitrata, assembly GCA_039566165.1. Classification (NCBI taxonomy): domain Eukaryota; kingdom Metazoa; phylum Arthropoda; class Insecta; order Lepidoptera; family Crambidae; genus Maruca; species Maruca vitrata. The sequence continues at coordinate 9,001,957 of CM076912.1, read as the reverse complement.
GGGACCCGGCGGAAGCGACATTGCGAGACACTTGTTCCCTACGTAGTTTGCCGGTTTTCGTAAAACATGTCCGTACCAACGTAGGCGGCACTCCTGCAATTTATCAGCGATGTCTCGGACATGAAGGCTGCCGCGAATACGGGAGTTTTTTACGCGATCTGCTCGCGTAACTCCCGACATCCAGCGCAGCATCTTCATCTCCGTGACCCGCAGTTCTTGCTTGTGCCGCTCAAGTACTGGCCATGCTTCACTGCCATATAAGAGAACAGGCCTAATGATGGATTTATAGACCTGTCCCTTCAGCTTAACCGGCATTTTAGGGTCGCAAATGACGCCGCTCACCTCCCGCCATTTATCCCACGCAGCAGCAATGCGTGTCTTGACGTCGGAGTCGATGTCGCCGTTCGCGTGGAGTACAGATCCCAGATACTTGAACCGGTCCGTGCGCTCGACCGTGTCTTCGCCTATGCGGACGGATATGGGATCTGTAGTGTTGCAGGCCAAGTACTCTGTCTTCGCCACGTTGAGTTTCAGACCCCCGTTCTCAAGCGATTCCTTCCATGTGTTAACACGTCTCACCAGCCGTCCCCTGTCCGAGTCCACCAGCGCGATATCATCAGCATACATAAGTAGCCATGGTGGCTGCTCATGTTGGTCTCTGATGCTGTCTGACAATACGTCTAATATCAGGCTGAAGAGAAACGGACTCAGGACGGAGCCTTGGTGTACTCCAACGGTTATACGGAAGGGCAAAGTGTCGCCAACAGCGGTCCTAACTACAGAATCGGAATCACAGTACATGTCTCTAATGATATCAACATACGTTTCTGGCACTCCCTTGGACCTCAGGGCCCACCAAATCATCTCACGCGGAACACAGTCGAAGGCCTTCTCCATGTCCAGAAATAGGAAGTGGAGAGGCGTGTTCTTCGTCCTGTATTTCTCCATGATGATTCTTAGGGCAAAAACGGGGTCCATAGTCCCGTGACCGGGGCGGAAACCATATTGACATCCAGAGACAGTGCACTCCTGACGGATTCGAGAGTCCACTATCCGCTCGAATAGTTTCATGGTGTGGGACATGACCTTTATACCGCGATAACTACCGCACTCCTGCACTGATCCCTTGCCCTTGAAGACTGGGGTGATAACACTCAGTCTCCATTGGCGAGGAATCCCGCCGGTGCTTAGTATGCGGTTATAGAGGTTAGTTAGGATGCCCACACCACGCCCACCCATTGCCTTCCAGGCTTCGATGGGGACTCCATCGGCTCCGACAGCTTTCCGATTCTTCATGCAGCGAAGAGCCTTCTCTACTTCTTCAGGCGTTACCGGTGGCACAAGTCCAAGATTCGATTTTTAACCGACTGCGCTATAAAGAAGTAATGTTTTACCCGTTAAACGTCTCTACGCGGACGAAGTCGCGGGCGAAAAGCTAGTATTAAATAAATAACTAATGACTTCAAGACGTATTATTGTGTTTTAGATTTACGTGTTTGACACTGTCGTTTTTTTAATCATTGGAAATATCGTAATTAAGTTTGTTTTATCAATATTACCTTTCTACTAATGAGCTAAATAAAACCGTTTAACTAGCGAGAAAGTTCTTCAACTTTGCAATACCAACATGGATGAGCTGCAGATACAGTTCCATGACAAATTACAGGGTTTGCCTTTTTTTTGTAACGTCAGAGTTTGCAACGAAACTTGGAAAGCTAGAAGAGCTTTTTATCTTTGTTCAATAAATATTAATTCATAAATAGGCATTTTACATTTGTCTGTAAATGTTACAGTAAAATATTAGTTGGAAGCTTCGCCAGAAGTAAACAAATAGGTATCAACAACCTAGACTGAACCGAAAAACTCATTCTAAGTAATATGTTTTTCATGTCTGAAGGTGTTATATCGAATTGAGTTGTGCATTATCAGCGCACGGGACAATCATTCGTTCCCAACAGCAGAGCGAAAGTTGTCCAACTTATAATAACATTGGATCGAGGCTCCGTTCGAGTGTGCAACGCGAATACTATATCATTCCTTTGCCTGTACGTAACCACTTTGATAGAAACTTTGAACAGTATATCGAGATTTAGGAAAGGTTCAAACGAAGTTCCTTTGAGCATTGCGAGCTCGAAAATAATGCAAGCGATTCAAGAACGTTGTAAAGAATTTAAGAAAGTTTCTGTAGAGTTCCCGATTCGTTTCCAACACAAACTGTTATACCTATCTACCATACACATACTCGAGAGGTACTGGTATAGATAGAAAATGTGGTTGGGACAACTTTCAAGTCAATGTGATAATATATAGTAGATTTCAAAAATAAAATGATGTCATTAAAATATTTATTAGGTTTAGGTTTAAAGAACTTTATTATCAACAAAGACAAATATTGTCACTTATGTGATAACATAATTAAAGTAGGTAACTTACAAATTTCATCGTTGTGTTATTTCGAATTATAATTTTGACGTGTATTTATACATACACTCACGTAGTTACATGTATAATTTAACGATTTTACAGCTAATAACAAAAAATAAAAATAACAATTTCACAAACATTTGAGATTAGCACTACGAATTTGTTTGCCTCGCCACATACTTTCAACCGCACTTGCTAGCGATGAAAAACGTTTAGTTATTATTTAATAAGTAAACAAACAATTGTTTTTTAAATACATTAAAAGATTCAACACTTTTTATATGTGAGGGTATATTGTTATACAGGCGCGCTCCGTTGACTGTGATCATTGTTTTGCCGTATGACGTGCGGTGTTTCGGTACGATAAGGAAGCTAGCCCGTCGACTGCTGCGCTCCGAAACTTGTTTCTGCTTAGTGAACGTAAGATTAGTATGGATGGTCCTATTAAAATATTTACGAATAAAAATGCATATATTGTATTTGTATAAATTTGCTATGTTCATTAATTTTGTTTCTTCATATACTTTGGTAGTTGGAGTTAGGAAGTCGTAATTAAAAAGTAGTTTTATTATTTTGTTTTGTTGACGCTGCAATTTGCTTAATTGAGTTTTGGCTGCGGTTCCCCATATCTCGATAAGGTATAACAAGTGTGGTTTAACTAAAGCATTGTAAATTGTATATCGTAGGGCACGAGGGATGCATTTTGTTATATTACGGAGTGAGCCGCGCAGTGATATTAATTTTGTTTTAATTTGATTTATGTGTGTATTCCAATTTAGTTGACTGTCAATATAAAGACCGAGATACTTTTCGTGAGATTTTTGTTGAATAGGTTCATGATTGATTGTAAGAGGAGAAAAAGTAGGTATTTTTTTATTTTTGGCTTTGAAAATTATGTAGCATGTTTTAGATATGTTAATAGTAAGTAAGTTATATTGGAACCAGTTATATAATGTGTTCAGATCCTCCTGAGCTTTAGATATTAATTCATGAATGGAAGTTCCGAAATAAAACAAGGACGTGTCGTCTGCGTACAGGGTAATATGACCATGCAAACCAAGCTCAAAGATATTATTTATATAGGTAATAAAGAGGAGTGGCCCAAGTATTGATCCTTGTGGAATTCCGCAGGTTAAAGGTAATGCATGACTTTGGATTTTGTCTAACTTAACTACTTGGGTTCTACCTTTAAGATACGACTCAAATATTTTTAGTGCTTGGCCAGTAACACCTATGGATTCTAGCTTTTTTATAAGTAGCTCATGACTTATTGTGTCGAAGGCCTTTTTAAGGTCGATAAAAATACCCAGGGAAACGTTCTTTTGGTCAATATTTTGTTTCAGTTTTGTAACAAGGTCGATGGTTGCCGTAGTTGTATTACTTCTGGGCCTAAAACCGTACTGATTTTTAGAAATAAATTGTATTGAGTGTAGATAATTTGTTAACCTAGTGTGCAAGATCTTTTCTAAAATTTTTGATAACACCGGGAGTACCGATATGGGTCTAAAGTTGCCCGGGTCTGTATTGGATCCCGATTTATGGATCGGTGTAACCTTGGCAATTTTTAGTGTATTTGGAAATATACCGTCACATATTAGACCGTTAAAACATTCAGTTAGTTTGTTACAAATCAAAGCTCTTATAGATTTAATACTTTTGGTACTTATACCATCTAAACCAACACTACAGTTTGAGTCCAATTTAACAATTATATTTAGGATTTCTTTTTCAGTACAGGGTTCAAAAGATGAAATACAATTTTCCGATGAAATAATTTGCGGCATAGCATGATGGAAATTTTCATGGTAATGTTTAGGTATACATTCCGCCAGATGTGGCCCAATATTCGCGAAATACTGGTTAAATATTTGACATATGCTATAAGAATCTGTCACTATTTGAGAATCAATTTTAATTTTAGTAGGAAAGCTGTTACATGTAAATTTATTAGCTGCTAGGGTATTTATTAATGTCCACATTTTCTTTGGTTTGTTACAGCATTTTGTAAATTCTTTATGGTGGTACTGATTTTTTGTTTCTTGAATTAATTTAGCTACGCACTGTCTCTTCTTAATGAAATCTGCCTTTAATAACTCTTCATGCGGATTTTCCTTATGTTTCACCCACAGCATGTTTCTTTCGTTAATCTGAGTAATAATTTTTTTATTGATCCAATCTTTCTGCGGTGGGTTTAGGATTTTGGTTTTCTGTATCTTACTGCTTTCTACACATAGCCTTATCCCATTTTCTAGTTGCGTATAATCGCTCTTTTTTAGTTTTGGTAACTCTTTTTCAATAAGATCGTAGTATTTATCATAATCTATAGCCTCATACTGGCAAAAAGTTTTAGGAGGCGGTTTTATTTTGTTTATCTCTATATATATTTGTTTATGGTCAGATAGTGGAGAATTTATCAGTATCATATTAAAAGTATCCTCGGTTAAGTTGGTGCTCACATGGTCTAGTATTGATTTTCGTGTTTCACATTCTCTCGTACAGTGGGACTTCTTAATTTTGTTAATAATTTTGTGACCAGCTCCTTTTAAAACCTCTTTGTATCTTTTGAATTTCCGATCTTTTTCCAACAAATCTATGTTAAAGTCTCCAAATACTATTGTTCTTTGTCTTGATTCTAGTTGTGACTCATACTCTTCAAAAAATTGTTCGTTAAAATTTCCAGGATTATAAACAACTCCTACTTCCAGGCCGTATTTTTCCAATGTTATCCATAGATAATTGTTTCCTCCGATGTATTTACTATCCGATAAAGTGTGTTTTAAATCATTATGGATGTATGCTGACACTCCACCACCTACTGTGTCATTACGAATATTGTAGTAATGTGTGTAGTTAGGAATCTGAAGTTGCAATGCTTGTATTTCTGTGCTTATCCATGTCTCTGTTACCAAAATAGCGTGTATGATGTTTGGTATAGTACGAATGATACATTTTAGCTCATCGAATTTCCCTTTTTTACGTATGCTGCGAGCATTTAGGTAAAGAAAACTTAAACAGGACTTTTTTGATGGAAAATCTTGGTAATTTTGTACTATTTTATAAGTATTAGTATTTGTGATGTTTGTTATATACGGCGATCCGGTGACTTTTAGTTTTTTGGGCCGATTTTTATAATAGTTGGGGTTCCATTTATGTATTTTATAGTAAGTCCTGTGTCTCCACTTTCTTCTCGCAGCTTGAGATCATTCTTAACTGTTTGCAGATAATTTTGCTGTGCAGGAGTCTGATCCGAATACATTTTTATATCACGTGGAAGCTTATTTTTATTTCGAAGCAGTGTTTTGGCTGGTCCAGGTGTTTCATAGCATACCTTGACTTTGCGGGATCTTTTTGGATTAGGTTTGCCAATTCTGAAGATGTTTATAGGTTTTGGAATATCTAGCTCAAGTGAAGATATGATATTTTGGACATCAGTTTCGTCTTTAAATTTTCTTTCTTCTGCTTGAGAGCAACTTGGCTCGGGAAGACCTACAAGAATAATGTTCTTTTCCCTGTTGGTGCGATTTTGTGCTTCTTTGATGAATTCTTCACAGAGGGTGACTTTGTCCTGCGACTGATTTGATTTATCCGCTGTCTGTTTTAATTGAACGAATTCGGCCTCAAGTGATTTTATTTTATTTTGACCAATAACAATGGACTCTTCCAACTTTGTCAAATGACATTTAATTTTATCCTGGTCTGACAACAGTATGGTGGTAGACTGTTGTATTCCATTTATTTGGTCTATAGCGCCATCTACCTTATTTTGCACGGCATTTAGGCTTTGTTCAGTAGTGGTTTTAATATCGGACAATTGAGTTTTCATATCTGAAATACTGTCTTTTAAGTCTCTATTAGACTGTTCATTTAAGGTTACGTATTTTTCCAAGAGTGAGCTAATGCGGTTCATTTCAGATTTCATTGCCGAGAGTTCTTTGGTGCATTGACAGTCAGTGGTCCACTTACGTTTGCGTTGAGTCACATTTTGTTGCGTATCCATACTAAGATCGCTTATCCTTGACAAATCGGGTTCCGATCCTCCGGCATCTATCGTAGTGAGCATTTTTCTAGGCGGTGATTTCATTACAAAGCTCATATTTGTATGTGCGCGTTAACACGGTGCAATGTCGGTTGCGTGAGCGAGTCAAAAAATGGCAGCGGTGCTCGTCCCGCGGAGGTGAGGAGTGGTTTGCGGGCGCGGCTTGGTCAGCGCACGAGTCTTGCACAGTACCTTAATGACTTTATTCACACACAATGTCGCACACAAAAAGAACGTTTAACTGATAAATCCTAAGATCGAAAATTAAATGACACTAAACTTTTAATTTATTGATAAAATTTGCAACACGTCCGTACTGTTTCGCTAACGACGAAGTTTTTTTTTCATTTGTCATTGTAATAAAATTTAATACCGATCTTAATTGTTTACGTAAAAAATATTAAAATATAATAAATTAATGCCATACGAAACTATATGAAGAATATTTTAAGATAAAATAAAGATAGAGACATCTTCCAATAACGGTGATGTAATGCCCTATCTCCTGACTCGTCTAACTATGAGTAAGTCGAAGCTATCTCGGCGTGAAAATAAATGTGATCGATTCATAGTCCACGGAGCGGAGGATCCAAATCCAAAACTGAATATCTAAGATTTCTCTTCAGTGACATTGTTACACGTTATAATGGTTAAGATAGAGTGTGGTCGGTTATGAGAATCATATTTCCGTCGCGGATAACATTTTGTACTTTCACCTTGCCGATATCGATTGACTGATTAATTTACTTGATCGTAAATGCAAGGCGTCCACTGAGGTCTATTTCGGTCGCTGTCGTCAACCATCATTGATTCTCCATTTGACTTGCGACCCATCTTTGTATTACAAGAGATGACAAAACTGAAAAATGGGCGTTTCAATTTTATTTTCCTTTTGGTTTATTTTATTTCGAAATGAGTAAAGGCTTTATGGTATATTTTATTCCGAAAACAATGATTACAATCGACATGATTATATTGTATAACGCTGGCAGAAATGAGGGCACGGCGGACTTTAAGGCGACGCAACTCATCTTATTCTCGATAACGACCAGAGCTTTTATTAGACCAGGGTAATCTGTCATATGGTTTGTCATCCCATTATAACACAGAAAAATGTATACAATAGTTTTAATATGTAAAAAAAGTTATTGAATACCCACTATACGCAACAAATATTTCATTTATTTTAAACAAAAATTTAATAATTCAGCCATCTCATTAGAAGGCAAGTCATATCCTTGGATAAAGTGTTAATCGAAGTCGGCTAGTTAATTAAAAAGTGCTCCCACTTCAAAGAAAAGTGAAAACATCGTCGAGTGAAATACTTGTTAATTAATTTGTTCTTAAATTCGAATCTATTAACGTTTTATGCAGTCCGAACCAAGCTCTAATAGGAGGGGAGAAGGTATTGGTCCAAAACACAGTGTCTAGAATACAAACCAAAATATAATTTCCTTACCACCTAATAAATTGATTTTTATTATTATATGATAAAGGATCTATCCACCCAACTTGTTCATAAAAAGATGGAATGATTACGAGTTTCAAAATGTTAATGTACCTAGTACTGGGATATTTGAAACACTGCTAAAAGATATGTTCAAAACTCGCGGAGATTGTCATATCAAAATTCAAACAATGTCATTTTCGCTATTGAGGGCTCAATTCGGTTCGTCTGGGAGATTCTTTACGTCTTAATAGAAGGGATATCCACCGCCGCGGTGACCGGCGCCTTAACGCCCGAGTCGCCCAGTCCGCTCCCGATTATCGCCCTTTGTCTCCTCTCAAAGGGCCACTTTAAAAGCCTAGTTACCAACTCCTCGCCCTCGCAACTCCTAACGTTTTTAATAAACGACTCTCGTGAAATCTTTTTAAGGGGTTCCTCAAGTCTTTGAGAGTTCATTTGCATTGTAAATATTCTCGAGTTAAACTTGCCCATGAGTAATAATCCTTTTTATTTAAATCAGTTTTAAATAGTTTTTTTACAAATTGCGGTATTCAACCGCATTTATAATCCGGCAAAAACCGCGGCTTAATTAGGTAGCTACCGTATCATTAAACCTCAAATTATGAACATCATTTTATTAATTTATACCTACACCCTGAGAAAAACTAGGTTTTCTATACAATTTTTATATGTATAATTTTTCAATCCTACATTCTTTCTGCATTATAATTTACTATCAGCTCGTTCAGCTGCTAGTACAATAACTTGTTTAAAAGTAGGTATCATACCTACCTATTACTGAAACTATCATTAAGGACAAACTACAAAAATAACATATTTAGCGGACGTATCAAAATTCTATTATACACTTCTGCACTACCCACCAGAAAAAGAACTAAGCAGCGACAACCATACTCTTTATGACAAAAAAGTGAGACCCGCCTGCTCCTGTGTGACTCGACGATATAACGATACACTTGCAATGGGGCAAAAAACAACGATCGTGAAACGTCAGGGGCACGCTCGACTGTAGTGGCAGTCCGTTGACAAGAAACACGAAACGAAACTAAAGACGGAAACCTTTTTGCGACTCCAGGGCTGCCAATCCTTTACCTGGTGAGTGAGTTTAGATAAAGACATTGTAATTTAAGTAGGAATTTTAAATGCAGCGCCGCGTTAACTCAATACACTGTCGGGTGTATATTTACACGGATATATTCAACAAAGTTGACAAGCCCTTCAAAATATCTAAAGATAATAATTATGATTAGATGTACCTACACTTAATATTCTTATACTTATTTTTATTTGTTGTTATAGCGGCAACAGAAATACATCATTTGTGAAAATGTCTAGCTGTAGCGGTACTCTTTTGGCACGGAACCATAAAAATGCTAAATATTGTCAAGTATGCCATCGTAACTTCGGGTAAACGTCAAGCAGACCTTTCCCCAAGACATAATACTTGACCTAAGAATTTAATGAGCCAGCACAATATACTACGCCTGAGTTACTGAGCACTACTACGCACGAAAAGGCTTCGTTACCCATCACTATTTAACTGTCAACTTGACATTGAAGAGTGACTTGACTGACTGTAGCATACCGGTCTCTTTTACCTTGAGTCATTAGTAGTGGTACCGCTAGGGTACCATGAGTTGGCTATCGAAAACTTACGTACGTTAAAAACCTATCGAGTTGTTTTTTTCATACGACCGATTTTAGTTCTTAGCGTGACCACCAGAGGCGCTGTACAAGTTTTTCATAGATTTAATATTTACGTTGGCGATATCGAGTCCGTAACTTTTAAACTCATGGAAGCGCTACTCAGCTCCGAATCAAATCAGGTTTTGTAAATATATGCTCAATTTTGCGACATTAGAGATATATTTCAGGATTAAGCAGACCTACACATAACATTATATTGACTTGATGCGGTTTTATTTCGAAACGTTGTAATAAATCCAACACTTGTACCAAACTTAATTCATGAGCTTTATTCAGCGCTGAAATATTGTTTCCGAATTACGTAACACATTTCACAGCAATACGCTGAATATCAGCTTGCGAGTGAGAATAAAGACTGTTGCGATCAAAAGTGCCAATTAGCATTTTGATACTGTTTACTGGAAAATTAACCGATTATTTTTGATACTATGAAACGAAGGTAGTTGTTGCTTATTATGTGCGGTAGATTCACACAGCAATCCTAAACTAAAACTAAGATTCAACACCTTCTTATACTACCATAGACTACATACTAATACTACATAACTTACATAATATACTAACCTCACTACTACTAGTAGATTGAACTTTTCACACAAGCGAGGGCATTATTAGGGTAGATACAACTGCACCTAATGTCCCTATTAGATCTGCTTTAACCTCATTCCATTAATTACAAACTTCGCTAATGTTATTTAGAGTATTCAATTATGTAATGTTACTTTAAACTGATTCTGGAATTGTTAACTTAGTTCATTCCATGGCTGGAGTAGTTGGCGTCCCGAGGGTGCCGTAAAACCAACGTAGGTTTAATCCTTATTGTATTGTATACGTATAATCTGTACATTTTTAGATGTACTTATCTCTACATCTGTCTACACCGTGAAATTTTAGTGGTTGCTTTCCCGCAGCGAATTGATTCTTTATTAGTGGTAAAATAGATCTGTGCAGTTTTTTTATTCAATTCAAAGGAAGTTGGACCGTTTTATAACTTAGGATATAGAGCTTCTTTAGTTTAAATCATCAATTTCATGCAGTACAGCAATACCTGATTATGTCACATCTCTCAAAGTAGGTACATACTACTGCTTTCGAGTTGGGTGATTATTTTTTGAAACATTTAAAAAAATATATATTTGTTTTAAGAAATAACTAGCATAATTCGATAGTACTACCTACTCAAGTTAAATCGTTCTACTACCGAAAAACAAGCACTTAAATTTCACGGTGTATGTATTTGTAAGTTTTATTTTTTCTAAGTAGGATTTTGCAATACCTATTTTTATAATATTTTTCTTAACATCTTTTTCTATGGACTCTAGAAACGAAAGTTATATATAGACGTTATAACGAATGCTACTGCTATTACGAAAGCATAAATGAAGACTATATTACTTAAATAAATATTAATAGAGTATAGAACCAATTAAGCACACGATCCATAATAATCCGGTACTCGAATCCATATTCAAAACGGTCCATACAGTACCAATTGATTGTTCCTATAGAAAACAGCATAATATACGAGTATATCTTATATACTATGCACGAATTCGATATTGTGCAGTGTAATAATAAATCCATGTGGTTTATTTTATGCCGAAATGAATGATTACAATGAATTGGAATACGTAAAACGCTGGCAAAAATGAGGGCACGGCGGTTTTAAGGCGACGCAACTCATCCTACTCTCAATACCGACCAAGGTTTTATAGGCTAATCGGTCAAACCGTTTGTTATTTAATTATAACGGTTTTAACCTAATAATTATATCCTAATATTTGAAACAAGAAACGAAATAATTCATTCATACTTAGCACGATTTGCCTGTATGAAAAACAGCATAAGTATCTACGAGTATACCCATACAACTAGCATGCATGTATTCGATGTTGTGCAGTGGTTTGCGGTTTCTTAGCCGCCGACGCGGCCACGAATCGATATTACATTATCTTGATTGAAATGTTTGACTTGAGCACCGATTGCACAAAAGACGGGCTCCTTTGACGCGTTCAGTTTCAGGCGAGTTCGCGTCCCTCCCCTGACCTTTAATTGATTACTCACTGTTAACACGACTTCGACCTATTTTCTATAACATTTTCGTGATTCCGGATTGCAGTGGTAGATTGCCCCGCAGATAACTGGCTGTGCCACCATAAACTGATTGCTCTGGGCCCCATTCTTTTGTAACCCCCGCCCAGTATTACAGACAGAAAATGTGGGGGTGGAATGAAGAATGTCAGTGAAGTATGGTATTTAGCTATCTGTTAGGGGACATCAACAAATTATTCGTATTTCCTTTACAATCCACTAACGTTTAGAATCTCTAGTTGGCAGACAAGATAGCAAAACATTTATGTCAGTACATGTACCATATGTATAAATGTACAATAAGCGCATTAACAAATTTGCAAAAGCATAGTAGTTCATTCAAAAACTACGTTTAAGATTTTTACTCCTAATATAAAAACAATCCTAATTATATGTAGTATCTAAGCTTTGATAAACATAACCAGTTATGCTGGCGAATTGCAGTAATAATGAATATACAATGTATTTCTAAGGCAATGCTTAGATTCGTTTTGTTATAAATCCGACGCAAAACGTCCATTAAGTGTCTTTATTTGTATGGAATCATTAGGACAATCGCTCACTGTCACTGAAAATGGAGTGCCGGCTGATTGCAAATGAATACGTCGACGGTATACCTACAGCTTGCATGTATGGATACATAATATTTTGCATACAAAGTTACAAATATAGCTACTCAGTAATTAAGTAGATATATTTTTGTTACAAATACGTTGGAAAAAAGGAGTGACGATCTATTCCAAGGAATTGGCAAGTTCTTGCCTTGTATAGAGAGCAGATGATAGGTTTGGAGGAAACCTTTTTTGTGGTGTGCCAGCAGTGGGGTGATACAGGTTAGAACTATATGTATGAACTATGTGTATGTTGGTTTCAGTTACTAGGTTAAAGTTTGTTTTCTAAAATCAAATATGCCTTGGTCTTTATATATTAAAACGCATATAAATTAGAAATTAACTAAACAAATATTTATTGTTAACGTTTCAATCGTGGAAATAAAAATAAATAATACGTATTTATGAATAATAAATCCCGTCTTGCCCGTGACCACGAACGCTGTAAAAAAATTTATCTCAAATTGACATACCGTCAGAAACAATGAAAACGAATTTTAATTACGAAGTAAGAAATTAAAATCTTTGCTGTTCAACTTTTGTAGAGTCAACAATGTCAGCAGCTCGGAAGTTTGCCACAACGACTTGTCGCAACTGCACGCACATAAAATTATTTCCAGGCCAACCCTGGTTTGTTCCAAGTTACTTCTCTAGAATGTTTGTCCTATTTTTAAAGCTGTTAACCCAAGTATGAGCAGTGATGTGGAGAGGTTACACTAGTGCAGAATCAGCCTGGCGCGTGTGGCAGCCTGCCAGACCGCAGGCTGCTTGCCAATCATGCCACACTCTGGCTGGCTGCTAACGATAGCTACGTGCACCGATGTTTACGATCCCCGTGCCCCGTACACAACACGGCACGTGGTGCCAGGAACGCCATTAAAACCTTTTTAATTTTTATTGCAAACAAGCGAGTGACGTAGCAGTCGCTGTGGGGCCGCTAAACGATGTTACATACCCCACTAACATGTATGTTTTACTTGCATTTCACGACAACCTGATTTACGCTCGCTTAAACAATTTTTTTGTTCATTCCTCAGGCAAACTCTTAAATAGGATTTGTATATTCACCTCCTCGTTTAAACACGCATTCAGATTTTATATTATATAAGTTAGGAGCTTAACTTTAAGCTTCACACGCTTTCTCTTTGTAGTTATTTTTAACCGAAACATCTATTTCGTAGTAAACCCATTGTTGCATGTACATACATTTTGTTTGTTAATAGGTGAAAATAGACATAAAAATATTTTGTGCACGAATAAGGTACATACAAAGTATTGATCAAATTGAACCATACAAATATAAGAAAATGTAATATTAAGATATTACATTTTAAAACACTAAACCTATTTAAGCTGCAATAGGTTCGAGAACATTTTTAATGGCGTCTCTAAAAACGGGATGAATAACTTGAGAAAACCGGCTATGAATAAAATGCTGCATTTGCATATCAGATACCGGCAAACGTGCATTTTAAAAGCAGCATTGAAAAATAATGTCTGAATCCCGTCCCGGGCGCGCGTGGCCGCGAGCCAACACCGCCAGGCTTAATGTGGTGTGAACCTCCGCCTGCCAAATGAACCCCGGCAAATGCCAGGAATCAATGGTCAAAGTTTAATCTATTCATACTTTTAGCATTGAGATATTAGCCGAATTCATTGTAAAAATGTATCCTTTATCCTGTAGTTAAAGAGATGCCTTGCCCAGTCCGACTTTGGCGTAATGGCTACGCTTGCATAGCGCTATCTGACTGTTCACGTTCATGTTCATACAATGTACTCTATCGGTCTCATTCTGTGAAAACAGTGCCAACTTCTACTTCTGGGCAGCTAACGCACAATGCGTGGTTAACATTTTCAATATAAGTTCTAACGAAGGCCTCTCTTGATGGACTCGTGATGATAATTTGAATCAGACATTCATTGATTTATGTTAATTACCTACCAACTTCAAACTATTAGTATCGAGCGGCCCAGTGTTACGTTCACAAAGGTCATAAATAATAAAGCTCGTAACTACTGAATTCTAAATTAATGTATTCAATTTAACGTTTAAGAAGATTTGAAGTGGAAACAAAGCCGGTTCAATGAAACTTCGACCTGGGAAGGAGTTGGAAAGCTTTATTAAACAGTTTTTCCTTCTTGAGCAGATCGCTAGATAAAAATATACTTGTTTCGCGAACTAGTTAGTAGGTAGGGTGTCTAGATTTTACTTTATATCTACCTTTTTTCAAAATATTTGCCATTAAACATATTAAATTGGTATCGAATTATCTTGTAATTGTAATTTCATTATGAATTTTATCGTTGTAATATTTACAGTGGCCACACCGGTCCTCACGCAGTAGGCTTAATTGAAACTAAGCCAAATCCAGCCGGCCCGCCGCGGGGTGCGGGCCACTCTAATTACTTTGATAGGTATATATTTAGTACCTGCGTACTAATGTTATTGGATAATTTTGACACGAAATGTCAAAAATCATCATTGACTCCAATTAGTCCGGTTCCAAGAGTCGTGGGTTCGATTCCCACCCGGGACAAATATTTGTGTGACGAACATCGGTGTTTGATCCGTGTTTAGGTGTGTTATGAAATATATTTAAGTATATTTGTGAATCCACTGTTGATTCTGATATCTGTAACACAAGTTGTAACTGTAACACAATTGCTACTTATCACGGGATCAGACCAATGTATGTGATGTTGTGAAATATTTATTATTCTTATTATATATTAGTCATTGGTTGGTGAAACCTACTGCAATAGAAGTTTTCTGTAAATGAAAACTATACTTATGAACCTTATATACCTAATGAACCAGAAATTGTTCTTAAGTGAGTATGTATTTGTCTATTTTATGTATGAGTGCCAATCATTTACTTGAGAAAATATTGCCTAAAATATTTTTATGTACAATGTTTACGTTACTGGATATTTCACAGATTTCTCTACCTGCTTGCTCCAACTTGATACGTGCAGAATCGCAAATTCAGAATTTGATCCATCAGGGATTGGCTCAATAGAATATGAGACAGCTCCACTATATTCTTCTATATTGAAGAATTCTTATGAAACATTTAATTCCCAATGGCATGAGTTACAGTGTCCGAATCATCTGATGGAATATCACAATCTGAGAAAGTGTATATGTCGAAAATATTTTTATTTATGAATATGGATAATTTAATAGTCCAGGAAAAATTATGGAACAATCTATATAGCGATAAGATATTATTTTTAAGGCCTGGTAACTATATATTCCAATTTAAGTGTGGTACATAAGGCTTAGATGCTTCTAAGTGCAATTGTCTCATTTCACGCGTCAAGCGATACCATACAAAAAGAAATGACACTAAGAGGACGAAAATTAACCAGACCTCTGTCTCAGAACCCGTGCACTTATACTTTTTATGATTGCAATAAAGATAATTGGCAATAAAAGGGCCAAGTAGCCAACTGCGGAACGGGCTAGATAGGTATCTCTTTGACGTAGCGAATACTTAGCGGCCTGCGTATCGGTTGTGTATCTGTATTTATAGTCTATATATTTATATAGGTATCCGTTGCCGTACTCCACTCGTTCGGGCCTAATGGCTTTCTGTTTATTCCTGGAGGGTTTGATCTGTACTCAATTTTTATTACCGTGGTAGAGAACGTTACTTGTTAACCGCGAAGGTATAAATGTATTAGTATATAATACCTTTTTTAAGATCATGGTAATGTTTTAAGGTTTGCTTAATGATAATGGAAAATCCATTTGAATTATTAATAAAACATAAAATAAATAGTCACAATTATCAAAAAATTTCATCATACCATCCCACTATTTGTATTTAGTTAGAACTTTCCCACAACAGGATTATCTAGACTGTATTTATCTATCTACATACGTATACTAAGTTTTTTACATAACCATTTTGATATCTAACTAAGTATTCGTGTTAAGTGCACTCGAAAAATCTATACTTTAGGGTGAATAAAATAAATAAATAAATATCAGGGACATTTCCACACACTGTCATCTGACCCCGGTCATCTGAGACTGATATACATACATATATATTTATAAATACATACTTAAATACATAATCACACCCAGACACGGAACAAACACCGATGTTCACCACACAAATATTTGTCCCGAGTGGGAATCGAACCCACGACTCTTGGAACCGCCAGCCAGGGTCACTAACCACTGTTCCACCGAGCCAGTCAAATAAAAAAATAAAATAAAAGGGCAGTTAGTAATATCTATTACTAGTTTTGCGCAAACTAAAACATATTGCAATATCCTTGAAATATAAATATTGTTTTATACTAATATTTGGAACTTAGTTTATAAAATGAATCGGCAAAGTAGATTCTGGAGGCTGGTTATCCATGCAAGAATTTATTTATAGAAGAAGCAACCTAATCCTCTAATTTATGGACAACATCGGGCCCGCAGGAGCTGGGACACTAAATCATTTGCGATATTTGCCGCTCCCAGTGCCCTTTATTAGAAAATGATCCTGTTATCTACGTACTACGTTTCGAATTACCATTGTACTGTTAATTAGTGTGATATTTAAGCCAAAGGATGTTGTAAACCATGGCCAACAAAAGACCCCGTAGGTATATACGTACATATACAATAGCTAGTTGTTTTAATTGTTAATATTAATATTATTTAACTTGAATATTAACAGCATTCTTCATGAGAACCATAAATATTTAATTACTCATAGAAGAGTGGTCTACACAGTAAAGTATAAAAGTGAACCATAAAGTGTTTTAATGGCTATTCATTAGACAGCTACACTTAGTTAACAGTGAGGATTATAGTTATTAAAGATATTAACGTTTATGTTTTGTGAAAATAACGTATAATTGTATGGTATGAAAAAAAAACAATAGAGTCATGGTTCCATCACCATCGATAGTTTCAGTATTTTCTACACTTTTATACCTTTTGATAAAAATATTAGTACGTAGTGTGATGAAATATTCATAGATATTGTGGATTTTGTGAACTTTAGATCCATTTTGAACTGTCAAATAATGTACCGTTGATACAATGATTATACAACAGTTGGAAACGGAAATCTTGACGATGCTATATCTACCTGCTTACACCGATTTTAAACAGAACTCTTACAAGGCATATTTTAAATTTATGTACAACACAAATTATGAAATCCAATCCCATTATACTTATTTTTATATCATATCATCTTAATACGTACATACACAAAGCAGTAGTGGCTACACGCTACAAGGTCGTATCTCATCATAACTCACGGAACAAACAATAATGCCTAATGAAATTAACGTTCAAGCCAAAGTTTAACCTCAGTAGGTAGTTCAGCTTCTATTATATTAATTACTATTATTTGTTCTGCGTTAACGTTCCGAATCGCGATCGCTGGAACGTCTCGGGGGTACCGAGACCGCTCCACTTTGATCTGAGTTCCGGGCTACCCCTGGGCGAACTTAAGTCTACATCAGCCAAGTACGAAACACCCTCGCCTGGGCTGTTTGTTTTCCATTGTTGTCTCGATCATAAATATTTAATATACCCGCCCTATTCAGCGCCCAAGTGGGCTTAGACCTTTTGTGACGTCAAAGTTATAGCCACTTGTAAATTAATTCTAATTACTTCCATCCGCAATCAGCGACGTTTTTACTGCATTGCCTAAGTAATGAGGACCTATTTGATGAAGTCAACAGAAATAAATTCACATTATAAAGCTCTCTGTGCTAGAAACTAAAACGGAAGGAGTCAACTATGAGTCCTCAATTAGACGATAAGCTCTGGTGTTAAGATCTGCTCAAAAAAGTAGAGACAGCAATTCACTAATTTGTTAGAATATAGTTCTTCGGTTTAGTTTTACCATAAACCTATTTATCTATCATCTAAATTCCTTATCTAAAGTCCTTATTCCATAAATATCATTAATATAATGAGATAAAAACATTGCACTAAAAACAAACACTTGGCAGTACGTAACATAATGTATTTGGTAGAGGATACATGGATAGTTTTAAATTACGTAAAACGTACGAGTTTTGCCAAATATAAATTCAGGTTTGTTCTAGAATTGAAGATATTCATTCTCCGATCATTTTATGAAATTGTAAGATATAAATACAATAACACAAAAGTTTGATCGGTTAACAAATCTCGATGAAACAAAAGCACTTTAGAAGTTGAGGCTATAAAAGTGAGGAGTTAAGAATTGGATCAACGGTTTTGTTTCTAACGGGAACATCGACGAGCAGCCACGACGACCCAAATTCATGAAAAAGAATTTTCCCTTACATACAGAAAATTCGTGATTTCTGCATTACGTCATACAACATATATCTGGGTATTCTGTTAATTTTAGCATGAATCCGAAAAATGTTTTCAATGACTTTCAAAGAAACTATCCCATATTAAATGTAGTCACAATATGTGACCAGTCTGGAACACCTTCCAATAACTTGGGTACACAGATTATGTCTGCAAGATGCTTAATTATATTAGAATGTAAATAGATACTATTATAAGTTGATCGCGAAGTGGGTTAAATATATTATTTGAAAGTATGTTTTAGCTTAACATAAATTGCCTTCAATTTTGTCCTGTCTACTGCAAAGGCAAACATATTTATCTAGTCAAACATAGTATATTTATGAATGGTATACTCGTAATCTGTGCGTGACTGACATTAATAAAATCTGTGACTTCTACATTGACGTGTTTTGGTGAGCACCCGAAGGCTTGCTAGCACCAACTGTTAAATTCAATTTAGCTCGAAACTACGCAAATTGATTTTTATAATGTAGTGTCAACTTATTCTATTCTTCAATCCTTATCCAATTTGCAATTAAGTAACGATTCTATATGCAAACTATAATTTAAATTAAGTAAGTTCTTTCAATTAATGTTGAATAAAGTTATTTAATGTTAATTTGACTTCTTAAGTAATAGATAATCTTTAAAAAAATTAGACTATATATAAATAAGGCTTTCCTATTATTTTTAATAAGTTTCTCAAAACACATTAAAATTGCTTTTCTATTTTGGAATTTGTATTTGCTCATGTAGTTAATGATATTGGCAGGCGAAGTACTAGTTTCAACATGTTTAAATGTAAACAAGATAATTAGAGTGAAACCAATACGTTTGGCAAACATTTAATTATTTAGTTATACAAGTAATTTAACAACGAACATGATAATGAGATACCTGTGTTTATAGACTGACAAACATTCATAATTGTGCGAAAATGTTTATTTAATTATAATGCGTAAAATTTTAATGTATTTTGGTATCTACCAAAGACAATTTGATAATACGACTAATGAATAAATCAATAGATTAAGTAATAAACGCTAGGGAACCAAAACTCGTAGATACAGACATTTTTATAATCATTCAAGTGTGTCTAATAAAAACAAGGATACGCTATTTTTTTCAATCTACTTTCACAATTGTATTTTCTTTTTCGGAGCTGTATTTGTTTTTTTCTTAACACGTAAATATAAAATTAAGACAACGGTATGCCAACGATTCAAAATGAAGAACGTGAATCTGTGTAGATTTCATTTACTTTTTAGATGTTTATCTGAACAGTTATTAATAAATGCGGCGCATAGATACACAAAAAATTAAATACATACCCCATAGCATGACGTAGACAAACCGCCGCCGCCCAAGCTATTCGATAAACACTGGTCTGCTGTCACATATCATGTTATTTATTATCACAGTATCAAGTATATCGGTGCGTGGAGGTTAGGAGCGGAGCAACGCGGCGCACAGAGGAGCCGGCGGCGCGCACACTGGTTCACGTGGAGCCGGGGCGAAGGGGCGAGGGCGCCGGGCGCTGGGGCGTCGGGCGTCGCGAGCGGGGCGTGCGCGGCGGGCCTCTCCGCGGACTCGACTGAAGGGCTTCGCTCGCTAGGGCGGCGCGCCCACGCTCGATACCGTCGCCTTCCCAGCGCCCTCCCACATTGCAAAACCATTTATAAAAATTCACTTGTTTACTGCAAAATATTGACGATAATACATATAAAACGGGCGCGCTCGCTCCCACCGCTTAGCGGAACTTTGACATCTTTACGGCACGGACCGGAACGTTAGTTCAAGCCTCTACCGAAAAGAAAATATGATATACTTAATTTCGGAAAGGTTGGCCGTAAATCAGGATCAGATCTAATTTAGAAGTCGGCTTTGGGATTTTGCTTTGCTACGCAAAAGGTTTTTCATCGCAGTTAATTTATTGATGAAATAAGTTAAGAAAAAAATAGGTTCTTAGATATACCTATTCCGTAAGCTATTTTATCTAAGAATAATTATTTAAAAAGTAATTATATTTTTTTTTTGAAATTATGCTCTACTAACTCCATTACTATTATGGGTTTTTATACTTCTGAAATATTCGCGTAGTCCAAACCAAGATTGTAACGAAAAAAAGTCATACATAATAAATTTCAGCGAAGATTACGATTCAGTGGAGATTGACAAAATGTGAGAACAAACGTATCGTAGCTATCATTTATTCCTATGTGATTATGGCAATGACTGGCGCCCCAGCTACCCAATGATTTACACCTTAAAACGGTTATTGTGACCTTAATATAATCCAAATGCTAATCAATTTACCATATTATGCAGAGCACAAGTATACCAGATATAAAACTGTAATAACACTAAAACTCATCAGACCGTGTCACCGTCTAATTCCGTAGCACGCCGTAGCAACATCGTAGCTCTGCTACAGAACTTAAGTTTGAAGTGATAATTTACGAATTAACGCACATTGTAAAAGTTTATTATGTCATTGTACTCATCATCATCTCAGCGTTCTCCCGGTTGCATCCTTGCGGAGCCCGGGGTCCGCTTTCCTGCTCCTAACTCTCCACCTCGCACGGTCTTCAGCATCCTTCGCGGAGAGTTTGTTGGCACGCATGTCATCCACTACGACGTCAAGCCAGGCCTTCTTGGGCCTTCCCCTTCTGCCGGGACCCGGCGGTAGCGACATTGCGAGACACTTGTTCCCTACGTAGTTTGCCGGTTTTCGTAAAACATGTCCGTACCAACGTAGGCGGCACTCTTGCAATTTATCAGCGATGTCTCGGACATGAAGGCTGCCGCGAATACGGGAGTTTTTTACGCGATCTGCTCGCGTAACTCCCGACATCCAGCGCAGCATCTTCATCTCCGTGACCCGCAGTTCTTGCTTGTGCCGCTCAAGTACTGGCCATGCTTCACTGCCATATAAGAGGACAGGCCTAATGATGGATTTATAGACCTGTCCCTTCAGCTTAACCGGCATTTTAGGGTCGCAAATGACGCCGCTCACCTCCCGCCATTTATCCCACGCAGCAGCAATGCGTGCCTTGACGTCGGAGTCGATGTCGCCGTTCGCGTGGAGTACAGATCCCAGATACTTGAACCGGTCCGTGCGCTCGACCGTGTCTTCGCCTATGCGGACGGACATGGGATCTGTAGTGTTGCAGGCCAAGTACTCTGTCTTCGCCACGTTGAGTTTCAGACCCCGTTCTCAAGCGATTCCTTCCATGTGTTAACACGTCTCACCAGCCGTCCCCTGTCCGAGTCCACCAGCGCGATATCATCAGCATACATAAGTAGCCATGGTGGCTGCTCATGTTGGTCTCTGATGCTGTCTGACAATACGTCTAATATCAGGCTGAAGAGAAACGGACTCAGGACGGAGCCTTGGTGTACTCCGACGGTTATACGGAAGGGCAAAGTGTCGCCAACAGCGGTCCTAACTACAGAATCGGAATCACAGTACATGTCTCTAATGATATCAACATACGTTTCTGGCACTCCCTTGGACCTCAGGGCCCACCAAATCATCTCACGCGGAACACAGTCGAAGGCCTTCTCCATGTCCAGAAATAGGAAGTGGAGAGGCGTGTTCTTCGTCCTGTATTTCTCCATGATGATTCTTAGGGCAAAAACGGGGTCCATAGAAAACGGAACCATATTGACATCCAGAGACAGTGCACTCCTGACGGATTCGAGAGTCCACTATCCGCTCGAATAGTTTCATGGTGTGGGACATGACCTTTATACCGCGATAACTACCGCACTCCTGCACTGATCCCTTGCCCTTGAAGACTGGGGTGATAACACTCAGTCTCCATTGGCGAGGAATCCCGCCGGTGCTTAGTATGCGGTTATAAAGGTTAGTCAGGATGCCCACACCACGCCCACCCATTGCCTTCCAGGCTTCGATGGGGACTCCATCGGCTCCGACAGCTTTCCGATTCTTCATGCGGCGAAGAGCCTTCTCTACTTCTTCAGGCGTTACCGGTGGCACAAGTCCAAGATTCGGAGGGAGGTCCGGTGGCTGCACTTCTCTATGCTGTTTGTTTAACAGCTCGTGGAAGTAAGAGCGCCATCTCTCCTTCACCGCGAGGTCCTCGCATAGTAGGTTACCGTGAGAGTCTTTAACACAGCGGCACTTGGAGATATCCTGTGCCGCTTTGACCCTCGAACGTGCCAATCTATAGATAAGCTTCTGCCCCTCAGACGATTCCAGCCTATCGTAGAGCGGTTGTAGGTGGGCTCGCCTGGCTCTGGCAACAGCTTTCTTAGTAGCACGTTTTGCGGACCTGTATGCGTCGCGATCTTCGGGAGAGTTGGACGCTTGCCACTTTTAAAGAGGGTTTTCTTCACCCTCGTCTCCCTCTGGACTGTGTCGTTCCACCACCAAGTCTCCTTGTCAAATTTGCGTCCACCCTTAGACGTGCCAAGCACTGACTTCGCCGCTTCGGTTATGGTTGCCTGAATCCTGTCCCAGTGGTTCTGAACTGGTTCGTTCTCAGACTCAGCGCACTTGTCGCCGATAGCTGAGACGAACACCTGGGATTTGTCATCGTCAAGCCGCCACCACCTTATTTGACGCCGACAGCGCTCAAAGCTCTTGGCTTTGGGCTTCACGCAGAGATCCATGACAAGTAGACGGTGTTGTGCAGTGAGACTCTCTCCGGGTATGACCTTGCAGTTGACTACTTTGCCGATGTGGTGCCTCCTAGTGGTAGGAAGTCGATCTGGGTAGCGTGCCGCCCACTCCTGTAGGTGATTAAATGTTCAGGCCTCTTCTGGAAAAACGTGTTCACAATAGCCAGGTCGGCAGCCGAACACAACTGGAGGATGTTCTCCCCTTCAGCGTTGCGTCTGCCGAACCCATAGCCACCATGAACACGCTCGAACTCCTCAGGCTCCTCACCCACATGACCGTTCAGATCGCCCCCAGAACGACTCCCTGAGATGGTGGGATTCCACGCAGCACCTCTCCAAGTCTATCCCAGAATGAAGTTTTTCGGTGTCGCTGCAACCAGCCTGTGGAGCGTATGCGCTTATCAAGTGGGTCGTAACCCCTTCGATAAGCACCGTTACGTCCATTAAGCGGTCGCTGTAGCGTTTCACCTCCAACACGTCATCCTGCAACTCCCCGGACAGCACTACCGCAACCCCGTTCTCTCCACTAGGTGCTCCTGTGTAGATCAGCTTGTAGTCATTCCCAATGGCCCGGGATCTGCTGCCTTTCCACCGAGTTTCCTGCAGGAACGCCACTGCCACCCTCCGCCTGGTGAGTACGTCGGCCAGCTCTCTCGCGCGACCGGTAAGCGTGCCCACGTTCCACGTCGCGAAGCGGAGTTTCCGTGGGGTTGGGGCTAACTTCTTTAGCCGCGTCCGTCCCCAGCGCGGTAGCCCTTGCCCACTTGCCACAGGAGTCGGGCGAAACTCCTGCGCGCCGTTTTGCGGCGGCGCCCTATTCCTGGCACTTTCCTTGATCTTACTTTCCATTGTTGAGTGGCGTGTTTCACTTTTACGGGAGCGACTGCCGTCCGACCACCCAACCCCGGAGGGAAAGCTGGTGCCAGAGCCTCGTTCGTTGATCAGCAGGGGTACGCACTTGCACGTGAGGTTGGCTTGGGCCCAAAGATCTTGGTAGGGCCCCATCCCCCCCATTATGTCATTGTACTATTATATTATATTTAAAACTCTTGAAAATAAAAATAATTAATAAGGATCTGCGCGAGCTCCATGCGGACAACTGGCGAGAAGTGGTCCTTATTATCGGAGGTCAAGACTCATTTTGAGTCGCTGCGCTAATCTAGTTAGTTTTAATTTTAAATAAATAGTATGACGTAGTTGTGGTAACAGTTAAAATGTAAAACTAAGTTTTATTCCGTAATTAATTTATTAATTGATCTCTGCCTACCCACCCTTCTGGGAAAAGGCTTGATTTGATGTATGTATGTTTCAATAGATAAGTGTCAAGAATACTTCTACTAGTTCCTAGCTACCTGCGTACCAGTGGCGTAACTATAGGGTGGCAAGTCGGCAAAATGCCACGGGCCCCCAGCCCGAAGGGGCCCCCGGTCAGAGGAAGTCTTGGGGAAGTGGGAGGGCCCATGGAGAAGTGGAAGGGCCCATTCGATGAATTTGCCACGGGCCTCGAACGGTATAGTTACGCCACTGCTGCGTACTTACTACTACTACTAGATTGGATAGTTATTTATATTAAATTTTCTTTTTCTCTTTTTTTACTGTGACTAACTCAAGCTGTATGACATGGCATTTTTTTAAAAATGTTATATGATTATCCGTTTAAAAGAGCTAACTATCGAATTTCTTGCCGGTGTCTTCTCGGTAGAATCAGCGTTCAGAAACCGATGGTAGATTCGCTTATCTATAAGTTATTTATTTACTGTACCGACGATTTAAAAGTGCGTTGTAAATGCCTAAATAAAGGAATTTTGACTTTGACTTTGACTTTTGGATTTCACCAATCGTGAACATACGCACGTAAACTCGTTTAAAGCAAGTTCCATGACCATCGACCATCGTATTGTCTAAAATGCTGGCTGACACTCTCTAAATAACCTTAATCCCTGACCGCGCTCTAGCTAATAATGAGATGAGGGCATAACGTCATCAAAGCATTAATTTGTAACCTGACGCCTAAATTACAAAGTATGCAGTGTTCTGATGAGCGGCCACTCGAGAGTAATGACCGTCCGCAATAGCCCATTGGGGAAACGACACCGCGTATTCCGAATAATTATCCGACGGGCACTGCGCTTAGTGGGATTTCATGATGTTTGCTTTGCTTGTGCCACATACTCGTAGGTTTAATCTGTTGTGTGCAATGTGTATGCTTCATTTTACTTATTGTGATACAAAATTGTTAAAGTACTGAAATATGTCTACATTATTGTTGATGCACTAGTTTACGTTTGTATTTCTTTCATATTGATGTGGGTTCCAGTGATATAATTAAATATTTAGCTGACCATGAATAATGAAACAATTTTTACATAAATAACTTGACTTACGTGGTGGTAATGTATTTACCTGCCGGTAAGTATATAAACCGACGTAAGGCGTAAAACAGTTGTTATCATACGGTTTTGGCATGTTTCATTCCGTGTTGAAAATAATTAACTTTAATATGGCATTCCAAATAACATTCGTCCAAACTTAAAATAAAATACGCCTAAAATACAAGGCTTAATCTGTATCTGTTTTCAAATCTTTTGCATGTCCAAAGAAAATTATTTTAATTTCGAAAACTGAATAATTGCATACAGCATACACTTTGTAAGACCTATTTAACTAGCCGATATTTATTGTTGGTGCAAAACAAATGCATCGCATAAAGCAAGTTGTCGGTGTCACAGCGCAGTTTGATGCCAATGAAGATGTTTCTTCTTATTCACTTCATTACTAACATAATGTCTTTTTCGTGAAAAGGACAACAATTGGAATGGCTTCTTCAGTAATGATCAGTTTAAACAAGTTTACTTATTGAAAAACGTATTAGCTTATATGGAGATCATAGAAGATCTTCAACGGCAGTCGGTATACAGTTATAGAGCAGGTTCCCACATGCAAAGATAGGTTCCGGCTGATAAAAGGCACATCAGAAACATTCTGATGTACCTATTATTCGCCGTAGTGTTAGAATGAATGAACAGTCAAAAGCTCGTCTGGCTGTGTACCGTCTTTAAGACGTGCTGTCAACTAGACCAATACTTTTTTCTCTTGGAAGAAATCTTCATAGGTTCCATTGCGCCATTCACTGTGGTTATGCCGGACTCTTACAGGCTAAAACCCCCGGAATTCTCCTTTTCAACCGCTGCTGGTGGTACGGTAACAACAGCACCAACACCTACTACAACTTGACATTTGAGGCAGAATAGTTTAGACTAAAAAGACGTCTACATTATGTATGTCGGCTACACAAATTTCAAGATAACGTATCCTCAAATGTTCACTTTGACTTGACTGGTGGTATAGATAGATTAGTGACCCTGGCTACGGTTCCAACATCGGTGTTTGTTCCGTGTTCTGTCTCTAAATTTATATTACGTATAAAACAAAGATGACTGACTGACATAGTGATCTGTCAACGCACATCCCAAGCCACTGGACGGATCGGGATGAAATTCGGCATGCAGGTAGATATTATGACATAGGCATCCGCTAAGAAAAGATTACCCGAAGCGAGGCGAGGGCGGGTCACTAGTTTAAGTATAAGTATTTGTAACACACATGTGATTAAAAAACCACGGAATCAGAACAAAGTATGTGATGTTGTGCCATATTTATTTATTTACTTTAATACGTAACTGACCCACTGACAGCATCATACTGTGCTCGGTCGCGTGCGGCCCGATACTATCGCTGCAGAGCGATCGCGAGCGGGCCCGATGCACGAACCGGGCGCATTCACTTACTACTTAGAACTATTACCCTCGCCACATCACAACCGGTACCACTACAGTACATGTTTGTCGTAATAATACCCAAAATGCACTTTTCAAACAACCAGATAGCCGAATACTAACTTCTGTAATTTATGGTTTAGATGATTAAGAAGGTCATAAACTTAACATGTTCTTGCGAATTTTCAAGTATGACTCGTTGTCAAAATGGTTCTAGGAACAGTAAATTTTATTATCCACTTATTTAATCTGAGTTCCACTTATTTGAAATCCATTAATTAATTTTATATGTAGCTTGAATTGCCTTAAACTGGCCGCAAATTGTAATTTACCAAGTAATATCTTACCATGAAGAATTCAGCTTATAGTGTTCTCAAAGCGAACCGCAGCGCATTAGCTCACTGATTAAGCAAGTCTTAACTTCCACTCATCGTAACTGAGTGCCAAGTTCAGTGACAACCGCTTCTTCAAAGGCAACTGGGATTACGAGAAGCTTTACTCAAAAGCCAAAGGTAGATACAAATACAAATGTCATATTTTTTTAAGCATAAGAATACCACATAAAAGGTATACAGTAAACTCCCCTTTGTACAATGGTACTGCTCGTAGCTATAGACTGACGCTCGTAGTCATTCGTAGTGTGCTACGACCTACGCCCCGCCTGTTAAGACTATAAAAATATTTTTAACGCGCTTTGTGTGGCTTCCTTTGCATAAAAAATAAATCAAAATTATACTAGATACGTAGTAGATTATTTTTCTATAGATTACGTAAAGTACAATGGCTAGCTAGGTTTCCAAACTGACAGCCCTCTAGGACCCTCAACCAAAACTATAATCGTCATTATAAGTTCCATAACGGTTCATTAAAAAAATTAACTGAAATGGTTAAATTCAAAGAAACAATAAATTTTTTAGGCCTTTACCAAAATAAATTAAATTTTGTAACTGGCTAGGCAGAAATGACTGAAACCAATATGCAGCTTGCAGTTCAGTGGAGTAATAAAATATTATGCACCGTCAAAATTCTCATAACCGTAGTGAATTTATAACCAGATCAAAATAGTACATTCAGCAATATTTTATGGCTGAAAGTATGTAATGTAAGTAAAATTAAAGAATGCGGTCGTTGTGTAGGGGAACTCACATTTATTAGGTCACACGAGGGGAAACGGTATCACGTCACGACGCGTTTTAAAAAATGCACTGGGTTTTATAAAATATACTTTACGTCGTCGGTTATTCATGCCTTATGGTAATTAAAATATTTATAACTCGTAGGTAATCTGAATGAGGAAAGCGATATGGTCTAATGTTGATTACTCGTACTAAACAAGCTGCAGTAAAATTTAATTTTACAGAAGATAAAACTTTATTTTGTTTACAACGAAATAGACACGCCATTCATACCAGGACCTGAGACTTTCAGACTAATTCTGAAAAGAACACTTTACAACATGAAGATCGATTAATAAGATCTTGTAATATCAGACGGTTTGAGTTTGTCTTTCCACTTTTACTTTTCTTCTTAACTTCATAAGTACTTCGACAACTAGTCATTTCGCTTCTAACTTAGGTACCCTGGCTAAGGTTATGTTAGTAAACTGAATGTTTGACTAAATAGCTAAAAGCTAATTAATGCCAAATATTTTCCATATGTTGTTTGTAGTCATTGCCACCTATTAGAAAAAGTCTTGTTAAAGTTTATTTATTGCACAAATGCACACATAAAATAACATAATATACTAGTTACTTAGTTACTGTACCTACCTAAAAGCGAATTGGTAGGTCGGTTTCCCGCAATACCGCATCGTGCTATAAAGTTGCACCGCGTATATTTAGTGATCCCCAAAAGACATATTTCATTAGAAATAGCTGCAGGACGTTACACCAGATGCCTGCAGACGAAAGTCCCAAACGCCACTAAGGCAGGGGTATATCTAAGGTGTCGTAACAGTAACGAAAAATTTACCCGTTTTAACAAAAAATCATCATCAATCATCAGCCTATATATATGTACATCCCCACTGCTGGGGGACGGACCTATCCTAATCTAGGGCGATCAGGCCTTAGTCAACCACGCTGGCCAAGTGCGGGTAGGTCTACTACACAACCTTAGAATATCTTCATAGGTGTGCAGGTTTCCTGATTAGCTAAAGATATTTTTGTGTACAGTTGATTACCTAAACAAACAAGTTGTCCGCGTCAAAAAAAAAACTTCCTTTCTAATATTATAAACGTGAAAGTTTGTGAGTACGGATGGATGGGGATTTTTATTACTCTTTCACGCTCAAACGTCTGAACCGATTTTCATGAAATTTGGTATGATGGTAGCTGGCACTCTGGAATAACATTATAGGGGTTCATTGGAGGGGTGAAAATTTGTATGGGAGAATTTTTACGTGTTAGTCGTTTTTATAAAACATGGTATGGAGGGGGGGTTTAGGCTTGCGGGGACAGCGAGAATACACGGTCAGGTTCTACAATCAAAATACATCAGATTTTACGCGAAGTCTCGGGCGTCCTCTAGTTGAAAATAAATCCTAACCCAAAATGTATTTTCCAGCTAGACGGCAGTACGCATCCGTGCTCTGTGAAGCAGTGCGCGGGCGGCGTGGGGCGCAACATGGCCGAGGCACTGTGGCGCATGCGCGGCGGCGGCGTGCGCCTGCTCACCGCGGTGGGCGACGACGCGGACGGCCAGTACCTGGCAAACGTCGCACCGGGACTACTGCTCGATGGTAATTAAGAAACATCGGGCTATTTAGAAAATTGAAACTGTCCGGGATATTTATCATGTTGGTTGTTTTAATGAGCTCCCGATAGCAAATATCCTGGACAGTTTCAGTTTTATAATGTGTCTAACCATGACAGTTTAAAATTATATATCAAGCTATTTGTCAACTAATGTGGAGATATAACAACTACATGGGCGAAAAATTTTTTTTTGTAGTTTGTCAGTGAATAACTGATGAAAACTTTAGTTTTCATCAGTTACATAAAGCAAGTAGCTTCCCGCGTCTGTCTGGCCCTATGTTTGCTTAAATCTATAAAACTGCATAACGAATTTTGATGTGGTTTTTTTAATTGATAACGGGATTTAAGAGGAGGGTTTTATTCATAATATACCCGAAGCGAAGCGAGGAAGTCACTAAAACAGTATAAATACTCATGATAACTCTCGGTAAGAAATAATAATTGTGTACCTTAAATTAAATATGACCTGATGACTGAAAAATAAAATTAAGGGCCTGTTAGACTTGACATGTTCCCTACAATACACAAGCATGCCGACCTATATTTCGTTTTGTTACGCTAGTACTTTCTTAAGAATTCTTTAAAAAACCTACCTTTTAAGTAAATATAGAAGTTGTAGCAACTAAACAACAGCTTTTATAAAATAATAACGCAAAATATTTTTACGAGAAAATGCCTGTTTCTTCATGAAACCGTGACTGTGTTTTATTGATATTGGCTCTCGACCAAAAAAGGTTGACGACCAATGTAACTGTACAATGTAGGTAGGTACATGTTGCGTATACGATGGGTATAATTATGTCTATGTGCCACGTTGGGCGCCAGCTTCTGATAACAAAGTCTTCTATATCTGTATGAATTTACTTTATATAATGCATCACTGAACTATACCTATCAACTTCTTCTACTCTCTATAGGTATTCCCATTCTCCTAAATACATCTAGGTATGGGAATAATAGATAACAGACTTTGTTATCGACATTGGCTGCAGCGTGAATCATGCATCACACAAGTAGTACCTATGCATAGTTGCCAAGTCGCCATACCTATAGCTGTACAGACCTATCTATGGCCGTACATTTTCGTAAAGAGACAAAAACGGAAACTTATTAAAGATTTTGTCTCAGTTGTAAAAACAAAAAATTTCTATGTAAACTCAAAGTCTACGCGGAGTTAAAAAACCTAACAAAAGCACGACAAGCAGAACGATGTTTATTTTGACGGGAAACTGAACCAGAAAGCCTGCTTTCGGCTTTAACCGCCAGGCTACCATACCCATACCCATATCAATGAAGGGGCTCAAAGAACTAAAAAGACAATGAGTAAATTAACAATTTTATGTCGTACCTACAGGATGTGTAGTGAAAGGTTCCCGGACGGCCACCTACGCAGCCGTGCTGGACGGCCGGGGCGAGTGCCGCATGGGCCTCGGAGACATGGCCGTGCACGAACACATCACTCCTGACCTGGTAAATACCTCCTTGATAACATAATCGAACTAACTACCTACATTAACTATACTTAGGTCTGGCATTTTACATAGATACTCTCATAGTCAATTGGTACAGTAACTGTCTGTGATTCTATCACTGGTTCGGAAGGCCCTTTTCTTATACCAAAGTGTATTCCAAGAATATGTTTCTGAGAGTTGATAACTTACGTCTTATAGTCCGAGAGCTTGCAAGTATTTTTGAGTAGCTATTTGAGGCAAGCTGAAATCTTGTCCTGTACCTCTCCTATTAAATCCCAACACAAAACTGTAGACCTGGCTGGTGAGTAGCGGGGCTAAATCAAACCCCCAAATGTTTTATTTTTTTTTATCCTCAAATACCTATCTTAAAAATCTTGCCAGCTCTCCTACTGTTAGCCATAAGAAGGAAGCCAGCTTTATTGCGTATAAAAAAATATCGCTCTTGTGCAGGTGGATAAACACATCGACGTGTTAAAACAAGCTCCTATAGTGGTATTCGACGGTAACATACCAGAAACGACAATGGCACATGTATTGAACATTTGTAACCACATGGAGAAACCAGGTATGAATATTTTTAAACACACACAGTAACGCTTCGAAGACATTTCCAATCCAATAATTTAGCACAACTAATGATAAAGCTCCTTCTGTGCTACAATTTCGTGCATGAAAGAAAATAATTCAAGTCTAGGTACTAGTCGCTCAATGGCTCCAAAACTGTTTCCCAAATATCGGCCTACAATTATAGCAGAATTAAGAATAATATAATACAAAATTGATGTTCAAAAATATATTTATTTATCGACATCAACAAAGTGTGCTTATCCATCAAATGGGAAAACTATAAAATCGGACGGAATAAGTTACATTAAGATCATGAAATACATTATGCTAACTTAAAATTAATAAATCATAACATGCAATCAATTTACCAACCTAATTGACAGATACAAGACCTCACTATGCACAAGACATACTACATTTATCTTATGTTTGTAAGTTATGTTGTTGTTTAACACTTAATATTGAAAAAGTTTTATTCCATTCTAAACAAAATAATAAAAAAAATGTGAGCATACAACAGACTTACACAGTCGTAGTCCACAAGTGAAGAGATTCTAAAATGAAACTTACAATATAACTGTCCAGTAAATTAATTTTCAGCCTAATCTACTGCTACAGGTAATAGTGAACTTTTTAAATACAGTTCGAAAACTGTATTCAAAAAGTTCACTATAAAAGCAAATATGCCTTTTTCAAATTATTGTATTGTCTACGTGTAAGAAATATTAAAAATAATGTATGTAATTTCCTAAGATATTAAATTTTATGGCTAAAACAATATACCTAATTTAAAGTTTGGAATGCTCAATGGCAGAGAACAAAATGAAATATGCTAATTTTTTTAAGGAATTTACCTTAATAAACTTATGAAATCATCCAAAATATGCAATGTGCCCAAATTTTGTTATATAATCAAACCATTTAATATACTTTAACATACAACATACATTAGGTACTTTGTAAGGTATAGCCATTAAAGTCCTGCATGAAAAGATCTCTACATTAAAATTAATGCATCCATGATTTTCTCAAATTCAATAATATAGCTTAATATTACATCATTATATTTTGTAAAGGCACTCTTATAACACCATATTTGTGTTTACATTTCCTTAACTATCAGTCCCTAAAATGAAAAAAATTAAAGGATATTTCGAGATTCTTAAATGCATTCATAATCGTGATTGGAAACATTTGTGTTTTAAAAGCCCTTAGAAAGTGTATTATAAAATCCAGGTACTTTCTGAAGTGGTAGTATTTTATGTTGCCAGGCTTAAAGCCAAATTGCCCACGGGTAATAATTTAACTGTCGGCACAGTGCTGAAATGTGGTGACAATTATTTTGATCCGGCAACACTATTAGCAATGAGAATGATTGATACCAGTCTACATGTTCCATCCATGTCTTTGTTGTTGCAATTGGTCCCGCAATTGGTGGAGAGCATGCTCTGGCTGGCTGTGTTGCATCTGAGCAACAAGGTTCCTGGCTTCCAGGCGTAGCTCGTAGAGCTTGCGAGATTCCAAGTACAGAAGAATTGCAGCACCACCTAAATAAGTAAACATTAATAGGCATGTGAGAACTGAACAAATCCACTTTAAACATACTTCAATTTCAATTAGTTCTTGTCAAAAAGGCCAAAACACAGTTACTGCAGCCATATATGAGGGCCCATTCAAAATACACTGATTGATCAGTTTTATATAACCCTGATGTAGAAGCAGCTGTGTAACACAATTTTCACACACCCATAAAACCTTGCCCTTTGCCTTTTCAACTACAACTATTCATTGAATCTTTATATTGAACTTACCAAATAATATGAAGGCAATAACAGCAAATGCATAAGACCATGAAAGGACATTGAATGATGGATACAGTAGCCAGTCGCGTCTGTAGCAGTTACCACCAAACACTGCCACTGCCAGGAATAAGAAAGCACCTGAAATTTTTTCACTAGTTAAAACCATATTTGAAAGACAAATGAAAATAAATTTATAATATGAAGTTAATACAGCCACATACCCAAAAATTAAATTTCTTTTGAGCTTTTGTGCAATCAAAAATGAATTTCCCATAACAACCAAAAAAATTACCATATTCGATATAATATTATTAATATCTGGACTCTGATGAGTCCTGATTAAATTATCACTTTGATTCGCAATTTATATTAGATAGTCTAGGTTATGTCAGGTTTACTTACTGGACAAAGTTACTAAGGTGCAAGAGACTGTCACAAACATCCATTCGTAGCGAAGCACTGTGCGCAACGGCCAGCGAATTATAACCAGGGCAAGGAGGACTTGCGCAGTGAATGAAAATATAAGAGCCAATGTCACAAATGCCTGAACAGCCATCAACCAACCAGGCAGAAGCCATTCCCTGATCACATAAAATTCCTGAAAAATATATTATTGACAATTAGATTTTATGAATTATGCTGATTATAATATAAATGTATCAGAAAGGTGGATGAATACTTTGGTATAAAATAAACAGAACTTTAAAGTAAACAAATTTACTGTCCTCTACTGAAACCTGGATAAATCATCTTAAGATCATAAATGACTTTCACTTTCTTTTACATTAAAAAATATACATTGTGGGTCTTCCTCTAGATTGTTAAAGGGTCAGTTTTTAGGTTCCGTAGCCAAAATGGCAAAACGGAACCCTTATAGTTTCGTCATGTCCGTCTGTCCGTCTGTCCGTCTGTCCGTCTGTCCGTCTGTCACAGCCGATTTACTCGGAAACTATAAGTACTACAGTGATGAAATTTGATGGGAATATGTGTTGTATGAACCGCTACAAAAATATGACACTAAATAGTAAAAAGAATTGGGGTGGGGCCCCCATACATGTAACTGAGGGATGAAATTTTTTTTTTCGATGTACATACCCGTGTGGGGTATCAATGGAAAGGTCTTTTAAAATGATATAAAGTTTTCTAAAAACATTTTTCTTAAAGTG
The DNA here is from genome assembly GCA_039566165.1 of Maruca vitrata. NCBI lineage: Eukaryota > Metazoa > Arthropoda > Insecta > Lepidoptera > Crambidae > Maruca > Maruca vitrata. The sequence continues at coordinate 8,967,121 of CM076912.1, read as the reverse complement.
AACGTTTTTGAGATATCAGCTCTCAAAGTCGTAAAAAGTATGTCCCCCTCTATTTTTATAACTAACGGGGTATAAAATTAAAAAAAAAAAATAGAGGTGATACATGCTAATTAACTCTTTCAACGATTTTTGGTTTGATCAAAGTATCTCTTATAGTTTTTGAGATAGGTTGATTTAACTGTAATTTTGGTTGCTATTGTGCTTACATAAAAGTACAAGGCAAAATATCGGGAGAGTTTAGGCTCCATTCACCAGGTGTATAAATTGACATAATAAGTTTATTATATTTGCTGCTACGGAACCCTTTGTGCGCGAGCCCGACTGCACTTGGCCGGTTTTAATCAATAAATATACAAACCTGGCTAAATATATAGTGACAACCATGAAACAGTTTGTCAAACTGGTATGAGGGGAAGCGAAAACGGTCAAAGCAGTACTCCCATAGGCCCATATGCTTAAATGACGAAAACATTTCTTCATAAGATTCAATCCAATATGGGCCAGCAAAAGAAAGGAGCAAAAATAAGCCAGCCACATAAGTAATGCTTGCTCCAATAAGAGTGGCATCTGAAACAAATATACAATAAGTTTCTAATGTAAACAGACTGAATGGGGATCTGAATAAATAAAGTTGTGGCAAGAAAACAAATTTCCCAGAGGCCGGAGTTTGACCACAGCAAACAAACCAGAATTTATTCTATAGGTAAGCGCTCCGAATTTCGGTATAAAGATAGATTTTATGTTGATGAAAAGAATCAGACTTTATTAGTTGTTGATTAGCGCTTCTTTATAGAACTAAGTTTTACCGGTTTGTATCCCATAAAACTGATCCGATTCTTCGGAAACCAAGATACTCATAGAATGTGGGCGTGCCCATGATTTACTTACTGGAAGCCTTTGGGTACTCATTATTCGCCGTCATTTTGTGGATAACTGGATGTAGCCTGCTATGTAGATGTATATTTTGTTAATTTCATATAATATTAAATATCAATTAAGTTTTTCTCATTGAACCGATATCGTACTTTTTAACTGTTTGTTTGACGCAAGAACAAACAGCAGCAGCTTCAACTTGGACGGAACGTCTCTTTTGACAGTTGACATTGACAGCTGTCAAATCTCTGATTATTGAGTGATTAGACAAAGACATCAAGACAATAACATCCTTGGCCTTTTAAAAACAAATAAATATCAGAACAAAAGCTTGTCTGGATTTATTTTAATCGAAAAATGTTATATATTAGCTGAGTCAAACAGTAAGATCCTATGAGCCATATGTCTGTTGTATTATGTTTATTACTGTTTTGGGATGTATTTCAAATACTGGTTAGCTGGACCCTTTAACAATGCCCCTGTGTCTTTTGTCAAGTCATATTCATAGGATAGATTAGGATAGGTGATATTAATTTATTTTTTTAAAGGGTTAAGGTAGGTATATAACCTTTAAAAAAAAATTAATAATAAAGTAAAAATTATAGGACTCCCTTACAAACGTAATTTTTAAGCAATTTCTATTTGGTCTTAATAAAAACGTATGTAAAACGAACCTAATTTTCTATTACTGATGATAGTACGAGACCCTTCGTGCTTCGTACAACTCGCACTTGGCAGGTTTTTTTCATTAAGGATGTTAGGTAGATACTATCTAATAAAATAAAATGCCACGTAAATATTTGTTTAAAGTAAAAATTTATTATAATAAAATGGACGGCAGTTGTCGAGATTCTCATATCTGAATTTACGATTGATATCATATAAAAAATACGTAAATACATCAATTAAAGCTTAAATTGGACGGATCTATAATAACGTATATGAAATAAATGTCTACAAATGGTGAAATATTCTGAAATATGGGCCCTAGGGTTGATCTACATAATAGTAATTTTTATCAAAACTAACCTATGCTTACAAATAATGTGCATGTTATTCGTTGGTAAAAAAACAAAGAGGTAGAACCTAAAACTAAACGAGACACTAAGAATCTTTCTACAATCGAAGTTCGAACCCGAAATGTACAAACTTGCACAGGAATTGGATATGTAACAGAACTTATTACTTTAATACTCAGTTCAACACAACGGAAATTATGTACAGATTTATTTATATCTAATACTGTTTTCCGCACGATCAAAACCAAAGATTTCAGATAATTCTTAAGAATTCTTAAGAAAAAACTAGACATATGCTGGACAACAACATACAATACATACATTAGTAATAATAATACATACATTGGGTGTAAAAAATGAACAGGTTGGTTAAAATATTTAAACGTAAATACAATTTCCATAACAGAACCATATCAAAATACCTATATGAGTTGATATTCCATAGTCTTAGTTCTGCGACATAATAATGTTTTAAATCATTCATCTAAAATATTTCAGCCCAATAAAAGCATCGAATACCTACATTAAAAATGTGATGGTATGTAACATTATATCAGAGTTGATAAATATACTTTAGTACTTAACTATTAAAATATTTGTGATGTAATTAATTTCATACATAATACATAATGTTAAATTGATTTAATAATAATACACTGTGCATGATAAGTAGATAAATCTTTAAAAATATTAGTAAAGATGTAACTCGCTCTGCATAATATTCTGTTTAGTTTAAAGCTTGGAATTAAATTACAAAAGGCACAATGATTACGAAGGCCTAATTTTTGCCTCTGCGTTATTTGGCCCCTGTTAATCATAATTATACAAACTTTGTCATAACCACAATTTAAGACAATAAATTACGCTTTAGACTCATATTCCAGCTCAAACCGTGCTTGAGATTCTTTTAACTTGTTACGCTTCTTTGATTGAATATTGGCTTCTGTCAGGAAAAGAGCGCCTGTGACGAGACAAGCGACAGCTCCTACTACACCGAGACCAAATGACCATCCTGAAAAATATAAATAATGTTAAACTCCTCTACCAATACGCTTAGACTTGGCCCAGTTCAGGCCCGCTAGGCTCACAATGAGCGGCTGAAAGTGTGCTACCTGTTTGCCTTTTCTTGGCTCATTCGCTATCGAGTGCATCTGTATGCACTTGACAGCGAATGAGCGATTCATTCTGTAATTAATCGGTGTCTCAAACTGCACCCATTACACTACACGGATGACACTCCATGTAAAATGTATAAGGAGGTAAAGACCGACTCAAGACTTTGCGCCTAATGGAGACGCGGCCTAATATTTATGCCAAATCCGATATAGAATGCTTAATAAGAAACAGTCGCCTATCAACGCTTTATTATTGAACATTACTACCACAATACAAACTTATTTACCAAGGAATAGATTTAAAAACTATTTATTTAGGGTTGCAAAACAATTACACGGAATATCATAATAATCGAAAGTAAGCAAGTTTTGACATTCATTTTGTAAACAATTTCATTAAACAATAAAATTGTATTTCCGCGTTCCGTTTTTACTTTCAGTAATATATTTTTTATTAACGACGGGACTTCGAATTATATTTAATTAAAATAGTTTATTAATTATTTATAAACTCGTATTTTATGAATATTGCAATAATTAGGAATCATTAATTGCTATAAAAATATCAATATAGGTAACAAATTAAAAAGTTATTTGTTAGTTTTAACTTTAACATAGAACTATTCCTTGAGGACGATTTCAAAAGAAGTTAAGGTATAAGTAGAATACCTATTTAATTGTAGCTGTAAGATTGGCAACATAAGTTGGAAAATCAGTTTGAAAGTGCGAAAATGTTCAATACGCCTGGCTTTTATCGAAGTCGGAACAGAAAATAGGGTCGGGGTGTCGCAAAGGGGGCGCACCGAGACTTAGAAAATTTTCGACTCGTTTTTGTATGGAGACTGGACTTAGAAAATTTTCGATCAATTTTTATATGGGCCAGCGACTTAGAAAATTTTCAACTCGTTTTTGTATGGAGGCTGGACTTAGAAAAATTTCACGATTTTTTCAGCGAGTGTCGCAAAGGGGGTCCGAGACTTAGAAAATTTTCGATCGATTTTTATATGAGCCAGCGACTTAGAAAATTTTCAACTCGTTTTTGTATGGACGCTGGACTTAGAAAAATTTCGATCGATTTTTTATATGCGTCAGCGACTTTAAAATTTCTTGTACGTAAATATGGTATCATGGAGCTGATCTGGTGAAGATTTGCAGGATGCCCATAGGAACTCGGATACCTGTGGTCGAATTGAGCTGAAATTTGGTATGTCTTAGTGGCTTCGGTAAAAATACAAAATTATGGTATCATGGAGCTGATCTGGTGAGGATATGGAGGATGCCCATAGGAACTCGGATACCTGTGATCGAATCGAGCTGAAATTTGGTATGTCTTAGTGACTCCGGTAACAATACAAAATTATGGTATCATGGAGCTGATCTGGTGAGGATTTGGAGGATGCCCATAGGAACTCCGATAACCTGTGGTCCAATTGTGCTGAAATTTGGTATGTCTTAGTGACTTCGATAACAATAGAGAAATATGGTATCATGGAGCTGATCTGGTGAGGATTTGGAGGATGCCTATAGGAAATCCGATACCTGTGGTCCAATTGAGCTGGAATGGGAATTCCTATGGGCATCCTCCATTACTGTTACCGAAGTCACTAAGACATACCAAATTTCAGCTCAATTCGACCACAGGTATCCGAGTTCCTATGGGCATCCTCCAAATCCTCACCAGATCAACTCCATGATACCATAATTTTGTATTGTTACCGAAGTCACTAAGACATACCAAATTTCAGCTCGATTCGATCACAGGTATCCGAGTTCGTATGGGCATCCTCCATATCCTCACCAGATCAGCTCCATGATACCATAATTTTGTATTTTTACCGAAGCCACTAAGACATACCAAATTTCAGCTCAATTCGACCACAGGTATCCGAGTTCCTATGGGCATCCTCCAAATCCTCACCAGATCAGCTCCATGATACCATATTTACGTACAAGAAATTTTAAAGTCGCTGACGCATATAAAAAATCGATCGAAATTTTTCTAAGTCCAGCGTCCATACAAAAACGAGTTGAAAATTTTCTAAGTCACTGGCTCATATAAAAATCGATCGAAAATTTTCTAAGTCTCGGACCCCCTTTGCGACACTCGCTGAAAAAATCGTGAAATTTTTCTAAGTCCAGCCTCCATACAAAAACGAGTTGAAAATTTTCTAAGTCTCGGTGCGCCCCCCTTGCGACACCCTGACCGAAAATAGTGTTGTCAAGTAAAAGTGATTTATTTTTTAATTTACTACAAATTTATTGGCATTTTGCAATTTTCACTGATGGATAAATTATTCTTTAAGCATTGATTAAGTAATTTGCAGTAATCTGTTCAGAATACAAGATGTAGAAAAGTATTTTCTTACATAATTATGTGATGATGACCCTACTACTTAGTTCGTTTATATTAATTATTCGTATTTGACTGAAGTTGTAGATGGAAAATATGTACCTAGTGTGCACACACCTATGGCTTTTATGAATAATTACTCACCTAAGTAGTTATTGGGATGATCAGGCATCCATCCGTCTGTATTTCCCAAACTTGCAAATATTATGACGGCGATCGCTCCACAAATACCTTAAATAATTATAGGTTTATATTAGTTATATAATGGTTTGCATATAACTTTATATGTGTCATGTCTTTAGGTATTAATTAATAATTACCTGAACCCAGCATAATAAAACCAATGGTTTTGATAATTGCAACAAATCTGCGTTGATCAGGTGAACAACATAGGAAGAAGATAAGAACTAAAATTGCCGAAATCAGGACTCCAAGAAGACAGAGAGTAAAGAAAAACTGGGTTGCAATCATGAATCCTGAAAAATAAACAAAATTAATTTTATTGTATAGTCGACCCATCTAGACATGTGTCAAGCCAAGTTCAAGCGAATTGGCGAGAAAAGTGTTTAATATAATTTATACTAAAACTCGAATACCCAATCATCGGGTTCAAAAGAGAAGAGTAATTTACCTGGAAGCAGATAACCGCGAATTCTGTCGTATCCTGTGGTGAACGGGTCATACACCCAGCGACAACCCACGAAGAAACGCCGTTGATATTGATCGAGCGGATCCGGCAGTGATCGGAAACAATGGCTCCATAATCCTAGCCTGTAATCAAGGTCATTATTGAAATAATGCTTCGACAAAATGCTTTGACAGAATGTTGCGATAATGAAAGTAGGAGAAAGTTTGGAAATTATTTCAGCCCCCTTCCCCCCTCCATAAAAAGATTTATCTAAATTCGACAAAATTCATATTGGTTAGAATAACCATTAACGACAGCCATACACAATGCACATGACCCTTGCAACAACAGTAGGTTTTGTCCCACTTCCGTGGTTACATACAGCGACCAAACAACATGAGTCATTGTACACTTATGTATTACCGCCTTAAGTAATGCAGGTTCATTTCACAACGTAAACTAAAGTGTTATCGTTTCGGCTTGCGCTGTTTTAGCCGGCATACAATAGACCTGTGTGGTAGTATGTAAATGTGATAATTAGTTAATAAATGCTAATGTTTGCCTAAATAGTGTTAACTACCTATATCTATCAGACATTCAAGATGTTTAAATTTGGGAAAGCAGCAGCTGAAAATATCATCAACATAATGATTGTAGGAGCTGTTCTAGTATATTTTTGTGGGTATACTTATTTTACTGCTTAAAGATAACACAATAAACAGGTTTAAACAGGGGGTGTAACTGGCATACCTGTCCAATCTAGCGCTTCTTATTCTTGAATCGCTGACCAGCCAACTGGGCGTGCCGAATGCCAATGCTACTGTGACAAGGGCAATGACGAACACTCCAATGCCACAGTTGCCGGCTAGGCTTCTATTCTTCATTGTCTGAAAATAAAGACGTCGGATACAGGGTAATCGATCACATCATTCCCGTGCAAAGACCATCCTAAAAGACTATTCTCTAATGAAATCAAATGCCGTCCTTATTAATTTATGAAAGAAACGGCCAAGTGCAATCGGAGGGTGCCCCTCGTGCACGAAGGGTTCCGTACTATTATCTATAATAGAAAATCACGTTTGTTGTAAGTATTTATTGAGACGGAGTAAAATATGCTTAAAAATTACGTTTATTTTATGTGAGCCCTGCTTTATTTTTGACTTTATTATTCTATTTTTGAAAGGTAATAGATATACATGTAAATATTCTGTGAAAATTTTAAGCGTCTACCTGTTAACATTATTAATATTGATAAAAAAAAACAGGTGTTTGTGAAAATTTCAGCTTTCTTGCTATCACGGTTTATGAATTATGAGACACAGCCCGGAGAAAGTCGGACGGACGGCGGATGCTTAGAAATAGGGTCCCGTTTTTACCATTCAGGTACGGAACCCTAAAAATTACATAATACTATCGTATTTATCTATTTGGTGTAGCAGTTCTTAAAGTAGATCAAGGGTAAAACTATTATTGCAATAGATAACTACCATCCTACCAACTACCAAGCTAACACGCTTTATTATCTAACCAACCCAAGCCAGGTCGGGTGTGTACGGTACCTGTAATACCGTATGACATTACAATGATTACCTATTCATCCTAACTCTGAGTCACTAATATCGAGTCATCTAATTTTAGTTTATTCATCTACCAGACTACCACTGAATCTACATACTGTATTAATACATGGCTGTGCAATCTACTAACAAGAATGAGTATTACCCAGTGATTTAACTTATCCTATCCTACTAATATTATAAACGTGAAAGTTGTATGTGTGGATGGATGTTTGTTACTCTTTCAAGCAAATACTACTGAACCGATAACGATGAAATTTGGTATGCAGGTAGCTGAAGACCTAGAATAACACATAGGCTACTTTTTATCCCGGAGTTCCCGCGGGAATAGGGTTTCCACGCGGACGAAGTCGCGGGCGGAAAGCTAGTATTAATATAAGACCAATTTCTACTACGGTATTACGCATTACGTATATAAAATTAAAAAAAAAACATGTTTATCGCTTTGGGTAACTAACTCCCAACGATAAAATGTCATTAGAAAACTGTGGAGTGACCACAATAAAGCCCTAAAAAGTTAGGGAAGGTTGTGTCCGTCGGCCGAGATGAATAACTAACAGTTTCGTAATCTACCGTACCTACGTACATGTGAGGAGTGCTAAACACGAACGCAGCATTCACTCAGAGGTACAATGCTAAAAAGTTCACACGAGTTGCTCACTGTGGGAACTTACGAAAGAAGTCGCCAACCACTATTGATATATCCTTGGAAGCAAGGATTTTGACGCAAGTATTTACTTCCTAAGTGCAGTCAACCTACACAGATTTGTACAAAAAAAATAAACACAGTAAAAAGCTAAGAGTTATTATTATTCATTGGCCGTAACCGTAACTGTCTGTTACGGACAGACGATGAATGGGATGCCCTGAGAACATTAGAGCCTTGAAGTCTGCGGACTTACCTACCAACCTTCGTAAGAGACAGGGCATGACACAAAAACGCCACGTCGAGTTAGTATGTGTGTTACGAAGAGTAATCTTAAGAATTAATTCCTTTGTACCCTAAAATCTAACACATTATCAAGATACGGTAGGTATTTAGTGAAGTAAAAAATGTGTATATTTTACGGGGCCGATCTACAATACGAGCATATTTACTTAGGAAAACAAAAAACCGCATCACCTTAGTGCGCTTCGATGCACAGGTATTATTAGACAAAGGAAGTTCTGGGTCCTACCATCGCACATCATCCGACATAGATAACTGCGAATACCGACTTTACCCGACGGAAAGAAACCAATAAAGGGGGATGACGATCCTACCGATCCAACTGCGACCAACATACAAAAATGAGGATCCTTCATTTTACTTGGATGGTTAGCATGTATTTTTTTCGAAAATTGACGCAATTAAATAACTTTCTAAATGCAACCGTCATCTTAACCTCGGCCTCGAAACCCCATGAATGCCGTTTAAGTACCTCCCCCTCCCCCATTTGAGTTAAAATATGCAGAGTTCCCCCCTCAATCCTTACTAATATTATAAAGGTGAAAGTTTGTATGTATGGATGTATGGATGTATGTATGTTTGTTACTCTTTCACGCTCAAACGACTGAACCGATTTTCATGAAATTTGGTATGATGGTAGCTGGCACTCTGGAATAACATATAGGCTACTTTTTTTTTTTAATTCAACCCCCATGTGGTTCATTGGGGGGGTGAAAATGAGTATGGGAGAATTTTTACGTGTTTGTCGATTTTTATAAAACTTGGTATGGAGGTAGCTGGCACACTGGAAAAACATATAGGCTACTTATTTTTTCAAAATTCAACCTCCATGGGGTTCATTGGGGGGGGGTGAAAATTAGTATGGGAGATTTTTTATGTGTTTGTCGACTTTTATAAAACTTGGTATGGAGGTAGCTGGTACTCCGGAGAGCGACACCAGTGGAGGGTATAATTGTTTGAGATTTTTGGTATCATTTGGATTTGTGTGTTCAATATTAAAGCCTGTCTGGATGTATGGTATACAACTATGGGGCAGCGCAAGTAACTCCAACATAACTATGTTGCAAAGAGCACAAAACACTATACTCAGAACTAAAGCGCATGTCCCCTGGTTCAAACACTGAAATCCACACACATCTGGGAATGTACACAGTGAAGGAGGAAATAGAGGTCTCCAGAGGAAAATATCAAAAGCGGCTGGAAAATCACCCGAACATACTCGCGGCAGTTAAGCGCAGTTACCAAAAACGCCTCAAAAGAAAAGACATTATATAAGTGTGTCGCCATGAATATGATGAGTTGCGTCCTCGCTGGAGGATGCACTTGACCTGCCAAACAGCACACAAAATATCTGCTTATACTTGATAACTGAAACACCCACATAAGGCATATATGACAATATCTTTTATTACTCTACTCAATATTCCACTTGGACAAGGAACAGTAACAAAACTTTATTGACATGTAAATAGTGGAACATTATTGGTTGAGATACAATAATTAGTAGTGTCAACAAAAATGACCTTACTGTAATATTATAATTTTTTTATTTTCTAAGTGACATACAATGCCGGCTTGGAGTAGCTCGTCATCATCACCAGATCTGCAGGGGAATGGATGTGTCTCTCCCCTTGTTTTATATACAACTAGCGACCCGCCCTCGCTTCGCTTCGATATACCTTTATCTCTATATAAAGTATTATTAAAATATAATGTTTATTATCAGGTACTTATTTTAGATACTTATACCACGTTAAAATCAAAGTGGCAACCACGTGACTTTTGTCTAATACTTGCATTTTTAAATTCGTGGTATCTTCCGAAAGAAATGTCCGAATTGAAAAATTCAAAAAGTTAATTAAAGGTACTGAAGCCGTCTTGAATATAAAGAAATTTATTTTGATAAGGATTAATACCAAGGTACAAATAAAGAGTCTTTTCAATCGGCAACATATGAATTAAATTTTTAGAATAAAAAACCGCTTACTGTGACATAACTAATATATTTAGACATATGCTGTCGTGACACTTTTTGTAGATAATGGAGAGTTCTGTAAAGTCGTAGTAAATGATTTTATTCTATCATCAATAGTTTTCGCAGCGCACGCGACGTAAGTAATTTTTCAGGTCATTTTTTTACACCTTGGGTTACATTATTGGAATTTTAGTAAGGATCCCTTATTTTTAAAAATAATAGCCTATGTTACTTCTGAATAATGCAGCTTTCTAATGGTGAAAAAATATTGCAATCGGTCCAGTAGTTTTTGAGTTTATTCATTACAAACATACAAAAATACAAATGTTTCCTCTTTATAATATTAGTGTAGAAGTGTAGATAGTGTAGAAGTGTAGATAATAACCATCTGTATATTGCACTTTTACACCTAAAATATCCATTGCTTTTCTTTTATACTTTAAATTAAATCTACAGAATAGCCAAGGCGGGAAGGTAGAAACACATAGCTAATACCTACTTACTGCTCATAGATTTTTGTAGTATAATGGTATGATTACAATAATGGGTTACTGTGAATATCCATGCAATTAACCTGCTCTAAAAGACACAATTTGACACAGGCAGAAATAAAAAAAATTGCCTGCTAATATACATTTGTGAATTATGACTCATGAAACATTTATGCCGAGTAATTAATTATGGGATGTACTTTTTTTGGCTAAAGTAGTGTTAACTATTTTTTTCTTTTCAAAAATGATCAGACAATATTTAATTTGTAAATTACTCAAAATGAGGTCTCAAGAATACCTAATTGCTTAACAAATATTAAAAAATCCCTAGAAATGTCTGAAAGTTAATGCAAATTAGGTAACTGATTCAATCAGTGCTAAAAGAAAAAAAGATTATTGGCCAACAGCATAGAAAAAAATAAATAAAGTGCTGCTTTATGAATTTAATTATGTCATCATAATTTTACTATGTATGTAGAATTTATTTAGAAAACAATTTTTGACAAAATTAAAAGTTCTGTTTAGCAAATATTTTCATTCGGCTGCAAAAAAAACTTATAAAATGATGTCCTCATCCTTTTTAGTTTTTCAATGTAACTTCACGATTTTTAAAAAATGTATTTATTGAAGCAATAATAATTTAGGTAATTATTTCCTATGTAGTAAGAACACAAATAGATGAAATCTGCTAATTCTGAAGTTTAAAAAACGAAACAAAGTATAAGTAGAGTTAGGCTCGATTATCATGGTATTATATATGTAAGTAGTTATTACATTGCTTCTATGATGAGCAATGTAAAAAGTTATAGATTTATATCTAGTTATTGTGACAATATTCGAAATATAGACCGCAGAAATACTTAATGTAAACAAGTATACTATTTTAATTACACTTATAAACCACTCACCTTTACAGTCCAAGGAAAATAAAAAAATATAGAACAGGATCAATGATACAATCAAAAATGTATCACTTTCACTAAAGACACATTTGATTAAAATTCGTAACAAAAATTATTGAAATAAAATAATGTGCACTCCAGTGAAGCTCCACAGTAACGTTTCGTTTAGCTCGTTTGACAGATGGGCGTTGGTTTTTCGTTGGCGTTGGTTGACCGATGTTGCCATATTATCGTCATTGAAAACCTTATTAAAAAAATCGTAAAAACATTAAAATAGGTAATAACCATACGTATGGGTGTAAAAAAATATTTTTTGTGAAAAATTATCGTTTCTTGATTATAATTGTCCTTTCTACATAACTTTCTGATGGCCTATCAGTTTCATTGATGACCCCAGAAATAGTATTTACATCATTAATTAAAATTACATACGTATTATTTGCTTGTTTCAGTGTTCTTCGAACCAACGGACAGGAGGAAAGCTGTAAAAGCGTTGTATAGCAAAGTTCGTATTACGTATACTTCACCCAACATATCAGAATTACGATCAATGGCTGCATTTTTGCATCCAGAATTGAAAGTTGAAAAGAGTACAGAAGTTAGTGAGATAATACAGTTAGCGAAAATATTATCGAGATATATTGATTTCTTATTGGTCACAGTAGGTCCCAATGGTGTAGTTACGATTCAAAAGAAAATTAATAAATTGGAAGGGCGATTATATCCAGTAGAAGCGTTAGCAGAGATCAAGAATGTTTCGGGCGCAGGAGATTGTTTTGCAAGTGGATTTATACAAGGAATACTAATGGGTCACAAGGAAGCTTCAAGTATATCCTTAGGATTTGAAGCAGCTAAATCTGCTTTGCTGTCAGAAGATACTGTACCTCATAATATGCTGGTTACAAACAACATTATTGCTGCTTCCTTTAAAGAGCTTAATATGGATGACTTTTGAAATTAAAGTTCTTTCTTTTTGTAAATACAATCTATTTCATTCCTTTTTTTTATGGAGAAATACATAATTGTTACTTGAGTAAAAAAACATGTCAAAATTGATGTCTTAATACTAAGAATTGGTGTAAAACTAAGATTAAAATATTAGCTTACTTATAACTAAGGCACATTTAAAAACCATGTAACATTACTTGATATTACTTACTACACACTTTGAATGCACAAATAATTTTACACAAAATAAAACATCCATAAAATAAATGTTGAAATAAGTGGTTAACTTGTTACAGACTTATGACTTCTTACTAACCAGTTATTTAAGTTACAAAAATGTATGTATACAATAAAAAATACAATTAAGAGATTCTATTCTTTACCAAGATCACCTTTTGGACGGAAACATCAAAAGTACATAGAAATTCATATTTAAATGTCTGTGTGTCCACCTGAATATGCTATTTTCCTTTCCTGCATAGTATATGAGGATGGCTCACGGCTTTGCATTTCATGCAGTCTTTTATATTTCTGCACTCTGGCTTCAACTAAGTACAATATACCTGAAGGGAATAGGAAGATCACACCAACAACTCCCAAAGCATAAGCCCAACTGAGATCATTATGTTCCCAGTTCGGCATCCAATCTCGTCCATCACCTCTGGCTCCAAAAGTCACTACTGAGATTATGCCAGAGAAACCTGAAAATAGACCACATTATTGACCATTAAAATTACACATATTATTTCTTATAAGAAAAAGGTAAATTTTTGGAACAATCACATACCTCCAATAACTAAAATAGTTCCCAAAGTAACTAATAGAGTTACATAATTTTCATCATCCTTTTCTTTTTTCATATATATAAATGATAAGAACATTGAAATCAAGACACAACACATAGTGATGGTAAAGAAGAATTGAGTGGCTATGAAAAACCCTGGAAGAAGAATATCATGTATTATGTAATATTCTTCTTCGAATATCCACCAGCAGCCTGTGAATACTGTATCATACCAATGATGAACTTCCTCAAACCCATTGAAACACACTTCCCAAAGACCTGAAAATAACGAAATGACGCCATAAAATTATGATATTTTTGAACATTATTATTATTATTATTACGTTCAAGGACGTAGTTGAATTGATCACTTCTAGTTAATTTGCCCGCAAATTATTATATAGGTACTGCAAAACTTCTCTTACCAATTTTTAAAAACTTTGGATTTTTAAGTTTGCCGTCTGTTACCAACCAATATGGGCTCACAAATGCAACAATTATAAAAACTGCTGCTATGACAAAAAAGGAAAACGCAAATAATCCCGTTTTTGATTTATTAAACATATTTAAAATTTCTTCAGAACCGAACTAAAATATTTGATAAACAATACGAAAATTTCAACCGCAGTTCAGTGCTTCACGTCACGCCCAATGTTTGACATTTGTTTTTTACCGGGAATATCTTCGCTATGGCTATGGATTCCTTTAGATTCTAATTGACAGACAGAACAGCTGTTTCAAGTGAATATTCGTCCTGTCATACCTGTCACTGTTATCTAAGCTTGCTGTCAGTCGTTTAAATAATACGTGTTTTTAGTGTAGGCTGGTCAGTCCGATCAGCAAAAGTTTTGTTTTGCTATTGACTTATTTTAGTTGTTAGTTTTAGTAGACATTCATAAAATTTTATGAAATAGAATGGGAGTAATTTATTAGAAGAATAATTAATTTTAAAAGCACAATGTTATCAAGAACAGGACACTTGCGTACTGTAAGGTTCATCGTAATGAAAACACAACGTTGTCACAGGAGCGAAGCAAGCAATAAACTGTGTGAATTATTTAGTATTAAAGAAAGTAATGCTAAACACATATGCCTTAAATACCCAGTGATAAATAAATTAGATGATGAGCGATTAAATTGCCTAATAGCAACTGTGCAAGACTTAGGGCTTACTAAAGAAATCCTTATTGAAGAGCCCTTACTTTTTAGTATATTACCTATCACTTTAAAAAACAGACATAAAGTTTTACATGAATGTGGGATCGAAAAAATCACATCACAAGAAATTTTGAATTACTTACCAATAGTTAAACAAAAGGCAATTAAAGAACTGAGAAGCACAAGAATAGTTCCAGAACATCTGAATGTAGAAAACAGACTTGCTGGGTATATGACTCAATGGCCAACATCACTGACTACATTAATTTTTGGTGATGTTAATAATCTTACCTTGCATTCTCTGCGTCTCAAAATAATTCAAAGATATCTTGAATTAGTCCTTGATTTGAGCAAAGAAGAATTTTTCAGAGGTATTAAAACATATCCAACTATCAAACATCGCCCATTACAACTCATAAATGAAACATTGACAATATTGCAGTCTGAAATAATGATGACAGAACAAAAGATTAAGAACAACTTATACTTGACCCATGTAGATCCTGATAATCTGAAAAAAATTATTTATCAATTCAGATCCATAGGAGGGATCGACATAAAGGAAATCATTAGAATGCATCCTAAAATAGCTACCAAAAATTATTCAACGTTACTAGAAATAAGAAAAATATTACATGAATATGGTATTAATAATGAAGCACAAGTGAGATGTTTTGATATATATACCTTAGGACCAAATACTGTGAAACAGAGATTAGAAAAGGCTAAACAGACTCCTGAGTTCAACACATTTTTCAGTCATCCACGGTTCTTAAAGATGATACATTACAACAATAAAGCCACTAAGAGAATGTTGACCTTATACAATAACAATAAGAAATGCCTGAGCCTTAATATACTGTCAGGAAGTTCAGCACATTTTGAAACATTTGAGAAAGCGCCAGGAGATAGATTGGGAAAAGGTAAAGACCTTATATTTTGTATATCACAATCATTTGAAGGCAAATATAGTACAAGTGATATACGTAAGTCAATAAAACGTCATCCCTTTTGGATTAATATTCCTTTAGTACATGTAAAATTTATATATGAGAAACTATCTATGGAATTCAGCCCTTCAGACATATACCAAAACTGTTCAATTTTACTCTACCCTTGGAATAAAATAAGGGATACATTAAATCTATTTAAAAGTAGAGATAATACCAAACTGAAGATGTATTTTCATGAATGTTTTGATGCAAGCAAATTGACCAAAGTGCAGAAACTAAGTTTAGTTTTATATTTGCTAGAAAAGAACCATTATTTTTCGGGAAATGGTGTGTGGTCTGAAGAGAAGAGATCTTTTGCAGACTCAGTGGATTTAAAAGTAGATAGTTTAACTTTGGAACAAATAAAAAAATATGTAAACTAGTAAGAGTATTATTTCATAACATCTTTATTAATAATCATTTTAATATAATCATCATCTGTCACATGCTGTGATAATAAAGTAGAATCCATTCTGGCCCATTCAGGCCATAATACATAACAATATGTAAATAGGTAATACACCTATTTGTGTAGGTACATATTGTCACCTATTATAATAGGTAGACATAGACACTTAAATTTATGGAGACTATAAAATTTAAGTGTAATATCGATACCTTAAATCTCAAATGGCGTAACCACCAAAACGCAACTTTTCAGGAGAGCAAAAAAACGAAAAATAAAAGTTTTTTTTTATATAACTTTGTCAATTTTAATGCAGTGAAAATGTTTTATACATCAAATTTCTTAGAATTTTGAGATAAAGGCTTCAGTAAGAACTCTTTGCACCTAAATCTTATATTTAACAAACTAAGGTAAATGCACCTATTATGGACGCGGACCCCATTATGGACAGTTTTCAAAAATGCCTCCAATAATAAGAAACCGGTAGGTATTTTTTTTCCAACAGCAACATTAATCGGTTGTACCAAAATTCTAGATTTGATGTAAACAACATTTGTCAGCTCTCCGCTATATTATTTTCGACTATAACGATTCTTACTAGTGCGGTGCGTTTTGGTGTCGAGATTTGAAATTTCTTATAAGGAGCGCAATGCATGTAAGTAAATTTATTAGCTTTTTTTATTACAAGTGTAATATTGTTGTTAAAAATGATATTATTTATTGAATTACTGATAATAAAAGGTTCATTATATATTCTAATCTAAAACCTCATAGTAATTTTAGCCTCGGAATTTATCGATGTTCATAATTGGATATTTTTGTAAGCCTGTACCCAAATATGGACATTTTGTCCTTGAAGGATATTTTACAAATATACGTTTTTCATACATCTTATAGTTGTACAATCGTTTACCTTTATCTTTATTTTTAAATCGGTCGCAAAGTAAGACTTTAAATTTAATAATTCAATTATGAACATTGTGTCCATAAATGGGTGTCCAAAATAGGTTCAAATTTTTTAAATAAATAAATTTTGTTTCACTTAAGATATGGCGTATAGAAAAGCTTATACTAAAGAACAAATGGCAAATGCAATTAAAGAAGTGAGAAAAGGACAGAAAATATCCACTATTTAGAAAATAATAACAAGAATAACTTTTCTAAAAAAATTTTTTTATTTAGTTGTTAGTGTTTTTTTATGTCATGTTACTTTTATAATTTAAGACAGGGTAATATACATAATAATTATATTACAGTCAGGGGATACCAGTCACAACTATCTGTCCGGTGGGTGGCGAACGGTAAACGGGTAAGCGATCCCGGGTCCTCGAGCTACTATCGACTCAGTTCAAATCATCCGAGGCGTTATCCTTCCTCCCCTTTTCCTTCCCCCGTCATATATTCTTGCTACTCGTGGGAACGCAATAACCTTGTTAAAACAATGCACAAGGCAGAATGGCAGCGACGTGGTCCACAACCAGTCACGTCACGTTTCCCACAGAGGTGAAAAGTGGATCGCTGGAAGTGATCTCTGCCTACCCCTCTGGGAAAAAGGCGTGATTTTATGTATAAGTAATTGTTGAGACTGATTATAGCTGTATCTTGATAGGTATGAAACTGGTAAGAAGACATTTGATTTTTGATTATTGTTGGCAAAGTGAATAGAAAAGAGTAGGGTTTTTTAAAAAATTTATTTAACCTCTAGACCAATTTGCTTAAAGATCGAGAAGTGAAGGAGATGATTTATTGAAATGTTATTTAAATAATAAGGCGTCCGACCGATTTCAGCCATGGCGGCCGATCTCAAATGAAATCAGACAAGTGCGCAGGACATATTATAGTGCACAAATGCGCGCGCAAACACAAGTGCACTCTCTATTCCCTTACTCTCATAACTCGGTGAGACGGCAATCCGACATGACCGATGAGAGATCGGGCGCAGGACCACCGGCTTAACGTGCTTTTCGAGGCACGGGCGTTCAACCGCCAGCTTTCTAACTACGGGCTGAGAAATTTCATCACCGAAAAACTCACACAAATTTTGCCCGACCCCGGACTCGAACCGGGGCCCTCTCGGACCTTACGCAGCGCTTGCTACCAATAGATCAACGAAGGGGTCTCCTATTTAAATAATACTAGCTAGTTAAGAGGACATTTTTATTTGGTTTTTCTCGGCTTAAAGGCTTTGGCCTTTGCCGATTACTTTTTGATAACTGTTTGTTGATTGATATTTGAGTTACCTATTATATTATTTTATTATTTAATTTAAATGGTTTTTATTTCATTATACTAACTTACTCAACCCTAATACTCTTGAGTTATAGATTTAAGCATTCAATTGAAGAATGTCCATAAATGGGTGTCCATAATTGGATAACGTCCATAATTGGGTGTTCATAACTGGATCTTCCCTGTCCATAAATGGAGATTGGCAAAGGTTATTTTTCCTAAATTATATTTTATTGAAGCTAGTTTAAAACTGATTTTCAACATCGAATACTTATTAAGAAAAGGACTTTTTATTAACCTCCAAATCCCTGCGAACGTATATTGCAAAACATACAAACTATGAAGAAAAAACGAAAAACAAATCCTTAAACCGTCCATAATTGGTGCATTTACCTTAGAAGTCGGTTACGCTTGTGAAAATATTACGAAAAGGCGTTTACGCCTCATAAAAAAACATGATTTTTAAGAGGTGAAGGTCGTATCTCCCGAAAGTAATTGTCTTTCGTGCTTTAAAATAACTTAATAATGGAAGAAAACGTTAAATTTCCACTCTGTATTACGCTTTTTACAAAGTTACGCCATATGTCACGTTTTCATAGTGATGTAATGGGTAATACTCACCTTGTAAGTTTTATAACAGGATGAAGAATTTTTGTACATGGGATATTTCACTTATAGTTATACGTAATTCGATTAATTTTGTCATTCGTAACCCCCGCTGCTGTATATTCACCATACATTTATCTATGTATTCAGCCATTTGCGTACTTGTGCGCATAGATTACGTTCCTCCGTGTATTTATTATTTTTTGTGACCGTTACGTTGACTTTGGCGCGTTATTGGTCTTTGATTCTGATTTGGACATTGATTTAAAATGCCGAAACAAGGAAAAGCAATAAATAGCCAATGTCTCCGTAATCTTAATCCCCCCGCGCATCAATACTAACAATAATAATGACAATCATGTGTTGAGCGATTTTGGGTGTAAACGCCTTTTATTTGTATTGCAATTTCGAAAAATAGCGTGTCTTACGAGTTACGCCGGAAAATTATGTCCCTTACACCCTTTTTTTTGACATTTTTCCACGTCACAATAATTTCTAGGGACGTAACCACCAAGTAAATTAGACTAAGCCTTTTACGACCTGATTACCTTATGAAAAGTGTTCAAAACTATAAAAAACATTGGGTTGTAATAACCTTTTTTTTGCGAATTTGAGGATTTCAAATATACAGATCGATAGAGAAAAAAAAACTGAATAAAACTGCATCAAAAAGTCATTTTGACCAAATTGGCGGTTACGCCATTTGAGATTTAAGGTAGCGATATAGTGGATAACATCTTCAATTTAATGAGTTTTAATAATTTTAACTTGCACACACATACACACACACACCCAGATTCACACTCATTTGAGGAGACTATAAGAAAAATTATGGTTTTATTTAATGCTTAAAAAAGCGTTGATGGCCGAGTGGTTACGGTCGTGGCTTGCCATGCGAGAGGTCGCCAGTTCAAACCCCACCAAGTACCACTGTGTTTTACAAATTTGAAATTCATATGTAGGTACGATTATTCGACGCTTTAACGGTGAAACCTGCAGACTACGAAGAAATCTTTAGGTTGTGTAGTCAACCAACCCGCCCTAGTTCATGGTAGGCCCGTGCGCCAGCAATGGGGATGTATATGGGCCGATTATGATCATTTTTTTCATACTACCAACACTTCTCAATAAATTATTTGATACAAATTAAATTATTTTTAAATTTGCTTCGAACGAAAAAAGGGATTTTTCGTAGACCCATGGATGAAGCTGTGAGCGAAGATGTACGAAAATTTAAAGATTATATTTCTGTGTATAATTTTTTTTCTGACTTTGAAAAATTATACGCGAGCTTCTATCGGCGAAATAGAAGTTGTCATTTACTATGACATAACCCAAACTATATGAGTATATGAAGCTTATATGAGCAACTATCGAGTTCCTTGCCAGTCTTCTCGGTAAAATCGGCTTTCGGAACCGGTGGTAAATTCTTATGGTAACTAATGTGACGATGTGTAAGTGCATGTAAATTGGCTACGCAAATAAAGACATTTTGAATTTGTGTTTGTAACATAACTGACCAAACCAAAGCCTATTCTGGTTAAGTTAGTGAGGTACCTACACAGAACAGATTATTAAGTGTGAAATACCTGGCAACTATAAAATATTTGTTCTGTTTGTGCTGGCAATAGTGCTGATTTTTTAGTCTATGATGAACTTCGGGAACTTGACTCGTTATCTGACAGTATAAGAAAAATGGCGACTTTTCTACCTCGTTCGTTTGGTCTTGCTGAAACATATTTATTGAAAAATGGAGGCAAGGTAAATAAAAAAATATCAATTTACATATTTTTGTTTGACTATAATAACACTTCAGTTATTATTGTATGCGTCTAGTTTTGTTTTATTATTTTAATGTAAAATATTAACTAACTACACGACACAAAGTTTTCTGTATTTCTCTGATAAAACGGAATCTAAAAATATGCAATAGAATTTTAATGTTCTATCAGACCTTGACTGAAATTTATTAAGTTTAAATTTATACATTTGACCTTGTAGTTTTCAGCTCTATTGTGACCTTACGTCATCGTATCGGTACATACAGCAATTTACATAATTCCATTTGATTTTGAACTATCAAAAAGGGTCGGTTCGATGAACTTGACTTACATTTTATTCTTGTCAGTCTAATGTTATTTGTCCTTCATTCATTACTACTAGACCTAGTAATACTTATACTTTTTCTTATATATGGTACAAATATTTATATTATCAATATTATTTTGTATTTGTTCCATGTTTGGGTGTGTTAACCTATATGTGTTTTTGTGCCTATACACCACTGTTAGTTCTGACATCCATACTTCAAATGTTAAGGCTCCCGAACATGGGATCGGTTGAAAGTGTGTGAAGTTGCTGGATAATATTTTTAAATTTATTTATTTTTTAGCTACTTGCTGCCACCACTACCAGTATCACACCCAGTAAACAGCAGGTCCGGAACTTGAATGTCCATGAATATGTCAGTTACACTTTACTACGAGACAATGGCATCCCTGTGCCCAAGTTCAATGTTGCCAAGACCAAGGACGAGGCAGTTAAGTTTGCCCAAGAACTCAATACAAAGGACATTGTCCTTAAAGCTCAGGTAAATATTAATAGACTTTAATACTCTAGCTGCTTAAGCATTTGTGTTTGTACTACATACATTTAAAATATTATATTTTCTTAGTTTGTATCCTACACTCATTCTTAAATTTATATTAGGCATTATAAAGTAATAAATAATTTTGACTTCAAATGTATGACATATTCCTTTTTATATGCAAGGGAGTACTGAAATCCTACAACAAGCCAGCATGTATTTAATTTCTCATCGTATACAACCTCTGTGGTATTCATCACTAGTGAAAATTTAAATTAATACTTAATGTCACTGATAGTTTCTCTTACATTATAGGTATTGGCTGGTGGAAGAGGCAGGGGTGCATTCAAAAATGGTCTGAAGGGTGGTGTCAGGATGGTGGACACGTGAGTAACCTTATCAGATTCCCTTTATGTATGCAGGTTAACAGTAAATTACTATCAATTGGCCATCCATCATGCAGTTATCTAATATGAAAATGACATTGCAGCTTCAATTAGTTACATCAAACTGTCCATTGTGCAATCAGTTTATTGCTTTTTAGACTTTGATCAGCACTGACTGATTTAACTGTTACAAAATATGATTTTGATAATGTAAACAACAAATTCATGTGCATTTTGTTTTGAATAGTTGTACATTATTATATTGAACCAATTAAATTATCTATTGTAAGGATTATAATCTTATTATAAATAATTATTTATGCCTACTATGAAAAAGATTTGAAAATATATGTTATAGGCAATGTGTATAATGCAGGCATTCTATACAATGCCTAGGAAATGTATAGAATGCCGAGGTTGCTTAGGCAATGTATGAAATTATACTCAATGTTTGAAGTATTTCACACTTTACCTAGGAAATGTATAGAATACCTAGGCATTGTATAGAATGCCGGTTGAAGCTTAGGTAATGTATTAAATCGATTTGTCTTCTCCGTAATTTGGTTAGTTAGATAGGTACCTACTGATCTTTTGAGAGCTTATCCTAATTTTAACTGTCACAAGCAGATAGCGCTGATGTTTTTTGCGTATTGAGCGTTTGTCACATAGGAGTTCTAGTTTGGCCTAAGCTAAACTAGTTTTTCCGTCACAGGTATAATATGGGTCGTTTAAAAAAACTTAACACCAATGGGACTTTTTTTTAACTCAGTCTTTGCCAGGAAGTCCTGAGCTCGCAAGTACTACATAGTTTATCCAAGGCCAAACGAGTAGGTCCTGAAATCGGGTTTGTCCGGTAACATCTAAATATATAAAAGGAGAAATTGACTGACTGATTAGCTGACATATTATTATCGACGCACAGCCTAAACGGCTTAACGTAGGCACTTGAAAATTTAAAATATGTAGTTAAGGTACCGTAGAGGTGCACTAAGAAATTATTTCCCGAAATTCTTGCGGGAACGGGAATTAGCGGGAAGATCTATTTGTATGAAAAATCTAAACCACTTAAGTTAGATGCTTTAAATTTGGCATGCAGGTTCCATAGTTAACTTAAAGCGTAGTTGGAACAGGATATTTGAAAATTCTTACGGGAACGGGAGTTAGCAGTAAAAAACTTTTGTATGAAAAATCTAAACCGCAAAAGAAAGATGATTGAAATTTGTCATGTACCTTAATAAACGAAAAGCTTACTTGCAACGCGATATTGAAAAGTTCTCACGTTAATAGAAGTAATTGGGAAAAACCTTTTATACGTAATATCTGTAGTTCACGCGAACGAAGTCGCGGGCACTGCTAGTGTATGTATATGATCAACAAATTGCAACAACATATCTAGATATAACTGTTCTTGAGTTAAAGCCTGGTGACAGATGGACGGATGGACCATTTATGGACGGACTCAAAACCAATGCTACCTAACCCTTCTACGCAAAACAATAACATATTATTCAAAATTTACCGAGGTTAAGATAGATTAACTCTGTCTGAATAATCTACACTAATATTATAAAGAGGAAAGATTTGTATTTTTGTATTTTTGTATGTTTGTAATGAATAAACTCAAAAACTACTGGACCGATTGCAATAATTTTTTCACCATTAGAAAGCTGCATTATTCGGAAGTTACATAGGCTATATAATATCACGCTAGGTCCTATAGTTGTGGAGCAGTAACCAAAAATGTTTCAAAAACGGGGGAAAGTATCGTTTCTGAGGCCTTCCGTGGCGTGCGCTGAGCATATAGTTAAAGTTATACAAAAATGCTCTATGAATGAATTGTTCATTTTAACATTATCTTTAAAAAAGTCCGCGAGAGCATATGTCTACCTTTTATAGTTTACCCATAACAATCGTTTTAATGATTTAGATGTTTGCTCCAAAGTAATCTTCTATATTAATAATTTTGTCAAGGGGTACGGTAGACTCGATTAAAACCTTACATGAATAATAAAACATCAAAAAATAATCATTTCGAGTCGACAACATATATCCGCAAATTTCGGATTGTCGAGTATTTTGTTAAATTCAAAATGTGTTGACAGACGAATCAAAGTCACCATCTTGCCGGAATTATTGAGTGAATATTGTGTCAAAACTAATTTTCTTCAGTCATTGACGTTTCGCGGCAAAGAGAATATAATCACTACGTTTTTTTCGCGGAAACATTGTTTTTGACACATTTTTTATGATATACTCTTTCAGGGCGATAACAGATACTGATGAAGAATAGATAATATAATTTTATAAGGACCTTTGCCAAATTCTAGGATTGACTGACCTATCGACGCACAGCCTAAACGGCTAAACGTAGGCACTTGAAATTTGGACCGGACGTAGCTTAGGTACCATAGAGGTGCACTAAGAAAGGAATTCTCGAAATTCTCACGGGAACGGGAATAATCGGGAAAATCCTTTTGTATGAAAAATCTAAACCGCTGAAGTTAGATGCTGTAAATTTGACATGCAGGTACCATAATAAACTTAAAGCTTAGGTGAAACAGGATATTGAAAAATTCTTACGGGAACGAGAGTTAGCAGGATAAACTTTTATATGTTAAATCCTGTAGTCCACGCGAACGAAGTCGCGGGCACAGCTAGTAAATAAATAAAAATGTTTAAGGTCCTACCCGTGGTCGTTCATTATACACATTACCTGATGCACTTCGGGCATTTTATACAATACCTAGGCAATGTGTGAAATTAATCGTATTATACACATTGCCTGAACGCTTTAGGCATTGTATAGAATACCTAGGTAATCTATACAATACCGGATTATACACATTGCCTATAACATATACATATTAAATGTTATTAGCTTTATGGTATGAAAAAATTACCAGTAAATGATGTTTCTAGCTAATTTATTTCAAATTTGAATGTATCTTTCTGTTCTATTTATTTTTACATTGATTTCACTTCAGCAAGATCAAACATATATTACTTGCAGCGACCCTTCCTTGCTTTGCTTCGGGTATATATCTATCTTTGTGTAATATACTTCACCCCATAAGACTTTCCAAAACACCTATGTCCTAAAAGTTAAAACTTCCACTTAACTTACCTATTCCATAGTGGTGTGGTGAGATTTTTAAATTTTTTATATTTATCAGTGTTTCTCTACTATATTATGCATGTATTAAACATATAAACTTTCCTCTTGAATCTCTTTATCTGATGAAAAAATTCGCATGAAAATCGGATGCGTAGTTTTGAATAAATGTGTTAAAATGAAGTCTAAAAAAATTCTTTAATAAAACAATGCTTGTTGTGCCTCACCCGACATAGATAGGTTTTTCAATAGGTGCAGTAGTGCTGGAGCCTACTTAGTTAATACAAACAAACAAGAAATCAAACCTTTCCTCTTTATAATATAAGTATAGATTTCTTTTTACATGTTTGATTTTGTCAGTAATTGTCCCTAGCACATCGTTAAATATTTAACTTAAAACATTTCATTTCTTTTCATTTCTGGAGTAGGATAGATAGGTAGGTGGTGAGTGGTAATATGTAATCAATTGAATTAATTTATTGTTTAGACCTGAAGTTGCCGGAGACATTGCTGGCAAGATGCTGAAGCAATACCTGGTGACCAAGCAGACCGGCGCGGCTGGCCGCATTTGCAACATGGTGATGGTCACGGAGAGGAAGTTCCCCCGCCGCGAGTTCTATGTTGCCATCATGATGGAGCGCAGTTTCAATGTAAGTTAGCTAATTATTTCATCATCATCATCATCAGCCCATTCCTGTCCAATGCTGGACATAGGCCTCCCCAAATGCACGCCACTTCTCTCTCCTTCGCCACTCGCATACAGCTCCTACCAGCCGTCCTAATTATTTAGAGTTCTTATAACATAACTATAAATGTTGCTTATCTGAATCATTTTATCATATTATCAGATACATTATTGTGTATTGCATTGTTGTGTATCATTATTGTCACAGAGTTTTGTAGTGCCTTTACTATCAGGGATCTTTAAGTGTACTCAATCGAGTCAATAAAAAAAACTGTTTAGAAACATGTTTAGCCTATTTTTTTAATGTAACCTTTTCAACAGGGTCCAGTGATCATCGCTTCGTCGCAAGGAGGTGTCAACATTGAGGATGTGGCCGCCGAAAATCCTGATGCCATCACATACGAACCCATCGACATTGTGAAAGGCATCACTGCCGAACAAGTAGATCGCGTCATTAAGAAGGTAAATTGCTAACGAAGTAAACATTTTTAATTAAATTAAAATAAAAACTGCTCAGAGGCTTGAGTTCAATGATTTGAATACTAATTGCTTCAGTGATGTATTTTGCATTCACTTTTATTGACACTATGTCAGACATTACTTCTACATATTTATAACATAACCAAAATGTATTATAGATTGGACTTCAAGAACGTGCAAAGGAAGCATCAGACTTGATTACAAAGATGTATGACTTATTTTTGAAGAAGGATGCTTTGTTAATTGAAGTCAATCCCTATGCTGAAGATGCTATTACTGGCCAATGTAAGTAAGGTTCTTGCTAAATTCCATCTATGAGTTAACAGTTATTGTGCAAATGCTGCATTAACAATATAAAATAAATGTCTGCTCATGTTAAACCTCTACTTGATTATTTTTTATGAAGATATGAATGTGAAGCCCTCCACTTCTGTACAGATGTAATGTTTATGCAACATTTAAAATGACTATTAAATCACATTATTGTTAATTAATTTTCAACTACCTATCACATTTTGCACTTAATTTGGGATGATAAATATTCCGTTCCGATTGTTCTAGTTTACTGTCTGGATGCCAAATTCAGATTCGACGACAACGCTGACTTCAGGCAAAAAGAACTCTTTGACCTGAGAGACACCACACAAGAAGATCCGAAAGAAATCGAAGCTGCTAAATTCAGTTTGAATTACATTGCATTAGATGGTAAGTTGGCTCTTTCCTTTACTCTATTTGTCTATTCTATTCCTCCCTCTAAGTTTGTCTAACAGTAAAAGTTGTTATTGTTTCTTGTATCAAACAATCTGATAAAACATTGAATATGTAAACAAATATCCATACAAAAACATTATAATTATGACTTTATTACTATGTTAATTACAAGTAATTTGTACATTCTTTTTATGAATAATAAAAAAACAAAAATGTATTTTGTGATCAAAATAAACCACAACAAACAAAACAGTGCATGTGCAAGTTTGGAATCTAGGGCTGTGTTCATGCCAAATGCCATACCAAAGTGATTGATGACCTATTTATTATTAGCTATGAAAACACTTTCATTGGATATTGTTATGATTTTGTAAAGCAAATAAAAGTGAAAATGTTCTGTGTATGTTGTGACTGTAATTATCAATTGAAAACAATTTAGTTCCATCAATTAATTGAATTTAATATGTTAATTTATTCTGAATGTCGACATAGTAAACAAACAAGACAGACCTAAGCATTCAGCTTTAAAATTCCAGCAATTTTATTTGCAACATGTGAAATCTTTAATGTCGAAAATAAAAGTGAGTTCTAAGTACACACATACATGAATCAACAATGACTTACCAGTAGCAGTCCTTAGGTTATAATAATGGTTTGATGGTGGCCATAAAAGGTATATTGTGATGTAGGTAACATCGGGTGCATGGTGAACGGCGCGGGTCTGGCCATGGCCACCATGGACATCATCAAGCTGTACGGCGGGGACCCGGCCAACTTCCTCGACGTCGGCGGTGGCGCCACCGCGCAGGCTGTTGCGGTAATTACCTTTTGTTACTACTTTTTAATCATCATCATCATTTTCATCATCAGCTCATTACTGTCCACTCCTGGACATAGGCCTCCACAAATGTACGACACTTCTCTCTTCTCGGCCACTCGCATCCACCTCCTACCAGCCATTCTGCGCAGATCGTCATTCCACCTGGCCTACCTTATAATAAATAGAAATAATTTAAATCAATAATGTTGTCGTCACGAACAAAATGTTACTGTCACAAATGACAATGTTGTGCTCATTTCTGCATCTTAATTTTCATTCCTATGTTATATCCTGTGTGGTGAATGTTTTTTTTCATATCCATCAATAGTTCGAACAATAAAAACATTGATACTATAGCTATTTATACTATTGATGGACACAGGCTTAATATAATAAAATTGTTATATAACAATGACGAATGCTTACGCAGCTAGCTAGTGTGAATCATGATAATCAGTTAAGTCATTCTGAGTGTGAGGAGATAAGTAATAAATTATAATTATTTTCAGAATGTGTCATTCACAAATGATTTGAACCATATTATAGAAAAAACAGATAAGGGTAACAGGATGTTGAATCATCAATTTGTTACGAATTTTGAAGGTATATAACACATTTATTTTTTATAATTTCAGGAAGCCTTCAAGATCATCTTGTCTGACCCCAAAGTGTCGGCAATCCTCGTGAACATCTTCGGAGGTATCATGCGATGTGACGTCATCGCCGAGGGCATCATCAACGCCGCCAAGAACCTTAACATTCAGATTCCAGTTATTGTGCGTCTTCAGGTGAGGCATCGATATAATTTTCCTTTCTTTTGATTATTAGCCCTTTTCCTATTATTTATCAATGATGACGCCTCTCGTCATTAGTGGTAGTTCTGACGCAGTTGACGATATTTTGCGCCATATTTCTTTCTCTTCTCTCTTCTTAGATTACAAGGTGATCACCAACAGAACTTAAGTTCCGCAATGAAGTTGCATTGAAATACCACCAGATATGGAAGCAATTGCATATTATGCACCTGTAATACAGGCGAAAATCAATTCAAATTCTATTTGCTTGCCCTTATTGCTCGGTTGTGGTTATGTGCATGATACTTAAAAAAAATGCTTGTGTGTGTCAGGGCACGAAGGTGAACGAAGCGCGCAAGCTCGTGGCCGAGTCCGGGCTGCGCATCGTGCCGCGCGACGACCTGGACGAGGCCGCGCAGCTCGCCGTGCAGCTGTCCGAGATCGTCTCGCTCGCCAAGAAGGCCGGCGTCGAGGTCAAGTTCGACATCCCTCGCCTCTTCCTCGAGAAGTAGACCTGTCCAGTATTACCACGCCCGGGGCCGCATCCAGGGGCGAAGATAAACAATAGCGCAGCGAGGCGGTTGAGAAACGACTTTCCTAATTCCGCTCCGACCCAGTATTAAAAAGTAACTCGCGTCATGAACATGACGGAGCTTCCGGCCGCGGCCCCGCGCTCACCAGACGGTCACACCTGTTACTATTATATACGATTAGTCATTTTTACCCTCTTACACGCGCGACTGCTTTCCTTTCGGCGGTGGCGATTTGTACTCACTCTATTACGAACACGGATGTGTCTATGTTAATTTTAGGTGAACAGTGTATTCCTATCTTGTAGTGCTTTTATTTCTAGTTAGGTGCCAAATATATTTTATTTTTGTCATACTACTTTTCCCAGCACATTTTAGTTGTCGATGTTGTAATTGTGATAGCGATATACTTCGTCTGTTGAACTATTACGTCTTATGGATGTATAAATGTTACCCCCTCTATAAATGTCGCGATTGTAACATAGTACGGGTTGTAAAACAACAATTAGTGTAAGATATTGTTTTCATTCATCATACATACTTATTTATTAAATTACATCGTTACTAATGTTGGTTGTTGAGTAGTTAGTTAAATAATTGTAACAATGGGCTCTAATTCTAAATGTCCGAAAGCGTTGTCGTCTCCCGTTATTGTTGTACATTTGTTGTTTCGCGCGCTATAATATTTTGATTAAAAATATTTATATTTTAGTCATTGTATATTTGCAATTCCGAAAATACAGGTTTATATATTTACTGTAAGTATGTATAATGTTTTGTGTATTCTAAGAAGGTGGCCCAGTGGCTCCTCGAGACGTGTATCAACGCAATAATTATGTATTTTGTACTTTACGTACTTTATTCCTTTGTAAATAGAAAACATATAGTTTCATGTATTCTTTAACTTTGAGAGTATAAACATAGAGCAAGTTTCGGAAAGTTGATAGTACAATATTGTAATAACATTCACAATTCACATTGTTAGTATAATTTATTTATTGGCTTATAAAGATACCATAATAATAAACATATTTTAGATCTGTTCTTTAGTTTCATATTAATTATCACCCTACTTCATGCCAAGAAAATTATCATCTTCATCTAGCTGACTTAGACTAGAGTAGTCTTGCACCGGAGATCAGGCATGACATGCCTGCCAACACATTGTGTTATGCATGCATGCATACTATCCGGTTATTAGTTCCCTGAATAAAGGGGTTATTCCACTAATCCCAATTGGAATTCCCCATCAATGGGGAAAAGTGAACTTTTTGTTCACTATTCCCCATTGATTAGTGGAAAAATAAAGTTCACAAATCCCCATTGTCTCAAATAAACGAAGAACCGAACCTAAATTAATGAAGCCTTTATTTGATCAGGGCGCCTATATTTGTTTCTAAATAAAACCTTAGCTTTACACTCGTCACTAAAGTCAAATTGCTTTTCACTTTCGAAATTAGTCATAAATAGATCATAAAGGCTTCATTAATTTCATTTCTGAGACAATGGGGATTTGTGAACTTTATTTTTCCACTAATCCCCATCAGAGACATCAACAAAAAGTTCACTTTTCCCCATTGATGGGGAATTCCAATGGGGATTAGTGGAATAACCCGAATAAAGGCCGTTATTTCACAAAAAAGGATGGATACAAGTAGTTCTCCAGGGGATTGTGTATTCGTTTAACAAACCGGAATTATTTTATAGGTTTCTATCAACCATAAAAAAGGCGGCGGCGGGGGAGGAGGAGGAGGAGGCGGTCCCTGTAAATGAAAATATGTACAGTTTTGTACTAGAACGTTACGATTTGATGAAAAGGTAAAGTCGTTTAGGTAGCTATTTTCAAATTGGCTATACATAGGTCAAGCCCCTTAGGTAACGCGTAGTTATGGTTCTCTAACTGCAAAAGTCTACAATAAGGCAAAAAATAATGCAAAAGAACGAACCTATTTAGTCTAGCGGCCTAGATTGCATCCAACTATGGTGTACTGATCGTATAGTGTGCACGCATTATTCATTCTTGTCGAAGCATATTTTGAGTTGGAAAAGGAAATGGTGCAATGACCATAATACATCTCAAATAAATAGCAGTCAGACATACCCCGCTGCTAATCCAGACCCGAGGCTTGTATCTTTCTCATCACTTCTAGTTTTCATGACTGCATGGCTCCACAGGTTTTACTTTCGAAAATCTTTTAGGCAGTTATTAGGATCAAAACAGACTATACACAGGTATTATCACAGTTATGTAGATAGCGCAACGTGATATTTCTTATATTTAAAATTCTTGTATCAGTTTTCGTTTCCGTACTCCTCCCAAACGGCTTGACCGATTCTCATGAAATTTTGTGAGCATATTGTGTAGGTCTGAGTATCGGCCAATATCTATCTTTCATACCCCTGAGTGATAAGGATTGTCCACGCGGACGAAGTCGCGGGCACAGCTAGTATTACATAAAGTTTTTGTTGCAGTTACGCCACGTTTAACCTAAGATAAAAAGGAAGAAATTGTACAGAACAGAAGGTTATAGTTGCTTTATATTTTTATTAACATTTATGTTATAAATAGTTGTGACATAGTAACGTTTTTTAACTTTTTACTGTTCCTGTTTCGAATATTTCTTATGAACTATAAAAAAATACATGATTGCATAAATCATTTTTAATAAAACTGTACATGATTATATATTTGTTTTGTTATTATATATAGACTTAATAGAAATATTATATAATTTTAAATGGACATTGTTGTCTCCAATATGTGAACAAAAACATCGCCTATGTCTAAACATGGAATTAATTATAACAAAAAATATTATACTAAATTGTTCAAATTAACAATTGCACTGAGACAGCATGAGTAGTGACAAGAATTAAGGACAAAGTTACAATTATGGTATGTACACTAAATAACTTCCTTACTCGGTGTTGATATACCTAAGGCTTCCTCGTATCCAATTTTCGTTTCATGTTTATCTGAAAAATAAAAGGCATTGTTAGTCACTTGAACAATTTTAAAGAGTTCGCTCGCGACCACGATTGGTGTAACCCAGTCGAAACGTCGGGCAGTAAGTAGCTATGTAATTTGCTACTCCTAATAACGCGTGTAGACCCTTAAAGACAAATATTTAGTGAAAGTCTAAAATCTTACTTGAACAATTTGTTGATAAGACAACAAATTTTATTATGAGACATGTAAGTATTTTCCCAAGTTTTGTAAAAGGCAAAGCAAAGACACACAATATGCACTTTATGATATTAGATTTCCAGAAAAACTTGTCTGATACAGCAGTATATCAAATATCGAAGGGTATTAAACATGGATTATTATTAACTTTATCAGTATTTAGTAAGCTATTATTATTATTAGTATTGTATATTACATGTAGTTTGCATTCAGTACACACCTTTTTTGGTAGACTTCTTCTTTGACTCCTTATCTTTAGTCTCCTTCTTCGACTTCTTATGTTTCTCAGTCTTAGTGCTCTTGACATGGTTGCCGCTCACATCTTCGCCGGAGTTCACTTTGGACACACTCTTAGACGGTTTGCTAAGGTTTTCTATCAGCAAATTATCCTCATCCACACTGTCTTTTTTCGAGTCGGCGAGCATTAAATCTAATTCCTTGTTTTTCGACTTCTTATCCTTCTTTTTCTTACTCGACTTTTCAAGGGAATTCTTTTCGGATTTTTTATTTTTCTTCGATTCCTTGGGCTTCTTGGTCAACAGCCCGCTCTCAGGAGTCGGATATTGGTGGATTCTTGATGTAAGTAACTCATCCTCGCGCAACGGTCTGGAAAATGAAATAAAATTTGTTGATAGAATATTGAAAGTTAAAACAATGTTTACTTTGCACGTAAAACCAATTTTCTATTTACGATTTAGTTTAGCTGGTCTTTGGAGCTAGATCGACCACGGCTAGTGCATCTCATACAGATGAAAGGTTAATGAACAAAAATGCACAAGAATATCTTCATTTAATTTGGACCTAAATAAACATTTTGCCCATCGTGCGTTTATTAAACTTTTATGTAGTCTATAAGTTAAAGGTCCGAAGACAATGATGGGCGCCAATGAGTGGTCGTCGGTGAGTAGGTGGAGATTAATTATGCCAGTAGAAAAGATCGGCTTTCGCTTAAATTGGAGCAATCCACGGGAGCGAACTGGAAAAATCCGTGCAAGGAAGCGGGTCGAGTGGGTGGGTGGTTCCCCACTGAAGGGGAAAGATGGCCTTCAGCTTAACAGCAAAGTGAAGGGGAGGAGGCGATGGGAAAAGATAGCCAGTTACCCTGCAGCTCGGTGGGGCAAAGTGAAACTATCCGTGTGAGGTGGTTTGAGTTGGTGGGTGGGTTCTTCCCCGTTGATTGCGAAAGATTGCTTTTTGTTTTTGGTGGGGCGACTTGCTGGGGCAAAGTGGAGGCGAGGAGGCTATGGGAAAAGATGCCTGTTGCTTTTAAATGGGACGACTCGGTGTAAGTAGTGGATTCGTGTGAGGAGGTGGTTCGAGTGGATGGGTGGGAAGTTCCCCACTTAGGCTGACATCAGACGGACTACATTGCACCGACATTGCGGTACAATTATATTTTACTGCATGCAGTTGCATGTTCAACTTCGTGCAGTCTCGAAATCAACTGCACGCGGTCGGCCGTATTCGAGTGAAGTCAATATCAACTGCATGCAGTCGCGCCTTCAATTTCGCGCGGTCGGTTACAGTCGTACACAACTGTAACTGACCGCGCGAATTTGAAGGCGCGACTTCACTCGACGGTCTCTCACGCGCGGTCGATGCAATGCAGTCCGTCTGATGTCAGCCTTAAGGTGGGTATGGGATAGCCTCGGTGGGACTTAGAGGAATGCGTGTAGGTGGTTCGCGGGGGCAGTACTCACAGGTCGAGGTCGAGGTCGAGCGCGCGGTGCGGGTCGTCGGGCGGCGCGGGCGGCTCGTCGTCGGACGCGGCCGCGCCCTCCGGCAGCTCGCCGCCCGCCGCCACCGCCGGCCGCGACAGGGACCCGCCGCCCTCTGACAGAACGAATATACATTCATCATTTTGCCTACTGTTTGCGTAAACACGAGACATATTTGAAACGTGACACTCGAGTAGGTATAATATCGGGTATGTCGGGTATTGAATCCAAATATCGACCGGTAACTGACGGATCCGACAGTCTCTACGAATGAATGGGGACCAGGGCTACGATATTAAACTTTGTCCTTTTTTGTTCCATAGAAGCTATGGAACAAAAGGACAAAGTTTAAGACCATAGACCTGCTAATAGAATTAGTGAAAGGAGATATGGCAGTAGAACTTTTGACGCGTCTGACATCTTTTAAAAGGTTCTAGCCCTATTTGCGTAATATTAATATATCATACCTTCGCTGTCCGACTCGGAGGAATGAACAGCCTTTTTGCTCTTTCGTTTCTTGGACGTTCGCTTCTCCTTCTTTGACTTCTTTGAACTTTCTCTAGAGATTAAGTACTTATCAGATCTCTTGGCTGAAAAAAGAAACAAACATTATTCAATATCAATAAAAATCATCAATGCAAATCGATGCCGACTACGCTCTAGGTTAATGTTTTTTTTTGTAGGGCCGGTCTGGAAGAAGTTAGGTCTTTAGAGATTCGGGATGGATCTATAGAAAGTATAAAGGTTATTTACTGTGTATTTGAAGAGGTATCTCAAGCGCGATCTCCGCCACTGGTATATCCTCTTGCTGGTAGGAGCGCGGCGAGTCGTCCTTCAGGTAATGTGGGTTGTTGGCCTGCTCCTGCCGCCGCGCCTCGCGCAACTAAACGAATACACTCATAATAATTAGTTATTTTATATTTATATTTAGCGTACGAATCGATGTAACGAGGTAAAATGAATCCGATTAGCGATTAGGTATGGAAGATCAAGGAAAAAGTGAAAAACTTTGCAAGAAGTCAGTGTGATTTTAATAAATTCTCACTTTTAATTAAGAGCTGAATTCTCTCTATTGGGACCTTTATGAGATGTTCGTTGTTATTGCTAGCGGCGGCTGTTGGTACTAATTTCACTCCATAAGGTTTAACGAAAGAAACGCCACGAAAATGAGGGCAGCACCGTCGTGCACGCTCCCAATAGTCAATGAAAAAAGGAAGATTTTTTTTCTACCTCAGAAAAATCATCCTTAAGTTAGATATTAAACTTAATCTGGATGTTGGATTTAATTAGTTATCGTAAACAAAAAGTATAAATGAACCGGCTACACATCCGAACAGCCAATGCCGTAACATTAATTTAATTTAAAAAAACCGTCACCATATCAAGTTCCTCGGGCGTGAACTGCGCGGTGGGGCGGGCGTCGGGCGCGGGCGCGGGCGCGAACACCGCCGCCTCGTCCTCCGAGCTCGAGCTCTCCGACGACCAGTGCGACTGGCTCATCCACTGCTCCAGGTTTAGACTGTGGGCGAACGAGGAATCAGCAATAGCGTTATGTAAGCCTTATTATCCTTACTAACATTATTATTCGTTTTTATTTTTTGTTTTTAATGCTTTTTAATCATAATATTTTTAAATTAAAATTTTTTATTTGTTGTTTTAATGCTATTTAAAACTCGAATGTAAATTTAAAATTTGAAAAAAAATCGCATTCATGACGCTGAACGGGGACTTGAACCACCGGTCTTCCGATATTGCGTCGGCTGCTCTAACCAACTGTGGTTCAAATCTGCGTTCAGGCGGAGTCATGAATGCGATCTTTTCAAATTTTTAATTTATCCCTACTGATATTATAAAGAAAGTAACTGTCAGTTACGCGATCACGCATAGAGTACTAAAAGGATTTAAATTGAATTTGGTACAGATGTATTCCAAAGCCTGAGGAAGGACATAATGCTACTTTTTAACCGACTGCACTATAAAGAAGTCATGTTTTACTCGTTAAACGTTTCTAGCGCACGGAGTCGCGGACGGAAAGCCAGTGTTCTATATATACAGCTGGTATGGCTGATATGTGTAGGTAAACTTCGTACAATCCTTTATGATGCTGAATGTCTGTCTGACTCGCTCGGTGAAACAGTGGTTAGTGACCCTGGCTACGGTTCCAAAAGCCGTGGGTTCTATTCCCACCCGGGACAAAAAATTGTTTGACGGAGATGTTTGATCCCATCTCTGGGTGTGTTTTTAAATATATTAAACTATACATATAGTGATGGAGATAAGTTTTTAATCTTGGCCTATCTCAGCAACTGACAAAAATACAAAACAATTAACATAGAAGTTAAAATCATACCTACACTCATATTATAAATTATGTGAAAGTAACAAAATATGTAATGTCTAGAGCCTAAGAAAGGACATGAGGCATTAACATAGAAGTTAAAATCATACCTACACTCATATTATGAATTATGTGAAAGTACCATAATATGTAATGTCTAGAGCCTAAGAAAGGACATGAGGCTACTTATTAAGCGACTGCACTTGAGTGAAATACTTTACATTAAACAGTCGATAGACGACTTCACACAAAAATATAACAATATAAAAGGCAACTTACTCAGGCGGCATTGGGACTTTCTTCTGGGCCTTCGGCGCCACGGGCTTGAGCTCGCCCTCGAACAGATCGGCGAGCTCCTCGATCAGGCCTCCGCTGAAGCCCTTCGGTGCTTCCTCGTCGGTCAACTCGTCGCCATTGGCTTCTTTCTCCAAACCGTTGCTGTGGCGACAAATTGTAAGAAAATATATAATGTTATATATGTATATATTTTTTTTCCTTTCCCTATTCGTCTCCCTCCCTCCCTCCCTCCCTCCCTTCTGTCTCGTTTTCCTACACCAGATATAAAGTAACTGTGTTTTTAAATTTGAAATTCATATGTACAATTATTAGACACTTTAACGGTGAAGGAAAACATCGTGAGGAAACTTGCACACCTGCGAAGAAATTCTAAGGTTTTGTAGTCGACCAACACGCACTTGACCGGCGTGATTGACCTTATCGCACAAAAAAAAAAATATTTAGGGTAGGCCCGTGCAATGGGGACGCATAATGGGCTAATGAATATACGTTTCTTTCGGTAGTTACGTATGATTATATCAGTGTTTAAGAGGCGGTTACCTATCGCTATGGCCGATGAGGCCGGCGGGCGCGTCTATCGTTATAGCAGTGTTACGGTAAGAGGCGGTTACCTGTCGCTATGGTCGATGAGGCCTACGGGCGCGTCGGGCGCGTCGGGCGCGTCGGGTCCCAGCGCGGGGTCGGCGGGGCTGAGGCGGCGCAGCACGAGCGCGAGCAGCGCGTGCGCGTTGTGCGCGCGCTCCTGCACCTCCATGTCCTCACTGCACAGCAGCGGCCGCAGCCCCGCCAGCGCCTCGCGGAGGATCTAACAAAATAAAGGGAAAATAAAAAAAGGGTCATATTCGGCATGGATACTCACAGAAGATGGCATTTTATGAAAGTGTTAAAGCTTCATATTACACCATATTACCTAGATTTAGGTTTCGAATAGAGGCAGGCCGAAGAAGACATGGATGGATTGCGTGAGAGATGATATGGGAGTGAAAGGAGTAGACACAGAGCTGACGAATGATAGGCCCGAGTGGAAGAAATACACATGTTGCGCCGACCCCACTTAGCGTGGGATAAGGGCAGGAAAATGATGATGACCTAGATTTAGGTTTCAATAAATATTTTCCTATCTGTTCCGAATACTCCTGTGTCTTATGGCTTTGGAATTTGAAATCTGGCTGCATAAAAACCCTTTGCAATCAAAGCTGCAATAGAGAAGCAGCTTAAACAACAACTATTAGACCACGCCCACTAAAGATGTCGACGTGACATCGGGGCCGAGGAATACTTCAAACCTCATCTTAGTTCTCATTTGTACGGGTAGGTGTGACGTCACATACCTCTACGGCGGCGGTTCGATCTCCGCGCCGCTCGCAGGCGCGCAGCAGCCGCGCGGCCAGCTTGAGCGCGGCGTGCACGCACACGGCGCGCGCGCGCATGTGCCCGCCGCCCACGCCCGCGCACTGCAGCAGCGGCGACACAGACTCGCGCATCACGTCTTCTTCCCTAAGGGAGATTACTTTTTAGTACATTGTATTTTTAAATTTTCATATTACACGATTTTAGACTTTTACGTTCCATTACATTGTTTCAATTTTAAATTTAACTAGATCAAACCTCATTGTAATTCCGTCTCTGTTTACAGTTGACAGGGCTAGTTACACGATTATGTTTGGTAAAAAAACATGGATTTTGTTTATCCGCTAATAACTTATGGATGAGAGCCATCCGCTCCCCCGCAAGTCCTGTGATGATGACGACGCTACTCCAAGCCATTATCGTAAATCAGTTAGAAAAAAAACTCACGGAAATTTTAAGCGGCAATTTGTTCACAATAATCAAAACTGTTGTAGGAAATGAGTAAGAAATTAAGTAAGCTGAGCCTACATATTAAATTTGGATCGTCCTACATTACAATAAGTTACATTTGGAAAAATAAAAGACGAAAATTATATGTAAAAAAAAAAAGTGTGTCTTCAGTAAAAAAAAAGTACACTAAAGCCGCCTGCCTGCCCACCGTAGCGGAGCGAGGGAGGAGAAACGGAGAAATATTAACCAATATAATCTTAAGCGAAGATTTTGTGCAATCCTATTTCTAGGTGAGTTAGGATGAGGATTGCACAAAATCTTCAACGAAGATCCTATTCTCCGTTTCTCCGCTCCGCAGGCAGCCAATAGTAACTCACTCGCAGTACTCGGCGAGCACGTAGGCGGCGGCGTAGAGCACCTCGCGCGAGGCGGGCCCGGGCGGCGCGGCGGCGGCGCGCAGCACCAGCGCGCCGCTCCGGTGCACAGGCAGCCTATACTACTCACTCGCAGTACTCGGCGAGCACGTAGGCGGCGGCGTAGAGCACCTCGCGCGAGGCGGGCCCGGGCGGCGCGGCGGCGGCGCGCAGCACCAGCGCGCCGCTCCGGTGCACAGGCAGCCTATACTACTCACTCGCAGTACTCGGCGAGCACGTAGGCGGCGGCGTAGAGCACCTCGCGCGAGGCGGGCCCGGGCGGCGCGGCGGCGGCGCGCAGCACCAGCGCGCCGCTCCGGTGCACAGGCAGCCTATACTACTCACTCGCAGTACTCGGCGAGCACGTAGGCGGCGGCGTAGAGCACCTCGCGCGAGGCGGGCCCGGGCGGCGCGGCGGCGGCGCGCAGCACCAGCGCGCCGCTCCGGTGCACAGGCAGCCTATACTACTCACTCGCAGTACTCGGCGAGCACGTAGGCGGCGGCGTAGAGCACCTCGCGCGAGGCGGGCCCGGGCGGCGCGGCGGCGGCGCGCAGCACCAGCGCGCCGCTCCGGTGCACAGGCAGCCTATACTACTCACTCGCAGTACTCGGCGAGCACGTAGGCGGCGGCGTAGAGCACCTCGCGCGAGGCGGGCCCGGGCGGCGCGGCGGCGGCGCGCAGCACCAGCGCGCCGCTCCGGTGCACAGGCAGCCTATACTACTCACTCGCAGTACTCGGCGAGCACGTAGGCGGCGGCGTAGAGCACCTCGCGCGAGGCGGGCCCGGGCGGCGCGGCGGCGGCGCGCAGCACCAGCGCGCCGCTCCGGTGCACAGGCAGCCTATACTACTCACTCGCAGTACTCGGCGAGCACGTAGGCGGCGGCGTAGAGCACCTCGCGCGAGGCGGGCCCGGGCGGCGGCGCGGCGGCGGCGCGCAGCACCAGCGCGCCGCTCCGGTGCACAGGCAGCCTATACTACTCACTCGCAGTACTCGGCGAGCACGTAGGCGGCGGCGTAGAGCACCTCGCGCGAGGCGGGCCCGGGCGGCGCGGCGGCGGCGCGCAGCACCAGCGCGCCGCTCCGGTGCACAGGCAGCCTATACTACTCACTCGCAGTACTCGGCGAGCACGTAGGCGGCGGCGTAGAGCACCTCGCGCGAGGCGGGCCCGGGCGGCGCGGCGGCGGCGCGCAGCACCAGCGCGCCGCTCCGGTGCACAGGCAGCCTATACTACTCACTCGCAGTACTCGGCGAGCACGTAGGCGGCGGCGTAGAGCACCTCGCGCGAGGCGGGCC
Source organism: Maruca vitrata (assembly GCA_039566165.1). Lineage (NCBI taxonomy): Eukaryota > Metazoa > Arthropoda > Insecta > Lepidoptera > Crambidae > Maruca > Maruca vitrata. The sequence goes on along the minus strand of CM076912.1, from coordinate 8,926,966 downwards.
CGGGCGGCGCGGCGGCGGCGCGCAGCACCAGCGCGCCGCTCCGGTGCACAGGCAGCCTATACTACTCACTCGCAGTACTCGGCGAGCACGTAGGCGGCGGCGTAGAGCACCTCGCGCGAGGCGGGCCCGGGCGGCGCGGCGGCGGCGCGCAGCACCAGCGCGCCGCTCCGGTGCACAGGCAGCCTATACTACTCACTCGCAGTACTCGGCGAGCACGTAGGCGGCGGCGTAGAGCACCTCGCGCGAGGCGGGCCCGGGCGGCGCGGCGGCGGCGCGCAGCACCAGCGCGCCGCTCCGGTGCACAGGCAGCCTATACTACTCACTCGCAGTACTCGGCGAGCACGTAGGCGGCGGCGTAGAGCACCTCGCGCGAGGCGGGCCCGGGCGGCGCGGCGGCGGCGCGCAGCACCAGCGCGCCGCTCCGGTGCACAGGCAGCCTATACTACTCACTCGCAGTACTCGGCGAGCACGTAGGCGGCGGCGTAGAGCACCTCGCGCGAGGCGGGCCCGGGCGGCGCGGCGGCGGCGCGCAGCACCAGCGCGCCGCTCCGGTGCACAGGCAGCCTATACTACTCACTCGCAGTACTCGGCGAGCACGTAGGCGGCGGCGTAGAGCACCTCGCGCGAGGCGGGCCCGGGCGGCGCGGCGGCGGCGCGCAGCACCAGCGCGCCGCACTCGCGCGCCGCGAACCCGCGCACCGCCGACACGCGCGCGCCCACCTCCGTCAGTTGGCCCGCTATCATGCAGCCTGAGAGAAAGGATTTTTTTTTTTAAGTGAAACTTCTTTTACCGCGCTTGGCTTGGGGAGTAAGCTGACGAACGCGTGACGTAAGCGTTACGAAAAGTGTGATCAGGCGAGGCGAACGGTAATTGGTGGGGGACGTCAGCAGTGCGCGCGCACATTTTTCTGAAGTTTCACTTCAGTCGTGCGGTCATAAGCACACTCACTTTTTTTTTAAATAGAGGATTTTCACTACATAAAATCTGAGACCCTTCAGATTGATTCAGACGGCGCGTTTTGACTCGTACTTATTGTTATCGTACCTGAACTGTGTCTGACACCAAAATCGTGCATTTAGGTAAGATTTATTAATAAACATTTAAGGTAGTATTAGTGAAATCTGTAGCCTATATAAATAAATAAATACCAAAAGTAAGTCTTCCAAAAAAATAATTGTTAAGGACAGCCCGAGCCCGAATAACTTTCGTCTACGAAATCTAGCCAACGCGCCTGCAGCTGCTTTGATGATTGTTCGTAGGTAGATACCCGTGTCACGACTACCTCCCGTCCGTCCGTAAGCTGTACCGAGTCTACTCACCGTGCTTAGCGCTGGTCTCCATCTCGGTGAGCTCGGCGAGCACGGTGACGTACCACTCGAAGTCGACCACGTGCTGGTAGTTGTTCTGCGCGCAGATCTCGATCATGCGCGTGAGCAGCTCGTCGCGGTACAGCGTGCCCTCCGCGCGCTCCATGTGAACCATCAGCTTCTTCACTATCTCCATGAGATTCTTCTTGGACACCTGTTGGGATAATCAATTGTTATTATTTGGTACTCGTTCCCAGTAGGCACTTTGGCCAAGTGCACTGGGTCCCGCGATCGAAGCCCCCCCCCCCGCACATCAAATACAAAGTTAGCTCCTGCCAGATCACCAAACGATAACCAATATTTCTTATTTACCTTTTCTTTTTGTGTCTATTCTAATAAAATAGCGTTTACTCTTCACAGGGGCCCCAATATCCTAACATGCCTTGGGGGAGACCCAATACGTGAAAGACTGGTTGATTTTGGAAATATTCGATTTGCATAAAACTTCTTTATATCAAATACACGATTCGTGCATTAAATAGTAATCGACACATATTTATTTCGGTTCCTACGGTTCGTAAACTATGCCGTGTCCAACGATTCACAGAATTCATACTAGTCGAAATCTTACCATTCCATATAATAATCCTAACGCCCTTAGTCTGATGGACTCGTCCTTGTCGTCCAGGCAGGCCAGCACCAGGTCCTTATGCGCCTGCACGGACTTCGGGTGCGACTTCAGTATCCGGGACATAGCCAGCAGTCCCAGGTATTTCACTGCAAAAAAGAATGAACAGTGATGTATACTCACTCACACACCTATACAACACTAATGTACGCAGGTACCTACTGGATGACGTAGTTAATGAATAGTTTTAAGTAGGTAGGTATGTTCTCGATTTATTTAGTTTAACATTATTATCAGGTAATTAAATTAATTGAATATCCTTGATATAAACAATACAGTTTTAACTGGCGTTTGTACATTAAGTTCCTTTAAAGAGACTTTTAAACCAAAACAGAACATCTGCTTTGCGGCTTTGGCGACTCTTCCAGTTTTTCTCCAATTGCCTTAGATGGTGTATCCCTACCGGTCTGCTCCGACTTTAAGTACTTAGGCTCACTTTTCCAAAACGACGGCAATATTGATCGAGACGTTATGAATAGAATGAATGCTGGATGGATGAAATGGCGACAGGTCTCAGGAACAACTTGTGACCCACAAATGCCCCTCAAACTTAAGGGAAAAATTAACAAAACGGTCATCAGACCTGTCGCGACGTATGGATCTGAGTGCTGGGCAATGAAAAAGACTGAAGAGAGAAAGGTGCATGCAAATGAGATGCGTATGTTGAGATGGATGTGTGGAGTAACAAGGTTGGATAGGATTAGGAATGAATATATAAGGGGAAGTCTGAAAGTTGCACCAATTATAGAAAAGGTGAGAAGTGCAAGGTTAGCTTGGTACGGGCATGTTATGAGGAAGGAAGAAAGCCATGTAACTTGAAGAGTGATGAGTATGAATGTCAATAGACGTAACGGTAGAGGAAGGCCGAAGAAGACATAGATGGATTGCGTGAGAGATGATATGGGAGTGAAAGGAGTAGACACAGAGCTGACGAATGATAGGCCCGAGTGGAAGAAATACACATGTTGCGCCGACCACACTTAGCGTGGGACAAGAGCAGGAGAATGATGATCAAAGAGACTTTTAAAATATGTGTGATAAATTATATATTATATTGACTATTAATTGCGCGAACACTACACATTTGTGTTTGGCTAATAACCTAGAAACCCGCGTAAAATAAGATGACTTGTTATACTTACATAAATATTGAACAACAAATTATATTTTGACTACTTTAGAGAGTTCGTTGTCACTGGAAGCTAATTGATATTGCTTATTTTAATAAATTGATTTGATATTGTTTTAGATTACATACAGAGTAGTAGACAAAGTAAGAATATCGATACGATAACAAAGTTCGAAAAGAATAAAATGTATATGTAATTAATTTTATTATTTTCGAACTTTGTTATCGTTTTGATATTGTTACTTTTCTAAGCCCCTGCTACATAGGTATCGTGAACTCACAGTTCTGATCGCTATCCTCGATGAGTATCCTCAGCTTCTGCACGCAGAGCTGCACCGAGGCGGCGTGGCCGGGCATCCCGCTGCTGATGCTGATCAGCACCGCGATCACCGTGTTGATGCACTCGTATAGCAGCGACATCGCCGACGTGCTGCCATCACACATAACACTCACTAACACATTCTTCTTATGTAGAAGAGTTAGTAACTTAAAGGCTTATGAAGCTAGGCGCGAAATAACTTGGTCAGCTAGAAGTAAATAAATACACTTAATCGTCTATAATACTTAAAAATATTCTATTTCGTACTAAAATTATGTCTGACTTTGCAGTTCTGACTTAGAATAATATGTATGTATAAGACATATGATAGAGGCCTGGAGCACGTTGATTTCAGAGTGAGACAGCTTTTCTCTATGTCTCAATTTCCATAAGGCGGTTACTGCGAATTCATTCGAGCTAATTTCAGACCGACCAAGTAATTTTGCAAATATTTATTTATTCATTTCGATCGTGATCTAGTAGTAGACTACCCAGAACCTAACCAATTCGAATCCAAACCAATTAACTTCGCTTAATGTTTATTAATAATTCTTGTAATAAAAATACCTACTTTGTTAATTATCAATCAAATCTGAGCAATATTTTGAATGTTATCATGTCCACGACAACAAATTTTGACACCAATAGTGACAGATATCATAGTGATATCACTATTAAAGTGGCGTTTGTTTGATATAATGTTTATTTTTGTCCGCGATGTCTGCAAACAACCATACTCCAACCATACGATAACATATACGCGTTATGATAAGCGCCCGTTGAGTATGGATGAGCATATTAATATTGCTAGGTTCACTTAGAATTCATGGATGGAATATCACCAAACAAGACTGCGTGTTCGTGTTTTTATAAAATGTAGTTTAGATTGGCAATGTGGACTGATTTTGGATTTATTGTTACGCGAATCGTTAATAATACAATCAAATGCAATCGTATTGGTAAATACTTCATTTCTAATATTAAGAGAAAAATATATTTCTACTAAATGGGAAGTTTGCAAAGTTTTCATTACAACAATTTATTCAATAACTATTAAAGCGCGATTTTGTTTTCGGAAATACAATGCTAGTTATATAGCTCTATAAAAAGATTTTATTGATAAATGAATTCATTCGACTTTTTATCGAAACGGCAAACAAAATGACAATTATTTACTACAGTTAATAATAATTTCAATATAGCGAAGCATAGTCATGTATTTATAGAAGCAATCTACGGCATTTTAAAACTAAGTGCTAAATGTTTAACAAGCTTTCCATTAACAAAAGTATAATTAAGAAGCAGTGAAAGCATTTCCGTTTGAGTTAACAAATTTACTTTTTCAGTAATTTTTACTGAATACGATAATGAAGTTTTTATTTCCCTTCACCCCATAGAGGCCAAATTAGTAACACCGAATTAAATAGTGTCAATTGACAACAACTGACTCACCTATGAATTAAATTAGTTAATGGTTCTATCAGTTTCTTGCCAAGTCGAGGCTCTAATGGGGTTAAGGCACCAAACTGCAACAAACACAATGATACTACATAAGACTAGCTTATGAGATAATGGCCGATGAATAAAGAGGTAATTCAGATACATTATATTTAGAATATGTATCTCTAGAGTTATATTAGACTTGATTGTTCTACTAAGTATCCAGAGTAACCAGTGGAGGCTGTAGTGGTGTGTGTAGTAGGTGGGTTCGCGAACAACCTCTCTATAAATATAATAATAACTAACAATTTCCTCATATACAATATGTCTTGTCAACATTTATGTACAGAAATAAACCAAAATCATAATTCAATTTGAATTAACTGTTTCAAGTAGTATGACAATCATTGTAATTTTTGTATATTTTCTTTGAAATGTCTTGGTCAATATTGATGGTTGTTTATAATATGTAATATATTTTTGGTTTAGACATACATTGTCATTATAAATTAAATAATAAAAGCATTTTGGTACTATTTACTTTATTTCTGCCTACCATAGTCGCCTTGCCAGCTTTAACTCTGGATGAGACATTAGATTTATTATACTCTTAAAAAATAAGTCGACGAATGCTCAATGATTGTCGTTTTCAGCAGCAAAAATAATACAAAATGTGAAATGTGCCAATTCAGTGTACATTTTCATGTGGTAGATAGCAAATCAGTTAAAAATTTGCAATTACTATTCATCTAAATAAGTCATTCTTCAATATAAAACAGTGCTTTTATTTTATGAGTTATATTATAAGAATAAGCTTTATAGTATTTGCAAACCTTGTTTATCTATATTTTAAAAAGTGGATATAAGTTATCTAACTGTATAATTTGTAATGGTGAGGCAAGTGTGGTGAATGAGTCTAGCAGCTAAACTCCTTCATAACTGTTCTTATTGTACCTGCAAATAAGATCTATGAGGCTTTGAGTTATTTTTCTTCCAATGTCTGGTTCATATTGAGTCATTAAACCAAACTGTGAATTGATAGTAATATACAATTAGTGGTTGATAATATCTAAGGTCAATAGTGTTTATCTGTTAAGTTTGAGTATATAATAAGATTGTTCACATTGTCCAGAATTCCAACTGGATTCTAAAATGAAAAAAAAATCTGATTTTTTGACAAGTATTAAATATTATATGTAAATACAATGCTGATTACAGAATGCTGAAATATGTGCTTATGCAATTATGCATAGTTATATTATTAAAATTAAATAAGTTATTTGTTCATTAGAAGATTGCTCATTTCAATTTTAAACAGATGAAGTAATATTGTGTGTAAGTTATGCCATCCTCTAATTTCTAATAATTGCATAGAGGGTACATACCAGTTTAATGATCTTGATAAGCATCCAGTTGTTTGTAGATGTTGTCATAAGCTTAAAAAATACAGGAGCTAGAGATAGATAGTTTTTAGGATTCTTTCTAGCAAGTTCACACACAACATTTACAGCAGCTGACTGAACACCTGAAAACATAATATATCAAGTAACTTTTAAAAGTACAAAGAGGTGATAATTAATCTATCATCACAAGCGACAGTATTAAAAATAACAACAAGTCAGTTAAAAGTATACACCAATGTCACATTTTCAAATAAATAAATGCAATTATATGAAAAGAAGGAACATCATCTGTACATGTATTTGCTAGCCACAATAATGTCAAAGCTTACCAGGATCAGGGTCCTCCAATTTTTCCTTTAACTTTGGAAAAGCTGGTCTTAGGGCTTCTGGATACCTTAGAAATACCTTGTACATCATAAGCACAGCCTTCATTCTCAGGTAGGGTTTTGTTGAGCTCATCTAATAAAAATAAATCCATTTAAATAAATCAATACATATGTCAAGCTCTGACAATTTCAAGTGCAAATAAAATTATTAGGTGATTATTTCATTTTGTTCAGTTAGTAGAAAGAAAATAGAAAGTTTTTTTTACTAACCAATGTCATGATGTCATTAGCAAGGTCTCTTGCCAAGTCATGTGAGATGAAGCAGCTGAGGCCACTGAGGGCCAGCCCGGCCTCATACTGGTTCTGAGCATTCAGATCTTTACGGATCATGTTGGTGGTGAGCATGAGCAATTCTGAGTCTGCATGAAAGGATTGACTAGCAGCTAAATATCCAATTCTCTTATAGGTAAACTTATTGGAACTCATAACTTCAATAATGTTGAATATGGCCCATGATATGTCATATCCCAACATTTGAAGCTGAAAAAGAAGATAATCTTGTGAATTCATTCATCAAATAGGTATGTCAACATGTTTATTACCATTATCATGGTAAAATATAAACCAGTAGATAATGTTAACCAGAAGTTTGCAGCATTATCAATTCTTCAATGAATCAAAACAAATGGTATTGTTCTAAATACCGAACACCGCATACTTACATACGTGAGTTTGGCGACAGCATTCGCTTTCACTGCTATGTTATCCTGCCGCAGTTCTACTTTAATTTCCTCCATACATTGTGCTATGTATTTGGCCTGCAAATTTTAGAGCTATTAAAGAGCATTCCTTTACCATGTAAACATTGATATTTAGGGCGATTAATATTTGAATATCCAATTAAGCCGTTATAGTAAGAAATACCTCATTATCTTTATTATTTCGTATCCCTCGCACTAGGTCCGTAAGATTTTTATCGAACATCCTTTCAAAGTTTCCTTTGACTTTTTTCAAAGCCATGTTGACTGAAAATCTTGTCTAACCATTAATAAAAAACTTTTTTTCAATCTGATGCACATATACAGAAAACAATGATTTTCAATGAAATTGAAAATGAAATGAACAGTTTGTCAAAATTACGCTCACTGACATGACGTTTCTCAAGCCGTGCAATGTTGGCGTATTTAAGTTGCGTTCAGAATTCACTAGATATTTTCCAAGTGTTTGACAGCACAAGCAGATATAATAATGAGGCCAGGGCCGAGTAAATTGAAAAAAAAAAGAATGTCAATATTGTCATGTCAATCAAATGTCAATGTTGGAACACAAATAAAAAAATTGTTCACTTCGATTCATAAGGAATTATTTTGAATAAAGATTTATTTCTAATTTTAATTCAAATAAGGACTAAATAAAAATGATTATTTTCTTAAGTGAACTTCAAAAAGAACACCTTGGTTTATTACACGGTCATGCAATGCAAGGTATTATTTTCGTTTGTTTATTGTATGTTTGCTGTGTTTTGATTTAAAATTTAAAATTATACTACCTTTTTCAGTTGTTGTTGACTTCTGTAAACTAGTAATTGACTACCTAAATAATGGACCAAACCTTAAAAAATATAGTATTGCTGCAGGTACGCTTTTATATATTATTTAATAAATATCACATAAGATTTCATTATGGTTTAAAAGTAAGTAGCACAAAGTAAGTAGATAAGCGCTTGAGTAAAACGGATATCAGAACAACAGTGGTATACAAAATACACTTAAATATACATATGAATACCACACCCAGATATGGAACAAGTGGGAATCGAACCCACAACTTGCGGCATTATCTTATGTGCCATTGAGCCAGTCAGTTTTTGTTAGTATTTTTTTATCTTACTCACAAATCTTACTTGAACCCACAGTTTAGTTGGACTTTATGCAGAAAATTGTATTGCATTATAATTTTGAAATGTTTTAAGTAAAATGTTTAATGTTTTTTTCACAATTTTATTTAATAATATTTTTGTTGCAGAAAAGCTGAACATGCCAGTAGATAATATACAAAATGTGGTTTATGCCTTGACATATCTTATAGTGGAAGCATGTAAACATAATGTGAGCAATTTTTTTTAAATATGTTATAAGTGCCCCAACAATAAAAATTTTGAGCTATGGTCACCCATCTGCACCGCTGCTGCCCTGTAAATTTATTACTATGGGAATTTGGTGCTGGCTAATATGAATGTGCCCTTTATTATTCATCTGATATTGGAAAGAAAAAACAGTGCACAGTTGATCAACTTGAAACATCTATTGTGAAATAATGTAACTAACAACTTCAAGAAATGGAGGAGGTTCTCAATGCATTGCATCTTATTTTTTCTATTTGCTTGATGTCATTTCAGCTGTCTGAACCAGATTTCAAATCAACAATGGCAATTGCTGGTTTCTCTGAAGACCACCAAGAAGTACTGAACAAGTTGTATGCTAGCAAAAAGTCTGAGCTGTCTGGGGCACTTAACTTGTTGCACCAAAAAGAGCCCACATATCAAGACCTTACTTGGCGTTTTGAAGTACAGGTAAATTTAATTTCTCAATTTGTTAGCAAAATATTCCATAACTTTTAATAATAATGAACGATAAAATGAGGTGCAAATATCATGTAATTTACATTGAATACCTACTTATATTTTATTGTCTACTTTAAAGGTTGCTAGTCGAAGCTGCCCTGAGGAGATGAAGCCCACAGTTACCATGGATTTTGTACTTATGACACCTAAAATTTTTATCCAATCTACGGAAAACAGTGAAAATGGTTTGAAATTGATTAATAAAAATATATCACCAGTACAAATAAACTTGCCCATTCAAGAAGCAAAAGCAGCTAGCCAATGCCAAAATGTGATAAACCACATATTCCTACAGTGTGATTTGCCAAACTTGCTACATATGACTAATAAGCTGGAACAAGCCCTGAAAGAATCAAAGAGCCAACATGTGCGGAAAGTACAGAGGGTTTTATAGTAACTAATTCAATATTATCTACATATTATTGTCAAAATAATATAGATGGGTCAGCCATTTCTTTGAAGCTTGAACTTGATGATAATCTGTAGAAATAACAACCATTTAAATCAAAATCAGAAAAATATGTGCCATGGTGTTAGAAATAAAAGTGTTATCTCCGCAGGATGCAAGATGGGTATGTGTACATTCCAAGATTTTATTATTTCTTGTTGAGTATGTAATCGAGTTTTTTAAGAGTTGTATTATTTATTTTTCATTTGAGGATCTTCTATTTAATAAAGAAAATCTTGAAATTTGATGTGTGAATATTTTTCTATTATTTTGAGATATATGTATTTCTAATATCCATACATACTAAATAAATAAATTAACTGTAAATAAAAATACATTTTTATTATTATTATTATATTTATATATAATTAAATTTAAAAAACATTAAGTTCATTCTTATTGTTACCAAGAATTCCATCAGTACTGAATTCTGATATGTCTAATTCACTGTCATCTTTATGGATGATATTTTTAGGTTTCACGAATGCTTTATTATTTACTACTGGGGGTAAGGTCTCAGAATCGTCTAGAATGGAACTGCCCAAACTAGTGTTACTGCCAGCAATACTAGAGGCTCGCATCATGGGCGTCGGCGCTAGCACGTCGATGCCGCCCACAATGGCAGTCGACGGGGTACCGTTGCGTCGTGCTAACTGCGATTCAATCGTTTGCTTTAATTCTGCGATTTTCGGGCTTGTTCGATTGCTGATATGTAGCTTTGTGTCGTTCTTCAACGGCTCGTTTTCAATGCTGTTAAATAAAATAATCGTTATATTTACAAACTACCGATAAGATAAGTTTACACATTTAAGTCATTATTATATTTTACAAGATTCTTGAAATAAAAAAATAACCAACCTCGATATGTCCCACTCTTCACCATCTAGATTTATTAAGCCAAGCTCGTATTTCTCATTGCCGTCACTTTTCTCAGTAAGACTCTGAGAAGGTGAGGCACTAAGAGATTTCATTTGAATAGCATCCATATCAAATAATACCTTCTTCTTGTTCAAAGAAGATGTTGAAGATGCATTTTTCAATACTCCTTTCGTTTGCTTTGTGCCTTTGGTAAAATTATCTTTGGTCAGAGGCTCCTCATCTTGGATGTTTTCAGAAGATTCTACATCGCTGGTGTCATCTTTGTGTTTGTTTTCTATACTATGATCAGTAGTTGGATTGGAAATATTCGTTACAGATTGTGAGCGAAGCAGATTGTCATCGGATATCGTGTACTTTTTGACAGTTTGATTGTAGTCGGAAGTTGCTGATAGAGGCCTGCGTGCTGGTGATTTAATTAAGTTTTCTATTGATTTTGTTGACTGTTGAGAAACTGTTTTATAATATTTGTGTATGCTTTCGTTTGAATCATCATCGGAATCTGAGTTTATATCTGGAATATTAGGTCTTGCAGAGTTTATCACTCTTTCTTTGTTTCTACCCACAGGAGTAGAGTTTTTGTGCAAAGTCGTGGTATGTTTGGCTTCTGATTTGGATTCTAGTTGGGGTTCTGTTGCAATGTAATTATATTTATTGGCTGGGCTTGTGGGCGTAGAGTCAGGGGGCGTCTTTAACATTGACATTACTCTTTTGGCGACTTCGGCATCCAGCGATTTTCTCTTATCTTTACTACTTGTATCACTTGACTTAACTAAGGACATAGCCTTACTTTTGACATTAGATATCACTGAACTCAAGCTAAATGCTTTAGATAACTTATTGGGAGAAATATATTCCTCTGGGGGTATGGTCATCTTCTTTGGTACAGTAGAATCTAAATATGCTAAAATAGAATGCCTCGCTTTTTCATGAGATGGATGTTTCTAAAAAAACAAAACAAAAAATTAGTTAATGGCATTTAGATTCATATCAAACTAAAAACTTACTTATCAATGCTTGTTAAAATTACCTTTGCTTTTAATTCAAGTTGTTGTTGTAATAGAGTCTTATGTTTTTGATAATCAAACTTCGAAATTTTGCTTTTTAGAGGATCAACTCCAGCTGATATAAGTCTATTATTAACTTCCTCTGTTATCTTGGCTCTTAAAATTTTAATAGGGCTGAAAATATAATCATATATTATGTAAATCTAATATAAAATGATATAATAATAGCAACTAAATATAAACTTCGAGCCTGTGTCACATGTAGACCAATTTTATTAGGGGTGAAAGTCATCCGCTCGCCCGCAAGTCCAGTGATGATGACGTGGCTACTCCAAGCCATCATCAGTATGTCAGTTAGGAAAAAAAAGACCAATTTTTTTATGGCCATCAGAAATAGTATACTGTGACAAGCCATAAATGATTTTATTTGATTTACTTGCCTTCCCGGTGTAAGAATTGGTCCATTTTTTGTGATAGAATTTGATTTAGATTTGGTTTTCTTCCCTTTACTTTTATTACCATTCTTGTTATTAATCTGCGGTTCATGATTTACATGTGTATTTGATTGTACATGATTAACTTCCCTTCCCAATTTATTTATTTCAGAGTTCTTGTGATTATGTGATTTAGCAATCTTATTAATTTTTGAGATCGGCATCGGTGTGGGGGACCTAATACTTTCCTCACTAGAATTTATTGAACTGCTACTTATAGATCCCATATTCAGTAAAGCCTGGGCCTTTTGGTGAAGCTTTTCTAGAGTCTGTCTATCTGCCATAGGAACCGGCTTAGGACCTTTTTTTTTAACTGGCAGTTTTTGTACCTCATCGTTATTTTTTTGAACAACATTCTGAAAAGGAAGTCATAAGAAAGTAAGCTTTTAAAGTTTACATATTTATATAGACAAGGTAAGGTAAACAACAAGACTTACAGTCTTTGTTTGTGTATAATTTGATTCCATCTTTTCTGGAACACTTCGCTTAGTGTTTAAGCTTTTTTGCAGAATATCCTCCAACTGCGCCACTCTTTTTCGCTCAGCTTCCGCTTGAGAACGAGATTCTTGAGCTTCTCTTGCCACTTCGTTCAATTTCAAAAGTAACGATTCATATTGCTTTGCGTGAGTCTCCGCTCGACTCGACCAAAGCGATATCTGAGTTTCGTTTTCTTTACGCCTTTCAGCATCTTCTTTTTCTATTCTTAATCTCTGTAAAAAAAAATTATAGTGTTTTGTTGTTCTGTTTAGTATAAAGGGTCATACCAATGATATCACGATACTTACTGAATCTTTTAATTCTTGTTTCAAAGTCATTATTTCGGCACCTTGTTTGCTTATAGTTGTATTTAACTGATCGATTATACTAGCTTCTGGATTGGGAGTTGCTGGGGCGGTTTCCTTTTCTTTAAATGTTTTAATACTATCCATTATTTGTGTTCGTAATAAGTTGATTTCTTTGTGATATTTTTCTTGTTCTTCCTTTTTCCATTCTTCAATTTTATCTAGTAAATAATCATCATTATTTGTAGCGACTTCTGCATCTTTCACATGTTTTATAACTGGTTTACTCGTTTCTGTTGTATTTTCTGGTTTGTTTTGGTTTGCCACACTTGTATTGACTTGTTCAGTCGTGTTTTTGATAACTGTTTCCATTTCCTTTAATTTTAGTTTAAGTTCAAAAATTTCGTCTCTTAATTTCGTATTTTCCGTATTACTAACTTTGTTTTGAACGCTTTCTTCGCTATCTCTTTGCGGAATTTCTAAGACATTTGGATGTCGCCTGGACATATGACTTTTAAGATAAAGTTGGTTCATGAATACCTTATCGCAATAGCTGCATTTGTTATACTGAATCGCATCTCCCGTCGAAGAGAATATTTCATTCTTCTGAGAAAGTGTTTTTAAAATCATACTCGCGATGTTATCATTTCCATATGGCAGTGGAGTGTGTCTGTACGTGTGTTTTGATTTTCTTTTTAGTTTCCTAATTTCCTCCTCTCGTTCACGTAGCTCTTTTTTGGTGCTATCTAGTTCCTGTAACGACAAATAGGTATATAAAATATAAAGTTAAATAAAATAACAGACTAAGAAATAATGTAGGTATGTTATAATATAGTAAGGAAGTAGTAACCTGTGCTACCGATGTTATTTCTTCCCGCAAGACATGAACACTTCTGTCTAGGTAGTGCCGGCAGAACTGTTGGTATTCCACAGCCAACTGTGCTAACCTGAACATCTTCATTACTCCTTCGTCGAGGATCCGAACGTCAAACTCCGACTCCAATACGCAGTCTAATATCTAAAATAAACACGGTTTCTCCCGATATAAGTTACCTACTTGTGATTTCTTATTTAACTAATTAAAAAACTATGTGACAATGTTACTTTAACGGTATACATATCTGACATAATTGTCGTACTTACATCATTAACATGTTGCTCGATTACAGCAAATTTCCTTTCACGTATCAAATTTTCCACGTCGATTAATCCTGCGCAAGTGTATCAAAGGCTTTTTTATTAAATAAAAAAAAGAATGGCTCGTTTTATAGCATAATACCTATAAAACTGTCCATAAACACAAATATGGGTATAAAGAGTTAATTCACACTAAGAAGGAACGAAGAGGTTTCCAATTCGTTTCAGACGAATTTGTTGCTTTTTTAATTATGTATTGCTCAGTATGTAATAATTTATATACTCACTGATTTTATGCCAATCTATACGAATACGGGGGCGATGAGTGTTGAACGTGAAGCCCGCTTCATCCGCAATCCTTGGAAAGTTGTGGTGCATTTCGTATGACGTTTTGCACGCCATGGTGTCCCCTTATACGTGAAAACAATTAAGTCTTAATTTATCCTACACATGAACTTTATCTATAATAAAATTATAAACTTATTTTATCTTTCTAACGGAAGAACCAGGAACTAAATCTATGTTTTGACGTTGATAATGTTTACACTAAGTGTGTTGCTTAGCAACGAAATCAGTGAAGCGTGTCGCTTTCGCTCTATATAATACAACTAGCGGCCGCCCGCGACTTTGTCCGCGTATCAATGGGTTTTAGTAGCAAGGATGTATTAAAATAGCTGACATGCCTTGTAAAATTTGTTATTTATTAGTGAAAGTTCCGTCAACGTTCTCCCATGGTACGTAGACGACATAATCTTAAAACCTAAATTCATTGTCTTTTGTAGGTATACTTGCCAATATTATTTCTTGTTCGGCAAATATTTGAAATTTTTAATGGTATAAAATATCCATCATTCTACTTTAACGACATGAATTAAAAGTTTAATGAAAGCCTACAATTTTCACAGTTACTTTGAAATCTAGATCGTTAACTTCGGAACATGTACTTGCTGTATTTGACTAGGCTGAGGTTTGGTATGATGGTCATAACATGATCCGACATGGTTGTGAATGATGAATGACAGACCGAATGAACTAAATATTATATTTAAAACATTTGGTCTTAAACTTATACCATGAATTTGGCATTCTTATTATCATATTGGTCCAAGATCCCAGAGCTGCCAGACATCACTTATTTTCTAATGGACAAAATATATACGATTGAGTAGTGGTGGGGTGTACTATCATCATATGACTAGTTGCTACCTTGACCAGACGGCCATTTTTCAGATATCAACCAATCAAGGTACATAGAAACACTGCTCACCTCACTTAAATTCTGATGGCTGATTTTAACATATATTTCACACAATATCATTAAAAATCAGGATTCATTACTCCCAGACACATGCGGTCGGCGGTTTTACCACATGCGGTCGGCGGTTTTACCTTACAGACGCTTTAAAGCTATGAAAAAAATTATTAAGTTTACTTATTTTCTGATGCTTGATTTTTATATATGTTATTCAAACAACTGAAAAGTGCTCATCTGACCGCAATAATTATAGAATTGTACCTTACAAACTATTTTATTAGAAAAACTTAACTAAATTCAATAAAAAAAAAAATCTAAAACAGTTGGGTCTGGTGAATGTTTGGCCCCTTGGATCGGTCTGTCCGTTTGCAAAACGTTTTAAAATAGTTGTTAAAATAGTAGTTGTGAAAAAAGCGTCGATGGCCGAGTGGTTAAGGTCGTTGCTTGCCATGCGAGAGGTCGCCAGTTCAAACCCCGCCAGTTCATCAACCATACGATAAGAAAGAAAGAAGGAGCCCCTGTAAGGTAAAACCGCCGACCGCATGTGTCTGGGAGTAATGAAACCTGATTTTTAATGATATTGTGTGAAATATATGTTAAAATCAGCCATCAGAATTTAAGTGAGGTGAGCAGTGTTTCTATGTACCTTGATTGGTTGATATCTGAAAAATGGCCGTCTGGTCAAGGTAGCAACTAGTCATATGATGATAGTACACCCCACCACTACTCAATCGTATATATTTTGTCCATTAGAAAATAAGTGATGTCTGGCAGCTCTGGGATCTTCCTCTATATTATGGGATCAGGATTCACTGACTGTGACGGACTTGAATCTGGATTAATGATCATTGATCATTGTTTGTCCAGTATATCAACCTTGATGCAATTAAATTATTAATTGGTGAGGTAACTACGGGGGTGTAATTAAAAAGAAAATTGTGGTAATGACCACTTTGCTTGTCATTTAACTTTATTGGTCCAAGATACAGAGCTTGTTTCATCGAAAAGATCTATCGCAGTACCTAAAACTAGAGGAGCAGTCTCATGGAAGGGGCGGCCTAGCGACACACAGTTGAGTTATCATTTTTTTGTATTTTTTACTTATGCCGTCGGCCATTTCAGCAAATGTAAGGTATAAGAAAAGTGTGCAACGTTCAACTCACGCCCAAAACGTGCACTCAAAATACGCAGGTTTGGAATAATTATAAAAAAGTTTTGTGACCGCCTGAGTATTTTGCTCAGCACACGCTCTGTGCTCAAGTTTATAACTTTGTACAAATGTAAAATGTTTACGTATAAAAATAAATAATATCGCTTTGGCAGAGTTCGTGTCCGATTTGCGGTGGCCGGGTCTAGCGGGGGCGGAGGCCGGGGTCTACGCCGCGGGCTTCTCCTCGGAGGTGGCGGTGGCGCCGGAGGCCACGGAGCCCGTCTCCTCGGGCGACGCCTGGCACGACAGCGACGGGAATTTCTTGTACAGTTCCGCGCGGTATTTCGGGTGGCTGTAGGAAAGGAATCATTATTTTACTTTATGTCATGTTGCACAACTATCATTTCCTGAATTTAAGATAAAACAAATGGTGTTCAAATAACTTTTGGGACAAAGTAACTATTACAATATTAAGTGATTAGGATAAATTACTAGAATGATACAACCCTACAACAATCATTAATTCTGTTTTAAGTGCAACGTTTCCAGAATTGAAGAAAAAAAGAATGCTCAGGCAACTTTTAGCATAACGTAATATTAATTATGACATTATTAAGTGATTAGGGTAAATTACTAGAATGATGCAACCCGACAACAATTGGACGCATACCTGATGCCATACACAATAGGATTGTATACAGCGTTGGCCTTAGCGAAGAGCGAACCCCAGATGGTGGCCAGAGGACTGATCGGGGCACTCTCGAACACTCCCGTGTAGTTGATCACCAGATAAGGAGTCCAGGCCATGAACCAGAGAGAGATGGTCATAAGCGCCACCTAAAATATTAAGATGTTTTAGTGTTGTTGACCTAAGATAAACGTTAAAAGTTTTTTTTTTTCAATTTTACTTTTCTAGTACATATTTACCTTGGCCAGTTTGCATTCCGCGCTGGTGTTAGCCGCTTCAGAAGACCTCAGGGAAGCTACGTTCATTTTCTTAGCTTGCTCTCGCATGGCTTTCTCGTGGGCAGCGACAGCCTACAATCAAAGTGTGATTAGAACTATCTTATGGAAGTGAATAGCTACTGAATTATAGATATGTAAATCTGACAAGAAGAGTTGTTCGTGATGTTTACCTGAACAATGAAGAAGTAGGAATAGATAATGAGCAAGAGAGGCATGAAGTAGCAGAAGACTGAGTAGATCAGGATGTAGCTTCGGCTTAACCAGTCCTTGCTCAAGTAGTCTGTTCCACAAGCAGTCATATTGCCCTCTGGCACGTATCTGTATAATTAGGAAAATTGTAATGTTAGAGAAAAGACAAAAGCTTCATGATTTATGAGCTAGAAGGTGCTTGAATAAAGTAACCCGGAACAAGCTATCCGCATTAGAAGACATCCATCGAAATTAATCAGAATGACAGAGGAAAATTTTTGATGGCTAATAAAATCGTGCTTTTAGCGGTTTTTTTTTTCATTAGAAAGAAAATGCTTAGGGCTGCTTATTAAAATATTCCCCACATAATATGTATAGTCATATATCTCCCTCTATTATTCTTGTTCTTATATGGATGAAATAGGCCTACAGACGGTAACTCTCAGTCTTAGGTAACCATACCTATTCCAGCCAAAGAACGGAGCAAGGGTCCATGCAAGGGAGAACAGCCAGATGCCGAGAATGCGCAACAGAGCCCCGTTGTTGGTCATGGGCTTGGCGGCAATGCCCTTCACGATGACATTGTAGCGGTCGAACGCGATCATCGTCATGGTCCAGATGGAAGCGCAGCCGAAGAGTGAGCCCGCACAAGCGTACAGTTCGCATGCCAACGCGCCTGAAATATTCGCCGAAGCATAGTTTACTTATTTATTGGTGTTAGCTTTTACTTCGCGGCTTTCGCCAGTTCTAACAGATTATTCAAAATATTAAACAAGGTTCGAGCTTTCGTCAGGTAATTTTTAGCATAGAGTTTCTTCTCAAGAATAAATGTTTTCTCGTAGATAGTTAATTGGTATTGATCAATATTTTGCACAATGTATATAGTTGGAATTCGTAACGTTTATATACGAGTTTTACGTCATTCATTAATTTATGAACTTTAAGATATACTGTCTCTTGGTACAGATATGTTATAAACATAAAAAAAACAAGTTCCCAATTTATTATGAAGAGTCGATGACTTACCCCATACCCAAGTTTCGTTATAACAATTCACAACCATAGCCGGAGACATAGCGCACATCATCAGGAAATCCGAGAAAGCGAGATTGACAACCAGGAGATTGGAGGGTGTTTTAAGACTCTGCAAATAAGATGAGAATATTAACAATAATTATTTTAAAGATCAGACCCAGTACTTTGAATACGTTTGAAATAATTGCATGACATTATTTACCTTAGTGCTTGTGAAAATGTAGATGACCATGCCGTTGCCAGTGATTGAGATGAAGCCGAGAACGCCGATAGTGAAACCCAAAAGACCGTGCCACAGTGGATTCATGGGTGGAAACTGATACCTAAATACAAACAAAGGAAAATCATTTTCTGGTGTGTTATTGTTCAAATGTTAATTTGATCGTCAAAATCTTCTGAAGTTAGCCAAATATTTGTTTTCATCTTCAAAGCTTCATAATTAAGTCCACAACCCTTTTTGATTTTGCTAGCCTTAATCAAGAGTACCTACAATTTGCATATCTTTTGCAAAGTTACGTATCTAAATATAACGTACCAATGTGGATCGACCATATGCAGCAATTCGGGTGGCACTTTGTCGACGACGGTCTGGTTGGACGCGCCGTAGGCCGCGACCTGGCCGCCCCACGCCTGCAGGGCGGCGACGCCTGGTCCCGGGTCCAAGCTGGCAATCGTCATTGTGACGCCTGTTTTGATTCACTAAACCTGTAAGAACAATTTGAATTTAAAAAAATAGAATCAGGCCAAGTTTAGGTAATTGCATTATCTAACTACCCGCAAATTCAACTGTTGTTGTAAAACTTGTGGATATACTCGTACATCCAAAAATAGTGTTTTGGTTGTTATGAAGACCGGGAAACTTCGAACTTCTATTTCAACTTCCAATTTTCGATAGAAATTCTCATTGGACCGTTTTTAAAGTTATTTCGAGTCAATAAATAATAAAGTCGAATAATTGAACCAATTACTCGACTTTCTACGAGGTTTTTTTATTTGTAAATGGATTATTATTATTCATATTTCTAGATTAAAATATTAGATAAAAAGATAAAATGTCCAAATAGTCCTAACACTGAAAAATATCTACTATAGGTAGGTTTAGTTACCCTCGCTTCGCTTCGGGTATATCCACTAGACATAAGGTTGATCTAGATAGACCTAGATCGATTTCTCGTCCCCGAGAACCCCACATAAAAAAATTCAGAGAAATCGTTAGGGCCGTCGTTTCCAAAATCACAATACATAAAATGATTCGTGAATCTAAACCATCCAGGGCGCCACTCAAATACATACAGAAAAAAATCATTTAAATTGGTCAAGCCGTTTAGGAGGAGTTCAATAACATACACATGTACAGCAGAAAATATATAAAGACTAGCTTTCCGCCCGCGACTTCGTCCGCGTAGAGACGTTTAACGGGTAAAACATTACTTCCTTATAGCACAGTCGGTTAAAAAGTAGCCTATAACCTTTTCTAGGCTCTGGACTATATCTGTACCAAATTTCATTTAAATCGGTCCAGTACTCTATGCGTGAAAGCGTAACAGACAGACAGACAGAGTTACTTTCGGATTTATAATATTAGTAAGGATTAATAGAGATTAATAGGTAGGTATTGTTTTGCTTAAAAATCTAAAACTTACTTAAAGTTCCAGGAAAGGGGTGGACACCCCGAGATGGTTATCGCCAAAAATACTGAAGAAAATCGCTGCACGAACTACTCCAGTCTTTGCTCTATAACCGATCTGGTGTCTTGCGGGGTTGCCAAGGCTGCGGAGGCTACTCGTCTTATTCCGCTCTGCGAACGTCTTTTATACACTTCTGAGGATTAGCTATGACGTCGCGGTGCAGGTCGATATTTATAATGAGATATATCTAAGAAGGTGAATACATTACCTAGTTCACTTATGCCTTGCACTGGGTTGGATTCGCTCGAGCATATGATTTCTTATGAAACATTTGGTGGAATAAGAGATAAGGTGTTAGCTAGTTTTTGAGTATAGAAGAAGCCAACTATAATTACCTATAGGAACCGTAGAATGTAGAGGCTTCGTATCTTTTACTTATATTGTTCTGGAGTTAAATCACACTAAGAAGTAGGTACCCATGGTCACGGTAAACAATATTACTATAACACGGTAATGCTTAGACAAAATAGGGTTTATAAACCACCCCTTAAATTTTTTTTTATGATATTTTCCATAGTTATCCGTTATTGGTAACTCTCCTTTCATGATCTGCAATCTTACTGGGTTATGTGTTAGCAAAGGAACTGGGACTGCATCTGTATTGACGATGTAGAACGTAAAGATTGTACCTAACTCCTAAAGGTACCTACATGGCAAAATTCTAAAGCTGTTTTTCTAGCAAAATACGCTGCTTAAGATGCATAGAGAGTCATTGCATACATACTATGTATGTATTACATAGCCAATTAGTTCAGTCGCTGATAGTCTACTTGGCAAATGAATGCCTCATGTGAATTCTACCCAATTCGATTATTTATTCTACCCTTCTAAATGTTTCAATCAAATACGGTCCTGTTCCCTACTGCAAGTCTTGCGTAGCTAGTTAATATTGTTATGCAGTTACTAAGAAGTAAAAGGGAATATCACTAACAAGATTATATGCTAAGAGTTCAGTAGCTAAGTAGGCCTGCTAGAACTTGCTCTAGTACTACTGGACGTAGTTAAGCAGAAAGGACTCAATCCATAACATAGTAGTAACTTTTGGGTAAAAGTGAGTTTGGCTGATGTTTTTACTAAAGTATTGTTTTTTCTTTTAACTTTTAAAGTATACCTACTGTATATTTCATTTGTCCATTAATTAAAGAAACATAATTTATATATATTTCGAGGTATTCAGTGAAATGGGGGTTGAGTCCTTACTATTAAATTTCAGTTTGAAAGGGCAGGTTTTATTTTATTTCTCAGAATGGACCCAAGTTACCCTTTCCATCTTTGCTCACTCTTGTAGGCGAACGTTTTATCATAGCTTTACACTAGACTGCTTGCGATAGGTAGGTACTACTAACGATTTGCCAAGACAGTGTGACTAAAAATTCATTTAAGTTATTATCGCTACCTCCTACACAAGATGCTGCTCGTTTTCTGTTTCCGATGATATCACCAGGTTCAGTCGTGGCTCGGAATATATCAAAATCCTGAAGATTGGTGCTGAAAAAAACATGGAAACATTTGGATGCCAATACAAACGTCCAAGCCTACAGCACCCCCCGATATCATGAAATTAATTTTCTGCAGATGTCTTAGTTAGATGAAACTATGAAAGCATGTATGACTGTATAAATGCAGGCCTGAAATAATCTACAGTAGGTATGCCTGCATGTTTCTCACTTTTTCGCTTATAACTTCCTTGATTTTTATCATAGGCCAAATAGTTATACACACATATTTCTAGGCAAATAATTCATAATACATTTTATTTATCAAGGCTTTTTGTTTTGTAATGCTCTTGCCTACTATAATAAGTGGTAAAAATAACAATAAAAACTGTCACTGTCATCGGCCGGCTCGTGTTGCATCGGTGTTTGTTTTGTTTACACATAATTTTGTAATAAAAACGTTGATTGAACCCTATTTACATTGGATTTAAGTTAACTATTCAAGTAAAAATATGGATCAAATTGACGATATAGAATTAAGCGAGGAGGAAGAAGAAATAACAGCCGACACTGTATTAAAAACTCTTCAAAGTGCTTGGCAAAATGAACGTTTGGCGCCTGAAATTTTACCGCATCACAACGATATGGTAGAGTGTATGCTTGGCCAGATTCAGCATATGGAGAGAAACATAAACAAACTTCCCAAAACCGATCTTCGTGCATCTATTCATAAGATGGAACTTAGCAGAATAAAGTTCATAATCTGCAATTATTTAAGGACCAGACTTAACAAAATAGAAAAATATTGTATTCAAATCATTAATGAAGAGAGGCAAAGAATGGAGAATGGTTCGAATTATTTAACACCTTCAGAATTTAAGTATGCCCAAGAATACTTGCTCAATATGGAGGGGCATCTGAAGAAAGTAGTTTTAGATAAAATGCCTGGTAACATGCAGACCATGGAATTGAATAAGATGGCTATTTATCCTAACTTACAAAGTCATGTATTTTTGAAAGCTAATGAAACTGTGACTGGTGTAGTATTAGAAGATATTGTAGGGGACCAAGATGAGGAAATAGATTTAGAAGGTAAATGATGTTATATAGCAATTCAAAGATCAGTTATAATCTTTTTCACCTAAGATGATCCCTGTGACACTTCATTGTGTTCTGAATCACGCATTTTACGTTTGACAAACGAAAATAATTTTATTGCACACTTTTTTCATTTTATTAAATACTAGCGACCCGCCCTCGCTTCGCTTCGGGTATATCTGTATCTCTATATAATATATTTCAACCCCGTAAGGGATTTTACATACAGAAGTTGTTTCCCAATTACTCCCGTTCCCATGGGTATTTTGTAATATCGCGTTGGAAGTAAGCTTTGCGTTCATTAGAGTACCTGCAAGCCAAATCTCAATCATCTATCTTACGCGGTTTAGATTTTTTCATACAAAAGTTTTTTCCCTATTACTCCCGTTCCCGTGGGAATTTTACAATATCCAGTTGCAACTAAGCTTTTAATTTATTAAGGTATCTGCATGCCAAATTTCAAGCGTCTAACTTATGCGGTTAGTATTTTTCATACAAAAGGAATTTCCCGTTAATTCCCGTTCCCGTGGGAATTTCGGGAAATCGTTTTTTAACGGATGCCTACGTCATAACATCTACCTGCATGCTAAATTTCATCTCCATCCGTCCAGTGGCTGTGACGACTTCGTCCGCGAAGAGATGTTTAACGGGTAAAACATTACTTCTTTATAGCGCAGTCGGTTAAAAAGTAGCCTATAACCGTTTCTAGGCTCTGGACTATATCTGTACCAAATTTCGTTTAAATCGGTTCAGTACTCTATGTGTGAAAGCGTAACAGACAGACAGACAGACAGACAGACAGACAGACAGACAGACAGAGTTACTTTCGCATTTATAATATTAGTAAGGATTTTTATACTTTTAAATGACAAACAGTATCGTTTAGTTAAATTTAATTTAATAGACAATTTAAAAAAATACCTCTGCAGGTCGTATATGTAGAATGGAATGTAGTAACTCTGACTAATTTTAATACATTAAGTAACTGGTAATTATAACTCTTTCCTCACAGGACAGGCTCAGCCTAGTGTGGGTATAAAATATTGTTGTAACAATTCATAATGTTTTTGGTAATCAATAAAATAAATAACACAAGTGTTGATGGCTGATGGATAGTTAAGGAAATTGCATGCCATACAAGAGGTTGCCAGTTCAAACCACATCAAACACTGCTGTGTTTTCAAATTTGAAATGCATGTAAGATTATTTGACACTTTAACAGTGATGGAAAACATTGTGAGGAAACCTGCACACACATCTACAAAATTCTAGGTTGTATAGTTGACCAACCCGCACATGGCCATTGTGGTTTTTTAAGGCCTTATCACCCTAGTTTAGGGTATGCCCGTGCCCCAGCAGTGGAGACATATGGGCTGATGATGATGGTGAATTAATTATATTTGATTTGTATAACTTTAGATAACTTGTGAGACTAATGTGGAAATTAGTATCCTTATAGGTAATTTAAGTATAATCTATGTTTTTTGTTTCAGAGGGCTCTCAGCACATTCTTCAATACAAACCTGTAGCGGATTTAGTAAAGAGTGGAAAAGTTCAGTTAGTATAAAAGTCATGTTAGTAAATGTTAAAAATTGTTTTCAATACCTCTTTTTTTATTTTAATAATTTTACCACTCCAATATTATTTTAACCTAAAGCAAGCTTATTGTGAGTTGAATTCATGTTTTTTCCTAACTGACATAATATGATGATGGGTTGTAGTAGACTTATCATCATCACCGGACTTGCAGGGGAGCAGATGGCTCTCACTCTTTATTAATATTAAATGGTCAAAAATATGATTTCATTTTTTAGGAAACTCTTCAAAATATATTTTTTCTGTTTCAAATAGTTTTAAAATTGGTCTATGTAGCTAACACTCAGGAGAAACAGGTCCTGGCCTCAGACAGAAAACAGCAGACTAAGGTAATTGGATTCCATTTTTATCCTTTATGTATGGAATCCTAATAAACCTATAAAACATTCTGCACTGTCAGCATGGATGCAAAGTGAATATCAATAACATTTATGTTGCTTTATCAAGCTACATACAAAACTAAAAAGTGTTAGGGTATTCTTGAAGACAAGGGAATTTAATCAAATCAATGAGTCATAACACCTCATTCAATTTATATTTTTCATTTAACAATGAACATACAATACATTCACAAATCATTTTATTTAAAATTCACTGCAATATTGGGCATTATCATAATTAATTAGGTAAATCTCAGTTATTGAAAATAAATCTTACAACTAGATACAATATATGATTTTTAAACAGTAATTAATTACTTATTGTGACACATAAGTACTTGGTCTTTTGTGAGAATGGCCATGGATCAATATGTAAACATCTCAATTATACAAAAGTATATAAAAGCTCAAATAAGTAGTAAGGCCATACAGCATTGGAGCCAGCACCAAAACTTAAATAAGTACTAATCACGAAGTAAATAACCTTTCATAAAATATGAATTTGCTTATGTTTAATTTATCACATTTTGTTTAAAGTACACCTATAAAATGTTAATTTAAACTATTAAAACTGTATCTCAAATAAACAGGTTACAAACATCATGTCTATTTAACAGGCACTTGTATAAATTGTAATTAAAAATTTCAAAATGTAGCTTCACCACCATTACAGAACAAAATAAGAAATTTAAATCTTATAAATTGATGATTTTAACCAAAATATTCGAAATGAGATAAAATAGTGGATATCCGATAAATAATACTACTACTCACAATGAGTTAACCTATTATTAAGTATTAAGGTAACAGAAACACCAAACTTGGTGACAATTGAATTCTAAGGACCCACCTAAATCAATTCTGCCTCAAGTAGGCAAAGCAAAGTATGATTAGGTACCAACATAAACGAAATACGATTTTTCTTAAAATAATAACTCTTATCTATAGCAATGTTTGCCATGTTGCGATTGGTCAAATTCATTAAAATATTAATCACAATGCACTGGGTTCAAATACGTATACAAGTTTAATTAAAGCAGGCTGCATTCAAGTAGTGATAATAATATTATTTTTTTACTAATGTCCTAAATATGGCCCTGTATTTGATTAAGGAGATAGTATACTTATAATAAAAACTTCGAGAGTAATTAATTATTTACTGTAAAAACAGTTTTTTAAGTAACAGCAATATATAAGTAAGTACTCATAATTTCACAGTGCAAATAATGACCAAAGAAATTCTTTGGTCTTCAAAGTAGGTTCTATTAACCTATCGAGAATTTAAAATCATAACTTTTTTATTAAGTACTTAGATAATAACATGTACTTATTATGTAATACATAGGTACTCAAGGAAATATTTAAACAAATTTACACAGTGGAACTAAAACGCGCAGATGTTGTGTTTTGCTAGGTAGGTAGGTATTTCCATAAAAATGACATCAAAGAATTTGCTACTTATATATAAATATAGACATGATCTGGAGCATGCGCTGCAACAATTGCCATCCAAATGTGTCAGCAGAAAGGTTTGCGCGATATTTTTGGCGTTTTCCAGTAGTATTCTACACACATTGTTGTTGGATAACTTTGCAGCGCATATAACCATATTCCCAGCACATTTACTGGTGTTGCCTAAGAAGATTGATCGTTTTACGCGGCTTGTTGCGCGTTGTCGCCGTCGATGTACTTGATATGGTTAGCGTGCGCGCGCGCGGCGAGGTCGCGCAGGCTGGCCTGGGCGGCCGGGCTGAGCTGCTCCACCATGCCGCTGAAGTGACCCTGAGGGCTCTGCAGGAGCTCGTGGGGGTGACCGCACTCGACGATACGACCGGCTTCCATCACCTATAAGCAAGTTTTCACGTGAACATAATGTATTTTATGCTCCCTTCCCACGTGGACATATCTCCACGCCAATTTTTACAGTGTTACGCTGTAAAAATGCGTGGAGCGATTGAATCTCACACCGAACAAAGCAGAACGGGAATGTATTATAAAATATTATTTGGTACTGGTCCAGTATAGTTGTTATCTAATCCTAAAAGTTTCACATTTTCGGGTGGGTGATATGATATCTTTATCTGAACCCGAATGGCATCTATATTTGAAGCATGTAACAATATTTTATTTTATCGTCCTGTCAGATAAACAAAATGCTCACCACGACTCTGTCGGAATCGGCAATAGTGTGCAGACGATGCGCGACGGTGACCACTGTGCAGTCGGCGAAGTAGTTGCGAATAGATTTCTGAATCAACGTGTCAGTGCTGAAAAGAAAATAAGGAAGTTGAATAAAAACGTAATCGTGCAATCTACTATACGTAGTACAAAACAATGCACTAGATATAGGCAAGGAAATATGTTATAAAATCTATCAACAGCGCCATAATAGTACTTAGCAGGTGCTCAAGGACCTGAGTATCTGTTATAACATGTAGATTGCTATCATTTTAGTGTACCATTTGTAGATTTCCACAAGCAAAATATCATGTGTCTGCTTATTAGTAGGAAGACGTAAAATATGTTATCAATGTTACTACTGACCTCTGAAGGTTATAGACGATAAGAATATTTATAAAGTTCATCGAATTCATTCAGTACCATCAGCTCGTTATCGTACCGTGGCACTAAGTACACAACAAAGGTCTCCTCTGGAAAACCTTCGTAGATGTCGTATAATAAATATAACTTCCTTAAGCTGTCTGTCTGGCACTACTAGACGTACCTAAATAGATAGCCCAAACAAAAGAAAACCTGCTCTAAAAAGGAGGACACACGCTGACAAAAAAGTATCTATACTATACTATAATATATAATATAATATAATAATATTATAAAGAGGAAAGATTTGTATTTTTGTATGTTTGTAATGAATAAACTCAAAAACTACTGGACCGATTGCAATAATTTTTTCACCATTAGAAAGCTGCATTATTCAGAAGTAACATAGGCTATATTATATTTTTAAAAAATTAGGGATCCTTACTAAAACTCCAATAATGTAACCCAAGGTGTAAAAAATAGACTTGAAAAATTCCTTACGTCGCCTGCGCTGCGAAAACTATTGAAGATAGAACAAAACCATTTTCTAAGACTTTGCAGAACCTCATCATTATCTACAAAAAAGTCGCGACAGCATATGTTCTAAATATTATAGTTATGTCACAGCAAGCGGTTTTTTATTCTAAAAATTTAATTTATATGCCGCCGCTTGAAAGGGCTCTTTATTTATCCTTGGTATTAATCCTTATCAAAATAAATTACTTTTATATTCAAGACGGCTTCAATACCTTTTTATTACTTTTTGAATTATTCAATTCGGACATTTAATTCGGAAGATATCACGAGTTTAAAAATGCAAGTATTAGAAAAAAGTCGCCTGGTTGCCGCCACCGCGCTCAGCTAGCCAGCATGCGATGTAGGCTCCATGTAAGCGGCACTGGGGTACGGGGGAGTCAATTTAATATGTAATATAATAATATTATAAAGAGGAAAGGTTTGATTTTTTGTTTGTTTGTTTGTTTCGAATAGGCTCCGAAACAACTGTACCGATTTGAAAAAATCTTTCACTGTTGGAAAGCTACACTATCCCTGAGTGTCATAGGCTTTTTTTAGATAAAAAAAATAGATTTCTCTTACGGGGTTAAAATATATTACA
Source organism: Maruca vitrata (assembly GCA_039566165.1). Taxonomy (NCBI): domain Eukaryota; kingdom Metazoa; phylum Arthropoda; class Insecta; order Lepidoptera; family Crambidae; genus Maruca; species Maruca vitrata. The sequence goes on along the minus strand of CM076912.1, from coordinate 8,898,535 downwards.
TAGAGATAGAGATATCCCCGAAGCGAAGCGAGGGCGGGTCGCTATATCTAATAAACCTGTTCCAAGAAATAGCGTCAAAATCAGATGCGTATGCTTTGTCATTCATTAAGCAAACATAGGTGAAGTCACCTACAAATTATCTTACTAGTTATCTCCAATTCGCAACACATAACGACGGATTTGTAGTTGTACCTACACACACAGAACAGGACGGGTTGTGTATTCGACCGACCCGCACTTGGCCAGAGTGGGTGACTAAGGCCTGACCGCCCTAGTTTAGGATAGAACCGTGCCCCAGCAGTGGGGACGTACCTACATAGGTATATGGGCTGATGATGAACCACAGATTTTTTTTTTCATAAATGGTATCTATCAGTGTGGTCACTCCGACTTCGGACGGGTAGTTGGACTCTTGTTCTAAATTGTAAAACTTTTTAGAATTAAAGTAATTTTTAAAAATGCTAATGCTATGCTATGCTGCTATGCTATGCTATGCTGCTATGCTATTCTATGCTGCTATGCTATGCTCAAGGTTAAAGGTACTTTGAACAGTTTATGTCTTAAAAACGCGATTGTAGAAAAATAAATTTTGATAAGTCAATCAAAATTGTATGAATCCTACCAACTAACTCGTAATTAAACCCGTAACTAAGTATAACGGCAAAATTATGAAATGCCAACAAAGGCATTGTATTCAACTTCAGTCCGACATCTGGGGCGTGCTTTTACATTCTCTTCAGTTAGTCACCGAACGTGCATACGTACTTGGGGTCAACGTTCGCGGTGGCCTCGTCGAGCACCAAGAGCTTGTTCCTGGCGAGCGCGGCGCGCGCGAGGCACAGCAGCTGCCGCTGGCCCGCGCTGAAGTTCGTCCCGCCGGACGTCACGGGCGCTTGCAGCGATTGCACGCTCTTCTTTAACTCCACCTACACGTGACACATTGGGTATTGTAGAAACGGAAATAAACGACGATCGTCTGAGGGCCTACCATGAGTTGGCTATCGAAAACTTACTTACGTTAAAAACCTGTTTTTTTTTCATACGGCCGATTTTAGTTCTTCGCGTAACCACCAGCGGCGCTGTACAAGTTTTTCATAGATATATTTACGTAGGCGATATCGAGTGCGTAAGTTTTAAACTCATGGTAGCCCCACTGGTAGAAAAAACTAAAACATAATTGTAAGGTGCCCCACCAATTAGTAAACTGCCCATGACATTTAAAAAGTGTGCGCTTCAACACAAATGAACTCATATCCCTCGTATTAGACGGCAAACCGTCCTAACATAAACTTTTTGATGTACGGGCATCTGCAAATTTTCTGACTCCGGGCTGAGTTATTAACATAAATTATTGAACCCGATACTTTATGGTCCTTACGTGGCGTTTTCCACAAATGAGGCAGTTAGCCTTTAAACTACGTAGGTAGACATTGAATAGTGCGTCATACATCACCCTGAGGGACAAAAGAAAATAGAAGAAACTCTGGTACCTACCTAACGTCCTTAGATCACGGAATCATTATAATAGAAAGTAAAATCAGATAAAAATATGTAATTGAAAAATTACTTGTTCCAGAGCTTTCCATATGTCAGCGTCTGTGTACTTCTCGAACGGGTCCAAGTTGTAGCGCAGGCTGGCGGAGAACAGCACCGGCTCTTGGGGTATGATTGAGATCTTGGATCTTAGCTCCTGTAATAGCAACATTAAGATTCAAATCAAAACGTGCGGCCGTTAGCGTGACCCAATTAGAGTTCCTTGCCTTAGTGACAGATAAACAATCAAATAGGGAACTAATGTGTACCTTAAGAGCGATGGCTCCAGTCTCCACTTCGTCGATGTATACGTTTCCTTCGATTGGCGCCAGTCGGAACAACGCTGATATCAAGGACGATTTGCCAGCTCCCGTGCGACCCACAACGCCCACCTACGAAAAAAATAATGTTATTTTTACATGAAGTTTGGCGTGATAGTACAATCATCGATTAGCTATAACAAAAGAAGTATACGGCGCCATACCGTTCCACGTCTGATACATAAGTGATGACAGTTAAGTCCCTACTACCTGCTAGTTACATTAATTGTGATCCTTCATAAACATTGTGACTTTCTGTGTACGCAGTGCATACGTAAGGAATCGCGTCGCTGCGTTTGCTTTTTTTAAAGGGCCTATAAATGTTAAACACAATCAAGTGTATTGCGCACTTTTGATCAAGAACCTCCGTGATTACATATTTTTGAATACGAATTATTCTTATCTAAATCAAAATCAAAATGTCTTTATTCATATAGGCAATTTGCACGCACTTATAAATCGTCACATTAGTAATAATAAGATTCTACCACCGGTTCGGAAAGCCGTATCTATCGAGAACACTCCGGCAAGAAACTCGATAGTCGCTCTTTTTAAACTTGTTATTTGTACATTGTAAATGAGCCAAGTCATACAGTCTGGATGTGCCATAGTAAAAGGTACTGTAAAAAAGTACTACTGTACCTATCATAGGAATTAAACACATTTATTACCTTCCATCCGCTTTCAATAACGATGTTCAGATTCTTGAGCACTGGTTCGGATTCTGCGTCGTATCTCAGAGACATGTCTTTGAAGACCAGCTTAGCCCTCTGAGGCCAATCTTTAGCGGGTGAGGGCCCATCGGTTTTCTCCTTGGGCAACGACGTGAATTGTACTATACGCTCGACACTGGTCATTTGTGACACAACATCTGTTGTTAGTTTCACTCCGTAGGATACCATATTGACTAAAATCAGCCCTTGACTTAGAGCTAATCCCACATCTCCGGATTTTGTAGATCCTGTGGAAATAATAAAGAGTATGTAACTATACACATAGTTGGTTATCAAAGAAATTTAGTTAATTAAGTAATATCTTTACCATCATCCATTAAGAGGAACGTATAGGAGACAATGATGACGTATACGCAACATATGAGCGATAACCACACGGAGAATGTTGTGTTTGTTATGAGAGTTAAGTACCTGCAAAGATATCATTAATATCACACCGTTTGCGTCAAAGTGATAGGTATATGTATATATAAATGAAAATGTGTATCTTCGTATTTTAAATTATGTAAATTATAAATGCTTTTCATTTTGATACACAACATACAGTTATAAAAAGGCGAATAGGTAGGTATAGATATGTTAGGTACTATATTTTATTTAAGACAAAAATGGAGCTATTTATATCAAAAGGAAGCAGTTCAATTAAGTTGGTCCCATTACTAAATGAAATTGAACTCGAGCAATGTTAATTTATTATTCACGTCCAGTTCTGATCGTCTAGAATACATACGTGGCTATACGGATTTTATTTGTGTATCTTTCAGTCTACGCCTTTTAAAGCAGAGAAGGTGATAGAATGTTCGCTATATAGCAGCTAAAAAAGAATAAGTGACAGTCTCAGAATTATCGAATTTAAATATCGAATTTTACTTACCAAGCAGCTGTATGTATGTCCTGTTTGTCGTCGAACTGTTTCTGCAGCATGGCTTGCGCGTCGCACGCGCGGACCGTCGCCAAACCCGACATGCTGGCCGACACGTGAGAGAAGACCGGGCTTCGGGACGTTCCCTCCACTCTGTGACAGGAAATCACTATTGGATATAAACTATCCTCATTTTTCTCTCCCTTATTCTCTCTTTTACTATATGTATAATATATAAATTTTTCGATTGCATATTGAAATTGCATAATCAATATCATAATATTTGCGGCAACTCGGTCACGCGAATCGCGTTATCTGAAGCATCCATATTCCATAAGTCACTCGATGTGTAGGTTGCCGACCATCCGGGGCAGGACATTCAATCGCTAATAAAACATAGGTACTAACTAATTTAAAAAATGCGATCACGGGCGGAAATAATCAAAGTATAGAAAGAGGCTTTACGAAGCAATACTTTTGACTGGCTCGGTGGAACAGTAGTCAGTGACCCGGGCTGGCGGTTCCGAGAGTCGTGGGTTCGATTCCCACTCGGGAGGAAATAATAATTATTTCTACTCCTTAACATTTTGTCTCATGCACAAAAATATCTGGATTCGTCAGAATAGTGTCCGTTAGCAACACTTTACGAATGTACCTATTCAAGTAAGTGTTCAAGGGGTTATATTCATATGTACCATCATTCGACGCTTTAACGGTGAAGGAAAACATCTTGAGGAAACCAGCACACCTGAGAAATTTTTCAACGGTATGTGAAGCCATGACAGAGGCCTACGGGCGGCTTAAAAACTCTGACAACAGGTTATCAACCATACGATAAGAAGAAGAAGACGGGGTTATATTAATTTTAGGGATTTAATATCATAATTAATTTAAAGACTAACTATATCGGTAAACTCCCCAAAAAGTGTTAGGTGCCATCAATCAAGTGACAAATTTTTGTATCTCTTCGCGCCTCCAGCTGAACAAACAGACGTCTCACTCCATGTTAAACTACAACGTTCCTTATCGCATAATAAAATGTTATATTACGACTAATAATATTATTATGTATTATCAAATTCATTTATTTATTTAGCGACACAGACATGAAATGATATCGGTTTGTTAGAAGAAAATATTGTCACGTAAAACACTTCAGAATTTCGAGACGACTCTTGCGATCATATCAGTGGTATCGCATCCCACTGTATCTTATCTCTACTCTACTACTACTACTCTTAGTTAGACTAGTTCAGTTCAGTTTCAGGCATAGGCAGTCGGTAAATAAATAATATTATGTACAATGGAAATCATAACACAAATAGGTTTAATATCCTATTTAAAACTTTCCTCATCAGTCATCACATAGGCTTGATTTTCAGGGCAAGACCGAACTTAAGTTTTAGTTTACGTTAAGCCAATATTGTAACTTCTAGTAGGTACTTTCACTAAAAGCCCAACGAATATTTAACTGGTAGGTTTACCTTTTTACATAGGTAAGAGCGTTACTTGACTTTTCTATATGATGTAAATTTAAAATTTTTGTGTGCTAAATCTTGCACTAGCTGTTCTAATATTTAGAAAAACGGAAAAAATTCTACTGCCTCACCGCGGCCCGGGGACTCGAAAACCAGTCCTTCTAGGAATCGCGCCCAGACGTGCAATACCATCACACCAGACCAGCAGCTATTAATTGAAGCCGAAAAAATAGAGTGGATTGGGGAATGGCACAATATGACCTGCTAAATGCAACACAGAACGATATTTTTTTTACCTTTTGACGGCTTGTGCTGTACTCAGGTAGACGATGGTCCAAAGGTACATGAAGATACCGCACCCGAAAGTGGTCAACAACATGTAGGGGCTGACTATGGCAACCATTACTAGGATACCCAGCATCACCATGAAGATCTGTGGAATAAATATTTTATTTTACTGTTTACGAGCTATTAAAAAAAACACTTACTAGATCTCGTTCAAGACAATTTTCGTTAGTTGTTTTTATAGTAATGTACATCATTGTTGTTTTTAGATATTTTATTATTTATTTATTTATTTATTTATTTATTTAAAAAGGCACACCAACAGTATACATATACAAAATAACATAAAAATACATTCATAAGGACACATCACATATACATATACCCTTTAGAGGTGCACACAACACTGACTGTAAACATAAACAAAACAAAACAACACAAAAGAATTTAAGGACAGTTAAAATATAATTTAGAAACTAGTAAAAAATTAAATTTCGGCCAAACCATGTGGCTCCAGATAAAAAATCTTTAAACAAAATACCACAAGAAAAAATACAGAAAAAAAAAAAACAAAAATAATTATCTTTTTTTAGAAGTTAGTGGACCAACTTTTTTCTACTTTGGAAGCGTCTGTCACGCAAACTATTCGATTTAGAAAAAAAATATTTTAAAAACGTCGTTCATTTTTGAAGACCTATCCATCAAAACCCACATGTATGCGTTAGATGAAAAATAATTTTGAGTTTTAGTTCTAAGTAAGGGGAGCCCCTAATATTTATTATTTTTGCATCACAATCTTAATGCGGTTCACAGAATACATCTACCAACCAAGTTTTAGCAGTATAGCTCTTATATTTTCGGAAAAAAATGTCTTATGACAAACGGACGGACAGACAGACATGACGAATCTAAAAGAGTCCGTTTTTTGCCATTTGGCTATGGAACAATTTTTTTTAAAAATCAGTCGAAATACAGATCAACAACCTACCGATGTCTAATTTGAAATGTTATCATGTCTTGATTCATTACCTACACTGTCTGTGGTTAATGACTGGTTTTTTGTCGATCAAAACCGATACGAAACAGATACGGATTAATTATCTTGTTAATAAATACGTGCTTAGTAAAGAGTTTTTTCTAAAAGATCATCAGTGTAATCAAATAAAAATAATAAACAATGTTTATACCTACAATGATAACGATCTGTTTGGCCGGCGAGGATACAAAGCAATCGCCGAAAGAATCGTGTGTAGGTAGATAGTAAAAATACAAAACGTGAATCAAGAATAAAAATCATATTAAGCATTAAGAAAAAGTTACGTATCCCCAACCGTGCATATAATGGGTCTTGGTACGTACCTGAATACATTCTAAGTACATCCTCGGCAGTATCTCGTCAACTATGCCCATGTCTTTGGAGAAACGGTTCAAGATTCGGCCGGAGGGGTTTGTGTCGAAGAACCGCATAGTGGCCGCCAGGATGTTACTGAACATTTGGTTGTGCAGTTTGATAGAGCTGCGCATACACACCCACAGAAACAGTAGAGACCTAAAGAATAAAGTAAAAAAATATGTAGTCAGTTATCTTAGAACGAGTGACCAACAAAATGTGCCTAAATTGTAACCGATAACAAGGAACCATCTTCATCATCTATTGTGTACTTTACTGTATATTTATTATATAATTCACATAGTCATGGTTATATGAAGAAATTAGTAAATAATTTATCTCTAAATCTGCAGACCCTAATTTTAACCCAAATTTTTTGCTAACCAATTTCAAACCAGTACAATATTCTTTATGCCTACTCTATATGCGGCCGTGACATTGAGTAGGTACAGTTATGCTTACGATAAGAGAATTACCTACTATTATTTATTGCTCTTCACAATATAGACTAGGTAAACTTACACTACCATAATAATCTGCATAGTCATCGTCATCTTTACATTACGTATCTTATTTACGCTAAAATAATGTTCGAGTGCTGTATATTCAGCGATCGCAAGTAAGATCGCAATTAAGTAAAGATGGTGGAATCGATAAACTTGATCAGTCACATGTCCACACCCATCATTCACTTAGGGACTTAATTGTCCTTGAATGTTATTGATCGCAAGTTCCGTGAGTACAAGGTGGTGGAAAGTACCAAGACACCCGATTCAATCATAATGATCGATATCCATTATGTAATCAGATACTTCTTTGCTGATCACTTACCTGCCGGTGGTAAACAGGATGCATCCAACAATCCCTATGGTCCAAACGTAGACGTAATACGAGTGGTAGTCGGTGTCTGGTCCGGCGAGCTTTTGCATGGTCACTGTGGTCTTCAGCAAAGTGCCGATAATTGTAGAATTAGGCGCCGTTGTATTTAGGGCATCAGATTCGTCAAAGCTATTGGTGCTGTTCAGATCAGTCGTATTTCTCATAATAGCGCTTCCATTTGGTAGGTAGAATGCTTCTACGTTGTTCATCCTGCAAATGATTACTTAGATTATACATTTGCATCGAACATTGTTCATTGTCTTATAGACGGTTTCACCTTTCATCAACATGTTTCAGGCAATGTAACTTGGCATGATTATCCCTACAAGCTGGTTGAATATGGTTAAATACCGAATATTTGCTACTTACCAATATGTCAGCCAAAGGTCGGCAGCAGAGGTGATCAGCTGTGCTGCAATAATGGCCAGCACACACAGGAGGAGGACGCACCAGTTTGCCCCGGAACGGAAGTACTGTAGGTACACCTTGCCGGATACGCGACCTGTATAATAAATAATGCATCTAAGATAGTAATTAAGTATTACATTGTGAGTATGTGCATGATATAATAAATATAATGTTTATTTTTCTGGATCGTTAGCGCATTTGGTTCGATCGCACCTAGAAAAATATTTTGTATGAAATAAAGCCACCTGGTTGTTTTTTTTTTAATATATAGGTACATAGATACCTACGTCCGTCCTCTAGTAAAGACAGCTTTATTTACTCTTCTAAAAGCAGTAATATTAGACCTATTGTCTATATTAGCAAAATATATCGACAATATTTTGTTAAAGCCGCTAACTAACCAAACATGTGTTTAAGTTTATACGAGTATAAGCCAAATGGTAAAATTAATAGGTAGGTATTCAAATATTGATTCAGGTAATAGGTACAAAGAGATCAAAGAGAATGGTCGCGGTAAATGTATGTAGATTGTAGGTATGCCATAGTGAGATGTCTATCATCATCAAAGCATACAAATATTGTAATAAGTATAATAGTTTGTACTTAGCTTACATCATGTTCAGAAAAAGAATAAATGTCAAATGTCAGCTTACATAGCCTACCTTAGATATTTCTTAATGAAACCGACCATTAAAAATTATATTTGTGTGAATTTCTGATAAATTTTAAACACCTCCAATGATCTTCATTTTTCATAGATAAAATAAGACAAAATATTAACTTTTGTCATTCGATTTAATATGTTTTCGTGGGTTGAATAGGTATTTTAATTAATTTAAAAAGCTTAATCCGTATCTGCTTATTAGCACACACCTCGTTATAGGTTATTACTGGAGTACGGGGCCAGTAGCAAATTCTAGCTCAAATGTTAATTTTAAACTATTATTGTTTAATTTTAAACTACCTACAACCGATTTTTGGGATATTATAACTCACTTAAGTAAGCGGTCTTGCTTTAGCAAAAGTTTAAAATGTAAGAGGGCTTTTTTCTGATACGGGTGCATTCCGCGCTCATAAGAAGGAGTCCATCATCAAAGATTTTTTTATATTCAAATATTTTCATATTTTCAACTCGATGAAAGCTACTCGTACTCATTTGTTGCTCTTTGCTATATGGCTAATCCGGCACTGACTAAATTTCTAGTCTATTATGTGAAGTAGGTTCTAACTTTGTTCGGACAATCAAACATTCGCTAAATCTTAGGGGGATTTCGGAATTTCTGATAAAAAAAATCAAGACTGAATGACTTTTTACTAAAAGATATGATAAAAAGGTCTTATAATCTACCAATACAAGTTATCTAACTTTACCTACTCATCTGATCAAACAATCTGGGCAAAGAACCAACTAACACTAGTGACACAATCATGGCCAAACGTCTGGATCCATGTTGTTATTTTTATAAGATTTTTTTTATTTCTTATCTAAATGTACAAAAGGAGAAACTGACTGACTGACTGATTGACTGACATATCGACGCACAGGCTAAACGTATGCAATTGAAATTGGTGCATTAAAAAAAAATTCCCGAAATACTCACGGGTACGGGAAAAATCGTGAAAATCCTTTTGTATGAAAAACCTAAACCGCTTAGACGCTTGAAATTTAGCATGCAGGTACATTAGTAAACTTTAAGCATAGTTGTAACAGGATATTGTAAAATTCCCACGGAAACGGGAATAAGCGGAAATAAACTTTTGTATGTAAAATCCTGTAGCCCCCGCGAACTAAGTCGCTAGTAGAAGCAACAAACTGACACTGGTGTCTACCCAGCTAATATTTATATCGACATCAATCGCCTACTTGCCTACCAATTAAAATAACCAATAAGTATGTAACTAAACTTTAAGTTCATCAGGAAATGATGTGCGAGCACGACATTTCAGAATACAGTGTAACCTCAATATAACGAGACTCAATATAACGAATTCCTCGATTTAACGATTTTTTCAAAATCCCCTAGAACTATCCATAAAAGCTTATATAAAATATACCTTTACATTACGAACATATTCATCAAAACCTTTTTATAACGAATTTTTAATCATTGCAGAAAATAAATGTAAAATATGATTGACCTCTTTTTAACGAATTTTTCTACCGATAACCTTTACATAACGTATGCTTTCAATTATTCCCACTTAGTTGTACAATAGTAATTCATGTCTTGACAGGTTCAGACACGTTAAATTCTTCGTAAGGCAGTTATTGTCGTTTGATGCTCAGTAAAGTAAACCCTACTGTTTATAACGGTTGTTAGTTTTAAAGGTGCAATGGCTGATAAATTTTTTACCTTGTTAAAACGAATCGGAGTCCAATCTAACCTCTATATAACAAACCTCATTGTAACGAATTACGCGGTATAACGAATATTTTGTAATGCCCTTGAGTTTCGTTATATCGAGGTTGCACTGTATTATTAAAAAAAAATGATTTTCAGTATTTACTTACATACCTACCTTTACTTAGTCCTTAGCACTTATCTACTAGTAATTGTGCGATATTTGCTATACCTATATAAACGGTTGATGATAAATGCATAGAGATGTCATCGGTAGCGAAGTGATAAGGAATCGTCTTTGAAATGCCTTTTGTTGCTAGTCTTTGTTGACAAATATTTAGATTACGTTTATTAACAGCCAGTGGGATTGAACACATACTACCATAAGATAAGTTGTTTGAAAAAGAATTAGCATGCATTTGTTATTTACCCGTTCCAGTTATTTCTTCGTCTTCTTTTTCTGCCTCTTCATTGGGATTGCCAAATTCGTTTACAGTGCTCACACTCGCATGGGACTGAAATAAAAAAAATTATATTGAAACCGACAGCAATTCAATAATATCGGGAGGCAAGTTAATAATCCTATTTCATAATGACTTGTGATTCCTGATAAGCGGATCCTATTTGTGAGATAAACCTATAAAATGACGTAAAGTACATATTATTTCTCTTATTTAAGTAATTTAACGATAGGTGCACGTCTTTTATATTGGTTGTAAAATTCATAATAAAAATCTTCTGAAACGTAATACCTTAACAAGACGAATTGCTACGCTACACACGCATGAGCGCGTGTTTGTTGATTGTCATTAATAAGAGCGCATTAAAAATAACTGATGGCAGAGCCGAGTATCTCTATCCTTACTTCGCTAACATTCTTTCAATTTGGAGTAGTTACCTAAGAACACTAAATATTTGTTTGTATAATTTTAATGTGTTTGTATCGTTTTGTACCTCAATAACACGCTGTTATACGAAGTTTTTATAGAAATTATAAGTTATTTATAGCAAAAAAAACATATGTATTATTTTTTTTGCTTTAAATAGTAGTAGAATAGTATAATAAGGATTTAAATAAAAATATAAACCACGAAAAGGACTGCTTTTCCGTAACATTGACATAACGCAATAACGCAGTGCCAGTCATTTACCTGTATGGACATAGTGCGTTGTCGCTCGACCGCGGGCCGCCCGGCTGCCTCCGGCTCCTCCTCCTCCAAGAGCTCATCGAACAACGAGGAACTTGACACTTCTTCAAACGTGCCTTCTGCTTCAATTTCGCCCTGTTCAGTTTCAGGAAAAAATGAAAAAATTATCGATATCAATCTAGGGTCAATGGGCAATTAGTAAAAAACTAATCTCGATGCACACGACTCCACTCTTTAGATACCAAGCTTAAGTGCTCAAGTCACATGAGAAAAAATGTAGGTACCTACTGCCTTGTTTTGTCATATCTGTTTTATTATGATTACACCTTACTTGGTGGTTTGTGTACCTACTTACCTACTCATTTAAATATTTGAATTACATAAAGTTGTGCAATATTTTTACACACGATGATAATCATTATCATGTATGATAAAAGAATAGAATGCAGAATCATGGCCGGACCAACCATTAGACAAAGTATGCTACTGTCAAGCACACAAAAGAACCATGACGGTGATGAAAATGAGTATTGCAGTGTATTATTTTTATTTATATTTCATATGCATTACGAGAATGTAACTTGTTCTTTTTTTTTTAATTACTGACATTCTATGGACTTTGTTAGATCTTTTTATTGGCCTTGTTAATACGGATTTAGGCGCATCTCTTTTACAGTGAAATGATTTTAGTTTATTTTGTACAAAAAGGACTGGCACTTGACGAACTTAAAAAAAGGTTTAATAATGTACACGCATTTTTAAAGAGTTTTTATATCTGATAATTCTGATATACCTACCGGAAATCTATATTAATAGATTTACAATATTTACAATACCAAGCCCTTATACAGAAAACCTAGAGACATTTTCATAATTAGAAGTTATGTAGGAAATTTCAGGAATCGTAAAATTATACTAAAATATAGCTACTTAATTACACATAAAAGCTAAGATAAAATAATGTTGCAGAAAAATCGTGCTAACCAGGTAACAAATTTTACATTACTTTACAATGTCGGGAAATGTTTTAATGTCATTTAACGAGTAAACGTCCTTACTAAAATTTTAAATACTAAACTCTTTATGTCTATCGCTTTTTCATGCTGAAATAACTTGACAACATGAAACAAATTAAACTTGTTATGGCCGGCGAGATATTCTAGCTTGGGACTGAGGAAAGGACATAGTACTTTCTATCCGAGTGCCTTATATGGGAGTAATGTTTGACGCATTAAAAGACGGCCAATTGCCAGTCGGACTCGCGCACTAAGGGTTCCATACCAATATTGTAAAAAATCTCGTTTATCTGTTGTTATAGCGGCGACAGAAATACATCATCTGTGAAATTTTTAACTGTCTAGCTATCTTCGTTCTGGAGATACAGCCTGGTGGCAGACGGACAGTGAAGTCTTTATTAATAGGGTAACGTTTTTACCCGTAGGGTACGGAACCTAGAAATATTAAGACTCACGTAACGCTCCCACTAATAAAAAGTAGCACTACCATGAGTTTAAAAGTGACAGATTCGATATCGCCTACGTAGATATGTCTATGAAAAACTTGTACATCGCCCCTAGCGGTTACGCTAAGAACTAAATTCGGTAGTATAAAAAAAACAATTCGATAGGTTTTTAACGCACGTAAGTTTTCGATAGCTAACTCATGGTACCGCTATAGGTCTAGGGATCTAAGTTCACTCACGTTTTGCAACACGACAACTCGGTCAGCGCCCTTCAGGTGGTGCAGCTGATGGGTGACCAGGATGCGGGTGGAGTGCCGCAGCAGCCCCATCACACAGTTGGCGACCAGGTCCTTGCCCACGTGCGTGTCCACCGCCGACAGCGGGTCGTCCAGCAGGTAGATGTCTGCCTGTACCGATAAACCAGTTGTTGTTACGCTTGGCAGCTTGGATACTTGTTACGCTAAGGTAGGAAAATCATAGTGTTTTTTACATACATACATACATAAAATCACGCCTTTTTCCAGAAGGGTAGGCAGAGATCACTTCCATCGATCCACGTGGTGGACCACGTCGCCGCCATTCTGCCTTGTGCATTGTTTTAACAAGGTCTTTGCGTTCCCACGAGTAGCAAGGATATATGACGGGGGAGGGGAAAGGGGAGGAAGGATACTATCGCCTCGGATGATTTGGACTGAGTCGATAGTAGCTCGAAAAGCCGGGGTCGCTTTATTACCCGTATACCGTTCACCGTTCACCATCAACCGGACAGTGTTTAGTGTTTTTGGCACTTCAAAAACACACCGGACCAAATCCATTAAAGACCAGCAAAACACCAGTACATTTGCATATAACGAACTTTTTAAGATTTTATTAACCGACTTCAAAAAAATTGTAAACAAAAAAAAAACCGCCTTCAAAAACCCGACTCACTAAAAATTACAAAATAATATAACAGGAACATTAATCTGGGTATGAATTTGATATGTTGTTGAAGGCGGTGCCGTTTATATTTCATGCAGTTTTCCTATAAAATTTAATTGGCACCGCCTTCAACAACATATCAAATTCATACCCAGATTAATGTTCGTGTTATATTATTTTGTAATTTTTAGTGAGTCGGGTTTTTGAAGGCGGTTTTTTTTTTGTTTACAATTTTTTTTCATCATTTTTAGTGTTACATTTTTTTACACCCTATTAGTTCAGCTCACCTATAATTCTACTGATATTATAACTAGTAGTATCAATATGTATACAGATTTGAAAGAATTATCCCTTTACTCCCAACTATTAAGGAGTTGACCTTCCATCATCAGCTCAGCATCATAACATTATGATTGTCAGAAGCAAATGCCAATATAACTTCAGAAAATATGTAAAACGCGGTACATGTGCCTATAAAATTTGAGGGTTGCTCTTGATTTCTCCTGGATCCCATCATCAGATCCTAGACTGGTCAACCTAATAGTTTAGCTCACCTGTAATGCTAGTGATATTATAACTAGTAGTCTTAATATGTATACAGTATTGAAATAATTATTCTTTTACTCATAACTATTAAGGAGTTGACCTTCCATCATCAGCTCAGCATCATAAGATTATGATAGCTAGAAGCAAATGCCAATATGACTTCAGATAATATGCAAAACGCGGTACATGTCCCTATAAAATTTGAAGGTTGCCCTCGATTTCTCCAGGATCCCATCATCAGATCCGAAACTGGTAAAAATGGGACCACCTCGGAAGTGAACCCTATCCAACCAAAAAAAAATTTTTGAAATCCGTCTATAATTGGCGAAAATATCGGTGAACATACATAAAAAAAAATTTTTTTTTGGTTGGATAGAGTTCACTTCCGAGGTGGTCCCATTTTCACCAGTCTTGGGTCTGATGATGGGATCCAGGAGAAATCGAGGGCAACCCTCAAATTTTATAGGGACATGTACCGCGTTTTGCATATTATCTGAAGTCATATTGGCATTTGCTTCTGGCTATCATAATCTTATGATGCTGAGCTGATGATGGAAGGTCAACTCCTTAATAGTTATGAGTAAAAGAATAATTATTTCAATACTGTATACATATTAAGACTACTAGTTATAATATCAGTAGTATTACAGGTGAGCTGAACTAATAGGGGGAAAAAAATATGTAACACTAAAAAGTATGAAAAAAAATTGTAAACAAAAAAAAAACCGCCTTCAAAAACCCGACTCACTAAAAATTACAAATTAATATTATACGAACATTTATAATAATCATCTGGGTATGAATTTTATATGTTGTTGAAGGCGGTGCCAATCAAAATTTTGAGGAAAATGAAGCACTCTGTGCTTGTCTGTATGAAATATAAACGGCACCGCCTTCAACAACATATAAAATTCATACCCAGATGATTATTATAAATGTTCGTATTATATTATTTTGTAATTTTTAGTGAGTCGGGTTTTTGAAGGCGGTTTTTTTTTGTTTACAATTTTTTAGATGGACAATATGGCCGTAAAAAGAATTTCGTTAGAATCAGGGGTCAGTATTCACTATTCAGTTGGTTCGATTGTTCTTACATCTACATGTATTTTCCATTAATTTAAGATTGTTGTTGCGTTTGTTACATTATGCAACCGGGTTATTTGCAATCCAAATGTATTTTTTGTTGGCTTATTTTTGTTTCGCTTCTCTCTTAAAAAATACGAAATCTTACTTATACAGGGTAGCATAGCATTTTATGCATCAGCATAGCCCCAATTTATACGGTACGCATTACCAATTTTGCTTGTCATACATAAGATTTTTTTTTTATTGTTGTACCTACACTCACAGGCACAATTAACCGCCCACCTTGTATTTGCTTAAATTTTCGGAAATGTCCAAACATAAACCACATTTTATGAATGATCCGTTATAAACTTAATTTAAGACAAAAAATAAAACGAAGGTTTGATTTAAAAAAGTCGTTTAATAGGGCATTATTACAAAAATCGATATTTTCGAAGTATCGACGAAAAATGTAAATTTCGAATTTTGAGAAAAAAGAAGGTCAAAGTAAAACAATATTAAAATTTAATAATGGGCGTTGCTCCTCCTACCCCTTATGACTTCTAGGAGCCGGTATGATAGTCCATCCATGACATCTTGGATATCTGATTGGGGAATAATGTGCCACTCCTCTACCGCAGCCGTTTTGAGTTCTCCAATAGACGTTGGGGCTGGTACTCTCGCTCAAATACGTCTTTTGAAGTTGTCCCATATGTGTTCAATTGGGTTGAGGTCGGGACTGCGTGCTGGCCAAGGCAAAACTTGAATTTCGGTCTCATTAAGGTACTCAGTAACCAATTTTGCGGTATAGCAACGTGCATGTCATGCATTAATCTAAAGTTGTCACCAATAAATGGTGCGAACGGTATGACATGTCCTTGGAGAACTTCTTCCACGTATTTTTAAGCAATTACACTGCCTCTGTCAAACAATACAAGGTCGGTACGAGCCTCGTAAGTGATGCCTCCCCAAACCATAATAGAGCCTTCTTTGTAACCCACTGTTTCCGATATAGCGCAAGGAGCAAACCTTTAATTTGGGTGTCTGTAGACAGGCTGGCATCCATCTGGACCTTTTAAGGCTATCTGCTCTTATCTGAGAACAGTATGACCTTCCATTCTTGTACAGTCCACTCAGCATATTCTCGCGCAAAAGCAAGTTTAGCTCTACGGTGTTGTGCGAGCAGTTCTGGGGCGCGAGCTGGACGAAACGCCCTCAGATATCCTTCTGCCAGTCTTCTTCTTATCGTACGTCCACTAACACTGAGGTTTCGTACTTCAAAAAGACGAATTTGGGCTTCAGTAGCGGTGGAAAAGTGATTTCTTAACACGTTGTCGACAGCGAAGCGGTCTTCTCGAGCCGAAGTGCATCGCTGTCGACCTTGAACTGGCCTGAGGGTGTATGAACCTATCTCCCGAAATCGTCTGATGGCATCCCGTATGGCAGTTCGTGGTACACCGAGTGCACGAGGGATGCAACGTTGGCTGTACTCAGCGTCAGTAAAGGCAACTGCCCTGGCTACACCAGTTGCATCGGGTGGCATTTTTTGCAGTCACAAACAACAAACTAACACTACAAACCCAAATTAAACAATAAAAACACACTACAGCAGAAAAAAATAGGAAATGAACACACAGTAACACAACTGCAATAATGTCAAACAACGACTATGTTCCAAAAACCCGTCATTGTCACAAATTAACGAAACCAAATGAGGGTATAGGTGTTTAATTTATTGCAAGACTACCCACTTAACAAAAAACAAAACATTTGATAAGCCATAGTAAACCAAAACTATCAGGGAAGCGAATTTTAAAGGTGGGCGGTTAATTGTGCCTGTGAGTGTAGTATATAATATTTTGTTTTACCTACCTACATGATAAATGACGTTAAAGTAGATAGATATCTATGCGTAATTGGACAGTAATTATGAATGAATTTATTAAGTTAGGTTTAACATGATGATTTTTTATTATAATCTTAGATAAAGTTATTTTTGGATATTATACCTATTTGTTTTCATTATCCTATATGTACTTATCAACTATATCTAATACTTACTCGTACGCAGTGCGTAAGTATAAAAATACAAAAATTCCCAAATACCTTGTTAGGTAGGTACACATTGTTGAAACTGTCAACGAGATCACATTGTATTTCGTCATATTAAGTATTTCAACAAGATTATTGAGTAGATGCAACATGGCGTGACGTAACCGGACAAGGTTACAAACCATTTTGATTTAAGATTGAAACACATTGTCGCGTAGATTACGTATTTTACGTACCTATCTGCGACGATGTGATGTGTTTACGTGATTTTCAATCGATAGAATTTTAGCATTAGCATTGCTAGTCTTAGCTAGTTGTTAACGGGATATCGGTTCAATGTGAGGAAAACCTGCGGGTTGGAATGTGATACGAGTCTGGTGTCTTGGCATCTCATTTCATTAATTTCAATGCAAGCGTGAGTTCTGATGTACTTCATATAAAGTATGCACGTAGGTATACATACATATCTACAGCAATTTTTAAGTGTAATTAAAAAATGAAGACGGCACAACTAAGTCCATACGTAGGTACTTTACTTCATGACTGACAAAACGAAAATAAACATCTGTCATGTTATGTAACGCACGTTCAGAACAAAGTATTATTAGTTGGTGCTAATCTCAAAACCTTGAGTTGTAGCGTGCTTTAAAAACGGCTTTTATCAAAGAATTCATATCAAATTCAAATTATTTTTACACAAAGACAAAGTATGTCTTTGTGTAAAAATAACTTGCATACTGGAAAAGGTGTGTATTTTTTTTTAAAATTACGATACCTATGAAATTCACTTACTCATAGTAGTTTAAGAAGTGTATATTGTATTTGATAGAAACGTGAAGAACGTCATTAAGTACCTACATAACAAAATTTTTTGCCGTGTGCCGTTAGGTAAAAAAAAATTTGTAAAAAGTCAACGCTGCTTTTTACGGACGCGAGCTCCTACAATATTCCCCTCTACGGAAGTTCGGTCGCAGGGCCTTAGACAGAGTTAGGCACATCTTTTGGCCCTAAAAATAGTTGTTCAGCTTTCCCTACCTGTCTGTAGCAAGCCCTGGCGAGGCCCACGCGCGCGCGCTGGCCGCCGCTGAGGCTGGCCCCCCGCTCGCCCACCAGGGTGGAGTCTCCGTTGGCCAGCTGCTCGAAGTCGCGCAACAGAGCACACGCTGTCACCACCTGTTATGTAGGAACATTTCATACATAACAACCACTAGCATGTCGCCGCGCTGCGATGCAGGATTATCGAACCCAACTAATACTTTAATTGGTGAAGGAGTGTCAGTCTGTGACATGATAGATTTAAGTAATAATGTAAGTACATAAATTTAACTTATAAAGTTTACTTAGAAATGTGTCAGAATTGTTATCGACTAGGTATCTACCGAAGGTATACAAGTCCTAAGCATAATATCGAAAGTATCTAGACCCTTTCATAAAAATGTGATAACTTTTTTCGGGAACTTTCAGTTCTATTTGGTTAACATGCAACAGGTGTTTACTTCTAAAGTAGGTAGTCATAAAACCTACCTTCTTGTAGCGAGCTGGCTCGTAGGGCAGGCCGAAGAGAATGTTCTGCCTGACGGAGGCTACAAAAAGCCACGGCTCTTGACTCGCGTACGAGATCCGTGCTCCGCCCATAGATATTGTCCCTTCCGTGGGCGGCAGCTCGCCCAGGAGCAGTTGCAGTAGTGACGACTGTGTAAAACAAAATAAAAAATAAACCTATTTAAAAAAACAATCAAATACCTAAGGCAGTGGTGCAGGTACAAGTGTTGTTCCTCCATTTCAGAGCTTGAGAAATTTTACAAATTTACTTAAGTAAAAAAACAATAACATAGGTTTAGGAAAATGTTTTAATTTTTAGTTGTTTGTAGTTAGGTATTGTGTTAGATCCCTATCTACAATATTACAAGAGATTGGGTGTAACCTATATCCTAAGGGATGTTTCGCGTGTCTGTGTTTATCTGTACAAAAATAAAGTAATCGGAAGTTTTCATATAGTTAGGTTTGATGGAAATCTTAACAAAGTGGCGCTCCGCCTAAAAATTACAGAATTAATTACAATTTTAACTGTCTCGTTGGTCTCAAATTACTTAGCCCGGAGTCAGGAAGTTGATGGATGCACGCCCGTTAGCACGTTAAGCCGGTGGTTCTGCGCCCGATTTCCCATCAGTCATGTCGGATTGCGATCTTACCGAATTATGAGAGTAAGGAAATAGAGAGTGCACTTGTGTTTGCGCGCACACTTGTATACTATAATATGCTGGGCACTTGGCTGATCTCAATGGCTGGCCGCCTTATATTTTATTTGAACACCTATGATCTATGAATACACACCTTTCCTGATCCGACAAGGCCAGCGACCCCGATGAACTCCCCGGGCTGCACGGTGAGGCTGATGTTCCTCAGCGTGTTGACGATGGCATCCGGCTGCCAGCTGGCGCTCACTCCCGACAGCACCAGAGCCGTCGGCTTCAGTTTACTCTCCTTCAACTTCTCCTTCTCCAACTTGCTGTCCAGACCGTTCGAGTTGTCCAAGGCTAGCACTTCTTTCTCTTTGGCTGATGATATTTCTTCCAGTGACAGAAATTCCTGCATTCAATATTTAATCATTAATATTACCTACCTTTGTTATTGGGTAGGTAGTGTTTGTAGTACAACAGTAGTTAGTAGTAGGTAGGTGTGCACCTACTAAGTAGGTATGAATCCTACCTAAGTTACGCTTGACATAAAGATTCAATATTGACTAAAACCAACCTAATAAAGATTAACTTCGTAAATATGAATGAGCTGAGTAAACTAATTTGCATTAATTACTGTCAAATCTGTAAAAATACATAGATATTCCTATCTTTTATTTGCTGACATCTGTTAAGATAGCGCGACATCAGCTTAATTTTCTTAAGCCATTAAAATACAACCTTAACTGATAAGTTGGTAAGTAAGTATTTTGATCTTGAATATAAACATTGCTTGGTTGCCCATGATTTTTTATGATACTATTATTTAATTTTTATAGGCATTAACAAGTCTTTAACGAACTAAACCATAAATCAGAACCCAAGATTATCAATTAATATAAAATTATGCTCTATGTAAGTAGATAATTTTAGAAATGTAATAGATTAGATAATGTGCAATAGCCAATAATATAGATAGGTAACTCATAAATCTGCTTATCTATAACAAACTACAAGTTATAGGTGCAATTCGTTGCTAATAACAACTTTAGATGATAAATTAGGTACCAACATAACATTACTAACAATAATTTATTTATTTCAGAAAATATATAAAATAACATTAATCGGACTTGTCCGTCCGTGCCCAAAAAATAAAGTTTTTCAGTTATGAAAGTAAACATACCTACAAAAAGAACTCGTAAAGCTTTTTCATACAACGACAAGTATCTGTAGTATTCTGTAGTAGCACTTTCGTTTAGAGACGACTACACCTGTTTTACTTGTTTACAGATTTAGAACCCCGTTCAGGAGGGGTCATGAATGCGAATTTTTTAAATTTTTTAATTTAGGTACATAGATCTGAAATTCTCACCTCCAGACGCCTGATCGAAACTTTGGATTCGGCGAGGCAGGCCAACGCGAAGGGGAAGAAGATGTTGCAAGCCAGCTGCATCAGGTTGAAGTACTGCACCAGCGAGAAGGTGATGCCCGAGCGGATGGACCCGCCCATCACCACGAAGGTCACGATCGTCGCGAACAGGATGAACCGCTCCGTGAACACGGTCAGAGCTATCGAGAACCCTTTGATCATCGACGTGCGTCTGATGAATTTGATTTCTAACCTGAAAATGTTGTTTGTTTAGTTCAAGACTTCAAAGTGCGCCGTGGAATAGACGCGAGTGCTAATTTCGTATGTGGTTTGATGATACCATAACGATGTGCTTACGGACTACACCCACAAATCTTCAGAAATCAATAAATTGAATACTGAACCGATATATTGGACTATCAAGTAGACAATCAAGAGGTTTAAATCATATTGTTTATGTAGAACTACATAAGGTAGGTATGTATTCGTATTTAATAATTCGTTTTAGTATTCAATGGAAATGACTAGATATTGTTTACTTTTTTATGTATATTCTAACAAGGAAGATCATTATTATGTTTTATTTGACTTCCCTACGATTGTGTTAAGATTTACTATGGGAACTTAGACTTATCGGTAACATTAGTCGGAGAATTTTATCAGTAGGTCACTATCGGTACCACTGCTCAGTTCCAGGATAGACAAAACGTAGCTATGGTAATATTAATACAAAAACAATAGCGCATAGATAGAGAATTTCGTAGCATTTACAATATATAGGTATTCTAAATGTAATAAAGACAACAGGAAAATAATTCAAGCATCTAGCTATCGTCGTTATCTTTTCGATATTAGATAGATAGGTAATGCAGAACCCTAAACTTACTTTCTCAATGTGTCAACCAATTTTTCAAAAGGTTTCTCCCAGGCATACATCTTGATGACCTGCACGCCGCTGACCAGCTCGGTCATCACCCTCACCCTTTCGTCTGTCCTCTTGGCTATTTTTCCTCTCAACACGCCTTGTAGATTGCTGAGATATGCTGTGAACAATCATTGTTATTACGTTGGTGTTCAATGTGAAGATCTCATAATACTAATGATCGATAGCATATTATATGTATCTCATAACGATCTCCCATAGGTGGCATGATTTGTGTGTATTCACTTTCAGGAGTATGATAATCTTGATAGTGCTATGTCTGAGTTTATATATTTATCTAATTTTACTTTTGTAAATCCGCGACGTAGGTATTAGGGGTGAGAGCCATCCGCTCCGCCGCAAGTCCGGTGATGATGACGAGGCTACTCTAAGCCATCAGCGTATGTCAGTTAGAAAAAAAACGCTATTTAGGTAAGTAAATACTTAATCTACTTATTTCGCAATCGCATGAATGCGATGTCAGATATTCAGAAAACATAAAACTAAACGTTATCTTTACAATGTATCTAATTAGATAGATATTTCATAAATCAATCATTGTGACCTGAGTATCTATGTGATGTTGTACTTTTTTTTGTAGAGTACAAAAAAATACAAACTACAACAGACAGTAACCAATTCAATTATTTGACTCTCCTTTCATATTCGTGCGCGAAAATAACATTGGTAGATAATTTCGATTCTGACTACGAACTTACATCTACGAGTACTTCTATCTCTACTTTTAACAAGGCAAAGAAAGTTGTCACGCAACTCACGCACCCTTGCATTAACGTAATTTATAAAGTTGTAAAAATGAAAGTCCCGCTCCCCTCTGATTAGAATAGAACGTTTCTTTTTTGAGTTCAGTGGGGTATTCTAATAATAGGTGGGCCACAGGTACCACGTACAGAAGTAAGTATTTTACATTTACAACTGATACCGCTAATTAAATCTAGCAATTAGATATTGCTTAATTTCTGGTAATAATTTTTTATTGGCTTGATGGCCTATTCTGTTGTAGGTACCCTGTCACTTGCGCCAAGAGTCGTGAGTTCGATTCCTACTCGGGACAAATAATTGTGTAATGAATTTCGGTGTTTGTTCCGTGTTATTATATCTATATCTAAGTATATTGAGGTATATTACTGTTGTTTGTGATATGCGTAACACAAGTGCAAATTCGGAATCGGAGTATGTAGGTATGTGATGTTGTATAATAGGATAGGGTTTATTTATTAAGATGTTTTAGTGAGTCAGCTCTATCCGATGTTTTGCTTCAATTTCAAGTCATAATTACCTTGAACCAGCAAGAACTCCCGTATTCGCGGCAGCCTTCATGTCCGAGACATCGCTGATAAACTGCAAGAGTGCCGCCTACGTTGGTACGGTCATGTTTTACGGAAACCGGCAAACTACGTAGGGAACAAGTGTCTAGCCATGTCGCTACCGCCGGGTCCCGGCAGAAGGGGAAGGCCCAAGAAGGCCTGGCTTGACGTCGTAGTGGATGACATGCGTGCTAACAACCTCTCCATAAAGGATGCCGAAGACCGTGCGAAGTGGAGAGTTAGGAGTAGGAAAGCGGACCCCGGGCTCCGCAAGGATGCAACCGGGAAAACGCAAAGATGATGATGATGATGAATTACCTTGAACCAGCACGGTTTGTAAGAAGATGACGACCAGGGCAGCGAATACGGCCCACTTGACGTGCGCCCAGACCATGTACGTCACCACCGGCACCATGATGGGCATCACCCACAGGTAGTTGAGGAACAGCGTCACCGTGTCGAACCTGTTCACGTCGTTCGACATCAGGTTGATCACCTGCCCCGCCTCCGTCTTGCTCATGCCGGTCCGGTCTAGTTTTAATATCTACGAAAATAAAGCGTGAACATTTAGGAGTGTCTATGCAAAAACATAAGCAGTTAGTAAAGCTTTTCTCTATCTAGTTTAGGGGTCAGACATGGCCCCAGCAATGAAAACAAGGCTACTCCAACCCATCATCGTAGTCAGTTAGGAAATATCTAATTAAAGTGCTGCGCTCTTTTCGATGGAAGTATTAACACTTTTCTCAGTAGGTATTTGAAAGTAGACTTTGATTTTGTGAAATTGATTAACACAGAGACCAATTAAAAATCATCACTTAATTTTTTGCCGGGATTGGATCAAAACCAAGACTCCCATCAAACGCGTCTTAGATCCGGTCAAATAATTACAGCAACTATTAATCACCATTAATAGTTGCAAGCTACAAATGGTGATTAATAGTTGCACTGTTTTTCCATCGAAAGCACGACAAATATAGCGGCCGTATTTATTTTTAGAGGTGCATATGATTTTAAAACTCACCTTTCTGTATACGAGTGAACAGGCCGCAATCCTCACCCTCATCCCTACACACGCCTGAGATAGATTTGAGTGGTTCATCATAATTCCAGTTAGCACGCTAAGTAAATTCATTGAAAAATTATAAATATGGGCAAGTTTGTAAGTCTCTGCATTCTTCTCTCCGGAAAAATATTCTATGAATAAAGCTAGTGTATAAGGTAACAAGGGCCTGAAAATAAAATGAAACGATTAATAAGGAATTAACAGTGTAAAAACTTCATTTTACAATAGACACTTTTTGCTAAACTAACTTCTGATACTCACCAGAATACAATAAACAGTAGTCCTACAAAGATACCGCATATCATGTACTCCAACCAAAAAGATCTGATAATGGCTTTGCATAGCGAGGGCTTTCCGCCCTCCCGCTTGGCTTTGTCCAGCTCATCGTTCCAGGCCTCCTCTAGCCGGTCGCCGAGCCTGCCGGACCGGTCGCCCTCGCGGGCTTGCCACAGGTCCTCGATCTGGATAGCTCGGGAGTACCCTCGTTTGAAGAGGCTGAAGCTCCATCTGGAGCAAAAAGAAACAGTTTAGTTTTCAAGGGCTGTCAAATGGGAATGAAGATTAGGTAGGTACTCTATCAAGGCTATTCGTAACGTGTTTACATCTTCTGTATCCCCAAAGCTCCACCTGTGTTTTCTCAAAGCTGTCGGTCCCAAATAATAAGTGAAAAGATATTTATTTAAAAATCTTTCTTACAACTTTAGGACCCTTCTTAAGGAGGGATAGAAATAACAAAACTGACAACATTGACCTCCCTAAATATAAAAGATTATTCAACACATTCAAAAGAGATAAATTAAAGTTCAAGACGTTCACGTTAAAGATTCAGAAAATCAGATCTAGGTACGTATTTCTGTCCGCGAAGCAACGTTAGCACTTATGAATAAGGCCGTTATCGATCGAATTCGATTCCGTCATCAAAAGTATAGGAGTGGTAGAGGAATACACAATCCATTTTAAACTGACTGTTTGGGTGATTTACCTTACATTGTATCGCGATTACCGAACTTTTACGAGTTAATGTCACTGTGTAAATTAAAAAGATTAGATATTTGACGAACAAACCAAATAACGCAACCTGTGCACGGAACACGGCATAAAATTTCATACATGTTTCTATTGGAAAATAACTAAAATATTGTGGTATTAGATGTATAA
Organism: Maruca vitrata; assembly: GCA_039566165.1. NCBI lineage: Eukaryota > Metazoa > Arthropoda > Insecta > Lepidoptera > Crambidae > Maruca > Maruca vitrata. Next base: position 8,873,090 of record CM076912.1, on the reverse strand, counting down.
AGTGCAATAATCGTGATGATGATGATGTCGACGAATTACCTTACTTAAAATATTTTATAATAACGGATGGATCTTCAAAATACGTATAGGTATATAAATGTAGTTAACAGTTTACAAGAGTAAGGGACACTACAATACTAATTTCCTAAATACGATGTATGGCCTTGGTGGAACAAGCCAATTAACTACAATATTAGTTTTAAAAAAACCCATCAAGGTAATTAACCAATGAAAACAAATCTACTGTCACTTTATGCCATAGCGGTTAAGCGACAGATTCTCTCATCCGCTATGATATCGCGATGTCGATCGGTAAATCTTAGGTTTTAACTTCTTCTTCTTTTCGAGTCGATGGCAAAATCAGATGGTTTTAACTATTAAGTCTTTATGTTATGATTTAGATACATATTGTGACTGAGTCTGTGAAACAGCGATTACCAACCTTTTTCTCCGGTTCCAAGAGTCGTGGGTTCGATTGCCACCCGGGTGGATTTATGTGATGAAAATTTGTGTTTGTTTCGTGTCTGGGTGCCATTATGAATTTATGGATGCGTTTATAAATATATATTTATGTATATCAGTTTCTAACGCCCATATTACAAGCTCTGCTTAGTTTGGGGTCAGATGACCGAGGGAGGAAATGTCCCAAATATTTATTTATGTATATTGTACCCAAAATTTTTTTTACCTGTAAAAAAATATTGGGGTACAATATAAATAAATATTTTATTACTTTAAAGGTGCATAATGCAGATTTCTTATGTCAGTAGAGAGATAGGTGTAGCAAACAAATATACAGGTATTCAAACATACGAAATAAATATTTTGTATGGTTATAAATACAATATGGTTGGTTCTACCTAGGTAGCACTCGCACTTGACGGTTTTCGTTCCGTACCTAAAAGGTAAAAACGTGACCCTATTACTAAGCCTTCGTCGTCTCGTCTGTCCGTTCGTCCGTCTGTCTGTCTCCAAGCTGTATCTCATAAACCGTGATAGAAAGCTGAAATATTCACAAATGATGTAATTTTGCTGCCACAAAAATATAAAATAATAAGGGTCTCTACCCTAGTAGACAGGCGTTTTAATGCATTTTATTGATAAAATTTATAAAGAAGCTTCCCATAATTGTGTAAAAAATACATGGCACGTAGCGTAGGTAGTGAATATCACATTGACAAAGTGGCAAATATAACGCCAAAACTATGAAAACTCATCAGTGGCCAGTCAACCTGACGTCAGAATGACTGGCCATTTAATTTATTTAATAATGATATCACAAAGACAGTATTTCAATCCTTACTAATATTATAAAGGTGAAAGTTTGTATGTATGGATGTATGTATGTTTGTTACTCTTTCACGCTTAAACGACTGAACCGATTTTCATGAAATTTGGTATGATGGTAGCTGGCACTCTGGAATAACATTATAGGCTACTTTTTTAAAATTCAACCCCATGTGGTTCATTGGGGGGGGGGGGGGGGGTGAAAATTAGTATGGGAGAATTTTTACGTGTTTGTCGATTTTTATAAAAGTTGGTATGGAGGTAGCTGGCATTCCGGAGAGACACAAGCGCAATTTTTTTTTTTTAATTCAACCCCCATGTCGGTCATTGAGGGGGTGAAAATTAGTATGGGAGCACTTTTACGTTTTTTTTTTATAATGAGCTAACAAGATGACCTCACTCCACCTGATGGTAAGCGGTAGTGAGATCCAAATATGAGGTCGACAGGCACAATATACCATATTGAACCTGTCGCACTCACCCTGAAAGCCGTTTCACCCCTCCCTCCCGGAACATCGATATGAGAGGGAAAGGGGACGTGAAAGAGGAGACCACTGCTGCGGCAACAACGAGACAAGGCGTGGAGTCTCGCATTGGTATTGAGCTGTGCGGGTCGGAGTTGGCCAGTCCGCCGAACGAAAGGCACTACCGCTTCTACGGGCATGTTAATAGATTTTTATAAAACGTGTGGTTTGGAGGTAGCTGGCACTCCGGAGAGACACCAGCGCTACTTTTTTTTTCAAAATTCGATCGGGGTGGGGGGGAACGTACTAAGGGTAAGGGAACGTTGATGGAACTTTCACTAATAAATAACAAATTTTACAAGGCATGTAGGCTATTTTAATACATTATTGCTACTAAAACCCATTAATACGCGGACAAAGTCGCGGGCGGCCGCTAGTATAAAATAAATGGTCCTATTTAAATGTTTCGTTCGGTCCAGTCATTCTGACGGACACTATCATTCGTAGACGAATTCTGTGTGATACCACAGATTAAATAGGTATCTAAAGAGGTACTAAGTATTTGTTATTCTTAATCATTGAAGATATGATACTACCTAGATTATAATTATTATTTAATTAGCCTAAATACACATGTCCTTTCTCCATTGAACAGAAGACTTGGATACAGATATGGGGAAGATCCCTGTACCAAATTTACGTACGAAGTAATAATGAGATAGAGTTAGTTACCTACCTATAGTTACTCTCAAAATTAGATAAGCACTTAACAATATTAGTAGGGTCATACACATTTAAATGGCCATTAATAATTATAATTAAATACTGCTGTCAGAAACACATTGTGTACGAACAGGGACTCGAACCCGCAAAACTATCGCAGTCAGTCCCACAACCAGTCAAAAAGCGACTTTATGTTTCCTAATTTTTAAATGAAATCAGAAGATATTTATATGCGTGAGATGTACAAAATGATAATTAAAAATATAGGTAGGTATACTACTTACGTTAGAAATATTTTAGAAATGATGTTTGCATTATCATGTGGATTTTTTTCACCGAGTATCACTTTGGAATCCATTTTTGCCTATTGATTATACATCTACAAAAAACACTGCGATAGTCCCGGAGACACAGTTCGCCAGAGAAGTGAATTAATGCTTCTCGTAATGGTCGGCACGTTCGTAAACGAAGTCTGGTGAAGTCTATCAATGAATTATTATAGTTTTATGAATCGTACAAGGCCGAACACAGATTTCCCTACTTGGGTAGTGATAAAAGGTCCGAAACTACACAAACCCAAACAGGCGAATATAGGCTATAAAGCTTAGCGACAAATAGAATGTCTCATTAAAAATCCGATATAGCTTGAAACTCTTGGTGACGTAATTTTTAAGTTGACTACACACTTTTTTTCACATCACTAAATATTATAAATGCAGCAGCTGTGCAATTAGCGTAAAACACTTTTAATATTAACTTTTATCACAGATATTTCGTTAAGTGTAGCGGCAAGAGCCGGGCGGATATATCGGTCTCCGCCGACTGACTGACGAGCGGAACGGGGCTCTTCTGGCTGGCGCGTGGCCGGCCCGTAACGTATGTATGTACCTATATTAACTGCACTCAGCACTACACTACACGCAGTGTTCTCCTCTCTTCATTAGGTATAGCTCGTTCCTTTTTCTGCAAACACTAGCTATCGTCATGCTATTGTGCAAAATATTTAACTCATAAAAGCTGTAACGGTCTCGCATTCAATTTTGATCCTTAGTCATGGTAGCGCATAAAGTTTAATATATTTTTATCGCAATACTTTATCAGGCACTGTTTAATACCGGGATGTAAATAGTTGTTTGCAAATATCTTAACCACGTTGCCTATCTATTCCTTGTTACATGTACGCTCAAAGTCGAGGACTTACGAAAAAACACAATTTCATAATACCTACTTATAGATTAATTTCTGGTTCTGGCAAGTTACACACTACTCAAGTACACATACACTTTTAGTTAAATACATGTTTTTAAGCATGTCATTCAAGGCAACCTTTAATGTGCACGTGGGCCTGCCTATTCAACTCTTTCAATTCTTCATAACACTTATCTACTTAATATATTCTGAAAGAGACACTTTTTAAGATGTTTTTTATAAATCAATCGTAAAGCAAACATTACCATATGAAATAAAAATTATAACAAAAACATACCTATTAAATACATATTTAAAATTTTTGTTTTTTATGGTTTCCAAACATACATACAAAAAGTACCTATTTTATTAGTAGGTAATCATTTTAAGCAAATTACACTTATCTTAGTATGTAGGTATTTTAACTATTCATCATCTTCGTTGTTTCGTATGTACCTAGTTACCTACCTACATACACAATCAATTATTCACGATGACTTGAAAATATGATAGTATCTTCAGTTACGCAAAACTAACAAGATATTTGATGCAGCTTCAGTAGGTATTTGATTAAGATATGTATGTATACTTTAAATCCTATATAGCAATCAGACTGTAAAGAGAGAATGATGTACCTACCTAAATAGTAAAAACTAAACTTTATTATGTAAAAAACCTTATATTTTTGTAGGACTTATTAGCCATGGTAATCATTATATCTATTCTTGAAAATTTACACATTAGGTAACAATTAGTTTCATTAATTCTTCAGCAATTTCTCAGATTTTTTATCTCGGGCGACGAAAAAATTAAAAAAACAGATGTTGACGCCTACCATTTTTAATAGCAATTTCTCTTCCGTGAAATGTTACGAGTGTAGTCCCAAAAGTAAGCGATCTGGCCATTTATTTTATTTGTTATTAGTAGGTATTATTAGTATGAGTTTTAAAAAATTATAACCGTTAAAGATAGTAAAAAACTATCAACTTTTAACAAGTTCAATTATAAATTGGTAATGCTAGGTTTAATAATTTTCTTTAAATAGCCATACGATGTCAACGCTGTGTGTGAATTTGTAAACATAGTTAAAATTGATTATCGTTTTGTGATACAAAACTTCCATCTACAATATCTCTGTTCAACCTTAATTCAAAACCGAGTTGAATTCTTATCTATTATAGGGAGGAGGATATTGGGTAGCGCGTTTCAACGAGTGCGTACTAGCTGCCAAGACTGACGGTGCAGTGGTCGACCAAGTGACTTCACTCACTACGTCAGAAATGTGAGTAAAAAATCCACAAAATAGTACTGGATGACAGTCTATGGAAAGTGCAAGATATGGTAGGCATTTCAAAAAGTGCTGAACATTGCATTTTGCCCAGCAAATCAGCCCCAAAGAAAGCAAAATCTATTCACTCAGCGGGCAAGATAATGGCACTTTCTGGGAGGCCCGAGAGATGAGGGATGGATAATATTTATTGACTACCAACCTTGGAAAAGGAAAACATTCAATGCCGAGTTTATTACAGCCGTATTGCAAAATTTAAGTGCTCCAGGAGAAAACAATTGGCAAATTCCATTCCATGTGCGCAAAATACTTGCTTGATACCCTCGATAGGTTGCAGCGACGTGCTATCCGTATAACCGTATTGTCGGTAATGTAGAGTTGTCCGAAACTTTGGAGCCTCTACAATTACGTAGAGACTGCCGTCTAAGTGTTCTCTACCGTCTCTATAATGGGGAATGCTCTGAAGAGCTATTTCAGCTAGTCCCTACCTCCCCTTTCCACTCCCGAACGGCACGTGCTGGGCAGCGCTGCCATCCACCTCCAATGCAGGCGCTGGTGTCTCGGACTAAAAGGTTTAGTTCCTCTTTTCTGCAACGTGTCATTAAGACATGGAATGCTCTTCCAGCTCATGTTTTCCCTCCCTCCTTTGATCCCGGGCTCTTCAGGCGGGGCGTGAAACATTTAAACAGGCATTCAGGGTGAGTGCGAAGGGCTCAATATGATCTATTGTGCCTGTCGACCTCACTTTTTGCATCTCACTAAAGCTTACCATCAGGTGGAGTGAGGTCATCTGGTTAGCCTCGATTATAAAAGTAATACCAATGAAATTAAATTAGAATTGCTTACTCACGAAAGATTTAAAAAAAACTGTGTCGTAAATGATTTGCCAACCACTAAATATTAGAGAAAACTATTTATCACCATTTGTGAGCTGAATTTTTGTATATGTTACCGGCCAAGCCCGATTTCAGGACAAACTAGTTTTGCCTAGGCTTAACTAATTCTTCCTATACGCGATAGGATAAACCACTAAGTCCAAACTAATTTGTTCTAAGCCTTATAGGATAGACTAATTTTACTGCGGGAAAACCACCACCTAAGGGGTGGTGGTTTATACTCGTAGCTAGGATTGTCCTACCCACATCATATTATTTTATTATGTACTCACTGCTGACGCCTAATATTTATTTATAGCCATATTTTTCTTTTTGACTCCTCATGATGAGGATTTTTGGAAAAAAGTTGTTGATAAAGTTAACAAATCCCATTGTTTTAGAATTGAATTACAATAAATCCGAAAATTAAATCTAAATTTGTTACGAAGGTAAGTTAAATCACCCGAAATCTGTCGAATTGTAAAAACCCTGTTGTAACATAGTGTAGTAACATAAAAATAAAATAAATTATTAATTAATCCAACAAAAATCGGCTTTCGTTTAGATAATAGGTACCTACCTAATACATAATAATTAACGTGAGCGTCAAGATGGCGGGACCACATCAGTTATGCAGGAAATGATGCCACCAGGATTTAATATTAATTCTACCAATTTATACTTTTGTAGAAAAATTTCTTCTCGCAAATAATAAATAATGCAGAAAATTTTAATGCACTTTTATTTTGTACCCAACATGAACAAACATTTAAATTAAGGAACTTAGAATAACCCTTCTTATGTAAAATGTTAACAAACGCCTAAATAAATTATAAGAGCCAAAAAATTATAACTGACTGCGAGATACTTTTTCTTTTTTTCAGAAATTTTCATCACCCATTAATATATACTGTAGCGCCTCCGGCATGTTTGCTGAGGCGCGCACTGATGGCTTTGCCGCCATCATGCGCAAACGCTGCGCCTCGATGCTGCGCCGCACTCGTGGCAGCCCCAACACCATCCTGGGCGTGTGGGCGGACAGGTGGGACTCCCCGATGGTGGGTCGCTGGATACGGCTACACGCTGTCAAGTAGACATGCTTCCCGCCAGCGAACGGGTCAGCCTGTCTGTCCCCTTATTTACTTATTTTATTTATTGTCTTTTTATATGCTACTAACATTAGTTTTAAGGTTACAATGTTACTAACAAAATATGGATACCTTATCTGAAATAAAGATTTATTATTATTATTATTATTATTATTAAGGTATGATAACATAATTAAAATCTAAAATTTCAAGTCTGTGGCCTCTGTGGGACTTATAGTTCCGAAGTTAAGTGAAAGCAAAGTTTCGCATTTATGACACACACTCACCTACTCATGATCATCAAAATAGAACTATATAGTACTTCCCATAAATTCAGAGCGCTGAAATTTGGTACAGAGTTAGGGTTTAATAGCCACATAAAGGAAAAACTATAAAAACTACGATAATCGAAGATCTGGAGTACCTGGTGATCCTGATTAGAAAACAACAGCCCAATATTATAAAGTCGTCTAAAAATATTTAAAAAACGACATACCGCCTTTACAAAAAATATTGAATTTGGTTAGCTGCTTCTACAAAAAGAAGTGAAATCCCATCAAAAACATCCTGTGACGCCTTTTGGCGTCTTCAGCCATGATTGAACATATTTTGTTTTATGTTAAGATTATGGCTTATTTGTGCGTGTTTAAATTCAGTCGGCGTCAGATGTCAAACGTAAAGGATTTGTTAATTCGTTTAGAGTACTACAAAGTAACTTATCTACGTGATTTCGCTGGAATGGCTGGTAAGTGATTTATTTGGATCAGTTGTTGTAAACCTTTTGTGTATTTTTAGTAGAGTATTACAAAAGGGTGTGAAAGGAGTGCCTATATTTAGTTTATTAAATCTAAAAACCATAATTACGTAGGTACGCAAATCGCATCCAGTTTATGCCTGCAAACTTTATCAAGTCGTCTGTGCATCTTCGTAATCGTTTTCAGGTTTTAGTAGGTATGCGTTTTTAATAAAAATGAAAATCTTGAAGTTTTCTGGCCCAATACTTAGCTATCCACAGTGGGGGATTTACCATATAGCCTAAGTAAGTAGGCTTTAGCCTAGGGTATTTTTATTTTTACAAATTAGGGAACGAACATTTTTTGAATAAGCTCGGGTCTGGGTTGACTTCCTTAGTAGGTATTCGTTGTCTAACCCTCATAATAATAGATTACATACATAATGGTGTTTCGCTGGCACATTTTTATTTAAATTTTTAAGTATAAGTTTGAGTTTCTGAGGTTTTGCGCTATTTTCCTACTTAAATAAGTATTGTATGATTAATATGTGCATACTTTGTATAACATAATGTAGTAAAAGCTCTGTGGATTAAAATGCTTTTAATAAAAACCGGCCAAGTGCGAGTCGGGCTCGCGCACAAAGGGTTCCGTAGCAGCAAATATAATAAAAACCAACCTATCTCAAAAACTATAAGAGATACTTTGATCAAACCAAAAATCGTTGAAAGAGTTAATTAGCATGCATCACCTCTATTTTTTTTAGAATTTTATACCCCGTAGTTATAAAAATAGAGGGGGGAGGGGGACATACTTTTACGACTTTGAGAGCTGATATCTCAAAAACCGTTCACTTTAAGAAAAATGTTTTTTAGAAAACTTTATATCATTTTAAAAGACCTTTCCATTGATACCCCACACGGGTATGTACATCGAAAAAAAATTTCATCCCTCAGTTACATGTATGGGGGCCCCACCCCAATTCTTTTTTACTATTTAGTGTCATATTTTTGTAGCGGTTCATACAACACATATTCCCATCAAATTTCATCACTGTAGTACTTATAGTTTCCGAGTAAATCGGCTGTGACAGACGGACAGACGGACATGACGAAACTATAAGGGTTCCGTTTTTGCCATTTTGGCTACGGAACCCTAAAACCATCATGTTGACTTCCAAAAACCTTCATGACGCCATGCGGCGTCATACGCCATTCGTAAAATAAATTAAGTTTGGTAACAAAAGGTTTGCAACATCTGAAGTTTTTAAATTGCCATTAAATCATAAAACGGTTCATACAGGCTTAATGTACGTGACAAATAATGGCAATTCTGTTAATTAGAACTCTCTAAATAGCCATTCCATAGAATAACAGACGAATTCTTTGAGACGCCTTTTGGCGTCAAACGCCATTCGGAAAAGTTACAAATGACGCCATAAGGCGTCATCCGCAATGAATCGGTTAAAAAACCTGGTGGCAGCATTTCCTGAATAACTGACGTGGTCCCGCCATCTGGACGCTCACTAATCAACATGTAAAGGGTCAATCTTGAAATTGGACGTATTTGGTTGATTCCCCTGGCACTTTTTAAAATATAAGAGTTTAAACTTTTACTATCATAAGGCTAAATAGCACCTCATTGTGAACATATTTCTCTAATAGGCATCACTGTCACATGTTTAGATAAAAAGATATATGACTTTAAAATTTTGGTGCCAGGGGAATCAATACAAGATGCCAGGGGAATCAAAAAAATAACATTTTGTATAGAATAATCGTTTATTTTATTTAAAATTACCAGTATTTTGGTTTCATTTCGGTTCTTCAGAGTCATTATTGGTTCTAAAAGAAGTATTATACATAACAAAATAACCATTACTACCTTTAAGGAACAATCAGTCTTCTATAACAAATCAACATAATTATCTAAAAACTATCAAATTATACTTAAAAAGGCCACGGTCCCTAGTTCCCGGCAGCGCCGCTATTCCTGGTAATGGTGGCGACCATGGTTACGGCTGGACGGCGGGAGCTAAGAATCCCCGGGCTACGAGAGGCTACCAACACACAATGACCCTGGCGACGTATAACGGACGCACGCTACGGCTCGACTCGCATCTGGCGCAACTTGAGGTAGAGCTTGAGAAGATTAGGTGGCACTTTCTGTGGTTGTCCGAAAGTGAGAGAGGACACCATAACCCTAGAATCAGGACACCTACTGTACTTCCACGAGCGAGACTAACATTCTCAAGGTGGCGTCGGTTTTCTCGTCAATAAGTCCCTCTTTGACCACTTAGTGGAAATGTCTAGTGCTTGGCCTCAAAGTGGTGCAAGTGAACGCACTGACCTCTGACGATGAAGTGGAGAAAATGTTCGATGACATATCGAAGGCCCTCTACTCTACCACCAAGACCCCCTACAATACTTGTCAATTTCCTCTAACGTGAGGGGCTTTTCTTGATGAACTCTTTCTTTAAGAAGCAGCCTCAAAGGAAGTGGACGTGGCAAAGTCCCGACACTTTAACTAAGAACGAGATCGACTTCATTAGGGCGGTTAGGCGGCACATATTCAGAGATGTCTCCGAGATCAACAGTGATCACCAACTTTTTCGAGGCACTCTGAATATCGACTTCAAAGCCAAACGTGTTCGCTTGATGAGGTCTAAGCTTCGACCTACACCGCTCCAGAAAATTAAAGGATCTGAAACGTTCTTGTCAAACCTGGCGAACCGAATTGCTGTAGTGGAAACCTCAACTGACATTAACCAGAATCTTGAAAAATCAAATCAAAATATGATGCATGTCCTCAGGGAGGAAAGATCGAGATTTGCGGCATGAGGGGCCGGGGCAGGAAGTCTAAACTTTCCGAGAAGACTTTGAGGCTAGTGAGGCAGCGACGTAAAGACCCACCCGCTACTACATTGCAAGCTCGAGTACTCAACCGAGAGATCAATAAACTTATGCCACGCGACCGCCGGTGCTACAATACTCTCTCAATCGAAAAAGCTATTGAACAGAATCAGGGGTCAAAGGTGTTCTTAAAATCTCTCGAAGGAAGCCAACTGACGAAGCTGACTACAGCGAATGGGGACATTGCTGCTTCAAAGTCGGCAGTCTCGGAGAGTAATCACGCACCATCTTGCGCAAACACTGGGCGAATTCCAACCATCGGAACAGGCTGGATTTCAGAGCGGATACACCACCATAGACCACATCCACACAGTGCGACATATAAACAGAAGACCGAAGAGTGTAATCAACCCCTATGTTTAGCATTTGTGGACTATGAGAAAGCCTTTGACTCGGTTGAAATCTGGTCAGTTCTTGAGTCCCTGCAGCAATGCCAAGTTGATTAGCAATACAACCTGGTGGTGAAATGTCTCTACCAAGCCGCGACCATATCCGTCCAAGTATTGAATCAGTAAATAAACCCATACCATTGCAGCGAGGAGTAAGACAAGGGGACGTCGGCTCTCCGAAGTTGTTCACAAATGCAATGGAGGATTTGTTTAAGGCACTGTACTGGAAAGGGCGAGGCACCAACATCGTCAGTAGAGACGCTGCAGGACCTACAACGGATGTTGAATGACTTGGCTGACTCTTCTGGGGTGCGTAACCTATAATCATAATATGAGAATATGATAATGTAAGGAAGCTTTGATTTCCCTAGTATTTTGCCAGGGGAATCAATGCCAGGGGAGTCAAGAAAAGTTAATCTTCTTTCGATTTTGTTTCAATGGATTGATTTTTGCCAATGATTATTATAAAAACAATTGACAGTCCTATATACCCTACTATTAATCCTAGTTAAGAAATTCCTAATCATCAAAAAATATTTTTAAAAGTGGTCAGGGTAATCAATGACCTAGTGAAACAAAACCAGGGGAATCAAATTCAAACCTTCATAAATCCGGCTTGGAACGGTCGAGCAGGAAACCTCTCCTCATGATGTAAAGAGCGCGACTAGAGCTACTTGCTGATGTGCACGCCTTCGCCGTAGACTTTTATAAAAGCAAGACAGGTGGCATTTAGTGACGTGCCAAGGGAATCAATCGTTGCACTCGGACAAACACAAACCAATTTGTAATCACAAAACAGTGATTGGCACAGACTTGGTTTATTTATTAAATCATTAAATAACTCACCCTTTAACTATTAAATCACAAAAAATCTTAAAATTATGACTATAAATAGGTAAATTGTTAACGGTTTGTTAAAAAAATGACAAAGGGACAGCCCAAGGGAATCAAATATTAAGGCTTCGAAATTTTTTTCAGGTGGTTTCAGCTGAAATAAACACCTTTTTTGTTGTGCCCCATTTAATTTACACATTAAAGAAACAGCAAAAAAAATCTTACATTCAAACTTAAACTTTATGGGTAGTTTTTGCCCTCGGACAGTGTTTTTTTTGGCTTTCAAGATTGACCCTAAAGCTGATTTTATTGACATAAGTACCTAATTGTGAAAATCTGTGATGTAGGTATGTACGAGTATATCTTGTAGATAAAATAAAAATAAAAACAGAACTAAGACGAATTTTATATTCCGAAAGTGAAAAGCAATTTGATTTTAGAGATTCATTTAGAGTTGGTTTTTCTTGTATGTATTAACATTTCTAGGATAATGGCGAATTGTGAACTTAAATCAACAATATTTTTCACAAAATCAGAAAGCTTTGATAATGACAAAAAGTTCACATATCCCCATTGATGGCGATTAGTGGAATAACCCGAGCCAGGGGTACAGGAGGCAGTAACTTCCCAATCCTTCCAGGGGCCATACTGCGAATAGTTTAACTTGATGATGGAGTAGGTAATTTTATAAAAGTGTCATTAACAAGGCCAGGTATAATAAAAACAGAAAATGCGTTTTTTGGTAGTTTTATTTTGTAAAAGATTACATTTACGTCTCCTTCTTGGTGTCGGTCTTTCCACCACGGATTCTTCCGGTCCTGCGGGCGGCGATGAGACCGACCTTGCGACCAGCCGATGTTCCTCTCTTGACAGTCGACGCCTTACCTATAAAGAAAAAAATAATATTAATACATTTCAAATCTCCAAATCTGTTGTTTTAAGAGTGTACTGAATGTGTAACTGTAGAATAAATAAAATAATTCGATATTTGAAATAAAGATACTCACCAATATGTTGATGGTTACCACCACCGTGAGGATGCTCCACAGGGTTCATGGTAACACCTCGTACATATGGCCAGCAGTTACGCTTCACCTTGTATTTGTGGTAGGCACGTCCGGCCTTCAGGATGGGCTTGTCAATACGACCACCTCCAGCCACGATACCTGTAATGTTATTATAGTTTTAATAAACACAGAAAGACTATGAAGTACTAAAGTTGCTCATATTACTGCCTCAGAAAGAGCCTCTGTGTAATCATTGATCTTCAGAGTAGGTAAGTGAAAGTCATCATAACAACCTATGTCAGTGCATTAACATTTTTTTATTAAACTATCAATAGATGGATGCACATTTAATTCTTGTCTGTTATTTTAAACAAAAATATACTCACCAACCATTCCTCTGTTGCTGGATGGCAGCACTTTCTTGGCGCCAGAAGGAAGCTTTACCCTGGTGCGTTTGGCATCGGGGTTGTGTCCGATAACTGTGGCAAAGTTGCCAGAGGCACGAGCTAGCCGACCCCTGTCTCCCATCTTCTCTTCCAGGTTACACACAATGGTACCTTCAGGCATAGCTCCCACAGGCATAACATTTCCTGCAATATTATTTAAGTTTCAATATTCCTGACTAGCTAAACAAAAATTTTAATGAGACTCCTACCACTGAATTAACTAACTTTAATTTAAAGCCCACAGATATTAATATTGGTATCCACCAGTTCCACATGTTCTTGAATCCACCGAAATTAGAACCAATAGACTGCAAAAAAAATCAGAACTACTAGTATTGCAATGATCACTCACCTACTTCAAGAGTGGCTTTCTTGCCGCAGTACACAAACTGTCCAGTGTACAGACCCTCGGGCGCGATGAAGAGCTCCTTGCGGGTCTTGAACTTGTAGGGGTCTCGGAAGTGAACCACCGCAAGAGGAGCACCTCTGCCGGGGTCATGGATGATGTCCTAGGCAACAACGCTGATTTGAAATAGAACAGCTATATTTACACATTAAAACCAAACACAATAAATAAAGAGATATGATAAACTGAGTGCAACAGTTAGCACATGGACATTTGCAAAGGTGTATCATCTGAAACCATCTTTACAACAACAAATGGGGGACTGTCAAATGTAATATAGGTTAGGTTCTTAGATATACCTTTACGACACCCTTGATGTAACCATGACGCTCAGCATAGTCAAGTGATCGGAGTTTTGGAGCTCCTTTCCTTTTCTTCGTATGAGATACGAAGACCGAACCGGCACCTTTACGCTGCGCACGAATCACACGACCCATGGTTATGTCCCCTCACTGAAAATTTATACACCACTTAATATTGAAATATTTATTGATCTATCAAAGTATGAACAAAAACTAAACTATTTTACTGATTTCATTAAAAATATTATAAGAAAACACAAGATTTATTACGATTAAAAACATTTACGTACAGGCTAGCGAGAGGGCAACTTTTGAAAGAACTAGTGATGTGGTGTGACGTATAACATTTGAGAAGTAAGTAATCGATTTTTTCGACTCGATTACAAGATTAAAATAAATAGATTGAATGAGTAAGTGATTGATGTTATAAATTAACATTTCATGACAAAATTCTTATTATAAATATTGTTATTTATTATATTAGTTCTCTATATATTTTAATAGATCCTAAAGAGACAAATTCTCCTACCGTAAAATACTTTTTAAGCTCATAATAATTCGTTGAAAATCAATGACCAATTATTCAAATAATTTAAAATAGGGGTGTAGACTATTTTTTGGAAATATTTTTTTTTTACAGATATGCCTTTATTATACCTAAAAAAAATTAATACAAAATAAATACAACATTACTTAATTAAAAAAACCATATTTTAAATTTCGTTTTACAACTTCCGGTTAAAAAGCTTAAATTCCAACATGGCGTCGCTATGACGGCACGATCCTCCAAACAACAACATTCCTTCAAAGTAAACAGATGCAGTTGACCATATATTTTATGCGTTTAATAATAAAAACTGTACAGAGATGGATTCCAAGTTCTACAAGTATTGTGCAGTGCCTTTGTGTCACAATACCACAATCAAAACACCACAAAAACTGTTTGTGCACGTCCCAAAACAAAAAGCAATACGAAAACAATGGTTTCAACTTGCAAGGAGAGATAAACCACTAACAGTGCAAAATGTTTACATATCCCGACTCCATAATGAATTGCACCGTGTTTTTGGGACAAATATTCACTTAATTTCATGTTTTTCCAGGTTTTAAACTTAAAGTTCGCTTCGGTTTGTTTACATCAAAATGTCACTGTCACAGTGTTTTAGATATCATTACGTCACACGCTGTTTGCGATCACGTGATATTACGGATTAAATATTTAATTTTCATTTATTAAAATATAAAAGATAATAAACTTAATAATAATAAAAATGTAATTTTCGATAATTCCATGATATAAACTCTCATTAAAACAACAATTTGTATTATATTTCGTTTACTGTCTACACCCCTATTTGATTGATGGACTAGAAAATAAGGTTCGAATATACACGCATTATGAATACCTGCCTACTCTTAAAAATACTTTGGAATTAAGTATAATTATACCTGATTATTAAGCCGTGACAAGTATGCCACAGTGAACGGAACGGCACGGAAAATGCTATTCCGTGTAGTTCTCTGGTGGCTGGTGTGAAAAATTTTATAGCATTCTGAAACTACTGTAGGTATTTTAGCCAGTCTACCGGTGGTACCCAATACAATTTAAAAAAATATACATATCCTATGGCAACTGGCGAATCAGGCATGTTAATTGCCAAATTATTTCAGAATCGTCAAAATATAATTGAATTGAATAATATTACTTAACTATAATTTTACGTTTTTAAAAAAGCTACTTAATTAAAAATAATAATAAATATACAATGTAATGTAAAGATTAATAATTATCACATTAGCTATAGAACCTTTCTTGTGACATTATTGAGAACCAGATCTTTAAATAGTAGGTACTGGGGACTAAAAGCCTCCTATAAATACGCAATAGGGTTGGCATCTCTCAAAAATAAATCATGCACAAACGTTACCACAGATCAACTATTTGTAATAAAATTATGAATTATCGCGGCACGTTCACACTGTTTCAGTATTATTTTGGTAAATCAATAATTCATTTGAATAAATCCTTCCTTTATATGTTCATGTAATATAAATGCTTGTATTTCAAAATGGAAAACATTTGCGTGTCCATAATTCAAGCTAGTGTCCTAGACAATAAGATTGCTTATTTTAGAAACCACGAATTATGGTTAAAGGACAAGTATAATGATGATAGTACAACAGGACGAACAGACGTTGATTGTACATGTAATCGAAAGTTTTTAATGAATTTACCTACTAAAGCTGTCGCAAATCGATTTCATCGCACTCAAATCCGAACAAGTAGGTAATTTGTACGCAAGCTTTTCATACTAATATGAATGGATTTGGTATTGTCTAGGACTTAAGTTAAAAATAAAGATTCAGCATATTAATAATTCGTTATGTTGGATCGGGCCATCGGTCTGGAAGTGGATACTGGTAAACTCACGGGGTTCACTAGGTGCATAAACATACGGACAAACAATAAGCTCGTGCCTACCTGTCAAGAATTAAATGTCAAATCAGAAATGTCAAGCCTATCAAAATTGACTTGTGTTTGTGTAAATCCAGGTAAAACATATACATAATTGAATATAATTCCATTTCTAATTATTAAATTAAACTTCTCAATGTGGCCGCGTCCTAAAGTCACGTTGTAGTCACGTTGCAAGCGGCGTGGACCATTCTTCTGACAACTTTGTGGTTTTGCACGATACGGTCGAGTTTGTTTGCTTCGTCGCTGGAATATCGACGTAATACACTTATGTTCCAGAAAGTGCAAAAAACAATCATATTCTGTGTTTTAGTGGATGTTTACAAACAATAGTTAACAATATTTACTATTTGTTGGGATTTTGGATTCACCTGTGTAATTAAATTTCTGTGTGCAACATTTCTTTCAACCTATACTATTTAGCTACGGCATAAATTGCAAACCATCGATTTGTGTGCAAACAGTGGATCTGAATATTCCAGTGATTAGTGTTAACTTCGTTTTAAGGAGTTGGAGCATCATATTATATCAATAATTACTGGATCTCTTACAAAGGTATGTAATATTTTACATAAGTGTAATGCTAGTCTTGTCCCTACATAAATGATGGTCTAATATGCTTACTTACACTTTAAAACATTATTATGTATTTTATGGGTCAACTCTCAATGATTAATTTGGCCATAGCTATAAAATTAGTTGAAATAAAATCAAACATTTTTGTAACTTGTAGAATGAAATGGTGCTATACAATTTTCGTCATGCCTTCTCTTTCATATTACAATACAGGGTCTTGAATTGGGAAAGTGTTGATGGGGAAACTGAAACCCTTGAAACTAAATTTTTGTGAAATTGACAAATAATGAATTATGCTTGTTTACTGTTCCTAGCGAGGAAATTAAACAGATATAGAGGAAAGTAAAAATGGAGTCATTTTATTTGCTTGTTATTGTGAGTAATTTTTTCTGTTACTTTAAATATTCTTATTTTTTATTTTTCATCTTCATTTAATGATGGTTTGACCTCAAGTATTGCTCTGATATATTAATACAGTATGATATTCAAGTACTGAAACAAACATTTATTAATTATAATAACAATTTAATAATGAAGTAATTAGTGAATATGATTTGCTTATGCAAGACATCACTGCCTATGTTTGTAGACTATTGACTATTCTGTTTATATGGATAGGATAGACAACATAATTAATTATATATCAATATTAAATATAGTTTGTTATCATATAGAATGGTTGCCAATATTAAAACTAAAAATTCTAAGTAGGTACTTATATTGTAACTAAAATTTCAATTACTGAAATTAGTTAAAGATGTATTTTTAAACCATTTCATCATTGGTGGATTATAGTTTTGAGGTTTTTAACCGTATGAATATTATGTGTTATTGAATCTTTAATACCTATCTTAAAGCTATCAACTTTGTTCCTTTAATTGTGCCTTTATTATTTTTATACGACTAATATGTACTACTATCAAATTGATGAACCTCGGAGTTGGTCTTTATGTATCCTGGAACCTGGTGTTGAAACATTACAACATAGAATTGGTCTTAAAAATTAGTGTTAGTCACAGCAGTATGCAGTATTAATAAACAGTGACTTATTTTAGTGTTTCAGAAAGCACAAACAGGTATAGAATTGCATCCCGGTTCTTTTTGTTTGAATCAGCACTTCAATTCAGTCGTAGAATCATATTGTTGATTGATTCACAAGTGATCATATTAAATTGAAGAACTAGAAAACCACTTAACAAATTATATAGCTAGTTTAATACTCGATGTTTGGATTGGGTTACAACAATCAAACTTTCGCTCCTTAATCAAACCTTGCTTTCATGTGATTGCCGATCTATTGATTTTTCCATGAATAATGGAGTTTTATTTTCTACAGTTTGTGCCATGTGGGTGACGACATAGACATGTCAGGTGCTGCGAAGACGCTGCCAGCGGCGTCGAGCGCGCGCACGCACGCGCCACCCGCCCCGGCGCCCGGGCCCGCAGCGCGCAGCCCGGCCGGCAAGCACATCGTGCACTGGTTCCGCAAGGGCCTCCGGCTGCACGACAACCCCGCGCTGAGGGAGGGGCTCAATGACGCCGTCACCTTCCGATGCGTCTTCATCATAGACCCGTGGTTCGCTAGCTCCTCCAACGTTGGCATCAACAAATGGAGGTTGGTTATCTGAAGTCCCTTTTTTTTCTAACTGACTTACAATGATGGCTTGGATGGAGTAGCCTCCATTCAAGTGAAGGGGGCGCGGATGGCTCTCATCCAGCAGGGGAGCGGATGGCTTTGACCCTGCGGGGAGATGGTCATTTTAATATGTGTTTAATTTAAACAAACTGAATGAGTAGAAATGTTATCTCAAGACAATAGTTGATTATGTAGTAACTTACTAGTAATAACTGAAACATGGCAGTTTTTACCAAACTTTGTTTATGTACAGATTGCTGACAGAGACAAATATACCAACATATATTTGCCTCTTAAATGGAATAGTTTTACTTCTTGATAGCATACAAATATTTTGTGAAATATAGCGATTAAAAACTTGCCGCTGCTTCGGTCATACATGTACTACGTATTCCTAGATTCCTGCTCCAATGCCTGGAGGACCTGGACAGCAGCCTGCGCAAGCTGAACTCTCGCCTGTTCGTGGTGCGCGGGCAGCCGGCGGACGCGCTGCCGAAGCTGTTCCGCGAGTGGGGCACCACGGAGCTGACCTTCGAGGAGGACCCGGAGCCCTACGGCCGCGTGCGCGACCACAACATCACGTCCAAGTGCCGCGAGGTCGGCATCACCGTCATATCGCGCGTTTCGCACACCCTCTACAAACTAGATAAGTGAGTGGGAATTGTATTGTTCGCGTATAGGTTTGTGTATGCTGTTCTTGTACTTACCTATCCAGTTATGTAGTTACAAGTTATGCTTACAAATATATAGATGCTGTAAACGAGTAGGTATATAAAATGCCTTTGTTTGACTCTTGTTTTGTTTACTTTCACGATTTTTGGGAACCAGCTTCCGACTCACAGTTTGTCAACTTTCCTGTTAGCCTCTTATAAAATAAAAAATAAAAAAACTGACGGTGCATTATTTGCGCATGTTAGTGCTCCTGTCTCTTGGTCATGGAGTCGTGGGTTCGATCCCCACCTAGACAAATATTTGTGCAACGTAGCGTCTCGGGGCGCGGCGATTACTTTACGATTCCGATTAGTGTGCGTTGCAGCGGGGAGTTTCACACTTAAAAAGATTACTGAAAGCCAGAGTTGATATGTTTACGAGGTGAAACGTGTGCAAGGACCTTTACTCAGAATCGGAGCCACGTTGTGACGTTACATTATGTTTGTAGGATAATAGAGAGCAATGGTGGTAAGGCGCCGCTCACGTACCACCAGTTCCAAGCGCTGATCGCGAGCATGCCGCCGCCGCCGCCGCCCGAGCCGGCCATCAGCGCGCAGGCGCTCAGCGGCGCGACCACGCCCGTGGCCGAAGACCACGACGACCGCTTCGGCGTGCCCACCCTGGAGGAGCTCGGTGATAACACGCTTTATACACTTTTGCACGATGGACGTATCTCTCCTCCCTTCTCTCTTCGGCTATTTACATTAATTATTGGTGTATTCGGTAAACCAATTACGACCACGCCCGTGGCCGACGACCACGACGACCGCTTCGGCGTGCCCACCCTAGAGGAGCTCGGTGATAACACGCTTTATACACTTTTGCACGATGGACGTATCTCTCCTCCCTACTCTCTTCGGCTATTTACATTAATTAGGGTTTTCGCGTATGAGAAATTCACTAGATGGCAATACGTAGGCGTGAGGTCCAACAGCAGCATGATTGGTGAATATTGACATGTCTGTCAATGTCACGTCAAAAATAACCAATCATGCTGCAGTTGGACCTCACGCCCACGTATTGCCATCTAGTGAATTTCTCATACGCGAAAACCCTCATTATTGGTGTATTCGGTATAACAATTACGACCACGCCCGTGGCCGACGACCACGACGACCGCTTCGGCGTGCCCACCCTGGAGGAGCTCGGTGATAACACGCTTTATACACTTTTGCACGATGGACGTATCTCTCCTCCCTTCTCTATTCGGCTATTTACACTAATTCTTGTTTTCGGTATTACAATTAGATGTATAGGTACTTTAATTACTCCAAGTTCTATTCCTTTAATTCTTTTCGAGCCTTATTTAACAGAAAATTAACTCGTAGAAGCATTGTCCGAGGTTGTAAATTATGGAGATTATTTTTTATTTATTCAGGTAAGTATTAGACAAAATCATATCACTAATGTAAAGTCATGAATGTTTGCCTGGAGTGGGAATGAAACGTTCTTAGTTGATAGTAGCGCAGGAATTAGTCTTCAAAAACCTAAACCTAATCTATTTATAAAGTAGAATCTTGTAAGTAGCAGCCTATGTCCTTTCTCAGTCTCTAGACTGTGTACCGAATTTCATTTTAACCGGTTCATTCGTTTTTTTGTGAAAGAGCGCCAGGCCGAGTTACTTTCATATAAGATCTGGTAGATTTATAAGATAATTGCAGCACAAAGTTTATCAAGCGCTAATTAACCGTATGTCGTTAGGTTTCGAGACCGAAGGCCTGCGGCCGCCCGTGTGGATCGGGGGCGAGAGCGAAGCCCTGGCGCGGCTGGAGCGGCACCTGGAGCGCAAGGCGTGGGTGGCGTCGTTCGGCCGGCCCAAGATGACGCCGCAGTCGCTGCTCGCCAGCCAGACTGGCTTGTCGCCGTATTTGAGGTGAGTCCAGATCCTGAAGAGCACATAAAGGTTATTTTCACACGGAGTATGTAACTGCCTCGTTGGCACATTGGTAGCAAGCGCTACGTAAGGACCGAGAGGTCCCCGGTTCGAGTCCGGGGTCGGGCACAATTTATGTGAATTTTTCTGTAATGAGATTACTCAGCCCGGAGTTAGGAAGTTGGCGGTTGAACGCCCGTGCCTCGGAAAGCACATTAAGCCGGTGGTCCTGCGCCCGATCTCTCATCGGTCTTGTCGGATTGTCGTCTCACCGAATTATGAGAGTAAGGGAATAGAGAGTTCCCGAGCCGAGTTGAGATCGGCCGCCATGGCTGAAATCGGTCGAACGCCTTATGTAGCAGGAACCGTATTAGTCACCTTTAGGCTCGCCATACACGGACCCTTCGAGCAGTTAGCCAGCGATCAACATACACGGACCGCTCTTGCAGTCATAGTCAACAGCTTAAGCATGGCAACTACTTGAGATTTTATCAGCTGCTAACTGCTCGAGCGGTTCCGTGTGAGTGTGTACGTAGAATCTGTAGTTTACTATGCAGTCGCAGCTTTAGAACAAAAAACGTGAATAAATAATAATAAATAAATAAATATTACACAACATCACATACATTGATCTGATCCCGTGGTAAGTTGCTTAAGCAATTGTGTTACGGAAATCAGGATCAACAGTGGATACACAAATAAACTTAAATATATTTAATAATACACCCAGACACGGAACAAACACCGATGTTCGTCACACAAATATTTGTCCCGAGTGGGAATCGAACCCACGACTCTTGGAACCGTAGGTTTTGAACCTGAGTGAATGCTAGTGCATATATGTTTAGGTTACCCGTTGCATTTTCGATAAAAGCATAAGACAAACCGTATTACTTGATTAATAAAGTGCCTACCCCTCTCTGAAAGAGGTTATCCCTCTAGGTATGTATGTATAGTGAAATCTACAACTTATTTACGCGTGGGCGTAACTGTTGGCGACAGAACTACCACGTCATATCAATTTACATTATAATTTAACCCAGTCGAAACGTCGGTCAGTAAAGTAGCTATGTAATTGGTTTAACTGCCTCGTTGCTCTATTGGTAGCAAGTGCTGCGTTAGGACCGAGAGGTTCCCGGTTCGAGTCAGGGGTCGTGCAAAAATTTGAGTGAGTTTTTCTATAATGAAATTACTTAGCCCGGAGTTAGGACGTTAGCGGTTGACGAGCCACGGGCCTCGGAAAGCACGTTACGCCGATGGTCCTGCGCCCGATCTCTCATCGATCATGTCGGATTGCCGTCTCACCGAATTATGAAGGCAAGGGAATAGAGAGTGCACTTGTGTTTGCGCGCACACTTGTGCACTATAATATGTCCTGCGCACTTGGCTGATCTCCATTGAGATCGGCCGCCATGGCTGAAATCGGTCGGACGCCTTATGTAATTGGTTACACCTAATATCGCGTGTAGACCCATAAAGACTAATTTTAGTTACATTATAATTTGTTTTAGGTTCGGCTGTCTATCAACAAGGCTATTCTATTACCAACTGACTGAATTATACAAAAGGATAAAAAGAGTGCGACCGCCGCTCTCACTTCACGGACAGATATTGTGGCGAGAGTTCTTCTACTGCGCCGCGACTCGCAATCCTAACTTTGACCGCATGGAAGGTAACCCCATATGCGTTCAGATACCGTGGGAGAAAAACCAAGAAGCACTCGCAAAATGGGCCAATGTATGTACCGCTAATGTAAAGACTAGCTTTAATTTAAATAAGTCTGCGATTAAGGTATTTACTGCAACTGCCAAACGTCTCAGTAGGTATTATACTTAATTGGTTTAAGTTTTCGCGTTCTATTAGATTTAATTGTATGAAATGGGACTTAATACTTAGTCACGGTATTATGTTTTATTTTTAATCAACCTAAGTTGTCTAATGGAATGGGAGGTAATTAAGACAGGTATATTGTAAAGTTACATTTTAATGGGAGTATATGGACATTTGTAAATACATGTTTGTAGCGATACCGGCCTGGCATTCAAGACGCACACAGTATACCAGCACTCGCCTTCTCGGGGCATCTAACACACTTAGCACATTTATTTTTCAGTTCCAGATCGCATGGGATAGTGGGAATCGGTATTCATGTTGGAGTAATTACAAGCCTATTCAGTATCAATCCTATATAAATTAAACATGTTATGAGGGTCTGTCACATATTTTTTTTGTTTGATGATGGGATTCGTCGTTGAAAGATAAATACGCCATCAGATTTACAATCTTGTTTTATAAGACTAATGAATAGTTTATATTTAAATTAAGCTGCTAAAATAAGTTAAAAATATTTTATATAAACATGTATAAAAATCTGTAACTATATTGCAGGGCCAAACGGGATTCCCCTGGATTGATGCGATCATGATACAGCTCAGGGAGGAAGGATGGATCCACCATCTCGCCCGGCATGCCGTGGCTTGCTTCCTCACCAGGGGAGACCTCTGGATATCATGGGAAGAAGGCATGAAGGCAAGACTATAAATATAAGTTTAGAGTGCAGTCTTCACGAGTACTTAGAGAGGTTACTATTATACTGGTTTGTTACTCCGAGAGCCCTTTACTTTGTAAGGGGTATGTTTGTTTATTACAGCTAGCTTGTATGGTACAAGCGTAGGATCGAGAACATACATCGCTTCCCATAGTCAAGAACCATGAAATTTGGAAATAAATCAAATCTCTAATATTTAGTAAGAAACTTATCCGAAAGTTTAGAATCTCTTGCTTGTCTGGAAACCTTTTTATCATAACAGCAGTATACTGGACTAGGACTACGTTAGATTTCACATGCAAGTTTGTCTGAGTTCCTCATGGCATAAGAACGGTCTTATCTTATACACTCAAACAGATTTTTTACTATAAATATCTACCAATATCATTGTATGTGTTTCTTTAGCATTTGAAGTCCACAAATCTACCTGGACCCAACCTTATGACCAAGTATCAATAAAATAAGAACACTATGTAAGTATCAGTATCCACATTGAGAAAATGAAAAATAAAGACATCATAAATAATTAATGGTCTATTCTCTTTATTTATAAAGTAAGCAGAATTTGGGCTTGGGGGCTATTATTAATTTGGCTACTTTGATCGCAGTCACAACTCGTATATCCTAATAGTATACTGCCACTAAAGATATACATTTGTTCTTTCTTGTTAAATTCTTTAAAAAAAATTCCAGTTTGCCCCACCAAGCATCCCCACTGAAGGGCAAAGTATTGCCTTATGCTTTCAGTGTGGCAATACTAAACGGGGCCAAGTAGAATTAACCCATTTTAACCTAGCGGTGCCTTTACCTACATTCTTAAGATGGTTGAAGTAACGTGTCTCCTTGCAGGTGTTCGATGAGCTACTTCTGGACGCGGACTGGTCGGTGAACGCGGGCATGTGGATGTGGCTCTCGTGCTCCTCCTTCTTCCAGCAGTTCTTCCACTGCTACTGCCCTGTACGCTTCGGCAGAAAGACTGATCCGAATGGCGATTTTATAAGGTTCGCTCTTTGATTGTCATGAATAGGAAACTTATTTGTTATGGTTGGAACTAGAATTAGCTGATAGCGAAAAGAAAAAGATAGTTGTTGGTAGGTACGAAATAATTCATGTGCTCATATGTAAACAATCTGACTTTGGATTTAAGGTTTTTAATAAACAAAACAAATTACTCTATTACAATCACATAAGATTACATGTTTTTTACATTTTTTTGCATGCGTCTGTACCTAATCATTTGCTTTAAAATTTTTTGTGGCACTACTAGTGCCCAAAATTAGATCCACTATATACTTGTACTTACTAGTATCTATAACTATGTTTGAAAACTGGACATTTTCGGGATATTTACCATATTTCACTATTTTACCGAGTTTCCGATATTTCGACACTGTTGTAAGCACCACAATCACGGAGGGCAATGTGTTCGAAAATTAACGTGTTTACTTTTTTCAACAGACGATACATTCCAGCGCTAAAGAACATGCCGACCAGGTACATCCACGAGCCGTGGGTGGCGCCCGAGTCGGTGCAGCAGTCGGCGCGCTGCACCGTCGGCCGCGACTACCCCATGCCCATGGTGGACCACGCCAAGACCTCGCAGATCAACATCGAGCGCATCAAGCAGGTCTACGCACAACTAGCCAAGTACAAACCGCAAGGTACGCTGCTATATGAACTTATTGCGGCTATCACGTGACTGAAAGACCGAAATAAGTATAATTATGATTGTGTTCATAGAGACACTGGCAATGAGGCAATGGTAACTTGCAGAAGGATTGCCAACAGTTTGTTTACCTTAAAGATACAACTTGCTTTAGATGATTTTACACATTCTTACTTTACACATCCCTGAATATGCAATCGTCGCCAATTACTTTAGTTACCCAGGAAATATACAACTTGCTATAGATTTTACTACATTATTTACATATATTCGAGGTAGGAATCACTGATCACACAATTTTATCTTTACAGCTATATTGAACCCACACACACTACAAAGACCGAACGTGATGCAATCGTCGCCCAGTCCGACCTCCATCATCACGACAATAAACCAGTCCAACTACCTGTGCAGCCAAACGCCGGACCCTCAGCCGGGCGGGACGCCGCAGAGCTACAAGGACTCGAGCGTGTTCCAGCACCCCGGGAACAACTCGCGGCGCGACGCCAAACCCGCCTTCCGACAGGTCGTCATCGTGCAGGCGCCCGCGCCCGCCGCCTACAAGCCCGCCGCCGACCTCGACTCCGCCCGCGACCGCTCCAAACAGGATAACTACAACTTCAAAAACTTAGCCATCAACAACTACCTACAAAATTTCACCCCCAACCCCGACTACCAAAATCAGCAGAGGGGCGAGGTCTACCAGCAGGACGTGAAGAGTAACAATTTCAATTTCATAAAACCCAAGTTCTACTTGACCTACTCCGACAACAATGGCGTTATACAGGGTGACCGCACGCACGGTGCGACTCCCCGAAACGAATTCGAGAAGGAGGCCAAGTTCAAGCCGGACGAGGACAAGTCGGACGGCGGCGTCATGAGCACGGACGCTCCGTTCGAGAACTGTGAAGATAATAAACCTTCGAAACATCCCGGTTTCGATTCGGCCACCGAAGACCAGAAATAGATAAAGATTTAGGTCGGCGAGCATCAAAATTTTAAAGAAAATGGTGAATTTATAAGATTCATTTTGCCCTGGTAGAAATCTTCAATGTCATAGATGAGTAATTATTAGTAGTTTAAGTATTCAATCTATATGGAAAATGTATTGTGCCATCTTTCAGGACATTGTAGTGACATAGCTGTGCTTAGATAAACATGGTGTAATTTTTTTATGCATCCCAGTATACAGTCATCACTGTAGGTATTTTGATAAAGGACTTTCTGAAATAATTATTGAGTTTTTGTTTAATTTATTGCCAAACCTCGTTATAAGAATAAATGGCGTAATTGATATAATATTCTGTTGAATAAATTAAATCTTAGAGAATTTTATCATATTGTTGTTTTTAATGTATAAATTTGTAGACTTCTTTTAATTTAAGTAGCTACATGAAGGTATTGATATTGAAATAATATTTTTAAGTAAGTAGGTAGTATGACTAATTAATTATTATAAAAAGACAAAGGTCTCAAAATGTTTCTCAATATTTACATGAGATATGAAACATATTTTGTAGAATGTTAGTGTTTATTATATTATTGGAATTCCTTAATCTGACGGCATATTGCCGTCTCTTTTTTAACTGAAAGCTTTATATAACGAAATGATAAAACATAATTGAATGACTTCAATATTATACATATCAATGTTTTACGATCGGAAATTGATTCATGTATTTCACATTCAACATAATATTCAATTCTGTAGTTTAAATAAAGGTTACCCACAATACCCACTTCTTCATAAGTAAACTAAACTTTTAGAGAACTATTATATAAAATGTTATTCACATGGCTGCGACAGCTGTATTTAATAAATAATCGACAATAGGTTCATATATACCATTAACATAATATTTCAAGTTTTTCTTATAGTTGATAGAAAATACATATCTCTCATATATAATAAATATCCTTATATTACAGTAGTTCAGCATATTAATGGATTAATAATTGGATCTGAATTGATGTACCATTTTATGTTATGTATTATTCAACAAGCAATGCATTTCAAATCTGTTCAGCTTTGTGCAACTTAATCATAGTCAAAACATTTACATTATATTCCTCCACTTGGAAGATTCAAACAACTTTGTTTGAATTTTATTTTTCTGGGTAAAATCATTTCAGGCATTGCTTTTATAACAACAGTTTTTTTTGTATTACAAACCATTTAATTTCATGCTCTTGTTTTATTTTGATGTAGGTATACAAAATAATATACTTACTGTTGTAGTCTTCAAGGTATAGAATGTGTTAATTTTTTGATTAAATAATTAAAAACAAGTTTCAAAATTAATGTCCATGTTTTTATTTAATATCACTCCAGTTTTTAGTCTATTATAAAGAATTTGATCAACTAGAAATACTTTAATTGGTTTATTTCCAGTCAGACAGAGCATGGAAAATCAGGATTATACCCCTTTGGGATCTATTTCTCAACTGTCTTAGTATCTTTTTTTTTTTTTAATAACCCGTTTCATCCCACTGCTGGGCAAAGGTCTCCTCCACACTCGTATCTTATTACATTATATTTATATCAGATATCCGGCGCATCACGATATGCCATCATGGTATAGAGTAAAATTAATAATCATTCAAGAATAATGTCGGAACTAACTAGGTCCGGGTAAATCAGGTGTGTTCAACAAAGCAACTGTTTGCATGTGCTGCTTCAAGGCCTTCTGTGCTTTCCTTGATTTTTGAACAGGTTTCTCTACTGGTTCTTTCACTTTAGTTCTTATAAGTTCATTCTTTATTGTTGGTATTATTCGCATCTGAACAAAAGATAATGATATGTAGGTATATTATTTTGAAAAATAATTTTGGTAAACTAGTTCCAAAATATACAAACTTTACTTGAATTAAACAGCTAGAAATGAACTTACCGTCTCAGGGACATGGACATATCTTATGTTGCGTGCTTGTACAAATAAATTCTCAAAACTAAATTCATTTCCTTGTGGATCACAATAGACTGCATTTGTTAATGAAATATTCATATAGCTGTAAAAATGAAACAAATTGAATGTTAACAAACAATATATATTTTGGTTTATCAATAACTAATTTCTATTTAAACCTGTTCATACAACATTTATTTAATACATTTTGCATAAAACACAAAAATACATACCCATCAACGGTAGTAATTAGACCACATACATAAGAATCATTTCTAAGGTCTATTGTAATGTTGTGGCCCTGTAAAGCTTTAACTAAACATAACAATGTATTATGATACAAGAATCTTTCTTTGTTTGTGCCAATAAACATGTTAGAAGAAGACATACTCCTGAAATTATTAAATAATAATATTTACTACTTTAAAATAATTATTCGTAGTTAATACAATAATTCATTTAAACATATACATATTGTGTGTTAGAATAATGATGATATAAATTTCCTAAAAAATATAAAGAACATAACAGCAGTCCAGAAAGTCAACTTAAATCTTTAATTTTGTTTAACAATAACCATTCTGGCTTCCGGTTTTGATTTTAATTCTAGTTCTGCCTTTGTAATATCCCAAACATTGTTTTTTCTTTCTGCCCAAAAATATAATGCTCCTCTATCTTTTGAGCCACTTACTGGGATCTTGAATCTAGCGTTTGTTCCATCACTAAAATTATGTTCTGTATCAGATAACTTAAACCGTTTATCTTTAATTGGCTCTCCGAGATAATGTATTGCCCCCGGATGGGTTCTCAGCTTTTTTAAAGCATCTTTATAATAATCATAAGCTCTCACTCTATCGACCATTAAAGTTTGCAAATAAAATCCTGTTGAGCTTACTATAATACCACCCCAAGCCGCTATCTGAAGCAGTTTTCGGTTGGATAAAGTCATATTTGTTAAAATTGACGTACCAATATATACGTAATAATATTTTTTGTTTCTTGCTTATAATATTAGCTCGGAATATAAAAGTAAATGCGGTGCCGCTCAGTCAGAAAACTTATATTATAATTTATATAAAAATAGGCCACTTAATAATGACAGCTGTCACAGCGGTCAGCTGTCTTCGACGACAGTAATTTTTTTCATTTTTTGTGGTATCGGATATTGCTTATACAGTTTCAGTTTATTGTAATCTTTTTCTCCCTAGATTTAATAATGTAAATAATTTTTCAATACGATAAACTTATATAAATCATTATGATCATCCAGACAAGCTACCAAGTTTAGTTATCATGCATGAGTTCTAAAATACCAATAATAAATATGGCTGAGAAGCCAAAGCAATGTAAATGAAAAACTTCCTAAACGTCTTTTATGTCAGCAAACTGAGCAGATGGAAATGGAAAAGTGATTTACTCAAGAGTTCACAACTTTTGACTTGCTCTGCAATTATTGTAATTAAGTTATTCTGAATTTCAGGCTCCTGGTAAGGTCCAGGGCATGTAGTCCAATTTTTAATTTGATACGGTTATCAATTACGTACATAAGGGGACATAACCTTTATTTATTTACATACAAAATGCACATGTTATTTAGATTTCTACTTTCCTCTATCGTTATTTTTTTTAATTTTTATTTAAAAAAGTATTAATCACTTTACTTAGTTAAAAAACACAAAATATCGTACGTATCAACTGACTGTCACCTCTAATAGAAGTATTTTATATTTCCAGGAGTTGGAAAATGAGTACAAATAGAGGGAGCTCCTCAAGGAACAGGCCTCAGAAATACCAAAATAAAACTGCGTTCAAAAATGACCTTCATGATACAAGTCAGAAAACAAAAGTCATAAATTCATTGGAAGTAAATGGTGTATGTAAAAGATGCAAGGATATCATTCAATGGAAAATTAAGTACAAAAAATATAAACCACTTACAGCACCACGGAAATGTGTTGGTTGTGAACAAAAAACCATTAAACATGCTTACCATATGTTATGTGGAAAGTGTGCATTAGAAAAACAAGTTTGTGCTAAATGCTGTAAATCAGTTGATGTAAGTTCTATTTTCTTACTTAATTGCCTAAGCAGTTTTTTTCTAACAAGTTGATCTAGTGAGTTGTCTAATGAGTGTGTTTATAATATTAGACGTCATGGGTTCCAACAATCATAGATTAATTTACTTTCTCAAAAGAATATGCTATTAAATTGACAACAAATTAAGAAGGTATGCATTATTAGATTTGAAAAAGAAAGGTCTTTTTTAACTAGAAACTTAGATACAACAGAAAATTTTCAGAATATAAGGGACACCCTAATACATCATCTATACCAGAGCCGCTCTAAGTTGGCCGATTTGACACATGTCAGACTGACTGCACTAGTGAGGGACAACGGTAAAATTGCCGAAGTATATAAGTAACAGTTATTTCCACTTTATAACCAAGCAAGGTCTAATAGGGTATTTGACTGTGGTTGTTTTGCTTGCCATTTTATGAAAATCAGTAAGATTTATGTAAATCAATATTATTGATGAAAACGAAACTTAAGTTTTTAGCGAAATGAGACTACAAAAGACATTTAAACTTGGGTGGGCATTGTGGGCAAATCCATTTCAAAATTGCGAAAATCATTTAAAATGAATCATTCAAACCCCGCCAGGTACCAATGTGTTTTTCAAATTTGAAATTCATATGTACCATCATTCGATGCTTTAACGGTGAAGGAAAACATCGTGAGGAAACCAGCACACCTGAGAGATTTTTCAACGGTGTGTGAAGCTATGTCAGAGGCCTACGGGCAACTTAAAACTCTGACAACTGGTTGTTTATCAACCACACGATAAGAAGAAGATTAATAACAGAATTAGTCACATCTTTTATTATGAAAACATATCAATAAACGCAACTTTTGATGAACCTACCGAACAAACTTCTTAGGCGCTGCATACAACAAACTAGCGTGTGACGTCACACGCAAGTGGACGTTGGTATGGAGCGTTTTTGAGCTCGCCCAAATAATGTGCAATTAAAATTGTAATATCTCGTAGAATTATCCAGTTATCAAAGTGATACTTTCAACAGTGTCTTTGTGTTCGAGTGGTCCATCCAACTATATCAAAATAAAAAAATTGTCAAATACCCTATTATAACAATTTTTTATTAAAACATTTATTCACATCCAGAAGATTGAATTGAATTCTTATTTAAAAATATATTTATTTATAAAATACAATACTTATTAAATCTTTCATCCTATTTGAAAAAAATACCTGGTGAGTATTGCCCATTACGTCACTATAAAACGTGTCACCGGCGTATACTTGTTAAAGCGTAATACAGAGTGGAAATTTTACGTTTTCTTTTTTTTATTTTAAGTAATAAAAGACAAATAATTAGATGATAGAGGTGCCTTTGATATTTTGAAATAACGTCTTATTTTTAAAACTTGTTCTTTATGATTCGCTAAATGTGTTCCTCTTAACAAGGATAAATGCAAAATATAAAATAAAAAGTGTCAAATCGGCCAACTTAGAGCGGCTTTGGTATAGCAAAAAAAATTATTTGCCCCTAATTGAGTTACATATTGTCGAAGATAGGAATGAAAATAGCTTTCCAACTATAATGTCTGGTTATTATTGCTTTTGGGTACCCATCACATACATTTTTGCCCATCCTCCTGTAGCATGTAAATCGCTGTCAATAATATAAAAAAATTTTCAGGAACAAAATGCTGAAGAGGAACAAAATTCAATGCCAGATATCCAGTCATTAGTTAAAGGATTGCCAGAAAGGAAGAAGCGCACAATACTGAGGTGACAAATGAATAACTTGATATTAAACATCTTTTGGCTATATAATTATGTAGCAGCATCTATTGGTTTAACATATTGACTGGCTCGGCGGAGCAGTAGTTAGTGACCCAGGTTCACTACCTACGATTCCAAGAGTTGTGGGTTTGATTCCCACCCGGAACAAATATTTGTGTGTTTGTTCCGCGTCTGGGTGTGTTATTAAATATATTTGTGTATCCACTGTTATTCTGATATCTGTAACATAAGTACTTAAGCTACTTACTACGGGATCATATCAATGTATGAAAAGTGTGTAATATTTATTATTTATTTATGTTTATAGATGTCTCCATAAGTTTGGAAAATATGTCTTGTTAGCTTGTCAAGCATGCATATTTTAATATTTGAAGGAATATCTTCAACTGATGTGTCATTTGGTATAATGAACTGGATAAAGCAATGGGTGCGTTTAGCCGACACACAATCTTGGCAGCACAGAAAGAAAAATGGCGATTGCTGAGTAGCATAGGCTGACGCGGCTGAGGAATGCTAAGTGGCGATATTCAGATTGAATAGACAATTTTATTAATGCACTTACGTAAATAAACATTCAACCGCCTAGATTGACAGTCGCACAAGTCATATGGCAGAATATTCAAACGTTAACAGCTAACTTCACTTCTCTCATTTCCACTCAGCATGGTTCTGGCCGATACTGTAGTCAGAATTGTCGAATGCTGTTCAGCACTCTCAGATTCTGACCAGTCTGTCTGTCGGCCAAACGCACCCAATGACCTACATTCTCCTTTTTTAATTGCAGATATGTCACTAAACAACAGAGCAGCCAACAGAAAATTGATATCGCCAATTTGGAGAAAATGATAGAAGAAATGGAAAAAAATTCTTTGGATGATGATTTTCTAAGTGATGAAGATTTACAAGAGAGTAGTGATGAAGAAAAATAAAATACTTATGTTCTTTAGGTCTATAAGTTTAATATTTTAATTATACAATTTATAAACATTCTTAATATTTTTATTTAACAATATTTTCCATGACCTAATGTAGTTCAGAATCATGGCATTCATTTAAGACTTTCCAGCACCTACTCTTAAAAAAGGTGTATGGATGGAATTCATATATTGACATTATTTCGGATTTTATTGAAAAGCCAGTTATTGTAAACATGCCATTATCATCATATCTATATCAACTCTAAATTAGGTAAATTAAATTTCCATTCCTTTTATAATAATAATAATGACCGATTCGATTGTTTCGACATCAAGTTATGTTATGCTCAGTCTTACCCAATGTGGTTTGTTTATAAAATTTGCAAATTTTTATTCTTATGGTACTGCTACGCTGTTGGTTGAGAATGTTTACGAACATTCGATTTTCATTGATCATATATCATAAGTAATGATTATAAGGTGTCTGAACAAAAATACTTGGTTAATATTGAAAACCATTGTTTGAAAACAAAAACGTCTTATGCGCGCATGCGGAAAAGCACAGAGTTTCTTCTAATGCTTATGTTTGTAAACATTTTGAAACAGCAGTGTGGCAGCTTATTCAGTCGTATTAGTACCTATGTAAATACTTGACCCAGTAATATTTGATTTTACTATCCCATTCAATTAAATCTATAAAATATAAGCAATAGATCTATATGTTTTGATAAATAGATAAAATTATAAGTATCCCTAGAATAATTAACAATCATTTTTGTGAAATAATGTGAATAGTGGTTCAGTCTAAATTATTATTCAAACCAAAATAATCACAATGTATGTACTGAGAAAGAAATACATATTGGTAAAATGTATATTATATGCGTCCAGCAGTGGACGGTAATGGGCTGATGATGATAATGATATCAAATGCATCATCTGCTGTACTACAATAACATAAGACATTTACGATTAAAGTATTTTATAGAGAACAATATTAGAAATGTGAATCTTTTTACACCACAATAGTTCTGAATCAATAATTAATATTTAAGTACCACCAACCTAAGATAATAATATAAAAGTGAGCATATCTGGTAAATACAGACACAGTAAATTTTTGTCAGTACATAATTATGTATTTTTAGTACCTAAAGTGGAATATATATTCAATAATATAAATACATTTTTACAATATTAAATTATAGCACATGATATAGATGTTTCATCACATTTAATTAACAGCCTAAACATAAATAAAAAAAATAATTATAAATAATTATTGACCGTCGTAACATTTAATAATATTAATTAATTGTACTATAATGATAACGAAAATGGAGGTTACTATATAGTTTCGCTGTTAACTACAGCAACTATAAAAATGAATTAATACAATAATTGTTACATGCAATTATAATTAAGATAGTATAAAAACCGTTTAATTTTTAAAAACAAAAATATATTAAGAGGTTTTATGGATCTAAGAATATTCTAATACAGTAAATTTTATATGGTAATACATAATATCCTATAGTAACAATTATTTAATGAATGCCGCACTTAACGAATTATTTCCATTGAAACAAAAGTCATAACAAGTGAACTTGACAAATGGTTTATCCCACTTTTGATGGTTAAATTAACTTATTATTCTTATAATCAAGTTGGTGAACAGTTAAGTGAATCAGTTCCTACTATATACAAAAATGAACAATATTGGCTATATCATTTACTTGCTCGCTTTTTCCTTCTTAAATAGATAATATTTTCATGAAAAAAGAAAACACTATCTACGTTAACTTAATATATTTTGTGTTCATTACTTGTTAGGAAGGTATCAACAATAAATATATAAGCCTGAAAAGTGTATGATCTTATTGGAATCGAATTATCTCACAAATATTACTATGTGTACTATGTTAACTAGCTGTGTCTATTGGAACACTTATCGTAATACCATGTAACAAGCCCAAATTTTATTTATTTACATTTACCGATCGTCGGGTTAGTGAATACCCAAATCTACACGTGAATCTCAAATAGACAGTTTTAAAGGGGAAGGGTTTATGTTAAGTATCTTATTTTATTGAATACGAGGTTTTTCGACATCCCTGACACTTTGGGGCCTTTGTCCCCAATGGTAAGCTGCCACCATGTGACTATAGTCTTTTTCACCTAAGATGATCCCTGTGACACTTCATTGTGTTCTGTAGCGGTACCATGAGTCGGCTATCGAAAAGTTACGTACGTTAAAAACCTATCGAGTTGTTTTTTTCATACGACCGATTTTAGTTCTAAGCGTAACCACCAGAGGCGCTGTACAAGTTTTTCATAGACCTATTTACGTAGGCGATATCGAGTCCGTAACTTTTAAACTCATGGTAGGGCTACTGAACCACGCATTTTACGTTTGACAAACGAAAATAATTTTATTGCACACTTTTTTCATTTTATTGCAGCGTCATTAGGAAAAATATTAAAATAAATATTTTTATATTTTTAATGACAAACAGTATAGAA
Organism: Maruca vitrata; assembly: GCA_039566165.1. NCBI lineage: Eukaryota > Metazoa > Arthropoda > Insecta > Lepidoptera > Crambidae > Maruca > Maruca vitrata. The sequence continues at coordinate 8,837,489 of CM076912.1, read as the reverse complement.
CATTTTAAATGAAATAAGTGTGCAATAAAATGAAATAAGTGCGCAATAAAATTATTTTCGTTTGTTAAACGTAAAATGCGTGATTCAGAACACAATGAAGTGTCACAGGGATCATCTTAGCTGAAAAAGACTATAGTTGGTAAATGGTAATAAAAGTTTTTTTTTAAATGTAAAGACGAGTAACAAACCGTGTGACTTTTTGGGAATAATTATATCAAGTTCTCACTACGAGATTACAGTGTGACTCGTAGGGAACAAAGGCTTTAGGATGATTAAACTGTGCCCCACCAAGCCCCAATGAAAGGTATAATATTGCGTTTTGCTTTCAGTGGGTCAAAGTGGCTAACCCGCGCTATTTAATTTTATAAGAAAGCAAAAATACTGACTAACTACTAATTAAAATTGAAAATTTCCACCTAAAAATTCTTGTTGTAATGGTATTCCGTTAACATTTAACGCTATCTAACGTTGTACAAATATTGAGTTGACTACGTATTTTGTGAGTAATGTAAGTAGGTATATCATAACAACTTGGAATGCTAGGTGGTAAAAGATAAACGAACATTTCATGACCCCAAATATTAGTGTACATTCTTAACATCTCAAATCTACTGATATAATCTAGTGTTACTATATTAGATACTTTCATGCATAATAAATTACACTACTACATAGATCGATTTGTCTCAAATAGGTAAAGCAATCTCCACTTAATAGCTTCCAACTCTTGTAAACTTATTTTATATTTAAACTTTCTTAGCACATTTATTTTATGTTAAATACACTTCTTTTCTAATACGTAATATTATTCGTTGCATGCCTAGGTACCTTTTATATTAATCGTTTCTAGCAGTCGTACTGTTTTTATGAACCTTTGTTCCAAAAACAATAAGTTTAAGGACAAGGTACCTAATTGTTCTCTTCGTTACTTATTTTTACGGATTGTTCTATTTTCCTCATGCTCTTCATATCACAGAAGACCAAGTTGACGTAACTGAAATAATAAAAATTATGAATACATTATAAATAATTTTCACATCTCTATGTAAAAAAAAAGCTAAATGTGAGAGGACCTTACTCACTCACGGTTCAGCGTGTCAACTATTATATTTTAATTTAAAGTACGAATATATAATATTATTTTCCAGTGTCTACCATTTGTTGTGTGGCAACATCCAGGGCAAGCGCTGCGTAAAGAATGAGTGGTCTCAAGTACTATAATAATACCTGGTCTCGCAAAATATGTGAATTTGCTTAGCAATTACTCAGTCAAGAGCCAGGTTTATTTATTTTATTTATTTGTTTATTAAAAATCCACAGCTCTTAAATAAAAATTACGGTTGGCGGTGTTGTACCATTGTGTTACGATAAGCAAAAAGATAAACCGTTGGTCCTGTGCCTTTAATCGGTCATGGTGTTCGAACACTGTGAGACTGTTAAATACGAATTTGAAGATTGAAATAACAGAATGACAGTGATGGTGCGCGCCATTTGTAACTGTCCTGCGCAGTTCTCCACCAGAATTGGCCGCCATAGTAGAAACCAATAGAAAATTATTATTAATATAAAGAATATAGATACTTACAAGTCCTTGTCTTTCCTTTTCTTTTTGAAGTACTTGCTGTGTCTGCTTGTCGTCAAATTTAACTACGGCTGCTAAAACCTTGGCTAATGTGACTGAGTGGTTTCCTGATCCAGTCAAATATTCAAACAGTATGTTTCTCAGATATTCTAATTCTGTATTTTCTTGTAACGAATGTAAATGTCGTAAGCTAACAAGGGCTTCGTCTAGTCGTCTTTCCAATTTCTCATTAGTTAGTCTCAGTTTTTCATTATGACCTTGCATCTGTTGCATATTGCCATTGATAGATCGATTCATTTGTTCTAGATTTACAATTTTTTCTTCAAGTTCATTTTTGGTACCAAGTAGATTGTTATACCTATCCGTTGTGATAGCATCACCTTCATTATTATTTGTAGCTTTCTTCTTTTCAGCATATGATTGCAACTCAAGCTGATCTTTTAATTCCAGGTTTTCTTCAAGTAACAAATTGTTTTCTCTAGTCAAGTCTTCAATTTTTTCCTTATCTGCCACAACTTCATTTTGCAGTTCTAATAATTTATTGGTCTGATAGTCACCCCGTGTTGTATTTTCACTAGATGCAATTAATTCCCTTAATTTATCATTAAGTAATCCATTTTCTTTCGAAATTTTTGCCAAATATGTTTGAAGGCCTTCAATATCAGAATGAAGTCGCCTGTTTTCATCCTTCAATAAATCGTATTCATTTTGTAAAGTTTGGTACTTGTCGTAATTTTCTGTAACATCTTTTGCTGTGTCTTCATTTAATTTTGTCATTTTATCTGATAATTGTACTTGGGTTTGTTTCAAAGCTTGTATTTCTTCTTCATAATTACAATTCTTTGTATTAAGCAGGTCAATTTCATTTAATAATAAAATAATTTGGTCATTTTCAGTATTAACATCTTTTTGGTCTTCAGTGGAAAGATTTGAAGGTGCATTTATTTCTGTTTGTATATCTTGGTCCACAGTAGATAACTTTTTATCAAGTTCTTTTCTTTCTAATGTTTCTATTACAGAACTTAAGCGATCTTTTTCAATTACTATTTCACCATGTGATTTTCTTAATTCGTTGATTTCGGATTCCAAAATATTTACACTACTTGCTATTCTTTCACATTCGTTTTTCAATGCAGAATTTTCATCTGATGAAGATTTTACTCTTTGAATTAATTTTTGTACTTCAAGCTCTTTTTCCTCCAGATTTTGTGATAATTTAAGTTTTTCTGAAGTTATAATATCAATTTGTGCAATGTCTTCTTTTTGTTTAATTTTAAGTTTTTCTACATCATTATTAATTACATCATTTTCTTTCTCAATTTTATCAATTTTCTTTACTAAAGATTGTTTTTCATCTTGTAAGACTTTTATTTTGTCAAGAGCTACCAAATACTGGTTATTTTCATGATCAATTGTAGACTGAAGATGTTGATACTTGCTTTCCAGTTCTTCAAGATTAGTTATCAGTATTTGTTTTTCATTTTTGATAGTTGTGAGTTCCTCTGTAGCATTGCTACACTTTTGGACAAGGTTTTGTACTTCCTGTTGTAATGAAAGATTTTCTGAACCATGATTTTGTAATTCAGAGTCAAATTTGCTTTTAGCCGTCTTTATAATGGCTAGCTCTTCTGATTGGGATCGCAATTGCTCAGTAAGATTAATTTCCACATTCTTAAGCTTTTTATAGTCAGATTCCAATTTTTCATATTTAGTTTTAATTTCATTATTTGAATCAGAGCAATTATTTAGGGTTATTATATTTTGTTTGATAACAGGTAAATGATTTTCGTTTATCTCTTGTTGGAAAAGTTTAGCTTCTTGAGATATTAAGTTGATACTTTTTTGTAAATCTTTTACTTCTTGGGCCATTATTTCATAAATGTTCGTGGTTTTCCTATTTTCGGATACTTTTTGTTGCAAAAGTGTATTTTCAGATTCCATCTTCACAACAATATCACGCAACTCTGAATTCTGACTTTGAATTAGTTCATGATTCGTCAAAAGTTTCTCTATCTCGGACTGTAATTTTACTAATTCCACTCTTTCATCTTGCATTTCAGTTTCCAAATTACTGAATTTTGCTTTCCAAAATTCAATTTCATCCAGCAATTGCTTTTGTGTGGATTCATCTACAACGGAAACGCTTTCCTGCTTAGAGATGGATAATTCGTTTTCCAAATGAGTAATTTGAGAAGTTTTCTTGGTGTTCTCTTCCATTAAGTGTGAATTTCTATTTTCCAAATAAACATTTCGATCAATCATTGCCAACTTCTCAGCAGTTTCTTGTTTCATCTGTAGCTGGAGGCATTTAATTTCTTCTTCAGACTTAATTTTGGATTGTTCTGATGTTTGTAGTTTTTGACTCAGAACATTAAGCTTGGATTCAATTTCTAAGAACTGAGATTTTTTGGAGTTTAATTCATTCATTTCATTATTTAATTTGGACCGTTCTTCCTCAAGGGCTGTTATATTTGCTTTATAGTCAGTAAGAACAATATTAAGGGATTGGAGTTCTTGTTTTACTGCAGAGAGATTGTCTTTTAGTGACTTTATCTCAGATTCTTTGCTTTCTAATTCTTTGTGAATACTAAGTTTATTTTCAGCTAACGATATAGCATATTCTTCTTCTCTTTTACTAAATATTTCTATTTTACTGCGTAGTTGTGCGATCTCTTCCTGTGATTTTTGCAAATCCATTTCAAGTGTAGACATTTCCTTCGTTTTAGTAAAGTCGTAGGTATTCACTTTATTTTGCAGTTCTTCATTCATATTTTTCAGTTCTTGTATTTTTTGTTTAGCTTCGGACAGTTGCACTTCTGTAGATTTTAATAAATCTAATTCTTTTGTCTTATTTTCTAGTGCACTACATGTTTTTTGTAATTCTATAGTCATCTGTGAATTCTTTTCTTTACTAGTCTTAAGAGAGTCTTTGTACTTAGTTAGCAATTGTTCCATTTTTTCAATTTTGCTATTCAATGTAGCCGTTTCGATCGAAGAAACCTCGATACTTGTTGGTTTAGTATCATTATGATCATCAGAAAGATTTATCAACGGAACGTCACTTTCCGTATTATTATCTTTTTCTACTAAAGTACTTGATGGTTTAGATTTAATATGTACATCTTCATGGCGAGGAAGATTTTCATTATCAGTATTCAAAAATGATATTTTGGTATTGAGTGCATCAATTTTCATATTCTTTTCTTCAAGTTCGACTCGTAGCGCCTTTTCTAAATGAGCCTGAGGAACATGATACATGAACATAAAATAAAAAGAAATTACAATGTTTGTATTCAAAATTCATGAATATGAATATCTTGATTAACTTATCTTACCTTTGCGCTCTGTTCTAATGTGCACTGCTCTCTCAGCTCGGATATTCGTCGTAAAGCTTTATCTTGTGTTTCGACTAGCACACTCTAAAAAAATATTCTTATTTAGTTATAGTAACAATTTTTACCAATAGACTAATACACTTTAGAGGAGTACTAATAGAAATAAATATTGTTAAACTTACTCTTGCTTTAGCATTTTCTCTTTCTAATAGCTTGTAATGACGGGCTAGATCAGCATACTGTGTTCTATATTTTGTATATCTCTCTTGAGTACGTCTGTAAGCGGCATATAGCTGTTCTTTTGATACTCTGTCAAGACTTACTGCTCCAGTAGAAAATCCTCTGTCTTCAGCTTCACTAGCTGATACTTCCATGTCAGACTAAAACCATAATACAATTTATGCAATATTAGGCTTAGTGTAAATGTACAGCTGTACAATCAAATAATAAATTTAGAAGTATTAATAAAGGTGATGTCTTGTTTACCACCTCCACACAAATGTTATTATTATTACAAATTGAAATACTGTTTTTATTATGTTTAATATCTGATTACAAAAAAACACTGGGCTGAAGAAGCAATTAATGTAAAGTAAGTTAGTGTAAAATATATTAAAATTTTTAAAATTTACTTTAATTTAAAAGAAGGATAATGTACTTTACCTGTAAATGATACATTGAAGGACTTTCATAGCTGGGTAGTCGAAAAGAAATATCACTTGCAAAGGAACTATTGGATAGGCGCCTTTGTCTTTGACTTTCCTGTATTAAAAAAAATAGTTTTATAATTATGTGTTAATGTTAGACAAAAGGAGACATCCTTAGTATTAGAATAAATAATTTTACCATTAATTCATGGTTGGGTAACATGTCAGCTAAATTACTTCCTGCTTGAACACCATCTGCTTGCATAAGGGAAACCTCTTGGAATGTGTTTGAATTATTGTTTGATGTTGACGGGAATGCTTTGATAGTTTGACTTGATTGGCTTTCTGTAAATATACAAATTGGGATATATTGCAATATTAAATAGTTGTACCAATTAAAATTTGAATATAGGTTCTTTGCTTGCCCAGTACTATTTATTTAAATCATTAATTATGTAAATGGATTCATTAATTATAGTGGTTTAGTACTTTTTTGACGAAATAAATTATATTTCTAAACTAAATTAAGACTATTGATGTATATGCACTTAAGCTAGAATTTACAATCAATAAGGTGAATAATACTATACCATATTGAAATTAACTCACCATTGTCACCAATGGAGAACAGGTCACTGTTTGTAATATCAGATATGCTGCTGGATGCAGATGTCACCGCTGCCTGATGAATATAATAAAGGATAAGGGCATAGAGGAAGCTTTGTTTTACAGATAAAAATTTACTTCAAGTTAAGTTACTTTGTAAAATTTTAACTGTGTTTTTTAAATTTGAATTCATTTGTATGATTTATCAACACTTTAACACTCAAGGAAAACACTGTGAGGACACTTATGAAGAAATTCTAAGGTTGTGTAGTCGACCAATTCCCACTTGGCCAGCACGGTTGACTAAAGCCTGATCACCCTAGTTTAGGGTAGGCCCATTCCGCAGGAGTGGGGATATAGGCTGATGACGATGAATTCAGCCCTTTTACATAGGGAGCATGCAGATATATAAGTGCAGACTTATTATTTTTTATTCACATAGTCTAGTGAAACATCTTAGGTTTTAAGTTACAAATTATTACTTATTCAATTAAATAGCTTTTCTGCAAGTTTGGGTTCATGTTTCCAAATTCATAAAAATTTGAGCATTCAACAGTAAATACTTTCAAACACTTCTTAATAGATGGTGTCAGTAATAAGTAGCATATTCAATGTGTATGGACTAACACTGATAATATGAATCAAAACTAAATACCTTTAATAATCTACAAATGAAATTATTGATTGATAATCTAAGTAATTATCTAAGAAAGTAGGTATATTTTTATGGAATGGGGTAAATAAATAATTTTAAATATACCTATGTTAATGTATTTAATTATCTTACAGAATCTTCAGAGATAGTAATTGTTATTATTTATACCTGAGCAGCCTGTGCAAACTGCTGTATTCTTTGTGGCGATGATTTCACTTCTTCTGCTAATTTATCCTTCAATTTTTTAAACATTTTCACAAGATTTCCAGTCTCATTCCAATAAGGTTATTTTGATTTGTAATTCAGGAGCCCGAGTGTGGTAGGTAACAATTTTACAACAATTAATTATGTACACTTGTTTTAAAGTTTTCACTAAGCAGTATTTGCACTTGATTAATCCTCTAGTTTTATTGGGAGAGTATACGTAAGTAAGATTACGTTTAATAAGTACCTACAAAATCCAAGCCCAATGTATGTCAATGTCTGATCTGATGTCATGTCATCACAAATGTCAGGTAGCGTTTTGTTTTCCATTGCATGATTTAACCACGATAAGTATTATAATGTAAGGCTCTGTTTTAAATATTTCAGCAAAAAATAATGTGATTTAAAAAGGAAGAAAATGTTTCCATTTCTAATAAAATATTTACACTTCTTCTTCTTCATCTTTGATTAACTTTGAACTATCGGAACATTTTTCCAGTTCACCAATTCACGACGAGTTTTTTCAATTATTATAACAAGTTATAAAGATTTATTAAGTCTGTAAGAGTAAATATTAATTTATAAACTCTGATTATCAAACACACAATCGATTATTACATCGATTTGCGCTTGCGCCCCTCCTTATGCAGTGATCATACGTCATTCATGCACATCGTTAAGTTTTCATTTTTCTTACCCTGTTTATTTTTGACATGATTCGAAGCTGACGTATTGTTGGTTGACGCTAGCTTACGCACGCAAGGTCGGAAATTCTTTACATTGAATATTTTGGATATTTCTTGCAAAAAAAAAACTATTGTGTTAAATTGTACTCTAGTGTAAATCCAATTTCCACGTAGCTGTAAAGTAAATGAGCAAGCAGATCATTTAAATCAAGTTTCGAAGTGTTAACCATAACACAAATTTCACTTTTTAACAGGTTCCTCAATAAGTGCTTGTAAACATTGCAATTACGACAATCCTCATAATATGGCAGAAAAGTCTCTGAAGAAACCCAGCAGTTCAGGACCTTCGGCAATCGGCAAATTGTATTTGCTGGTTTACAATGGTGTGCAAACTTTAGGGTGAGATTTTTTTGTATTGCTTGAGTAGGTCAGAGCTAGGGCGTACAGTTCAAATTACGCTATTAACACTTTCACTAAATTCATATAGTGTATCATATCTGTCTCGTGGAAATAGTTTAAATTATTCAAGTTTATTCTTTGCAAGAAGCTGGGTATCCACGAACATTTCAATGTTATTTTAATATAACATGGATTAGTAAGGCATCTTTACCCTTTATGAATGATTTTGACCAATATTATACATACATAAATATATTGTACTACTGTGATCTCTAAACTCAATATTTTATTAAAGGTAATAATTACTTTTGTTTGATAAATTGTTGGATTTTATAATGGCTTGATTTTTGCATCACATTAGAACTAAATTCGAATCGTAAATAACTATTGTAAATTGTTATATTCTTCTATGTTTCAGATGGACATATTTGCTTTGGCAGTCAATGATATATTTCTTGGATCGGGGCACCCTGGATGCCTTTTGGAAAGAAATAAAATGGTCAGTGATCATTTTCCAAGGAGCAGCTGTTCTTGAGGTAATTTCATATTTATTGTTATTTATTTCCAGTGTGTCATTCTGTTACACATTATCTTGACTTTTTGAATATCAAATTAAAATCATTAGGTTAATTTAGATTTTTAAAAACCACTTGTGAAAGTAGGTGAGACTTTCTATGTTGTCATCATTAATTCATTAACTTTTAATGTACTACTAATTGATACAGGTAATTATCTAATGCAGAATAATTGCAGATACATTAGTGTGGACATGGAAATTCCTAGAATACCTATACATGCACTATATTATTTCCACTATAGTACATAATAGTATGAGCACTGTTTATTTGTACTTTAATATCTCTGTCTATCTGTTTATAAAATGTCAATACATATGAATCTGTAACTTCTATACATTAAAGATATAAAAGAAAAAATTAAAATAAATAAAATAATTTGTTCAGTTATGTAAGATGGACATAATAGAATTCAAAACAATAGTTATAACATTTTTGTTTAAATACCAATTCGAAAAATGGTTTGATTAACCTGAAAATGGTTTTCAGGAATGTAGTCAGCTTAAAGATTGGTTCCTAAATAAAAAAAGTCATATCAATCAATAACTTCACATGTATGACATCTCAAGCGAAAGCTAGTCAAAAAATATATTTGACTTAAAAAAAATTTTGGCATAAATATGTTATAATACTTACTAAAGAGGAGGTGTTTAAAAAATATTTTTAAAAAAACTGGCCAAGTGTAAAAACAGGTTTATTGTATCGGAAGCCCAACATATTTTTTTTTGTGTTTATGGTATTCGTTGTTAAAGCTGTAAACATAGATAGAACATTTGTGAAAAAAATACTTATCTTACTATCGCTAGTAGTAGCTAATTTTAATAATTTACGTTACGAAAAATAGAGTGAAGTAGGTAGGACTTGATAATGATAATACATATAAGGAAATACGACTGATCTCAAAATTTATTTTTCCGTCAAAGCCAATAAGTCAAAATTATTAGCTTTACTTTACATATTATGTATGTATCCATTTGGAAGCGATGCGCGATCACTTAGTTTTATTATTTTCTGTTCTCATCTTTAGTCTCAAGTGATTTATCGAGAACTTGTTTCATAGCCTATAGGTAGTACCCGAAGCCTGTGTTTACGCAAGGAGCATTCCTGCCGAATCCACAAGATAAATGCGTTCGAAACGGATGTATGCCGGTCGTGTTAAAGTTTATTCTAATTTTGTGATATTAGGTATATTCTTGTGCTGCCCACTTGCGACGGGCCTAATATTGCTACATACCAAATAGAGAATAACGTATAGCTTCTTAATATTTTTACCTACTATATCTGAATTTAAAGCTTTATGGAATTGTTAATTTACATATTGAATTTACGAATCTTTATATTTTGTTCTGTAAGCTCCAAAATTTCCTCATTAAAAGCTACAGATCGCAGATAATCTGTCATTTTAAAATGTAACTTCGATTTAATGCATGTGTTATTTGAGAATGCTCAAAATGTATTATTCTAAACCCACGAACTTATTTGCGCGCTTAAAATATGTAACTAGTTCTTCACCGGAAACTTAACCGGAATATTGATTACCAACTGGATAGACAAATCTGAATGTTGATATAGCTTCTACTCACATATTGTTATGTACGTAATATGTGTGTACTAACTGTGCCTCCGATTTCGTCTGCGTTTTCCCCCTTTTTTATACATTTTCCATTGTTTCTTTGCTCCTATTAGACGCAGCGTAATGTTATATATATAGCCTAAAGCCTTCCTCGATGAATGGTCTATCCTACACAAAAATATTTTTTCAATTTGAACCAGTAGTTCCTGAGATAGCGCGTTCAAACAAACAAACAAGCTTCTTTTTCAGCTTTATACTTGATCTTTGAAATAAGTTTGTTATAATAAAGGTTAGTGTTGTCAAAGACGGTTGATGTAGTATTTACATGCTACAAGTTCATTATGTTTAAGTGCGCAATAAGTATATGGATAGGTACTTGATACACGCGTCATGTATTTGGACAGTGCGTGGTGCTAATCGCTACTTAGGTATTACGTAAGCAAATGTACCAATAGTCAATTATACCCGTGTGTGAATATGAATTATTAATTTGTAGTTGGCCATTAAAATATTAGTAAAATCACAAAAACTCCCACAGAAACAAAGTTGATGGAGACCTTGAGTTCACCTCTAGAAATATTCTTGGAAAATGTACATCTCATGTGAACTATAAAGTTATTAACTTTATTACGAACGTATAATATAAATCAAACTTTACGGATAAATCTCCTCAAAATAAGTCTTACTTTAAATGTGCAGTGTTCGCGCAAAAAAAGACAATATGATACGAACGTTTAGTTTCACAATAAAATACTTTAGTCTAAAGATGGACTTCTTTCAACTATCTACAAATAATCCTTATATTATTTTTAGTCTCTATTTCTGTTATATCTTGCTGACTTTTTATATTACAAGGCTGCGTCCCCATTAGCTCATAGTTACCGCTGACTGCGCTAGTTTACGTGACTATGTACACAATATAGGGTCATTTCGCCTGTTCGCGTCCATCGCCCAATTCGCGTCCATTTTGCCGATTTCCTTTTAAAAATCCTCGAAAATAAGTAAACTAACACACCAATCAAATGAAAAGGCATTACCGCTAATACCTCAATGTATAAGAGGCACGTAAACATAGACAAAAGTTCTGTGGGTCCAACCAATCCCGTTTAAAAAAATATTTAATCTACAAGGAAGTGCACACGCGCTGGATTTTAGAAAAAAAATTAGTGTGCAGCGGCGTGTTAGATGGTAAGTTTTTTAGTGTTTGTGTGAATTTTAGGATATATAGCTATTTCTACACTTTAATGATGAAAAAAGGAATAATATTTATTATGAATTTGCTAATGTTTTTTATGTTTAACCAATAAAATATGGTGGACGCGGATTACTACATCGAATTTTACAAAACTTCCACTTTGCGTCCGCAATGGACGCAAACTATACCTATATAGGAGTTAATAATAAACCAAATTGCGTCCACTATTTACTTGCTTGTAAAAATTATTTAAAACATACTGTTTAATATTAATGTACATTTTTTTTATTAAGACTATGTGTTTATAATTAACATTTTAATTGATATGAGTAATTTCTTTAATTTTTATTTTCTTTTTCATTGAAGATGTGTTCTTCGGAGAAAAGAAAGAAGAAGGAAAAGAGAACATATACAGAAGAAGATTTGAGGGTAAAAAAAATAACAGAATGATTACAGTTTATTCTTCAAGTTGCAATCATTATTTACGTACCTAATTTTAAGTTACTTAAACCAATGTTGAGAAGAATTATTTTTATTTTTTAAAGTGAATTTTTAATTGATATAATAATGATAATGTTGATTTTTAATAATTAAGTATATTCTTAAATAAAGAAATTGTTTAAATACAATCTTTCTTTACAAATTCTTAAAAATATCACCCCTATATTTCTTTTCTATGCTACTGGACGCGAAATGGTCCATGGGTGGACGAAATTTGGATTTTCTGGACGCAAACTGGGTAAAATGCCTAATTCTGAAACTTATCTATTTAAAAAGAAAACGCAAGATATTTCTAATACAACTGAATGTTAATCCTAAAATAGAATATATAATGAATACATTACACAAATTTGTCATAGAAATGAGTGCTGGGGCATTTTTATTATCGCCGTCAAACTTGCCAACTGCACTAAATGGACGCGAACAGGCGAAATGACCCTACCTACGAGTACATTAGTTATTGAGCCGCGATGATTCGCAGCGAATGCAGTCGATAAGCTAAGACGATATTAATTGTTAAGTATGTGACCGATACGCTGATCAAAGTCACAAGTTCAAATAATCAAAACCAAAACTTTAGTTATGAGACTCATTACTCATATAAAGGCAGAACAAAGTTTCAAACGCTTTTCAAACACTTTAAAATCTTATTTGACTTCAAAATGCTATTACTCAGTAAAAGAATATTTAGATTAAGTAAATAAAAAAAATACTAAAGTTGTTAAATAGATTTTGGTTTAAAATGTACCTGAAATATTTATGTTTATAACTTAAATATAAGTGTCATGTTTGCAATACCTACCTGGTAACTAAGTTGTAAGTGCCTTATCTATATTCCACCTCTGTATGATGTACACAAGCAAATAAATTATTTGATTTGATTTGATTTTACTTTGGTGGATTGATATAAACGTCATGTGAGCCGTGAGGTTAAAAATGAATGCAATCTATTAAAATATATGACGCTTCGATACAATTCAGATGTTATTGTTCAACAAATAGACTTGTTAAAATTTGCCTTTAGTTGGCGGAGGGACGAAGTCATAGTGTTAAATGTAAATGCAAACTTATGTTAATGACTTCATTCACCTCTGACCACTATCACAATTTCTTCATTAATATTCTTTTGTAAAATGCCCATTTGAATTAGGTAAAATATACACTGAATGCTAAAGGTATTTAAACGTCTAAGTAATTTTAAAACAACTATCCTCATCGCTAGCTCCTTGTATATTTGAGTTCACTGCAACTGTTATGCCAGTAACTTACTCCGTGTCTACTACATAATGTTACATTTCTTCATTACATTATGAAATAACAAGCTGTGCCGGCGACTTCGTCCGCGTTTCCCCCCGTTTTTTTACACATTTTGCCATTGGTAATTGGTTCCTATTGCTCGTAGCGTGCTTGATGTTATATTCTAAGGCCTTAATTGATAAATCCAACACAAAAAGATTTTTTCATTTCGAACCGGTAGTTCCTGAAATTAAAGCGTTCAAACAATCAAACTCTTCAGCTTTATGATATTAGTATAGATACATTTCATTAGGTTTGGCAAAGGCAAGAACGGGTCTCGTCGTTGTTTTGGACGTTTCACACATTTTGGGTAACGATTTTATTTGAGATGATTAATTCGAAAATATAGGCATTGTAGGCCATTAACCGACCACGCGTATTCATAATATAAACGTCACCGTGACGTCACCCATAAGTAGAAGCTCATCTTGCTGGCTTATAAATAGTTTATTATAGTTCATTATGTATTCATATAGACTACAGGTTTCTAATAATAATAAGATAAAAATTGAAGATACGATACGCCGGTTTCGCCGCGAAGAAATATCGCGCGCGTGAAATCGTCTAACGTAGGTATTCTTCGTTACCTACATATTAAGTTTAGTTTTGGTATTTGGCGAAAGTATTTTTATACAACGTTATATTTTATGCGGTTATTTTTGTGCCCGAAATAGAAACGTTAAGATCTGTTCTGAGATAACGACATCTTAAGCGTTATTGTTATTTGGTCGAAAATACCGTTAACTGTAAAATAACAGCGAGCGATGTCGTCCAGATGATTTTAGACGGTTTAAGTAAACTGTTGCTCTGATCCTTTATTATTGATTGTTTGTTTTTCAATTATTTATTTGTTTGGTTAAAATCTGGTAACTGGATGTGGATTCACATCCCACTTTGTCAAAATTATTACAAATAATATGTAGACATGTTTATTGTTTAGTCCTGGCCACAAATACAACTTATTTTATTCCGTATAAATTAGCCGCATCAGCAAATCGCTTTACTAGCAGAATAAAGGTAAATAAAAAATCAATAAGTTAAATAACTTGATTTGTTTCATTGTGCTAAAAGCCAAAAAAATTTTGTGGATCTAAGAGGCTCTCACCCCTAGAAATGTGTACCTAATAACACAATACTAAATCGTCTTAGTTTTTTTTTCTGATGATGGCCTAGAGTAGCCTCGTCATCATCACCGGACTTGCGGCGGAGCGGATGGCTCTCACCCCTAAAAATCGTCTTAGATTACGCTGCAATGAATATGGGCATTTTTACTGTTCACCTAGCTAGATGCTAGAGGTTATTGAAATTGTTTACAACTCAACTGGTTGTTGTAGCTGATACGTTTCCGTGTCATAAATAGCAATGGTTTAGATAACGTAGTCATATTAGCGTTCTAATAGATTTATTAATTCAGATTGAGATCGTTTATGTGCATCTGTCCTTTTTACTTTAAGGGATGTCCAATCGTCATCTTCCGGAGTGGTGCAGACGGCGTTGAAAATGCTAATCTGTATTTGCACAAATGTGAAGTCATTTCTTACGTAATAAATAAATAAAACATTTTTCTCTCTTCATCGGTGACAAAAGGTGACTTTTCGGCTCGGTGGAACAGAGGTTGTTGACCCTGGCTTTGGTTCCAGAGTCGTAGGTTCGACTTCCACACTGGACAAGACATTCATGTGATGAACATTTGTGTTTGTTCGGTGTCTCGGTGTGAATATGTATTTTAGAATGGATTTATACTAGTGAACCGTCCTCGTTTTACTTCGGGTATATCTATAATATAAAAATGAATCGCAAAATGTGTGGGTAAGCGTATAACTCAACAACGCCTGAACCAATTTAAAATGTTCGTTGAAGTCCGAGGATGGTTCTTACGGCGAGAAAAAATCGAATAATGGCCGGGAAAGTCCTAAAAACAGCCCTTTTTCACATACAAACGTTTTCTAACTCAAAAACACTGCCACATTACAAATTTTTTTGACAGAACGAAGTCTGTCGGGTCAGCTAGTTATACATTAAATCCTTCCTCTTAAATCTCTCTATTAATAAAAAAAAAATTCATCATAATCCGTTGCGTAGTTTTAAAGATCTATGCATACATACGGCGAACAGCGAAAGCGACTTTGTTTTATACTATGTATTGATGTAGTGATGTGTGTGTATCAGTCCCTGACGCCCATAGTACAAGCTCTGCTTAGTTTCGGGTCAAGTGGCTGTGTGTAGAGGACCCAAATATTTATTATTACAATTTCCGTTCCAGGTGGTGCACTCGCTGGTCGGTCTGGTGTCGTCCAGCGCGCTGGTGGTGGCCATGCAGGTGTACTCGCGCGTGTTCCTCGTGTTCGCGCTGCTCCTCACCACCGACGGCGCCGCCACCAGCCCCGGCCTGCCGCTCTGCGTCCTCGCCTGGTCCATCACAGAGATAATCAGATACTCCTACTACGGACTCAATCTGATCAACTCCGTGCCACAGAACCTTACGTTCTTAAGGTGAGTTCTCTAACTGGACCGCCGGAAGATAAGTGTTATATTCGAAAGTCAATTATACATAGGTACCTACTGCGTTGAAAATAAGTTGGCTGACCTGAATTTAAAGACATTTAACCTGCGCGTGACGCAGTTTAAATAAATGAATAAAATAACACAGTATCACATTCGTAGATCTGATTCCGAGTTTAGTTGCTTTACCACACGTGTGGAATAAACAAATATACCCTACTTAAATTGATAAATAACCTAGACACCACAAACACAACTTATACAAATGCTTATTTTTTCTAATTATACCTTATTAATATTCTAAATGCGAAATGTAAAGTTATTTGTTTGTTTGTATTACGTATAACGCAGAGGTATCTGCGTTATACCTACACAGCAAATTTTCTTGAAATTTCGCATATAATTATATTTTTTCGATAAAACATATGCAAAGTGTGGTCGCAGCGCAGAGACTATTTACCCGACTACGGCAAAGCAAAAGGAGGGTTATGATTTTGACAGGCTATGTATGTATGTATGTATGTATGTATGTTCATCTGTTTCCACATAACTTCTAAATTGCTTGTCAGAATTCGACAAATGACATATCATTAGAAGCGTCTTAATTGTCCGCTGGTTATAGGCTATATAGGGTTTCACAAAATCTAATGTGGCGCCCACTAGCGGACAAAACAAAAAAATAAAGTTAAGATAAATACGCCGTGTTTGGTATCATTGGAAAGCGCTTTACTTGTACATTTTAAATATATATATATTACTAGCATTTGCATGTGACTTTACGTATATTCATGGACTGATTGCATATAGTTCACATCTTTTCGTTCATAGCTTCTTTACTACGTCCCCTTAAAATATAAAACATGTTGGTTCATCAATTTAACTTTTGATAATATTATGCGCCACAAATACACTTTAACACCAAAATAGTACAAATAATAAAAAGTTAAAAACTAAAACCCAACTACGACAAAAAACGACGCTGAAAAAGTATAAAACAAGACTTTTAGAACACTGAACTGAACAAAGTTGCTTATGTAGTTCCAAGTAAATGGACACAGTAGACTCTACCAAAATGCTTATGTTGAAAATTGACAATAATGTCATACAATACTATTTTGAAGTATGCAATATTTACTATGTAGAGATAAGTTTTCATGTTTGGAAAGGCGTAGTCACACGTTCCATACACAAGTACCTACCTACCGTAGCACTTTGACAACGTGTGACTGCGGTTTTCCAAACATGAAAACCTATCTCTAGATAGTGAATATTGCATACTTCAAAATAGTATTGTATGACATTATTGTCAATTTTCAACATAAGCATTTTGGTAGAGTCTACTGTGTCCATTTACTTGGAACTACATAAGCAACTTTGTTCAGTTCAGTGTTCTAAAAGTCTTGTTTTATACTTTTTCAGCGTCGTTTTTTTGTCCTAACAAATGAACAAAAACCGAGCCTATTCATAAAGAGATAACATTATCCATTAGCATGTAAGCGAGAATGGTATTTCTAAAATGAAAAAGGTGTGAGTAGGTAGGCGATAAAACTATGCATTATGTGAAAGAATGACACAAAATGTTACTTAATAAGTTAGTTAAGTATTGTAAGTTCGGACTTACAATTAAACAAACCATGACACACTGTTTAGTTAAGAGGATGGAACACATACCTTTGTCCTATAAGAAAATACGCGATTTGTAAAAAAACGTTACATAGGTGGGGCTAATGCGCAAGACACTAGATGGCGCTGATTGAATAATTAAATTGTGCGAGCAAAAGAACTGCTGCCGTTAGTCTTTTTCAAAGCGGGCGGGCAAAAGATAGTATCTCATAAGACCAAACCATTCCAGATAGTCTTCGTGTGCACTGCACTTTATATAAAGCCTCAGGACATGGGTTGTCACTAGGGTTGCCAGATGATAACCTATCAAATCCGGGACAATTCTACTAAAACAGTGTTGGCTCGTGGTTATGATAGAAAATATCTATCTTGAATGTCTATACCAAGTACGTAATTAACTATAGTTATAATTATAAGATAAAATACTGTGGTAGTTAATAAATAACTCTGGTAGACAATGAATACCTACTAAATGACAAATTGAATAGTACCTAATAAACTAAAAAAACGTTTCCGAAATCCGGGACAATAAGCGCTAATTACTGGACACGGGACAAGAGGCAAAATTCCGGGTCAATCCCGGATTTCCGGCGGTCTGGCAACCCTAGTTGTCACACGATACGCACATTTGAAAGTAGCGTTACGCCTGTGTGTTTTTAATAGTTGTATATATCTTAAAGCATTGGTGCTTCCACTAGCACCTTTTCCTTGAATTATTTTAAAGGTGTACTTGTTTTTTGTTTCAGATATTCAACATTCCTTATATTATATCCTCTCGGTGTAACGGGAGAACAGCTATGTATGTATTATGCGTTAGATGAAATTGCGGAAAAGAAAATGTACAGTGTGTTCCTTCCGAATAGCTGGAACTTCACATTTGATTTCCACCTACTTTTAATCTTGTACATGATTTCTTATTTACCGTTATTCCCATTCCTGTTCGGGCATATGATGAAGCAGAGAAAGAAAGTCTTGGGACATAATAAGCAGAAATAGAAAATTAGTAAGTTATTAAATTCGTATTTCAAAGTAAGAAAGGTTACTCGAATTTAAACGTTTCTGTTACCTAGGTTCTGTTTTTTATATTAAATGACATGATCGCTTTCCAAAACGCTGTTGCATTATTAATATTATTTACTTTTATTACAATAAGTATACTAAAAATGTTAAATTAATTTGTAAGTGGAATATTCACCAATACTATATTTTTAGCCGATATTTCTTCTCAAATTATCATTAAATATTGCATAAAGTTAACCTTTTGTAATTTGTAATACAAGGCGTCGTGGAATTGACTCCTAATAACCCCGTATTGTGGCTTAAATAATTATATATTTTTAACAAGTAGTATAAAAGAAGTATACAGAGGCCAAGGCGTTTAACATAAAGTGTTAATAAAAAAAAACATGTTTTACGCACATTCCGTAACCAAAACATTTAATTATGAATAGTAAAATATTATTTTAATACTCGTAATTGTATGCAGTATTATTTAAGAATTTAGAAATATAATATTTGGCAGACGTGTTAATTGCTTCAGTGCTACTTTGGTGTAGCCTTAAGTATGTTTGTTGTTCCGTATGTAATATGACAAATGCTGTAAACAGTTTCAACCACGATAGGCTATTGGTTGGACCAGTGTGCGTATTTTGAACATACCTAGACAATCTACATGATGTATAAGCGACATTACATTATGTACGTACACTCGATAGCAAGTTAATGTATCACTTTCATTTCGATATTGACGGCATAAGGAAGGTACAAAGTCCTTTGACTATACATCGGTACCCACCTACATGCAACACGAGTTGGTTGGTCTGAAATGACCGGTAGGTGGCGCAGATGTAAGTGTAACATATATTTAGAACAAAAACCTGTCAATTACATGACATTAGCTTGTTGCGAACCATCTAACTCTTAAGCATGTTTCATTCATTTACTTACATTGAATGTTTCCCGAAGTGTAGTAGTACGTGCGTTCCAAACTTTAGACCGATCAACTAATGTTGCATGCACTGTGTCAACCCATGCCTAAAATTAATACTTAGTTTTAGACTGTTTATGTATGGCTATTTAAGGTTCCTTATTACCCAACCACGGCTTGCAAAGCTAAAAGGACGGGTAATTATTTTTACCAATGTTATTCAATTTTTTTTTGTTTAAATACAATTGGCTAATATTTGATGTTCCTTTTTTATTGTTATTCAAATCATTTTTTTGCAAAGTTCGAAAGGATATTAAATGGTGTTTAAATTGCTTTTATTGATTACTGTGAATATTATGTTAGGTAGCTAATTTTGTTACGTTAACATCGGTGAGGAAGTTTTTCTTGATCAAGTAATTTATTTATTTAATGGTCATTTTGGGTTATGGGCAATAATGACGGTGAATAAATTGTTTTTTATACAATGGGTTTTTTATTTTATACACGTGGTTTACCTACATACATTTTTCCCGTCTTGTGACTTGAGATTGAGAGCATCCTTAGTAAAAAAATCAATGGTCCGACTGTTGCGGGACTTTTCTCTCTAATGTTGTGATAATAATTCTTATTTTGAGGTAGCTTTTTGTTTATAAGTACCAACATTATGTAGAATAATATTCATTGATTGCAATATTTTATTGCGTCAAAGACAAATTATTTCAAACACTTGTAGTTCAACAGCACAATGTTTTTCAATAATAAATAAGTACGCAATCTTAATCTGTTACGTACCTAAATATCGAGCAGTGTTCAATATATTGATATACCTACCCGCTTGTTAAGATTTTAATCTTTGTCTAATATCTTTTGATTTGTTGAGATACGGCTATTAAAACTAGCATTATCGTTATTTTTCAATAAGGCATCGTATATAATTAATCTGATTGTCAGAGCGGTGTAGTAGTGTTCTGGACGGCAGAATGAATAGCAAGTATACGGCGGTGATCCTGGCTGTGCTGGTGGCGGCTGCCGAGGCGAAGGCGCCGGCAAAGGCGCTGCAGTCCGCGCTGCTTTCAGACAAGTACATCTACATTCTACACCTTTCTTTTTTTTAATATAAAAATATAGATTTCATTTATTCAAACATTGTCATTCTTTGGACACGTTTCAAGGAGAGACAACCGATCGATAGAACGGCTTGTTGTCCAGGGTAAAGTGGAAGGCTCTCGACCGCGCGGGAGGTCACCCATGCGATGGACCGACCAAATAAAGTCCGTGATTGGCGGTTCACTTAACGAGTGCAGCAGGATGACTACCAGCAGGGAGAAATGGCGGGACATCGTAAGGCGCACGTTGGCGCCCGTCTCCAACACTACATGATGACCACGACCACTCTGTCAAGAGTGATACGACTAAGAAGATTTATTCAAACGCCATGTCTCGGCAAACTTAGTGTGGAACTTAAGGCTAGGTGGAGTGATGATCTGCGCGGGATTGTAGGAGTTGGATGCCAGTAGCTGAGGATAGGCGGGAATGGCGAGTACATGGGGAGGCCTACGTCCAACAAATCAGCCTCTTTGGTGCATACTGTGCGCTATATATGCACAGATGACGTCGAACTAGTTCTTTCTTCAGGCGAAGGAGCTAAAGAAAAGAGAAAACAAGATCTGAATTCAGATCCGAATCAATTCTGCCGTGAAAGAGAGTTGAGGTATACACCGTGAAATTTTAGTGGTTGTTTTCCCGCAGTAAAATGATTCTATCTTAGTAGTACAAAAGATGTATGCAGTTCTTTTTTGGTAAAATCAATAAATGCCGGTTTTACGAAAGGTTTAACCGTAACTCGAAAGCACTTTCGAACCGCTTTATGACTTAGGGTGTAGAGCTTCTTTAGCTTTAAGCATCGATTTCATGCGGCAAGCAGTACCTGAATACGTCACATCTTCTAAAACAACAATAGCTTCTCTCGTTTTCGAGTTGGAAAATTACTATTCTGGAAAATCTAAAAAAAAAATATTTTTTTTTTCGAGTAATAATTTGCATGATTCGATAGTATTACTAAAGGCAAATCGTTCTGCCACGGGAAAACAACTGCTAAAATTTCACGGTGTACGAGTGATCTGGGATGAATACGCAGAATAATTACAGACAATAGATAAATAAATTAGTCGATAGACTTGTCATTAAGTACTAGGTATCTATGCCAATTTTGAAATAAAGTTGTTAAAGTTTAAGTCTTTGAGTTGCTAAAGTATGGTAATATTGTGTGTTTGTAGAAGAAACTGGGATGGCCTGGGTCTCCATGCTAACGTGAACGATTATGTGGACGAGACCATCGGCATGGTGGTCCCGTTCATCAAGGCCAACGGGCTGGACCCCATGGAGCTGCCAGATGTCACTGAAGGCTTCGAAGTTGTACGTATTACCTACGAGTACATTACCTACTGGTTCCTTTGTTCTGCAAAAAGGGCATCTTTGGAGCTCTACCTAGAATACCTCTTTAGAAAACTGAATATTCATAAGCTCTGCTGCCTGTCAAGAACTAAACTAAATGATTATACTCGTAATTAAGATATTAGGTATTCATAATTTCAGTTCAAAATGCATTGTTTCCGTACCATGTTTAAAGATTGACCATAGTTAAATAATATGGGATAGGTAGGTACCTAATTCATGTTGATAGGATTTATTTAGAAATCATGTACTGATTATTTCTAAAAATCATGTGGTAATTCATTGTCTAAAAATCACGGCTTGATAGTCTAATCACTTTGGTATTACTTAGTCTTATGTTTTCTTGTTTTTATTGCAAACGCTCGATTTCCTCTTCCTACAGAAGTTGAGGAGTTAAGGGCAAGTAAATTGTATGTAAATATACGTGCATACTTTTGAGTTTGAATAGAGTGAATACATAATATGTACCTACTAGACAATGCTTACCTACTTATAATTCAAGGTTAAACGTCAATTTAATATTCAAAAATTATAAAACTTGGCTATTTATGTACGCCTTATCTAACTCAGAATCTGTACATGACGATGATTGACAAAATAAACAAACTTGACATAGTAAGGTACATAGTAGGTATTAAAAATCTGTATTTATTTAATATGCACGAGATCTAGATATGCATCAGTTGACACCATAGGACTTCTATCAAACGATGTTTAATCGGCTTCGGCAATATCATGCATAGACGGTCACCGAACGCCGAAATCTTATTTCCATGCATACAAGTGTGCTTAGAATAGATTAGAATAAACGTTTATCTAGCACAAATTATAATACACTAAATGGAGAAAACTTAAATTAATTTTACGTGCTAAAAAGGCCCCCCTCAGCATTGTGTCGTGCCTCCTGTGGGGAAGCAACTACGCTGGTTATCAGTGGTTGCCCTTTGATAGATGGTAACATCATTTTTACACAGAATTAAATTTATAACATTATGAATAAATCTAAATTAAGGTAGGTACCTACTTATCAAAAATTATAATTATAAAAACAAACAACATTTAATAACTGCTTAGTTTCATGGCATTACTTTAGCTTGACTAGCAGTAAGTATTTAAAGAGCGAATGACATTTGACCTCCCTAAGGCAATTGTGGAATTTGCGGTTTCTCAAAATGCGTTAAATACTTCACAATGTTTGGTCACTGTATGGTCCTCTAATGGTCTGCAACGGGATTTGTCGGATACAGAAACAAAAAATTAGTAATCACGATTGTTACAGAGGCCAGTGTTGATTACATATAGCGCGTGGCTCAGCATCCACAACGGTCAGATGACTGGTCTCGTGAACGTAGCGCGCTCTGGCGACCAGAACGTTAACTACTTCGCCAACATGCTGCGTCTGCGGCTGCAGTTTCAGTTCACCAATTTGGAGGTACAGTACTTATACATCCCGAGGTCTGCTGTCAGTAGTCAGTAGGCCTCTACCTAGAGTCTGAAGCAATATCTTAGTACATACTTATACTGCTACATAGTACGACATATAATACAAAATGTAGGGAAGTTCTATTAGTTTGTATAGTCTTTGTATGTAGTTGTCACGAATAGCTTACTCGTCGTCAACATATACTTAGGTACTGCATCGGGAAACACAGTTTAATTTCATAGACCAATATTGGATTTAACAATAGGTACCTCATATCTGTTTACCTACAATATTGATTAGTTACTAGCTTTCCTGTCGCGACTTCATCTTCATGGAGTGGTTTATTACATAAAACAATAACTTAATAGCAGTCAGTCAAAAACTAGCCTTTGTCCTTTCTCCGGCTCTTACATTTTCTGTTTACCTACCAAATCTCCTTTAAATCGTTTCCGAGATTTTGGCATGAAAGCCACAGACACAGCCAGTAACTATCGCATTGAACATCTACGTAAGGATATTTGTGTAAATAAACATTTATTTACGTATAGTTTTCTTCTCTTCCCAGTTCGTATACAGGTACCTGGTGAAGGTGATGAACATCGGCCCCACTGGCGGCATCGTGGGCTCCCTGAACCGTTTCGTGATCGTGTTCGACCTGCTCATCGACTTCAACAACGACGAAATCCATCTGCAAGAGTTCTCCATGAAGGATATTGGGTAAGTGAATGATATACAAGTGAATTTCTATCTATTGAGTGAAGGAAAGCATATTGCTAATGATTAATTGATTTTTCTCATTTCAATGTACAGTTGACTATGACTGACAAATAGTGAAACATTAGAACTCTTGTACCTATCTCTTCACTATTCATGGCAGCTGTATTAACACGACGTATAAATAAATAGTTACAGTAATAATAAATATGGTATTTCGTAAGTAAATATATCATTCGTAATATTTATTAGTATTATGGAAAATCCACTATTGTCGGTCGTCGATAGATATAATTTGTTATCAGAGCAAGGTATTGAAATCAGTGCTATTTGATAAATACACTAATTTCTACATACCTATGTGCCTATTGTTATCTTTTAATTGTGATAATAGTAGGTGCCTAGTATGACGATTATTAACTGATATGAATAATTAGTCAGGCGTGGATAGTGGATATCAGACCATCCACGAACTAGGCGTCATAGCGCGAGAGATTGCTGTACATTTTTAAAGATTAATAAAAGATGATTTGCAAAAGTAATGCTTTTCTACCACTCGCCGATTAAACATTTATGCCATAATCAATTGCACTTAGAACTAGGGTGAGAGATGATGATCAAGATGCCGTCCGCTTTCTTAGATAATAATCCATCGATTAGGTTCAAACGTTCAATAAACTATCGACGCCCAATTATTGATGTGTAACTGTATGATAAATATCTAAAAAGTGAAACTTAATTTAAATTTTTGTATGAGCGTTATTAATTTTGAAAGACCCTTACCTACGCTTTGCCACCATAATATTAATTTTTTGGGACCAAAACACCAAAATGGAAAATGTCAACATTATCTATATTATAAAAGGTTAATCAGCGGTCAAATAACATGTTCATCAATTCAAATTCAAACCAGTTTAAAAAAATTTAAAACTTCTTCGATCAGTTCGTCAATTGTTTTTGAAAAATAAAAGAAACAAAAAATAACTGTCGCATGTTCCCGCAGCCGCCTGCGTGTCAGGCTGACCGGCAACATCCTGACCGACTGGCTCGTGAACCCGGTGATCCGAGTGTTCACCACGATCTTCGACACGATCATCATCCGCGTGGTGCAGGCCAACATCCGCAGCGGCATCCAGGACGCCATCGACCTCATCAACACCAACGTGGCGGGCATCGTCCAGCACCTCGAATCGTACGGACAGTAGCGCTGATGCGACTAAATATACTTAGTTATCTTATCAACCTTAGAAAATGTCTAGTTATTTTGATTACACTCCCTTGTTTGATATGTTACTGTGTAACATAGATTATCTTTAATTAATTTAGCCGTTATTGTCCCATTGCTGAGGAAGACCCGACCATTCCAATTTGCCAAAACAATACGAATATGGTCAAATCACATCGCCGGAATCACAGGGCTGATGGACTATACATACTGAATAAAGTTTGGAAGAAGACATGAGGCGTTAAAGGAATCAATGCCTTAAAGTGAGTAAACTGGGAAAACGAATTAAGTCACTTAAATATTGTTTTTAATTTACTATCTCACCCCCTTTAACATGCAAATTTGACTCGCTTGGCTTATTTTTAAAACAGTATTTATTTAGCTGGCCGTGTTTACTTATTTATTGTTGTGTAAAGGATATGTATTCAAATAAGAATAAAAAAACAAATAATGATTCTTTACAATTTATATTTGTTCGAGGATATCCTCTATGGCATTCACAATGGTAAATGTTCATTAACATTAACATTTATGGTAATACAAATAGTAATAATAAATAACACAGTTTTGTCTGATCTACCTAAAATCATACGTAATAATTTCTTAACCTATACCTAAATTTATGGCTAAAGAAACATGTTCACTTAAAGCATAATTTAAGTTTATTTTATTATGCTGTCTTAATGATACAAAACAGTAGTTTTATTTTAAGTCAGTCAGATTGCCCATGTCGGCAGATTTACAAATCTTCTACAGGAATAATTAGTAAGTAGGTACGTTTCAGTACCTACTTCTATCGATTGCGATCGAAAACGTATGTGAATTATCTGTTGTATCAGTATCGGGCTAATCTAAAATGATTTTAAAACTTATCTATCCTTCCACATATTTTATACCTACCTTGTTTTAAAGATACAAACTCGTGTAGTTAATTTAAGGTACGCTAGGTATACATTTAGCATGGATCACCGTAAAATGTAACAAAAGTTTTAGGACTTAGATACTCTACTAGGACTGTCATAAACTTGTTTAATCTCACGATCTCTATGCTTTACCTAAATAAATGTTCTGCTTAATTATTCCAGAATTGATACTAAATAATTGTTTAGTATAAATTTAAAAGTTGATAGCTGTGTGTGATTAAAATAAATAACGGAACCTGTCGTAGGTTTACGTCTTAAAGTTAACCCTTCAAACGATGGGTATCTCAAGAATTACATACACCATTCAAGACATTCATTACACAATTTACTATACAATCACTTAACGGCTACATACTCAGGCGCTGCAGAGGAAGCAATTCAGACCTACTGTTGCCAATTGAGTTCCTTACATAACTAGAGTTTGTTATGTGACTTCTTAATGTTGTAAATAAACAGCTATTTGAAAGTTATCGAAGCGCGGAATTAAATCTGCCCTGTCTAGTTTGCGAACCATTAATAGACCAACTTAAAAGTGGATTTCCCATTAAAAACCTAATGAGACGACTATAATAACGAGGCTGCGTATAAGCAGCTTCGTTCTTTGAATATTTAGGTACGTCAGAAAACGAAATCGTTAATTTGTATAAATGCGTAGGAGAGATTTGTGACGCAACTCAGTGGTCAAAACCTGCTTCGTCTGCTTAGTGCCAGATTAGGTATATCTAGTTGCGAGTGAGCTATTCTATAACGCCGCCGTTTTTGATGTACGTGTCCTTGGCTATTTGGTGGAGCTGGGCGGACATCTTGTCACTGGTCTCCTTCACCATGTGGGTGAAGTGCGAGGCGGGGTTGGCGAGCAGGCGGTAGGGGTGGTCGAACTCGACCAGGCGGCCCGCGTCCATCACCATCACGCGGTCCGAGTCCATGATGGTGTTGAGGCGGTGCGCCACCGTCAGCACCGTGCAGTCGGCGAACCGCTTGCGGATCGTCTTTTGGATGAATTCGTCCGTTCTGAAAGAAGCGGAATTGGTCATTTAGAACCGTCGTTTGACATGTAAGACAAGGGTCAAGACTTGAGCGTTCTATTCGATTGTATACTATATATTGGGATTTAACGAGACAAAATGTAAATACATAGATACTTACTGCCGGACGTTTTGATCAGGTTACACTTATCATGGAGCAAACCAGCATCGAAACATCGAGCAGTAAGTAGCTATACTATTTGCTACTGTGTTACCAATTTATTGCGTTATATCCCATTGTTTATTATGAATTAGAGAGAAGAAAAAGTCAAATTATTTTTAAAGTCTCAAACGAACAAATAAAAAAGCTTTATCACAAAATTATTGCCTATAGATAGATAAATCTATCTGTAGTTGATACGACAATTTGTTTGTACGAGTTAGTATTTTTTTCATATTATCTACCCTTGATAGGTATTGCTATCGTTATCAATGCTTGAACAAAACAATTTAGTAGGTAATTAATTTGATTTGCTGATAACGAGATTCTATCATTCCACATTCACGGTTAGCTCGCTCAAAAATATTTTGTTTTCGATGATATTCATGTGTATTTACGAGTTACTAGGAGCCGGCAGTGTGTCATAATAAGATGCTGATTTATGCCGACTATATTTGCCTAATGCCGATTACCTATTCAAGGTTCCGGGTTTAATCTAGAGAGCTGGTATTGCGGCAATACAAGGTGTAAATCAAAAATCAGCATTTTGCAATCCCATTTCTGCAATCGAATAACATTGCTCATTTGGACGCAATTAAAGCTTGTACCTAGACAGCTGTAGCGCCGTTTTGCTAGCCACAGCGCCCGGGGCGTATTAAATGTGGCGTTCCCTCTTACTCCTCCAAGTAATAAACGGCTATATAAACCTAATAAAATAGTCACAAATTTTACGCCATTGCACAGGCCCTTTAGAATCGAGTTCGCACTGGGCGACGGCCCAACCTAGCTCTGACAGCTGGTATCTTTAAAACATGCTACTAATATATGGTGAACAATTGACTAAGGTACTGACTTGGGGTCGACGTTGGCGGTGGCCTCGTCCAGCACAAGGATTCTGTTTCCTCGCAGGATGGCTCGCGCGAGGCACACGAGCTGTCTCTGGCCCAGGGAGAAGTTCGACCCTCCCTCGGACACCTTGAAGTCCAGCGCTGGAACGGCTGCCTTTAGGTCCACCTGAAAAACATACAACATATTATTACGTATAAAGTACCTTTTTTGTGACTGTCTCCCCGTCGACTGGCGATAAGATGGTAAAATGCTAGCCCCTGTTCCTGGCCAAAGGTGCAATGCTTTGAGGCAGCGGTCCGCAATAGAAGAACCGCGGTCCGGATCGGGACCTACTCTATCTGCTACTAGAGAGGGGGGCTGCGCTACGGTGACACTTTGGACCTCGTTCAGATTTTCCCACATAATCCGGAACTCATCTAAAACTACTTGCCGACTCTGCCCTGCCCTAACCCTATATCTACGTGGTAATACGCATTACGTATACTCTACCCATGAACCTTGTAATCCCCTATGAGTAGGCAGAAGTTTTTCTTAAAGTATTTTTAAAAGATTTTTTGAATAGCATTGTTTTTAATTATTTTGACGGCATTTGTGATTCAACAGCTACTCAGCGGCTTTGTCATTGGCTATAGGTATGTATAGTTTCACAAAACAAGCAGAACTAAATATATGGGAATTGTTTTTGAATCAACATTATGTACCTTCATTATAGTAAGTTTGCTATGCAATTAGTGTACCAAAGTGTATAGTGGTTAAAATAGCACTTGCCAAATGAGCGACCACATAGCCCATTGCGTACACTGACACGTCGATGTTCCGTTACTCATCATGCTTTCACCATTCTATTTAAATTACAGCGTACCCAGATAGCAGTGAAGTAGATAGATACATGAGCGTCGCACCTACATTATTACAATGATGCTAGTCTCCTCGCTCGAAACGTTATGAAGTTTGTAAATAAATTAGGCGACACCACGTGCGCCCTTCGCTCGCTAACTTCGCTTAAGCGAGTTGGCTCAGGCCCGCGTCTGCAAACTTTGCAGGTTTATGGATACAGACTGTGTGGTGCTAATTATGTAATCAGGACTTGCACGCCGATATGACTTCTAGGCTAAGTTGGATTTACGTATTAAATAAAGTGGCGCTCAAGTTAAATATCTACTTGGAACTGTGAATTTCAGGAAAGAGTTCTTTGCATATAAGTATACTCGTAATATTGGTACACGACACCGTAACGAGAATGTAAGGTAGTACCTAATGATTCCTAATGCGATCTACACCGTGAAATATTTCATATTTCATTTCATTTCATTATGTAGCTTATATTTGTAATTTTCTTATTATGTACCGAATCGTACCTGTACGATGTTGCTACGCGTCCGTTTTAACGTAAATAGGTAAATATAGATGTTATCGTATAAAAAATACCTGCCTACATCAATTAATGATTCTATGTATACCTAGTATTAGTACACTGTACAGACGCGAAGTGTAAAAAGAGTCATTATCATTATCAGCCCATTATTCGTCCCCATTGCTGGGTCACGAGCCTACCCTAAACTAGAGCGATCAGGCCTTAGTCAACCACGCTGGCCAAGTGCGGGTTGGTCGACTACACAACCTAAGAATTTCTTCTTAGGTGCACACCTAAGAAGAAATTCTTAGGTTTCTTTACGATGTTTTCCTTCACCGTTAAAGCGTCGAATAGTCGTACATATGGATTTCAAATTTGAAAACCACAGTGGTAGGTACTTGGCGGGGTTTTAACTGGCGATCTCTCGCATTGCAAGCAACGACCTAGACCACTCGGCCATCGACTTTTCGTAAAGAGAGTAGGAAGAAATTTTATTTCTAGGTACTTACGGCTTCTAGAGCCTTCCACAGTTGGTCGTCGTCGTAGTTATCGAAGGGGTCCAGGTTATACCGCACTGTCGCTGAGAATAGAACTGGCTCTTGTGGAATTATCGAAATCTTCGATCGCAGCTCCTGGTAAAGACATAGGTGAATTACCTACTGTACTAAATGCTTAGCAGTTTGGGACTTGCCTAGTCTGCTCTATTATTTATAGGATGTACAAATAAGTGAAAAGGCGACATTAGCTCGTGCGCTCTATTGTGACGCCACAGCACTATTTCTTCATTATTCTTTTGGTTTTACATCGTCTGCCTGTTTTGCCATTCGATTTAGGTTAGTTTTTATTACTCGCTCTCTACTAGGACATTTATGTTTATGTGTTGTACATATTGCAGTTGTAATAACTGTAATTGTTATGCAGTACTTTTTAAGACATACATACAATCACGCCTATTTCCCAGAGGGGTAGGCAGAGATCACTTCCAGCGATCCACTTTTCACCTCTGTGGGAAACGTGACGTGACGGGTTGTGGACCACGTCGCCGCCATTCTGCCTTGTGCATTGTTTTAACAAGGTCATTGCGTTCCCACGACATCATCAATAACGTTTAAGACATCATTTTAAAAATAACGAAATGAAAACACAAGGTATAACGTACACACAGTCGAGACTACGTTGTCTTAAAGAGAGACAATTCAAGTGTGTTTACTCATTTGAGTATTATAGAGATGGGAACACACGGTTGTACTCACTTGTAGCGCGAGGTAGCCGGTGTCGATGTCGTCGATGAGCACCTCCCCTTCCACGATGGCGAGGCGGAACAGCGACGAGATGAGGGAGGACTTGCCCGCGCCGGTGCGCCCCACGATACCCACCTTTGAAAAGTACATAGATTTCATTGAATGTTTAGGTACCTACCTATATCATAAGATTTCGAGATCATAGCCGCTTACTGAACTATCCGGGGGGCTTAGACAAAGTAACGAAGTTAGAAAAGAATAAAATGTATGGGATTGACATTGGACGCGGTAAATTACGTGGTCAATCGTCATCGTTTTCGCAAGTTGGTAGACAATGCGGGGCAGTCACAATATTTAATTTTAGACGGGACATATACGAAGGAAACGCCAGACAGTGAAAGCTTCACGTTTAATATTACGTTACCAACGATTTAAAATGGTGAGATTAATTGACAAGAGTATTGAACGATTATACTGAATCTGTTAAGCTTTAAAGCAATCGCCTAAAAAAATTGCGAATGCCGTGGCCATATTACCTACAGAAATCGCGGCTACACTTTCGCTATGTGTCTATCATCGCGGAATTTCCTTTTAGGTAGTTCCCGTAAGTGTGACAATATTTCTGTTACGGATGTAATTGTAAGGGGTGATATAGACTGAAGACAAGACATAACTAGGTATTTATTATTCTAAGCGCTAATAAGTAAAAGTACCTTCCACCCGCTCTCCAGGACTAGATTAAGGTTCTTCAGCACGGGCAGCTCCTCCGGGCAGTACTTCATGTAGCAGTTGCGGAACTCGATGCGCCCGCGCCACGGCCAGCCTTTAGGCGTCTCCCGTTCTGAAATAGTACAGTACAGTAAGTATTGGGTTGTCTATGTGTGTTATTACAAAGTCTCTGTGTCTCAAATTGTTTGATTCGTTAAATCAATAATTAATTTTTAAAAATATTTTACTTAAGTTCTTTTTGATAAAAATTAAGTAGATACCTACAATGATGATGATGAATGAAAGTTGAAACAACAGTTAGTAATTAAAATATTTTTTCATTGTGTTTTTGCTTCTACTAAGACAAACGTCCTATCGAGTCCCACTTACTTTGTACACCATACATGGCTATGGTGAGATATATTAGGCATATCAGCAAAGCTATTAGTGAATTGGGTAGAATCACATTATTGTAAATGACAATTAGAGTATGAAGCCTATTTAAATAAAGGTTTTTTTGTACGGCATACGGTTGAATTGAAATAGTCGCAATAGTACCCACCGCCCTTATCCCATTGCTTCTCCCGCTCGATGTGGGTGTACTGGAGGATGCGCTCCACGCTGGTCATCTGTGAGATCACCTCGGCCGTCTGGCGCACGCCGAACTGCAGCATGCCCGTCAGGATCAGCGTCTGCGATATCGCTAGGCCGACGTTCCCGGAGAATATTGTTTCTGGTGACAAAGAGGTTATTAGTAATAC
Organism: Maruca vitrata; assembly: GCA_039566165.1. NCBI lineage: Eukaryota > Metazoa > Arthropoda > Insecta > Lepidoptera > Crambidae > Maruca > Maruca vitrata. The sequence goes on along the minus strand of CM076912.1, from coordinate 8,805,346 downwards.
AGATTTCAGGAGGAGTGACGAATCTCGAAGCTTAGATCCATTTCAATTCCCTTAGTCAACGTAGGGAGTAATAGGAATACGTACTATAAACAAAACATAATTTTGTAGGTATACTAATCAATTGACTGAATTGAATATCACTTTTATATTATGCTCTCTTGTTACCGAAATGCAATTGTGATTGGTAAATGTTAATGCGAAATAATTGTTTTCTGTGGAAACTCTATTTTGCTGCAATGCTAAAAATAATAATTGTTCAGTTTTGCGCCAAAATTCATACATAATGAGTCCGATCTTAGTAGTGTTCTAAACAACAGAAAATATTCTTGTTGCCCTCACACATCACTTTAATTGAAAACCTAACTACCTTCTCAAACTGCTTAGTCGAAATAGTCTTACAACAGTTGTAAATGTAACTGTAAATGGAGAGGTCACACAATATGTCTTTGATGAAGAATAACTTACTGCTGTCGATGACGAGGAAGGCGACGATGACGATGGTAAGGTAGAGCACGCAGATGAAGTCAAGCCAGAAGCCGAGCGTGACGCCGCTCGCCAGGTAGCTGCTCCACGTCGACGTGTGGATGTCCTAGAAAATTTTCAATAGTAGTCAACGTTGCTTTAGAAGGAATACAAGAGTTTATGGTAAATTAATATCTTAATCAAAGCAAAATATCTTAGCTGTTCCTCTGAGATATTTTTAAAGACCTGTTTAAGATACCTACTGATGTCCAAGTTCTACATAAGCGCGAAATGTCTACAGATTTTCATCTAATTTCATTGGTATTTTACAATTATTTATTACCTTTGTAAAAATTATATCAAATGTGATTATATGTATCATGTGATTAAGGATTTTCATGAAACGTGTGAGCATTGAAATCTTATTCTATTATACGCCCAACGGAATGCCATACAGGTAACTATACGTGTACCTATTACGTTTGAATAAACTCAAACATACCTGGAACCTGTCGAACTCCTGGATTAGTCTTTGTTGGGCACCGGACGAGCGGATCGTGCTGATGCCGTTGAGCGTCGCCGACATGTGGGAGAACACTGGACTGCGAGCTAAAACAATTTAAAAATTGTTATGACTCGCTCAGAACATACTTAACATGTGTTTTTTAAGTTAACAATGGAAGACTTATGTACTCAGGTAATCTAACTACAAAAACAAAATATTTCAACAATATATTCTAGAGAGATCATTTGTGTTTCCACTTTATTATTATTTCGATGTAGTTAGCAGATCATTGACAATATTAATTATGAATATTACTCACTTGTGCCTTCCAATCGCTTGATGGATTGCGCAGACTTGAGGTAGATTTGCAGGATAGTGTAGAACAGTAGTAAAATAATAGTTGTTGGCAGCAGAGTCCATATGAGAGCGGCTGCGTTCAGCGCCAATATACTGAACATCACCAGATAGATCTGGATACATTCCAGCAGGAACCGTGGGAGCAGCTCGTCTAAAGCACCGATGTCTTTGGAGAATCTATTTAGGATTCGACCTGAAACACAGAAAGTGGATCGTTTAGTACCCAGTAGTTATGAAGGTACATTGAGGAGAAACAAATTAATGTATTATAATAAAGGTACTAGTTGTTGTTGAAGTTGAACCAGTATTTTCATCACAATTCTAGGGATAATTAAAAAACATATTTTTCCATTTTTAAAGTTTGATGTTATCTATGTTATACGTGCCTACCTACTATGAAACACGTATTTTAAACATACCTAATACCTATCTATGGTAATTATCAAGGTGACGTGAGTTGTTGTTGCAGTTAAGTTTCGCGGGGGATTGTCTTTATTGCTAGACAATTATACCAAAATGCACACACATACCTGACGAGTTGGTGTCGAAGAACCTCATGACTCCGCGCAGCATGGAGTGGAACATGTCGTTGTGGAGGTTCCTGGAGGCTGTCATGCACACTTTGAAGAAGGCGAAGGCTCGTGCCGTGATGAAGAAGATACAACAGATGATCAGCGCCGTGTAGACGTAGAGGTATTGCGACGTGTCCAAGGGCCCGATGTACGCGTGGATGTCCAAGGCTAAAATGGGACGAGAATTCATATTAACTAAATACAATTCGTGGTAGACGTACTCAATTCGACGGGATCTTTTTGATTTTTATTTATTTGTTACGTGTGTACCTAAAAGTGGAAAGGGTTCAATGTGCAGGATGCTGTCTGTATTAACATAACACATATTAACATTCTAAAGTTGAACATATTACACATGTGTCTAAAACGCGAGTATACATGTTTATCTATCAATATATTGAATATTTATAACGGACTATGTAATATCTCTACCTACCATGCATGTCACTGCTGTTAGTATGGAAATTAAAATTTTGAAACACGTTAAAAGCTATTTACGTAATAAACATGTTTTTATGTATTAACGAACCCTGGCTGTACACTGTTTAAACCCTATTCATGAAGGTAAATAAAGTGAGCTTCTCCTTGTGCACAATAACACCGCCTGCGTAATAATCAACTTAATAGATAAATCTGGTCAATTTATCTATTAAGGAAATCCCTTCTCTGAGAAAGACAGTGACGAGTATTATTAGTCTTTAATAGTACGTTTATTGATATTCAGATACGATTAGATTGGGTAACCAATTTGTTAATTATGATAATACAATTGTAACCCACTGCGACCCCTTGCCTTTATATTTTGAACAATCAGATTTATCTGTCAAACGAAAGTGACTGATTAAATGAAGATATCCGTGAGGTGTTATTCACTAACTCGAACAAAAGTTATGTAATTATTTATGACGAGGTATAGGAGCTGAACCTTCCTTGTTCATTTCATGTAAGTAGGTATCTGTTATGCGATATTCTAACAATACTCATGATGTACCTACCTACTAGTTCAGTTGTCGCTAGTCTAATGCAGTTGTTTAATTGAATACAGTAAACTGTAATAAAAATTGTAACTGGTACTGTGTTGTAAACTGTAACTGTAAAATTTCGTTCATATGTATGTGTCAATGTAGACATTTACTTTAATCTTGAACCGCGCGGTCATGTGAACGAAGCCTTATTGTATTATTAAAACAATTTCTTACTTGGTGTCTGTTCAATACCGGAGAAGTAATTGGTCAGATTGAAGGCACCGCCACGCGGCGTGACTCTATCATACTCTTTGACTGTTGTTCCGTTGTTTTCTCTTTCTTTCATTCGTGTCACTTCGTTAGTCCTAGAAATTAGAAAAGCATTTTTAGGCAATATTTTTACATCACATACATCCAAAAATGGTTGGGAGCACAAGTTAACGGAAACTGTAATAATTATTTTTTTACAAACTTGAGAGAAAAGTTGAAAAATTATATTGTAGATGTAGATACTTTTGCAGGTCTTAATATTAAGATGAGTGTAAATACGCACTAAGTTGCCCTTTAAAAGCTTTTGCATTACAATAAATAAATAAATATTACACAACATCACATACATTGATCGGATCCACTAGTCTAGGAATCGTAGCCAGACGCACTGTAGTCCGGTCTACTGTTCCACTGATCCAGTCAAATAACATTAAAATGTTGCATGAGGTACAGCATTATTTTTCAATAAACTACAAACTGTGGAAGCAAAACGGCCATATTAACTTAGGGACTATAGTTAATCAGTACCAGGGACATAGACTCACCAGAAAGTAACCCAGTAGTCGCAGAGCGTTGCCGACAGTTGCCCTACGACGAGCAAGATGACCATGAAAGCCAGGCGGGCCCCACGGCCCCCGGCGCGCAGGTACGCCCCGTACACGTGCCAGCCCATGGAACCTGTCTCCCGTTCCTCCTCCTCCATTTCTTGGGCCGGGATCTCGCAGCCTGTGGTAGACTCAGTCAGGGACGGCCGGCGGGTTGTTGAGAGCTGGAAAGATCAGTAAGGTTTTGCATTGGGTATTGATGATGTGTTTACTACGACTTAATAGAGTGATTAAGAAGATATTTTAGTATTTTGAGAACGGTTACTTTCCTTTGCTACGATTAATTTATGGATAAGTAGGGACGAAATCTCAGTGTTAACTATGAATGAATGATAGCTTAAAAACTAAGTGCATTTGTAAATTGATGTGACTTTTAAAGTGTGTAGGTACAGACTGTGTACAGACATTTTAAAGTGAAGGTGTCATAACACACATACAGACATTTTAAAGATCGTTAGAGTAAGTTAATCATTTTTAAAAGTCTCTTACCCTGGATGAAGTTCTTCTGGTCATTGGTGGTGGCTTTTCAACATCCTTCTTGTCCTCTTCGTCATCGTGCGATGACGAGAGCAGCTTAGCGAAGTCCTTGCCGGATTCCACCAATTCCGCGTATGTACCTTTAGCCTCTACAGAACCCTGAAAAAAATTTAAAACGCAAATTTTAATCAATATCTATAGCAAATTGGTTAAGACTGTACTGAAAATATTTAGACCGTGCAAAACCGGGTTCAAGTAACTGCATACGTGCATGTTGGCGTGACTATTGTGAGGCATTTCCATTTAACCCCTCAAAATTTATGCTTAAACAGTTAGCTTCAGAAACCAGATCAGCGTCTTTAAGAACGAGACGGGTACTCACATTGTTCATGACGATGATGAAGTCGGCTGCCTTGAGGTAGTGCAGCTGATGGGTGACCAGAACTCGCGTGGTGTGTCGCAGGTACCCGCCGATGCACTCGTCGAACAGCTGCCGGCCCACGTGCGCGTCCACGGCCGATAGGGGGTCGTCCAGGAGGTATATATCCGCCTGTTACATAATAATCATCCTCATTACGGGTCTTATGTGTTATGCTTCTTTGTGTTGCTTTTGGTATAATAGTCAGGCACTCAAAGGTCTTGCTATCACACCGGCGCCCTATAATTTAGTGCTTGTTACAGCAAATGGTAAGGCAGGAACTATTGGTTACATGTATGTGAATTCAAGTATTTCATGTGCGTATGTCTCCACTTAATACTCCTCAAAATATAAATGCTAATGATCGTAAATTCCAAAAGCACCTGAGTATTTCCTTATGATGTAAGCTCGCTATAGCATGGGTGCCACTGATTAAAAGCCATATAAAGTGGAGCAAATGATAGAGTACGTTAGAAACTCCTTAGCAGGTAATTTAGATTGTGGTCAATTAAAAGACAAGACAATTATGCTCAGTATTACCTGCCGATATACAGCTCTTGCAAGATTGATGCGGGCCCTTTGACCTCCTGAGAGGGAGGCTCCTCTCTCTCCGACTAAGGTCTGGTCTCCGTGGGGGAATTGCTGGAAGTCCTTTTGCAGTGCGCATACTCTTACAACCTGAAGAAAGAATAAATTGCTTATACAATTTGGTAAGCCCGTTATTTAATTGTAGATATAACGATAATTGCCATTATTGTGGTTTTATGTAACTGTTACATTAAATCATAGTTAATAAATAATAATAGATATCGAATTATGTTGGCAGCAATGATTCATTGATAGAGTTTTAATATAAAGCTAATCTTAATTTAAATTTCTATATATTTTTATGATATAACAGTACATTTCTCCGATAAAAGCTAAGTACCTAGGTATTTTTTTATAAGTTTGTTTATAAAAGTTTTTGTATTGAATTTAGTATTTAAAAAATTGTTTTGTTTAAATCTCTATTTTAATTTAAGTTCACTCAGTTGTTAATTTTAATAGCAAAGAGCGATTTCAGGTCGTTTTCATACCTCTTTATATTTCTTAGAGTTGTAAGGCAGTCCAAACAGGATGTTTTGTCGTACAGTAGCGACGAACAACCAGGGCTCTTGGCTGGCGTAGGACAGGGGGCCCGAGAGGAACACTCTGCCGCTGGAGGGGCGAAGCTCGTTGAGGAGCAGATGTAGGACCGAACTCTGGAATTAAATACATCAATTCTATTAGTATTACGATCGCATAAAAATACTTTTCTCGAATTACAATTGGTTTTTTGTTTTCTCTATCAGATCTCCACTTATCACCATAAACTGTTTATATAATTAAAGCATAATATTGGAATTGAAAGTTGTAGCACACATATCAACTCGGAAAGGGATTGTCACCGTATCTCCTCGCGTAGGCGAAGCGATTCCGATTAGTGTCTGTTTCATACCAAGAATAGTAAAAGCCAGAGTTGAAAAGTTCCATTTACGAGTTGGTTGTGTGTAACGATGAAAATGAAAAAAAAAATGAAAAAACTCTTTATTGAAATAATTACAATCTTATCACATTAGGGATTGGAGCCGCCTTTTAAGCTATTGAGCTTGTGTCAGGCGACTCCGCTCTTCAGTCTCTTTAACTTATTTCCTATATTACACTGTTACAAGGATACAAAGATATATGGTCGTGTGTGTGTGTGTGTGTGTGTGTGTGTGCGTGTGTGTGTGTGCACGTGTGTGTGTGTGTGTGTGTGTGTGTGTGTGTGCGTGTGTATGTGTGTGTGTGTATGGGTGTGTGTGTGTGTGTGTGTGTGAATGTGTGTGTGTGTGTGTGTGTGTGTGTGTGTGTGTGTGTGTGTGTGTGTGTGTGTGTGTGCACGTGTGTTTGTGTATGTGTGTGTGTGTATGTGTGTGTGTGTGTGTGTGCGCGCGCGTGTGCATGTGTTTGTGCGTATGTGTGTGTGTGTGTCTGTTTGTTTGACTAATGGGAGCCAGCCAGCAACCCCTCGATTTCATCATAGTTCTTGGTCTCCAACCAATCACGGACGATATTCTTACACTCGACGTATGAGTTGCTATGTATACTTACATTATTATTAATTTTATTGTACAGAACAGCTGAACGTTTGTAAAACTGCCTATCCGCAAATATAGTGTTTGTTTTTGGTATAGCTACAACATTTTTTTTCCTTCTGCCTTTATTTATATTTGGCTTATAACTAGAGGTTCTGTGTACCTTTAGAACTGTACTAGCTATATATAGCTTCCTAACCGTCGAAAGTTTACTTAATTGGTATAATTGCTCAGTAGGGAATCTTCTTTTTTTAAAATACATTGTCTTAATCAGATTTCTTTGGGCGCGTTCCACATTTATAAATTTAGTCTTTATAGCACCACCCCATATTGTGATGCAGTAACTCATGATTGATTGAGCTAAAGACACATAGATTTCTTTAAGAAGATCACGCGTCTCAGTAATGGGTGCTCGTGGCAGCACATGTCTCAAAGATTTGAAAATCCACACAAGCTTCCTGATTCTCTGCCCAACGTGTTCAAGTTGAGGGAACCATGAAAGCCGCTGGTCCATGTGAACCCCCAAATATTTGAATTTAGCAACCTTTTTAACTACGGGGCAGTTACAACTAGAGTGTTGTGCTGTAGTGACGCAGTTATGTATTTTTAGTTCGTAATTTCCGCTGGGTTGTGTGTTATTATAAATACTAAAACAAATAAAATTGGACTTATCAGCATTTAATGTTAGTAGATTACATTCTAGCCATTTGCTCACTCTTGCCAAACCCCTCTCAGCAACACCCTTGATACTATCCCAGGAACTACCAGAGAAGACGACGGCAGTGTCGTCGGCATACGAATATATTTTTGCGTTGTCTATGTACATGTTGCACAAGTCATTAATATATATTAAAAATAACGTAGGGCCAAGGACACTACCCTGAGGCACACCGTATGACACCTCCATGCCCTCACTTATAAAGTTATCTAGTTTGACGTTTTGTATTCTTTGCGATAAGTAGCTTTGAAAGAGTTTGTGTGGTACACCCCTAACACCGATCCTTTCTAGTTTGTGTAGAAGAATGGGAAACGAGACAGTGTCAAAAGCCTTTTTTAAATCGAGAAATACTGCTAGGCACTTGTTGTGGTTATCTAATTGTTCAGCTACTAGGGTACTTAGTGCAGATACTGCATCCTCAGTCGATCTCCCTCTACGGAAGCCAAATTGGTAAGTTGATAATATGTTATAATTATTCATAAAATTAAGGAGCCTTGTATTCAGCAGTTTCTCTATGATTTTGGAGATTGCTGGTAGGACAGATATAGGCCTATAGTTATTAACACTGTCTCTGTCTCCATCCTTGTACACCGGAGTTATAATTGATCGTTTGAGTGCTGCTGGGAAGATACCTTTATTAAAGCATAGGTTAGCTAGATGCGTTATGATAGGGACCACTATGGATTTAGCCAGTTTCAGAAATGTGGTCGGTATGTTGTCCCATCCAGGGGCACTATTAGATTTTAAGTTCATTAGAATACTATTAACTTCATCAAATTCTGTAGGTAGTAGGACAAATGAGTTTGGTTGAGAAGGTAGGTTTTTCAGATAATCCGAGGATTCACATGGATCAGGTTGTATTTTTTGAGCCAAGTGTCTGCCAATATTCACGAAATACTCATTAACAAAATTAGCAGCCTGTGTAGGAGAAGACTTAATATTTAATAATTCAGGATTTGTACTATTTGATTTATTTGTATATGTTATATGTTTAATATTTTTCCATAGCAGTTTATTATTATTTACAGAATTTGCCAGGAGTTCTTTTTCATAATTTCTTTTAAGTTTTCTTAATAAATTATTACAGAAATTTCTGTATCTGATGAATGTTATTTTGTTCAGCTCATTGAAAGGATCACGTCGAGCTTGCATTTGTAACTTATTACGATTTCTAATACAACGCAGCAGACCTGGGGTGATCCATGGCTTGATAATTCGGTTTCTTTTTGGGATTGTAGTTACAACTGTATTTTCTTTTATAGTCATAGTTAAAGCGAGTATCAATCCATCTATCACTGCATCAGGATCCTCACAATGTAGGAGATTCGATAGATTTTTATGTTTTAGTTGAGTTAAGGCCTCTTCGTAATTTATTTTGGTTTTAATTTTAGGTACAGTTGGATGGAATTTCACTTTTGAAAGAGATATCACTGTGGTATAATGGTCATTAGTTGAGGTTAGTAGCACAGCTATAGTAGCCATGATTTTGATTTTATTAATTTTAATCATAAAGTGGTCTAAGCAGTTTTTTTCTCTGGTCGGTATGGTGTGACCTGCTAGAATACCGTGCATAGCTAAGGTGTCTAAATAATGTAATCTATTTTTATTTTCTTGTGGAGGTTCTTCAGTTTTTTGTGCGATGTTAATATTAATATCTCCTGTAATTATAATGTTTTTATTTGATTTGTCTATTGTGTCTAAATGTGCGCCTAAAGAGTTGATGAAAATCTCCGCATTTGTATTTGAAGGAGATCTATAAATACATAAAACTTTATTGTTTAAAATATCAAGTTAAAATTTAAAAACGACCTTTATCTCTATCCGTTCATACGACCTGTCCATTCATGTTACGACTATTTTTATCTGCTACGAGTAGTTTCCGTGCTCTTTGTTATTGTAACTCTATTTCTGTAAATTATTCCTTCCTTCTTCCTCACCTTCCCTGATCCCACGGAGCCGATGATGGCGCAGAGCTTGCCCTTGGCCATGGAGATGTTCAGGTTGTGCAGCGTGGCGGGGCCGTCCTCCGTCCACCTCGCGTTCACGTCCTGCAGGAGGACGCTCACGTCTGGACCCATCGTCATTGCGCTTAACGTCTTCTTGAGCAAACCCTTTTCGTTGCAGTCGAACCCTTTAAAATAATACACACGTTAGAAAAAAAGTTGAAAAGGAAATCGCAGCCTTTGCGTCCCATTATAAAAAGGTAAGTAAGTTGTAGAGGGCAATGTCTGTAAAACGTTAAACGTCGATCAGGAGATAAGATTTTCTACTAGAGCTTTCGTGTTATCTCTTATCATTTTATATAAGCCCTAGTCATTAAAGGTACAGTTAGCGGCTTAGCTTTTAAGTTAAGGCATTTTCAAGCTTGGTACTTTGTGTAACTCACCAGGATTGAAAATGCCGTCTTCATCGATCTTCTTGAAGGTATTCTGGCAGAGATCTTCTTCACTCAGATTCTTCTTCTTCTTATTCTCCACGGATTGCACCAGTTTGGCGATGTCGACATCGGGAACGCTGCGTAGGTCCTCACGTTCGTCTGTGTACGCCATAAATATTCATTGATAGCTAGAACCATTGTGCACTCATCACGCCTCTATGGTAATTCGTGCCATAAGTCTTTACCCTCATCTAGCTAAGTAATATAAATTAATTATTCCGCTCTCTATGAAGTTATTGCTAGACAAGTTCGTAACATAACGCGTGCTTGGGCATACATCATTGTTTCCATTCACACACGGCAAGACTCACGTGGAAAAATAGAATAGCAATTTTAATAAAATGTGAGTTTACAATCTATACCTAATTTACATAGGCATCGAGTGGGTTGAATTTTCAAGGAATATATTTAATTAAATAGGTGTTACACACCTACAACCTTCATATTTGTATTTAAAGTATTAACTAGAACAAACACAAAATCCAATATATGTATAAGTTAAGTGCATCAATACCACACAAACATGCATGTTAGTTACAGTGAAATAATAATGGTGTAAGTGCTGCTTGTCAGTTAGCATTATTTTGAAGCTCTTGTTTAAGCCAGGGGATTTATGGGAAGGGAATGAAACTTAGGTATAGTACAAATATACGATCTAGATTTAATAAATGTTTTGTTGTTGATAATTAAGTTTAATCTTAACCATTACAGAACTCTTGGGTATAACAATTGATATTTACCCTGAGAAAATAATCTATTCTGACGACATGGTAATATAACACAACGTAAAGTTACAAAGCTTTTATAATTGCAGTTTACCTTGTAGTAAACTAAATAGGTATTCACACAAAACTAAAGGAACACCGGCACCAAATTGGAAAATCACACCACTCAATTCACTAGTTCATACCAAATAACAAAAACTTCTCGACGCGCAGAACGGTCGTGTACGCTTCCATACCATTCATTAGGGTCATGGGCACCATGATAGACATCATATTTTGGAGATGGTTGAATACTTGAGCTGCCATGAAAACCTGTGGAAATTGGGCTTGGCACTGCATTTGAGGAAGTCAAATAGGTTGACTAATGGTATTGGTAATGGTATGGTTAGTATTGACTAAGTATTAAAGATCTTCTGAATTAATTTTAATTTTTTTTTGCTTCCCGCAAAAGACCATGCATATTTTCTGGAAATGAGTCATGCTACCAGAAAAATACATGCAAGTAGTGCATTCCTTTGATATATTATTTTACCTTCTGTAAAACTGAGAAGTTTACAATATTAGACATGCATTCGTATGAGTAAAAGAAGAAGACATCATATGCACAAGTCGCAAGTGGTGCAACAACCGAAGAAGAAAAGTTGCTGTTAAGTGCTCATGCATGGCAGAGAGTAGAAGGGTTCGTAGATACAAGGCATGCAGTTTCACATACCGAGAAGCATGAATGCCTCTAGACGCTGTATCGAGATCAGAGCCTCGGCCAAGAACGAAACGGCGTTCGACATGATAATCGACAGCGTTCCTTGGAGGGTATTGTAGAATTGCGCCAGAGGAAAAACCTGTAAACGGGTACGTGTTTGATACTGGTGTTGTTTACTTGCAGATTGATTCTGTCACTCAAAAGCCAAAGGGAACGTTCTTAATAAACTCTTACTTGATTCTAAAATTTTGTCCAATTTAAACTTTAGGTTGGCTTAAGATGCAAGCAAACTACAAATTACCAGTGAGATACAAGGGGTACCACACCATCCTATGGCGCAAACTTGAAATTTATAACGACAACGTTTCAGAGGTTGCGTCATACGGTAACAAAATCATATGACTATCATGTAGATAAAGTAAAAAGGGGTACTCACAATGTCAGCCGTAACCTGGTACCCGAATAGCGAGTATGTGAGGAGAGTGATGTACAGAGACAGTCTCTCAGTGAACACCATGAAGCTGAGGTAGACCCCGCGCAGGTACGACGCCGAGGTGATGCAGTTGATCTCGTTCTTGCGGGCCAGAGCCACCACCTGCTCGAAGGGCTTCTCCCACGCGTACATTTTGATGACCTGGTAATCAAATTGATAGTTTAACTGTAATAGGCATGTAAGTAGGAAAACTAATTTGAGTTTTTTTATATTACACTAATAAGATGACTTCACTCGACCTGATGGTAAGCGGTAGTGAGATTCAAATATGAGGTCGACAGGCACAATAGATCATATTGAGCCTGTCGCACTCGCCCTGAAGGCCTGCTAAATGCCTAAATGCCTTTTCAAGCCTCGCCTGAAGAGCCCGGGATCATAGGAGGGAGGGAAAACATGAGCTGGAAGGGCATTCCATGCCTTAATGGCACGGGCAGAAATGAGGAGCTAAACCTCTGAGTAACTGAAAATCGGAAAAAAATATTTACGTAGGTAGTTATTTAGTAGCTTTATAATAAGTTTGATTTTCCTCGTATGACTAACGTACCAGTAGTAGGTACCTACCATCTATGCATCGAGTTCAAGTAACGATGAGCTTACTATTTTCATTGTAGTTCAATCGGACCGTGCTGACGGGCGGAAACCAGAATCGGATTATTAGGATCCGTGATTGGCTCGGTTTCGATAGATTACGAGCCGTGCCCAAATGGGCCCAAGCGTGACCGACTCTGGTGTGAAGTGGCGAAAACCGAATCAATTGTGTGAACGGGTTGTGTGTTGAACTAATGTTTGGCTACTTTTAAATAATATTAGTTAAGGTATGCCATATACCGTAAGGTAGATTTGGCAGAGTTAAATATAAAAGAATACATTAAGTTTTAGCCTTTTCAGGGCATAATTCAACAGTTAACAATAAGCATACTTATTATAAATAAGTTCTATTAAATTTGATTATTGAATAGCTAATAAAATCAATATCATTACACAGTATAAAGCCGAGTCCCTTCCCGCGTCGGTCTGTATGAAATCTTAAAAACTACGGATTTTCATGGATTTTTTTGAATAGATAGAGGGATTCAAGAGGAAGGTTTTTATGAATAATATAGGTACCCGAAGCGAAGCGAAGCGACGGCGAATCACTAGTTTCATATAAATCGTCATAACATTAATTGATCCCATTGTCACAATTATGTCATCTCGATATCAATTAAGTTGAACAGTTTCCCACTAGTTAGATTAAGGTATCCACCTAAATTAGTTGCAAGCTATTTATAAGCTTGCAACTAATTTAGGTGAATCATATGTAGACGATTGTCATTATTGCATAATATGACGTAATATTAGATTTTAGACTTTAGCGTTCCATTACACTAAATATTAGTTATTGGTCGCTCGCGACCATGATTGGTGCATCCCAGTCGAAACATCGGACAGTAAGTAGCTATGTAATTTGCTACTCCTAATAACGCGTGTTGAACCATAAATACTAATATTTAACGACGTAACATTTACTTAATTCCATTGATATTTAACTATCTACCTTTGTTTAAAGACCGTTAATCTATATATGCTTAAATGTTGTAGATATACCTACACTAAATTCCATACAGTTTAGTCCTATTTAATATGATCGCTGTCAAAATGTGGTCAAATCTAGATGAAAATTTTGTTATCTGCGCAGGTCTCAAATATTTTTTATACCGACCTAGGATACCTATTGAATAGCTCAGTTAGTAAAGAATAAGAAGACCTATGAAGTGGATAATGCATTTTGGAACTATTTACAGTACATACTGCGATACAGGTGTTTGTATCTGTGGATCCAATTCAACACAGCATAGAATTGTTATTGGATAGGCTGCTTATGGTCCAAGATCCCAGAGCTGCCAGACATCACTTATTTTCTAATGGACAAAATATATACGATTGAGTAGTGTTGGGGTGTACTATCATCATATGACTAGTTGCTACCTTGACCAGACGGCCATTTTTCAGATATCAACCAATCAAGGTACATAGAAACACTGCTCACTTCACTTAAATTCTGATGGCTGATTTTAACATATATTTCACACAATATCATTAAAAATCAGGATTCATTACTCCCAGACACATGCGGTCGGCGGTTTTACCTTACAGACGCTTTAAAGCTATGAAATAAAATTTACTTTTACTTATTTTCTGATGCTTGATTTTTATATATGTTATTCAAACAACTAAAAAGTGCTCATCTGACCGCAATAATTATAGAATTGTACCTTACAAACTATTTTATTAGAAAAACTTGACAAAATTCAATTTTAAAAAAAATCTAAAATAGTTGGGTCTGGTGAATGTTTGGCCCCTTAGATCGGTCTGTCCGTTTGCAAAACGTTTTAAAATAGTTGTTTGAATAACATATATAAAAATCAAGCATCAAAAAAAAAAATAAGTAAAAGTAAAATTTTTTTCATACCTTTAAAGCGTCTGTAAGGTAAAACCGCCGACCACATGTGTCTGGGAGTAATAAAACCTGATTTTTAATGATATTGTGTGAAATATATGTTAAAATCAGCCATCAGAATTTAAGTGAGGTGAGCAGTGTTTCTATGTACCTTGATTGGTTGATATCTGAAAAATGGCCGTCTGGTCAAGGTAGCAACTAGTCATATGATGATAGTACACCCCACCACTACTCAATCGTATATATTTTGTCCATTAGAAAATAAGTGATGTCTGGCGGCTCTGGGATCTTCCTCTATTACTTTTAACGAGGTTAACGTTTGCTGGAAGCGAACATTAGGTACTTACACTGTACTTGACACACAAAAATATTTGCTAACTTGGAAAAACATCGCCTAAATTAGAAATTTCCATAGTACCTAGGTACTTATTTTTACTACTATTTAATTTCCGAATCGTTTAAATTTGAATATAATTAAATTAAATAACACAGGGTTTTAAATTAATTTTATTATCCTACTACCCTTTATTCTAAACGAATTGATATTCAAATGATGTAGATTATCTACTATCGTAACAAACAAATTAAGAATTTTTTTTATTTGTTACACAAGGTAAGTAAACAAATACGAAAGAATTTATTTAGGAAAATTACTGAGATGGTAAGTATATTAAATATACCAACTGAGTATAGGTAGGCATATAAGTATGTAGGTAAAATAAACCGTACAGCATTGTCGCCGTGTTTTAATTACCGTGTCACAAGAAATGTATGTAAAAATATTTTGATTTCCGAAGACGGTGCATGAATGGATTGCAACACTCCTCGGTGCAACAATCGTTTACTTAGGTGCAAACATCAACAACCCAGGTGTTGTGTACAAGAATCGACAGATAAATGTTGTAAATTATTCAATTCAGTCAGCGACCTGAACAATACGATTGCGATTCGATTCGTGTTTGTATCGGTAAGGTATCAAAAATAGTTAGTTGTGTTTATTTTATTATTTTCTGACTTAATTATATTGTTAATTATTTTTATGTACATTTGTGCATAACTCCGCTTTTTAAAATTAACGGCACAATACGTAAGGTAAAGTAGAAAATATTTTAGGGGCACACAGTGTAGCCATATCATCAAATATTGTTAAAGGTACCTGATAACTAAAAATGCTGCTTTTAGTAAAAGCAAATTGATTTCATGAGGTTTTTAGGTAGGCCCTTAGGCTCTTCTATCATATTGTTTAATAAATATAAAATCCCACTGAATTGTTTTATGTGTTTTTACTTTTCTCATGGAAATGTCGATACGTGTGACCGACTTAAATAAGGTCATAAACTAAGTAAATGGCCCGTAGATAGCTATAAAAGTGAATCAATAATATGTATTTAATTTAACGACCTATTCAACGATTGCGATTGAAAGGAACTGCGTCGAGTCTGGGTACGTACCCTCATCGGAGTCGAATCCAAACGAAGTTTAAGTCGATTTTAATAGTCGATTAACATACCTGAATACCACAAATGATTTCGTCCATAATGCGCACGCGCTCGTCGGTCTTACACGCCGTCCTCATTCGTAATCTCGCCGCCAATTTGCTCATATACGCTGTTGGAATCACAATGAAATGCTCGTTATTTATTTATGTATCATCAGTCAATTGGTCACGTTTTAGATTACGAATGCTAATAGATTTACCAATTTAATAGTTTTAGTTTAACTGCTCCACAAATTGGAGCCACAGAAAATTACACTACAATCGGTACCAGTTTTAGACAAAATTCAAACAGAAAACTTGAATTTGCAGACATTATGATGTCGTACGTGCGTGATAGCGAAACCTAATCTAATCCAAAGTTAGACAAACAGTCAACACACTATATGAAAATTCAGAAGGTATCCATTGGACAGACACGTACATTGCACTGGTATGGTCTGCAGGACGATTCCGACGACTCCGATCAGCGCGGCGTATCCGATCTTGATGTAGATGAGGTAGCAGACCAGGACGACTTGCAGAGGCAGCAGCCAGATGTAGTGCGTGTAGATGAATGCGTAGTCGAACCGGTTGACGTCATTGGACAGCAGGTTGACAACTTGCCCCGCCGTCGTCTGTGCCAGCGCGCCGGAACTCATGCGCATGACCTGCCAATGGAAACAGTGCCTATTGAATTATACAAAACACCAATATCATTAACATGCACATGACTCAATTGCGAAGTACACGATAATTGCCATAAGTAATCGAGATCGTGTGTACAGTACAGGTTAAGCTAATAGGGATATACCACATTAGTGCGTTGTAACGAATAATTACGTCAGATGTCAATGATACTGTCCTTCGTACTAGTGATTTTTTTAAACTCATTTTAGGTAGTCTTTTGTATAGTTGTGTCTGTTATTTGCCGGAGCGACTTACTAATTTTACGGATAGAATTCGTATATTTATATTTGAATAAGAGGTTTAGTGCTTATTACAAGACTCGTGGTGACGAGATACGGTAGTTTTCGGTAGATTTCCCTCTGTGGAAGATGTGATGGTCGACCATGGGTCCTTTTCAGGACATCCGATGAAGTTTATTTCTAGTACTCATGTGAACCGAACGAACCTTTCTATAGATAAGCGAGCAAGCCGCAATGCGCACTTTCATCCCGAACTGCTGAGTGGAGTAGGTGCCGTGATGGTTCAGGAAAGCGATGACCAGCGACATGAGGATTACGGAGCAGGCGCAGTACACCGCCTGCTCGTACGTCATGTCCGACCCTGGCTCCCAGTATGCCAGCATCATACTCAACGCGACTGGCTGGAAAGGCCTGGAAAACATTTTAATAACAAAAAATATATATCTACGCGTCGAATTAAAACCTCCCCGTTAGTTAAAAAAAGATGAAGCTTCTGGGAAATTGATGATGCCTGAATTTAGTTGGAATTTATAGTATCTATGACTTTTTATGGCTTTCTGTTGTAGAAATGCTAATGTATTGAGGTTTGATATGCAAAAACATTTACTGAGAAACATTTAATTGTACAATAAAATAAAGGCAGTCAAGTTCGAGTTGGTCTCGCGCCCTGTGGTTCCTTACAATGTTCAATATAAGATAGCAATTACCTACACTGAATATAAGGATGAATATTAATTTGTACTTGATAGCTTGATGTCTTTACTTGGGTCAATGTAACTTATCGGAAAAAAGGTCTACAAAGTATTATTATAAGGGATCTTTTTGATACCCGGAACCCTAAACATGCTAAACAGAATGTAGATGTATTCCGCTTTAAAGTACACATGTTTCGTTCATTTGCGAACCACGTGAACAAGAAGTAGATATTTGTTTTTGAGAGTATATAATAGGTAGTAGGTATATTAACAGGATTTTTCTATAGTATTTGCCAGCACTTGGCTAACACCTGGTCTAACACAGGCCATTTAGGAATAAGCATGTATTGTTAAATTTAAATACGCGTTGATAAATAACAGTTTCAACAGTCTTTTTAAAACAAGGTAATATTATCGGATATGTTAGAAATGGATTTATACTTAAATTAATTTAACTGGTATTGTAAGGTATCCATTATTTTGAATAGTGCATAGATACGAATAATTTGCCGAATAAAGTATTGTTCCTACGGTTAAAATAATGATGATTAGTAATTATAACATAAGTATCTAAAACAACCGCATAAAATCTTAAACCACAATGCCTTACAAACCAGTAAGCAAAATAATCGTAATTAGCAAAATAGAGTAATCAAATCCATTGTTATGTATTAAAGAACCAATTATGCAAGAAAAAACCTCGATTCAGCGAGTACATTAGAGCTTAATAAAACTCTTAAGCAGGTAATTCTAATGTCCACCGTTACGTAACGGAGATGAATTTAAAACACGTCGTAATGGTAAACAGGCGTGGTTAATGCGTTCTTGTCATGGCACTGCCAATAGGATGATTACTCACTTGAGCAGAAGTGCCTGGATCAAAAACATGACCCCCGAAGGTGCGTAGCTCATCCAGAAGGCTTTCGTCATCGCGCGCAGGAGTGACGGCTTGCGGCCTTTTTTGTTCGCTAGAGCAATTTCTTCCAGCCATTTTCTGTGGACAAACAAGTTTAATTAAAGTGGTGATCTTACAATTGGAGATTCACGCAAACTGTATGACTCTAGCGTAAGGTCATGTTGTACAATTGATCTTGATGGGTACATCAACTTGATTACTACCGTGTTGACGTATATTAGATTAAATAATTACTAGAGTACCTACTACCTCGGCCATTGAATCAGTATGCTGCTTGCATATTGCGTACACAATGTATGAGAGGAACACCTGATACTACGAATCAAAGGTGACTTCTATCAGTCATAGATTTCCATAAAGCTATACGGATACGGATACTCATTCCGTGAGTCCGGTAAGGGACTCTTATATAACCAAAAGAATGCTCATCTTAACACTAGTTAGAACATTTGTCACTTTCTAACCGATAGGGTTGGGCTGTTTAACATAGAAAAGATAACCAATTCTTATCTAATTCGACATAGTTCGGTAGTTATGCTTTCTATTTTCACAAAACGATAGGTTTATAGTTCTTAAGTATATCAATTTGAAAAAGTTTGTAAGGCTAACTAAAAATGATGAACATACTAGGCAGTTCATACAAGTGTAGATCGTCAAACCTAACCAACATTAATATACCATCATGTATTTGCGTGTTAGCTAAAATTCTCCACTACTTTTCAAGTACATGATTTCGCTGGAATTTTTGTCGTTATGAGCTCTTGACCTTATTGCTGTGCTATATACCTACATACTAATGCTATGTAAATAGTGTTGTGGTTCTAATGATATCATCGCTTATGACTTTTAAATTTAAATTAAACTTACAGCTTCCCACTTCGTTTTTTTTCCAAACAATACTAAAATTCGCGTGCTTGTATTTTCAAGAAATACTCCTATGAAATGCGAATATGAGGCGAGAGTTATGCAAATTACTAGGTGAGCAGTTTAAATTTATCTACTATGGTATCCTCGATGGTATCCTCGACGCTAAAAAAGCGTCGATGGCCGAGACCCACCGGTTTAAGGTCGTTGCTTGCCATGCGAGAGGTCGCCAGTTCAAACCCCGCCAGGAACCAATGTGTTTTTCAAATTTGAAATTCATATGAACCATCATTCGACGCTTTAACGGTGAAGGAAAACATCGTGAGTCGTGCACACCTAAGAAGAAATTCTAAGGTTGTGTAGTCGACCAACCCGCACTTGGCCAGCGTGGTCGACTAAGGCCTTATCGCCCTAGTTTAGGGTAGGCCCGTGCCCCAGTAGTGGGGACGTATATGGGCTGATGATGATGATGATGGTATCCTCTAACTCTTAAGTCCTAATTTACATGTGAAAGGTTTTTAATAGGAACGTGTTAATTACCTATGGAGTTTATTGTTTTTTTATTTTCGCTTTATGTTTGTTGGTGTAATGATCCGCATAATATAATTTGGTCGCTCCACCACGTGACTTACGTTTTACTAATTTTGCGTTTAACCTTAATATAAAATACTTGCAATATGCAATATTGGTACTTGTTTTATACCAAATCTAAAATTGCCGGGCAAGAAGTAGAACCAGTTTAAACAGGGCCTTTACGGATGGATGGGCGCCGTAGCAATGTTTATTAAACAGGCTCGCAGGCCTGTGAGAAGTGCCTGAACCAACTTAATAAAACGCGCGCGATTATCGGTTAATTGTGAAAAGCGTCTTATTTCACATAAACACCTTGCTTGCCCTGTCTTGTCACAACAATTGAGTTGAATTTAGCAATTGACTATGCTAATTTCCGCTGAAACGATTCGTAGATGTGTTTTTTTAATCTAACTGTACATTAAATATCTACTCCCTACATTACTGTATTACGAGTGAACCTGCGGCAGTTTTCAAGAACATGATTTAAGTTCACAAATTTATTAACGAAATGATCACTTGGATTCTTAACTACTTGTATAGTTTAAACCTTAATAAAGTCACTGGCTTATAATAAACCTGTTTTCACATTACATCGTAATGAATCACAAACCAGACCAGATGTAAATTAATAATGGTAATATTATAGAATTATACAATCTACTATAACTGAACGTCATAAGGGCTATGCTAGTTCCGGATTATTCACAATAAAATCAACAACAGTATAGTTATAGGTACTTAGGTAAGAGGTAATAATCTTTTTTTTTTCTGACTATGATGATGGCTTGGAGTGACCTTGCGGGGGAGCGGATGGCTCTTACCCGTTTATGGTAATATCACTTACTGTTCCCAAGACTGTGTGTTAGTCACATTTATTCAACCCTTGGTTCTTAACTTCTTGTAAATAAAAAACCGCCAAGTAAATCAAATTTTAATCATATCATCAATTGTCAAACATTTAAATTAACTAATTAGTTAGATCTATTGAATTCACATCTGTCAAAAATTTCCAGTCACAAATTACATGAAATAAACTGGATCGAATAGCCAGTGAAAGTGCGTAGGTGTTTATAAATAAAAGTGTCCCGTGTTTGTTATGTTATGTTCTCATGACGGCCATTGACATACTGCCTATTTAACCATTGACGGTGTATTATCATTGAACGTAAACGAATACCGTATTTGCTAGAAGGAAATTATTTGCTTGATCGTTTGACTGACATTCTTTCTGGTCGTCGTTTATCAAGGAAACTAATAACGGAGTTTATTGGATCACGGTACACACGAATTGTTTGTTTACAGACGTTGAACACTATACATGAACGCAATTTAATGCTCAAATTATTTGGAGATAAGCGTATCCTGTGCATAATTACACAACAACGCATGCCTTCAGTAAATAAATTAATTTAGAAAATATTTAGAATGTACTAAGGCACTGACAAAGAAAATATTCCAGTTAACATCATAGGTACAGGTACTTATTTGTAAATGTATTAAATAAATTACAACGTGTATTTATCTTTTCATTTCAAAATAAAACAGAACCAAATATCGTAAATGAAATAAATTTACGATCTGTTTTCGGTATAGGTTATTGATTTTACAATAATGAAAGTTTTATTAGCTACTCCACTATTTATCTGAAATGTGTGTACGTGCAACTTTATTAATAACAGTTTACAGTTGTTAAGTTTGTCTTGAATGATACATACTTGTGCTTGTTTAGGTACTAACAGAAGGTACATAAGCTCCGTTAGTTAATTAGAGTCGTCACGAGCCAACGCGGTGGACGCATCGCCTTGTCCTTATTTTTGTATGACTAGAATTGCTTAGTCTTACACAACCTTAAATTATTGTTTATTATTCGTAAAAGATATGATCAATAAATCTGATACTTCTTGGCTATCCTTCATTATGAATATTATTTTTAATAGATTTAGAGATTTTCTAATAAAATAATTTTATGTTGCACTTTATCTCTAAAGATTAAAAAAAAACAGTTTGTCTGAATGAGAAATACCTAATAAGGTAAAAGTAGATTTATTGAATAAGCAATTGTTTATTATTGTTGGTATAATATTTATAAATATCTCTACCCATTTTATACACTTCAACTTAGTGAATAGTAGTAGTACAGGATAAAAGGCGGAAGTTAAAGCAAGTCTTGACGGAAAGTGGTCGTCTCCGTTTAAGGCTTTTCAATGCCAAGATGCAACCCAGCATATCTTATCATTCTGGGCTCAGATGGGACGGATTATTGACGAAAGTGTTTTAATTTAATTCCAATGTGGACACAGATGATCCGGACAGCCACGTTAACCAGGATTCTGTATTTCCCTTTTTGTCGTGGGACTTCAAAATGATAATTATTTTCCGTATGAAGATACTTTATCCACTTAAGTTGTAGTATCAAACTAATGAGAAAATAAAATGCTTTTATTTAGTCAATAAATTAAACTGACTCATTAATCGCGGATTAGGTATAAATGTAAATTATTTGTTCGAACGTCATTAACACAGTTTCAAAATTTAAAAATGTGCTATAAAATTGATTGTCAGCAGTTTAAAAACAAAATGCAGCGGTGTTGTGCAAAAAAGAATAAATAAATAAACGGTTTAGAGTTTCGATGTAAACACAAAAGAACTTGTTCTGCTGAAGGCTGCGAATGTGCTCGCTCAGTTCCTGAGCTGTGGCCAATCAGAGAGCGCTGCGCGTGGCCGTCACTTTTTCAATAACGCTCACACTGCAACTAATAAGTTCCTACCTAGTTGCATTTTCGGTAGCTATACTTTTTTTTGCATGATTATTTTCAATTTGGTCCAATTACGAGAATCACGAATATTTTAAGTACGTAGTCTTACCGGATAGCTATAGAAAGAGTAGTTAACGCAAGTGGCAGATACTATTTATATAACTTCAGTCACGTCTTAAATATTAATTCAGGAAAGTATACAACAGTAAAATAATCTTAGCTAATTAATTAAATACGTAAATATGAAATCAACTTATGATGAATAATGCTCATAATACTAATACCATAGGATTGGCCTTCTTGGTAGTATCCTGATGTAGAGATGAGCAGGAAAGGGCAAATTACATTAACTTATCCATGATATTAACAACCCAGCACATTAAATAAGCGCATAAACACTGTGTTACGACTATTTAATGTTGCCTTCGCTATATCCGGAAGTTCTAATGCTATAATTTTATATGCATAAGAAGAATCTAAAGATCGATAGTAGATATTAATCATCGATAATACCTAAGTACAACGACACGCGTATTGCTGACTGAATATGTATAAATACCTCTATGAGCGAAGTTATATAACAAAGTAAACAAATATAATTAATATCAGATTCAATTACGAAACAAATACAGAAAAATATTTTATTATTATATTGTGCGTACGAATATTTGTGGTAGACACGACCAAATACCAAGAACAATTCCAGCTTCAGTTAATCGTCGGCGATTATGATGTTAGATAATGTTGCGATCATTATTGTCATACTAAGTTATCAATGCCAATGTTGGATTCACATTTGAGGACAATCGGGTGACGCGATTTTGTACTTAATAATCTTTAATAAACCTCCAACCAAGGCATATCTTTATTTATAGGTTAATGATGATAATAATTTATGAGGGTTAAGATTATGTATTTTATTATTATTTCGAAATATATAACAAAGCGTGTTTCTCTTGCCCTTGTATCTCAGAATGTTCATTACCAATCTTAGTTGATTTGAAGGAAAAAAATATTTCTGTACATATTTATTAGGTATGTATGTACTACATATGACATGTGTACTTTAATTGATCAGTTGTTTCCCTATTTCAACTGCTGCTAAAATTCAAAATGAAAATCAGATTGATTGGTTATTGTTCGCTAATTGAGTTATTTATTCTTTTGATTGATTATATTAGACATTTATTAATTCTGGTATTCATTGTGCAAGTAGGCCAATGATGATGTATGTAGGCCGATATAGTATATTCCGAGACATCGGTCATTTAGAAAATAATGTTAAGTTTATTAATATACGTAATACTAGCTTTCCGCTCGCGACTCCGTCCGTTTGGAGGCTCTTATCGTGAAAACGGTAATAAAGTACCTAGTTTCTATAATGTCTTTTCTCAAGACTTTACCTGTACCCAATTTCATTTAAATAGTTTCAGTGGGTTCACATATTTAATGTTAAGTACTTTAGCATTATTTATATTTAGTTAATAAGTAAGTATTATGTCCAAGTCAATCATGGTGGACCGTTGGTGTAACCCAATCACGTTCGGACAGTGTCTACGCATGTATTCTATGTGTTGGCTTCTGTTTTTATTATGTGAAAGTATTTTTAAATGTAATGGAAAACGAAAGTTCTACATTTTAAAAAAGTTTACAGTTGTGACCGCGGTGCAGCATCAACCGTTCTAGGGCTCCGTCTTAGGGTCAACGACTAGCGTGCGACGTCAACCAGTATACTCGTACATAATTGCATGAAGATGATGCGCTGTGCAACGCGTAGCCTTGCATTCAGCCGCTTCGGCATTGTCCGCTTTGCGCAAACTCCTTGCATGTGCAGACGTGATAATAAGCTCTATTAATTGTCTGTTATTTAATAAATAACCTAGAGTTTATTTATTTCAGTGTTATTAGATATTTTCTTATACTATTAGGTAGTCTAAGTATATTTAAATATATTATTTAGCTTCTTCTATTAACACATTTGCGTGATTAAATTAAAGTCGACCAAAATATTAAATGGGTACTATCTTTTACAATTTTATTTAACGGTAGTTATAGGCACAATATTTATGTGAAAAGTAGTACAGGTACAGTCCTTAGGAGGCCGTCTATACCGTATAAGTAGGTCTTCAGAAACATAGGTCCCTAGGTCCGTATGTTAAAGAAACAGCACATTAAGGATGAGTCAAAAACTGCATTGCATCATAATACGCTATCAAATTGAATTCAATAGAAAAATTGGCATCACGAGTGCCATGCCGCGAGTAAACGATGAGTAATCTTATCAAAGCATGGTCGAATGTATATGCACACAATGCGTTAACAAGACTTGCGTTCTCCTTGATTAGCGCTTCCTATTCGCTCAGATTCTAGACCTTTGTGTCATACACACCTCCCGCAATGGCCGTTCACTCAACTAACTTAATATATAATTTAAGTGTACTGTGTCTCTGATGTGTTTTAAGCTCTTTTTTTTTCAACTTATGTACTTTTTTATGTTCCCGTGTAAGTATCCGGTTAATAATGCGAAAAATAGTATTTAAATCATGAAATAATTCAAATTATATTATTAAAGATTGTTTTATGATCGCATAAGTTATACATAAATGTGAGGCAGGCCGATGCCTAGTAAAAATCTACACAAGATGATAAACTATTACAGGCCGATGCCTGTAATAGCTTATCATCTTGTGTCTCGTATAGTGTTCTCCTCATTTCGATCTTTACTTGCCGCCCTACATAAACGCCTAATCCCGCCCTAGATGGTGTTTTGTAGATAAAAAGCATTCGCAATAGTTAACGGGGATAAACTATTTGTAATATGCTGTGTTATTTGAACACAGAAGGCTCACATTTATGTATAACTGTCAATTAGACCACGAAGGTGTAAGGTCAGACGTCACCTTCACCTTGAAAACTTTAATGTCTACGTTAATGTAGTGTCACACACAGTAGCTGTTGACCTCACCGGCGGAGTTCGTCACCGGGCAACAGAGAAATTTAGTGATTAATAGCAGATTCGGCCAGTAAGTATTTTTTTTGAACTCGTTTGAAGGTATTGTAGTACCGGCACGCGCTGGGTCGTTTTCTCACCAAAGTTACGTCCGCATCAAGGACCGTCCAACCATGGCCTAGGCCGAGGTCGAGCCCGTTAGGGGTCGTTTAAATTTTTTAGGGGAGAGACATCCGGTTCTCCCAAGTCCGGTGATGATGACGTGGCTACTCCCAGCCATTAACGTATGCCGGTTAGAGGAAAAATAGACATACTGAGCTCTTATAATCACCACTTAAATGCTTCCCCCTGTTTTACTGAGTCTACTCAGATTCTTAATCAAATTGATGATATTTCCTTCGCTAAGTTATTTTTTAAGTGCCATGCTCCTTTAAAGGATGTATTCATCTGAAGATAAAATAACATTTTCTTAGTATTTTATTGACGTCACTCCATGTACTATTTATTGACAGTTTTATTAAATATTTCCATAGGCCACGTTCTTATGCGAGAATTTTATTGTATGTAAATTACGGTAAGCCTTATGTTGCAAAAACTGTTTATTCATAAAATGCCATTGAATTCAATAGTTTTGAACTCTATTAATTGTTTTTTTATTTGTCAAGAAGCCGTTATACTTATTTAAACATGTGGTTATTATTCTGAATCATAAATATGCATGTCCGCGATGGTCCAAGTAGATTTATTCAGGTGTTTAGTTAGTACGGGGCATTTACATCGTCACACATAATGAGTACATTATAGGTCAAATGTAACATCTGCGTGAAAATCATTATTAATTGTAATTTTAAAAAATAGTAATGATAAGCAGAATGGCACGTTAATTGCTCTACATTTGGTTATAAAAATAACATCTTTGGATGAATTTATAAGAAAGTTATGAGCAGGTGTGAAATGTTTAATTTACATACATAAAA
The DNA here is from genome assembly GCA_039566165.1 of Maruca vitrata. NCBI lineage: Eukaryota > Metazoa > Arthropoda > Insecta > Lepidoptera > Crambidae > Maruca > Maruca vitrata. The sequence goes on along the minus strand of CM076912.1, from coordinate 8,778,972 downwards.
TCACGCCTTTTTCCCAGAGGGGTAGGCAGAGACCACTCCCTGCTATGTGCATGTTTAATTTACAGCATAATTAAATCAAAATTAGTTTGAAATCGAAATGCAAAATTGTATAGGTATACTAAAGAATTTTAAAGAATACGCGCATTACCACTTACGAAAATTCCATCTTGAGCGTAACATTAATTGCGTAAATCGATAGTACATACTTATTTAAGGTCTCGCCCTCGACGCAACGCGTATTTATCATAGAAAGGTAGTGATGTACCTCAACCAGTTTTCACATTTGAGATGCGTTATGTCAAACGGGTCCAAAGTCTGGTCTGTGAATTGGTTAATGAGCAGTTCCTGCTTCGTACGGGGCTGTTATCGATGTGTCGCCGACAGCGCATTACCCAATGAGCTCTTGTACCTAACCTCATCACAATTACAACCGACGACCGCTGAATTAGACAGGAAGCCACTTGTAACAAAGACTTGGGATATCTTTTACATGTATTGGCTTCGTCTATTGTTGTTACGTTTAGATATTTGTTTTAAATTTTTTTTTTTTTTTTTTTTTTAAATAATGCAATGTAATATATTTCATAGAATCATTAAATGTTAATTGATAATATTACGCAATTTTAATATGTATTATAATTTGCTAGTTAATAAAATTTACAATGTCAAAAAAATTTACCTTCAAAATACATTAACCTTACAAAATATGAGATCAAAAAAAAAAATATGAAACTAAAATTAAAAAACCATATAACATAACAAATTCAAACATGTCAACAAATGAAGGAAAATAAAGTTAAAAAAAAATAAAAAATAAATAATAAACATAAATAAATAATCTTTTTTACCCACCCCCGCTCATCCCCGGCCCAAAGGTGCCCATGACACTCGCAGCATTTCCGCGCTGGATGGCGATGGACAGTCTCTGCACCAGGTATGAACCGGAGCGAGAGTCGCCTGTTACCACGTTCAGCCTACGACCAATCTCGCCCACAAAGTCCCGAGCCTCCCTACTCCAGCAACCCATGGTTTCTACTGCTACTGGAACAAACTGATAAAGCGGCTCCAAGGCGGCGTACTTGAGCCTCTTTAGACCGCAGGCATCTTCTGCCGCAGCAGACGGGGAGTGGACAGTGCGGCTCAGGTGGCTGACGGCCACAGTGCAGACACATGTGACATCCCAAATCAGGCACTTGCCGTTCCTCCAGGGTACCAATGTCAGCCCGTCCGGCCTCTTACCATCAGCTCTGCTCAGGCCAGGAGGCTCAATAACACACGGAATATTTGCCGAAATAAGGGCCCTCCGGATGATGTCGTTCAGAGCATGGTGACGCGGGAACCTCCCCGTGCAGCGGCGACAACTCAATGCGTGATGGCCATTAGCCCCCACCATCGAACCGCAGGTGCATTTATGAGGTTCACACACCTTGCAGCCCAAGCGCAGGGCCACCGCCACCCGCAGAGAGTCGTCGTCGAGCAAAGTGCCCAGGTGGGGCGAAGGTAGCGCGCGCAACCATGCCCCAGACTCACTCTGCGACACCGCCAGCATTCTAGCCCTATCAGCACCTATAGCACTCTCCACCAAACTCCCCTGGATTCGCTTCGCTTGCACATCATCCCAGGCCCGCTGAGCACATGCCGCCTCTGGAACCGCAACGCCCGGACAGAGGGTCGACCAAGACAATAAGGCAGCCGACACAAACGGTATACTTACCTCGCCACCACTGGAACCGAGTATAACAGTGACGAGGTTCGCAACCCCATGCGCCGACGCCAAAAAAGCCGGCAAACCCAAATCCCGAGCGCACCGAACTCCAATTCCCCCGTACCTGATAGGTAAAGCCGCCTGGCGCCATTGAGTTTCCAACAGGGAGACATTGAGGATCGACTCTACCACCCCCTTCAAAGCACCGTCGAAAGCAGAGATTTCCTCCTGACAAAGCCAGGTCGGGGCGGTCCGCAACAGATAAGTAATCGATGGGAGGGCAAAGCATCCCCTCAACAAGACTAGGGCAACATGGGCAGAAAGGCTTTCCAAGCGCTCCCGAGCTTTAAGGAGCAATTTCATTCTAGCGGTAATTGCTTCCGGCACTGCTTCCATCAAAATCGGCGAACCCAAAAGACAAAGGTCCGTAGACGAAAGCTCCCTTAAGCCAGGCAAAAGAGAACTGAAATCAGTAAAAATGCTTGCGGACCTCATCACTGCAGGAAAAAATTCGCACTTCGAGGCATTAATCTCCAGGCCCAGATCTCGGAGACGAGGGATCAGATCCTCAAATCACGATAAACGACCTCTGGTCTACCCCAAGAGTGCCATCGTCAGGTACCACACGTTCAACGATGATTTGAGCTCGAGAAGAGTTTTATGAATGGCCAAACTAAAAACAAGTGGCCCGAGCGGATCCCCTTGCTGTGCACCCACTTGCGACAAAATAAGTTCTCACCGAAAAAAGATTAGCAGGGGTTTGTATACCTGATGAAGAAACGGATACAGCGAGGGATCCTTTCCTTCACCTCGCTCAACAGAAAGTCTCTCCCCAACGTGTTGAATGCGTTCCGAATATCCAGCTTCATTAAATGCTACCCTTGTTCTTCGGCTCCAACACAAACGCGCGCGTAGCATGAATAGCTGCTTCGCAGCCTAGCCGAGTTCCAAAACCCAATTGGTGCGGCTGCAAATAAACAGACATGTCCTCCTTAACGGCTCGGCAAGCCAGTTTAGCGGCAAGACGACGGAAAACACTGCCTATTGCGATTGGTCTTACACCACCATCCTTTTTCGCCAGCGCGACAAGCGAAGCCCCGTAAAGGTACGGACATTAAAAAAACCGCATCAAAATCCGTTGCGTCGTTTTAAAGATCTTAGCATACATACGGACATACAGCGAAAGCGACTTTGTTTTATACTATGTATTGATTTACACATTTTACGCAAAAAACGCATTTTACGCATGCGGTGTCGATTGCAGTCTGACTCGCAACTCAAATGGGCAAATTAGCTCAATAACTTGAACATTGCTAAATATTTAAATAGCTACTTCCAGAGTATTATTTCCGGATAATTGACCGATAAGTAAAACTATAAACTATTATTCTCACATTGTTTTGCCAACACACGCTAAAAGCACAAGGGTATAATTGACAGCTACACAGAATTGATCGTTATTGGTTTTTACGTTTTTGCAATAAATAGCCGAACTTATATGGAGGTGTCCGTCCCCGGTTCCACGTATCACGGAGACTCGGTAGTATAAATAGTGGTATCATCTGTTTTGCGTACCTATTATCACTTATTTGTAAGAAGGTGCCCAAGTGCGAAGTAGCATGCGTTTGTTTCATGATACCAATAAGTATGAAAAACCGCCTGGCGCCCTCAATTGACATTTAAGCACTTCGTCCTCTCCCCCATACAAATGACAAAACAGTTATATAGGAAGTTTTGACGTACGGCTGGTAGCCAGAACAAAAAAAGATGAATAAACAAAAACAAAATGTTTTCTTGTAATAAAATTGTCTTTCCGATCATTGTCACGTTATCGTAAGCAAGGTTATAACTGACTGCCTATAGTACAAAATTACGTCTATGTTACATTCCTTGTCTGTAGGTAATTGTGAATGAATCAGTTTTGCTGAGAATATAATGATTGCTTACAAATACATCCATTATTACGTATCAGAGTGCGAATTGTGAAAATGATTATCTACTGCCTATCAAAACATGAAACAAGGATAATAATAATGAAAAAGTTTTAGAACAATTAAATATTCAAATCATAATAGAAAAAATAAAAGATTATCTTTTTACTCGTATTTTTCCACCATGATAATCTAATTAACTGCAAGGAAAAATAAGTATATTGCGTTGGATGCAACGATTGTAACGAGGCTACTACATAATAATAATGAATGGTTTGTTATTGTTTTCTATGTCATGATAATCTCAATCTTTAGTTGTTAATTAATTTTGTTTAATTAGCATTAAATATTGGTATTGAAAATATGAGAATCTGACACGGCTAGATAAAACATACAAATCCTTTGTGACTAGTTATAGGGCGTATCACTTTGACTGTTGTGACTACTATTGTAATATAATAACCATGATTTTTCTCCCCCTAATACAATACAATGTACGTAAATTGATTCTCATGACTTGATCAATGAATTTGTAGTTCCAAATCCTACTCACAGTTATTTCCAAATGTTTGTACACATTAGGCAACACGTTCCAAACCTTCATACGTCCATTAACATAATTGATTTTTAGAATATCGTCGTTCTATACGTATTAAGTTACTAATAATCGCCTAAATAACCCAACACATTAATGAATCATTACAGACAACTTGATAATGGTGATGAGATTCATCTGTCACGTACTTTGTCACTGATACTAAGTTGTATTAGCTACTGATTTTGTGTCATGATTAATTAATGTGTACATAGATCAAAACTAAACACACATGGTCGACGCTTTCGCATCAAACACAAAAGCCTTCAGTATTTTAACACAAGTCTAATGATACTTGGTGTAACTTATAGATAGGGAGGTAGTACAATCTGAAGCGTGGCTGCGTTATGTAAAATGAGCTGCATCTATCAACATAATTAAATTGACACTAATTGTATTTTTAATGGATCGCGTGGGAAATCATTCCGCGCTGGATTATAGCTGTATCAGAAGACTTGACTAATATGTCATTTTGAGAATTTGAGATGTTGTATTTTAATAGTAATGACATTTATCGTACTTTTAATATCTAACTAACTAAAGTTAAAACGGACCATAACTTTGTATGAGCCCATAAAAACTTTACTAAAATAACGAGTTTCATAAATAGTCTGTCACTGATCACATTTGAATATGTACAACTACCAGCACAAAAAATCACATAAGGAAGTAACCAAAAATCTGAAAAGGTTTTTGCTTAACTATATTATTATCCAGTGGACGTACTTGCTCAATTACGAGATATGCATTTGATATCTACTAAGGTTGCTTTAAAAATGTTAGCATATCTAACTGCATGAGATTAAAATGGGACCTGTTTTCCTGATTTAAAGTTTATTTTAGCTTCTTTTTATAACACGAAGCAGTCTTATATGTAGTTTGATACGAGTATGTTACCTAAACTGCGCTGTTATTTAAAACTAGCCGGTTTTAGAAAAGTGAAATAGAGACATCGGTATATGATGAAATACGTGATTTATAGAGGTGCAATGACTACAACCAACTACGCGACTCGAATATTTGAGGTCAACCTGACATCAGCATAAGTGCTGGCGACTTAAAGTTAATTTGTAAACAACCCGGCCATTTGACTAGCTTGCATATCGTGGCGTCATTACCGCTGGAGTCACGTAAATAGCTGGCCGCAGCTTATGATAAATCTAGGGAGGCTGCGACCGACGGATTACCTGACTCCGAAAATAGATTTCAGCATTCCGGCTTAATGAGACGGCTATTTCCAGTTCATGAGCTCAACTACGTAATAAGTTGGGATAAAAACTTGAGTGATGTTCGATTTCATGTTTCGAATATAATACCTGATGGGTATAATTTGTCTACTATGTCTATGAGGAGCTTTAAGCATTAACAGGCTTGTAAATGTGTTATGTTTGTATTCAGTTGCATCAGCTAAATGAGTCTCTACTTACGCTGGATAGATAAGCTCATCAATCATTCATTAAGTGAAGATAGACTAGGAGTATAAAAATGATGTGATATATATAAATAATTTATTTTTCTTTCCATCAAAACAGGAATTGGGAACTATAAACCTATCCGATGCGTCCTGAATTTTTACGCGCGAACTAAAAGTTACGTAGTAATTTCACACAAGCTGGGTAAGGATTATCATGTCTTCAATTTACATCCATGAGCCTGCGACTTCATACAATGTATTAAAAAAAAATTAAGAATATAATAATTTAATTTCTCTCGGCTCTGACCCATCTAGTTGGATCAAAGCTGCACTATAAATAGAACCTACTCGCAAGCCTACCTCTCTAGGGGTGAATGCATTGGAAGTAAACTAGTACCTGTCACCAGCCAGCACTAGAAATAGCTCCCATTTATTTTCTAACCGGAAAAAGCGCAAACGTAAAATGAAAATAAACGTATACGAGCTTGGTACTTTAACTTGTATAGCTTATTAAGCTTTCTTTATTACAATATTATGATATTCGACATTAAATTTATAGATATTATCATTAAAAATGTGAAAGTACATACCTCTGTGTTACGAAATGACACACCTAAACTGGTGAACAGTATTTGTTTTAAGAAAGGATATACCTTACTTTTTAACCGTGAGCGCTAAAAGAAATGAGTATTTTACGTTGAGTTGAGTTTTTAACGACTTCACTCACAAGGTTGCAGTCGCTGGCAAAAGCTAAAATAATAGGGTGCAGTGCTGATACGGTGAATATATTTTTTAGCTATTCAATATATTCAATAGAATAAAAGTAAAGAAAAAGAATGTGTTAAATGTAGTAAGTACATATAGATATGAAAGAGGTCCTTGTTATTTTTTAAATAAATTTACCGATTCTGGTATGAAGTCAAGTACATTTACATATCTAATAGTATCTGTATAGCCTTAACTATTGCAGTGACTCACAGTGTTCTATTGATCTGAATCAATAATTAAAACCTCGTTTATATAGTTTAAACAATCAACGAGTTGGTATTGGGCTAATCTTTACAACGCTTCGAATAGGCTTTGGTAATTTACCTAAAATATATTATGAATCACTCTATCCATATCTATCAGTTAACAATCCCGGTTCAGGATTACATAATAAATGAGAAATATTCAGTACTCTTCATATTGTTAATATCAGATATGATGACATAATGACTTTAATGAAGGATTTGACTAGCTCAATGTCGCAAAGGATAGTGCCACTGTCTTTTGCGCCGGAGTCTCTGGTTGGAGCCCCACTAGTCACGAGCGAATGATAATAGACATTATTAGACGAATGTGATATTGTGTATTCATATTTCAAAACTTCTTAGTAATTTATTCAATTTAAGACATTACAAAGTTAGTCATTATTATTTTAAGCTTTCGCTTTCTATTAAGAAGTGTCATCACAAAAGCAAGCGAGCGTGTATCGGGGGCACGGTACCAAGGCGAGCCATCATCGACTGTCAAAGTTAATGTGGACAAAACCTGGTTTCAAATTCTGACGCGCTGTATGTCGCCTCTCCAATCACAAAAGTGGGACAACGCAAGTGTTAAAGTAAGGGTACTTTACGATTAAGCATGGATCATGGTCGTGGCTTAAATTAGTGTTCATTAATCTCAGATTGTTACTATCGACTGGGTCGAGTGAGCTTTGGCCTGACTCTAGCGGCAGGAGTCGTGGATTCGATTCCCTGGACAAATATTTGGGTGCTGAGCAATTGTATTTGTTGTGTTTAGGTTATATATCTAGTTAAGTATATTTGTGTGCCTACATCACCGTTGTTTCTTAAGTATGTTAGATCGGAATCAGAATAATGTCTCATTATATGTTATATTTAAATAAATTTAATAAAATATTTTGGTACATCTCCATACACGGCCTCCTGACTCCAAACTAAGCACAGCTTGTACTACGGTGGTCAGAGACTGATATACATTTATACATAACATACTTAAATACATAATGACGCCTCTGACGGAACAAACACCGACGTTCATCACACAAATATTTGTTCGAGTGGGAATCGTACCGAAAAACTCTTGGAACTGTAGCCAGGGTCAATAACCATTTATTTGTTTTTTATTTATTTAAATAAAATCTACTTAAAATTAAACGCTACGAATATTAAAATTTTTGTGTTTTCATCAATTGCGATTTAAACTACAAAAATGTTTAAAAAAACAGAAATGTTTTCACCAAAATTCACATTCTCAAAGAATATTTAACAACGCAGTATAATTTACATAAAACAATTTTATGTAGGTATCAGGTACAAGTAAATAAAAGGCGCGTGAGAATATCGTTTAATGTCTGTTTGCAAACAGCAAACATAGTCTAGGGTCAACATTCCTCGATATATTTTTATGCAAAAAATTTAATTCGTAGAGTCTTGGTCTTAAATATGTACTTTGAGACAATGAATGATGAATGAAATATTCCTAGAAAGTATAATGGTTGCTTTGAGAATTTCCGTAATGATTTTAATAAATAATATGTTTCCCTGCATAATATAAACACATATATCAGCTGTTAACACCTATCTACAATGTGTACTTATATTATTATATCTAAATTATATATAATGAATAATATGAACCTTTCTATATACACTCACAGGCACAATTAACCGCCCACCTTTAAAATTCGCTTCCCTGATAGTTTTGGTTTACTATGGCTTATCAAATGTTTTGTTTTTTGTTAAGTGGGTAGTCTTGCAATAAATTAAACACCTATACCCTCATTTGGTTTCGTTAATTTGTGACAATGACGGGTTTTTGGAACATAGTCGTTGTTTGACATTATTGCAGTTGTGTTACTGTGTGTTCATTTCCTATTTTTTTCTGCTGTAGTGTGTTTTTATTGTTTAATTTGGGTTTGTAGTGTTAGTTTGTTGTTTGTGACTGCAAAAAATGCCACCCGATGCAACTGGTGTAGCCAGGGCAGTTGCCTTTACTGACGCTGAGTACAGCCAACGTTGCATCCCTCGTGCACTCGGTGTACCACGAACTGCCATACGGGATGCCATCAGACGATATCGGGAGATAGGTTCATACACCCTCAGGCCAGTTCAAGGTCGACAGCGATGCACTTCGGCTCGAGAAGACCGCTTCGCTGTCGACAACGTGTTAAGAAATCACTTTTCCACCGCTACTGAAGCCCAAATTCGTCTTTTGAAGTACGAAACCTCAGTGTTAGTGGACGTACGATAAGAAGAAGACTGGCAGAAGGATATCTGAGGGCGTTTCGCCCAGCTCGCGCCCTAGAACGGCTCGCACAACACCGTAGAGCTAAACTTGCCTTTGCGCGAGAATATGCTGAGTGGACTGTACAAGAATGGAAGGTCATACTGTTCTCAGATAAGAGCAGATAGCCTTAAAAGGTCCAGATGGATGCCAGCCTGTCTACAGACACCCAAATTAAAGGTTTGCTCCTTGCGCTATATCGGAAACAGTGGGTTACAAAGAAGGCTCTATTATGGTTTGGGGAGGCATCACTTACGAGGCTCGTACCGACCTTGTATTGTTTGACAGAGGCAGTGTAAATGCTTAAAAATACGTGGAAGAAGTTCTCCAAGGACATGTCATACCGTTCGCACCATTTATTGGTGACAACTTTAGATTAATGCATGACATGCACGTTGCTATACCGCAAAATTGGTTACTGAGTACCTTAATGAGACCGAAATTCAAGTTTTGCCATGGCCAGCACGCAGTCCCGACCTCAACCCAATTGAACACATATGGGACAACTTCAAAAGACGTATTTGAGCGAGAGTACCAGCCCCTACGTCTATTGGAGAACTCAAAACGGCTGCGGTAGAGGAGTGGCACATTATTCCCCAATCAGATATCCAAGATGTCATGGATGGACTATCATACCGGCTCCTAGAAGTCATAAGGGGTAGGAGGAGCAACGCCCATTATTAAATTTTAATATTGTTTTACTGTGACCTTCTTTTTTCTCAAAATTCGAAATTTACATTTTTCGTCGATACTTCGAAAATATCGATTTTTGTAATAATGCCCTATTAAACGACTTTTTTAAATCAAACCTTCGTTTTATTTTTTGTCTTAAATTAAGTTTATAACGGATCATTCATAAAATGTGGTTTATGTTTGGACATTTCCGAAAATTTAAGCAAATACAAGGTGGGCGGTTAATTGTGCCTGTGAGTGTAGTTGCTTGAATGTAAATTTACAGACATAAGTCTGTAATTAATTGAGCTTCCCGTGACGATGATCAAAACATTTTCAGGGTACTGTGCGCAAGCAGTCGGGACCGTTTTACTACGACTCCTCTACTTGTCAATCTGTGCGTCACCAGACTGTAACTAATATACTAGAAAAAACGATTTATTTCTGTTTAACTATAAGAAGTATTAGTTTATAATATAGAAATATTAAAACAAATAAAAAGTGTTAATAAAATAGTTTTTTCGGTTACTCTTTATTAATATGAGTAGGATATACCTAGTTCAAGGTATACTTAAAATTTATATTTAGAGAGGCTTAACTAATACAATAAACGAGATTTTTTATACAAGTGCAGTGTACACATTTCCACTGCCATTACACGTATTTTCACTTTAAAATTAAATTCCTAAATTAAGAATGTAATGGATGGAGATGGAATGAAGATGCACGGAATCCTTCGTGCGTGAGTCCGACTAGCACTTTATGAATATTAAATAGACAACCTAATGAGAATTACACCTGTACTGTCAAAGTCGTCCTTCGGCTTGTAATATAGGTATTAGTAATCTACTTTGAATTTGTAACGCTAATTGATAACACATTTAGTTGAATTTTCTAAATGCAAACTAAATACATGGCAAAATAAATGAAAAAATAAAAAATAATATTCGCATAAATATTGAACTTTGAAAATAAAATATTTTTTTTATGTGAAAAGCTCCTGAAAACTTTTGTAAAGTTTTACTAACTACTAAAATTAGGTTCCCATTGACCGTCCCGGCGTTCTTGCTCTTACTATACTTTCCGTCATGAATCAGAAATTAACGAATCGAAACAAAACCGCAAACACTTTGAATTATTAACTTAATCGTAAAAAAATATCGTTTCATTATTCGCCTTAAAGGATAATATTTTTTGTTTGAAATAAAAATGACAAGTCTTTAACGGGAAAAAAATATCATAAGCTTTTATACGCAATTAAACGTGATAATATAATGCGTACTACGTATCCCACAGAGGTGAAAAGTGGATCGCTGGTGATCTCTGCCTACCCCTCTGGGAAAAAGGCGTGATTTTATGTATCATAGATACATAAAATACTTCATATAAAGCATGACCGACAGTGGTAATGCTTTGTGTGTACGGACAATATAGTTCTATTTAATTAACCAAGTTCAAGGGAACCTTGAGCCAAATGTCAGCATCAACATTGTTAATATAAAAAAATTGTTCAATATTCACAGATAAGTGTTAATTATACCTGACTACATGATGCACTTAGGTACGCAAATATGAGGGGTTTTTTGAACAACTACACTCGTATTTTAAGCATCTACATAATTTAATAAAATACTGAAATAAATTCTAACTAATGTGATAGGCCACACGGTAATAGTTTTGTTATGTAGACTTTTTGTCTTTTGAAAAAGAGCTTTTACAACTTAGTTACTATTCTACCATATGATATCAATCAATTCATTAATTGATTTACTGTAACTGAATATTAATAATGTTCTGTATTATAAAATTGTTTGATATTTAAATTTAGTTGAGCTTTTAATTTCTAATCTTGTTATTTTTTTCCTTAGTGCATAATATTTTTTTTTGTATAGAATAAAAATAATTTAATTAGATTTCCTTTGTTTCTGAAATTCATGCGACTTCAAGCTTTATAGTCGATTAAAAAATATATTTGACTTACTTCTCAAGTCGATCTCCCAGCTTGTCTGAATGGTGTGTGTCCTTAGGCTTGGTGAGGTCCGCGTCGTACAGCTCCCGCTTGAACCCTCGCCAGAACGTCGGCATCATCCAGACGAACCATGTCCGCGTCAGGTAGTTCGCTCTCAGGTAGTTGTTCGTCTTCTTCTCCCGCTCCTTCGGCGGGATCTTCTTTGGATCGCTGTTGTCTTTGCCACTGACCATTTTGTTATTTGAACTAACTAACAGTTCGCGAGCGCGAGTGGTTCGTAGGCGGCTAGGCCGGGCCGGCGCGGGCGCAGAGTGCGTGTGGGCGCGAGACGTGCCGACCGACTGGCGGCCGCGTGCGGTATTGCTAGTTTATATGATCCAAGAACACATTGCTCGTCGCATGCCGTCTTCTCGCGCCTCTCGCCCCTTCAGAGCCTTATTAATTAGATCCTCCCTGCTATCGGGCTTGTTTTAAAGTTAACACACGGAGCACAAACCATTTTATTTAACTTTACGAACTTATGGGATCTATTCGTAAAGTTGCAAGTTTTTAGTTATCCAGATTCAGAAGGAAGTTCCTTATGATGAAATAATAAGCGCAGTATTAAGTATACGTTTCTTTTGATTTATTTATCATTAGTAAGTAGTTATTTTATTTATTTGACTGGCTCGGTGGAACAGTGGTTAGTGACTCAGGTTCATAAGCTGCGGTTCCAAGAGTCGTGGGTTCGATTCCCACTCGGGACAAATATTTGTGTGACGAACATCGGTGTTTGTTCCGTGTCTGGGTGTGTTATTAAATATATTTAAGTTTATTTGTGTATCCACTGTTGATCCTGATTTCCGTAACACAAGTGCTTAAGCTACTTACCACGGGATCAGATCAATGTATGTGATGTTGTGTAATATTTATTATTATTATTATTTATTTACATTGCAACATGTATTTTTTTAATAAAAGGTCTATTTAGAGAGAAAAAATTAGTAATGAACACAATGCAGGTATGCAATATTTTGAAACCTATTTAACAGTTGAATAATATTTAGACTAGTCCTTTTAGGTATAGAAACAAAGAAAAAGTATGGTGGTATGAAACTATGTTATTGGAAAAGGAAGGGTTTGCCGCTGAAAATAAAGGAAAAATTAATTACGGGCGATCTTATGTTGGAAAGAGGTTTTATGGAAGGGTTAAAATGGGGAAAATCTTTAACCTCGATTTCCGGCAAAAGTCCTATCGAAAAAACTTAATGACATAGGTGTGGGTAAAAGAAAGACCTTCAACTCTTGTATCAATTGACACTTTTTCTTAACGAGGTCGTTATGCCAAATTCATGTGAGAAATACAAAAAAACCACATGTTTGGTTTTTTATTTTTATATTAATCAAATAAAAAATTATGTCATGAAATCTTGTGGAAACTTAATTGGCGCCTTCAAAAAAATCTGCTAATTAGAACATTGCCCATAGATATGACTACTCATATTGTTTACTTATCGGCCATTCTATCGACAAGCTAAGGGCCGAATACTGAAAGGATAATTATAATATTTTACTTCTACTTAGATGATAATGTCGATTCGGTAAGAAGGCATTTGAAATAAATTTTGAATACGTCAATTTCGATTAAAATGTCAAATATTTAATTATAGTCTGTGTAGGTACTCGGTTGTTAAACGCCGGTTTATAAGAATAATCCAGTCAAATTGAACATTAAATTCGCGAATTAAAGGCTGGTTCTGCATCTTGCTATACTCTACCAGCACTCTAATTCCAAATAAACACTCACACATTTGATTTAAGTACCTGTTCACACCTAGCGATTTCGATCGCGGCGGTACTGCCGCGATTTCGCCGCAATCACGCCGCGATCTCGCCGCGATTTCGCTGCATGCTGCGTTCATATTTCCAACATGAACGAAATAGAATGCAGCGCATGCGTTAAGCGGGTAGGTTGGATGAGTCGTATCCGCCGCGAAATCGCGGCGATATCGCGGCGTGATCGCGGCGAGCTCGCAGCGAGCTCGCGTCGATTATTTAATTCGCCCAAAATAGCTAGGTGTGAACACGCTGTAAATGTTACCGAATTGATTCTGCTTTAAATTTTTTCTTAACCAGGCTAATTTTAAGACTTTACACCGTGAAAATATAGTGGTTGTTTTACCGAAGCAGAACGATTTACCTTTAGTAGTACTCAATCGAATTATGGTAGTTTTTTCTTGAAAACAATAAGGGTAATGATTAATTCCTCAAAAAATAATTGCTGTACCGGTGTGAAAAATAGCCGCACTCCATCCAGGATCCCCAGTTTGCGAGCGGCTGTTCTAATGACGCCCTCGATAGCGCTCGGTTCGAGTTTGCTTTCGAGTTTCGTTTATGACTATCGTAAAACTGCTGTTATTATTATTATTTATTTATTTAGGAAAGAATGTTTAAAATTTACGGTATCTACTTATTGAAAAATACCAAAAAAGTACGAACCGACACTTTGTTGTACACGAAATTCGTGGTCTTAGGTGCACTCGAAAGATATGCTAAGGTTCCTAACAAAACATCTCAAATTCAGAGCTATCCTTTAGTTTGCGGGAATAACTCTTAATTGTGTTTTATTCGACTAGGGTTTATTTAGGTTTCATTTACTCTAATATTATACTTTTAAGTTATAATAAATACTTAAATACACACAGAAAATAAAATTAACTACTTTTTTATTTATGTTTATAACTGTATCAAGAATTACGCCGTTTTGCTCGACTTGGCGGAGGCACTGCCGTGCCCACATATATTTACTTTAAGGACAGGTCATTTGACCTGAACTTAGAGCTAATCTAAATCAGCAAAGCATCTGTCTTCAGGTTTAGTTTAAACGCACGTCGTATCATATACCTACACCGTGAAATTTATACTAGTAATACTATCGAATCATGCAAATTATACGATGAAAAAAAAAATTTTTTTCGAATTTTCAAAATAATAATTTTTCAACTCGAAAACGAGAGAAGCTATCATTGTTTTTTAAGATGTGACGTATTCAGGTACTGCTTACCGCATGAAATCGATGCTTAAAGCTAAAGAAGCTCTACGCCCTAAGTAATAAAGTGGTTCGAACGTACTTTAAAGTTTCGGTTAAATACCTTTCGTAAAACCGGCATTTACTGATTTTAATAAAAAATAACTGCACAAATCTATTGTGCTACTAAGGTAGAATCATTTTGCTGCGGGATAATAACCACTCAAACACAGTGTAGTTTCAAAGTCTAGAGTCGATCTCTAATCCGTTGATATCATGATTAAAACTTGGTTGAGGAAGTCAATAAAACCCACCTTATTACTTGCTGTGCATTCTCAAGAAGGTGACCAACAGTACGTAAATAGTTGGTAGGTGTGTCTATTTTTTTATTTATTTGTACGTCAAGTTCGTCAGTATTTGACGAAGCCTGAACTATGTGACCATTTTATTTGTTCATGTCTACAAGTACGAACTGACTGGTTACCCTTGAACTCTGTTGGAATATTAATCAAAACAAACTTCAACTAGAAGTGCTGTGTAGACAAAATACTTATTCACATTAAATCTTAACAACAACGTAGTGTCTTGGAATTAGTGGCAATTAAATCTTATGTGAACAAAAAATGGTTAAAACAATAACATGAGGTACCTATTTGATTGAAGTATCTAATGTAGGTAATTCTAAATCGGGATTCTGGGTATGGGTATAGAAGTACACAGTTGTATCATCATCATCAGCCCGTATACGTCTCCACTGCTGGGGCAGGGGCCTACCCTAAACTAGGGCGATAAGGACAAGTGCGGGTTTTTCGACTACACAACCTTATACGAGTATAAATTCGTAGGTGTGTGGGTTTTCTCACGATGTTTCTTTCACCGTTAAAGCGTCGAATAATCGTACTACATATGAATTTGAAATTTGATAACACAAAGGTACGTAATGGGGCTTGAACTGGCGACCTCTCACATAAGAAGCAACGACATTAACCATCGGCCATCGACGCTTTATTAAGTAGAGTCGCTATTTATACAAAAGTAGTGACCCGCATTCGCTTCGCATCGGATGAATTTTACATAAAAATCATCCTCTTGAATCCCTCTAACTATTAAAAAAACCGCATCAAAATCCGTTGCGTAGTTTTACAGATTTAAGCGATATAGGGATATAGCGACAGAGAAAGCAACTTCTGTTTTATACTATGTAGTGATGTATATTCAGATCAATGATGTACGTTTTGTATATTTATCTGATTCCGTAATAATTTGCACTTGTATTAAGGATATCAGAAACAAAATTTGTTTACCTAACATATATGGTCAACTAAGACACGGAACAAACACCGATGTTCATCACTCAAAATATTATTATTTTTTCCGCGAGGAAATCGAATCCTTGAAGTCTTGGCGAAAATATAGACTCACCACTACCTAATGCCAATCAGCCTTTCAAAAAGTGACATCTGGGTCTCCTCCGCATAGTAAGGTACCTACTATTGGTACAGTTTGAATCACTTGTTTACCACGAATAGGTGTTCGTAAGAGCTCGTACCGTCAATATCATGTGCGTGTCGCGGCTGACGGCCACCGTAATAGGTGGGTATGTACGTATTCCGGTGTCGTGTGATCTTCGCGCTGAATTGTATTGTAGTGTGCAGTGGATAGTGGGGTCATCAGTCTGGGCGGCGACAATGCGCCGGCACAATACCTTTACAATACGACCAATACGCTCTATTGACAGGCCGGATCAGGGCCGACCGACGGACGCTTCCTCGCTCGTTACTACCTACATACACACTCAATAACAACTGCCAAACTAGTTTTTTGGTTTTCTCTTGAGACATGTAGGAAATGTAAACAAAGGATGATGTTTAGACAGTGTTCTTGCAGAAATAGTTGGCCTGTTTCCTGCACGGCACCAAAATTAAAGCTCAAACATTTTGTTTTACTTACTTACTTCGCTGTCTCAGAGTGGATCTTGGCCTCCGACCGACATCAAAGTACGCCAGTTTTGTGTTGCAGATAAAATATTTTATGTTTACTCGTCAGATAGACGAGCTTAGGGTGCTAAAATAACAGAACGTTTTCTTGACATGTAACATTCGTCGACAAAACTAATAATCAGCCAGGCCAGAGTTCTGTTCAAATTTACTTAACACGTGACGAATATATAATTTTAACATATTTCATTCACCATTCCAATGCCGTAGATCCTGTTTTGACTGGTCCACACATTGTTGTTGTGCAGCTTAGCCACTTTCCCCTACCCTATGCATATACTTAATCGTACTCGTAAAAGTTGTCATACCGTTCAAAGTGTTTGACGAGTTTCATCGCTGTTTGATTTGTTTGTCCAGTTTACAGTATAAAGTTTAACAGTGGATTACTACGTATTTTAGATGTTTTACAGAGCTATAACACATATTATCGTTCTAATAACTCATTTTACTGGTTTAGGGTTTATGTAGAGTCTGCAAACAGTGCCCTCCTCGAGTCACATCTAAATTCAATAACAAATTAATATGACATATTAATGTACCACATATTAACATACAATGTTCTAATTATTTTGTGTCTTACAAAGAGTTATATTTTTTGGAAAACTCTTAGTAAATAGTAAGCTATTTTAGGGTCTTTGTAAACTTTATGAGTATGAACGTATGAGCAGTAGTTATGCCCTGCTGTTTTTTGTTCCACTGTGGTGAGTCGCGTTCTGCCGCCACAAAGCGCCTCGTCTCCACGCCAGCCGACACTTTGATGCAATCAATCCAACTGGAAAAAACCAACCTCAGAGCGCGGGCATGCGGCCGCCGGCTAACGGATCTCACCGTGATTAATATTGTCCTCGATACTCGTTTTAATTATAAACAATTTTTTGCTCCAAGTTATCTCTTTGCTTATTGGATTAGCCGATAATTGCTTATTCTAATTTCCAATGACCTTGGCCGCGGAGCAGAGGATAAAAGTTCCCTTTCATCTTACTTTACATATGCAAATAAGGAAGAATTTTCTCTAAAAATATCTGAAGCTTAGATAGTAAATGCTAATTCGTCACTACGTCAGACCTTATGAATTTGAGGATTGACACTCCTCCGCTCCTCTTGTTTTGGAAACACTTCGGTAATCGTTATCTATTGTTAACAACAAAAGAGATATTTAAGAAAAAATAATAAAATAACGTTATTTAGTATGAATTGCGTGGTAGATGTTTAATGTACCGGTATACTCTGGTTACACTGTAATTTAAGTAACAATAAAACTACTTGAACATGATAATAATATTGTCATTGTTTCCGTCCAAAACCATAAACAAGACTTTTTAAGTTTGAATAAGCGAGAACTATAAGTGCATTCAATTTAGTTTACTAAAGAGTTTTCTCTATTAACTTGAATAATTTTTGTTGAAATACATATTATTCTCAATACAATGTTTTAAATATTTAATGAGCCAAGGTTGATATTGTAATATTCCCGGAAAATGGCACTCAACACTCGGGAAACAGGTGCACATAAAGTAATGAAAGCCTTGTCATATATCATGATCGGATTTATATTCAGACACTGAAATTAATTGTATAAATGGTAGGTATTTCGTTAACGTAAATTTAAGGTTTAATTATCAGTAAATATGATTAAGATCGTATATTATGTTAAATTGATTTAAGAAATCGGTATGTATGGATGGATCAATTTTTACAAATTTTCATGACAAGATTGACTACCGTTTTAGCATATTGCTACTGGTAGTTTATGTCAATACAATAAGATTTAAGGTGGCGACCGATATCGGCCGATCTCAATGAAGATCAGCCAACTGCGTCACACGTATTGTAAGTGCACAAGTGTGTGCGAAAACTGAAGTGCAAACTCTGGTTTTCGAAACACAGGTGTGTATCCAGCAACTTCCTTAAGTTTTCCTCAATTCAGAAATATTAATTAATTTAATACTTAGAAAGGGTTTTTAAGGTTTTGGCTCGTTGGAACAGTTGTTAGTTGCTACGGTTTCAAGAGTCGTAGTTTGGAGTCAGGTGTGTTGTGCTGTCCCAAAAACAAAATGTTTATGTGTATGTAGCAGAGAGCCATAGATACATGTTTATTTTAAGTATTTCTTTTGTTGGCTTTACTTGTAGAGAGGAAAATAGACAAACCTGCTTAAAATTAATTTGTGCTGCGCCCGATCTATCTTCGGCGAGCTAGGCTGATGATATAAATGATTTATAACTGACGACGCCAAGTCATCTTTATTGAAGAGCCCCATAAAAGTTCATGGACTGGGAGTATGTTCTAATAATAGCAAAGCTCCTTAAGGTAAGGTTTGGACCATTAGCGGCGCGGGCGCCGGCGCCGCGCGAGAGGCGCCGCCGGCCATTTTATCTTTCACTTTTTATCCTCAGTTCATTGCATCTAGTGCTTATGCAGCCTGCGGACGCACATTCACCCGCGCTGAGCCTGTGTGGCGAGTGTATGACACACATTAATGATTTTGAGAGCGACGAGTTCTTAGTATCTAAAGTAAGCACGCCTGTTTCTATGCAGGTTTTGGAATGATGTAGTAATTTTTACTGCGAGCCACTACAGTAATTACTTATTAATAGCGTGGTTACAGTTAAACGTGTAATTCCATGCTTAAGGGTGGGCGAGCTAATATTGTTGATGGAGCTTGTGAAGTAGGTAAAGTCTTGATAACGGTTTGGCTTGCCTCGTAACAGACATTTGTTTTAATTTTACCTCAAATTAAGGTAATAATATGTACTCTAGTCATTTTTATATCTAGAAATTTATTTTGAAATTAATACCCATAGGTAATTGTTTTCCCTTCTCAGCATCTATATATAAGGCTCATGTCAGTAAAATATTCTATAAAAATATTCATTTAACTATAAATATACCGGTAGACTTTGAAGATAAAATTATTAACATAAACCTATTTAATTTCTATATTTAAAAGATGTGCGTGTAGTGTCAAGACTTGACGATGTATTAAACACAGGTTTTACATCTTACAGAATTATACGAGTATGCTGGGCGATGGAGAAACTTACTGCAATTATCGCCATTACATTGGATAGATTACATGATTACGTTAACTCCTTAAATAGCCCAGCATTTGGTAAACTAGTTATTCGGTTGCGGCCTTCTGAGATCAAATAAAATGGTGAAGAAATGTAAATGATGACTTGTAACGCATTTATACATTATTATACTTACACCTTACTATTATAAATATTGTATTTGGTACCTGATATGTTCCTGTGTTCATTTGATCTTAAATATACACGTTTGATGTTAACTGCTAGGCTTGATTTTTTTAAAATTACGTTACATTCTTATCGAACGCAAAGTCGACTCTTTTACCATAGATAGAAGAATAGTCAGCAAATACTTTAATGCAGAGCGACTTTTTTGTAAATCATCATAGAATTTTGTGAATATTCTTGAAGTATAATGAAAACAACATAAAGTCACTGTCAAAAAATACAAAAAATGTGAAATTTCAGTGATTAACTTTAGATAATTTATTTAGATTGATATTAATGATATATAAATCTATGCCGAATGTTCGAGCACGTGGCTGATATTTTTTTAAATATTATCTGAAATCAAGAATGTTCAGAGAGGCATATTGATTCATGTAGTTATGGATCAGGTAAAGCTTTTTGACTAGACTACTTGCTCCTGGCCGTTTCTTGTGTTAAATTTTATGAATACATAATTTATTTTGTTGACCCATTGTAGATTCACAAGAAATGTGCGTCACAAGACGACTCGGCGGTGCTGAGACAACAAACCTCCATGGGCACCCTGATCAATTGGAACATTTCGAAAGCGATCGAAGCTAATCCTAGCATTGATTTGAAGGTAACTTTAAAACTTTCCATTTTATTTTTTTCCTTATACAGAGACACACAATGTAATAAATTACTGGCACCATTGAATTGAATGGGAATTAAATGTAAATTAACTTTATTATATTTAGCTTCGGCTTCGCACGTGTAATTATTTATTTCAGAACATTTTGGGGGTTATAATAGTCACTCCCTCAGTTCCTCCTACAGTCCTGCCTCAGCCACGACAACAGCATTTTAGGTCAATCTACTTACGATGTTTTCTGTATAATCATAATTATCAATACCAAATTGAGAATCACAGTGCACAGTAGTAGGTTCGGTACTCCGTAACTTTTCGTACTATCTCAGGTCTAGGTGTATAAATTCAATGAAGCCGAAAGGGGGTGGATGCCATCCCCTCCTACAGAGGTAAGGGTTGTTTAACTTTGCCCAATCAAGTCTTACTTGATTTTGCTTTACATGGAGCGATTTTGTGGAGCAAAGTGGAATAACTCCTACCCTTCGGTACCCATGCTTGTTGCAGTCAGCTATAAGGGCGACACACGAGCGGCTCCAGAGGCCGGATCGTGACATCAGCTCGCTGACCTCGCTCCCGGAGGAGCAGTACCTGGCGTGCGCGCTGCTGGCCTGGCAGCAGCTCGGCCACAGCGACGCCGATAGCCTTCATCAGTACGTATTCACACTATAAGGTTAGGAAGCTGACAGGCTTCGTTAGCCGGAGGTCTGACACTTGATCACTTATCGGTGATATCGCATTGCTTTTACCGGACTGTGAGGGAACAAGGAGTGCTCCTGAGACTGACGGCGCGAACACTTGTGGTATTAAGATTGTGGAGGTCAATGCTAGAGATTGTTCATTGATAATAATGTTTCTACCTTTATTTTGACTATGAATGACGAATTAATTCGGTGCACGCTTAGGTTCCCTATCCTATACTATGGCTATTTCGCGTTTATGCTTGAGAAACATGTGCCTCGGTCGTGATAGCGGCATTAGATGCTTATCCATGTTTAAATTAAGGAAACAGTTGCAAAATATTAATATAATTTGCAGTAATGAAGGTCCCTATCATTACATATGTTAATACTCTCAAAAGGCATGCGGGCCCAGTGTTCAGAACTTCTAATTAACTTGAATGTCATACTGCAATCATAACTGAGGACAGAAATTATTAGTACTATTTCCAATTACTCGATTGCATTCAGATGTATAGTAGATTATTATTTTTATGTCACGGTTGTAGTTGTGATGTCGGCAAGTGGGTATAAAATCATAGATCTTTCTATTGCGTAGATATTACGGAAAATAACATTATAAATTAAAATCACTGCCAATGTATACAAGCATAAAGGCTGTAAATAGTTGTAAGGCATAATGCTTTTGAATAAAGCCTTAAAATGTTTTCAGATTCGTAGAAAAGAAACAAAATGAAGTCGAAGTACCGACCAGATTGCCTTCTAAAGAGACGATACCAAAGCGAAGGCCGATGAGTCCGGGAAGCTTCATCAGTTACGAAGACTCAGTCTTGTCCAGGGGGGTGGGTTCGTCCAACTACGACACGTATTCGTTAGTGGGTCCCGTAGTGAAGCTACCCGTGGAGACAAAGATTGTGATGCGTCTGGAAAATAAGACCCCAGCGCGACCGAACAAGAGAAAATCACCTGAGAAAGATTTGATGAATAAAATTGACGCTGTGAGTCACATTGCAACATTATACAAGTATAGTACATAGGGACAGACAATAGGAAGCGCTTTGTTTTACAATATGATACATAAATAGATGAATTTCGAATTCAACATTTAATGCATGACTACAATATTACAACTGCATGACTACAATACGCCATACTCAGATTTATTTCAACCACAAAATACACGTATAAATTCGAACTTCGCTTCAGTAAACACCAATTTAAATTCGCATGCCTTTTAATAAAACAATACAATTTCAGGTGAGGTAACTTCGATTCGAAATTCCGATATGCAACCACTTTTTAAATAAAAACTTGACATAGTAAACCGAAGGCACGAAAAGGTAATGAACATACCTACAAGCAAACTATTGATAACAGAAATGACATAAATAATACATTGGTAGGTAAATAATAAGGTTAAGTTTTAAAAAAAATCAAATACCTATAGTTTCAATAAAACATTGAATGTATTTCGTGGTTTTTGTCAGTCTTTGTTTTATATTAAGTCATTACCGAAGTAACCGAACTATGAATGACAATCATCAATGTGTGTTTCGGGAAATTCCCTTTTGACGTTCATTGGAAATCCTCTACCTCTACAATTTGATTTATTTTTACAAGCTTTTAGTTTTTACTTAGTGATATTATGATAGAATTAAATCTTACATGAGGTTTATTTTCCTTTTTTGTTGCGAGTTCTTATTAAAAGCTGTAATTTATATATTTTTTATGCTGTACAAAATCAAACGCTTCGTTTATTCAGTTAATGTCTCGCTTTGTAATTTACCACATAAATGAAATACCTAATAACGAAATATTAAATGAATTGTTTGGTAACGTAATACTTCTCAGTATTCAAGTGTAAAAAGTTGTCTTTTAAATAAATATTATACTAGATATTAAAATGCTTAAAACTCATAAATACATAGGTATGTATGAGTTTAAAAAAAGATAGAGATCTGCGTACGTAACGGCTCGTGTACAGAAGGGTATATCTAATGAAGAGGAAAACTATTGACAAATCTTGTACTAAAAGGGCTCCCACACAAACATGCTTTCTTATGAAAAAAGAAATCGTGAGACATTTACAAATAATTGCAGGCGTGCTGCATGGAGTCGGCGTGCATGGAGAAGCTGAGCAAGCTGGACAAGTCGACGACGGAGTTGCGCACGCGCGCCGAGCGGCTGGCGCGACGCGAGGCCGAGCGCGTAGAGTTGCTCGAGCGCGCCGAGGCCGCCTGGAGGGACCTGGAGCAGGGCTACCAGCGGCGCCTGGCCATGGCCGAGGAGAAGGAGGAGGACATGGCTAAACACGTACGTGTTTCACTACATTCATAGTTGTTATGTAGACCGAGTCATCTCATCATCAGTCCATATGGGTGCGTGCTGGAGCACGGGCCTACCCTAAACTAGGGCGATAAGGACCTAGTCAACCACGCGTTGGTTGACGACAAGTGCGGGTTGGTTGACACACTAACTAAGAATTTCTTCTTAGGTGTGCAGGGTTTGTCACGATGTTTTCTTTCACCGTTAAAGCGTCGAATAATTGTAATATGAATTTCAAATTTGAAAAACACAGTGGTACGTCATGAGGTTTGAACTGGCAACCTCTCTCATGGCAAGCAACGACATTAACCACTCGACCATGGAGGCTTTTTTAAATGTAGACTGAGTCAGCTGGTGTAGTTCACGACGGAGCTGCTGGAGCGCGCGGAAACTTGGAAGGTCCTGACCCAAGGGTGGACATCAGCGGCGCCTGGTCGTGCTTGAGACAGCTGGAAAGAATGACGACAGATTTGTGCAGCGCGTCGGATACCAGTGTCTGGTGAATATTTGGCGCGGCAGCATCGTTTCTATATTTACAGCTTCGCCGTAAGGAAATTTATTCAATGACCTTAACCACTCGGCCATCGACGCTTTTTTAAATGTAGATCGAGTCAGCTGGTGTAATTGAAGACGGAGCTGCTGGAGCGCGCGGAAACTTGGAAGGTCCTGACCCAAGGGTGGACATCAGCGGCGCCTGGTCGTGCTTGAGACAGCTGGAATGAATGACGACAGATTTGTGCAGCGCGTCGGCTACCAGTGTCTTTTCTATATTTACGGCTTTGCCGTAAGGAAATTTATTATGAAAATGTGGGTTGTGACACTCGCTCAATAAGTAGAGCGTCATCCAAATGATTATAAATTATTCTACAAGTATGACTAATATAACCAATCAACATGTGTAGTGTATGTTTGAGTAAAACTTTAATTTAAAACTCGATACTTTAGTAAATACCGACAATGATATGACTACTGACGCTGAACACAGTACCAGTAGATAGATTAATTATATGAAGGCAATGACGACGGAATTGTATGAAATGGTAGTATAGATGGTTTACTGTTTTAATAATTATTGCTATTGTTTTCCTCTTAACAGATTTAATTAATTTTCTGCTTAATGTGATAGGAGCTTTCTGTTCCATGAACTTAGCCTAAGCCGCTGCGGATTATAGGCGTGGCAAATGGCAATACGAGGCGATAGTAAGTACGTAGGTAGTACTTACTTAAACGATTCTCTGTAAACCACAATCTCAAGTGGTTAGATTAGTTTATATGATTGTTAATTAACTTAAAGGAGCAATCCTCAATCTTTTTATTTTTTAGAAACACACACAGTAAATATATCTGCATATTGTTATTAATTTCGATTCAACCAAATAGTAAAATAATTTATACCGTGTCTAGGTTAACAAACAAAGCATTGGCCAACTAAAACACCAAATATTTCCAAAGGTCGTTCATAATAAGCACTGTTCGAATGATATATTTTGATGCTCATTTTGTCTATTTTTAGATTTGGCGTGGCGTCGCTTGTACCTACCGTAATTATTTTGTTTTGCTCAGATATAATACTTACTTGGCTTACATGGGCACTACTTATGTATGAGCACGTGGTAATACATTACTAATACCTATTAGTGTTTCTGGAAATTGTTCTCTGACGTTTGATATTATTATTCATCTTTTATGCGGGAAAACGAGTAGTTAATGCGTTTTTATAATTAATACATGTGCGATGCATGCATTGTGCACATCTAAAAGATAACTGAATAAATAGTAATATGTTTGAAGACTTTGTCCCTTAGAGTTTTTCTTGTTGTCTATACAATTTATGAAGCAATGTTGGCAATGTGAACTGTAAATAGCTTGGGAAACCCCAAGTAAAGCTAAATTTGTACTATTTCTTCCACGATGTTTATGCATCATGCAAGAACTACAAAGTTATTGCAATTAATATATGGAATATAAGTCTTTGGAAAAGTTCGATTATTATTATACTAACTAGCGGCCGCCCGCGACTTCGTCCGCGTGAAATAGTAACTTTTGGTAGGAAATCTAAATTTCAAGCGTCTAACTTAAGTGGTTTAGATTTTTCTGATCCGTCCAGTGGTTTGGGCTGTGCGTTGATGGATCACTATGTCAGTCAGTCGGTCACTACTGACTAGGTCCCCGTACGGTTTATTTTGGTACTTACATTTTTAAACACTGATATCTTTCGAATGGAATGTCCGACTTGAATTATTTAAAAAGTTTTATAAAGATATTGAGATATTCGTAATTACAATGTAATTTATTTTGATAATGTTTATTTGAAAATACAAATATAGAGCTTTTCCTAGCGGCGGCATATAAATATATTGAAAATTAAAACACTTACTGTGAATTTAAAATTTGGAAAAAAAAGCATTTATTTAAATATTATAGTTATGACACTTATTGTGATAAAACTATAATAGTTAGATAAATGCTGTCGCGACAATTTTTGTAGATATTGATGTTTTCTATAAAATTGTAGTACATTGAATATTTCTAAAATAAATACTTTTCGCAGCGAATGCGATATGAGTGACATATTTGGGTATTCCGTACGGATTCTTACTTTAAAAAAAAATGTAATATAGCCTATAACCTTCCTCAATAAATGGTCTATCCCACACTGAAAGAATTTTTGAAATCGAACAAGTGGTTCCTGAGATTAGCGCGTTCAAACAAACAAACAAACAAACTCTTCAGCTTTATAATATTAGTATAGATAAACGTGAAAGTAAATTTCAGTGTATCTATAAATCAACATATGATCATATTTATTTTAGAGACGAAATATTCCAATTTACCTATGTATAATGCTTTTTAAGTCGGCTGAAGATTTATCTTTGCCCTAGATCTACTCAAGGACTCTAATTATTCCAGGAAAATCTGAGATGATTGACAGTCTAATGACTTTCTATCGCACAGGCCCTGTCAGGCAAGATTAGATTTTAACTTATGTTTAAAATCTTGGATAGGGAGGTATTAATATTGAGTAACATAATTTTTACAAATAAATATCAGGTAAATTGTGCATAATATAGAGAATATTTGTTCATGTAATAGATATCTACTTGAAATAGGTATAATATGTCAATTATTTATATGATACTCTATCCCTCCGATACAAACATATAATATTTAGAATATTTTTTTATATCATATAGTAAATAATTGAAAACAAAAATAACAGTTCCTTCGAAATAGTAAAAACCTACAGAAATGAATACTGCAATAACATGGTTTTTAAATATTATACAAATTAAATGTATGAAAAGGTAACGATAAACATCGGTCGCCATATCACAACATACTGTGTTTAAGCTTTGTTGTATTTGACCCTTGTGTTTAAGCTTGGTGGACTTTTGCAGATAAAAAAGCTGATAGAAGAACGAAATAACTACAAAAATGCGTGTACGACACTTGCTACGACGCTGCGGGAGCGCGGAGAGACGGCGGAGAAAGAACGCGCGAAACTCACGCAAGTAGAGAAAGAAGTCTGCGAGAACGCTTGCATGAGGCTGAAGATCAGCGAGGAAGCCGCTCGCTTGGACGCCATCTTGTCAGAGCAGCAGTGCAAGGGAGCACAGCTTGATAGGGACTTGCAGGTATCAGTTTTCGATTCTACTGTAGCTAGGGGGGGGGAAGAATGTAGTAACTTCATGCAAGTTGATAGATAGCGAGAACTTTTGTATCTTATTGAGGACAGCAGGGAAGTTCGCTTGGACACCATCTTGTAAGAGCAGCAGTGCAAGGGAGCACAGCTTGATAGGGACTTGCAGGTATCAGCTCTCGATTCTACTGTAGTAGCTAGAGGGGGAAGAATGTAGTAACTTCAATGCAAGTTGAAAGATAGCGAAAACTTTTGTATCTTATTGAGGACAGCAGGGAAGTTCGCTTGGACACCATCTTGTCAGAGCAGCAGTGAAAAGGAGCATAGCTTGATTGAGACTTCCAGGTTATTAAACTGTATAGAATCTTAAAATTAACAAAACCTTCAGGTAGGGTCAGTACTTCGCTTTTTACACCCAAAATGTGATACCTCATTTGGACAAGTTTTTATTGTAGGGACTTGCCCATTAATTATCCTTTATCTCTAAAACTAATTTAACGAAATAATATGCTTTTGAAACAAAAATGTACCTACTTACATAAAATTTGGAAGCTTAATCAACTTCATCATTTAACAAATAAGTCACTGACTGGCATCAAAATTCAACTTACGTAAATATTTTGTGGAAATCGTTAATCTACGGTAATACCTCAGGTTAATAACATGGCAACGATTCGTCCTTTAGTGAAATTGAGGACAAATCCTATACTACAGTACTTTAGTGTTGCATTCATGCATGGATAATTGTTTCATTTTGAAGGAGAATGCACTTACCTACTGACGTTACTACAAGTAGGTGGGGGCTAGTTAGCAAGTAGCACCTATGTAAATGCTGAAAGTTATTTAATAGATAGGATGAATGATGACTTTTCGAATGTGGTTAGGTCTAATCTTCTATGGTGGGACGATTTGGTGATGTTTTTCTGTAGGTATTCATTAGACATGGACACATGAATAACTTAGTAGAAGTAGTTATCTAACTGTGCTTAATAATAATGGCTGTGCGCCTGTGCTGGACGAAATAAAAAATACGCTTGGAAAAGCTATTCAGATTATGAATTATATTCCTATTTTATCAATTTGATACTGTTTGTAACAGTTTAGAATAATAAATAAATAAATACATATCTGGGACATTCCACACACGGCCATCTGACCCCAAACTAAGCAGAGCTTGTACTATGGGCGTCAGAGACTGATATACATACATATATATTTTTAAATACATACTTAAATACATAATCACACCCAGACACGGAACAAACACCGATGTTCATCACACAAAAATTTGAATAATGTTTGTAATTACGTAAAAGATAGATTATTGTTTGAGTATTAACTTATTTAATTTAATCCAACGTAATGAAAAAGACTTTGACATTATTTCTATCAACCGATTTAGTCTTAGACTTTAAAAATCTTTTATCTCCTTGGACACAGCCTTGGGTTGTAGCTACTTGTTTCCAATGCCGATTTTTTGTTGTCAGTTCAAAGAGGAGCAGGTCCGGCGCAAAATGCAGACGATGGAGAGCGAGTTGGAGTCGTCGCGCTGCCTCACGCACGAGGCGGAGCGCGCGCTGCACGCCGAGCTGGGCGCGCTGCGGCAGCAGGTCGCGCGCGTCTCCGCCCAGCTGCTCGAGGAGGATGCCGAGAACGCGAGGATCAAGGAGGAGGTAACGGGCGGGGCGCGAGCTGCAGGCGGCGCGCTGCACGCCGAGCTGGGCGCGCTGCCTGCTCGAGTAGGAAGCCGAGAACGGGAGGATCAAGGAGGAGGTAACGGGCGGGGCGCGAGCTGCAGGCGGCGCGCTGCACGCCAAACTGGGCGCGCTGCCGGCTCGAGCAGGATGCCGAGAACGGGAGGATCAAGGAGGAGGTAACGGGCGGGGCGCGTGCTGCAGGCGGCGCGCTGCACGCCGAGCTGGGCGCGCTGCCTGCTTGAGGAGCGAGAACGCGAGGATCAAGGCGGAGGTAACGAGCGGGGCGCGAGCTGCAGGCGGCGCGCTGCACGCCGAGCTGGGCGCGCTGCCTGCTCGAGGAGGATGCCGAGAACGCGAGGATCAAGGAGGAGGTAACGAGCGGGGCGCGAGCTGCAGGCGGCGCGCTGCACGCCGAGCTGGGCGCGCTGCCTGCTTGAGGAGCGAGAACGGGGGGATCAAGGAGGAGGTAACGAGCGGGGCGCGTGCTGCAGGCGGCGCGCTGCACGCCGAGCTGGGCGCGCTGCCTGCTCGAGGAGGATGCAGAGAACGGGAGGATCAAGGAGGAGGTAACGGGCGGGGCGCGAGCTGCAGGCAGTGCACTGCCTCACGCACGAAGCAAGGCGTACGCTGCACGCCGTGGTGGGGTCCCTCTTTTGTGGAGGCATCAGGGCTGTAGCTCCAGTTGCCCATAATAAGTGGAAAGTGAGAGCCATCCGCTCCCCTGCAAGTCACCATCTAGCGATGGTGACAAAGCTACTCCAAGCCATCATCGTATGTCAGTTAGGAAAAGAAAAGGTCGTATGTTGGAGAGGTTGCGGAGAGGATTTCATGTAAAATTGAATGAATTGCAGTCTGTACAGGCAATGTGTGGGCGGGAAGAGGTGACGGTCATTATTGGAAGCCTATCGCTATTTTAATAGCAATAATATAATCTTAGTCCTTGCTGTTATCACTCACCGTCGTTTCATCTGTCTTCATAGTATATCTTGATAATGCCTGCCAATATTGATAGAGCTAAAATAATGCAGGTTACTTTAGTTAAGTT
The DNA here is from genome assembly GCA_039566165.1 of Maruca vitrata. Classification (NCBI taxonomy): domain Eukaryota; kingdom Metazoa; phylum Arthropoda; class Insecta; order Lepidoptera; family Crambidae; genus Maruca; species Maruca vitrata. The sequence continues at coordinate 8,749,139 of CM076912.1, read as the reverse complement.
CTTAAAGGCTCCCTATTACTTTGGAGAGTAGTCCTTCTTAATTCATATTTAATCAGACGAGTTCCTAATTAACACAACCTTGCCACAAACGATAAAGAAATCTTACTAATATTAAAAGATTAGAACAATGATAATAGCGCCTAAAGTAGCAGATGCGTAATTAACATATTGCTTGTAGATTTAACGTAGGATCAAACGTTTAATTTTATGTAATGAAGTTCTATCATCATTCAACCGTAGGCGCCAAAATATTTAAAACAAGCACAACACATTGATGCACTGCAAAATTTTAAAAAATTGGACGAGAAATAGCAACTGACTGACAATAAAGTTTATTTTAGCATCCATTAAATAAACCAGTATTCATAAAATCACTTGCATTCCCCTCAGTTGGAAGTACTTCGCCAAGAGAAATTAGCGATAGTGGAAAACCTTGACGGATGTAAGGTCATTTGCGACGGAAAAATTCAGGCTAAGATGGACACTCTGAAGACTAAAAGAGAACAACTGAAGGAACTTAGAGAAAGGGTGATGGAGTGTCAATGCAAGATGCCGGTGGACGTCTCCGTGGAGGCCAAACGAACGCCTTCTCTGGCTGCTTTGTGCAAATGTAGCCCTGAAGACAAATTTGTGGTATGATAGTCAACTTTCTAATTTAGAACTTGGTTGGATATTTAATTACTCAATCTATAAACTAACTGTCGTAGGAGAAACAGCCAGGAAGAAATTGAAATAATATACGTATGTCTTGGATCTTAATGAAAGAAAGGTTACGTTTATGTTTTGAGGTAGACACAGGAGTGTTTGTTTGTCCTACCTAAAAAAAAGTTAATCGGAACCCTAATCTGGATCATTCGTTATCTGTCTGCCTGTTACTTTTCACAAAATCGCCACTCACGTAAATGCCAATTGCACTTAACTGACAGTTTTCGAAGACGGAGTCTCAAAAATACGATTTTGTGTAATCGCGGTCTACAAATCAAACTATTCAGGCATTATCCGTATACCTGTAGGCCTACTGCACGTAGGCCAAAATGTTTTCTCCAATTTTATATACCAAACGTGTTCTGTACAGGAGTCCTGTTCGTGCACGTCTCTCCGCTCTTCACTGCTGTCGAACTTGCTCGCGGACCTGTTCGGTGGACTTCAGGCCGAGCTGCCGGGCTGCGGCTCCGAGATGCCCTGCCAACTCCTTAAGTGCCTGGAGGATCGCCACAACTGGGACAAGTCGAGCATCGTCAAGACGAACCTGCGCAATTACTTCTCGCAACTACTCATCGGCGAGTTAGACATAGCCATTGCTACAGCGATTGAAAAGTACCACGCTAAGGTTAGAATTTTAAGTTAATTCATAGGTATTTCAAATTCAAAAGAAATTGTAGAGATTAACAAAGCTACATGGTGATATACCTACTATAAATATTTTTTAATTCTTGTCTTTCTCCTAGCTCATAAGATTGCTGTTCAATAGATATGTATTATTGGTCAGGCGTTTTGAATAAAGTGTTAGCCGAATGCTCAGGAACCTTAGTGTAAGGTAGTTTTACATAATGTGTTTGCCGAAGCTCATAAAGTTTGCTATAGTTTAGTAAGTAGAATCTTACGACGGGTAAAATAAAACATAATTCTTCCTCAAAATAGAAAGATAGGTAAGTGTTACTCATTTCGGCTTCTAATCGGTGTTTGCCACATAATAAATATTAAACAGGATATGATAATTATTAAAATAAGGTGAGAACATTTAGGGCCTGTTTCACCGGTTACAGATAAAGCTTCAGATAGTTATCTGATAGATGTCGTTGACTGCCAGCAGTTAACGATATCTATCAGATAACTATCTGAAGCTTTATCTGTAACCGGTGAAACAGGCCCTTAGTAGCGGACTGTGTTATCGATATAAACGAGTGACGTAAGAAATGCATTGTCATGGGAAGGGAATGTATTGGGCGGTGTGTGCATGCGAGCCCTGTTTGTGCCATTTGTTCTAGATTGTCAATATTTTCCTATCTTATCTCACGTGTAGCAGTGATAAATTGGATATCTTTAAGATATGGCTTTTTGAAAGTCACTTATTAAATGTCCTAAATGCTACGGAAAACAGATGGTATCGATAAACCAGCAAGAAGGAAACTCGATTCTGCTTATGACAATAGAACGAGTTCATTATTATTTATTGAATAAGCCTTTTGAAGTTTTCTCACTAACAACTATTGTATGATAAATAGACTTATCTACTTAAATAAGTCATCACATAGTTACTACGTTACTAAGTAAGATACAATCATAGTTATCATGGACCAACATTATGTGGAATTAAAAAGGCAAAATCAGATTTTTTATTCATTCCTTGGGTACATGTGCCAAGTATTCAATAAAACGGGGCCTTTTTTGTTTGCCTCTTTTTCCTTTGCTACGAGCCAAATTGCAAACGTCTGGAACACACGTATAAAATAATAACTAAACGATCACATTGTCATGACATTCCGACATATAATATTTTATCATTTTAATTTTACTTTGTATGTAGTAACAGTATCACACTTCCACATTGGTGTAAATTCTGTTAAACTAGTTTTACCTATCTTATTTATGCAATCGGTGTTCTTCAAGGATAGTCCTAAAGGGGACGTACACCGATGTGTTTAATGGATCGACGGGCCGTGTGTATAATATATTTTTGATGGGTTGCCTACAGAAAGTATGTAATTTAATGTATCGCTGTATAACATTCGTGATTTGTTTTGATATTGACTAGCACAAATATCTTGAAGCGAACTATACACACAATTTTAAATCAAGAGTCAATAAAACTAATGTGAGCATCCATTAACGAACATTTAAGTTGGTACCGATATCTATAACTAGGTGAATAATAATGCATTCAATCGTTTACGTTTCCTTGAGGAGCTGTTATTATTAGCTAATCGATTCCTGAGCACGACGTTGGCTAACCTTATTTGAAATCTGACGTAGGTAGTTACGTAGAACCAGCTGTTCTTGGTATCTCCGATCCTATCTACTTAGTTTGCGTGGGGTGAATCCGTAATCAAATATCTACAAGTCATACTATAACGACATGCATAAAATTGAATAACTAGGAACTTATGAAGCAAGCAAAGCAGGCGAGCATCTAGAAATAAAAAGGGGTAGGTATCGAGATTCATTGTTCACTATAGTCCTTTTCAGCTAAGATGATCCCTGTGATACATTGATTTTGACAATTGTAGAGATGTCCTACAATGAAATAAATTCGATTATTTCTGGTAATCGATAATAGTTTATATGGAAATGAAGTCGATTTTAATAAACTACCAAATTTTAAAGCAGGATTTATCTGTATGTTTTATAGTGAAAGTTTATTGTACATATATGTATGCTTTACATAGTGCTATTCGTTAAAGTGAAGTGAAGAAGAGAGTAAATTTTTCATTCAGTATTTGAAAAATCACTGTCAGAAGAATCGCTTGATGAGTCCCCATCCCCGACATCTACACTATAGTCCAGTCATTTAAGCTTAAATTAGGTAAGAATCTCGGAATTCGAGATACCCAGCTGTAAGTCTGTAAATACTTAGATATTGACACCCTAAAAGTGGTCTCAAAACCTACATATGGTAGGGTGTACGCAACTATTAAATTTTCAAGGCCAAATGTCAAAAATATCAGTTTTATGAACTTTTGAGCGAAACGGGAAGTTTTATCATAAAAGTGTGTAGGAGAAAAATTGCTTATAATCTAATTATCTATAAAAATTGTTTGTACGTTTTATTCCTAAGATTCACCATTTCAGAGATACAGCGATGCAAATAGTTGAAAAAGTTGTATTTTCAAAAGCTTCCAGACACCCGTGCGATTGTGCTAGACAGTTAAAATTTTCACAACTGATGTATTTCAGTAGCCTCTATAACATCTTATACTAGAAAAAGCTTAAAAACAATGCTTTAAGTGGGTTCTCATACAAAAACTATAGTTTTTTTTTCTCACACTTGGCAGGTTTTTAACGTGGTTACCCCAGTAAACCTATTCCAGACGATACCTTTTATACGTGAAGAACACGTTGTTTTTATGGAAAAACAACATAAAACAATTATTTAACATAATTATTTAACATAATTGTTTTATGTTGTTTTTAGTACTATATATATACGTTTCAGTACATTTAAACCGCTTATTATGGGTCAAAAAGTACGAAATAACCAATTATTAGAATTTCTGTTCGAAGTAAAAATGAAAAAAAAAATTTTTAAAAATGATAACTGTCCATCTAACTCTTTTATGAACGTGAAGATCCATATTAACCAAATTTAATTTAATGAAACGCAGAAATCTTAAATCTTCTGAATACTGAAAACAACACAAAACAATTATTTACCTTGGCTTCCTTATAAACAATGTGTTCTTCATGTATAGGTAAAAGGTGTCGTCTGGAATAGGTTTACTGGGGTAACCTCGTTAAAAACCGGCCAAGTGTAAGAAAAAAAAAACACAATTTTTGTATGAGAACCCACTTAAACATTGGTTTTAAGCTTTTTCTAGTATAACATGTTAAAGAGGCTACTAAAATACATCATTTGTGAAAATTTTAACTGTCTAGCACAATCGCACGTGGGCCTGGAAGCTTTTGAAAATACAACATTTTCAATTATTTGCATCGCTATATCTCTGAAATGGTGAATCTTAGGAATAAAACGTACAGACAATTTTTATAGATAAATAGAAGATAAGTAATTTTCTCCTACACAGTTTTATGATTAAACTTCCCGTTTCGCTCAAATAATCCAGTCCGCAGGTATTTTTGCTCTGCAAAAGGTGGAGTAGAAAAGGTTTAACCATCCTATTGCTTGGGTATGGCTGCCTAATTAGAATCCAAGTTTTCGACCTCGGGGGGCGCATGCGCGAGCCGCCACCTTGAATTAAAGGTGCCGAAATTCGTTTTTTTCTAAATAACGTCTAAACAGTTAACTGTATGACTAAAGTGTCTATAAAAAGCATAAAGAAGACAAAATTACTTACATTTTCTTCATACATATTTATTCTGTAAGTCTTATAGCTAAAAGTTTACAAGCGATGGAAAAAAGCGAAATTTGTTGATCGTCGATACAGCGATTTCTTTGGCTGCAACATTTAAAAATGTTTATATCGTTGGTGAAGACGTAGATCTTCTGGTTTTGATGACAGCACTATCGCCACCCCAAAGCAACATCTACCTGCTAAAACCCGGTAGAGGCAAAACAGCTGAAATACCGTACTCCACTAATAGTTTTAAATACAAGGCTATTTACAACATTATTTTTCTACACGCGTTTAGTGGCTGCGATACCACATCAGCCCTCTTCAATCAAGGGAAAATGAAATTTTGTTGCCTTGTTGAGAAAAACACTCGAATTAATGATATCATTGGCATCTACAAAGATGGTGCAGCAAGACCAGAAGAAATCGAAGACGCTGGAGAACGCTTCCTTGTTACTTTATACGGAGGAGATCCTTGTATTTAAAACTATTAGTGGAGTATAGTCTGTTGCATAAAATGTTGCAGCCAAAGAAATCGCTGTATCGACGATCAACATATTTCGTTTTTTTCCATCGCTTGTAAACTTTTACCTATAAGACTTACAGAATAAATATGTATGAAGGAAATGTAAGTAATTTTGTCTTCTTTATGCTTTTGATAGACACTTTAGTCATAAAGTTAATTGTTTAGACGTTATTTAGAAAAAAACGAATTTCGGCACCTTTAATTCAAAATGGTGGCTCGCGCATGCGCCCCCCGAGGTCGAAAACTTGGATTTCTATTAAACTGCCATACGTAAGCAATATAACGCCAAAACATTTTCTACTCCACCTTTTGCAGACCAGAGGCTTTTATATGACCCCACAGACTGTACTAAAAAGTTCATAAAACTGATATTTGTGACATTTGACCTTGAAAATTTAATAGTTGCGTACACCCTACAATATGTAGGTTTTGAGACAACTTTTGGGACGTCAATATACAAGTATTTACAGACTTACAGCTGGGTATCTCGAATTCGAGATTTTTACCTAATTTGACTGGACTACTAATATTATAAAGAGGAAAGATTTGTATTTTTGTATGTTTGTAATGAATAAACTCAAAAACTACTGGACCGATTGCAATAATTTTTTCACCATTATAGTCCAGTCAAAATAGACAAAAATAAGTGCTAACTTAGACAAAATTCGCATAGAGCTGAAAATTGCCAGAGACGTTAAATACATCATAATAAACGAAATATCAAAAATCCCCATCAATCCTACTTCTGCAAAAAATTTTATTCAAGGTCAAAAGTATAAAATTAAGGATTTTTCCATTTTTCTCGAAAACAGTATTATCGTAAAAATAGGTCAAACAAAAGTTGTAGATCATACAATTTTCTACAAAATGGTCCAGTCACTTTTTCTTTTCCGACTCACCATTCGCGAGATATCGTGGTTTTAATCATTAGAAAATTCATATTTTACATAATATGCATTCATCTGTTGATATCGTTTTTGATCGATATATGACCTGGAATAGGTTCACTAGGGTAACCACGCTAAAATCCGCCCAAGTGTGAGAAAAAAAACATAGGTTTTGTATGAGAACCCATTTTACTCGTTGGTTTCATGTTGTTTCTAGTATTAGATGTTATAGAGGCAACTGAGATACATCATTCGTTAAAATTTTAACTGTCTAGCACAATCGCATGGGGGCCTGGAAGCGTTTGAAAATACAACTTTTTCAACTTTGTGCATCGCTATATCTCTGAAATGGTGAATCTTAGGAACAAAGTGTTGAGACATTTTTATAGATAATTACGTGATAAGTAATTTTGTCATACGTACTCTTATGATGAAACTGACCGTTTCGCTGAAAAGTGCATAAAACTGATATTTGTGACATTTGACCTTGATTATTTTTTTGCAGACGTGGGATCGATGGGGACTTTTGACAGATTATTTGTAATAGTGTTCCCAACATTCATGCCAATTTTCAGCTCTATGCGAATTTTTCCTAAGTTAAATGTCTATTTTGACTGGACTATTAGAAAGCTGCATTATTCAGAAGTAACATAGGCTATACAGGGTGTAACAGGAGGGGTGGATCATCGTAAGTCAATCGATGTGGGACTTCAATACCTATCGATATAACCCCCATGTATGTTCAGCGATTTTCAATAGTTCCAAAGTTATTGAGATTTTTGTGAAATTTTTGTAAGAAGCCGGAATTCAGTATAGAAGTCTTCACCGTAGCTTAACTACTGGACCTGCTTGCATGATTTTTTTTCTAGAAGTAGTTCAATAGTGGGTCTTTATAATTACGATACCGATTTGAGTCAGTACCCTATCATATTGGAGCAAAAAAAAAAATTCTTCACAAAAGTTTTACGAATCGAATTGTGTCCACCAACTTTCAAAGCCTCCAGTGAAAAAAAAGTGCCTGTGTTTTTTTTTTAGAACTTATTTTAAAAACTACCTATATTCATGGATAGTATACCCTGAAAATTTCATACCGCTACTGCCAGAGCATCAAAACCAAAAATGAACGCGAATGGCACAGGTGCCATAAATCAGTGTTTTTATTTTTCAGGAAAAACTTTAATTTAAAAATTAATCGATATGTCTCAGCAAATTTATGCTATGTTAGTAACATTAGTAGCAGTAAATTTTCAGAATTGCAAATTAACGGGGTGAAAATTAAACAAAGAAAATTGACATAATTTTTGTTAATAATTTTTTTACAGTAAGTGTTCATAATGGGCACCATTATTGGCTATACATAGCTCAGACCTTCTTAAAAGCTTTTGGAGGTTGTGATCGATTGACTTACGATGATCCACCCCCTGTTACACCCTGTATAATATCACGCTAGGTCCTATAGTTGTGGAGCAGTAACCGAAAATGTTTCAAAAACGGGGAAAAGTATCGTTTCTGAGGCCTTCCGTGGCGTGCGCTGAGCATATAGTTAAAGTTATACAAAAATGATCTATGGATGAATCGTTCAACTTAACATTATCTTTAAAAAAGTCCACGAGAGCATATGTCTACCTTTTATAGTTTACCCATAACAATCGTTTTAATGATTTAGATGTTTGCTCCAAAGTAAACTTCTATATTAATAATTTCGTCAAGGGGTACGGTAGACTCGATTAAAACCTTGACGATTCGCGGAAACATTGTTTTTGACACATTTTTTTAATATATACTCTTTCAGGGCGATAACAGATACTGATGAAGAATAGATAATATAATTTTATAATGACCTTGGCCAAATTTTAGGATTAGTACTCATTGCAATTTATTTTGTTGATTGATGTTCCTTAATTTTAAATGTTAAAAATTAATTGTTTAAAAACTTTTGCAGTTTTTATTCACTAGATTTATTAAACACAATGAAAGACTCTATGTTCTGTTTAATTCTTTAGTATTCCTTGAAGAACCGACGACTACGGAAATATTTACCTATATTTTGCTATTATGAATTATTAAACACAATTAAAGAATCTATGTCCTGTTTAGGCTGCGTCCCCAGTAGGCAAACTGTTAGCGGCCGACTGAGTATGCGGCGTACCGATTTAGTACGCCCTTCCATATATTTGAAATGGAGTGTCCACATTCTGCTAGTTTTGCGCTCACTATACGCAGTTTGCAGCGTTACACGCGCTGACTATAGCAGTGAGCCCACCAAAACCGGTTCTAGTCGGCGATGGCGACATGGTTGTTTGGCGAAATTGGTTAGGGTTTGCAGCTAACTCAAATTTCAGTTTGCCACAAATTTGCGGTTAACTCAGTCGGCCGCTAACAGTTTGCCTACTGGGGACGCAGCCTTAATCCTTTAGTATTCCTTGAAGAACCGATGACTACGGAAATATTTACCTATATTTAGGCACTTGAAATTTGGACCGGACGTAGCTTAGGTACCGTAGAGGTGCACTAAGAAAGAATTCTCGAAATTCTCACGGGAACGGGAATAAGAGGGAAAATCCTTTGTATGAATAATCTAAACCGCTTAAGTTAGACGCTTGAAATTTGTTATGCATACCTTAGTTAACTTAAAGCTTAGTTGGAACAGGATTTCGAAAAGTTCTTACGGGAACGAGAGTTAGCAGGATAAACTTTTATATGTTAAATCCTGTAATCCACGCGAACGAAGTCGCGGGCACAGCTATATTACCTATATAGAGATAGAGATATACCCGAAGCGAAGTGAGGGCGGGTCGCTAGTTCATTATAAGTTGGTCTTTCATATGGTATTTTTTGTCTTTTCGACTACTTTCGTCCAATTTTCACGAGTGACTGAAGCGATTGTCAAGTGATCGCAATATTGCACCCGAATATGTTAGTCCCAGCTCTATGCTCTTACTACGTTCCGTTCTACGTAAACGAACTGCATAGGTATTTTTATAAAAAAAAATATATCATTAAATTAAACTAAACGATACTGTTTGTCTTTTAAAAATATAAAATTATTTTTTAAAATATTTTTCCAAATGACGCCGCAATAAAATGAAAAAAGTGTGCAATAAAATTATTTTCGTTTAGCAAACGTAAAATGAATTACGCATTTTACGTTTGCCTAACGAAATGAAGTGTAACAGGGATCATATTAGCTGAAAAAGACTATAATCCTATTATATTTTATGAAAAATAATGTACTTCCCGCCAGTGCAGACCCCGTTTAGAATCCTAAAAGTGGTCTCCACTGGCACTGACGAATCCTAAGTATTAACTGCGATACAATTTCCTCCTGAATTACTGTTTCAAGTGATCTTGATAATTAATGAATATGTTATCTAGTGATAAATATAGGTAAGAGGTATTTAGTATATGATCCGAGTAAAGAAAGAAAGAAAGAAATAAAACATTTATTGATCACATACATTTACATTGTTTGACAAACACACATACAGTAGATGTGATCAACAGGTTCTGCCTCAGCATGTGCTGCAGCGGCTGCTAGGACGCTACAGCGCTGATAAGTTTACCTACCTGTAGATCGATATTCAGAATGAAATGAAATAATTTATTTCATCTCAATGGACAATGGATAAGAAAAGTTAAGAATATTTATCTGAAATTAATTAGTACGTATAATTAAAAAAATTGCAATTAGTGTCTTATGGAACCGAGAAAACGCCACGAGTTCTCATTTTAAAAAAATAGGCTGTTGTCTTGTTTCCGTTTTGTTTGACAAAGGCGCATGTGCTTAATACGGCAGCCTCACCGGATTTGGATCACTGTAAAACTATGGGTTATATAACTCTACCCCACCATGTTGCCCGACTGAAAGCAATAAGCAATATGTTTCCCTTCAATGGAGCGATATCAGAATTACACAGATCGTTTTTTGTTTTAGTGGGTGGGCGCGTCCTGCGCGGACGCAGCCCGGATCATCCCGGACCGCGGAGGCGAGACGGAGGGCTGGCAGGAGCGCGCCCTCGAGCGCCGGGCGCAGAAGCTCGCCGCCAAGCTGGCTGAACAACTGTTCAAGGAGCGCGAGGAGCAGCTCACGGCTAAGGCCAAGGAGATCGTCAAGCATGGCCCGCCGCCGTGCGAGTGCAAACCTCGACCTGGTAATAATACTCGTATGTACTTGTTGCGTAGGTTTTGAAGGTGTATATTTACTCCGTTATGGAGCATTTGGTTCGTGACGGTTAGGCTAGCTCACCCGTCGGGATCCCAGAGCCGAGGGCGGTAAAAGGGAGTGGACATTCAACAGTTGGTAGTTACATTATAGTTTTAAATCCTCCAGGACAACTTTCTACTTTCTCTTCTATATATACAGGGTGTAACAGGAGGGGTGGATCATCGTAAGTCAATCGATGGGGGACTTCAATACCTATCGATATAACCCCCATGTATGTTCAGCGATTTTCAATAGTTCCAAAGTTATTGAGATTTTTGTGAAATTTTTGTAAGAAGCCGGAATTCAGTATAAAAGTCTTCACTGTAGCTTAACTACTGGACCTGCTTGCATGATTTTTTTTCTAGAAATAGTTCAATAGTGGGTCTTTATAATTACGATACTGATTTGAGTCATAACCCTATCATATTGGAGTAAAAAAATAATTCTTCACAAAAGTTTTACGAATCGAATTGTGTCTATCAACTTTCAAAGCCTGCAGTGAAAAAAAAGTGCCTGTGTTTTTTTTCTAGAACTTATTTTAAAAACTACCTACATCCATGGATAGTATACCCTGAAAATTTCATACCGCTACTGCCAGAGCATCAGAACGAAAATTGAACGCGAATGGCACAGGTGCCATAAATCAGTGTTTTTATTTTTCCTGTAAAGCTTTAATTTAAAAAATAAATCGATATGTTTCAGCAAATTTATGCTATGTTAGTAACATTAGTAGCAGTAATTTTACAGAATTGAAAATTAAAGGGGTGAAAATCAAACAAAGAAAATTTACATAATTTTTGTTTATTATTTTTTTTACAGTAAGTGTTCATAATGGGCACCATTATTGGCTATGCATATACTACACATTTTTACAAAGGTTTTTCGGATGTTGCAAAATGCTACTACTACATTTTGCCTTATCACAATTTGGGCCCCTGAAAAATTTGACAAAAAAGAAGCATTCCACAACCTCCAAAAAAGCTTTTTAGAAGGTCTAAGCCATGCATAGCCAATAATAATGTCCATTGTGAACACTTCCTGTAAAAAAAATAATTAACAAACATTATGTAATTTTTCTTTGTTTGATTTTCACACCTTTAATTTTCAATTCTGTAAAATTACTGCTACTAATGTTACTAACATAGCATAAATTTGCTGAAACGTATCGTTTTAATTTAAAATTAAAGTTTTACAGGAAAATAAAAACACTGATTTATGGCACCTGTGCCATTCGCGTTCAATTTTCGTTCTGATGCTCTGGCAGTAGCGGTATGAAATTTTCAGGGTATACTATCCATGGATGTAGGTAGTTTTTAAAATAAGTTCTAGAAAAAAAACACAGGCACTTTTTTTTCACTGCAGGCTTTGAAAGTTGATAGACACAATTCGATTCGTAAAACTTTTGTGAAGAATTATTTTTTTACTCCAATATGATAGGGTTATGACTCAAATCAGTATCGTAATTATAAAGACCCACTATTGAACTATTTCTAGAAAAAAAATCATGCAAGCAGGTCCAGTAGTTAAGCTACAGTGAAGACTTTTATACTGAATTCCGGCTTCTTACAAAAATTTCACAAAAATCTCAATAACTTTGGAACTATTGAAAATCGCTGAACATACATGGGGGTTATATCGATAGGTATTGAAGTCCCCCATCGATTGACTTACGATGATCCACCCCCCCTGTTACACCCTGTATAAGGAAAAACGTGGGATTTAGTAGACGTATAACAGATAAAAATTATATTATCATTAAGTTTCATTCATGCATTGCGTATACTTTATTTACATTACATTATGTCATTTAAGTACCAACGTAGATAAAATATATGTGTACCTATTATAAACTGAGTTTTGATTGCAAGGAAAGCATGGGATGAAATCCTGTATGACAAAAACACCTTCGGCATCGGTAAACTCGCAGAAAACGCGTTAAGGGCTTGGCAAATATTACGTCGATAACTTTGTATGCATAACCTGTAGTTTTATTACCGTTTATTGTGATTGCGTCTGTCTGTTGTTTTATCCAAACAAAGATTACAATCGTACTCACCTACTTACTTATCGGCGTGTCTGTATGTTAAGCTGCGGTGTACCCAGTGCTGGTGAAGCAGCCGCTGATCGGCAGCCAGTCGCCCAGCACCGTCTCCACGCCGGCCTACTGGCGCCGCACCCACCAGGACGTCACGCAGCTAAGGGTGCAGCTGGAAGACCTTAAGAAGGTAAGAGAAATTGGATAACGTATGCATAGCCAACAAGTAAAACAAATAAGGTGAAAATTCAGAAGCAGTTAGGTAAGCTAGGGGAAAACTTCTTAAAGTCTTCTTTAAACCTCTTTAAAATTGTATGCGTTTAATACAAGTAACTTTATGTGTTTGCTTTACAATTAAATTTATTCATATTTAAATCCGTTTTCCTTTCAGGACTCAATTAAAAAAGAAGACTTAAAGGTCATGGAGGAAAATATCGTGAAACTAGTCCAGCGTGCTACGGTAAGTGTCTCATGAAATCAAATTGTCTTCTCAATATTGTATATTTGCAATAACACCGAACCAATGATGACTCAAGATAGGCTAAAGATTCAACTGAATCACTTACTATCATAAATGATAACATTTTTACATTGCAAAACTTACCAGTCATTTGACGCAGATTAGGCTGACGTAGTTCTTAAAACGGTCCTTTATCATTTGTAAAAGCCCAAAAAAGTAAGGCAAATTTAGCCCAAAAAAGTAGGTATATTTTATTGAAACCCTATCGGTTATACAATTTATACAATTCTACTTTGTGTACAGTTTTGCAAGTTACGGGCGCGCGTGACATACGAATTGAGAAGCGAGTAAACATTGCGTATGGCCCAGTAGTTTCTACTATCAGGTATTGAATTGATTTTCTTTTTTTCATTATTTAGCTTTGACTTTTTGTGTTTTGGTTCAAAAGTTATGACGGTAACAACGCGCTCTCGTCACTTGCAATAGCTCAAAGTACAAAATAATAATTGATTATAATAAAAAATATCGATACCTCTTTTCTTTTAGGTCACTGACGATTATATAATGGAATCAGTTATAGAAAATTCGAAGAAAATTGCCATTTGGAAAGGCGGCTGTATTAACAGATCTATCAACACGGACCAAACATCCAAACAAAATATTATTCCAACCGTTAGTTGTCTTAAGAAGAAACAATCTGAGTTGAATTATAATAAGGGAAATAAAAATGTTATTCTTGGTCTACATGTGGAAAAGCCAGTTAGATCCTTTAAAAAGATGGGTCGGTCATATGCAGTTAACATGTGTTTATGTGGGTCCGGTAAAGATAATAAAACAATCTTGAATACAGCAAAACGAGATTCTGATAATATGCACGACAGCGAAAGTAAAAAGTCTTCGAAAGAAATATCAAGTCCTAGACTTAATAGCAAACAGAAAAAGCCCGTTAAAATTCAAAAGTCACCGCGTAAAATTAAACCATCTAAACGAGCACTGTGCCGTAGTGACGTCGCTTGCTTTCATAAAAAGCCATCAAATACTTCCATTGATAAATTGCTTGAAACTTTGGCGAAATGGAAATGTGACTTAACTAAATTAGATATCAAAGGTTATAGGAATCGCAGTAAATATAACATAGAAAACACAGGCATTGCGTCTGATTGCAAAAATAACAAAGAACTGACTAAAAACATTATTGCAAAAAGTCGTACCACTGTTTCGAAAAATCTAAGTGCACTACCTTATAGATCAAATGTGATTGTTGCAAATGTTTCCAAGAGTATGGAAGTATCGGGTGTAATACCAATAACAACGGAATCTGAGTACATGGGAGCTGTTAATTTAGACTGTGCAGGTAGTGGCAACAGAGAACCAAGTACTGAGGAGAAACCTCATATTTTTAAGTGCATTCATTCTCCTGGCTGCAATTGTAAAACATTTGACGATGAAAACAAACAAGATCCAGAAGTTTTACAGAGTAATGACAATATAAATACCGGAGTAATAAAAGATAATAAACAAAAAATATTAGAAAATAATGTTGATTCTCCGGATAAACAGGCAGCAGATGTAGAACAGCTTTCTCAATTGACAAATGATTGCCAATACTGCATAAAGTTTCTTGGTGTAACTTTGACAAATGTGAATTCGAATAAAAATGTACCGGAAAAGGACGGTAATAAAAAAAATGAACGGCCAATAAACAAAAAAATTAAACGCGGGAACAAACTCCATGAAGTTTGGTATAACGGTGTAAAGCCACTTACTAGAAATACAGCCGCTGCAGTACAAAGACCGCCAATATGTGATTGCAGTGTAAAATATGACGAGGTAAAAAATTTACTTATAAAGGAACACGGCGATTTTAATCAAATTGAAGACAAGGCTTTAGATACGCCAAGTTTTCAACAGACAGATCGTTTAGAAAGCTGCGTTTGTTGTGAAGACAAATGGGATGAGTCAAAAGAACTTGAAGTTAACGCTTTTCATTTATTAGAAGAACATTTGCGTGAAAAATTGGAGGAGTTCAAATTAACGCATTGTAAATCGTCTTGTATAAAACCCGAAGAAGAAGAAAAACTATTTTCTTCCATTTTGCAAAAAGTAAAGCAAATAATTACTGAAAATACTACTGGAATAACGTGTAAATGTGCTCCAGAAGATATGATGGAAGGTAGTTGGCACAGAGCATACAAGCTGTTAGAAGAATATTTGAAAATAAAAATAAAGAGAGTTCAATGTCTTTGTCTTCCATCTAAAGACACCAATCCATCAGTTTTACCCAACGTATTAGAAAAAGTATGTACATTAATAGATAATGACTTTAAACGTTTAAAAGAGGTCTGCAAATGTAGCAATGAAGTAAAAACTGACAACACGCGGTATGGCTCTGAATTGCCCGAAAAAGATGTCACAAGTCTAACTAACTATGATTTGCTTGATAAAGTTGACACATCAAATGAAATGTATCAAACAGAAAAAATAAATAAAGAGGTATCGAACAATTCTATACTCGTAACTCAAAACATATCGTCACAAATATCACCTAATTTGGACACTAGTACTAAATCTTGTGATGCTATGCCAAGTAATCGTTTAATTCCCAATAAGTGTTGCAAAATCACAGAAATAAACTATGATGGCGGGTTTCGGACACATTCTACTAAAATAACAAAATCATTCGTGGAATTATTCGGATCAAACGACGTATTTGTGAACCATTTAATAAATATGCAGGATGGGCAAGAAGATAGTTCAATGCCTGAAAAAATTGAAGACGATGAGCAATGTAACATTACTGGTGTAATAGATCCAACGTCAATCGTTTCCAATACTGAGATTACAGAACATATCAAACCTACGAATCATATTGTGGTTGAAAGATGTAACGTGGAAAGTATAGATTTACAGAATAAAATTCCATATATTGGCTATACTGTAGATTGTTCATGTGACGCAGTGTTGGGCGCATGTACTTGCACGAAGTCTTTGATTACAGGAAAAAACGATAACATCAATAGTATATGGAACACACTAACTAGCAATAAACTACGACGCAATAATATTTCTTACATAATGGATGCTGTTGCAAATAAAAACGGAAAAGAAACAGTAGAAACAAATATCACAGACATAAAGCATCCTGAACCTAGAGAGACTTGTGACTCAAATATAGGTGTCAAATATTATGATGAAATCATTTTGAAGGATTCAAATGAGAAACTTAATAAAAACTTCACATCGACTACTACGTCTGGAGAAGATTTATGCTACAGTCCAAATTTTAACGAACCAATAGATTGGTGTGAATGTACTAGTAATTTAAAACAATCTAAACAACATATAAATGTGCTACGTAATGAACCTTGTGCGAGCTGCGTGTATTATCCTGTACGAAATTTAGTAAGTCGCGGAAAAAGTGCAGGTCTTGTGAGAGCTGATCCGATAAATTTCCCTAGATCATTTTCATCACAATGTGATTGCAATATGGTTCCCATGTGTCATGTGAAAATGTTAGTGGAAAATATTGAAAATAAGTTAATACACTCTAAGTGCACATGTGATTCTTTGAGTGCTAAAATTTGTCCAGTGCATTCGAGACAACAATAATTTTGGAATATTTGTTTCGTGTACCTACATCATATTAATGTTTTCCATTCATGCCAACAGTAATAAAAAATGTTTACCAGGAAATATTATGTATTTATCGACTTGTTATATTTTGATATAAACATTTATAAAATAAATCTGTTTTTTATTTGCAACCCCAACGCTGAATCTGGAAAAATTAAACGTATAATATTTAATTATCTTGCATCTATGACGCAATAAAAAGTGCGAGATTCAATTTTGTTTGATCCTTATTTATTATTTATATTACCTTTTCATAGTAGAATGTAATACAGCTATTTATAATTATATAATTTGATAACATAAAATGATCTAATATCAAAGAAATACAATAAAATGCGACCAAAAATTGAATGATCATTGTTAGTCATACAAATTACCTCACTCCTTAATTTACTAATCTTTATTATCTATTAGTGTCGGACTAATATTTCGGCTTCATACGGATTTGATATAAATGCTTTGAGGAAAAGTACGAGCATATTTTTTTTTATTACGTAGTCTCAAAAATAAATATTTATTCTATATTAAGATAATGGAATTAAAGATGATTTTGATAGATAACGCATCAGTTTTTTTTTTGTTATTGTATTCATATAAATTGCATTTGAATATGTATTAGTAATTAAAAAATAATATAACAAGAAAATCAAGAATTAAATATACAGAGCAAATTTTATTTACTTTCGGTTTCGAGTTCGGTTATTAAGTCTGTATTCGTCGGACACTAGTTATCAATATCAAATATGTTATCATTAGTGTTTATTAATGTTTAATCGAGCTGACAGTGTCATTCCTACAAGCGTCGTATACAATTAACGATGTATTTAGATTTAAAATATTGATAATATTTATTAAATATTAAAACAAAATATTTAAGCTATCAAATTTAACAAAATGGAGAATCAATCAGGAAATACTAATATACCGGAAGACAAAATGTTTCATAAACCAAGGGAAAAGCCGAACTTTTTGTCTAGTATTTTTTTGTGGTGGATCTGCCCAGTGCTAGTGACGGGTAATAGGAGAGACGTCGAAGAAAAGGATCTTGTAGTTCCGGGAAAAATCTACAGTTCTAAGAGACAAGGAGACAAATTTGAAAGGTAAGGTTTATTTAACGTTAACTTATTACAAATTTTGTTATAACTTAACGTTAAATATATTTAAAATGTTTATGTTTTCATATTGTCAAGGTAGTTTTGCATAGAAAATAAACTATTATTTCATGGCGATTTTCTATCAACCAAAGGACATCTATAAATCATGGTGTTATGTGCTATATGCTAGTTACCCCCAATAGTCTTCATATAATGTCCACAAAAATAACAAACAGTTTTTATGTGAAAGAAAAAAAATTATATGAAAGTGACATGCCCTTCGTGATATTCCAAATAATTGGTAGGTATTTGCAAACTAACGGTGACGATGGAGTTCTCTATCCACGCTTGCAATCGTAACTGCAACCTGCTTATATCATATCACTATTTCATGTCTACGATTCTTTTTATCCCGCCATATTATTCTCAATTAACTCTTACTGTAAACATTATTTTGTTAAAAGTTAAATTTATTAAGATTTGACCAAAACTACAGATGTAAACTCTATTTGATAAATGCTCTTTACATTCCCAAACATGACAAAAATTTAATAAGATTTTTTTAACAAATAAAATCTAAATCATCGCTGATTCAATTAGACTAGAAAACACTAAACGCACCGTCACTGATCCTTCTAATTATAAAGTTAACACCTCAGTACCAAATAAGTTAACTTTGTGACCTACTTAAGTTTTAGTTGTTTAAATATTTGACGTTTACAATTTAATCCTTGAACGGAACGGCGTTGCTCACCAGACGTTGTGTCGTTAATTTATTTGATATAGTGAACAAACAAATTATTATTGTGTTTATTGAAGTGCATCAGTCATGCCTTTAGCTAAAAGCGAACGATTTTTTTATATATTTCCAGGTCATGGCTCGACGAATTGCAGAGAGCGGAGAGAGAGAACAGGGACCCGTCGCTCTGGAAAGCGATGTTCCGGGAATACTGGCTGGAGTACATGACCGGCGCCATTTACGTCAGCACCATCACTGCTGCTAGGTATTTATCATCTACGTATAAAAGCTCGTGTTTGAAGAGGAAACGAAGAATGAAAAACGATCTCAGACTTTCGTGTTTCATTACATTCAAAACTATGTACTAAGTTTACACGCGATAAAAAAGTAGCAAATATTTCATTCATTCATGATCACACTTGTGATTGACAGTAGGGACTTACAATAAGAAAAAAAAACAATGGCAGGTTAATGTGCCATTTTCCAGTTTTCAATAACAGACAGATTAATGTTCATACTTATTAAACGTAGATCACCGCAAGTAAGAACACTGATTTGATATGCTGAGATCGGTTACAAAAATCTAAAGTACCACACATACAGCTAACATAAATTTCATCGTGTAAAAATTACAGTAATTTCCTATTATTACTATTGCAGTGATGAACGGTGTGCTTTATGAAATCATATGATTTTGTTGTTACTTTGGTGCCCCTTGCTAATTACTTGGAACATTTACGTAATACGGTGCGGATCCGCATCAATTTTAAGGAAAATTTAAATCTTATCTAACGAATATACCTACTATCGGCCCTAAAGAGATAACATATCATTCGATGGTATTTAATTGCTTCCATTCTAATGTCACAGGAATGCAAAGCAATCGTTATTATCAACTTTTGTTATTGTAAACATTTTAAATGTCTTCCTACACTATGATCACTTTGCACCTGAAGCTAGAAAAAAACCAATAATTAAACATTGTATCAATTAAATACTTTGCGTACGAACTGAATTACCAAGTTGCAGAAGATATTCCTACAATTACGACAAAACTGATTGACATCAGTAATTACTTTTATTTAAAAGACGTTTTTAATGAATTAACCCACTGAAAAGTTAATTATTTTAAATATTTGTCACTCGTATTTACTTCGTCGATTTAGAACGCGGCAAATGAAAAAAGTGTGCTAGTTTTGAATTTAGAACCACTTGGGTTCTTTTATGAGTAGAATTCAAATTTAATTGCCGTTTATTATTCAGCCGTCAACACGCTATGATTTAATTAACGTTTCCCTTGTTTTGAGTGGAGTGCTGTTAACCCAAGTGACTTCCCTATAGTCTGATATTGACTGGCTTGTTGGCGCATTGGACAGTGCCTCATGCTCCAAGAGTCCCTCTCACTCTGGACAAATTTATGCACATCACACCGTTTCAGTGTTATTCTTCTTCCATGTTTTGTGTTTATTACTAGTTGTGCCAGCCACTTCGTTCGCGTGGAAAATAAAGTTTAGGCAGCATTTTTTAATATACCTACCCACCCGTGCTACTAAACGCCCAGCCAGTTATTTTTCCTTAAAGGAACCGATTGACATGAACCAAATACTTTATGTTATGTAGAGCTAGATATAACTGAAAACCGCGTCTAGATCAGATTAGCAGTTTCTGAGATTAGCGTGCACAAACCTGCAGGCAAACAGACAAATTCTAAAAATATTTTTTTGGGGTACTGTTGCGTTGATAAAGGTCTCCTATCTTTTATTATGTCATAAATCACCAGCGAACCGTTAAATTTTTATTATATGTATATGTATACAATGTACCCGTAATCGACGGGTATGCATGAAAAGGTTCATGGATGTTGTGGTGTGGCAAGACTATATCTAGCACATGGCAGGAAATGATCTCTACCTACCCCTCTGGGAAGAAGGCGTGGTGATTCTATGTATGTGTAGATATTTGCGTACACCCAACGACATAGTAAGCCGTTGCGTACACCACTGCTGTGCCTGGTATCCGTAATGTTACGACCACGAGAGAACGTGCAAGCGAATATAGACCTTATCCATACGACTATAAGACTTATTCCGCTTGCACGGTCTATCGTGGTCGTAACATTAATATAAGTGCTTAAGCAACTTACTTCGGAATCGAAACAATGCATTCATTATTTATTAAATATTTTCTTTTAGGATAGTGCAACCTATTCTATTTGCCGAGCTTCTG
Organism: Maruca vitrata; assembly: GCA_039566165.1. Taxonomy (NCBI): domain Eukaryota; kingdom Metazoa; phylum Arthropoda; class Insecta; order Lepidoptera; family Crambidae; genus Maruca; species Maruca vitrata. The sequence goes on along the minus strand of CM076912.1, from coordinate 8,728,326 downwards.
AGATTCTGGACAATGAGCTCGACCCTGACCCGTTTTGACGCCGGCATGTACGCGCTCGCCATACTGGGCCTGAACTTCGTCACCATGATGTGTCAGCACCACAACACGCTCTTTGTGATGAGGTTCAGTATGAAGATCAAGGTGGCCGCTTCCGCTCTGCTGTTTAGAAAGGTACTTAAAAGATGAATTGGCTAAAAAGCATTTGTACTTACATATACATAACGGACCTTTTATTTTTATTAAAACTAGAGTTATGCTTGGTTAAACAGCCTTGGTTCACTTTGATGATTTTTTCGATTTAATTTTTGTATAGTGATTGTAAGCCCATATACGACGACACCGAGGGCTCCAGCCCCCTCTACCCTATTTAATACAGAGTACTTTATTTTAAACATCAATCTGCTATCGACAAAGTAACAAAACTTGGGTCCGCGGAGTGAATATAAGGACCAAGATTTACACCTATATTATTTTTTCAGTTGCTACGTCTCAACCAATCGTCCATAGCCGACGTGGCGGGCGGCAAGCTGGTGAACCTGCTGTCCAACGACATCGCGCGCTTCGACTACTCCTTCATGTTCATGCACTACCTGTGGGTGGTGCCGCTGCAGGCAGCCGTGGTGCTTTACTTCCTCTACCTTGAAGCCGGCTTCGCTCCATTCATTGGACTCTTCGGCGTTATTATCCTTATTTTCCCTATACAAGGTGAGTTTTTTACTAAAACTTATTTAAAAGAACTAACTGAGTTTCTTGATACAGTGTTCTTAGAAGAAACAATCATCCAAATCCGGCGCAAGAGTCGCATTAGGTTATTTCTGTGTTAATTGATTATGTTACTAACAAGGATTGGTGCATCGACCCAAAATGAGTCTAATCCTCCAGTAATATTTACTTTAATATGAATAATAATATATTTATATTATGTAATTAAATAGCGTATTAAATAGCTGATGTAGAGTGCGACAGTTCAACAAAGATTATTGCATTTTGTTAAACAAAGTAGGTACTATCTATGATTTTCGTCGTGCATAACAAAGAATATGTTAATAAAACTTACAGATAAAATTATAGGTACTTATTATCTACCGAATTTGTGCGTCGTCACGCCCTAAATGTATGAAACTACTTAATGGTCTTCGCAAGGAACTTGCGGCGTTATCCGCACTCAGATCAGCAATTCTTTTGATGCACGCCCCCATATTTAGCGACGCATAATCTACTTTAAAAGTTTCATAATATACTTATATAAAACAGACAAATATTGAGCGCAACTGATAACATGTTAAATAAATGAAGAAATTCAATCGTAGCAGATTACTGAGACGCTTTGATAAACGGACCAATCTAATCTTTTCAATTATTTGATACTTTGTTGCTTAACACAAGCCATGATGTTGTATTTTAGTCTTGATTGCATTGGTGTCATTAGGTACTACAATCTTTGCGCCCTTTTTAACTTACCCGAGTAAAATGGATCAGACATGAAACATTGGATCAGACATGAAACATTAGCGTATTGGTATTTATACGTTTGCTAGTACTACAACGGCATTTTATACAATAGCTGTATGATTGTTAACGAACAATCTTACGAACAATTCATAAATTAAATTTAATTTCTTGTAACATATTCTACGGCTGGATTTCACAGATTTCCTGCGCCATAAAAATGTAATGATACATCGCAAACTTGGCTCATTAATTTTTTTAAAAGACAGGTTTATCGGTAAATTTGGTAAAGCGGAATAATAAGCGAGGTACATGAGAGAGCACGTTTTGTCCGCAGCTGGCCTGACGAAGGCGACGGCGATCGTGCGGCGCCAGGTTGCGGTCAGGACCGATAAACGGATCAAGCTCATGAACGAGATAATCAATGGGATTCAGGTCAGTTTGTTCGACTCACACACCCGCGGTCGGGACGCCCTTTGTGCGACGCAGTACTGTGCCGGAAACGGTTGCCGATTTATGTTACAGTAGCCCAGTCATATTAGGGGTATCACCTTGGAATGAAATATAATAAGCTGGAACAATTTCCAGCTTATTATATTTACAGACGGTTGATCGTATGAAAAAAGAGTTCAGACAAAAGTTTTACACTCTACAACTTTCACCATAGGTGAAATGTCATTTAGGTAAGCAATAGGAACCGATTTATTCGCGAAAAATCGTTTTTTGTGAACTTTTGACCTTCAATTTCTTAGGACGCGATAGCATTTGTGACTTTTGAGACAATATTTAGGGCGACAAAACAAAAGTTTGTACCAATTTCCAGCTTATTATATTTCATTCCGAGGTTGACCCCTTTTTTCACCTAATTTCACTGGGCCACAGATAATATATCAATCCGGATGTCTGTGGAATACGTCTATTGTTTTACTTCTATATGAATTATCTATTTGAATGTCACCCCACTTCCCATTTTATTTTTTACATTTTAAACGATACGCTGAAAGAGGTTTTATAGTATAGTATAGTTGTTACGGTTTATGTGGATAGAGCGGTTATTATGTATAATTACCGGTAACTATGCATAATTATCAGTGCTCGTGGTAAAGGTGGTAAAAACTATCGAATTAATCACATTTACCGGTAATTATATAAAATTACCATACCCTTTTTGTAAATGTAGTAAATCATAAAATCAATCTGACTCGACTGGCTCGGTGAAACAATGGTTTTGTTAGTGACCCTGGCTGGCGGTTCCAAGAGACCTGGGTTCAATTCCCACTCGGGGCAAAGAATTATTTGTGATGTACATTGGTGTTTGTTTCGTGTCTAGATGTGATTATGTGTTTAAGTATGTATTTATAAATATAATACGTATGTTTATCAGTCTCTGCCGCCAAAAGTAGGTACAAGCTGTGCTTAGTTTGTGGATATGTCCCAAATATTTATTTATTTATTTAAATATCTGAATCAAATGTTTATTAGGATATAAACAATTCTAGTCCTAATTATTAAATTTTTTTACAAACATCGGACAAACAAAAATATTCCTCGAATATCAAGAGACTAAACCTTCTGTTCGGTTAAACAAAACATAAAATATATTCTCAATAAATTAACAAATAAAATATGGGGGTAAGTTTGTATTGTCAACTTAGAACAATGAAAATTAACAAATTAGCAGGCAATTATCAGTGGAACTCTTAAAATTCTTTCTCGTTAATCTTATTTTTGCAGGTTTGAGTTTTGTGACATTTGGAATTGCAGAGTACTTGTAATTTTTGTCAGCAATGTCAACATTTACCTCAGTCGCGAGGGAGTTTTATATAATTACCGGTAAATTTGAATAATTCACTATATTTACCATGTGCGTCGGTATTTATCTATAATTACCGGTGATTATAGATAATTACCGATTGCTCACATTGACCGTAACATAGTCACTTTACTGTGGTTTATTCATCTGATAGTCATTATGTGTCCACCGATCGGAATCATACCTATCAGGCGCATGAAATGAATTGCAGTATTGTAATGTAAATATTCAAACATGTGTGTCCACCAAAAAGAGTGACCATTTAGTAAGACTAGCTGCAATGCGTACGATACCGGTGGATGCTTAGCTTATGTCCGCAGTACTCGGGCTTTTTGTCAGTTTCTATCCAGCGGTTTAAAACATCAAAGACATGGTTTTTAAGCACTTTAATGTGAAGTGCCTCTATAAGTAAATATAATTAATCATTCAAAATAATTATCCCTTTGAGCTACAATTTTCTAAGCAGCGTACGCGTGTTTATTCTGTGTTTAACGAGATTTTTGAGGCAGCTGTTTATTTTGCAGGTCATTAAAATGTACGCCTGGGAGAAGCCCTTTCAATTAGTAGTGAAAGCGGCGCGGGCATACGAAATAAGTGCTCTCAGAAAGTCTATCTTTATACGAAGCGTTTTCCTTGGGTTCATGCTATTCACGGAGCGGTCCATTATGTTCGTCACCATTCTCGCCCTGATTCTGTGGAACCAAGACATGGTTTCCGCCACCACGGTATGTGATACTGTTTTATTTTCATTGTCCCAAAATATAAGGGGAGAATAGAGGAACAGATTCTTTCGTTTTAAGCGCGTAGGTTGCACAAGCTTTATTTGTTAATATGAAATGAAATAGTTTGAAAGAGTAAGTAAGATAATTACTTCTCACACTTTCTTCAAATAATACAAGTTGTAGGTTGTTATTTCTAGCTTTGATTAAGTCTGATTACAAAAGTTCAATTTCGGGTAACAATAAATTTCTGTAAAATCCAAATGCACTAAACATTCAGTACCTGGAAAATATTACTAACGTCGTTCATGAGAAAACTTTGGATGTCTGGTGCTATTTTTTTGCGTAACCCAAACAAAAAAGTGGAATCAAAAAATCCAAAAAATTCAAGTAATTAAGTAAAGTAAAGTAATCTATGTGATAATTTCTGTTATATGCATGTAAGGTTTACGAATACATTTTACCTTTTCTATATATTTCAACTGACATATTATAGAACAGTTGTTCTAAAATAAAAAGCTATTTATACGGATAACTTACTTCGAGTCAGGTCACTAGCCTGAATAGAACGCTAAGATTTATTATTATTACCACAGTAACATTTGTTCTTCTTTGGCATCCGGTAGGAATTTGTAAAATTACTTTATATAATTACGTACTCAATCTTCGCTATTTACTAGCTTGAGCATTGAATTTATTGTGTAGGTATTATATCATTGCGGAGCAGAGATAGACAGAGATAAATTAAGATTGACAGTCCGATTTTGTCCTATTTCGACAGAATAAATAAGATGGTTTTTACATTTAGGTATATAAAATTACAGATTGTCGAGTAAAAAGCCGTTCAAATTCCTTTTTATGTTTTAGATTTACCCAATCCAGCAGTTCCTTAGTGCGATCCAGATGAATTTAACATTAATACTGCCGATGGCAATATCATCGCTATCGGAGATGTTCGTTTCACTCGATCGTATTCAAAGTTTCTTGGTCTTGGGTATGTATTGTTTAAATATAAATAAATTGCGACTGGCTTTGTTTGTCTTGCCATTAATCATATTTCACAAAATAAACATTCTAATATATTTAGTTGTACTTTGATGAGCTTAACATATTGTTGTAAGATAAGTAAGTAGGTAATAAAGACTTCATTGATTTTATATAGAGGAAAGAGATGACATTGCGCTGAAGGACGGTACCAAGGGCGTGGGCACTCACAGGGTCAACTTCAACGCCAAACAAAACGGAAATTCTCAAGACGTTACAGGAAAGCATTTCACAAAGATTGAGAACGATTCGAACGCAGCAGGTAAGGCTAATGTAACATTATTAATCTATTTTCCGTTATTGACTTACTTAAATGAAAACATATAAAAACGTTTTCATCCAGAAAGTAACAATGACGATTTCTGTTTTAGATGGTAAACACAACAAAGCAACCGAGTTTGCCGTCGAATTATCGAAACTGACTGCGTCCTGGTCTTCAAGCACACCTCATAACGAAGCCACTCTTAAAAACTTAACGATGCGCGTGCGCCGGGGCAAGCTGTGCGCCGTGATCGGCCCCGTGGGCTCAGGAAAAGTAAGTCTTGCATTTATTTTAGTGTAGGTACTAAATTACAAAACTTGATGAACTAGAGTTGCTTAGTCATTTTCATCAAAAGTGGAAATAAAGAATAACCCCAGTAAATACACATTATGACACAAAGGCTCTAGATTGAAAAATAAGTTGCTGAATTTCATTGAAGTATAGCTTGATTATTCAATGGGTCACGTAATATTTGTTTTCCTAACTGACATACGCTAATGGCTTGGAGTAGCGTCTTCACCATCACCGGACTTGCGGGAAAGCGGATGGCTTTCTCCCCTAAATCACGAAACATATTAATTTCAAGCTGATATCTATACGCGTTTCTTAGAAAAAAAGTTTTGGAGCACAGACAGACTAAATCCGAAATTCTACGAATACTAGTGGTTCTGTCATCCATCACTTTGGTTTATGGGCAAGACGACTAAAACATTCTGTTCCTTGCAGACATCGCTGCTTCAGCTTCTCATCAACGAGATGCCGGTGCAATCTGGTCAGGTCACCGTCAACGGGACCGTGTCCTACGCCTGCCAAGAGTCCTGGCTCTTCCCGGCCACCGTGCGCGAGAACATTCTCTTCGGACTTCCTTACGAACCTGAGAAGTACAAAGAGGTAAATCCTTGATTCCTTAATAGGTTAATGACAATAATCGTGTTGTCCATCCGCTTGCAGCGGCTAATTTTAATGAATATGATAAGACGGTCGACTGTGCAGGGTTTGGATTTCACTATACCTATTTAATTTTTAAATTAGGCAAATCATCATCATCATCATCATCAGCCCATATACGTCCCCACTGCTGGGGCACGAGCCTACCCTAAACTAGGGCGATAAGGCCTTAGTCGACCACGCTGGCCAAGTGCGGGGTGGTCGACAACACAACCTAAGAATTTCTTCTTAGGAGTGCAGGTTTCCTCACGATGTTTTCCTTCACCGTTAAAGCGTCGAATGATGGTACATATGAATTTCAAATTTGAAAAACACATTGGTACCTGGCGGGGTTTGAACCGGCGACCTCTCGCATGGCAGGCAACGACCTTAACCACTCGGCCATCGACGCCAAATTAGGCAAATGGTCGAGTAGAAATACTTTCTGATTTAAGGTAAACTTTTACCAAGTCTCATAGTGTTGTTCGGTTACTACATCAATATACTTTAAGATCATTCACACGTTTTATTGTACGCGAGATTTACATGGTAGTGACAAGTGGAGTGTTAAATACATACAGTAGGTAACAATCGTTGTACAGGGGTCGTCGTGTATTACCGTTGTATTCCATTCCGCAGGTGTGCCGCGCTTGCTGCCTCGCTTCAGACTTCAAGCAGTTCCCGTACGGCGACCTGACCCTCGTGGGCGAGCGAGGCGTCTCCCTGTCTGGCGGGCAGCGCGCCAGAATCAACTTGGCCAGGGCGGTCTACAGAGACGTGAGTGCCTACTGCACAGCAGACTATCGATTCGGCTCTGTGCACCATAAAAAGATAAGGCAAATGCTTCGAGTACAGAGAAACACGTAACACGTCTAGCTTAGTTAGTATTTTGCAATGCGCTTTTTGTCGTGTTTTTTAGACCGTACTCAGTCAGAAGCTTAAAAAACTTCACGAATTCATTTCCACTTAACATTCCAATAAATTTCCACTTGGATACCACTATAACAAAGTGATCTCTTCCGTTTTTCTTTTGCGTTCTGAAACCAAAATAATTACTCCATATTTATACATAATCATAAATTGGACTCGGCAACAGATTTCGATGTTCGACCCACTATTAACAAAATCAATGGATCAGTCTCAATACTAACTTATCTTAGCATCAACGCTAATGCAGATTTTTACTGAGCCCTACTGAGCTATACAAAATGAATAACTGTTTATCGTTCATAATTAACCTTCTGTAAAATGTATTCATTAGATAGCGGACTTATCATATCTAATCCATCGATACCGAATATTTAGGGTATGAAAGACTGGCTTACCTACGTAGAACTAACCTACGTTAGTTTAAATATTAATTAGTAGTTTGAAAGTACTACTTTTATAAATGAAATAAATTTATTTATCTAAAAATGTACTTTGATAGGTATCCCAATAATTGTGTGTTCAGTGTATTCAGACCTAACCTGCATACATTGATGGCTAATCCAACAACCAAATAAGAATTTATTTCGGGTAGCAATAGTTTTGATGTATTTGCTAGATTTTATCCTATATATCCCTTAAGGAATGGCAAGGCATGAAGCGTGATAGCATGTAAGATATGCATATTATGTTATTTGTGCAGGTGGATATCTACTTGTTGGACGATCCGTTATCAGCGGTGGACGCTAACGTGGGCCGACAGCTGTTCGACAACTGCATCCGAGGTCTGCTCCGCGACCGCACCTGCCTGCTCGTCACGCATCAGATACACTACCTGAAGGATGCCGACAACATCATAGTCTTGAACGAGGTACTTACAACTTATACACTGACCTGAAGTTTTTTTTTATAATAAGCTAACAAGTTGACCTCACTTCACCTGATGGTAAGCGGTAGTGAGATCCAAATATGAGGTCCATAAGTGGACCATATCTCAGTCTCAGCCAGTGTCGTGACTACGGGTAATTCTTTCGACAACACTAATACTTACCCTCGGTTATTACGCGAAGAAGTAGTTCAAATTTCCAGATAGATACAACCAGAACAGAAAAATTAAGATGTTTGCCGATGATACACTTTAATCTTTAAAACTGTGCAACGGATTTTGATGCCTTTTTATGCGATATTATAATATCATTATATTCAAGGCAAAGCAAGGTCGGGTTGCAGGTACATATGTATGTTATGGACCTATGTTATATTATTAACCCTTGATCAAATACAGCATATATAATTTTTTCATTGGTTTTCGCCGGTATTACAACTACATAAGGTTCAAAATCTGGTGGGAACTATTTTCCCCGTGTCTTATTAAGGGTTAAAAACATGGATCATGGATGGTGCGTTTTGTTAATGTAATAGGATGGTGGTTTCCCCATCTAAACACATCCTAAGTTTACCTTACTGTATCTGTCTAAATACACCTGTGAATTTTATAATATTTTCATTTTTTCTAGGGTGGCATAGAAAACATGGGAACATACGATGAATTGGTGAAGTCAGGCAAAGACTTCGCTCTCATGTTGAAGGAGCTAGAAGATGAATCTGGTGAAGCTACACAGGAGAAGGTGAGTTATAAAATAAATTTCCTTCAAGTCCCCTTGCAGTTATTCAAAAATAGCTCGATCTAGTTGAAAATCGATTACTGTCTCGACAATTTTCACAGTGATCGGGATTTAATGATACTTTGGACCGGGTCACGCTAATGCAATTTGCTGCCGTCAGTTTATATCGATTGCTTTAAAGGTTAAAACTACATTAGATGTCTCTATATATGCGTATAGTTGCGATATACGATTCTAAAACTTAGGCAAGATCTTTATTCTAGCAGAGAAGCAAACTCTAAGAAGGTCGCTTCTCTACATTTGTTTAAAATAAAATTACGTGCAGTTTCCACTTGATCGGGGAGTAATTTTACGACATTATTTAACCGGATTCTGTCAAACCTATCTATCCAACATGTGTATAAATGTACCTACATTGACATAATGTTAGTCAAACTTATTTACAGTTAGTCAATAAGTAGGGAGTAAATAGAAAAAACAATGTTTAAATCACAGAACAGCAAACGGCCGTCAATGCAACGCGGTATCTCGATCCGGAGCGAGGAGAATGCTAACGTGGAGAAGGAACAGCTCATGGAAGCGGAGGAGAGGGCTCAAGGGAACCTGAAGTGGGCGGTGGTGTGGGCGTATCTCAGCTCCGTCGGCTCCTGGGGCGTGCTGTGCCTCACCCTCACCACGCTGCTGATCACACAGGCCGCCGCCACCTTCTCCGACTACTGGCTCAGCCACTGGTGTGTTATATATAATTTTAAACTGTCATTACACACATTAGAAAACTGAAACTGTCCGGGATATTTACCATGTTGTTTTGTTTTAATGAGCCCAAAATCAGTTCACCCGTGATCGTGGCGCTTGCAAAAGTGCCGAAATATCGGGAGCTCATTAAAACAAAACAACATGGTAAATATCCCGGACAGTTTCAGTTTTCTAACTGGTGCTTTACCTTAAGCCATTGAAACAGCATTAAAAACAACAAATAACAATACCATTGAAACAGGTTACTTACTGTTCGCCAAGAATATATCAGTAGCTTTTTACCGATTAGAGGAAAGAGGAGCTATTCTTAACTAGATCTGGACCTTACATAGTTGATGAAAGGTTCAAAACAAGTGAAAAGTTTCAGTATGCTGTGCTCGTTAGAGAGCTTAGTACCTTTAGATAATTTCTACATTATACAGCATCTATAATGTCTGCCTTCGGCATCTCATCGATACTGTATACGATTTGCAGTGCACGGGCTGAATTATTATTATGCCTGTACACATGAAGTCAAAATTATGATGACGAAAAATGTAGAAATAAGCCATCTCTGGTATAGAATTATCATCACATTTTGTTTTAGGACGAATGCTGTAGACAACTATATCCAAGAATTGCCGCCAGGTGAAGAACCAGGTAAATAATAACAAATACTATTATCATGTATTTGTGTTTTTTCTTCAATAAATAAACTTATCAATTAATATCCACTTCCTGATTTAGATAACATAAGTGATTGATTTTGCTATATCACTGCACGCAATATGGCCTACTGTTGTACACAAATTATTGCAATATATATCAATAATATATAATATGAAAATAAATCTGTGAACGTTGATAAGCGTAAATCTCGAGAACAGCTGAAACGAATTCGCTAATTATTTTTTCTTTGTATTCCTTTTTTCACCAGAAGCCTGTTAGAGGCTCAGACAGTTCATTGCTCCATGGGATTTCCTTACTCCCTACGAACTTACTCGTACTTAGTCATGTTTATAATAATATTTAATGTAGGTACATACCGACCAGTAGCTTAGCGTAGTAGGGTCAGATCTATTTCCTACTAGGTCCTATTTATTGTAATAAGTGGCCTTACCTTATCTTGTAAAATTATCTTTATATAACAACCTCTTTGTGAATTTATAGACCCGACACTAGGCGCAGACATGGGATCGTTACTGACATCTCAGTACCTGTGGATCTACGGAGGCGCCATCCTCACCATCATAGTGTTCGCTCAACTCCGAATCCTCTCGTTCGTGATGACGTGCGTACGCGCATCGCAGAACATCCACGACAACGCGTTCAATAATCTCATCACGGCCGTCAGACGATTCTTCGACACCAGCCCTTCAGGTACCTAATTGATGTCGTAGTCTTAATTGATATCTCATTTTTAAACGATATTTTATTTATAGTAGGCGATTAGCTATTAGTAAACAATGTTTGTTACTTAACATCATAGCATGTACCTACACTTACTTATAGATTCGCGCATTTGTCACGGATATTCAGGAACACCAATAATGCGGCTTACGAAAACACTCAAGAAATCTTCATATTTAGTCTATTCTATTTATGCTCACCCCAACTTAGGAGCACATAGAGCCATCGAGGAAACTGGTGTACTACCAGTTCGACAAATTTTCATGTGTAGTAAAATAACAATAGTAGCTTTCAGAATTCCTTGCCATGAGAAAAACAACTTTGTTGTTCTCTGACGGGCGAACGATTTCCAACCTTTAGGAGATAGACTCCTTTCTTTGCCTAATTAGGCTAATTATTTAATTTGGATTCTTACATTATGATTTAAGTAAAGAACTAATCAAATCAACGTTTTCCAGGGCGTATCCTGAACAGGTTCTCCAAAGATCTCGGCGCGGTAGACGAAATGCTTCCGCGTAGCATGCTGGAAACACTTCAGATGTACCTCTCCATGATAAGCGTTCTGGTCCTCAATGCTATCTCACTGCCCTGGACGCTCATACCTACGTTTTTCCTGACAGTCATCTTTGCTTTTCTCTTGAAATGGTACTTGAAGGCAGCTCAGGCTGTTAAGAGATTGGAGGGAACCAGTAAGTAGTGTCTATGGTTATAAATAAATTAAATTATTATTTTCCATTTCGACATACAGAATTTAACAATACAAAAATTTTATTATTTCCTAATACTTATACACACACAATTATGTGATTTATTTGTTTTCTGAGTTGTGGTATTTTTTTTTCTACAGCAAAAAGTCCAGTATTTAGCATGATTAACTCAACCACAGCCGGACTGTCTACTATAAGAAGTTCTAATGCATCACAAAAGTTGCAAAATCAATTCGATCAGGCACAGGTCAGTACAAAAATATTTTACCTATTTTAATTGTGTTACTTCATCAATCTAAGGAACCTTACTTACTACTATACTTACTTATAAGATGTCCTTGTATTCTCTTGGTTGATTTTAAATTAATATGTGAAACTCTGTTTCAGAACTTAAACTCTAGCGCTCTGTACACTTTCTTGGGCGGGTCGTCTGCGTTTGGCATGTATATTGACAGCCTGTGTATGGTCTATCTTGGATTGATTATGGGAATTTTCATTATGATCGACTTTGGTAAGTAAAATGATTTTTTAATATTTATTCGCATAAAAGTAGCCTGTGTCTTCTCTCAGATTCTAAACTACCACCATTACCATCGGTACCGCATTCCTCTCCAAAATGATTGAGAATAGAATTAACTACTAAGATAATGCAATTCGTTGTTTTATCGTTTTTTGGTATATTTACTATGGTCATCAATGCACTTTTGCATTCGTTAATTCGGATATCAATCCGGTCCAGTCGTTAGGACCTGATTTTTGTTTCTTTTTTTCCTAACTGACTACGATGATGACTAGAAGTCGTCTTGTCATCATCACCGTTACATTCACATTATAAATATTGTGTGTAGATAATAATATCATGTAGGTTTTCTTTGGTTTTCCCAACAAATTTAATCATGTTGATATGTACACATTCATATAAAAATATTTTATTGTTAAATTTTAGCCGTCACGGCAACAAATTATTTATTAGTCACCCATGGAAATTGTTAATCATTGTGATTAGGTCTCGTTATCGTTATTTTCTTTATAGGTAATAATGACTGGCGTTTTCGTTAGATTTTAACCTCCATCATTACACAGTAAAAAGCAAAGTCTCTTCCCGCGTCTGTCTGTCCCTATGTATGCTTGAATCTTTAAAATGACAACGGATTTTGATGCGGTTTTTTTAATAGATAGAGGAATTTAAGAGGAATGTTTTTTGTATAATATACACAAAGCGAAGCGAGGGCGGGCCACAAGTAGGTAATACACCGTGAAATTTGAGTGGTTGTTTTCCCGTGGCAGAACGATTTGCCTTTAGTAAAACTATCAAATTATGCCAATTATTGCTTGAAAAAAAAATCTTTTCGAATTTTCTCTTTTCTCGACTATACCTTTCGTAAACCCGGCATTTATTGATTTTAATACAACATAACTGTACAAATCTATTGTGCTACTAAGGTAGAATCATTTTGCTGCGGTAAAACAACCACTAAAATTTCACGGTGTATAACTAGAAAACTCAAAATACCCGGAATATTTACCATGCATCGCGGTTGACCCGTTGGTTGAATGCTTAACACTTCATTTGGGCCCCAAACAAAGTAGATAGTATTTTACTATGTAGGGAGACACCCCGACTAATTTTAATGCAGGGCCCCTCCAATTCATGCTAGGCTACTGTATTCTCATGGATTCGTTGACCAAATATCGTCAGACTGGCGTACCTATAGAGCGGCAGTACTGGCAAAATGCCACGGGCCCATGATCTATGAAAGGGGCCCCAGCACAAAAGGCCACGTGTTCAGAAATGGCAACTCCCGGAATTCATATTTTTCAGGGCATCATCAAATTAATTTGTCACGATCCCCAGATGCTATAGTTATCCCACTGTGCGTACATCCAGTTTACAGCCTTAATTGTATGTCTGTTTTCAGGCGAATTGATCCAGGTGGGCACCGTGGGCCTGGCCGTGAGCCAGTCGATGGTCCTGACGATGCTGCTGCAGATGGCTGCCAGGTTCACCGCCGACTTCCTCGGGCAGATGACAGCCGTCGAGAGGACGCTCGAGTACGCCAAGCTGCCCAAAGAAGAGTACATGGATGTTGGCAGTGAGTATAGAATTTTTAGAAACAGTAATAAGTAAATGGTTTATATAAATATTTGGGTATGTATTTATTTTAGAAATCCAATGGTGTAAAGTATACATTGCGCAGATTTTTTTATGATGTTATGGCCAATGAAAATCGCTCGAGCCTTGTGCATGTTAAATGCCGCTGGTCCTGCGCTCGATCTCTCATCTGTCATGTCGGATTGCCGTCTTACTGAAATATACTGTAAGGGAAATGACAGTCAACTTGTGTTTGCGCATACACTTGTGCACCATAAATATTCTAAATTCCTATTTTTACATACACAATTGGCAATGTTAAACTTAAATTCCCTTTTCAGAATATGAAATCTCTACGGATTGGCCGGCTAGTGGTCACGTGGTATTCGAGAATGTGTTCATGAGATACGGACCCACGGATCCCTATGTGCTGAATAATTTGAATATCAGTTTTAAGGATGGGTGGAAGGTAAACAAGTTTCTACTACTACCTATTAAAATCAAGTGGATTTGCTTTTAACATTAATAACTAATTTTATTCCAAGAATAAATAATCTTTCGTCGAAATGTGATCTGCCACCTCAAATTTACTTACTTATGAAGTTAGCAAGCTGGTTAGTTGAAGCTACATATAAAACAAACTTTAAATAAGATAAACTAGCCCGACAACACAAGTACTTGCAATTACCTACTCTTAAAATAATATGCAATTTAATTTATAGGTAATTGGAGGGAGATCGCACTAACAATTCATTTTATTTGTAAACAAAACATGTATACGATTAGTTTACTTTAGCAGTAACTCAACTTTTTGTCTAAAACTTCTTTTTTGAGGTAGGCATATTTGCCACACACTCCTAGACAGTGCAGTTTTTAAGGCTAACCATATAATTTGTGAAAAGATATTTTAGTAACATTGAAGGTTCATTTATTACTTATTTAATTAAAGATTGGAGTTGTTGGGCGAACTGGGGCAGGTAAATCTTCGCTAATATCGGCGCTGTACCGGCTGTGCGACATCGAAGGCAGCGTCAAAATAGACGGCATCGACACCCACGCCATCGCCAAGAAGGTAATCTATTTAGCAAACATTGATAATACTAATCAGTTATCGCTCATTCACCTCTCTTTGTAACTCAGAGTCAGATAAGTTTCATTAATATTAGTCAGTTGTTCAATCTAGCTTTGAAAATAATTAGATTTGTTTGCCTAGTGACAGATAAAGTAGATCACAACCACATACCTTATATTATAACCATTTCCTAAGTATTTCTTATTAATTTGTTTTTTCTGATAATGCTATCTGCATTATATCTTATTTAATTATAAATTGTGGTCTATATTATTACGTATACATGCGTGGTAAAAAGAGTATCATTATCTATTTACGTAGTCTGTAACCTACCGGAATCGTAATTTGACGCATTTGTTACTACTACTAATCTATTCCCATCATTATTAACTGTCTTATCGATATTTGAGTTTAATCTGTACTCTTTTTATAGGTGTTAAGGTCCAAGATATCGATCATACCGCAGGAACCAGTATTGTTCTCGGCGACCATCCGGTACAACTTGGATCCTTTCAGCGAGTTCAGCGATGAGGAACTTTGGCGAGCGCTGGAATTGGTATATTGATCAACTACTAACTAACGGAATATTGAAACGGGAATCGAATATATCCACAACTAGCTGTGCCCGCGACTTCGTTCGCGTGGACTACAGGATTTAACATATAAAAGTTTATCCTGCTAACTCTCTCGTTGCCGTAAGAATTTTTGAATATTCTGTATCAGCTAAGCTTTAAGTATATTATGGTACCTGCATGTCAAATTTACAGCATCTAACTTCAGCGGTTTAGATTTTTCATACAAAAGGATTTTCCCGATTATTCCCGTTCCCGTAAGAATTTCGAGAATTCCTTTCTTAGTGCACCTCTATGGTACCTAAGCTACGTCCGGTCCAAATTTCAAGAGCCTACGTTTAGCCGTTTAGGCTGTGGGTCGATAGGGCAGTCAATCCTAGAATTTGGCAAAGGTCCTTATAAAATTATATTATCTATTCTTCATCAGTATCTGTTATCGCCCTGAAAGAGTATATCATAAAAATGTGTCAAAAACAATGTTTCCGAAACGAAACGTCAATGACTGAAGAAAATTAGTTTTGACACAATATTCACTCAATAATTCCGGCAAGATGGTGACTTTGATTCGTCTGTCAACACATTTTGAATTTAACAAAATACTCGACAATCCGAAATTTGCGGATATATGTTGTCGACTCGAAATCATTATTTTTTGATGTTTTATTATTCATGTAAGGTTTTAATCAAGTCTACCGTACCCCTTGACAAAATTATTAATATAGAAGATTACTTTGGAGCAAACATCTAAATCATTAAAACGATTGTTATGGGTAAACTATAAAAGGTAGACATATGCTCTCGCGGACTTTTTTAAAGATAATGTTAAAATGAACAATTCATCCATAGAGCATTTTTGTATAACTTTAACTATATGCTCAGCGCACGCCACGGAAGGCCTCAGAAACGATACTTTCCCCCGTTTTTGAAACATTTTCGGTTACTGCTCCACAACTATAGGACCTAGCGTGATATTATATAGCCTATGTAACTTCTGAATAATGCAGCTTTCTAATGGTGAAAAAATTATTGCAATCGGTCCAGTAGTTTTTGAGTTTATTCATAACAAACATACAAAAATACAAAAATATAAAAATACAAAAATACAAAAATACAAAAATACAAATCTTTCCTCTTTATAATATTAGTAAAGAAGTATAGATAGAGATAGAGATATACGATTCCCGCTAATAAAAAATACTCACACGGTGAACGCTTTCTAAACCTTCCTTTTTTGTAACGTCTTAATTTAAAATTTGTTTGCGGATTTGTATTTAATTTGGTGATTGATTAATGAGGTAATCGTCTTTGTGAAAGTCGTATTCAGAGGTGGAATTGAACTTAATAAAATTTCTTATGATCCTTATTCCAAAATCCGTTAGTTCGAAGGGGTACCGAGGATTACGCTTTGCATAAAATTTCGTGTCACACATAATACTTCAAATTGGATAAATAAATAAACATAACAAGTTCTATACGAATAAGTACATAAACCTCATATTGAACATAGGTGGAACTGAAGGAGGCTATCCCTGCCCTGGACTTCAAGATCTCCGAAGGCGGGTCGAACTTCTCGATGGGCCAGCGGCAGCTGGTGTGCCTCGCGCGCGCGGTGCTGCGCTCCAACAGGATCCTCATCATGGACGAAGCCACCGCCAACGTCGACCCGCAGTGAGTATCGGACAGTCTAGCACAATCCAATTATATTTACGTATGCAATATGCAGGGTTACTTCAGGCATACGCAGATAGCCACTGTTTTGTTTTTCGCATGTACTCACTGCACCTCACTAAGGAACAAATTTAGAAATTTAACACACCAAAGTTTAATATATCCAACTTAATAAAATTGAAGTGTCTGTTTACAATATTGAAATTACGATACATTTTTTACTACATCGGTATGTTTGTATATCGGCAACTATAACAAAAACACATTTCACATTTATGTCTGTCTGTCTGTTTGTTCTGGCTAATCTCCGAAACGGCTACACCAATTTTGACGGGATTTTCACTAATACATAGTAAATTTTAAATGTACAATAAAGGCTATTTAAATAAACCATTTTTACACTGACGGAGTCGTAGGCGGTGGGTATTTATTGAGCAAAACGGAACATTTAAACTTAAAATAATATTGGCATCCAGGGCCATTTGTGCAAATATAAGATCATTATTATGTATACTTACCAAGTGTGTTCAATAAAAAAATCTTGGTTGATCTTAGTCTACATCTAAATTTTTATTGCACCATACTACATTTTAACATGTTCCGGTCAAACGAACCCTTACGCAACCTCCTGGTGCAAAACTCAATTTTCCGCTGCGCATATTTTTTGGTAGGCATAACCTGTCCGTGTAAAAAATAAAAATCGCCGTTTTAATTCGAGGAGCACAGCGCTCGGCAGGATGAATATACCCGTGTTGACGATAAAAACTAACGACCCCATACAGGGCACGGTGGCTTGCCAGATTAAACCGAGGGCAATAAGCCGACAAGACGTGCTCAATACCTTTTTAACTGCCTAACCGTAACTGCCTTGGATCTGGGTTGACAAACATTTGAAACATTTAACTAAAATACCGTAATTTATTTTTACGCTTGCACCTTGGAATTTTAAACATGTATTATTAAATTTTAATTTAGGCAGTTAGAGTAAGTAAAACAGAAAAACAACCATTAAGTCTGGACGCGACTGCCAAAAGAGCAGATTATTTATTCTGTTTTTTTTGTCCCTATTTAACTCTATCTTTTCTAAAAACGTTTAATGACAGATGGATATGGCCTTCAAATGCTGACCTTACCTTGCCATGGGACCATACATGTACTAAACACTATTTCTCCATTCCACCAGAACTGACGGTCTCATCCAGAAGACCATCAGGCAGCAGTTCGCGTCGTGCACAGTCATCACCATCGCCCACCGGCTGCAGACGGTCATGGACTCCGACCGGGTGCTGGTCATGGACCGCGGGGAAGCCGTGGAGTTCGACCACCCCTACCTGCTCCTGTCCAACCCCAACAGTCACCTGAACTTCCTCGTCAGGGAAACCACCGACAGCATGAGCAGAACGCTCTACGAAATGGCCAAGACCAAATACCTCAGTGATAACAAAGAGTAATGTTGCCAAAAGTGGACTGTATTTGTTTGTATTGTGATAATATTTCTACGGACTTTCGTTGACTGACTCTAGCGCATATTGCCCCTGTCTCTTGCGGCAAGAGTTGTGAGTTCGATTTCCACACAAGATAAATATTAGTGTGATCAATATTATGTGTATAGGTGTGCTATATATTTAGGTATAAGTATTTGTCTTTACCGCTATTATTAATGATACTCGTAACACAAGTACCTACTTAACAGGTTCACAGGTTCATAGTTTCATAGCCTACATTTGGGCTTTGACAATTGAATTTCTATCCATAAATTGTGTTTACATCTTGGACAGTGAACCGGTTAAGCTACTTAACTCGGATTCAGAACAATGTACGTGCTGTTGTGTGATAAAATTACAATAACCAAATAAAGTTTCAAGTTGCTATCATAATATTGTTTTCAAAGTTCATTTGCTTTCAATGCCTACTTGCGTCAATGTATTTTGAAATGTGTTTACCCAATTCGTCAGGTTTTCGAATTTTAAGTCAATTGTGAAGTAAGGAAATAGTAGGTAGGAAGGGACGAACCCAGTTTAATAAGCATGCTAACCGACAGTTATTTATTTGAAATGTTGGTCGAACATCTATATTTTTAATTTAGTTAAGTTAAGATTGAATATGAGTTTATTAATGCTGTAATGACTCTCTCACGATAAACAATACTCCTGACGGTTGCAAATCCGATTGTCCGTCTTGATAATGTCGCAATATTGGTTTACCATTTGATATATTAATACCAATTTTGAGAATAACTCTATCGAGTGGTGTTAAAACAGACAATAAGTAATGGTGCAAAGTAATTGACCTATCCAAAATTTTGAACTATTGTCTGTTTGACTGAAATTACTGACATTTATCAGTACGCAATCTCTGATTACTCAAGCAATCATCTCTTATAAGAATATTACCTTTTTACCAATAACATATAACACATAGGTACACCGTGAAAAGTGGTTGTTTTCCCGCAGTATAATGATTCTATCTTAGTTACACAATAGATTTGTGCAGTTCTTTTTTATTTAAATCAATAAATGCCGGATTTACAAAAGGTATAACCGAAACTCAAAAGCACATCCGAACCGCATAATTACTTAGGGCGTAGAGCTTCATTAGCTTTAAGCATCGATTACGACATATCTTAAAATTACCCCTTCGGCCACTTTCGAAACCAAGTTTCGAAACCGGTTCTGAAATAAGAATTTTTTTTCTTCTTACGAAATTAGTTTCGGAAAAAGAATAATATTTCTTATATCGAAATTCGTTTCGAGATAAGAAAATAGTTTCGTCTTTCGAAACTATCAGATCGTAATCAAATCCTATATATTTAGATGTATAATAAGTAAGACTTGAAAGTTAATAATATATGTAAAGAAAAACAAAATTATGCATAGTAAACGGTGCAATAATTTCAAGGCATTGGCCAACCAGCATTTAATTTTTTTAAAGCTGTTGGATTGTTAATTTGATGTCTTTATCTATCTCCATGTATTTTTGTTTCTGTGTTGCTTGCAAACCCCGGTTGCATTCTTTCAAAACATCCAGGACTTGACCTATTGTGGATTCGTAATTTCAAGGCGCAATGAATCTGATTAATTTGGAGTGCCACCCCTCCAAGTGGTTACCCCTTTAATTTTTGGCTTACTCGAAAACTGGAAAAGGAGACTACTCGTGATTTTATTGATCGGAATATTTATACTTTATAAATATTCCGATTAATAAAATCACAAATGCCATCATTTGAACCACAGAAGATTACTTTAGATTTTGAGTAATAAGCCATGCTAGGAATCACCCTTAAAGTGATGTCTTTCCAATGATCGAAATAAAGTTATGCTACTTCCATTTTAACAGGGCATTATTCCGAAAGGCAAAGAAACTGAATAAAGTTCAGTTTCTTTGCCTTCTCCAGTGTCAAAAAAGAGTCACGTAGCTCGTTGCGCAGGCTTAGCCTATTTGCCGCAGATTTATTACTAAAGGATATAACTATCTAATGAATAAAAGCCCAAATGACATAGAATTTCAAAAATTTTAACAAATCTTTTAAAAGGAAATGTTTTGAGCAAAACAAATTTCACAAAGTTTGCAGCAGCGGCGAGGAAGAAATAAGAACTACGAATCATGCGAGTGCCACCCACTCCAAATTAAACAGATTCATAGTGCTTACGAATCCTACATTAGCTCAAGTGAAAATGAAACCGGAGTTTGCAAAAAAGCAACTAAGCATGGAGATAGATAAAGACATCAAATTAACAATCCAACAGCTTTAAAAAAAGAAATACCGGTTGGCCAATGCCTTGAAATTATTGCACCGTTTTCTTTGCATAATTTTGTTTTTCTTTTACATAATATATATTATTAACTTTCAAGTCTTACTTATTATACATCCAAATATATAGGATTTGATTACGATCTGATAGTTTCGAGAGACGAAACTATTTTCTGATCTCGAAACTAATTTCGATATAAGAAATATTATTCTTTTACCGAAACCAATTTCGAAAGAAGAAATTAAATTCTTATTTCAGAACCGGTTTCGAAACTTGGTTTCGAAAGTGGCCGAAGGGAAAATAACGATAGCTTCTCTCGTTTTCGAGTTGGAAAATTATTAATATGATTTTTTTTTCAAGTAATAATTTGCATGATTCGATAGTATTACTAAAGGCAAATCGTTCTGCCACGGAAAAACAACCACTAAAATTTCACGGTGTATAAAGTGGTATCGTTATAAAAACCTACACTACCCTTCTGGGAAAAAGGCGTGATTCTATGTACAGTCGGGAATTTTGGCGGTAGTACACTTTTCAAACAGATTTCTTTAAACACCATTAGCCCCGCCCACTAGTTATTTCCGCCAATAGAAGAGCACTTCGACCCTTTGTTTACGAATACGTTCCAATAGATTAAATAGATTTTTTGCTAGGTATTTGAGGCAAGCTGAAAATTTATCCTGTACCTCTCCTATTATATCCCAGCATGAAACTGCAGACCTGGCTGGTGAGTAACGGGGCTAAAGCAAACCACCAAAAATATTTTTCATCTTTTTATTTATAACTAAAAAATAAGACTCACTAAGACAAATTATTTCAATGGAATTTGGATTATAAAATATATTTTAAATAAAAAAATGGGGGGTTTGGTTCAGCCCCGGTACTCAGCCAGGTCTGCGGGTTTGTCTTGGGATATAATAGGAGAGGTACAAGACAAGTTTTCAGCATGCCCCAAATATCTACCAAAAAATTATTGCCA
This sequence comes from Maruca vitrata, assembly GCA_039566165.1. Lineage (NCBI taxonomy): Eukaryota > Metazoa > Arthropoda > Insecta > Lepidoptera > Crambidae > Maruca > Maruca vitrata. Next base: position 8,706,573 of record CM076912.1, on the reverse strand, counting down.
GCTCTTGGACCACTACGTTGACGTTTTGGGGGCGGGGCTTGTCTGACAGACGCGTAAGCGCCAAGCGATTTTCACCCTATAGGTGGTCGAAAAGGTCAGGACCGTAAATATTGATTGAAAATAAACATGTTTTATGTGTGTTAAGTAAAACGATATTAATTTATTGCAATATGTAATTATAAGTGTTATCATTTGCTATGAATTACATGCTTTACATGTTAATAAATAAAGTAAAATGGCTAAATAAGTATTGTAATTTAATTAATAATTAGACATAATTCCATGAATATTTGTATGAAACTCCCTACTGAAAAGCACACCAATCGGAATCGCAACGAACCTAAAGACACCGATACGGTGACGATTCCTTTCGAAGTTAATATGTATGCTACGACCTTAAGCATGATTCGTTTACCAATTGATGCACTTACGAATGATCGCTGATGATACAAACTACTTTTTTCATCGGGATACGACTGTAG